>JAYKKI010000015.1:38777500-41177500 GCA_039881145.1 Druceiella hillmani
ATATTTTTGTTAAAAATATCCAGAGAAAATAAAATTTTGTGTAATTTTATTAATAATACTGAATCTGAATCTCTTTAAAAATTTTACGCGTTTTAACATATCAAAAGCCAAAGGCATTAAAGGTTTTTTTTTGTTTGTAATTGTGTCTAATCTTGAAAACCTTTTTAAATGAAAAACTTGTATCGGGACATTTATCTATCTTTTATAGATGTGATATTTTACAGATGTGAAATTAGTAATTGTAGTTATTAAGATCGTAATAGTTTCTTCGTAATATAATAAAGATCCCAAAAATTTGTAATATTTGGGTTTGATTTGTTTTTCTTACTTCATTTCAATTATGCTTTCAGTTTAAATTTGTCTATTTCTTAATTATATGGTTATTATCAATGTGGATGAATTATTCAGTTCCAATATAATATATATTAATGGTTGTTTTATTTTTCATAAAATTGCTTAAGAATATTATTTATTTTTTATTTAGATTCAAAGTCCTTCAAAACTACAAAGGAGAAACTGTATTACAATATCTTGTGACTTTTTTTTTCTTTCTATTTGCCCATTTTTGAAACAAAATATGTCGTTAACCATATTTATTTGTAATATAGAAATGTGAAATTAACTATACAAAAGCTTCCCATTTTTTATATACTTTAGTTTCACATTTATAACTTAAAAATATGAAACACTATCGAGATTAGTGACTTCTAAATTCAGTTTTCTTTGTAAATATTTTGCTCCTGACTATTATCTATACTGTTAGTAATACCTACAAAAGAATTTTTTTATTTAATTTACTTTAATTATTAAAATGAAAAATGAAAATTATTTAAATCTAGATTAAACTTAAAGAAGAGAAAATGAGCAAATTTGCAGTGGCCATACTATGTTCTTGTTATATATTTCAAAGTAACTTTTTTAGTTTTGTTCACTGTTGGGCAAGTATTATAGATCAAATAATTGAAATTAATTTTACTGGAAGTAATTTAAAAAAGATAAATTATCACTGCGCCTCTCTATATTATAAGAGTAAAGAAAAACTTCAAAATTTCAATATCTCAGAAAATACATTTTTTTTAAGGCTATTAAATGTATTTTTTTTTATATTGAAAAATTTGGTAAAAATTTGGTATATTATATTTATATTGAAAAATTTGGTTTATTGACACTTTGTTTTACCAAGCCCCAGTTCTTTGTTACAAGTTTTTAAAATTGTTTATAAGCATAACGTCCACGGTGCCACATGATTAATGTCAGGAAGTAATAAAATATTATAAACAATTATTTCTAAATGTGTTTTCTGCAATAAAATCGCTAAACAAGTATAGAAAATCTCTGTTTTTGCATTTGATCAAAAATTATATTAAAAGTTTCATATTTTATAGATATATTTGATAATTAGAACAAATTACAAAAAACTATACTCCGACATCTATGCTAGCTGGCTAGCTAATGTCAGCTAGCGAATTGTAATTGTTTTCCGTGCTTATTTAAATTATTTGAATGGATGTTGGGAGTTCTCGAAGGTTAGCAAGTCCAAAAACTAATAAAATTTAAGAAACAATTATTCAGTGTTGGTTTCCTACTCGGGAAGAGAAGGAGTCTACACAGCAAGCGAGTGAGTGGTTGATTTGTTTGTTGAATACATTTAAAACGAATCTGTTTTACGTAAATCTTTTTAAACAATAATTATACATACATAATTTGTGCCTCTTTTACATATCTATGTTCATTTATATAAAGTTCGTCAAACTAAAAAAGCGTTTTTTTTTAAATTCCCTCAAAAGTTATTTTGCCACTAATTTTGTCTTAAGAGTAATACATAATTCGATGATCATGAGAATAACATAATAAAAGTAACACATTAGCCTAAGAAAAATTCCTTAAAAATTGGTAACAACACTCAAAACAAATTTTCCTAAATATTAGTCTTAAATTTAGCTCAAACCGAGATATTTATTCTAAAATGTTACTTCATATAAGTTCGTTGCGAATTATATGTCAACTTTTAGTTAAAAAGCAGCAAAATTTTAATGACATAAAAGTAACCTAAATGATATTGCTCAAAACTAAAAATGTGCTCATTATCAGAAATTTAAAATTTCGCCTTTAAATCTTCATATTTATTGTTAAACGTACTAAATTTGAAATGATTTTGGTTTAGAATTTCTTGATGACCGCTGTACAAACATTCTAAATATATATCTTTTCATATAAAACTTCCACCATAAAATTATACCATTTTGTAATGGCCATAAAATGTAGATTAAAGTCAATGAACCATGATTAAAGTCAACGAATGTTTTTTATTCTTTTATACATAACCCATACCCTTAGTGTTCTGAAAGAATTAGGAACTGATTGTAATAATGGGAAAAATCCTAATATAAGATAATGATTTTAGCAAAATTTAGAACATAATTACAAATAATTGAAGCATCGGTATATTGAAGTCTATTACCAAATAATGGGAATTAATTTCTAATAAAACAAGTCTTTCCTTTCTCTTACAGAATGAGAAGCCAGTGCAAGCGTGCCTGCTAGACTTCCAAATTGCCCGGTATGGGCCTCCAGCAGCTGATATTTTGCATTACATTTTCGGTAGCACAGGACAAAAATTACGCAAAGAGCATTATGAAGACTTGCTTGTGATTTACCATAATGCTATGGGAGATTATTTGAAATCTTTTGGCTACGATATCGAACATATTTATCCATGGACCAGATTCAAAGAAGAATTGTTTGCACTATCAATATATGGTTTAATATGGGGCTTAAGTGTACCTCTGGTAACTTTATCTACAGAGGAAACGGTGCCGAAAACGAGTGATTTTACAGATTTTGACAATTCAAATTTATCCAAAAGCGATTGTTCTGATTCGTACAAAGAACGTATAACAGGTGTCTTAGAAGATTTTATCACATACGGATATGTGAAATAAAATATTCCCACTTTTTGATCTATAACTAAAATTCATAAGTTTTTAGTTTAATATTATAATTCCATATTGCAATTACCAAAGTATTGTAATATTCGAAATCTCAGAGACGTAAGAGTTAATAATTTTTTGAAAGTTATATAACATTTGATATTGAAATGATTAGCCGGATTAAGATTAGTAACAATAAACTCAGACTTACAACCGTAACCTATGTGTAGCTATGCCAAACGGGGCACCTTATCCATGTAGTTTAAAATTTCTTTATACGAAAACAATATTAGATTAGATTTATAAATATAGTTCAAGTGTTACACGTTGGAAAATGCCGACCAACGTTCGTTTTGTGTCTGGATGTTATGATTATTTTCTGATTAACGAAATTTTATGATTATAAACTTTTGTATTAATGATACTACAACATATTACAGTACAACTGAATAGAAACGTATTTCTGTACGTTAAATTTAGAGTTTCCCAACATTTTTCAATAATTTATGTGTGTAAGAAAATATAGTGCTTTATTAAATTAGTACATCCGATCAAGCACAAGTAGAACTTGCGCGCTGCAGTTTCCCTAAACGCCGAGGGTAATAAATCAATAATAAGCACATTGTAATTATGAATTGCAATATATTTATTATTCACTTGCAATCTTCGCTATAAGGAAGGGAGAATCCAAATCTTCCCTACTTGACCTAAACGTTATCTATATTTATGATGACAGGAAATCAATCCCGCCGACTTGTAAATTTTAAAACCATACGCAGTACCAACACGGTGTCGTTTTTTTCCGGGCTTCAGACGTAAATAATTTATGGCGAGCGAGCACATTAATAGTTCGATAATTCAATAACTTCTTATAACAATAATAATTTTATTTAAAGGGTACATGTTCTTACTACTTAAAGTTTTATTTTTACTCTATCAATAAATTAATACCCACATGAATGTAGTCTAAAAAGTAAGGAGTTAGAGACGAAAACTACTATCTAGTTAGAGACGAAATATACTATCAGGAACTTCGTTAATTTTTTTCTTTTATGTATTAAAGGAATTCCTATCCGCCTAAATTATGTAAGATCTTTTGTTTTGCATATTACGGACATAAGCTGGAGGGGACTGCCTTTTTCAAACATTTTTGATAATAAATCTGCTGCTTAAAATTAAAAGAAAAATAGTTTTTTGACCTATACAACCTTTTCACATGACCTCCATTTCTTACGGTCAATACCCTGCTGCCTCAGTCTTAAATTTGAACACTTCATTTTGGACTCAGTTTGATCGAACTAAAAATATTTCCAAACTTTTTTCCAAAAGCGATAGTAATTGAAAAAAAATAACCATAGGATATTGATAGATAGACACCTCATAGTAATATTTTCCTTTTCACATGTTAAGTATGGAATCTTATATGTTTGATGTGACAATAATGCTTCAAAATTCTAAAGAAAAAAAAGTCATACGTACACGTACGTGTAATAAAATAATTGACACCTGTGTTAGTACATACTTTACATATGTGAATGGAAGTTGGGGTTCACGCATTCTAATAATTATAAAAATAAAAAGACAATCCAAACCCTGATACGAAACTATCATTTTTCATGCAGTATGAAAAGATTGCTGTAAAGTATTTTGAATTGTTCTCAATTTTTTGCGTTTAAAAAATTAATAAAAATAATAATTTTATTTAAACGTAATACGCACATTCATCCTTTATTTCCCATTATTAAATATAATGATGCGTAATGTGATAATTTTTTATTAATTTTAACTGAATTGTTGCGAAATATATAAATTGTAGTTGCACGCTTTCCATTTAGCATGAAGATAAAGTAATATCCAGAGAGCTCGTTTGACAGTATAATTTTATTCATAAAATCTAAGACCACTTTTATGATTATATTATAAAAGAGATGAAACGGCCTTCCACTTTACATTTTAACTTACTCGTACTTATGTTACGTCAAAAAAGGAAGGTATTTGAATTGTCAAATATGATTGTGTACCTTATGGACGACGTTGTAATAAACAAACAATAAAAAAAACAAAACAAATAAAATATTTTAAAATATTTCCAGTCTTGTTTTAAATATTTTTTTGTTATTTCTATATTATATTAATACATACGTTCCATCCAAATTTTGAACTAAACGATATTAATACATACATTTCCATGAACATTTCTGAATCATCTATCTGAAGGTGCATCTACCTTAAAACAATAGTTTTAACTCATTTTTCAAAGCTCACTTTAGATTATAACTTATTCGTACTTATATCATATTAAAAAAAGAGGCATCCAATTGGCGAAATGTAATTGTATAAAATATAGAGATATACATTGTAAAATACAGTTAGAGATTAAAAATAAATTAAATGAAACTACGCGACGTAGTATTGTTTCTACTTTCTTTAAGTTCTTTACCACGACCTAGGTTTCGTTGCATTACAACATTTTCAGGTGGCTTATTAGCAAAGATCTTTGCTAATAGCCGACCTGAAGATGTTGCAATACAACGAAACCTAGGTCGCGGTAAAGAACTCAAAGAAAGTAGAAATAATACTACATCACATAGTTTCATTTAATTGTGAATAATGAATTTCTACAAAAATAACGCCAAATATATTCAATATTGAAAATAAAAAAATATTTCTTGCCTTTATTTTAACTTTTTTTTTTGTTATTTTTTTATTATATCAAAATACACCTTGCATAAAAATTTTAGAACTTATATATCAAACAAGAGTTTCAACTAAGTTTTCAAAGTTCGACTTTGGGTTATAATTTACTTGTACTTACGTTACACTCGATAATGATACTCGAATAATGAAATGTGGTTATAAAATATACAGACAGAGATGTTGCGTGAAGGATATGCGTGCGAGACATGAAAGCAACAAAATATCTCACAAAGTAGCTCCAAGCCTTTGGCAACCGCTGTCTTAGATATATTCTCAAAATAGCCTGTATGTGATGGGGGACCGTCTCCAAACACCGCCCGAAACATACCTAGGAGAACTGGAAGGCATCGGCACGACTTGGAATGACCGTGTTTATTAAAAAAAAATAAAATACTAAAATATTCTGCCATTTACAAAAATACCGGTAAATAAATATCTAAATCTCTTAAAATCGATGAAGTTTTCTGAAATAGCTACTAGTGCAATTGAGCAAACAAGCAATGTGACAAATATTTTTGGATTTATATTTTAATAGCTAATATAGATTAAAAACGCGTCCAATGCATATCTTATTTGACATATATTACGGTTCTTCTTGGTTTTTAAGTACTGTGAAGTTGTTGATGAAATTTATCAGAATTATTGTTTTTACCTTATTTAGGAACGAAAATAGACGAGTATTTTATCCCAAGTAATATTTGCATTCTACAGTAGATCATATTTGAAAAGCGATTATATATAATTGCAATAATCTATAACGATTTTATGTTTAAAACTGAGACGTCATGTTTATTACTAAAATTAAAATATATCTTTTGATTAGTAATTCTTACATCTACTTATTCATTTTTAAATAGTATTATTGTCAAAATAAAATTTTAGGCGCCACGAAAACTTTAAATTAAAATATTGATATTTGACACTCAATAAGTTGCAAAGTTTTACTTTCTGAAATCAAGGAATATACTAAATACATTTTACAATATTCACACTTAAAATTAGAAATCAATTAAACTATAATGTATACTTAAAATTATGCTAAATTTAATCACAGAGTTAGCGTGTATAGCAGTAAACAAACCAGCATCAGATTGTGGGCAGAAGAAATAGGAGGTTAAATGATTTTAACTTTTATAGTAATTACAGGGCTGAATGGCTACAAATTTACACAAGTAAGTGCAATCGATTTATAATCTTTAAACGTTACACGAATTTATGAATGGATAATGGTTATTTCATCTATATCGGTTTTTTTTAGAACTGAAATATAGCAGAATAATTGAAAAAAAAAATTAATTTTAAATATATGTACTTATAACGTAAAACGAATTGCTAGCCAATGTATGAACTTTCACTAAAATTAATGAAATTGATATAGGTACGTTCAAAATTTTAATGTCGTCGACACGCATTTATGAATGGATAATGGTTATTCCATCTATACCAGTTTCTTTTAGAACTGAAGTATAGCAGGATAATTTAAAAAAAAATTTAATTTAAAAAATATGTACTTATAACGTACAAACGAATTGCTAGCCAATGTATGAACTTTCACTAAAATTAATGAAATTGATATAGGTACGTTCAAAATTTTAATGTCGTCGAAACCTTTATTTTATTTAGATAACAGAACTGGATTTTATTTTGGATAGAAGCTTATGGAGTGTGTATATAATACTATGGAACCGTTGACAATCGCTTGTCGGAAAGGTGAATTTTTTTGTTATAAATTTTCTGTACGGTAAAAAAATTATGAAACACCGTGTACAAGTAAGAGACATTTTGACTTTAATTTGTACAAAAATACTTTGGGGGCCGCAAAATGTTACAACGCCATCTAGTGCTGATGTAATCAGCATTTAATTTTGTTGTATAACCTTATCTATGTATCGAATACACATGACGTACATTTGACATTACGCCAACGATTGAACTGACATATTGAACTGAAACAAACTGAGTAATAACATATGTAATAAAGTAAAATATTTTTATATAGCAGAAGTTTCTTTAACACAAAATAGGTGTCATGAAGTATAATATATGGGTAAAATATTCATTTGTTTTAAGTATAAAAATAAAAATTAATTAGTTTGTTTTAATAATTTTAATGTTTAATGGAAAATTAAAACTTTTCTTTTAATTCTTATGAATCGCGAGATAAAGAAAAGCAAATTTCATTAATAAAAAAAATATATTTTTTAAGCGAATTTAACAAAATTTTATAATTTTGGTTACATTTTAATTGATCCATCCCATATTTAAATATTAAGTACGTAATCATAGCCCATTTTATGTCTTTTAAAGGCATTTTTCCCTAAGGAAGCTTGGATAAATTATAAAATAAACAAAAGTCTAGTATTATCGCCAATTTTAAAAATTTATCTGACCTTTAAAAAACAACCAAATGATTGGTGGAACCTACATAGAATTGCTAAGTTGTCTACATTTCTTGAAATTGTTTGTAAAAGTTAATCAAAATAATAAAAAGTTCTTACTAGAATTTTTTCAGAATTTTCAAGGCTACAATTCAAAAATTACAAAAAGAGGAACGCTCAATTTCAGTAAAATGGACCTTATGATATTACACTCGCACGACATGAATATCTCTCCATTTAAAAGAAATCAATTTTATCCCATACTAATAAATTTCTCCACACGAAGCATCTACATTCACATAGGTCTAAAATATTTGTTTTCTGGAGAAGAGATATATGTTGAAGATTTCATGAGTTTATGGTCAGGCTGACTGCATTCTACAGACGAGGATATTGCTTTTCTCTTGTATTCACGATGGTATTTCTATAGTTATGACATAACTAGAATACAATTTTGGAAGTCTAATCGCCTCCGTCATAGAATTGCATTATGCACGTACGCGATGCCAGTACTTAAATAAATTATAATAATTAAAGGTTTAATCTTTTGCTCTTACGTAGTATGCCTTTTGTAATGTTTTTTGCCGTTGGCAAATATTCTAAACATGACCTTCCACAATAACCTCCCATAGTTAAAAAAATCCGAATATTCGTTTGCCTATTACGCTTTTACTGAAAACATCCAGATACAATTCTGGTTGAGAACCTTTTCTAATCCACTCAAAAATTTATTATATGTTTTCATTTAATTTATTCGTTCATATTCATCTTTGATATGTCGTTATTTATTTATTTGTTTATTTATTCCAACTTCTATGTTTAAATTTAAAACTTCTGATATCATAGTGGAAGATTTTTGCTACCAAAGCAAACTTTGCTAAAGGTAATTTAGCTGAAGTATTGGTCTTAGTCACAAATTGCCAGTTACGGGGTCATTTTAAGTAAACTATTGAGTGCGAACCAATGAATATAAATAAAATTATAAAACCATATTTGTAATAAATGTAACTTTCACTTGATATTGGACGAGCATTTTGAGAAGATCTTAGGGAGTAGTGAGAATAGATAATTAGGTAAAAATATTTGTGAGTACTATATTCTTTGACAAAAGCAGAGTTTAGTTTTAATGGAAATAAAATATTAAAGATATTTAAGAGACTGTGTTCTGCTGAAAACACGACGGTATTTAGAATGTTTTATTTATAGAAACATAAAAGATGAGAAGTCTTCCATTTAGTAACAGGTGTAGCAGATAAGATATTCTAATCCTATAAGAAATTTTAAAACCATTAACGATAATGGCTCGAGACATAGCATAGTTGACTTGAAAAAACTTGTGTAGGGCTATTAAACACATTATAAACTTAATAGTTATGGAAATATGGGTATTTATTATATATAAATTGACTTTTTAGACTTTTTTTTATTTGTAGTTCATCTGCATAAGATAATAATTACTATAAAGCCTTCTGGCAACAATATAAATGTATATCGACAAAAGAAGTGAAGAAAGTTCTTTACCTCATGAAACCTCACTAAATTTAGATGAATCTTCCCCTACCAGATTAGTTAAGGCTGTATATTTTACTAACCAATAAAACTTTGTGAATTATGGACTGACTTTCAGCAAGTTAATAAAAAGTGAGAATTTATAGAGTTAACACACTTTTCGACTAGAAATGCATGATACTTTTGGGATGGTTATTATGTGTAATACATATCATCAGTAAATATATATTTACTGTGGTATGCTTTAAAACTAAAATGTCAAGTGTTGATGAGATGCTCAAAATTTAAAACCGATTAGTATCGCTTTAAGGATTCGTTTCTATTCTTTAGATGGAGTAGTAAATTGATGATCGACTAAAAGCCTTTTGCCTGACTGGAAGCAGCTACCTCGGACGATGAAATAATACACGCCCTCTTCTTTTCACTAGGAAGAGTGGTAATAACTCTTGAAATATTGTATATGTCAGTGGTGACAGATATTATAATATGTGCTATTAATTTGAGGGCATTGATGACGTGTGAAGCTAGTCATTGCTTAATCATAAGAATATTAGATTTATTATTATATTAAATTGCGATTATAAGCTCTATACTTTGAGAATCGGAAGTCACGAAAAATGTTTCACAATTTAAGCTATTTAATATGGTAATTTTTTTAAAAACTGCGAAAGTTGTAGCAAAGATAGTAATTAATCGTTTTTATCAATCGATGTGCAGAATTCCAAGAAATTACAAATTATTTGAATACAACGTTTTTTAATGTAAATTAAAATAGCTATCGCACACAGATGTGACATTTAATTTCTTAGTACTTTGTAGGTTTTCTAATACTTACAACAAGAATCGATTATATACTTGATTTCTAGCATGTAGCCTTATTACTTCTACCATGCATTTATAAAAGTCATTGAGGGTTACATGTAAAATAGGTCCTAACCAAACCAAATGTTACCTGAATCTTGAACTTAATTCATTGGATATATTTAAATTAAGTGAAAGAAGAGTGAATATAATTCATTTATTTAATTCAAGGGAAGTATACTCATTGTACAACAAGACAAAATTATTAACCAATTAAATGACCTTATCATTGACAAATTGCGGGTTGTTAGTTGTATGTTAATTTACATACTGAGTATGATAAAGTGAATTAAGATTGTTTTAGGGGATAGCTTTGAGGCTATGTAATATATGTATAGGATAATCCAAAAATGGAATCTTCAGTAAAGTGGTTTAAGTATTTTATTTATTTATTTTGAGCGATTTTCATGGCCACATTTCTTTATATATGCGTGATATAGACCTATTCAATAAAAATATTTACGTAGTAAATTGCAAAAATTTTGACCCACATTTGCATGTGTATTACAAACATTAGCCCATTTATTTTTTTAAATTTGAACAAGTCTTATGAGGAAGTTAAGGATGAATGTGAACGTTGAGGATGAATATGAGGTTGAATCTTATTTAAAAATTGCATTTTTACCTTTCGTATGAGTCAACTAGTACATGATAATAGTGTTGAATAATTAGTTGAATAGGACAGAGTAAAATGCTCATAATATTTCAATAAAATACAATATTCTGGAATTTAGCTTGAAATTAGAACATTTCCTGATAATCGATTTATCAGCTATGATTTGAAAAAAAGATAGAGGCCACATGAAATTCGATAGTTCCAAAAGAAAATGTCTTTCAATATAATAAAGTTATAAAATGTATGCAAGTTAATATGATATGTAAAAAATAATAACCATATATAATCAAGTTCATTGGTATGTGCTTTAAGGAAATATAATTAACGCCGCAGCGTTAATTATGTTTGATAAACATAACTAATAATGCAACGGCATTGTATACCAAGTCAAAGATACAAAATCATTACATTTGTTAGATACTATCAATGTTACTCTATATACTTTAACAGAAAATAAAATCTTGTATCTGCCATGTTATATTTATTCCCTCCACTTTTTTATAAAAAAACATTACTTAGCCTTTACTTTACTCAGACTTTGCAGCTCTTATTTTCTTCTTTAACATATTTCAGCATATTCCTCTCTGTAGGCCTCTTCCATGGGTTCACAAGTATATTTATCTCAAGCCAGCCGCGTCCACGATGTTACCTCTCTTTCTGAAAGACATTACCTCTCTTTTGAAGTTACACCGCCAGCGAAATGAAGAGCGACATGTGTCTCAACTCTATATTTTACGATTAGCAAGATGACTTATGTTTCCTGACCTGTTTGACTTATGTTTCCTTGCTTTTCTTATTTTTTTTATTAAAGACTTTTTAAAGCAAATTTTATGGCTGGACTATTTTGTAATTGGGCTGATGGTTCATGATTCATCATAGACTTTTCCTTCGGTGAATACATCATTGATGGAAAAGACTTAATCATTTAAATGAAGTGAGTGAAATGAAAATATGACATTTTAAAAATGTAAATAACAATTTTAAACACTAATGATTATTCATATTTAGAAAATACTAGTGAAATATATTTGAATGTAAAATATTTCGTACATAGAAAAAGTGAGACTTCTTTAGTTAGAAAGATCTAATAAAACACTAAATAAGACAGTTATAAGAAGAATCAATATGTATAAATATTCATAGATGTATTACTGATAAGTCAAATGTAAATGTCTTCTCGACATAAAATATATGTCTTCGATTTTGATTTAAATTCGATATATGTCTTCTCCAAGACATTGCTTCTCAATATGTAGGTCAACATAATGAATGGTTGCAGTAAATAAACAATTTCAATTATTCATTAGAGGAAATAATGAAGATATTACGTTATATTTAACTTATTTAAAATAAATCGGCAGTTTTCTTTCCTAACATGGCAGAAGGTTCGGACGCATTACCCAGTGCACCTTTTAGTTTTATCAAAACTTTTATTCATGATACACCAATCGAGAATAGTCAGATAAACGTACAACTAGCCGTTTCCTAAGGACAGAATTATTCGGGTGCCATCTATCGAGTAACTGTGATGGGTAAAAAATTTGGAGAAGATGTTATATTAAAGTGGTTGAAGTTGCCTCAAGTGAAGAATATTTTCGAAGTGTTCTGCCCATGACTTCTATGTATAAACGTGAAGTACTATGCTATACAGAATTATTCCCAATATACCAACAAATCCAAGATGAAACTGGAATACTTCAGAAAGATAAATTGAAGTTCGCAGAATTTACGCAGACTAAAACTGACTTCTTGAAAACAATTATAATATTTGAAGACATAAAAGAATTGGGTAACATTCCAGTGAACAGAATTACAGATGCTGGCTATTATCATGCACGATGTGCTTTGGAAGCTTACGGAAAATTACATGCTCTGTCATTCGTACTAAAAAGAAGGCAACCCGAAAAGTTTAAATATTTTACTGAACTATTTACAGAACTCCTGTTTGATAAAAACCAATGGTGGATGAACTTTAATACTACTGTGTTTAAAAAGGCGCGTGAGGTCGACATATATGAAACACATCAGAAAGTTTTGAGACGATACGAGTCCAACATTGTGTAATTAGCAAAGGATTCTTTAAAAGTGGATGAATTTTCAGTCCTTTCCCGCGTGATTGTTGGGTGACAAACATACTGTTTAGATACGAAGTGAGTATTAAAACTACTTACTATTTTTCATTACCTTTTTCACTCAAAAATAAATCTTCCAAAAAATAAAACATGTGTTACAAAATATTTGAAATATATCAGGAAAACATAAAAAGTAAAAATTTTGCAATTTATGTAATAACGAATATTAAATTTGAAATATTAATAAAGTTAAATAAGTCTCTAATATTTTTTTAATAAAAGGAAGAAAAATTAAGACTATTCATTTGTTTTTAATGCAAGTAGAAAAATTAAGACTATTCATTTGTTTTTAATGCTTGTAAATGATAGGTTTAACATTATGCCAATTGTTTATTAGGTGAGCTGTTTCTTCCAGTCGCCAAAGATATTGCATGATAAAATTTAATAATATTGGAGACCAAAATATAAATATTTAAACATCTAATTCAATTATTTTATTTGAACGATGGGTAGGATGGAGTAGGAAAGGAAAGGGAAAGTTAAAGTAATAATAAGGAACAAGACATAATACAATTTTCAGGTGCTTGTAACTTTTTTTTTTGTATTTTTGATACATTTACTGCAAATATTACTTAGGTATTAACGAAACAAGATTTGAACATTATTATCTAAAGGTTCTAAATATAAAATTGAAATATCTAGTATTAGTGTTTTTGAATCTACGATGAGAAGAAATCTTATTTCAGTTAAATTTTCCAAACCGCGGTGTTAGAATTGTTTCATAGCATTTTCTAGAATATTTAATATTAACTAAAGGTTAATGTTAAATATTCTAGTAAATACTACGCTACACTCTATGACTAGAAAAGAAAAATTATCCTTAGGATGTAGTGACATTTCAACGAAATATATCTAACTCGAAGAAAGAAAAGTTTATTTTTAACTCAACGAATGTGAATAAAAATCGCTCCAACATCCAATAACATTCGCTTTTTTCTATCAGATCAATGTACATGTATTTTCTATTTTATTTAACAAATATATATATATATATATATAAATATATATATATATATATATATATATATATATATATGTGTGTGTGTGTGTGTATATAAATATATATATATATATATATATATATATATATATATATATATATATATATATATATATATATATATATATATAGAAACATATGTATTAATATATATAAATATTTATA
Source organism: Druceiella hillmani (assembly GCA_039881145.1). NCBI lineage: Eukaryota > Metazoa > Arthropoda > Insecta > Lepidoptera > Hepialidae > Druceiella > Druceiella hillmani. The sequence continues at coordinate 38,791,789 of JAYKKI010000015.1, forward strand.
TAATTTTCTCTTCCAGGACGAGAAGCCAGTGCAAGCTTGTTAGATTGATTTTCAAATAGCCCGATACGGACCTGCAGTGGCCGATATTTTATATTATATTTTCAGTAGTATAGGACAGAAATTACGCAAATGGTATTACGAAGACCTACTCATAATATATCAAGTACTATGAGGAATTATTTGGAGGTTTTTGGCTACCATGTCGAGCAAATTTATCCTTGGGCTAAGTTCAAAAAAGAATTGCATAACCTAGCGATATATGGATTACATGGGGCATAAGCAGTCCTCTGATATCACTTTCTTCAGAAGAAAAGGCACCGAGTGTGAATTATATAATAGATTTTAAAAATGCAGATTTCTTCAAAACTGACTGTTCAGATGCTTATAAAGAGCGCATAAGGGGCGGGGCGTCTTGGAAGATTTTATCATGTTTGGATATCTGAGATAAAACATGGATAGCAAATTCTTCATCAAATGATTTGAAATAACTAAGTTTGTATACATTTGTATCAATTTGTAAATAATAATGTGAAAATGGCCACAAGAAATATATTATGTAAAATTTAAGGATTCGAAAAATGGGTGACTTTTCATAACATTTTAACCAAATTTCTTCGTAGAATATTGTGAAAAAAATTTTATTAAAGATACCATGCAATGTGAATTTTTATTTTTGATTAATTCTACTGGACTAATGTTACAAAATGAAATTTGGTGTCTTTATTTTTTATGTAACACTGAATTTGATTCAACTATACGCATACAAATGTACACCGTGCATTTCAGATCAGAGTTTGATTTTATTGCGATTAAATGTGCTAATTACTCGTAAAGAATTCTTTCGTTTAGTATTTAAGTAGGTTTGGAAATGTGTATACGACATTCAATTATGTACGTAAGTGATCTCCTTAACTTCATTTAAAATCGCTAATATTTCAAAAAAATAACTTGTTCATCTACTTTTTCAAGACGCTAATGAATTTTAAGATGTGTAAGTGTATATATTTAAATATTATTATTTAAAGGTTGTAAATATGAAAGCATAACCATCTATGCGATTCTCATATACTTCAAATGTCTGTAAACAATTCACGTACTACTCTATAACTTTTTAGGATAATAACAAGGTTTTAGGATAATATCGACCGCATTCATTAGAGAACTAACTTCAAAATTTGCCGAAGTATTTACTCTTATTACGATTTACGGTTTTCTCTTATTACAATTTACGATTTACTTTTTCCTCTATATGTTTTTTCTGTATATTATGAAATACTATAGAATAAACATGGGTCATAATCATGTTAATTTTGTGATTATATATGCGAATTACCCTATTACACTTTGGACACACAGATAAATATTACCAAGGTATAAAAACTCTGTTTCTTCCTTGATAAAACACTTGACCGCAAGTGGGTAGTAGGCGAATTTTGCAGAACTATATCTGTTACGGGGATTTGGAGTATTCAATGTCAATGTGATTTTTTTAATAAAATTTGTCCAGTAATTTCAAACTTGGGTGGTTCAGTGTGTGAAAGTTCAGTGAAAATTCATCACAGGAGAAAAGTTTACAAATGATACATTATTAAAAATGTCGTTTAAGATGCTAAGCCTTTTTTCTAAAATATTTTTTCATCACTTACGTGAAAAAAAAACGCTCTAAAGTGTAATGCAACTTATACGTCCTTTGGTATTATAGCGTTTTCATAGAACGTTTTTCCATCGAGATAAATATTTTTATGAGAAACGGTACATTTGATTCTTTATTTTTGTGTATTTATTAAAGAAAATCTTGCTAATTATTTAATTCATATTTATTTTTTTTGTATAGCGTAGGTAGGTGCGCCATTTTACAATATACATAGATAATGTCATACAATAAAATTAAAGTTTCGTCAGATTTATATATGGAGATGCCGCAATGTTATTTTGCATACCTTCGTTATTTGTACAATAAAGTAAAATTTTCATTTTATTAGAAATATTAAATATTTATGTTATTTTTATGTTGATTTTATTAACTTAAACCATATAAGTTATCAAAATCAAAAAAAAAATCCCCTTTCCACTGTTGTTTGCCATTATATACAACTACTTCTGAGAATAAAAATCAATCATTCGTTTTCGTATCGACACAAATCAGTTCAAAGAAACCAAAGTTTTTAGGAATGTTTAAACATACTATATAACATCCATTTGCCAATTACTCGCAAAATAAAATACGTTTTTTCAGAGCCAAAATGTTAGTATTTAAAATCAAATCTTTATCATAATTAGAAAAACATTGTGTAAGTAACGTGAACATTGACGTTCATATAGAGAACACCGATATGCTCTAATAGAAAACAAAAACATAGCGAGTTTATAGATCATAATATATAATTCAAAATATGTATATATTCGAATTATTTATTATGTGTCCTAGAGTCTCAGCTTATTGCAATACATGTTTAGAGCCGAAGAGACCTGCGCATGCAGATATTGAAAATGAAATAACCGTTACCTTCGTTTCCGGCCAAAAATTTCCAGATTTCAATTCACAGTTATTCGATAACGAATAAAAACGAATAAAAATTCGTATCCTAAACTTTACATCTGTACCAAATTTTAAATTTTCAGTGCGCCGGAAACGGAAAGTTATATGTTTGTTTTTATTAATTAGTGAGCAATTTGCGAATTTTTATGTAAAATATTTTGGAAACCGGAAACTACTATAGATTCAAACTTTAAATTTGAATTACTTCATAGATATAATCTTGTATTTCAATCCTCATATGATTATTTTTCTTCCAGGATGTATAAAATTGGGTTGATATGGGGTTGATATAGGGTTATGGGGTTGAGTTAGTTGTAAAAACAATTCGTTTAAATGTGCAGTGTCCATTTGTGTGTCAATTTGTGTTACTCGGAACTTGGCGGTGTACACCCAAATGATATTTTCTAAAATCAGTTATAAGGAATATTTTGCAGTTATTTTATTGTATTAAGTGTTACATTTAATTTAATCTCAAAACATAGTCTTAACAGGTTTATTGTCCTTAAAAACGTTGTGTTTAATTACTATAATTTACGATGCAACACTCAGATAAAACTTTCGTATGTACAAATTACTTACGGCTCATTTTTAAGTGTACTGATATTAACTGTGATTTGTACAAAAAAACCCCATAGAAAAAAACTAATTAAATTTAATAATGTGTTATATTTAGCCTAAAGTTTTAAGGTAGAATGTAGAAATATGAAGTATCTGTTCATATTTTGTCATAGACAGAGGCCTTTATTTCTTTTATTTGCTCACAGATAACTATTTTCCAAAAAAAAATGAGGTTGGGAAAGGCAAAATCTATCATATTTGATATATTATAAACTAATCATTACCGGTATGCTTTTATAGGTAAGCCTTAGGTATTACCGTAGAGACAGGTTAAATGTTCAAAAACATTCCTATTTAGACATGCACGCCGCGTGACTAACTCGTCCACGACGTAGGGACACACGCGGGCGGTGGTCCCTGGCTTAAACCTTCCCCTCAGCTATTTGTTTTGTTATTCAGTCGACAATTTCGAACGCGTACGCACATTAATTCATTTTCCTGTTACACTTGTATTATGTCTAATGAATTATGAACTAAAATGACTGTGACGAGTGCGACGTTATGAAATTATAGAGAAGTTTGTGGTAAGTAAAATGTGCATTAACTTTCATCTTTATAAAGAGATGTAAAGATAGAGATATAAAAAATACTGTTAGGATCACGACAAAGTAATAATTCATTAGAGACGTTCATCAAAATTTAGTTATCAGTAATTGCTTAAATAATAATTGAAAACCTGAAGTGAGAAGATGATTTAAAGAAAATATTGAACTCACAAAATAAAAATTAGAAACAGGACACTACAAAAAAGGAAAACGCAATCGATATCAAAAATGAAAATTGGAATATAAACATTTAGAAGGAGATTGTTGTATATAATGCAGCAATTAACCAATGTAATTCAAGTAGATGTAACGATGAAATGCTATTACTAAAGAAGGCAGTAGTTCTGACTCAGATATTACGAAACAAACACATGTTAATATGCTTACTATAATTGGAACTACAGAGCTCCACCAAAAAAAATAGAACATAACTTTAAGGAAGAAAGCAAAGTTAAGACTAGAAAAAACAACAAATTCAAGTTACATTAAAATGTAAAACGAAAATAGCATTTATAGTGATTACTGAATCAAAAACTCTTGTTGCAGTTTTAGTACATTTTAAATTGAATGAACTTTATCAGTTCAATTTTAGAGTCGGAACATTAAAAAAGCTTTGCACGACGAATTAGTTTAATACTTGTTTCGAAATCTTTATCTTTATCCAAATTGCAGACATATGCCGACAAAGAGACAGAGTGTCACTAAGCTGTTTTTGACTAGGAGTTAAGGGCTTCAACAAATGCAACCACCTTAAAATGCTCAACATAGGCATATAGAATACAACGCAACTCTAAGTGCAATATTAGTTCGGTATATTGCCCTAAATAACGTTCCTATTAAATACCTAACGATTCGGTCTAGCCCTGCATAAACATATATTACGGATGCTGATTTTACACTTTTACGAAATACTAATATTATTAAATAAGCATTGGATTCCTTCTTGTATAATCCTAGAAGTAATTTAAGTTCCAGTAAAGCTTAGTGTTTTATTCTGTAATTAATTTTAATAAATAATTGTAAACTACAATGTTATGGCACTAGGCACATTCGAATCAATTTTTTTTAAAGTTAGAAGTAATTTTATTTCACATGTGCTATAATACTTGTTTTTACTTTAAATATCGGTTTAGTAACTCTTTTTCTTAAATAAAAAATAGATTCCTCTGACAGTTATCACACGATCTATTTCTAAACTATAACCACTTGTGATTATTTAAGCGTAGCTTTTCCCAAATTCAAATGGAAAAAGTCTAAAAAGTTATTCGTTTTTTCAATCATAACATTTTTTACTCATATTGGTAGACCATGTTTCAATAAAAAAATCATTAGGACTTACCATCATCCAGTCTTCTAAATGAATAAATGAACCAAGTTAAATTTTGCCGTTCATCCTGTATTAAACTAGATAAAGTTAGTTGAAGAATGCACCACACTAAATTTAAAAAAATATCAAATATACTCAACTCAAAAAGACATTTTACTTTTACTTTTTATATGGAGTATTATTAATATTTTCTATTCACATTTTATATGCTACACGGGGTATTCGTAATATCGAATTACAAATTACGCTTGAATTAATTTCATTTTTCATTACCGTAAATTTATTTAGACCATCCCTAAAATTTTAAAATGTAAAATGCAATTCAATTGGTCTGATATATTTTTTGTAGACTGACAGTCTGTCGACTGTAGCACAATTGAAGTTCTAGAAAGAGTCCGTGGCAATAGTTGCGAATTTATTAATAAACTAATGTTATTTTATGATACCCATTTCCTAAATTATTGAAAAAGTCTTTTGTCAATGAAAATATTCAGAGGTCGTGGCTAAATGAGACAAAGTTGAAGACAAATTCTTTTTCTTTCTCGATTGCTAGACAATATCCAAAGTGATTTACAGATACTAAGAAATGCCAAAGCACTCCTTAAAATATATCAAATTACAAGATTTCTTATAAAATTAAAATCTTTCATATTATAGATGCTCAAGATATGGTTAAGTCGTGGGAGGAAATTCATTGTTAGTTTAATATCAACATATTATTGCATGTTTACCACAGTTACTACCATACTTAATCACGATGCCGGATTATTTAACCTGAAGAGTATAATCCCATAAGTAATAAGTAGTAGTAATCAGGTTACAATATGAAAATCATGTTTTGCATCTCGTCACAATACTTCTACCATAAGATTTATGTATGAGAAAAAGATGTAGGTAATTTTATTGTCTAAGGAATCTATTACTACCCAATCAAATAAATCTCTTTTATACAATCTTTAGAATCGAGTAAATGCGACAGCGATTACGTTGTTGACGCATCGGGCATGCGGTGTCCAACGACAATAACTACTGTATTAAAGTAATTAAATTACATATGTAATTTAAATTAATATTAATACGAAACGCTTGTTATGATTTTGTCCCAATGTTTTTGTGAAAACTATACGGCGCGGACTCGAACTGCGCCTTTCGGTTTTTTAGACCTTGCTCACTGTCAAAACTTTTGTCCTTCAAATGATTTAATAATTATGTAAACGAGTGATAATTGGCATGCGGAAGATCCAAAAAATATAGTGGATGTGTGATTACAATCCGGTCTTACTCAACAATATTGCTACTTGCCTTCAAAGATATATGTGGAGAGTAATGGAGAAGATACATTTTGTGTTGTTTGTCACGAAGTTTTGAAGCAATTATATCTAAGTGCGCACAATAATTGGCACTATTAATTGTAGATCCAGGTAATAGAATATCACAAGGAATCTAGTAAAGGGTAATAGAACATCTCAATGATCTTTCATAGTTCCTCCAAAAGGTTATTATCATCATTCGAAGCCATTCGTCTTCGAAATTTCATTTCAAAGTGATTAGGTTTAGGAGTTGGAACTCCGGTTTTGCTCGTCCCAAGTCATTCACGCTTACAAGAATCGTTGACAAAGAGTAACCACTTCTCGTCACAAGATATTTAAGCCATTCTTCATTGTCGTATGATGTCAAATGAGTCATAGAGACACGATACACGCAGTTGCTTTTATATTTCATTCAACAGCTACGTAATTCACGGCCCTAGTTCATAAGTATAACCCATTTTGTGAAAGTGCGATAAAATTATGCTTTTTGAGTACTAAACTTGCTCTGCTAATTACTATGCCGTCTGCTGCAGCTATTCTTCAATAAGAGCCCGAATAGCGTCGATGTCTAATTATCATTAGATCGCGGTTGTTTAGAGAGTGAGGCAACTTCAAATTCCAGATTTCCCTTACAAAATCGATCGAACCATTGAGAAACCGTCGCCTGAGAAACAGTAACTTTTCCTTTAGTTCGGTTAATTTTCGTTTACGGCCGTTGGTGCAGAAGTTCCCAAACGATACTTGTGAAGAGGAATCACTCGCAGTGATTGACGGGAAATACATATTTTTCCGACATGTTTGTCATGTCAGCGATTGGACCCACGAGCTTATGCTGGTTATATAACCGAGCGATGGCACATTTCTGAACATAACATACGGGCAACTTTTAGAATAATAATGAAAAGTATTTCAGAACATTCTGTCTGCCCCAATATTCAAACAATCGACTCAGGTTCAATAAATGATATATTTCAAACAATCGACTCAAGTTCTCTTAGCTCGATGACAAATTTACGGACTTGCCATGGTTTGGATCTACAATCAGAAAATGTAAACTCTCCTCTTTTGTAAACGCCGTTCGACGTTCCAGTGGTGTTGGTTTACTGTTCATTGTACTAATTTTAAAAATTCAATTATTGCTTCAAAAATTTTCTGTCTTTATACATTTTTAAATCCAGTTTTAAAAAAGTATTAAATTTCTTATAATTTCACTTGATTTATGTTGCTTCATTACTATCTCGTTTCTTCCATGCATCATCCTTTCCATTTTCTTCCATGTATCATCCCACGTTTCAAAGTGTGGTATTTTTTTGTAATTATTTGTATTAATTACTCTTTATTTTATCATAATGTTTTAATATTTACCTCATAATTTACTGCTTAATTACTTCCTTACGGCTGACCGGAAAATATTTTGTACATGTGTTCTATTTCTGTTAATATGATGGTAAATACTGTTATAGGAAAACACACATAAAAAGAATGGTCAATTATATCATTAAATTTGGTCCAGTACTCTTTCTATATAAAGGTTTTAAGGTCGCCTGTATCTCAGATTGGTAACGTCATTTATTTGTTTATTTCTTAAATACACTATGCCCATCTTACAGATTTACCTAAAGCAATTCGTATTGTAATACAGAAAATATGAATAAGAAAATACAGCAGTTCGAATAAACAATCAACGGACCAAATTCATTAGCCCAACAACTTGTAAAGTTAAGATCTTGATTGAAGGCTTTTCCTTACTGTTGACGTCAATTATTATAGAATGTACATTAGAGTGGACATATATTTTAAAGCTACCAGCTTAAATATAATAATTATTATATGTATTCCTAATAAATTTCCCCAGCAAATTGGTCAAAATGGAATCTTTTAAATACCATTCCGCCCCAAACATTTTGTGATGGGATATTTTTTAGGTCGATTTTTTTAAAGATCTCATCCAGGTTCGTTGACATTGAAGAAATAATTTGAATCGAAATGGTACCGCAGGACTCGTTGTGGCGGAAATGGAAAGAACAAAAGGTTCTTGCCAAATATTGCCATTATCATTTTTGGTATTAGTTAAGTTTAGCAATAATTCGAATCTCACTGATTTTTTTAATGAAATAATTTGTAGAAAAAACAGGCTTGGTTGCGATTATATCATTATAAATAACTGATTTGGTTAAAACAATATTCACATTGAATATATCCATATGGCTAAAGCCATATATATATATATATATATATATATATATATATATATATATATATATATATATATATATATAAATATATATATATATATATATACATATATATATATATATATATATATATATATATATATATATATATATAAATATACATATACCTTTTATTCATTTAGTTATTTACCTTTTTAATACCTCGTAAATTATTATCTTTCGTTCAGATTTTATTATTAACATTTTTATTTAGATGTCTGTTAAGCGTGTAATATGTAGTTATAAAGAATGAAAATAGTCCAAATAACTTTAGCAACAAATAATTGAGTAATCAATGTAAGTTTTTTGAAATCAATTTTTACATGTAATAAAATAAACATGAAATTTGTTTAATACACGCATGCTCGAAATTCGCATTTTTGCTATTACGTCCTTCTTTTTACAAATTAATATAAAAGTTTCAAAATGAGATACAATACGTCATTGTACAGTAAATTATAAAAATTCTTCAGGAAAGAACAAATGTAAATTTTACTGATTTTCAAAATGGAATTGCCAATTAGATCAAAGAAATAAATAGACAGCTGCTGTAAAATAAATTTCTTCCCATATCGTTTGTGGTTGAAAAATTATATTATTGGCAATACTTTGTTGAGCTGAAAATGGAACAGCATTACACATTCTAGGTTTGGACAACTTTCACCTTATTATTATTCGTTATTATTCGTAGACATTTTTCTTTACCTTAGAATAAAATAGCAAGACAAGTAAGCTCATATAAATCTATCATAATCACTTCTAGAAGAGCCGTGAATTTGACGTGCATAGATAAAATGGATAAAGCTTGGAAAAGCAGCAGACGGCTTTATGTCACGCATCCAGCAAATAGAAAATATTTAATAATATTTCGATACGTCCTCTCCTTCATGAGATATAAGGTTCTATATAGTTTCGTAGTATCACAGCCACTCTTTTTCTTTTTCTCTAATTTTTTCACGTATGAAAAAAATTTGGAAAAATTATGATAATGAGATGTTTAAAGAATGGTTAAGTGAAAAATATTGCGATTGCTTTGCAAGGATAAATTAAAGAGGTATGCCTATAACCAAATTTTTTATCTTATGCTTATCAAAGATTTACTAGGTGATAGTGTATTTATTTGAATATTTATTAAAAACAAACATATCGAACTTACGGCTTGATCCAAAGAACAAGACATGTACATGGACCAAAAATACAACTGATTTAAAAAAAAAGTAAGAATTGTATGTTTATAATTTTTTACATAAGGTTTTTAGGAACAGGAATCATCTGAAAAATCTACGAAAGATGAATAAATTTCGAAATTGATGGAAATATTTCTTACAAAAGTAGTTCCTTTGATAAAGATGTCAGAGTATACTTAATGACATATAGGGGTAAGCCATCAGAACAGGGGGTCCGTTTTGGATAAAGCTGCTTCACTGCTGACTCAACTTCAGTATAGTCTATCCGCCCGATATACAACACAGATACGCCGTTCCTATTAGCAACTAGTACCGCTTTTTGGAAGCTGCCTGGTTACTAAAAAAATTCATTTTAAAATATTTAGCTAAGAACTTTTCTGCAGCATCATCCGTGTACAGCAACATCCATCATATGTTGTTGTTCCAGGAAGTTTTATGTACGTCTGGGTACTTGCAACTCATGTACATACGAAATATTTTGTTTTATTTTTTATCCCGAACTTATGCGTTTTACAGGGCTCCATCCAGGCTTTTTCATGCTTAAATTGAGTACATCAAATAACAAATATTTCACGATTGCTTAAATTGTTTATAACGGACACATCATTGTAAAACGATTTAGTATAAATGTCGTGGATAAAGTCCGTAATATACCGCTAGTTTAGTTGTCACACAGTAGCTCAAAATATTGCTAATTAAATTACATAAGACATCAACAGCTTCAATGATCTTATATTACCTCATTGAATGTGTTAAATTTAATTAAAAAAAGCGTTAATTTTTGTCTGTAATTTCAAAAAGGCGTCTTTACAAAAATTTCACTCGATACTTTCTAAACCATCAGGTGTTTGCCCGAAGCCCCAGCCATGCATCGCAATACGACGAATTTATAAACGCGTCAAGAGAACTATATATGTATGGAGTTGCGTGAATAATCACCTCTGGTGACCGGAATTCACTTGCGCGTGCTTTTTAAATGGACGTTGCACCAAATCCATTTCTTTCCGTCGCAATCAACAAGCTCATTGTGCTTTTATAGATGACAATAGGACATGGAGTAGTGAAAATATTTTACGACTAAATAGAACGAACTAAAAAAATTAAAATCATCGAGTACTACAATATTTTTACATTAATTTGAGTCACAAGTTCAGGATGTATTCAATACATAAATGGCATAATATAAAGGGTGAAAAACATATGCAAAGATGCATTCGTCGACTTTACTTACACCGGAGCGAAGTCCAATGGCGTCAGTTGCAACGAAGCACGTCCGAACAGCAGCACGTGACCTCCCGGTGACCACCGCCATTGTCCGCTTGCATCACCGAGAATCCACTGGTGATGAAGTATAAATTATTATCATATATTGGTTTGTGTAATTCTATATTTTGCTTTTGAATGCACTTAATTCGGTATAAAATAATTCAGGATTTTATGTTATAAAATAGAAATAGTGTTACGTTTAAATTGTTAATATTTTTTACTTATAAGTGATGGTCTTTCGTCATTGTTAATAACGATCACTTCATGGTATCACAAAAAAAGAAAAAAATGGTGAAATCAAGAATGCGCCTGTCAATTTCATGATAGGTTATTTTATGTACAAGCATCCTTGCGCTGCATGTATCTGAATAGGCAAAGCATATTTTTGTTATTTCATTATAAATATACATTTCTTTGTAATTCCTCAATTGATTAAACAAATGGTAAAGTAAGCAACGTTCTTCTGATGTTTGGTTATTTATTTTATTGGCATCAATTACAACGTTAAGTAACGAATTTATACGTTACATTAAATAGTTATATTGCATATTGTCAAAATTTTTATTTATTTTAAAATTTCAACCCAAACTCAAGCATAAAAAGTTTTATTACAAATTTGAACTATATTTAAGAACATTTATTAATTGTTTTTGTTGTTATTTCCAACCTTACATTAAAAGAAATAAAAATTCAAACGTCAATGAGGTAAAGAAAAAGTTTATTAAATGTGTGAATACAAAACGGTAGTGATCCTAAGTTTACGAATTAGAAAATGAACAGGGAAATAAACACATTTATTAGAATGTACGAAATTTCAGAAAGAAATCGAATAAATATGATCAAAAATACAGTGAACATTGATGCGGAATGCTATCTAATTGCAATGCGAACATTCTCAATGAAGGTCCTCATATATCAAAAAGTTAGCGTGTGGCAAGTGGCATTTCGTTTGACGCGGTCAGGTTTTTTGGCTCAACACAGTTAAAATATGACGTGGTTTTTTAAGTTTGTCGTGAATCATGGATGTTGAGAAATATATAAACATGGAATTGTGCCTGAAATTTCTAATAAAATCTCTTAATAACTGAAAATGTACTATGATAGTTCCAAACATAATTAGGCACATATGAAAATTTAATTTAATTGTAATTCTACTAAAATATTTTCAAATAATATATTTTCCACCATTTAAATAATTGCCTAACATACTCTCATAGGAGTAAAAATATATAAAAACTGATAAACAATCATCCGTACAGTTTTCCAGTAAACTTATAGTAAAGACGTCTTTTTGTAATGTTGAATTCGCAAAAATATTATATGCAAAAAGATGTTATATTCTGCAAAAATTGTTTTATAACTTTTATAACTAGCTTGTAGCATGAAATTTAAAAATGGAGAATTTCAGTTTTCCTCTCTGAAATTTGTTTTCAGTAAAATATTGTTATGCATTTTTAATAGGGCAGTCGCGAGCCTTTTTGAAAGTAGGTGCTATGCAAAAATTTCAATAACAATTTTATATTGATGTCATTTCAAATTTGTATATAGATATGATTGCAGCTATGGAATTATATCTGTCCGCTTGATATTTCTTATATTCCGTTGTCAAAACATATCATATAGTTTGTATATAAGATATTATTTCCTTCTCACTGATATGTAATTTCTGTACTTTATAACAAATGAAATCTTTGCGTTTGATAATGTTTTAAACCTTTATATTTTTAAGCTTAGTTTAAGAGAATATTTTGTGAAGAAGGTATTGAAGTCTCTGTGTTCATAACAAAAAACGATGGTTTTAAAACTGTTTGACAAAGACTTTCGTCACTTATATCTAAACTGCATATATGTTGAATAAAAGATAAAGAATAAGAATATAAAAGATAAAGAAATGTTTTATACATTGTATATGAAAACGGATGCAATATGTTATTCTTTCTCTGACTAAGGCCGAGTCTAGACTGTTCACCTTTGGAGATCATCTCGATCATGATCACTTTAGACGATTTGTTCAAAGTGAGCAGCGAGTGAACTATGATGATGTATGAATATATACTTTCCGTTTACCTTTGATAATTCATTGGAATGATTCTCCAGAGTGATCGACATAAACACGAAAATGAATTATAAGTTCTTGTCACATTTTGTTTACTTTTGTTCTAGTTGTGTTGGTCTCAATAGTCGTTCGTGAAACAAGGCACGAAACGATCGAAAGTCGCTCTCGTGACTGTCATTCCCATATATCTGTGACAGTGAGAATCAGTCACCGATTTTTTAAGGTTTTTTTTTAAACGAATTGTTTGAAGCGTAGGTGATTTTGAGGTCTATTTTTTATAAAATTCAAAGTGGTTTTCTAAAATTTCCTACTACGTTGTTCGTCAAATTTGGCTTCACTCGCGTGGAATTGTAATAGTAATGGCATTTTTAAGTGTTGTTAAGGAATTTTGCAAGACTGTATTCAGGCGAACCCTACTACCGCGACTACCATTCCGCGCTATATGGCGATGTCACATTTGTGATAGATGCGATAGTGGTTCGCAAAATGAGGCACGCAACGACCGCAAGCTCGTAAATATAATTCCCATACATCTGTGATACCACGGAATTGTTAAAGATTTTTTAAAAAATGTACAAAATTCAAGATGATGTCCTATGACTTTATCGTCCGCCTAATTTGGCTTTTCGGCCGTGAAATTGAAGATCTAAATGGCGTTTTGAACGCTTTCACGGACTCTAGCATTACCCTTTTCAGCTATCTACGTTAAAGAAGCCCGGTTAAAAACGCCAATTCAATATTCAATTTTCCGTTAGAAAAGCCAAACTGGGCGGACGGTGAAAGTGAAATCGTCGGAAATTGTTATGATTTTTGTACCAAAAATCCCACAAGAAGGCCGTTTCCCCATACAAATTGCGTGAAAAATCCTTTAAAAAACTCGGCGACTGTTCGCGCTGTCTCAGATGTATGGGAATGTCAGGTACGTGAGTAATTTAAGGCAGTTTCAGAATGTGAAATCGACCGAAATTGCTACGATTTTTACTCCACACAGCCCACAAGAAGGTATCGATCTTCTTGTGGGTTCTTTCGAAGAAGTTTCTACTATCAGGACTGTCGCAACTGTCATCACTATATTCTGAAATATAAACGGATATGTGAGAATTATTCAAAGCAAAATTTTGTTCTTTTCAATTTTTTGCATACAAATCAAGAATGTTAAATTCTAAGAAACTCAAACTTTATTATTAATATTTATTTCCAAAAAATTATTTATTTAAATTATTTAAAATTTCACCGTTTTATAAAACACTTTGATTACTGAAACTGCTCTTTGTTTACATACAGCTGTAAGAATAAAACGATAAACATATTTCTCTAAAGAATCAGAACTTTTCCTTTTTATTCTTTGTACTCATAATATTACCTCAGTCATAGGTTTCGTCGTATGTAAGTAACAAAAATTAATGTTTTGTAACCAATTTTTAAACGTCATATTTTTAAAATATCTTTGATTTTTATTACAGAAAAACGATCTAAATTTTCCTTTGCACTGCGTACATAAAACCTTAGAGGAGCCAAAGGAAAATGAATATTTCATTTTCTCTTCAATTACGTATATTTACGATCGTCTTTATTCTTCTATTCGTACGAGTCGCCCGCTGTGTTTGCCCAATTCATTACTGCGAGGAACGCGTCAGCCGATTACTTGTACGAGACTCGACCGCGCTGACGTCATCCGAAAATGGACATGATGGTAGTAATATGACGTCCCGATTTTATTGCTATTGAGTATAAGAGAAACACATTGGTTAATAAAATTAATATGAACACCAATGTTTTTCATGAATGTCAGTGATTTCCCTTTTCATCACCGAATTTGTTATAAACATGAATATTTAAGAGTTTACTTATAAACATGACTATTTTTGTATTTTAAACATGAATATTTTAGAGTTTTGATATATTGCTTTCAATATGTTTTATTACTGTACCAAATTTCAAGTTTCTATGCCAAGCAGTTTGTGAAAAAAATGGCTGTGACCGACGTATGGACAGACGCGCGAGTACCTAATCTTATAAGCATTCCGTCTTTCTTTTTAAGATACGAAACCCTAAAAAATAACTAAATTAAAGGCGAAGAAGGTATACGTTCTGATTTTTATGTTTCCTTACCTTAAAACGACAGAACGGAATTCTTATGAGATCATTCACATATCATCATATGCCTATCATAGCCGTTTTCCTCAGATAACTTTTCCCGCAAACACTTGGTATAATGATAACGTATATTAACAGCTAGATATCTAAGCAGGCGGGTAAATTATTTTATTATGCTTACAAATTAACAAATATTTTTATATGAAAATTTATAGCCGGTAAATGAAGTTCTTAGTATGTTTAGTACCCGAAAAGGAAAAACAGAATCTTCATAGGTTTATTCAAGGCTTGCGTGTCTGTCTATCTGTCACAGCTAATTTTTTCGAAAATTGCCTTATTTCTTGTAATCAAAAAATCATGAGAGAACAGGGTTAATATCATCTATCAAGGAGATTACCGGAAAAGTATAACGAATTATCTTATAGCTGGAGACCTGAACCCCATTTTAGGCAACATATTTGAGGCACACTGAAATTTCCTACTTATTTTTCAAAATTTCAATAACGACCGGTAGATCTGGCTCAATGATTGCATTTTTTAATTGGCCCATATTTTTTTTTCAATTTGTAAATAGCTATTTGCAAAGAAATGTTCTTGATTTGCTTTGAAATTTTAATGGTATAAATTTAACATTTTATTAAATTGAAAAAAAGTCAATTTGGAATAAAATTTTAAAGACATACAAACGATAGATATATTGAAAATAAATTTTAATCAACGGACATAAATATATACATGTAATACATATTTTTAATAATAATGATACGCTTCTACGTGACGTCTTCATTACTACGCAGATTCTTACACGGTATTGCCTATAAAGCACATTAAGTCCTGAGTACCAATGATCCTCTTAAGTCTTATGGAGTTCTTCCTAGGATCATTCAACAAGCCAGATTATGTTTATATTGTTTATGAAATGATCCTTCACTAAACAATATAATTTCGAAATATCATGCTATAATGCTTATAATAATTATAGATAGTGCTCATAATAATTTTGAAACTCATTTTTGGTCTATTTATAAATATACGCCACCTAGGAAAATGAATATTTCATTTGAGTAATTTTCTATCTATTTTTAAAAAATGCAATGACTCATGAACCTATATAATAATAATGTTAATTAATAATGTCGTCATCGAATAATACATTTTTTCGTCCTTCGACTTTTTAAATATTGTAGTATTTTTAATAATCATTACTTGAATTCAAAATTGTTTACTTTTTGTTTCAGTATAATTCGTGCATTTCACTTTATAATTATTTTTACGACTCACCTCACCTCAAAAAAATTGGAATCCTTACACGATAATTTACGCATCCGACCGTGTGTTCGGCTGTCGTAGACATGTTGATGTAGAATTTTGACATTAATAAAACATGTAAACCTGCATATATTAGAATAGTTATAACCAAAAATATTAATATAGAAAGTTTAGATTGGAAAAAGGAAATAACAGTTTCTTTTAAATTTCATATTTCGGGTAGGGTAAAATCATATTATATCATTAAATATATTGCTTAACGAACTTACATCAAACGCAAGAGTTACTATTCTCATTAAACACAAATATATTTAAAAATATCCGTGCATAGTATTAGAAATGAAGTGAGTAACGTAATTTATGTTGCATGGAAATGTCAAAAGGATATAACACTTAACAACTCGAGCACGTACCTCATTTCCGCTCAGCTTATCTTTATATCAATCATCCCTGCCACTTAAGTTGTTTCCATATCGGTTTCCTAAACAAAGTATCTTATTGGAAACAGTTTGCTGTCTGAAATTGACGGGAAATTATTTCTTTATTTCGTTACTTATTTTATACATGTGACCATAGAACACAAATATAAAATAGGTAACCAAATAAAGAAACAATTTTCTGTCAATTTCAGAAGACAAATTGAATTTCATTGTGAAGAAAAACTATATACAAGACCAAAGAATTGAGAATTTAGGGAAATTAGATAGCCGTAATGGGATGTTTATGAATTTGTTCATTAAAAGCACTGGCATACATTTTAAATTTGTTGAAGTCCAAGTAAATGTGATAAAAACAAAATTACAGACCAACTACATTAATATATTAATATACAAACATAGTTTATAAAATGTATCGTTATACATTACTTTATACTGCGCACAACTCATGACTATCCAAATTTATGTCGATAATTTTTCGTCTCCAATCTTCTCTTACTGCAACAAATCTCCAATTTCGGATTACTGGATGGAACTTTTGTATATCGATCTCTACGTTGTCAGGCCACGTATTTTTTACCGTTCCACTAGGTGTTTGCCTTCCAATTTAAATAAAATTTAAAGCGAGTATATCTAAATCTATAGTGAATATATCAAATAATTTTGAATATCCTTGTAGCGCTCAATATATATTTGAAAACAATTTGCTTTTTAAACAATCTAGATTTAAATAATTATCTCAAACTTATCAAAAATCTTATATAAGATTTTATAAATATTTAATTTTTAATATTGACAAACAATTTGAAATTACAATGAAAAATATTTCCACAAAATTCATATTAAAACATTGATAGGAGAGAGGCTCTTGTTAGTAAAACGTGGTTAAGATCATATAAACTAGTCCTTATGCGATGATATCCGAAAGTGCACAATGAAAATGTTTATTTTGCTATAAAAACAAAGTGGACAATTCATCCCATACTATTTATAACGTAATAAAATGCTACAAGATAACCGGAAGCATATAGAAAAAAATTAATACCAAGAAAAATAATTTTGCACAATTTCGGGAGTATTTTATTCCCGATTGTAAGGCAGGCCATTAGCCCGGAATGTGGTAAAACCGAGCTGAGTTAAAATAAGTGTAAACGATTTATGACAACTTCGCAGCAAAATAACGCGAGGTAATTACGTACGTCAGTATATTTACATTCGCCATATGTCCGTCAGTAAAGATAATTAATGTTTCGAGATGAGCTTTTTAAACAAATAATTGATTTTCGAAGCTGCTACATAATTTGCTAAAGTGGCATATTTATTTGAACATTACTAATTCGATAGTTTAATACGGGTGTATACATATATATATATGTAATTTTATACATGCTTCTTCAATTTTTATGCATGATCTTTTATAATAGTAATATAGTTTGGTCGGTTTAAATTAAGAAGAGAAATAGAAATCTTTCTAATGCCTGAAAATGTGCCTCTTTTCCTGTCGGCCCCGTAATTAATTAGTTCAATTAAGGTTGTATACCGATGACGAAAATTTAAAAAATATCTAAATTATATTGAAAATTCATAAAATAATACATCATACGGAGTTAGTGTTTGTTTTCTGGAAAATTTGCCATAAATTGGCAAACAATGAAAAAATGGTATTTCTCATAAAAAATATCACCTCCATCATAAAAAGTCTAAAAAACCACATCCTTATGTTTGGTATGAAGGAAATAACGGATCTCAGAAATATGCACCGTAGGGCCATTATTTACTTACAAGTTACATTGATATTATTCTGTTGTATTATTTTGCTTATTACTTATATTATTCAATTTCTGAAATATCGACCAACAATTTTATGTTTTTTAAAAGTTTACGGCATTACGGTAATTATGAGCAAAATATATTGTTTTATTTATACAAAAGTACATTTAATGTCCTGAATTTTGATAAGCAATTATTATTATGTACCCAGTAATAATTCACTTTATTTTGAATTTGTAAATTTTAATTTTTTCAGCAAAAATGACATCACAGGGAATGTTGTGTGACGGTCACCATATGTGGATGCCATAAAGTGATGATCGTCAATGCCTATAATCTATAGATCTGCAATATATATATATATATATATATACATACATACATATATATATATATATATATATATATAAATATAAATAATGTTAATATATATATAAATATATCAGTGTCCGTATCTTTAATGCGATGTAACAAGCAATTTCCGAGATATTAGAAAAATTAACTTTTATTTGCAAAGGAAACGTTTTATACAAAGGAGACATAAAAGAGACCTTTTATATATAAATGATACATTTGGGAACAAAAGATTCATCTTCCGGTCTTGTTGGATACAATAACGGAATACATATAAAGGATTATTTGATAATCCTTTCAAGTTTTTTGTTAGTATTTAGTTTATTAAGTCTTTATTTCAATAAGGAAAATGCCAAGTTATGAAGGTAACAATGTTAAATACTTAAGTAAATTAAGTATTCTCGTTTGAAAAAAATAATCTTTGGGAACAGGTCCTCCTAATTTTTTTACTTTGTTAATTGAGTAATTGGATGGTAAAGACCAATTATGCAGTAACTTGTCAAATATCTAGTATACCATGATAAATATTTAAAAGAATTACAAAACAAAACGTAATTCCAATAACAAACCAAAACATTGAATCGAGATAAATGTATCGTGATATCAAACTAATAAGCAAATAGGAAAAAAAGTGGAAAGCCAAAAATATTTATATAAAATACTCCAATATATATTATAAAGGTAATTGTACAATGTGCGTGCCGCTAAAACTCAGAAATTAGTCCCGGTAGGATTGAGGGAGTTATATGGTTTGGTAGCCCTCAATCCCCCATTCACGAAGAAGGTTTCCGTTTTTACCTGAAGGACGCCCTCTAGAAATTTCTGGAACAGTCAAGAATATTCGAGAGCATTCTAAAATATACCAGAACATTCTGGAATGTTTGGAAACAGTCTGGACTGTTCGGGAACATTCCAGATCATTGTCTCATTTCAGATCTCGAACACTGTCGAATGTTGTGGAATGTTCTGGAATAGCGTGGACCATTTTAAGCCTTTTTTGTATATGTGGGGCTATCCATTGGTAAGGGTATATAAACTAGGAACCGTCGTGGGTTCGAACGTCTGTTTCTTATCAGTGAAGTGCAGTGTGTGAATAAAAGCAAACAGTGAAGTGTGAGTAATCAAACTGACACAGTGATAAATCGAAAATAAAGTGTGAATGTATTTAAAGTGTACTTAGTATATTTCTTAATAAAAAGTTAATTTGGTTTATATTTTATTCAATCCCAAACGTAAAAAAGGAAGAGATCTTGTCAGTTCTGAAGGCAAAGAGCGAAAACTAAAAGAACACAGAAAAAACGGGACAGTCGAAAGCGCGAAGCACGTTTACGTTCCCAACGAACAAGAATGAGCACCGTGAGAAGCAGAGAAACCGAAAAACAATGAAATGAACGAATTGAAGAATCAAGAATTGTGAGACATCAACGATATATAGTGGATTGAGACGAGAAATAAAGAAGATGTACATGGCATCTTACATAAATACAATCAACTTGTTTACATATTCAAAACAACACTAAACCGAATGATTTCTGATTTACTATAAAATTATAATTCGAGCAGACAAGAGACCACCTGGAGAACACAAACAGATAGACGAAGTCGCCATCGTAATTGTGTATAATGAAAACACAAGCCGTGATATAATTGTACCACGAAGAAGACAAGAACTACAAAGCATTGCAGATACACACCGTTCATATGATGCCTTTCTGCACGGGGAGGATGAATATCATTTTAATGTGAAACAAATCCAACCTGAAACAGGCGTATAACCATAATAGGAAGGCACTTGCCATTTTCACAGAATGTGTTTCTATGGCTGTTTTAATAACAAATAATGAAAATAAAATGAAGTTAAAAATTAAAGAGAGTTCCATACAAGAACCTTGTTTTTTCCGGCGTTTTTTACTAAACCGGTATGGAACCCTTCGTGTGCGTATCAGACTCTCACTTAGCTGTTTTTTTTTAATTTCAGAAGTTCATATCTTTACGAAATATTTATTATAAACTATCCTTATAATTGAACAGATAACGAACATCAGTGGCACCTTACTCCGTTGCGCTAAGCGCTATATTTGAACGATAGTCTTATGCTTGAAGTGCTTTCATCTGTACATACAGATACAGTACCTAAGTAACGATCACTTATTGAGTTTTCTTGATAATTATATTGCTTTGTTACAGGATCGTCTGAATCACGTTCGTCGACTTCGTGCGAAGTGACTAGTCAAATAATACAGAATATCCGACCGCTGGTAGGAGCAGTGAAACAAATTCTTTTAGGAATGTAAACGTTGTGAAAGGTTTTGCCTGAACTTTTATTGAAGGAACACGTGTAAACCAACAAGACAATCTTAAAGCTACTTTACTAGAACTATAGAGGGCCGTACAAAGTGTCAAGGACGTATTCTTTTTTGGATTTCCCCGGGAGAAACTTTGTTACGTATTTCAATGGACAAACTCTACGTTTCCTGCAAAACAAAAACTGCTGAGTGAGAGTTATTGATTTTTTTGCTATGACTCTTCAGGAACTACTGGAATGACTGTAATAATGACGACTGTCTGATGGAATATATCGCAACACTCAGATCTCGATGATTCTGACAAATGGCGTAACGTCAGTACTTTAGTAAGGATCGTGAATTCAAAACTGAAATGTGCCTCCCGCTCTGGCCCAAAAATTACTGTAGATGAATCCATGTTCGATGGTACGGAAGAGGTGCATATTTCAAGGAAGGTATGCCGGTAGTTATGAAAATTAAAAGAAAACCGAAAGGAGTCGGTTGCGAACTAAAAACAGACAAATATTATGATCAAGGTGGAAATTAATGATGGCAAAGAATCAATGAGTGCTAAGAAGTGGCAAAGTGAATTTGTCATATGGACTGAAACTACTTTGAGATTAACTGAGCCATGGCATCTTTCTGGAAGAATAATACTTGGAGATTTGAAAT
This sequence comes from Druceiella hillmani, assembly GCA_039881145.1. NCBI lineage: Eukaryota > Metazoa > Arthropoda > Insecta > Lepidoptera > Hepialidae > Druceiella > Druceiella hillmani. The sequence goes on from JAYKKI010000015.1 coordinate 38,813,755, forward strand.
ATATTTCATTCAAATTTGGAATGAATTTCTTTAGGCTAATAAAGACGGCACACAGTTTTTACCCTGTGTATGATCTGAGATGGCTGCAAATTGTCCACCGTGAGTATAGCGGAAAAAGACTCAATGCCGTCCATTGCCTGTGCGTGAAGAAATAAAAAAATCATAAATTTATTGCCACTTGCGAAACGAATCTGCCTGGCCGGCCATCACGTAAAAGGAGATAGGACGATGATGGAAATCAATTGTTCAAAGACATTCGATGGGCCTAATGTCGTAGTGCAATATGTTAAAGGTGTTGCGGCTATCGATGAATTGGCAATTATAGAAAGCGGGGGCACACTTATGTGTACACAGAATATATGCTTTAGTGTTAGGGATAGTAGAAACAAATGAATACATGATTTATAACAATTTATTTCGTTCAGAACATGATCAAGTATCTCACGGTTGGTTTACTACCAACTTGGTATTAGGTCTGACGAGCGAAGGCGCTGATGATCAACTACAAAATGAGCCGCCACCTCATGAGAACATCGCTGCTAGTGGAGAAGACATTCTTGAAGCCTTGTCAAAATGGGATGAGAGAAAGATAGTTCAACGTAAATGTATAGTTTGCTCCCGAATTCACAAGAAGCAACAGAAAGCAGGCTATTGTTGCAAAACATGTGGTTCACGGCGTATCTTATACTCTTATTATTACAGATATCGTGCATGGAATCCCAGCGTAACTTTGAAATTTTTGTGTTTTAAAAATGAACGTGATTCTCATAACCTTTTTTATTTAGTTTCCTCATAGACTTGATATGCGGCCGATTCTATTTTTCATACCTATACATATAATAGAAATGTTATCTACCCCTGCCTAATTTTATCATGCATGGAAATCTAATGCTGCCCGAAGGACAGCCTCTATTATTCATGCAAATTTTGAAACAAAATTAGTACTACAAGCAGGACGCACTTCTGTCGGAACGTCCTTCTGGAAGCTCCTTCCAAAATGATCAAAGATCATCCTTCCAAGGTTCTAGACATTCTACCGTTAAAGTCGATGTTTGAATACAATTTTTTTTAAACCCACTTGGTTGTGTTACTCTTTAGAAACTGATTATGATCAAAATGATTATTAAGGTTAATTGCCTATTTTTAAAATCCATGAAAATCCTTTAATCGATCTAATTGCCAAAATTACAATTCATATTACCAGAAAGTTACAAAAGCATTTTGTATAATTTCAAATGATAAAATATGCCTTTATTTTCTTGATATGGGTAACATACTAAAAATGTTAAAGTAGACGCATTAACACAGGCGCGCCTTAATAGTTTGATCCAGTGTATTAAAATGTTCCCGATCACTGTTTTTCCGCGGTCTTCAAATAGACCAGATTGTAAAATACTTTTCGCCACTATGACGTCTTTTTATACTAACAAAAACAACTTTAACGTTACACGCTTGGCGAATGAGAACTAGTCGGAAAAAAGTGTAAGATTTCGAACACTAATTTTGCTATAGTATAAAACGACGCTTTTGGTACAATATAAGCACAAGCAAATGTCAATGTTTTTTCTGCTGGCTTTTTATTGTAAGCCATTCATTTGCCAGACCGTTTTCAATTTGGTATATATTTATTTTGATATAAATGATTACTTTATCATTTATTGAATATTTAAAATTAATAAATTATAATCAATTTTCAGCATATTCATTTATATCCACTATTAATTAAACTTTATTTAGATTCTTTTAGTAAATTTACAAATCATTATTTTCATAAAAATCTTTAAAATAAGAATATATAAATTTTAATTCATAAAATAATTATATTTAAATTTAAAATAAATTTTGAATTTAATAATATTTTTTAAATTCTATATAAAAATATTAAATTGTTTTCTACTCTGCATGAGAAAATAATCAAGTTGAAACGCGATAATTTGGCAACGGTCTGCCAGGTAATTGACTTACAATGGAAAACAAGCAGAAAAATAAAATGGTGAACGAATATGTCAAATAAATTTTTAAATATTATTTTACTAATATTTAATTAATTGATTGAATTTAGATTTTATCAACCGTATTTATAATTACGTTCAGTTCTTATTTTATTTTATTTCCGTTAATTATTTGCGTGCTAAATAAAGTTACTCTTGTGTTACGTCAAAGAAATGTAACTTCTAACGCGCGTAGATAAGTAGACATGCTATTTTTATCAATAAAGAATGAATTGTGAAAGTGATTAAGTACAAGTTGAGGTTGATGATAATGAAGTCAAGTAAGTACCGGTGTAGTGTTTTATTTGCATCGACAAAAGTTTACACATTAACAGGTACCAAATTAACAGGCACATATTAATAGGTACCAAATTAACAGGCACATATTAACAGGTACCAAATTAACATGCACATTTTAACAGGTACCAAATTAACAGGCACATATTAACAGATACCAAATTAACAGGCCCATATTAACAGGTACCAAAATTCAATCATGCAATACTGTTTATGTATTATGCCAGTTTTGTTTAATTAAAAGATGTTGTTCTCGGGTCGCTTCAATGCCATTATTATTTCTTCATATCTTAAAATTAACAATGTTTTATTAATACATAACATTTATTATAATATTTAACCAAATGACCTTCGTTCCAACCGAGTATCCCGCCACACCTCTCGTTCTTTTTATTTTAAATTTCACCTCTTCCATGAACTATCGCTACGAGCTTGTTGATTCATATAAAGCTTTTATAAATTCATATGAGCTGTTCAGTCATATAAACCACTATAACTTGGCTTTACTTTAAGATCACGTTTAATGTGATGCCGGTTTATTTAAAGAAACTAGATGTGACAATGCCTGTGACTTGTGGTAAAGATGTCAATCAAGTGGATAATGGCGCAACTATTACGTCGTAAAGAACACACACGTTTACCCGTAGTAATTGAATCACAAGTTACTATACATTTTTGGAGTTCCGTAATAAACCAAGAGACTCTTATATTTTTGTCATGTCCATCCGTTAGTCATGGTCTCACCGTTTTTTTTAAATTGTATACATATGTGAATGAAATATTGCAAGTATATGATTGGTCTGGAGATCCGAATTAATGTTCCATAAGCCTAGTATAAAAGTTACTGGGTGCATCTGAGAGGGTTTAACATACTCCACCATGTACAATGTGTAACAAATTATTCTTTTTAAGCTAAAATATAAATTGTTAAAATTAATAAATAATTATTTTTGTAGACATTTTGATAAATTGGAAGTAAAAGTTTTATCGAATCAGTTATTTCGATCGAGCCAGCCTTTTTTAATTGTTCTTTGTGATAGCAAATCGATTAGCCTTTTTTAATTGTTCTTTGTGATAGCAAAATATGTATATGGGGCGTATAACAAGACAAGAAAACAAGAATTTGAAGCGACAGAATATTCCAACTTGCTGCGACATCTTAATCTTCTCATCAAGGAAAATGAAGAAATCATGTTAGTGGAAATAATGTAGATATACGTTAGTAGAATTAAGGTAAACTAGTATTAGTTTACTTTAATTCTACTAACATATTTCTACTAACATGGTGTTGTCGCTGGCATATTTCTTATCCTTCACATGAAACAAATTTATGCTTTTGCACACTTGGTTTTTTTCTTCTCGTCACAAATGTATTTCGTAAATATTCTAGGTCTACATCCTTGGTTAAAGAAAACCGTTTTAAACATTATCATTTTTATCGCTACTTTTTGGCTTCACAATCTCATCTTTACAATTTTCATTGAACATGAAAGGATATAGTTAGGTTATGGGACGACTCATAATTCTGTCAAAATATTATTACAAGCTAAAACCACGATAAAATAATTTAAAGATTTGCATAAAAACTAAATAGTTTCAGAATAATTCAATTTTATGGCTTCATGCGCTTTGTGGCGTTTGCGATACTTGACGCTCAGCCTGATGTGCCCCGCAAAAGTTTGTGCAGAGCACTGTGGTGATAGTGATGATTGCAATTATAATCAAGTAACGGCAGCTACTAAACATTTCAAATTTCTAACATACCTACTTTAACAAGTTGAAGTGTCTGAAAAAGCTTCGCCCTCTCAGGTCCCAACAGGCTCACGAAAAATTAATATATGTCATAATATATTTTTTTTAATGATTTCTTCCCATGCTTGAGTGGTATATTAGAGTGGGTAAAATTTGTATTCACATACCTCGTTGAATATGATGGTATTAGACAAAATTAGTCAAACATTATGTTCTTTTGTCATTCTTTTCAAATTATTTTTTTACATTTAAAAACGTTTCGTTCCGCTGACGTTATAAAATCAAATAAAATCAATTTGACGTTTCATTTAACCACGCTTATAATTTTTAAACCATGCTTGAATATTAGCAAGATTCTAAGTGATATATAATATGGTAGCTCCACCTCTCATTTTCAATTATATGTTTTGAAAATCCGAAAATATCTTAGATTATAATTTCAAAAGAAATCATTTTTTTAACTTTTCAAGTTCATATGGGTTTACAAAAATGTTTATTATATATATATATATATATATATATATATATATATATATATTTAGACATTTTAATAAACCCATATGAGTAATACACACACAGAAATATTTAGTGTTCCAGATAACATAAATATTTGATGATCGGATACAGGGCGAAAGTCAGTGATTTAGAATGTGAAATTGAATTTCAACTTGTTTCCGCTTATCGTCCTTGTTCTCTTTTAGGTGTTCGTTCGTTCGTGAATCGCAAAGGCTAGGTCGTTCACAAATTATATCGCACAATTTGCATTTTCATATTTATAATACCGTTTAGGCTTTAATGAAATCACTTGTGTATTCTATCTTTATGTGTTATATCATGTTTGTATGGTATCCACCATTATATGATATAGTACAATATACTGAAATCAGAAATATACTTATTTCAACATAGGAAACTTTTGTTTAATAAAAAAAGGTTTTGCGCTAAACTTTACACATACTCGTACTTATTTCTATTGCTGGAATTTTTTAATTGTGAAACATAATAAATAATCGATTCTATTTCTGTGCAGCTGCTGATAGCCTAAAAATGCTTGATTTCATAATGGCGAAATTAGCGATAAAAAATAGCTATTTTATCTTTTATCGCTTACAATAAGTTCGACTTATATAAATATACAATTTTTTGCTAAATTAAAAATCTTTAAATTAGCATTTTCTCAGTAGTTTCTTTCGGTTTTAAGTTTCCGCAGTAAAATAAAGGATTTTTATAATTTCACTTGTCCGTCCATCTTTATGCCTCATAATCTCTATAGTTTTAAAATTGCCTGGAAAAAAATAGAAGTAGCTGGTTCATATGGATATATGGGTATATAATAAATTATTTAAAAGAGATAATGTGCTTCTCTATACAATAAACTTCATTCCATTTGAGGAACCTCTATGAATAACTAGAAGAGCTTAATTTCGCCGATTAACTCTATTTAATGGCGTATAAATGCAGCAATATGAAGCGGAAAATCGAACACCCCCAATTAATGGGACGCGAAGTTGGACTCAAAATTCTTATTCATATATTTCATAAATTTTATGAAGTAGAGCACTTTACCTATCTGGGCAACATCGTAAAGAATGAGGGTGGGACTGAAACAGGACGACGTTGTGAGAATCAACAAAGCCGAGAGTTTTCACATATGTATGCCTTCTAAGGACTATACAGAATGATAATAAATAAATATAAGTCTTAAAATAGAAATAAATAATAGAATATAAAGAACAAATTTAAACAAAAAGCAGTATTAGTTAAATGTAACGCTCGAGAGTAAGGAATATTTCAAACATGTTAAGGATTGTATTGACCAAAATCAATTTTAGTTTTAGTTGCTCACAATTAGGTAGATTGACAAAATATTTCTTAAATAATTAACTCGTTTCCCCAAAAATCACACATCATAGTATTAGTGGTTGACTTTTCGTAAATTTAGTATGACGGTGTTTTGATAAATAAAGTAAACGAGCATTAAAGTACTTCTCCATTTCGGTTTTTATTAAATTGTTTATAAGATTGCTTGAAGTAAAGTCTCTATATTATTATATATTTATAGTCTCTATGTTTATAGAAATCAAGACGATCAAATACCTTCGTGTATATACAATTATTTAAAACCTTTATTATCATTTTTCAGTTAATGTTTCTAGTTTTGGCAACCAGATATATTAGAGCATCATTACCTTCTGCTAAATAGTCACCATTGAAACCAGTGATGAAAATGATTTCCGTTACAATCGATTCAAATACATATTTCTATTTTATCTATGATATAGCTATCACACATTTGGTAATGATTTTGGAAATAAACGAGAACTCCTTTTAGGTACAAATATCTTCTATCATACTAATTTACATCAAAATCATAAAGTGTGCTGAGCTAATTGTGCCTACATTTTTGTAAGAAACCAATTTTTCCACCTAATGACAAAAAAACAATTAGTTTTATTCAACTTTAACCGATTCAGTTCGTACTTAAAATTGATGTAAGGGCCAAAATATTAAACGTTCACAATTTAAAAGTTTATCTTTTTCTCAATTGTCATAACTGGAAAATCAAGGGTTATTGACCTAGATGTACACGTTTATTTTTTTGACAGAACTTCTTTCATTAGTCGTATGTGTTATTCAAACAACATATATTTGAACTTTACGTTTAATAAATGTATTTATTTTTTTTAATCTATCAGTAGGAGAACAAATTACATAATAATCAAAATAAAAGTGCAGCGTGCATAGCTAGATGCCATTGGAAACTATTATAATTATTATATATATATATATATATATATATATATATATATATATATATATATATATATATATATATATATATATATATATATATATATATATATATGTATATATATATAATTATATTTCCCATTAATAAGCTATTGAAGTGAGATAAAACAGGTTACAAATTATAAGGTAAACATACATATGTATTTATAACTGGATCTGGGGGATTACTTTTCTTAAGTATTTCCTGATTTCCCTTTAAGGATTCAAAGTTTCAAATGTTTTGTGTCGGCGGGTACACAGTATTAAAATGCACTTTAATGATTCCGATCAATTTTTAAAAATCTTAAAATATTGCTGTAAAAAAAACATACAATTTTATTTATGTCTTAAATATGACATTTTTTCTGGCTCTCTAGGTACTGTCTGTAAGTATTTCTGGTTTATATTTTATCCGGATGAAGACAAATTTTTATGATTCAACAGATTGCTAAAACTCAGATTTGTTATGGTAGTACATGCGACTGATTCGCACTTAGTAGTTCAGGGCTTACGTTAGAGTCTCTAGAGAGAGTAGAATTAAAAAGATATATAAAAATAATTTTCAGTTAAAAAAATTATTTAAATAATAACACAATGGAGGTAAATTGGAATTAGTATTAAAAATGACATAAACTGTGTAACTTGTATAAAACCCATTTACGATCGATACATTGATAAAAACTAGATTTTTTTAGAACAATCTCGAAACAATTAGTTATTTATGACTAAAAAACTATTTTGTTAGAACGTGATATTTTTTTATAAGTACGTTTACAATCTGTTTCAGATATTTTTAGAGAATGATCAATTCGTTAATATCTTAACGAAACTTCTGTCTGCCATGGAATAAAATATATTAACGAGCGTTTTATTGATATTTTATGTACTTTATTGATTATAAAGAATTGAATCAAACATTGATCGTTTACTGGTAGTACAATGTTGGTAAATTGGAATTATAAAATATGGAATCTGTGACTAAAAGTCGAAATAAAAATCAAATTCCATTTATTGATAGTTTAACATAAATTTCTGGTACAATAAATAACGTATTCAAACGATGAAAGCCGTAGATATTTCCTTGCAGCGTATGATAGCACAATAGCAAAATACCTATCATTTTCCCTGCAAATTTCACATTTTATGAGTATTGCTCAGTTGTCGAGACATGGGAAACAATAGGCTCTTGGTAGTGGAATGTATTCAAATATGCCTTTGATACTGATTTTCATTTTGCTGACGGGAGATTAATGTGGAGGCATTCACATGAAATTTTAATATTAAAACTTAAATATGACCTGCTAACGTATTTGGTTTAAATAATGAATACTTACTGCTAATTAGATTATAATTTGACTGGATGGTAATGGTGTAAATATATAACGACTCTTTAAAGTATTTAGCTCGTGTGTAAATTTTATGATAAATTAATAAGAACAAATCTTAATACAATAACAATCTTTAGGATCGCTAATTTATTTAATGATTAGTTTTAATTCTACTCAATTAGACGAATTATTTACAAAGACGTATAAATTTTAATCAAAATACACCAATTTTAGTATAAAAGAAGATTATGTTTTTATGTATTCGTGATTGGGTAGATTATTATTAGTCGTTAAACTAGTTTATAAAAAAGCCACAGAAAAGTAAAGCAATCATTTCATTTCAACATTTTAACTGAACGAAAATAAGTAGAAGTTTGTCATTATTTTCAGTATTATTAGTACCTCTTGCCACCTAAGTTGAGAACGGGACAAACATAGACCTTAATATACATTTTTATCTAACGTCTTAAAATGTTTACTTACATCAATTTACATAATATTAAATACGATAAACATGTTTTCTTGTCAGATAATTCAGTACTATTAAATAAGCTGATAAATCAGTACTATTAAATAAACAAACATGCTTATTTAATAGTACTGATTCTTTCTTATGTTTAAATATTATTTAAATAATAAATATAATTTTGGAGTATAGTGACGTAATGAGAGAGTTAACAAGACACACAAACACGCCTTACAGAGCCTCTGTATTTCATTTATTATTTGTCAGGCGGATTAAGTCAACAAAGATTCACAATGAAAGAGTAGTTTAAAAGTTTCACAAACTTATATATTTACGTTATTATAATTCTTATTTTATAATTTTAATAAACACTCTAATATAACAATAATAATAATTCTGATATATTTTCTTAAATATGTACTTGTGTATGAGTGTGTTTTGTGCGTGCGTACGTGCATGCTTACGTGTTTGCATGCGTGTATGCGTGTGTGCTTGCGTGCTTGAGTTCGAGCGTGCGTGCGTGCATGCATACGTGCGTGCCTGTGTGTAGTATATTAATGTATAAGCGTCTTTCTTAATTATTCCCACATTTATTGTACACAGGGAACACTGAATAAAGGACAATAAAATCATACTTCGAAGACATATAGATGTAAAATATGTTGCATAATGTTTACATAATTTTTACTATATCCTACATAATAAAACACTGTTTAACTTATATGTGAAGTACCACGAGAAAAATATATTTTTTGCTAGTTTTTACTGATCTCTCAAATAAACAAAAGTTAAGAAATCGAACCATGTTTTTGGATAAGCTTCTAGTTTCGAAAAGTTAAACTAGACGTAGAATTTTATAGGGTTGGAATATTAAACTAAATTAAACCATCTCTTTTTCAAATATATTTAATTGAATTTATTTTAACGTCTGTCTATCTGTCCGTTCTCTTAAAACACGATAATCTTTGAACCGATTTCAATTTGACGTTACATGTAATAAAAATTGGTAGCTGAAATAATTGGGTCAAAACAACCACCAGTTATTGAAACTTTAGTTCATTTACAAGTAATTTTTACTTGTACAAAGTTTTAACTGATAGAAGACGTTTAAGTAAAGTTTTTAAGAGTTTTAACTGATAGAAGAAGTTTAAGTAAAGTTTTTAAATTAAATCTAAACTTTACATTTAATTTAAACAAAAAAATATAAAAAATGAAAGTTTAGATTTAATTTCAACAATTGTTATATTATTTCCATTGTGTCGCGCATGAAACCTAAATTTTTAAAGTCTCCCAATTTAATCTCCCTATGATAAATTGGCTAACAATTGTACTACTATATACTATAAACAATTTACACATTAGGAAGACCAATAAAATAACTCCGTTCTCTTCTTTAGCCATTGATTATATTTGTAGCGGAATCTAAAGAAATAAACTCACACGGGAAAGAGCGGGATTAATTAATTCGAAAAATATTTTTGTCGTAGGACAATTAACTATTATTTAACGGCTTTTCACCTCTAAGTGATAATCAGTAATGATTTTACTGGTTATTTTGCCGCGACCTCGTCTGTTATTCTTCCGTAATTAAAACTCCTAAACTTTAAGTAGGCAATTTTCTCTTGTTTGTCTTAGTACCCGACTAATTACAGGTAATGAAATTCGGCTAATGGAAAATAATTAAGAATGTAAGACTGTTCAATTATGAACTCTGTTCGTTTTCGCTTGAATTTGTAATATAAATATTTTTCTTTCAAAGCTCTTGTTGTTTCAAGTGTACGAATTTTTTTCGGTTTACCCACGACCTGTTATCGAATTCCGTTTAAATAGAAACGCATTACAGACGGTCATAGGCGGAATCAAGGGGCACGGAGGCACGTGCTCCCCCCCCCCCCCAGAAGTCCCATTATAAATAATAATCAATCTATTTATTTCGTTTAGTTCTCGCAAATTACAAAACAATATACGTAAAATTCCATACAAATATTTTTTAACGATGAAAAGTGTGTTTCGTGAGCGAAATTATAGAATAAATAATGCCGGTAATGGTACCTACAACTAGTTTACAGTTTTGAGTTGCACGTATCGGCATGAGTTTTTTCCAGCTAATTTACTTCAACTGTTTATGACAGTATGTGATCAATATGTAATTATTGTCCTCGCTCAACGACGACAGGATTGCACGGGCATGCATCTTATTATTAGTTTGATTAAATTGTTTTCAGCTTACGTATTTTATCATCACTGCTACGGGGAGTTAATCACAAACAAAATAGTGAACGAAATTAAAATAGCCAAATATTTTACTATTATAGCAGATGATCTGTGGTATCATCTGCTGTCTCTATTAGTGAGCAATTGTCCATTTGTATTCATTATTTCGATGTTGATACCAATAAAATTCAAGAACACTTTCTTAAATTTGTTAAAGTTGTGCATCTTACTGGCGAAAATATTTCTCATCATATTTTGGAGACGTTAGAAAACTTGCATTTAGATATTTCGTTATGCCGAGGTCAAGCATATGACGGAGGAGTCAATATAAGTGGTAAAATAAAAGGTGTTCATGCATATGTATTCAATATTCAGCCTTTTGCTTTTAACACACACTGTGCCAACACCGACTCAACTTAGCCATTAGTACAGCTTGAACTGTGCCTAGCATAAGAAATGCTGTGGGGGTTATTTTGACCGTTGTAACATTTTTTCGTGAGTCAATTGAACGAATTCATATCTAATTTGTCTAATTTGTCTAAGGAAAAACAAATTCCAAATGTTATTCCAGGTGCTTTATTATATAAAATGACCTTCCTTGTTTCTTATATTTGAAGGGTGAACTAGAAATTTGGCAACAGATGAGAGAAAATTTGTCAAAGTCTCCAGTGGAGGCCTATAAAAGAGCAACGGCGTTGCCAAACATAAGAACACTGTGTCAATTGTTGTGTACGTTTCCCGTAACAACTAGCACGGCGGAGTGATCTTTCTCCACTCTGCGACGACTCAAAACATATCTTTACAGCAGCATGACAGAAGATCGTTTAAATGGACTGGCTTTAATACATATTCATTAAGAGATCGCATCGTCGATGAACGTTGAAGTATATATTCAGCAGGAAACAAAAGAAAACTTTTATTTAATTATTTGTAAATTTTGCATTAAAATACGGGTAAATAATAAAAAGGATATTATTTCCAATATGTCTTTATTTACAATTAATTTAAAGAACTTATGAGGACACTCGTTGCCAACTTGGTTGTGCCCCCCGCAGAAAAAAATCTGGATCCGCCCTTGCAAATGGTAGTCTTATATATAAAAATCCTTCGACAACTCCATTTGCTCGGTCAGAAAGACATAGTGCAAGCAAGAAAACAACTAAATATTGTTGTCCCAGTATATTTTCTTCCTCTTTATTTTAGTAAATTCGAAATAAATCAAGAATAAATACCGTGGAAAATTTGAATTAATTAGTTTATATGTACTAACCAGGGACATGACTTTTTTGGCGGAAAAAGCGTTATCCAGACACTTTCTCACATAATGCAGGAAGGAATTTTGAAGTAGATTTCTATAAAATATGACATTGATGACAGACAACCACACACTATCAGTCGATATCCCTACTAAATGATAGCTAGTTAAAGATGTGACTATCACTTTATCTTTGAAAACCCTTTCTACATGTAATACTAATGACATGTCACTTTAACAAATTGTCATTGGATTTACAATAAGGTCTAATTGCTAATATGAGGTTTATTTTTTCGTCGGAGTTTAATTGGAAATGAATATTACAAAACATCCAGTATGAATGTGGCTTGGTAATTTTATTCTTGTTATTAGATATAATTATTAAAAAAATTTAATGTTTAAAGAAGCAGTATTAAAAAGAATTTTAGGTATCTAAAAACATAAATAGACGTGACTCATAAATGGTTTGAATTAAAATCATATCTACTTCCTAAGGGCTATCTATTACAAGTTATGACATATATAACAAAATAATATAAGTTGTATTTTAAAGTTTTATGGTATTAGGAGATAATAAAAAAACATTCTTGTTTTTCTTTCGGGCCGAAGAATAACAAAGGTGAACTAACTCAAAAGCACGCCACGTACTATTGTCCATGGAAGAAAAAATCATTCCTGAGATTTACGACAGTCACTTTCGCAGTTTGGTCCTCTGATTTATTAATGATCATCATGTTGCATCTATAACCGAACATTTCAGAGGTTTAAATTCAAATTTGTAGTCCTATGGTATCAAAGGAATCCGGGGAACAGTAAAAATAGCCGTCATCTGAAATCTGGTGCCATTCCAAAGTTTCAGAGGGTTTAGATTGCGCAATAAAAGGACTGAATCCCCAACCCTAAGGCACACGATGTAAAATAGTATTCCTGGTGTCTCAAAAGTGTAAAGAAACTTCACGGGGTAATATACAATATTTTTAACAGCCGTTGTATGGAACTCGGGATGATTTTCAATATATTTATTAATCTCCCTCTCACTTAATTTTTTCCTAATTATATTAGAAATATTTTTCCGGTCACTTTAAATTCACAACTAGTTTCATAAGTGTAAGATCAACAATTTCAAAACTTTTATTACCAAGAGGAGCTCAAGACTTATTCATAGTGAAGCAATTAAACCTCTGTCACTCGTTATACACATGGCACGCAATGTGAAACCAAATTTGAGCATCCATTGAGACGTCGCGTAGACCAGATAAAATAGAGATGATGATAAACATGCGTCATCACCAGAGATCTCAACTATTCGGCAAAGGAAATATAATTCGTTGATGATTACAATTTCTTCATCGATCATTTAAAATTCATAATTTCCATAACTTCATAAAAAGTCCTTTTAAAAAGGTGTTTTATGCTTATTGAATTAATTGAAATAGGAACTAGCGAAAATTATATTTAAATATGAGTTTTTTTCTTAACAAAAAAGAATTTACAATTAACATTTAGAATAACTTTGTTTTTTTTTTATAATTTTTAGTCATGCTTGCTAAACAGACTAAACAAATTGAAGTAAGGTTATTACTCTTATAATTTTTCCTTACTCCTACTAACCGAACAAACCTAGAGACAATCTGAACCCACAATTAAACTCGTAGACAATAAGCTCGCAAACGAACGATCATACGAAAAAAATAACAATGAGCATTTGAATTTTCTCTTTTTAAGTATTAAGGAGAATATTATAATCAAATTTTCAGCGTATGGTTTCTTGTTCACTCTGTAAAATACGGGTATATCATTTATTCCTGAGGATGTCTTATTAATAACTTCAAAAATGATAGAACTTTCATACAAATTATCATACCATGTTCTACCTCGTCATGGTGTGAATTTTCAATAATTTTTCCTTAGCGCATTCGCTAAGAAAAAATTATTGAAAATTCAGTTACACGGAACCTATCTACTAAATTTAAAGTTTATAGATTTTATATATCCTGAGATTTTGTGATGAGTCATTGAGTGATCTTTCGCTTTTACATATGTAGATTAACAGTTTGCCATTGCTTTATTTATCATACATGGGGTTATAAAAACATTTTGGACAAATTCATTAAACAACACATGATATATTACATCCAAGGTGTAGGATGTACACGATAATTTGAAAGAATTTTTTCTATTTCCCAATTTACCCTCTGAAATTAACCCCGAAACCAAAATAGAACTTTTCATACCTCATGTCTATTATTGGGTTACCATATTCTATCATTGAGCAAATTTCAAGTTTTTATGTCGAAAAGTTTCCGAGAAAATCGCCTGTAACACGCAAATGGACGGACACCGAATACCATTAGTAATTCCGTTTTGGCTAAAAAATATTGTTTAGTTTTATTATTATATTTGATTAGCAGAAATACACTGCTCGTATTTCTCAATCAATTGAATTGATTATTTTAAGGAGAAACCTTTTTTCGATTACTTATGTACTGGTAAGTATTAAAAATGTGTATACATTAACTTCTTTTATTAAATGATATTCAAACGCTTCTTTATATTGAGAAATCAACTTGAGTTACTGAATTCACTAACATATTTGATCGTTTCGAAATGTTAATTGTGGATATTTGGTCGTTCTTCAGCCAGGTGTCGCTGATTCTGGGGATGAAGGAAAAAATCTTTAGTCTTGTAATCTTTTACCCGCGGTGGTTAAATTTAGTTTATTTACATTACAGATACTTTATTTAAGTATCAGAATAACTATAAAAAATATGAAAACATTTTTGTTATATTAGGTGTTCAAACATCGCATGTTCATGAAACATTTAAATAACAAGATAAGATGCAGAATATGAAATAAAATTTGAAAAATAGATGATATAAGAACTTGAGATATTATAAATATTTATTTCGATTGTTGAATAAAAATAACACAAATTTGATAAAAATCCATATGATTAGCGTATTTTTTGTAATAGTATATTTTTAAAACACAGTTAATATAAAAACAGTTAGTGAAACTTAACAAAAACGCAAGCAGAAACATGTGACTTATAAAACAGCTTCTTATTCAATATGAGGGAAATGAAAATTGATACTGTAAAAAAGATGTGAAGTGGTTTATTTGAAATGGAACAGATTGCTTTTCTTACGACTTAAAATGGGTTATTGGAAACGAAACCAGACATGAGAAATTCATAAAAGAATTGCAGGAGAAAATTGATAATACATTAATTTTTTCTGTAATTTTCACAAAATTAAATCGACAAATTGAATGGCGGTCTGCTACGAAGAGACCATGTATTGATATCAAACCCAGCCTTTCCTGAGAAACAATTATTTGGTTGCATGTATAATTACTTTCTGCTTAGACGAGATAAACTATTTACATAATTTATACTACGAGTTTAATTATTTATAAAACTACTTAAAGTTGATTGCTTTTTTATTTCGTGACACTGGATCTCTCTTATAATTAATTTTCAATTAATTATTTCATTAAATACATACCTCTAGAAAAACATAAATTTATGCATCAATCATGTCGTGATAATACTGCCATTACCTTTCTTTACTTCAATTGCTTTATCATTAATGAAGGATTGTAGTCAATATAAATACTCATATTGTACATATTAATGTGTAATGTCTTTTTAATGAATTTTCTGTGACTATGAACTCACACATAATTCAATACAACGACCCAATTCACATACATATACATACTTTCAAGTAATTGTTTACATTGTAAATGTTTGGTAGTAAAATGTGTGACAATCATCATAAATTGGCGTTATCACAATGTAATATAAATAGTTTCAGGTCAACTTTACGACGATGAGATGTCCTAATGATTAATTAGAAACCTTTTATTGGCAACGAAGATAAATATTACTGTCCATTGTATTATTTTAATTAACGGGGTGAAGTTGACAGAATGACTGATGAAAGGTTGGAGAGATAGTGGAGGAAGTTATTGCACTTTTTTCACACTGATCTATTTAAGTTTCTTAAAAAAACTGCTTTGAATGTTTTGTATATAAATTATTTGTTGGAAGATACTACTATACGTATATTTTGACGACAAAAATTATATTATGATAGTGAAACAAATTTTACCGGTAGGTGTACAATGTTATAAATTTGACTTTATAGCAATCATCAAACCGTACAGTATTTTGTTTTCAGCTTAAAATACTCTACATTTATGTTTATAAAAATGTATCTATATTTTCAAGAAATTAAAAAAGAAAAATAAAATCGAAAGTTTTTACCAATTTATTTTAAAATTCTTAAATTTGGAAAATAATCAAACTGCAAGATTTCAAAAGGAATATAGTAGGAATTTTGTACTTTCGAAATGGCGATCCTTTCGACATGCTCACACAAAGCACAATAGCAAACTAAAGGGGTCAAACTATTGCAGTTATCAGGTTCCTCCGAGCCATCGTAATGATCGGGTATTTTACCACTAAACGCCTAGAGAACAATTAGTATGCCAAAAATGAATCGAGGAAATTAAGAAACTTAAATAATAAATTAGTATTATCTAATAATTTTTTATTAGATAATTAGTATTATCTAATAAGTTTAGAGTCAAAATTTGTTACTTTTCGACAAACATTGGAACATAATGGCTTAATTTAATAGCTAAATAACTAATAGCAAAATTTGGAAAGTACATGTGAAAAACTTGAATCATCCTTAATAAACACGAAAAAAATGTTAAAAACGTATTGGGAATGAAACGTAATTATTCCATTTAATTCTATTTAGGTTCGTCGTTAATACTTTGGTACTACGTTTTTTAATGATCACAGGTCGACTCTGCCCCAAGTGAAAAGCTTTTTAAGTAAAACAAAAATTCAGTAGATCTTTAAGAAATATTATTCCGAAATTAAAATAAATTTTGCTTCACACCAAAAGTAATCGTGTGACGATTGGGTGTTCATATTTTTGTGTTTTAAATGTCTTTATTGGTGATATGAAAGTATATAGTTACAATAATGTACGGAAATACAATAGTAATATATTTTCAGAATAAAATATCCAAACATAAATAATAATTGTTCATACAAGTAAAAATTACCTCGTGCCAAATACCCTTTTCCCTCATAAAACAAAAACAGTTACCGGCTGTAATATTTACAATTTTTCTTGCAAAATAGTTGGAGGAAAAACTGATTGCAAAACTTTCCATCAATACAGTAACTGTTATCGATTACGTCGAACATATCCTATTATTAAAAGGGTCAACCAAACGGAACAAAATGTTGAAAATGGCATGGTAATTATTACAAATATATCTAAAACAGAACAAGTTTGGAGGAAATAAAAACTAACGATGTTTGGAACGACCTGTTGGTAAATTCAATTCAATATACTTGGGATGTGTAGAAATATTGCATAGGCTACTAAATAACGTTGGACATACTATTATACTCAAATTCCGAATTTCATAACAAGTTTGGAGGAAATAAAAAGTCGCGATGTGTGGAACGACTTGTTAGTAAATTCAATCCATTATACTTGGGATGTGTAGAAATATTGCATAGGCTAATAAATGATGTTGAACATATTATTATACTCCAATTACGAAGTTCATAACAAGTTTGGAGGCAATAAAAACTAGCATATTTGGAACGACTTGTTTATAAATTTAATTCAATATTCTTGGGATGTGTAGAAATAATGTTGAACATATTATTATAGTCCAATTACAAATTTCATTAAACACTTGAAATAGTGAACACTTAACGCATTATGAATATTGAATGAATATTATTAACTATAATAATAGTATTAATTTTAATTACAAGACCATTCAAATTGAAAATAGTTCCATTTTACGATCAAATTATAGTTCCAAAGATAAAAATTTAATTTGGAAATTATTCCGATATTTTTATGGTAAATAATTTTTGCATCGTGTCTTCTTGCAGTTCATTTTTTCCAGATACATTTTCATATTTAACCGTCTATGACAAAAATATTTCATTTTATTACCAACATTTCATACATTATTTGATTGTAACGGTTCGATTTATAAAATAATCAAACATTTAACAAGAAGAACAAATATCATTAGATAAGCATGAAAATAATGTGTAACAGTTTTGATATATATTATGGAGATCAAAGAGATTTACATAATATAAATTGACGCGATTTTATCTAATTAATATCAAAATGGAAGAAATGAAAAATATATAGCAACCTTAATTTCTTCGTCTCTCAAATACAATAAAAAGCGCAGAGCCAGTGCTATACGGTACTGGTCTTTGAACTAGGATGTTACTAGGTTCGAATTTTGTTTTTATTCTTTTAGATTTCCTTACAATAAAAGAAAAAAAAGGAAGCCTTATAAAATTACTCAGGGGATCATCTTTTTGTCCACTAGTTACAATATTTTTTTCGGAAAACTTTAAATTTGGCGTAATGATAAAGCTGACTCAACCGCGTAAACTCGCACACAGCTAAAACGCAAAAATATTAATTTGAAAATTATAGTGAGGACAAGTTAAGTAGACGAAATTTGTTTGTTCGATTCCGTTTATGTATTCGAGACTAATATATAATTATGAAAAAAACTATAGATTTTTAGAAGCTTGACTATAGGTTGTAGAAAAACTATGGCGATATTTCTAAATATTATAATTTTTTAAATACTCCCAATGATTTTACACCTACGAAAGATGTAGTAGGTAATACATTTACTTTTTTCTATTTTCAAAGCCGATTTTCTTATAAACCATGCGAAGTAGAAACTCGAAAGAGATAGTAATTTTATTTTATTACCCTACATATTTTGCATATCCTTTATACCACAACATTTTTAAAAATATTCAATATATAAATAGTAGAGACGATTTAAAAAAAATTGTTTTTTCTCAATTTTTATTTTGTAGAGAGATAGTAACACTAATCGCAAAAATCAAGCGTTATTAATATTTTCGAATAACAAAAATATTTGTAGTTTCCACTAATTATTCGTATTTTTGAAACTTGTAAATAAACTAGTTGATTTTCACTTTCACTTTTTTTTCTGCTCATAGTTAAAACCACAATTATATATAGTATTAATATATCTCTGCTAGATAATGCGAACGTAATCTGAATTCTGAATTAGTTTCAAGAAGCCTTTTTATTTATTTTAAATTTAATATTAAAAGTGTTGAAAATTGGATAGTCTTCAACAAAATATTTGTATTTAATATACAAATATTTTGTGGAAGACTATCTAATTTTCGAATAAGATCTATTTAATTTTAAAATGATCTAAATGGAGGGACATTATCATATCAGTATAGATAGATAATAAATTTAGTAGTTAATAGTACATTAAATAATATTATCTAAGAATAAATGGTTAGCTAAAAGTATAAGTTAATCATATAGTTAATTACAGACAGAGTATAACTGTTGCAACTTATGTAGCAAATAATTACAAACAGAGAGTTATACACTCGTGTTAGACTCGCATTCAAATTTTAAGTTTCATGGATGTAAATCCCAAATATACATATATATATATATATATATATATATATATATATATACATAAACTATGTAAAGTTAGGAAAATTTTGGTACTCTAATCTGTAATGGTACATAATTGGTAGATTGCAATACACCTATTTTTTTAAGTCATACCACTTTTTTCGGATATCTAAAAATTGTCATAAGTCATTAACATGAAAATGCATCGATAAACGTAAGAAATGTGGTACTATTGCATGATTACTATTTTTAGCGATAGATAGTAAATTTGACTTATCTAACTATCCCTTTCATTTGCATAGCTTTACATAAAAAAGGAAATCATCAGGATAAGGATATTGATTTCGAGGCCAACTGTGCTCACGTTTCGTAAATCAAAATTATTGACATTTAAAAATCTTTGACATTCATTATTTCTTCAAATATTAAAGCTTAAAAAAAATATGATTATCGATTTTAAAAATAAACTTGTTGGAATAACTGTTAATACGGTATTTTTTCATTCGTCGTTTAGATAAATCATTATTCGCTTCTTATTAATAAAATAATATTAATTTTAATTGCTTATTTCAAATTCAAATTTTATGGATTATTTATTGTGGCAACTCTGACATTCACATTTCATTTTGATTGAACATTTCTTCTGGCTAGATATTTTTTAAAGTTTAGTTTGACATAACAGTTGATTCGTTTAATGCCATTTTATTCTGCTAAATTATTTTTTATTTGTGATATCAAGTGAGTGAAATTACGAATATTATGTCGTTTTTAGTGCTGGTGAAACATGGTATTAGTATGCCAAATGTCATTATAATGGCCCTAATACATGGAACGTTATCCGAAAATCTTGTTACGATCAATTCAATACAGGAGGATAACCCGTCATTTCAGTGATATCAGGTGATATTTCTCCAAAAAAATCGTTAAACATGGAACAAAATGTGCTAACTCATTTTATAAGGAAGCAAAATTCAAATACCAGATGCACAACGTAGACAATTATTGTCATTGGTTACGAAAGTGCAGTGAGTACGGGGAAGGCACTTACCACGGAAACGGAACATAAAATTTAGGTATATGTAAATACTAAATCCATTCAAAAACTAAATTATTTGTCTTTTATGTACTATGTACGCGTGTTTAAAAAACAAGGTTTTTTGAAACGGATAAGTGACATTTCATTTTGACACTTGACAGTTTGCAAAGTTTGCAACAGGCGAACATGTTGCCAAAGTGATATTTAGTGTAAAGGTTATAGGTATTAATTTAAACTTATTTTATAAACTAGGCGACTGGTCGAAAAAAATAACATGTTGTCGCATTACACATGAATAATGGCACAAGTGTTTGAAGGGACAAAATTTCATTCACATACATAGTGTGTGTGTGTATATATATATATACATACATATATATATATATATATATATATATATATATATATATATATATATATATATATATATATATGGATTTATTGAGTCAAAGATTATAATTCTATTTTAATATTTACATCTTTTATGAAAATCACCATTTTAATGACATTTATCGCACTTTGATTTTTTATATTTAGCTATGTTTTATAGTGTCGTGGTATTGATTTTTGTAATTGATAAATATTTACTTTAATTTGATGAAGACTCATTTTCAAACCTGTTTTCCGAATTATGCTCCGAACTATACAGTATACGAGTTTATGAATTCAGATGTGTCACTGGACCTCATAGAAGTGTGGGGTGTAGACTTACACTTGGACTTTCTCGATTTCACCGAGACGTAGTTTCCTATTATGATGTATCAAAAACAACTGTATCTCTGGTTACTATTCTGAAATTCCATTTATGAATCTCTATCCTTTTTCGTTTTCCAATATTTAATGAAAATTGATTTTCTCGTTCAAGGGTCTTATTTCGTTCCTTTTTCTTTCGGTAGATGAATCATTGCCTAAGAGATAAAAACCTTCAGATAACTAAAAATCTGCTTTTTATCCTGACTAATTTTTTTCTGGGGTGTTGTACATTAATATGGGGGCTAGATTAGACAAAACGCAGTTAAAGAGAGCTGCTCGATATGACTTTGGTAGGTTGGCATCGGGTAACATGCATGTTATATTTTCGACTAGTATTCTGTACATGCGTTCTGCAACTCCATAATATTCTGGTATGTATGGTGTAATGTGTCTACTATATTATTCCTGCATGTTTTAGGAATTTATGGAAGTATTTATTTAAATACGCTAGCTCATTATTGGAGCGGAGATATTTGATGTCATTAGTTTAACGGGTTTTCTACTTGATCCTTAAATTTTTATATATTTTCCATTTTCTTTTTTTTAATTCTATTGCCGTGGTCTTTTTTATATACGAAATAGGTGAACACTTTTTTTTAATAGTCATCAATAACTATGAATAAATATTTCACTCCACCCAACGATATGCTTTCCATTGGAGCACAAACGTTTGATGCACTAGTTTCAACATTTTTGTGTTACTTAACTCTTTATATTTGAGACGCAAACGTGTCTGTTTGTCTTCAAGATATATTATATAAATCTATTGTCTCTTTTGAATAATTGCACACCATTAGCAATTTTTGCAATTTTTTCTAAATCATGAAAGTTCAGATGACATAAACGTCTAGACCACGAAGAAATACCATTTCATAAATATCGATTATGTACACGTAATTATTGTTAATGTTTATTCGGTTCATGTTGTTGTTAAGTACTTATTAATTTATTTGTTCTTTTTATGATTAAATAGCTTTTACTATTACATTTCATTTGACCACTATTATTGACAATTTGATTAACTGACAGTAGGTTTCTTGTTAACTCTGGTACGTACAGTGTGTTTCTAAACAAATTTTGGTTACATTGACCTTTAGTGTTGTATAAGCCCAGACGTGCTATATTGGGACTTATTCTTTGCAAAGTTTTATTATTTACTACCTTGATTACTTCTTAAGATGTATTCTATTGTACTTCCTAAGATGATTCTGTTGCTACCGCTGAACTGCGGTGGCTGTTCGTTATATCATGCAAAGATTTTTATTTAGATAATTGGAAACACTGGAGTCTATGTATTGGGCATCCTTATAGTTTGTCGAAACTGTAAATGCAGCAGCTTTCTGGATTTTTTGAATTATTCTTCTGGTTCCATTTTGATCTGCATTCCGTGCTTATGGAACCAAATCTATTGCAAATAAAACAAAGAAGTTTTCTATTAGAATTAGTTTTATATCAAATATTGATTAGTTGCAAAAGTTTTTGTGTCGCTATCGCCTATTCTGACGTCTTTCAAAATCTTTGCCTTTTTTTTAAACTCTTAAGCGTAAATAATAACGAATCGCTTTATGATTAGTCTGACGGAAATATTTCAATAAAAAGGCCACTGTGAAATTATTGCAGAGATCGACATTTTCTCATTTGAATCTTTAAAATAGATGCTTGTCTTAGAAGAATATATCTTCGTTCATCTTTTGCATATAGTGCGTGTTACTGATTTATCTTCGTGATATTTTCATACTATCGTCTTTGCTCTATTTCCGTATATACCAGCCATGACTCAGTACCAAACTAAATAGAATAATGAATACCGCACTTTTTAAATCCTTCCCTATCAGAGACGTCCGAAGAGATGTTAACAATATTCCAAAAATCACTATAAAAAGAAGCGGGTTTGTCAGTTGGCAAACTGATATGTAAGGGCTGTATTTTTTCAAACAACTTTTAAATTCTTGAATCATTAGGAGTGACAGAAACGAAAAAAACGCAAAATCCAATAACTGACTGTATTTTATCCCCTTTCAAAATTAATTATAAAATACGGCAGTACTCGACAAAAAAGTTTGAAGGCGGGATTGTTTCGTTTATAAAAAGGTAGCTTTAAAATTTTTGAAAACGAAATTTTTATCATAGTGTCTATAAATGAGGGAATAAATATTTTTTTTATGTGGTTAGGGTTATCATGCGACACTAAGATTGGAAAAAAATATTTGGAAAATAATGTGCGTGTTGTTTTGATCAACCATGATTCTCATAAAAACCAAAAAAACAGTCACTCCTATAAGCGGTAACGTAATATTAAACTTCTCATAATTTTCTTCCATTAGTTGCACATTAAATAATTTAATGTTTTACCCAAAGCCGTTTAGACTTGAAATGACTAGCTTCATAAATTAGATTTAAAAAGTTTCAGACTTTTCTATGGAAACGGAAATATCTCCTCCTATGCGCACAATTATTAAGTTCGTGGCGTAGTATAATTTGTAACTCTTTAAAATTAGTTAGTCGTGGCGATAATTAACAAACTCAGTGATATCCAAGGAAAAGGTTATGGTATTCTTATTAAAATGGTATAGACGTATATCCGAGTGATTATATATGTATATATATATATATATATATATATATATATATATATATATTATTCGATTACATTAATTAATCTAAGTCTAAGATCTTACCACGACCTAGGTTTCGTTGTATTACAGCATCTCTAGGTGGGGTATTACCAAAGATTAACCCTAATTCATTAATCTTTGCTAATAGCCTTATAGAGTATACTAATAAAGTAGATTTTGCAATATCATTTTGCCTATATTGTTTTATTCGCTAAAATAAAGAAAGCTGAAAATATTTGTAATAAAATTAAATTATATGCCCTCTATCTATTATTAGCTGACGTTACTATATCATTATTTTTATTATCTGTAAATTTCTGAAAATTTCCCTTTAATTTTATTTTCAATAACATTTTCGTTGAAGCCTTTTATGGAGATCATTAAAGACAATTAATTGATTAAAATGTTTAATAAATATTTTAATCATTGTCAAACTATCCAATAAATGAAAATTTTCCAAAAGCATTTTTCTATCCACAATAAATATTATTGTCTTATATCTTTATTAGTTTATCTTAAAATACTTTGTGCTTGGGCGAGCGAAGCCAGATTCACCTGACATCTATTGACAATGTGTCTTTTAAAATACAGTAAAATTTACAGCGATGTTTATATTTATTTATTTCATAAATAGTTTTGAAAGTACACAGATATAAAAGAAAATATTTTAATATGAAGTATGAGTTTCTTTTTAATTCTAAATTTCTGGAAGTTTGAATATAAACTTATTTATAGTAGATGCACTACTGCCAAAAAATATGGCCATAAATATGTTTTAACTTATTGGCAATAAAATATAGTCTATAACAAATTCATAATAATTCAAATATCTTATGGAACATTAATTTGAGTTGCATGACGCCCAAGATAACGACGCCTATGTACATTCTATGGTTTTAGAAATATTTAAACTAGGTTTTCATGAAACATTTGGAGACATAATGGTACTAAACATTTCCGCATATTTTCTTAGTCTGATTTATTTAACATTTACGTATTATAACCATGACATGTTACTAAAAATATGTATTATTATAAGTTATGAAACGTAAGAATGTATGATATTATGATTGCGAAGGTAAAGAAAGGCAGAAGGAAAATAAATTGAAAAGGAAACATGAGGGATTAAAATGTACGATTCACATAGTGTGCATTTTAATGGATGTAGTGAGAAACATTAATCAAATAAAATTATACGAAGATAACGTTTGAATATTTATATTTTTTCATGTTTCTCTTATTTAAGACCGGTATTAATTATTTATAATGATACATCGATATATAACTATGCATTAAAATGAATGTAAATCGACCAAAATAAAGTGATATGATAAAAAGGCAGTTAACATGGCTGGTTTTGCAAATGGTAAGAACCTAAATCGCTTAATATACACCAATAGTACATACGAAATAAATTATTGGCCTTAATAAAATAATTATATGAACTATATATAACTATTAAAATCATAGGCCAATTTTAATAGCTATATTTTGAGGTATTAAGGATTGAGCAATTTCAAAGCCTCTAGTAAAGTATTGTCTTTTTACATTTTATTAGATGAAAATTAATATATACTTTATACAGAACGCTATAATCAAAATATCGGAAATTTTACACAGGCAAATATTCGGCATTTTTTTCTGAGATAGTATTGAAAATCATCATAAAAACTAATAATATTTTTCAAACGTAGCTTTTTAATATTTATATTGTTAATTTGAAAATCAATTTTCGTCTAGGATGAATCGGATAGTATAAGGAATTCTAAAAATCAGCCTCACGTGATTTTTCAATTTCTTTTTATACATCTTACGTACGTCTTTCTTCTTTCATTTTAAGAATTATGCGGTAAAACAATATATATATATATATATATATATATATATATATATGTATATACATCATAATTGTAATTTGTGATTCAAAACAGTTATATTTTTTTAGCCCTTATTAATAGGTGTAGAATTTTTAATACCTAAAACCCACTAAATTTTATATCTGTTGAAAACTGTTTCATATTCCGAGGAAAAATTGAATATTTGTAAATAGTTTTATAGACATATTTGATTTAAAGTTACACACCCAATTAAATATTTAAATGTGCCCAAGTGTGTACGGAATCCTACAAGTATTATTCATAGTTACCGAGATTAATTTTTTTAAATTTTAACCATGACCTTTCTTCATCGCCTAATATACGTATATTTTATTCATAATTCTATAACTATCTTTAAACATACATTTTTTGACTCCAATATCATTGTATGCATATGTACGCCAGAATGTCCTATCACCATCAAAGTATAAAGCACTTTACGCTCATAATGAGAATAAAACACATATACATACGTATTTGTTACGTTAATTTACAAACGATGTTATTTAATGGCTAGTTGAGCTGCAGCCATATGTTAGTTGTCACAGTGGTTGCCATCTGTTGTATGTTCGGATTGCGTGAACAAACCTTGACATATCATTAGCGAATAGTGTTACTGCCTCCATTAATTAATAAATTTTCATTGGTTTATCGTTTATTAGTTAATGGTATATTGTATTTCTTATTTAAAGCGTTTGTATAAGTGAAAATATTATATTTATACGAAAATTTGAGCCGTTGTCAAATTTGAGGAACTACAATGAAATACAGCTGGAATGCTTTATTTACTATATTCTTCATTTTGTCTGTTTTGTAATACGGCATGTGCAGAAATTATAGCAAGTTTAAATATTTTATGAACAAATCTTACACTAATTATTATTTTTAGGTGACTACAAAAATCTGAACCTATTTAATATAGATTAAATTTAGGTAACGGTGAAAGGTGCTACTTTCCATACATAATAATAGAAAATTTCCGTAATAATAGAAAATTATATTGGTCTATATAAGACCAGATCAATGTAATTTATTATTATTACATGATTTATATGAAAATTTGTGATAAAGTTTTCAGTGCTTCCTTCCCTTCTTATGGGTTTCCTTCTCATAAATTATAACAAATTAAGGTAATTTTTGGAAATTTGTCAATTTTAATCTATCGACGGAAGTTTTACCTGTACACAAAAATGTTTTGGAATGTGCCAACTGCAGAGGAATCAGTCTCCTTTGCGCTTTTTACTTTCTAATGTTTTCCAATATACTTTTTAATGTTTTCCAATATACTTTTTAACACACTAGTAACCCATACAGACAACATTGTAGGCGATTATCAATGCGGTTTTCGCAGAAGAAGATCCACAATAGGACAGATCTTTAACATTAGGCAACCCTTGGAAAAAATTAATGAATTCGGCATAACAACACACCATCTCTTTGTTGATTTCAAGACTGCATACGATTCAGTAAACAGAAAAAAATTCATTAAAGCCATGAGAGATTTTGCTATACCTGAAAACTTATAAATTTGACAACTATTACTCTAACTGAAACAAAACTTAAGGTTAAAGTTTAGAATAATTTCTCAGGGATCATTATTGTTTCAAATAGGCTCATACAAGGGGATGCATTGGCCTGCTGCCATATTGCCCTCCAAACTATTGTAAAACTCGAACATAAGTACCCGTGGTACAATCGTTAATAAATCTGTTCAGATTTTCGCATTCGCTGACGACATTGACATTGTCGCACGAACACCTGAGGCAATTAGAGAGGCTTTTGCATCACTAGAGGCTGCAGCCTGCAAAATGAATCTTGCAAAATAAAACTAAGTATATGACCTGTTCTAATTATAGCAGCCCTTATTTTGAAATTGAAGATTAATACTCTCAACGATATAATGCTTGAGCAGCAGCTAAACGATGTTTTTTTCATCTTAAAAAATACTTGAAGTCTAGCTTCACTAGTTGAAAAACAAATATTCTCATTTACAAAAACTTAATTAAACTCTTTCTTACCTACTCTGCTGAGACATGGACAATGAAAGAAAAAGTTAAACATACCATTTTTGTTCTTGAAAGAAAGATTTTAAGAAGTATTTCTGGTGGTATAAAATGTAACAATATCTGGAGAAGAAGAACTAACTCTGAACTTTACAAATTATTTAAAGAACCGGATGTAGTCAAATACATTGCAATTCAGAAAATAAAATAGGCAGGGCACTTGGACGACACTCGGATAACAAAAAAGATCTTCTCAGCCAGACCACTAAGCTCTCGAAAAAGAAGAAAACTTAAACTTAGGTGGCTCAACTGCCTAAAAAAAAAGACTTTAAAATTCTAAGTGTAACGAACTGGTTGTCTCTGGCCAAGAACAGGAGAGCTTGGGAATTGATTCTGAGGAAGCAAGGGGCCCGTCCTGGGCTGTCAAACCATTGAAGAAGAAGAAAAATCCATCGTCAATTAACATGAAAAACTACTATGATTATTATAGCCATAATCACTATAACTATGAAAATAACAGGAAAGCATTCCGTTAAGAAGGGAACCAAATAAATAGGAATAGTTTTTATGGCCCAAAGAACTGCGGGTTAATTCTATACATAAGTACTAAATTTATAAAGAAAAATCATATCTAGAGAATAAAATTTTTTTTTCTCAAAACTACGTTTTTTATAACTAATAACCTTATCTTCAGTACGAATATACCGATGTTAATAAACTAAATGCAAATCGACTTGTAATTCAACTATCTATTGTTAATATGGTGAGTACCATATTAACAATCTAATTTAGAGACAACAGACGATATTTAATTTTCTGACGGCATAATAAAAAAATATAGAAATTTTCTTCTTAATTGATTAAATAGTAATGTCATCTTTTGTTGTCGTTTCATTTTATATCATATAATACCAGAAATAGTGAGAATCGTCATAAATAGAATATGTTTCAATGCTTGTTAAATTTAGATGACATTGTAACGACCACATTGTGATAATGGTGCAACTTCAAGCAATAAATTTATTTTAAGTTATTTTAAAACTAAATCTTGGAAGCAATATTTTAAAACTAAAGCTTGTAAGCAATACTTTTAAAAGTAAAAAAAAACTGCGTGGTAATTTCAAGCAATATATTAATTTTATTAACAAAGAAATGATAGAAATCGTAAATTTTTAAGCTATTTCAATGAAAATATCTTTTGGAGATTTTGTGATACATACATACGTTACACGCACAGGTAAGCCGAATTTGAGAATAGAAAAACCCATAAAGTGAGAGCAAAACTTGCGCGCCGAAGTTTCGTACTTGAAGACTTTACGAATTGCCAAGATAAAATTACATCAGTTCGTCAAAATATATGATACATGTTTATAATCATAAAATTAAAAAATAAGAGAGGAGAAAATATAAAATCTATGAATGTCTTGAACTTTATTTTATTTACCCTGTTATACCTAAATAGGCTTGCTATTAGTCTGAATTATTTTAAATTTGTTGGCTTGCAAAAATGGGAGATGAGGGAATGGACTAGTTTTTAGTATATTTTTGTCAGTGATCAAAAGCTATGTAGGTTGATATGATATTCTTTATCCATTTGAGTTTATTGCACCACTTCTAATTTCGATTTTCCATATTGGACTCTATTTTTAATTAAAAAAAAAATTCAAAATTCTTTTTCTTAGAATGTAAAAGAAAACTGTGCTATATTCAATTCTATAGTGCTAGTAGTTGCTAAGAAATATAGCCCTGACATACGGGCAGAGAGACACCGAACCTCAGCATGAAACGTCAAGTTTCACTATAAGGATTCCGCTGGATCAAACATAATCCAAGAAAAGAAAAAATAAAAAAGTGAAAATCCAAGATTCGTAAATAATACGTACATGTGCATAATACGTGCTTCATGGGTACTGCGTTTAGCATCTGCGAAAATGGCAAGGTCACATATTTACTGACGCGCTAATGAACATCAGTGACGGTAGCCACACTAAATCAGCGCATATGACCATGAGAAAATCATCATTGCTCGTATCCAACAATAACTATTCATAAATCATACGGCATTTATGGTCGAGATCTTGATCTAAGGAATACTAAAACTCTTGCTTTTTCTTGATATTTTATTATCATCAAAAAGCACAGTTTGGCTCTGCTTCAAATGTGAAATTTTCTTCGTATAATTTTTTATCCAGTTCAAAATTAATAAGAATGGAATGAATATTGATTTTGGAGTGCAAATTATAAAAATAAACCGCAGTTATTTGAGTCTCTACGCACGCCACCAAATCTTATAACATAGATTGGTCGTTTAATTAAACCTTTTTTAACAAAATAGTATTTGAGTGAAACGTCATCTTGTCAGAAGAAGTACAATGGAAAGGTTGCTTGAATGCAGCACTTCCCTATCTCTTATTATAACTGTGTTGGCGTTTGCGGCTTTGATTTCTCCGGCGCTCTTTTTGATATTGTTCAGTTGACGAATTTTAAGATTGAAATTTATCATAGACATAAAATAAGACATATTTTGATACATTGCATTAGCGATTTTCCATAAACAAATATAGAGCAAACTTTGTAAATGATACTATGACACAATTTTAAAAGATAACTCCTTGAAAAATTAAAAGAGTATGAAGTACAAGTTGGATTTACGTATTAAAAACTTTGTATTTACCCCTGGCAATAAAAAAAACAGTGAGTAAAATTTACACTACGAGGGTTACGTACACATTTAAAAAAATTTAAAAATTTAAGGGTATGTAACATTTCCGTGAAACTATTTATAAATCTTAAAATTATTAATCATCACTTTAATATATTGCTTGAGATATTCGTATATTTCATACGAATAAAAATACCGTAAATTATTGAAAAAAGATAACTCCCAGGTCGTCGCTAAGCCTAAGGCCGTTACGCACTCTCAACTGGTGACCGGTGACATGGTCTCTCGGTGACAATAACCAGGCACATTTTCTTGATATACGTAAGTACTAAATTTATAAAAAAAAATCATGTCCGATGATTAAAATATTTTTTGTTCCAAATTACGTTTTTAAAACTAATTACCATGATGTATATAGAATTAATGTGCCGGTTTTATTAAACTCAACCCAAATCAACTTATCATTCCTTACTCACCATATTTACAGTCTAATTTAGAGACAAGATATTATTTAATTCTCTAACGGTAAAATAAAAAATCTATAATTTTAATATCTATAATTTTGTTCCCTATTGTTTGTATATTAATGTCATCTTTTGTTGTCGTTTCATTTTAACAATGCCAGAAATAGTGATAACTGATAGGACTATGTTTCAATTTATGTTAAACATAGATGCCTGTATAACGATCACATTGTTTTAATGGCACAGCTTTAAGTAATAAAAAAATTGTAGCAAAAGAAATTAAATATTGACCCAATTTAATATTTTAAAACTAAAGCTGTTAAGCAATATTTTTAAAAGTAAATAAATAACTATAAGATAATTCAAAGTGACATATTAATTTTATTTATAAAAAAATTATAAAAATTACTTATTTTCAGGCTTTTTAAATGAAAATATCATCTTAAGATTATAAGAAGATATTTTCATTTAAAAACTTAAAAATATGTAATTTTTATGAAGTTTTTATATATTGGGATTTTTATAAATTAAAAAAGTAAACGCAAGTCACCTTTGTTGGGAGATCAAGCCGAGCGACTTGTAGTGAGCAGTGTTTTTTTTACATTCATGCGAATATTGCAATACGTATATAGCTGATATTAAAAAAAAGATTACGAAATCAAAAGAATATCGGGTACATGCTTTATTGTAAAAACGCAGTTTAAAAAAAATGTTCAGCGTATTTTGTATAGATATATGGAAGCTTCATTCAACAAGTTATCGTGTCTTCTAAAACCTTGTATCACTGGTACGGATACTAATATATGACCTTATCTTCCCCGGATGAAAATCTATTTCTAACATTAAGATAATTCTATTCACAATAGTTAATATTTTTGCTATAATTATAAATTACAAAACCAAAGTTAACTAAAGTGATCCATAAATAAAAAATGTAATTAAATTCAAAAATAATGAAAGGAGACGAAAAATTTTATTTTTAAACGGGTGCAATTGGAATTAAAATTCGAAATAAATCCAAATAATCAACATTTTGAGAAGCACTTGACGAAGCAGATGCAGTAGGGATCCTCTCTTTCTTTGTGCGCGATAAACATTTATTTAAAATGTAATAATACTTCTTTTGTGACTGCATCTGCAGTTTTCTTTCTTTTTTTCTAATTATGTTATCTCTTGAATATGGCTCTAACGGTTCTAGATCATTTGTCGGCTGTTATATATATATATATATATATATATATATATATATATATATATATATATATATATATATATATATATATACACACATATATATATATATATATATGTATACATATATATATATATATATATATGTATATATATATATATATATATATATATACATATACATATACATATATTGGAAGTGGTTGTAAATGTTTAAATCTACATTACTTATACAGATTTGGAGTTTCTACTATTTCTGAAATAATACCGGAAATTTATTATTTTATATAGATTTTCTTAAAATAAAGACAGTGAACAAAAGAACAAGGGTTAAATGTAGATGTAGATATGATATGAAATGTAGATGTATATTGTTAAATGTAGATGTATATCTAAATGTAGATGTATATATGTATATGATAGTAAAGTGTAGATGAATTCAATTCACGTTCCAATTTTTCAAAATTGCATAGGCGCTATTGAGGCAAGCAAATAAGAAATATGAAACCATATAACAGTACTTCGATGTATAACATATTAACTATAAATATATTTTTTTTCAATATTTTTTCTTGCTATTTGTGACGCTGGCTACAATTTTGTTTACATAGAGGTCTCTTCCCAGGGGAAAGGATATTTATTTTATCACTATATCCAAGACTTTAACAATTTCTAACACGCTTATGAACAATAAACTACAATTTCCGCAATCTAGATCTATTTTGATCCAAAAAACCGCATCAGACAATTTAAAAAATTATACGTCCTTGTGCTTTTTTAAATCTAGCTGCAAAGATAAAAGTTGTTTTTTATATTTTCCCGTACCCAGTGATGTATTGATGTTTGTTCGGTGTATTAGCAAATAAATGGCAATTTTTCTACAGGTTCGTCAATGTCAATTTGAATGCAGTAATAAATATCGTTAAAATATATTGCGTTCTTCAGAGAGGGAAACGGATACAAAGACACTCTGACCATTCCTGGCTTAGAAGAATTGCCAAATGAGACCAAAAACCTACGCAACCCGGTATATCCTATAGGGACTTGTTAGCTGATTATTTATGACTGATGGTCAATTACCTCCGCAGATAAGCAGAATTTAATAAAAATTTGAATAAATATTTAATTCACCGAAGTCCTTTTTTATTTCATCTGGTAATCCACCACCTCCAAATGTCTCCTCTATTTCCTCCCATTGTTTCTACTTCAAATTTACATAAGAATATTCATCATCGACAGCGGATTTTCGGGATTCGATTTATAAAATGAAATTTTCTATGTCGAATGTCTGAGTAATTTTTATGTGCCACGTGCGGTCGCTCTCGAATGTCGGTTGTCGTGTGAATGCGCTGATCTCAACGGATGTATCTGATTGGTTGCGGTGGCTGTCCAGTCACTTGTGCATTACCACTGCGTGTGGGTCAACGATAGAGGTGAACAATTCAATTTTATTTTGTAAGCGGCGCTTTCTGTTTGCGCTTACCAAAATAAGTAAGTTAATAAAAGGTTTCATCAAGCACAGCTCGTTTTACGTTTTGTCAAATTCTATTTTAATTTATAAACGAAATAGCATTGTGGTTTGGCGATAAGTGCGAGTGGCCAGCCATAGATAATGTAATTTATTATATATCCCTTCTT
The DNA here is from genome assembly GCA_039881145.1 of Druceiella hillmani. Taxonomy (NCBI): domain Eukaryota; kingdom Metazoa; phylum Arthropoda; class Insecta; order Lepidoptera; family Hepialidae; genus Druceiella; species Druceiella hillmani. The sequence continues at coordinate 38,847,584 of JAYKKI010000015.1, forward strand.
GCATTTCATTTATATTTTTATAGGACGTGACTTTCTTGGAAGTATCCATTTTCGAGAGATTTGGAATTAATATTTGTAATTCAACTATGAATTACGAATATAAAAAAGTTAATAGAATTAAATACAATGCTATTGTTAATCATTTAACGAGGTTAAAATATCCCTTCTTTCTTTTCCATGGTTAAGAATTATATTATGGAGAGCGTTTAAAAGCTTATACATTTTTATTAAGAAATAAAAAGAGAAAAAATAAAGAACTAAAATCTTAACGCCATAAAAATGTAATGCAAAAGTACAACGGCAAAAGAACAACGGTAAGTCACAAGACTAAAAAAAGACAAAATCAATTGTTTCTCTTTTATTACTATATCAAACAGTAAATGCATATATATATATATATATATATACATATATATACATATATATATATATATATATATATATATATATATATATATATGTATATATATATACCTTAGCAAAAAACAGGGCACAGAGGGTTTTTTTCGATCAATTCGGATAAAAGCGTAAGAAAATTAGATTTTATGTAACAAAATAAAATAAATATTATTTAGCAAGAGAAAAAAACTTTTGGTTTGTAAATTAGAGTTTCTTAATTTGTTTTTCTTTCGTATCTTTTCAACAAAAAAAATATTGCAAAAGAAAAAGGTTAAAAAAGAAAATAAACATCAAGTATACCTCTTGTCGAAATGACTGCTGCAATTCTTCGTGACATGTCCTGAATAAAGTTTTTAATGATTTCTTTGAGAATACGCTACCATTCGGCTATAATAAATATTATTTTTTCTTTCTCAGATCTTTCGTGGGGCTAGATGTATAGCTCTAACATGCCGTTTTAGAAAGTTCTAGATCCTCCGCCGTAAGACGTAATCTCTTCAAAACATACGTCTGCATAACGCTCTCCAGGTCTTATTAGCATTTTGCGACGTTGGTCCTCTCCAAATAAAGGGATTCTGCTTTTGTCAGAAAATAAAACCCTACTATATTCCATGTTGGTCCATGTCGCATAATTTTGGGCCAACCTCAACCTTGTAAAAGGATAGCCAAAGAAAAGTTTAGGACCCCTAACTGGGCTTCAGTTGTGTATGTCAACTGCCAGAAGTCTTTTTCTCATGGTTCATAGGGTAACACATTTTTTATTTCTTCGAGATTGATGTTTTCGTACTTTTTAATACGCAGACAAACAGAACAGAAGCGTGGCTTGACGCTCAGATGAAAACCTTTTTACAGTGCGCAAACATTAAGCGGTTTACGTAGAAACTACAAAACGAGCTTAAATGCTTTGTTTAAATAAACTGTTTTTTAAGTTACTTATACTTAATTAACTTTACCGCTATTTGTCTGTCGATATGTATGAATTAACGAATATTACTATCGCTGGCGACCTTGTCGCTGTAATAATAATTAGTGTGTAATGACTGTTAACTTCAGATAAACTTGTAATAACTCTATTTCTTCATAATTTAGACATCAGTATTTTCTGAGATAGAATGCTTGGGTGTGGGAATTTTTTGTGGATATTTTCAGCAATACCTCTAAAATTATCGCTGCTAATTTTAGAGGTATTGCTGAAATTATGAATGTAAAACGTCATCTGTTTATCCGTTTATCTTCCTTTCACGCCTAAAAGGACCAACAAATTTTAATGCAATTTTGCATATAGATAATACGTATATCCTAAATTAGAAGATATCTTATATACAAGTGGCGCAAAAGTAATATCATAATGTGAATGTGCCTTAATTTTTGTAGATGGCGCCAAATGTCACTGTGCTTTGACATTGATGGTGTAGACATATAGAGAATTAGTTGTCAATAAGCGATACACACCTCAAGAAGGAATTATTGTTACTGCTTATTCATAAAATTTTCAATCTGTTGCTTTTACGTAGAGTGAATTTCGTCATCGTTTTCCTCGTCGTAGTGTTCCATGTGCTGGAACAATTAAGTGTTTGGCTGAGCGCCGAGCTCTACTACAGTTATCGCAAGAAGTGATCCGCGTCGTATTACTCGCTCGGTCAAGAATATCGCTGCTGTTGACGTCAGAGAGAATCCACAAACATCAACGAGACGACGATGCAATTAGGCATCAGCAGACTTTCGTTTCAACGAATTTTGGTGAAAGATTTGAAAATATTCCTATACAAAGTGCAAACTGTTCACGAATTGCTGCTTGCTGCATTTCTGGGGCATTTATGGGGCACAGTGAATCCACATGATATGCATGAAGAGACATTGCATCCCCTCAAAGTGACTGTTTGGTATGGAATTTGCAGTGAAAAAGCGAACGGCCTTTATTTTTTTGAGGATGCCGATGGCACCACCGTAATCGTAACTGGTGAGCGTTACAGGCAGATGTTAAACGAGTTTTTTGCCGCAAGTTACTGCATTGGGTCTCGATTATTGTTGGTTCTAACAGGATGAAGCAATCGCCCACGCAGCTCCGACAACAACACAAGATCTAACGGCGCCAGACTTCTTCCTTTGGGGTTTTTTGGAATCTCGCATTTACTATAACAAACTACGAACCCTGCAAGTCTTGAAAGCTAATATTGAAGAAGAAATCGCCAATTTGGAGCCAGATATTTTGCGAGCAACGATTCAAAATGCTGTAAAACGTGCACAATTGTGAATCAACTCGGAAGGTGGCCATTTGAGCGATATAATTTTTTCCAATTAATGTCCTCAATTTTAAATTTTCAAATAATCTTTTCATGAAAACAGAGCTCTATTTTCTCATTTCTAACAAAATGGCAGCCAATTCAAATTATGACATTACTTTTGCGCCATTTGTATAACTCGGCTTATTATGCTTTCCATTATCCTTATTAATATAATAAAAATGAAACCTTGTTTCTTCAACACTTGAAAAGTACGTTCAAAATAATACATACCTTTTAACTACATAGCCCGTGAGAATGAAATTTAATTTTTATTTCTTTGAAAAAACAGGTTTTCTAAATTTCCTAATGCCGTACGGGCAAGTCCTGGCAAAACCTAGCTGTATAAAATTAAATAAAAAAATAGAAGTCGTTCTTTTAAATATGTAGATGAAATTGATATCTGATGATACTCAAGCTATATGCTACCTATTCATTTTTCTAGGAAGCCGTGAACCAGATATTTTCATATCTTTTGTAATTTGAAATGTAGATCGTGAATGTTGAACCAAAGACGCTAAATCAATGTATATGTTCTTCCGCTATGGAATTTTACATATTGTGTAATTGCAGTCAGTATTATTGCAGATATTGTCCAGAATTTTTCGATATTGTAATATTTATCATAAAGTCTTGTCGTTTACATTTGGTCTCTATGTTATTTAATAGGCACATTAGTCTGCAGTGGAGGAAATTTATATGTTTCAATTCAATGGAAATTTATTTTGTGTATGGAATTTTATTTATTTCCATATAACTTTGACATTTTTCTTTATGAATGATGTACAAGATTTTTCTAAAATCATGATAATTAAAAAGATTTTTTAAATTTAATTTATGACTTCACGTTTTTTCACGGTTTCTTTGGATGAAATGGTATAGATTTGATTCTTTGTCTGAAAACATCGTGATTTATCGTGAAGTTATCTTGATAAATGTCAAATAGTGGTCAATTTGAACTCGTGAAAAATTTAAACCTCTTTCTTTATTTTTACATGTAGGTTTCTAAAGAATAAAGGGTTTTGTATGCACAAAATAAAATCTCAATGTTATAAAGCATTTTTTTTTTAATTTAATTCGATTTATTATATTCTTTGTATCAATGTACATATCACACAACAAATCGTTTATTTTAAAATCAAGTAACAAAAATTGTATTCTTACAAAAATAATAATCGAACTAGTGAAAAATCGTTAATTGAGCTAATCTAACTGAATAGGTTTCCTTTCATGATTAAGTTTTATAAAGGAGTTATTGTTTTCAATATGTACAGAAAAAAAAGAAATTATCTGCATTGTTGCGCGAGGATAAATTAAATTAAATATGTAATGTTTCAGCAAAGTGATGAATATTAGATGAGTGTTGTAAAAATGAGGTTATTACGGATACACGTAAAAAGGTTTCCAAGAGAATGAACTCATGTGAGATAGGCGCGATAAATCACAGATGTAAAGCGTTGGCAAGTACCGACCTGAAGTGACGGGCAACAGCTGTTTGAAAGGTTTATTAAAACATTGTTACGAAAACAGCGATTATACGTATCTTACCTTCATATTAAATAACTCTGGAAAAGTAATAAACTTGAAATTAAGGTTGCTTAAAAAGGAATATATGTATTCACACACAAACATTGTGTTAAATGTAATAAAGCATTGAATGTATTTGGCGTTAATTTTGTAGAAATTGTAGAAATTCATTATTCACACTTAATGCTAATAGCCCACCTGAAGATTAATAAAACGAAACATAGATCGTGGTAAAAAAACTTAAAGAAAGTAGAAATAATACTAAATCACGTAGTTTGATTTAATTGTGAAATAATGCAGTTATTTACCTAACAATTTAGCAAACGACATTACACTTATTGATCTAATTAAAAGAAAAAAAAACAAACAAAAGCAGGTTTGTGAATATAATATTATAAGTTCCGTTAAAATGTAAATTGTGCACTAACAAAATCAAATCCTAGTTTTGTAATATTATCAGATTCCAAAAAAGGAAAAGGTATGTTTCCTCATATATTTCCTTCATATTATCAACCAATTTGGGTGATTATTTTCTTTATTTGGAAGGCTATGTACTTCCAATATAGTTTCATGGAAATGTTGGTTAGAATTTGACGGTACACTACAGAATTCCTCGATACTCAACTTCACATTAAATTTCGAGTTAAGATAATATAAGTCTAATGAAAATCTTTAATAATAACATTCGACTAACAACGATATAAATTTGCTATTCAGAAAAATTAGAGTAAAAGATGGAGCTGGAAGGTGGCGACAGAAACTCTTCAATGATGAGGAGTAAACTCATAGAGTTTGGATTCATTTGACTCATAAGCAAGAAAGTAACAAACTGTATAGGCAAGTATATACAAAGGCATAAAACTACTTTTTTGTGTATGTTAACTGTGTGTGCGTATGTGTGTGTGCGCATGTGTGTGTAGGCGTGTATGTGTGACAGATAGAAAACGTTGACTTGGCACCGATTTGAAAAATCTCTAGCAGTAGCAGTATTTTGCAAATTTATTTATGTTAGGAAAAGGTATTGTACTGTAAAATTTCTAACTAAGAATTCGTTTTTACATTATTTTATACTTTTGAATGCGTTTCTTATTCGGTGGGTATTTGAAGCCGGTTCAATTTTTTTTTAGTGTTTGATTTTTCATATGGAATGAACAGTAATATTTATTTAGTAATAATATTTATTAAACTATTTTATCCTACTTTTCTAATTCTTTTGTACGATTTCTTTAAAATCATTACATTTATATAAAAAAGAAAATCTGTATTTTTAAATTTGGTTAGAATTATTTTTCTAATAAAATCCATAAAACAATAGATATTATAGATTTTCGTAAAACTTATATATTTAACCATCAACTAAATGTAATAATAAAATTAAATGGAGATTAAACATTTCTTTAAGTTTTATTCTCTCTTTATTTTTCTGATAGACACTTGCGATGTTCATATTTTGCGAGAGCTGATCCTTATATTTAATCAACACTACATTCTTCTTTTAAATAATATAGAACCTTTATTGAGGATAAACGATAAATAATATTTTATGAGATAAAATAAATAATGACTCTAAGTAAGGTAAGTTTTTGCCAAATATTTTACTGTTGATAAACTACTTTCCCAATCTATAATAGCACATTATTGGGAAATTAAAACTTAATGATTGATTACTTCTATTTCACAGAGGCAATAGAAACTTATTTTATTTAAAAATCGTGTTGAAATTATTTTATTTAAAAGGAACAGTAGCGTTCGAAAAAGTAGCGTCATTGGTATGGGGTAGTATGGGGTCAAATATTAATTCGATTAGATATTCTCCATTTCACACAAGATAAACGGGAATAAGCTACTGATAATTAAGTCAGTCAAGATTTATTCACGCTCTTGGTTCCACACATTGACTCAATTGTCACCATTATTATTATTATTGCAAGGTTGCGATTTCCCTAACAGAAATTTTTATCAACATATAAAGAATACTTATTGTATGCATTTGAATTAGTCCAACGATTATTGATAGATTCGATATATTCATACGTAACATAATCTTGCAAATAGCTGAAGCAAGATATCGTTTTTATTCGTAAATGTACAATATCTATAAAGTAGAAATTATCTTTATGACCCATAGTTTGCGATAACGAAACATACATAGAACGGGTTTCAAACAATGACATTATTGACGTCATAGTCCCTTGTGATATTCAAATATTTAATACGCATTTTAAATAAACTAGTTGTACATATAGCATCAATCGATACTTATTTAGATGATATGTACTATTTTTACATAATTTCAACTGCATTATTCGGAGCTGAAACATTTATTTTTTATTAGTTTATTGGTAAATATTTACGTGTCTAATTATTTACTTGTTTACTAGTCGCTCAGAATTTTGAATGCTCAATACAAATTTTGTGAAATAGTTCCGAAAAAAATAAATGTGTAAAATTTCATTCTTTAGGCATAACCGATTTTGTTTATTTGGTTGGATTGTAATATAAAAATGATCGGATATTAAGCTATTGTTATTATTACTTTGCCTTTTATGGGGATATATATATTACAGGTAGGTTAGGCAGCAGCTGCGTTTACCTTATCCTGTGAAACAAACGCGACATCAACACTCCAACCGAGATTCTCCCATTTTGTGTACGGTTTACTATATTTGCGGAAAGTAGATTTTACTTAAAGCAGGTTGTAAGATCGAACTTTCTCAAATGCTATATCTATGACAAATCCTCAATGTCTCATTTGGGATCCATATCATCAAAGACATCATTCGATCACGATGCCAAAACAAACCAACTATCGAGGAGCCGATTCAGCTACTACGCCTTAGTTTGGACACATATGCTGAATTAATGAGTTCAAAATACCTCACCATTTTTACTGAAAAATTGGTTTTCCAACTAAACAGTCAAATATATCTCGGAATTAAAAAAGTTTATAACGTAATACATGAGTACTACACATATATTTTATATTGTCATTATACCTTACATAAAAAATTGGCGTATTAAAATAAACATATTTTATAATTAACGATATTAGTGCCGCAATTTATAATTAATAGAAATGAAATATTTAGCACTCTTCTTCTGGTATGAAGACTAAAATTATTGATGCGAAATTTTTTTGTACGAATCGTAAAATCTTTGATAATTGCCTACCTCAAGACTTTTTCATAAACCACGACCTAGGTCGTGGTAAAGAATTCAAATAAAGTAGTAATAATACTACATAAAATAGTTTCATTTAGTTGTAAATAATGAATTTCTACAAAATTAATGCCAATATTTGAATCATAAAAGTTAAAATTTATTGCTTAAGCAAACAACAAATTCAATATGATTCCTGTCTTATTATAATATATGTACTATTCGTGAAATATTTTAGTGATGTAAGGATGATAGCCAATGATTTTATTTATAATCCATGAATTGAGGAAAAATATTACAGTAAAACTTTAATTTTTTTGAATCTCTTAAGAAATAAAATAAATCAATTAGAATGTATATAATTATATATAACGTAATAAAATATTATAAGCCAAATAATCATGCGTACGCAAAGTAAAACATATGTAGATACACAAAACAACATATGCGTATATATATATATATATATATATATATATATATATATATATATATATATATGTATATATGATATGATATTGAACAAATTTATCTATTTATACACATGATTGGTGGTGCTTATTGGTTAATAAGCACCAATCATGTGTACAAATATATTTATAAATACGTATGTATATGAGATTGACTAATAATGATTTATAAGTTCGAAACTTTCCTGTAGAAGCTGTTAAAAGGTCTAAAATACTTTATTATAAAGTATTATTAAGCCGAAGCGCGCTCGATTAATTCGACTTAGAATTAGATTAGAGATTACAAATAGCGTTGCACGTTTAACGGGACGAAAAACAAAAAATCTTGCTTATTAAATGGCCATTGTAACAATGTTTATAAAGAACATATTACTTAAATGGATATTATCAGTACTAGTTATCTTATGAAGTTTTATAGAAATAGGTTATCTTATGAAGTACTCATTTTTGTAGAAATATGTAATAGAAAGTATGTAGAAATATGTAGCAAATATATAGATATTTTCCAATTTTTTCATTTAGTATCAACCATTAGAATCAAGCGAATCTTATTTCATAAGCCTCGGTAAAGATAAATATTCCTGCCTCAGATTCACTGAACGGAATCATATTATAGTCAACAATATACAGCTGTTATAAATTAATTAAATTATAACTTTAAGCAGCTCGTGTACATAAATGAACGTAATATAATATGATGAAAAAATAAAATTAAAAAAGTGATAAAATAATTTTAATCAAGCCAACCAAAATAAATTTTGAGGCAAAAATATAATTTTTAAAAATAGAAGTTATGGAAACGTAAAAAAATGTGCTCCTTGATTTTCGAAAGCAATTTAAAAATTTTAACAACACTAAAAAATTCACAGGGAATGCAATTTATTAAATTTTACATCGGTAGTTTGAATTAAAAACCAAATGGTTCCATTACGAAATATTTACTTTTATCTCGATATAGTTTTATATTCTTGCAGTGATGTGACCGACACGTAATATACAAGTAATATTTTAAATCATTTTTTTATTAGGTCCGCAACTAATAAACCCACAGTTCGTCAGTGTCAACCAGATACGTAGACATACAAAATATTGCATTTCCTTTCAAAAGCATGTCGTTGTTTTTCTAATGCAGTAGAGTAACTCTATTAAATAAAGGGAACTTATCTTGGGATTTGGTTCAATAAGGTTTTTTATTTTTTCTAAATTTAACATGGGAAGTTACCCTAGATGAGGTTTATCAGAGAGAATAAAATTTTCTTACATATTTTATTTAGATATTTCTGTATCCAGATTTTTTTAAATTCCCTGAATTCAGCTGGTCTCGAATATTTTTTTAGTCCCTTTCTACTTCTCCCAGTGCAAGCAACTACAATTTCCTATAGCTGTTGCTGTGATATGATCATAAATGACATAGTTCAGTATTATTCGTAGTTAATTGCTAAGGACTCTATGCGTTGATTTGGGAAGAGTCTACACCAACACGGCCAGCTTTATATCCAATACTCCAGGGTAAATTCTAGATCGCGCGTACGTTGTTTATAAAAAAATATCACAAATGGGTGAACATCATCTTTTTTTTGTTTGTTTTATATTGAGCTTTAACGCGGGTGGAGAAGATAACCTTTGCCGACACATCAAATACTACGTGAACGAAGTCGCAAGCAGAAATTAGTATACAATATGGAATTAAATATATAACAGGTTACATAATTGAGTGAGTCAACGAGAGCTACACAAAAAAAAGTTATTTGCGTTTAGTTAAAGTCCACATGAAAAAAAAATTAACAAATACTTAATGTTTGATTATTCAGTGAAGTATATTAATAGAAGCGCGACTTAGAATTTAAAATAATAAGTGTAAGGTCAACCAATATATACTTGGAATAGGTCCAGGAACTATTGAAAGAATAATATAAGGAATCTTACGAACGGGTGAGCGCGTGTGAATTTTTGTGCCAATAAGTGAAGTAATAATGCCAGCTTCGAACGATTTGGCCTACTGCCATAGCTATTTACTCCAAATCAGGAGAAAATGGTTCAACGATATACGTTAATGCAGTTATATAATTATTTTTACGCCATAATAGAACTTTGTATCAACGAAAAAATAATCTCCGGCTTTCCCCAGTGACATTCAGTTTCCATTGTAAGTCATCATTTTGATTTTTGCTTATAACATCTTTCAAAATTGCTTTGGTAGGAGTTGTCAAATTTTTTAATTTGTATTTATTTTTTAATTAATGCATTTTTTCTTAAGTATATGTGCTTTTTGTCAAACCTATGTTATCCATTTATATTAAACCTTGCCTTTTAGTAACTTACATGTGCGGCTCTTATTTATAGGGTCTCGTATCTCAAAAAGAAACGTCGGAACTCATAAAGATCGCTCACGTGTCCATCCGTCTGTTTTATATTACAACTGTTCGTCTCGGGAAAGGTTTGAGGCGGAAAAGTGGACTTTCGCATATTGATAGATGAATCCACATTTATTTTAATAATCTACATTAAAAAATACTGCATTTTGTTCACTGTCATGCATTGTATGGAGTATCAATAGAAAGAGCGATTTATAATGATTCTAAATTCGTTTTCTTAATTATATGGACAATAGTTACAGGGACGATGGTAACAGAAAATATTAGAAAAGTTGACCGGAAAGCTCTAGTGATGATTCAAAAACTCCTAATTTTTTAGAAATTCGTGATATTTTTGCATCGATGAAAAATGTACTGAGCAATTTTGTACATGGTAAAAAACAATATTAATATGTGTATGAGGGTAATCATATGTACTTTCAAATATTTACTTGTCCCTCTTGTATACGGAGCACTAGTAACAAGATTTCTACTCGTACTTAGCCAATTTTACTTTTATTTGAAATGGTTGAATGTTTGAGAAGAAAATAAACTTGACCTGTTTGAAAATAAACTTGAACTTGACCTGTTTACAATAAATGTCCATGATAAAACATGGATCTCTGTTATAAAATTGATGACATATTATAAAATATCGAATAATTTATAACAATTTTACTATTTGTATTGTCACCTTTAAAATAAAATACTAGGTGCTTATTTGGTATACGTTTATCTCGTACTTTAATAAATAATTAACAACGTACATGAAGAACTAAGAACAAACGTGGTATGCTTTTGTTTTATCTCGTCCATTAATATACAATTCCGTGAACTTTATTGATCAATTTGCCCAAAATTTTCTGGTAACAATACTTTTATCACGACTTCAAAATTCAGAAAATATGCATAGATGGCATTGCTGCATGCAATGCCATCTATGCATATATCTATGCATATGCATATGCTATTAGATATTAAAATGTCTATTTATTTAGGCTTTAAAAGTTTTATTTTTATCATGACTATTAGCCAAAAGAACGCATTACCGAATTCATAAGTAGCATTTACAGCATGTATTTCGGCCTGGAAATCGCCAACCAAGGCAAAGAGTGCAACATGCCTTCGTGAACTTCGAAAGTGGTCAAAAGTGTAGAACAATACCTTTGATTCTTGACCACCTATGTTATGGAGCAAATCTCAGGATCACACCGAAGACTGTTATTTTTGTTGTTTCAAGACTACAGGCTACAATTCTAAAACAAAAAAAAGGACTTGGTATATCCGACCGTGTAATCGGTAACGCACGCGGTGCATCGCGACCCGAATGTTGCACTACTATCACCTCCATATTTGGCATCAGATTTCACAGTCAAAAGATGCAGCTGAACTCCTTGGATCAAAACTATCGGAAAAGAATATGCTTGCTCCTGGTACTTAATTTTCTTGGTGTCGCAACAGAGAAAAAGACTACCACATTCTGCTGAAGATCGTGATCTAGTGTATTGCAAAGACATTCCTGGCTAAGTGAAAATATTTAACATCGAATATGATGCAAACGAATGGAGATTGTTCATAGGCTTATCAAAGCGAAGTTTGAAAGTAATCTTTTTGCATAATGGTAACAAGTACACTTAACTGCCAGTCGCCCATTCTGTACATTGGAAAGAATGCTACAATTTTAAAAATGTGTTAAATAAAATAAAGCATGTGCAACACAGTTGGATGGTCTGTGGAGATCTGAAAGTTATAAGTATGCTTCTCGGTCAACAAGGTGGCTACACAAAATATCCTTGCTTTCTCTGCCAGTAGGATTGTCGAGACAGATGACTACATTGGATAAAGAAAAAGTGGCCACCGAAAACTAAACTAGCTCCTGAAACTAAAAAGTTTTGCTACCCACTTTACACATAACACTGGGAATGATGAAACAATTTGATAATGTGCTAAATAAAGAAGGAGAAGGTTTTAAATATCTACACCAAACTTTTCCATCTCTATCTGAAGTTAAAGTGAAAGAAGGTATTATCGTTGGCCCGGACATAAGAAAATTAAATGGAATTGAATTAGAAGCCTAGAAATCTTTTAAGGAAGTAGTGAGTAATTTCTTATAAAATCATAAAAGTCCAAATTATGAGGAAATTGTGCAGAAAACAATTGAAAATTAAGGAAAAATGGGGTGTTCTATGAGCATTAACCTTCACTTCCTTAATTCACACTGGAACTATTTTCCTGATATCATGGGAGCTGTAAGTGATGAGCAAGGTAAAAGATTTCATCAAGATTTGAAAGAGATAGAACGTCATTATCGGGGAGTGTAGAATAAAAGGATTATGGTAGACTATTGTTGGTTGCTAAAACGAGATGATCTAAGTCGGTCTTTTAAGAAAATCTCACAATCGGAGTTTCGGTGAAAAGAAAATTAAGATACCACAAAGTATTTAATATTTCTAATTTATTTACTAACCTAATTTAAATGTATTTATAATATTTTAAAGTCACGTAATTGTTTTCTTATTGTAATATAATTTTTTTAAGTAGTCAATTTGGCGTTTTCATACACAAGGCTTTTCCAAAAACAAACTGAGGTGATAGAGAAAAATCTAAGTACATATTTGTAATTAGCACACTAAAACCAGCTATCAAATCAAAAAAGGGAAAATAAAAAGTAAAATTTGCAGACCTGTGAATTAAATATTATCTTTACTGGAGCCATTCATTTCTTTATTTTACACATTTTGTTTTTACATCGGTACATTGTGATCTGACTCGAAACGAAAATTTATATTCAGGAATTCCTCTTAGGAGTGGGTAATTTCAAACATTTCTCTCCTAATTTCTTTTATTATATTTACTTCAATTCTATATATACTATTTTTTTACGCCTCAACCTTCTTTTCTTCTAGTTTTATAAATATCAAATTCAATATTTTGTTTTAGCGGCAGAAAATTTACATTAAAATAGCAATATATTTTATACGATATTTTATTTCTAAGTACAGCCTTGTTACTCATATAATATATTAATAATATACGAGCTTCTGAATGGAATTTTGCAAGTGAATGTAAGCTTCTGACTTTGTGCCAAATTAATTGCCACTGAGAAGCAGCAATAATATTTAAGTAAACAAAAATGACATAAAATCCAAAAGTATATTCCAAAAACGTAAGTCTAGCGAAGCATTTGTGAATTTACATATTTTCATGGCAAGCCAAACCATGGCAACTTTTAATTCTCCTATAACGTCATCTATCGCATTTGTTCGAAACTATATGCTTATAATGCAGTGATTGGACTTGTTTTATTGCAAAATATTAATGTTTTTATTCATTTTAACAAGGTTTTAAAAATAGGCACAACTTAGTAAATCTGGAAACAACATATTGAAAACCGATATAACATTTTCAGGTTTAGGTTCCTGTGGATACAATTACGAAGTGTATTATTATTAAATCTATCGAAATTCATATTTCTAAGACTAGAAGGTTGCGGTGAGGTATTATTTGAGTGCCCCGTAGTCTCATTAGCGTAGAATACATTTTAAAATTCCAAAATTGCATACCATCAGACCTAACTTTGGTTTGGCTGTGTGTATTCATAAAAAAAATTAAAAAAGTATCAGATTGAACTACGCGTGGCTGTGACAAAAGGTGAAAAAATAACCATACCCCTTGGAAACATAACAACGCAAATAAATAAATACTTATTTGTTTTATTAAAGTAATTTGCAAGGTAATTTTTAAATATCAATAAATATAGTTTCCGTTATATTTAATATTAATGATTAAATTTCAATCCCCCTGTTTACGCTCTTGGAGGAATACTTACAAACATTTAGAAATAATTTCTTAGTGCAACGTTAATTTTATTTTATTTTTTAAATCCGTTCAACTTAGAAATATTTACATGTAATTGGTGATAAAAAGATAAACTTTTATGACCCAATTAAATATATTTTCGCCTTTTCATTCAAGAGATCTTTAACATTTCAAAAATTTACTTAATAATAATTTTAAAATCTATCCTAAAATAATAAATAAGCTTATAAAATCAAGTGGAGCACGTTAAAGTATGATTCCAGTTAAATCATTTGCCAGTGATTTTTTCCCCAAAAATAATCCTTTCATTACGTCTTCATTGTATATTTAAAAAAACAATTTTTTTTAACGTAAAACGCTTAACCTAAACTCTGTAAAACGCTCAAGAAGGCAACGCAATGGTTATAGAGATATATAAATTGGAGAAGATGAGTAGAAATATATAATCAATGGTAGCAGGAAAGTCGAGCTGAGATAAGAATACTATAGGATTTAAAATTTTAAAAAATGTTGAGATATAGAATATCGATATCTAAATAAATATTTCTGTATGTAAATAAATTTATATCCCTAATTTCATCAAAAAGTTAACAGGTTACTTGTCTCACCAATAGTGTCTTGATTTTTGCGGTCGGTAATGCATATTTAAATCAGGGTTTCAGAGACAAAATTAAAAAAATAAAAGTGTGATTTCATACCAAAAAATGTTTGCATTAATAAAAAGTACAAAGTAAGTTTTAACTGTAACGTAACTTAACTGTAGGATTGAAAATTCGGGTAAAAGTGGGATATATTTAGAAAAAAGTTATATTTTTAATACAATAAACGTAATGTAAATGACTTTAATGATTATTGATACAATCGTCCTGAATATTTGAAAATGTAAATAAAAAGCAAGCGTTTATTCTATTAAAATAAGAAAAAAATATAATTTTTTAAGCCTCTAAGAAAGAATATACTTGCCTACGGCACGGAATAGTTGCCCATATACAGTTTTTGTCTTATAGTTGCCCTTTGAAAGAAACGTTGTTGCCAGTAAGTATTTACCTAATGTTTTTTTTCGGAATCTTTGATTGCATAACGCTTTTTTAATGTTCTTGCTAGCATTCCATACCAACGAGCTATTTTATTTAAGGCAAGTTCGCCGTTATCCATAATCTCCATGATTATATCAATGCTTCTTGGGTCTACTCAGCATGAGGTGACGCATCTCTTTTCCTTTTGTATCTACCTGGCATTGTGTATTACGAAAAATAAAATAAATAAACACAATTTTTGAAGTAAAACACGTTTATTTCTGACAAGAGCGAAAATGCCATCATGGGCCTCTATAGGCGTCTATACTCACCAAAACCGAGACACCTATACTTTTGCTAGCTATAGATATTCATTGCTTTAGGAAAAAAAAAAACAATAAATTATTATGAAAAAAATACACATTTAATACTTTAGTAATTAGATAACTAAAATAAAATATATTCACTTTTTTCACCTCATAAAATAAAAACAGACCGGATGAAATAGACATTTTAAATACGACTGTCTTTTAGAGGCTCGCACCTCGACACGTCTTGTCTATTCCGTTGATACACTCACATAGAGGCGTAGAGGGACTAGTACTTTCCTAATATAGTATAAAAATTGTTAATGCGTGTCTCTAAACATGTCGGGTTACTAACGAGGTATCTATCCTCCTACGGCAACTATCCCACTTTTACCCTACACTAATTTAATTTTTTTTATATATTTTATTTAAAAAAATAAACACGATAACAACATTGAATATTTTCAGAGTTCCCAATCTCAAAAGAAAATAAACAAAACGCTTGCAAGATTTCTTCTTTAACCGTCTATCTGTCTACAACAAAATTTCCAAAAAATCCTTGACATGAAAACTTGTAATCAAGCAATTAATATATAAATTTGTGAGAGGGCAAATGAACTCAATTTTTTTAGATTTTTAGGTAAGATAATGCTAGAAAATGTTATGAAAATGTATACAAAAATTTAATAACCCTCACCCCCTTGATCACCGAAAGAAATCGAAATCGAAAGGAGTCGAAATTGTTAGAAGACTTAATTATTTGTGTACAGAGTCCTATTGCGTGTTCTATTTGTAGTTTATAGATTATACTTATTTATCACGGTACGATTCTCTAAAAACACTTCAGGAAAGCTTTCTTTGAGAAGTGACATTTAAGTTGATCAATCCATTCATAAGTTTTACCAACAGAAATTTAAGAAAAAATGTAATTTTAAATATACATGGTTACGCATTTTTATGAATAATAATATCGATATTTTTATACAATTCGATTCAACTAGTCCACAGCCCTACGATGCAGCACGCGGCGGCGGCTGGAGGCAGTTATTTATCTTGTCACTCATTTATTATCGCGGCGTTTACTTGAAGCACTGGAGGAGGCGTAAAAAATGATTTATGATTTATTATTTTGCAGCAATTATGTATATGTATTGCGATTAGGCTAATGTGGGCCTCAGTGCCGATGTGGACTTAAGTCTGCTACTTGTTTCGGTGAGCTGGTTGTTTTCATTTTAGCGATCCAAAAATGAAGAGGATTTTTTTCGTTTCGAAATTTTAATTTGATAATACAATGAATATTGAACTATTTTGTTTAATGATTTATATGTGAGGGACGACAGAAAGAAATACTTTTTAGGTCGCCTATTATAAACATATTCAGTTTCTTTTACCTCAGTTAAACTTTATTAAAATTAACTTTGATATGCAAGTATCTTATAAATTTTAGAAAAATCCTTTTTTCTAATTTTCCTTGTGAACGTAGCATTTATGTTTATATAAATACATATATATATATATATATATATATATATATATATATATATATATATACACACACACACACACACACACACATATATATATATATATATATACACACACATACACACACACATATATATATATATATATATATATATATAGTATATATAAAGTTCACATTATAAACAGAATTATTAATTTATTTGAATAATGCAATAAATTATTTGAGTCTTTTCAATTAACAAAACAAGGCACATATCTTTTTCACTTCACTCAGACTTCTCCTTTCTTTTGTTAAACTACAAAATAATTATAAGAGTTGTTTATAAGTATTAATAAAAAAAATGTGCAAGTCAAATTTTGGACAGCAAATGGGTTTTCTTCAAGTTGATCTTCACTTTACTTTTTTTCAACATCTAATTTATATTTTATCAGATTTATTTTTATATGAAATAATATTGTATATTAAATTTTCAAAGGCGGTAAGTATTATATGATTTACTAAATACTTATTTCTGCTTTGAGAAGACCTGCCGTAGACCTATTTATACAATATACAATATCCATACACGAAAATGTAAATTAAGAATGTCTATGTTTAAATAGCGATCCTATATTTATTTTCTTTTTCAAAACTTAAAAATTTTTCTTATTTATCCATGTGTACAAAATAAAACTTAGCTCCTCTACGATACAATTTTATGCTCTTCATAATATTACGTCGTTTTGTCAGAATTATAATATTTTATGCTTTCTTCGTAATTTGTTTCAAAGTAAATATGTATATATACATATCACCGCATGTAAATGTAATTGTTACTCAATTAGGTAGTTATTTCGAGTTAAATTAACTTAATTTATTATCATTATAAGTATCAATTGTGATGAAAGTTCTAGGAAAACGAATTGGAACATTATATTCGTTTGGAAAAACTAAGTGTAAGTACTTAACATTTATACCAAGACAGTCTGTGTGAAGTATCTAAAATATAAAAAAATAAACATAACATTTTATAGTATGTTAGGAACATTAGTATGTTCCCTGCATAATCTTTTAATTAGTATATTCTTACATAACTGCCATCACAACATCAACTCACAAAATTATTTTTACAAAGTAACATAAACATTAGTTAACAATTTGTTGGTATATTCGAATCAGGTATTTATTTCATTATTATAAAGTAGAACGCTCAATTGAACCTACGTATTACTTCTTTACATCATACAGTAGTATACATACGGTAGTATACAAAAATAAAGTAATAAATAATACTCGTGAATGTTGTGTGATGCCGTTATACCTCCTTCACATTCATGCGAAATGAACCTACTTCTATGGCTGGCATTCAATTCAAATATTGTGAAGTTTTGGATCTTTAGTATCTTTCTATAGTAAAATGCAGATACATTTAATGACTGGGATAGTGAAATTGCTTATGGGTCAAGGGTAAAAACATTCGTAGGTTGATCTTGAATTTGTTTATCGTGGTACTTTCCTGTTTTGTCTTGTCTTTTCTCAAAATATGCATAAATAAAGTCGCCGATATATTAAGTAAAAGAAAAATCATGTTCATCTTTTTTCGCTGAAAATAAAAGTAAATTAGTGCCTTTAAATTCACCGCTAAATTTAAATTTTGACCATGCTAAATCTTCTTTATTTTCCTGTTACTTACTTTAGACATTTTTAGTATAAGCTTTTGTGTACTGTTCCAGACAGGTTCCAAGTACCTCTTCTATTATACTCGATAAATTCTATTTTAATCTGATTATCAAAGGTTCAGACTCTAAGCAATCATTTATAAAATAAGAAAATCGACAGCAAGGAAGACTTTTAAAAAGGTCTTATATTTTTTTTTAATCTAAGCTATAAATTTTTATGCCGAAGTTTTATCGTCAGTGCATACAAATTAGATCAAGTTCTAGATGTTTTCATTACTTCGATTTTAAAATCATTCTAGTGAATCAATCATTGTAGTGTAAATAAGTAAATTTTAGCCCACTTAACACATCCAAGATAAATGGAAGTAGAATTTTCGAAAATATCTTTGTAAAGGAGATTCATGCGAGAGCACAGCCTACTTTGACTTGAACGTAATGTATATAAATAAAAAAATATGAAAATTGGTTGTAAGAAAATGGAGGAATGACTTTTTGAAAATGTATCTTGTTATAAATCGTTTGCTTTGTATACCAAGGCTATTTGATCCACAAACGAGGCGAGCACGTAATAACGCGACGCAGATGCTGCCTTCAAATAGATACTCAAGTGTTCGCTCCAAGGGACTTATCTAGTTTGGTGAATATTGCTCTCCAATACTGTATACTCGCAAACGATCACCCGAATACATAATTTGTTTGTATTATTGTGTATATATTTTGTACTTAATAGAATAAATGTTTTCTACCATGAAACGACGCGACGTGACTTGACTGACACAATTGGAAAGTGGTAAGTCCGCTTATGATACTAGTCCACTTTGAAGACTTTAAATAGGCATTCATCTTCATGTATGAAATATTCTCATGTTGAATTTAAATTTAATTGTACTGCAATTTTTTGAAATAGTTCTTCAAAAAAAAAGAAAAATACGGAATAAATTGTAAGACTGCCTTAAATATTTTGTGTCATACAATGCTTGGATGATTTACTGACTGCATAAGAATGATATTAATAATAATCCGTTTTAGAGGAAACGAAATGTCAACTATTACATTAGTTTATCCTCAAAATTTTCAGTTATTCTAAAACGTATTTTACATTCAATTAATTAACATTATATATATATATATATATATATATATATATATATATATATATATATATATATATATATTTATATATATATATATATATATATATATATATATATATATATATATATATATATACGTATATATATATATACGTTATCGTTGCTTAAGTTCAATATATATTTCCTAACTTTAACTATGTTTTTATATTGTGACGAAAAAATAATTTTTGATTTAAAGTTTTCGGTCTTATATATATATATATATATATATATATATATATATATATATATATACAAGTGACCGAAAACTTTAAATCAAAAATTATTTTTTCGTCACAATATAACAACATAGTTAAAGTTACAGTTAAAGTTAGGAAATATATATTGAACTTAAGCAACGATAACGTAAAAAAATATTTCTCAATTTTATATCATAGAATTTAAAATGAAATATAAAAAGCTTTATCATAAACATATTTGCCCTTCTGCGCGATTTAGAAATAGACGGCTTTGTAACAGTGGAAGTATATAAGACCATATCCAAATTTTTGAAACCAACGAAAGTCTAGCAGATGTCTACGTCCTATCCCCAGCCGTCTTTAATAAATAAAAGGGTCCGTGAGGGTAAGATAATACATAATGAAATCAACACACGCAGGTTAGAATGGGAGTGTCACAGTAGGTGACATAAAACTAATAAACCTACGTTATTCTGCCGACACAATCCTAGTTGCTACCAGGATTGAGGCGAATGATGTCTCTCTTATAAAGAATGGAAATGATCTGTGCCAAGTTAGGGCAACCCATTAATAGGTTTAAGACGAAACTAATTATAGTGGATCCGTCTGATAAATTGAAGCTCACGGACTTAAGAAGTCTAGAAATCATTGAAAACTTCCAACATATACTAATTGGTTTCCAACATATACAACAACAGATGTAAAGAAAAATAGTGTTGTCGGAAAAGTATAACGAAAAGCGTAACGACGCGATTAGATAAAGTTTGAAACGACAAAAATCTTTCCAGACATACCAAGTCGAGTTTAGTAATTTTATCCATCTTGACGTATGGCCAATCGCAAAATAATCGACGCCTTTGAAATATTATGTTGGAGAAAGATACTCAACATTTCACAGACCGGAAACAGAATCAATGTTACTGAAAAAACTTAACCGATTTAAAGTTTTTTTCATAATAATAATAAGTTTGTCACTATCTGTCTCCGGAAAGTTTTCGAAAATTTTGGGCACATTGCACGAAAATTTGCCGATCGAATTGAGAAGCTCATTTTTACCTACATGGTTCTGGATGGAGATCTTTACATGTTCCTTTCAAGTTTCCGTACAAGAGAGACCTGAATGGAACTATATTGTTGTGGCAACATTATTCGTCAGTTCTACTATTCTCTCCAACAGAATAAGCCAGAGACATACATTTTTAACATGTGTTTTTTCCGATAACAGAAAAATCATATTTAAAGTTATATAGATAACAAATTAATTTTTTTAAATGATTTGTTACAAGCAGAA
The DNA here is from genome assembly GCA_039881145.1 of Druceiella hillmani. NCBI lineage: Eukaryota > Metazoa > Arthropoda > Insecta > Lepidoptera > Hepialidae > Druceiella > Druceiella hillmani. The sequence continues at coordinate 38,868,686 of JAYKKI010000015.1, forward strand.
AAAATAACAAAGCAAACAAAAAAAAAACAAGTCGTCAAAATCATGCTTATTTAATAGGTTTACCTTAATCACCTATATACATCAGAATCTGGAATTATTTCAATTATAGTGTAAATAAGTAAATTTTATATTTGGTGATCACCGTAAATTTGGTACTAAATATATATATATATATATATATATATATATATATATATATATATATATATATATATATATATTGTATCAAAACGTACATATACTTTGATACAGCCGTCATATAATGATGGTACGAAATCCTCGTATTGCAAATATAACTCTTACGTGACTTATATTTTCTAATTTTTTAGTCCAATATCCTCACAACAAAGTATCTAATTTGTAGAGTATTAAATAACTGTTTTTATTGAAATTTCTTGCGGCTAATTACCGAGCCTAAAGACGCGTGCCTGAGCGGACCCAAGAGGTTTATTGGGTGAAGTAGATATGAGATTGGGTAATTTCTGTTCTGTTAATATTTTATTTCCATTTATCTTGCAAAATTTATTACACGCGTCGATTTTCAGTAAATGTGAAAATATTTCTAACGAACATTTATATATATTTAGCGTTAAGATATTTCAAAATATAATCATTACGTTTTGTAGAGCGTTATATTTTATTAAGTAAAGTGTTAATAAATTGAAAGTGCTTTAAAATTACATAAATTTTGTTTTTGGAGTTCCATACCTCAAAAGCAAAACTTAATTGTAGTTTTAATTTTCTTAGATTAATTTAGTATTTTTTGTCGCTAGATTTGGATCTTACTGATTTCAATTTCATTTTACGTTTATTTTACAGTAACATAAAACAAAAATTTCAAATCAGCTATTATGTGAAGATACAAAAATAATTAACGTTCTGCTACCTAGTAGTGGCATGGTAACAATACATAGGTAACAAAAGGTAAACAGCGCATCTTAAATTATTCGATGTGTTGTCAGCTGGATAGCTATACAGAGCATTAAATTGAAGTTATGTAAAAAAAACGTTAAACTGACCGTCCCCATATTGAGAAAATTTTTCTTCGGAAGACTATGATTTTTTTTTGAGCAAACGGTGAAATTTGTATAAAATAGACACTGGAGCGACTGAATTGACCAAACATTGATGTCAAATTTAATGAAACAAACTAAACTCATATATTATTATTACCATCGTAATAAATCATTTATTGTTTTACTGACATTTCTGGACACGACCAATTGTAAACCGATCTATGGAGGACAACTGAATTGTTCGGCGTTATTTTAATTGAACGAATACCTGGAAACGAATTCCAAAAGAAAAGTTGCTCGAAATGAGGAAGATGTTTTCCAAAGGAAAAGTTGTTTGGAATAAGGAAGACTGCTTGCATTTTGTTCATATAATACTCAAAGAACATTTTCTTGAGTTTTTATTAGACGTGTTGCAACTGTCCTAATTTTTGGAAAAAAATAGAAACAAATTTTGAGCACTATTTTGCATATCTGTTTGGTTAAACTGACATTTACAATATTCATTATTTAAAAGTTGAAACAACAGGGAAGCGGATAATAATTACGAAAAGTTATAAAGGTTTACAAATATAAATTGTGGAATATATATTAGACAAAAGAAGTAAAATGATTTTCAACATTACTTTCAATGTCATCACAATATTAAATATATTATTTTTAGTTTGCCATGGCTCAAATTAAAACTAAAACAGACCCCTTTTAATATTACTTGTGTGTCTGTCTGTCCATTCATCTATTACAACCGTGTTTCTTAGAAATAATTTAGCGTATAACATTGAAATTAGCGGTAGCATATAGAAAGCATATATTTAATAATTAAAATTCAAACATTTTAAATGAAAATTTCAGACAGAGAAAATAAGGTAACCGTTTTTTTTTAATTTCATATATCGTATCTCACAGAATTGAATTAGCAAATTATAAGAATTACAAAACTGTTTCTTTCAGAATTTTATGTAAGATATCGTTGAAAATTTCCACACCGTTTTTCTCAGAAACTATTTGATGTACAAATCTGAAATTTGGCAAAGTGGCGAAACATGGTAATTTACGTACGTTTTAAGTGTTAATTTCCAAAAGTAATTATGCGAAACGCTAAAATGCGCAGATGAAATAAGAGAATATTTTTTCAATTCCTGATATAATTTTTGGACGGTATCAACTAAAAAAGAAAGTTATGATTTCAAAACAATTTTTTGGAAAAAAAATTATGTAAGATAATATAGTGGAAACTATTGATAATAATGTGCCTCTCCTTCAGCGAATTGCCGAAACTGCTGCGGTAAAATTATGAAAAAATAACGTTACTGAAAATTTAACGGAAAACTATATCAATAATTCTAAATGAGAAATTCATGTGGATTGAATAACAATACAAAAATAAAAAAGGTTTAAGTACAATTGAATATACAAACCTTCTCAACGTATTGAAAAAGAAATGAGAATTACTTACAACTGTAAACATATACATTACGGTGAGATTTTCCAATCACTAGATAGTTTATAAGACATAACTTACAGTGCAGGTGTGTACGTTTAGATTAATTGGCAAGGCAATTACACTGAAGAATTTATGCCTCGAGTGCTCACGCAGGTAGGTATGGAAACATACCTACGTGAGCACTCGAGGGGCTAAAATAAGCTAATCGTGATTCACGATGTTGATTAAAAATACGTGTTTTTCCTTTTTATTGCTATGCCTTTTATATTTTATAGTTATTTGAATTGTAGCGCTATTTTCTTACGTATTCATTTATTATTTATCTCTTCAGTGTGACGTAGTGGAAACATGTAACATTTAGATAACCATGGGACAAATAATAACAGGTAAAAATGCATATACATTTATGTTTCATTCATATCAGTATATATACAAGATTGCTTCAGCTGATTCAGATATTGTACACAACAATATTTATTTATCGTACGTTGAGTCTGTCAAGTTTGTTTATCAGTGGGGAGAGGCGGAGTTTTATGAAGCAGTCGACTCCTATTTTTTGCGAACTATAATTATATTTACAGTCAGTTTATAGCAAAAATTTGGCGCAAACAGGATAATAACATAATTAAATCTATGCATAATATCATGTTTTCAGGATTATTCTTACTCAGATTTTATTGCTTTCATTAACTATATATTTTCTAATTGATAAAAGAAATGTGATAGAGTAAAGCAGAAGCAGCAGAAGAAGATATGTATCGTCATAAACAGAGTAAAATTAAAACACGTAAAGTATGATTAGAACTTGCGTTATGGGAATGTAGTACAGTCATATATAAGATATAAGAAAATTTAAACATTTCAAGGTAGACAATATTTTTTTAAATTAATAATTTTCAAATATTAATATTTTTTTCATGTAAATATATTGGCTAGTACATCTTCTGCAGGCATAATTTGATTGCCCCTTAGTTTAGTCTTAATTTATTAAATTTCTCAAAACTATAAGATTTAGAATTATTATCTAATTATAATATTTGATAAAAAATACTTGGATGTATTTTTGGGAATTATTTTTTTAAATTTACAAATTAAATAAATATATCTAATATGATCTCAGATCATAATTAACCAAATTAATCATTGATTAAATTATAATAAAACAATCTTTTTTTAAATTCATTTCAAACTCGTCTCCTTTTTTAATCATATACAATTATCAGAAAGGAGAGTTTTAACTTCAGCAATTTTCATTAAAAGATAATCGTAATTCAACATGTTCCACAGCCTATCCTCAATAACACTGGGTTAAGTACATTTCTAGTAACCCCTTTATTTATATAATTATAGGTTTAGTAGTATAGGAAATCGGAGAATGGGGAATCGCACATTTATCAGCATATGTCTGAATATATTTAATTTAAAACTATGAAGATACATTTTTGACGCTTATATATAAATCTTTTTTACGAAAATTCATATGACAAATCAAAGTAAAAAAAAATTCATGGCTTTTTTGAAATATTTTTAGTGTCCGACATTTTAAAGATATATTTATGTGAGTTAATATACTTTATCACCATACTGTATCTCAAGATTTTACTTCGAACCGTTAATGAAAAAATAGCTGTGATAAATAGATGGATACTTGTCTGTTTCTGTAGGAGTTCCGTTGTTTCTCCGAACTCTAATCACGTGATAGCGATACACCGTACGCTATTAAAATATTTTATAATTTTGTACTGTATTTTATGAATCAAACAGCACCTTATATAAAGGAATTGAACCAAACACATAATAGAATAACGTCGATTCATACATTAACAATAACCACAAATGGATACATAACCTGTTCTCCATTTGAAATAAAAAAATATTAATGATTTCAGCATTAATTGCTTACCCATAATGTGTAAAAGTATTTTTAAAATTAATAACTAAGGTTACAAAAATAATATTTAATTGAGAAATAAAAGTCAGTAATAAATTTGTTTCAACGTGAGAATCTTATATTTCAGTACAAAAACTAATTATTTTAGCACAATCTTTTGTTTTAGTATCTTAAGAATATCTTTACTAAATTATTTGTTTATGAAGCTTACAGAATTGATTTCTTAACATCCGGATAGAATCATCCGAACCTGCGAACTTTAAAGCATAAGCGAGGCGAAACCTAGAGGTTACACTTACATAAGAAAAAAAATAATTTATGTTTCTAAAGAAATTCTTCAAAGAAAAGAAACGAATGCTTCACAATCGTAGGATAGTAGAATTGTGAAAAAGTTACCAACATAACTTTAAGAATAATTTTCATGACAGTTTTCTTTATTACACTATATTTATGATTCCGTTAAACCGTTATTTCGGAACTTGTCATTTCCACTTTGCAAACTAGATAAATTGTACATATCTAATTTAATATTACAAATATTAAAGTGAGTTTGTCCGTCTGTTTGCTTGTCTATTACGTCATTATGGCTAAGTTACTGGATTAACTTAATAGCAATAAAATAATAAATAAATTTAGCACATACATCATAAATTTAATACGGCCAATGGTTCAAGATTACATCTAATTTTAAATGCGTGCCTTTCCATTCGGTGTTGATGGACGTCTCCGAGGGTATACGATGTTGATGGACGTCTCCACTTACTGAGAATTTCAAAATATTCTTATCATCACTTAAGAAGAAAGTTTATAGATTAAGATACTGACAAAGATTTTGATAAAACTTATATATTTTTACTTTTTTTTACGTACTATATAAATGAGTTTCAAATTGCAGCAGCTTTTGTTTGATAAATCACGCGCTGGGATTAAACAAATTTGTACTCTGTTACTCTACATAACTAGGAGATAATTTTGATGGTAAAAATTAAGCTTTTCAAATATTTTATGATGGAAGCTTTCCCCGGTAACAATATTCCACATATAGCAGGAAAAATTACAAATGCCTCTTTAATTTTTGACTTGTTAGTTCCAATAGGTCCTATTAGATATAAATATTTTATGTTCGTATATGACTCAATATTTTTGTCTCACCTTTCAAAACGTCAAAGAAGCGATAACACATATTAAAATAATGTAGTCAGTCTGATGTCGCAATTCAACGAATTATCTGGTGAAGGAGTTTTTATATAAATGATAAATATACGTTTCTTTCTTTACATTTCGGATGAATATTGTACTACTATTCTTGTTTTCACAATACTTACTAATATATTTTTATATAAATTACTGTTCCTATGCAATATGTACTACATTTACATATATGAGAAATGTAAAAAGTATAATAAAGGTATATTAGGTATATACTGTCGTTAAGAAATATAAATGTGAAGTTTTTTGAAAGAGTATAGTCTTAAAAGAGACAGAATCTTTTATTTGAAGGATATAAACTTTTAAAGAACATTTCTAGTTACTACAGGTCTATAAATTAAAAGAAAAATGGTGAGATAAAAATGAAAAAAAAAAATTGAAATATGTACCTAAGAGACTACATAAAGTAAATTTAATGGCCATGGTCTATTTTTCTTTAATTAAAAACGATTTGGAAAATCTAAGAATTGCAAATTATTAAATTCAGGACAAACATGTCAAAATTGAGATGTTTCTAGATATCATTCCTATTAAATTTTCCCAAGTCTATAAAATACTTATTTCCAAATATATTATATATCTATTACTGAATTTTGTCGCGTTCCATGTTTATTCTTTGACTGGTATAGGCATTCATATTTATTAGGTTAATGACCCAGTTAAGCCCAGCTCGCGTTGCTACATTGCGCCGCACGATACGTGTCCTATGGGATATTAGTCTATGTTTGTAGAGTTACGTAATCGTATAATCGAGTCATTTTCTGGCAACTGAAATTTTTTTTCAAATTTTCTATTAAATATAGAGCTATATTGAGATTGTTTAGCAACTTGATAATTAAGTGAGGAAGATATATTTGTTGTATGATACGTTATATATGAAGAAATGTCAAAAACAATTAGAAATGATATCAAAAACGAAAAATTGCCCAAAAATTTAATTAAGTTTTAAGAAACTGCGTAATTTTCATAATTTTTGGTGTAGTAGTTGATAATAGCATTGGCAGCATATATTTTTTCACATGTTTCTCAACATATCTCTGGAGATGTACTACATAATATTATGAAAAATTATGAAATATTTTTAGTATTACTATTGAGATATAAAAGGGTTAATATACTTTAATATCATGGCATTTTTAAAACTTTTACGTTGAATGGTTTCTGAGCAAAACGCCTATGAGGGACACATGGACCAATACGTGAATTATTATATAATTGCTTATCTATTCTTTTTGATATTTATCTATTATTTTATTTAGTTCAATCGTCTATCTATATTGTTTCTAAAAGTTAATATTTATGAGGAAGATGAAAAATTAGTATTTATTATAACTAAACTTTGTAAAGGCTTGTTCACAATTGAAGTCACATTCTGCTATATGTTACGTTAGGTATCTGTTCTATTAAAACTATTTTTATTATTATGAAAACTTCACGGCATAACCCGTATTGAGAGTAAGTATTGACAGAAATATGTGGTAAATTACCTAGCAACATTTTTTTGTTATTAGTGTTTGCCACTAGAGCAGTATGCCACTAAATTAATTGAATTGTATATCTTTAGATGTACAGAATTTCTTATATATATATATATATATATATATATATATATATATATATATATATATATATCGAAATTTAAATAACTCAATCATTTGAACTTAGTTATTTAAATATTCGGTTTCCACATTCAAGATCTTTTTAACCAGTCGTATAATATCCACCTACAAATCTCACTCGTGGAATGAATATTTACAACGCTCCTTCTATTTGCAAAGTATTTCAGCGCGCAAACTCAAACGCTTTCAGTTCAGCTGCTGACTCCGCTATAGCGAGTCGCTATCGGTCGCTCGTCCGTCACGACCGCTCCAAACCTACTTACGTGTTCAAAACACACGTTAAATTTACTTGTTGCACTCCTCCGTTAAGTTTTAATAATAAAAAAAACTGCTGCGAACATTATTGATTTTTTTTATTCACGGATATCACGGTATCAGTGTTTATTTTTCAAAGAATATTCAGTATATAAAATCGTCGGCGATTGATAGCCGTGAGTGATGAATTTTAAAATTTGGCGGTAAAAGTTTTAATGGCGAAATTGATTTTTTTATATTTTTATAATAAAATGCTATATTTTATAGTCGACTGTGCGCTTGTAGTTTAATTTGATTAAATTGAATGTTGAATTTGTTTCGAAGGTCCTGAAAAGAAGATTTTGAAAAAGGTAAAGTATATTTTTTATATTTGTGTGTTTATTTTCATATTTGTGAGTTTATTTTCATATTAATGTATGTATCATCTCTTATGAATATTTTTAATACCATACTTTATTTTGTTGCTTCACTTTTGGTTTTTATTGTTCACCTCACAATTTTATTACATTTCGATTTTTTTTAATTATTCATTCTCATGTATAAGCTTTGTAAGTAGTAACAAAAAAAATTAGTGAAGAAAATTTCTTAATTGGTTTTTCTCGAAAATTTATTTTAATAAAAATAAATATTAAGTTATCAGTTTCTTAAAAAAAGTCGATTTTACTGCGCGAAGAAAAAATGCTATCAAGCGATCGAAAATTAATATTTGTTTCGTAAATAACGTTCTTGAAGTTCTATTGACCATAAAACTTAAATTATCAGGAAATTGTCGTCTGTGACGTACTTTCAATGTCACGTACATTAATTGGCATATCTTATGTATTTATCTATATCTTATTACGTGGATTTATATTGATTGAACCTATACTGGTATTATTTACAAAATAATCTTAATTCTCATTGGCGTTTAGATTATTAACGATAATAAGAAATAAAGTAGTATTCAAATAAATAATCATAATAATTTAACATGGATAGGTTAGTATAATATTTAACATGTAGGAAATTAACCTAATTCACATTTTGACACAGGTCAGTCTTATAGTTACAGAACAGCGGATTTCAAAGAAATAATTTATCTGTTCAAAAAAAAATTTAAGTCCCAAAAAATGTAAATTAAAATTATAGCTTTACATTACAGTTACCAGAGCAGCATTACGTATAACGAATGCGATCTGTAGTGAAATATGTGTAAACCACAGCGAAGAGTCTGAACAATCTTCACCCATATCTCACGTAATGGGTTCTTCATGTAGTGTTGGAGTAATTGTTAATCCCATCATAGTTAGACATGACGCACTCGCTAATAATAGTACGTTAAAGAAAATGATATATAAATGAAAATACTTTAGATTGAAGTGTAAAGCAAATTAATTTTTTTATGAATTAGTAATGACAGCTTAGCGCTACTTCTGTTATTTTAATACACTTTACATTAGAAAACCGTAGCTATGAATCTAAATCTTTAAATTCACATGGTAAAAAATAATATCAAGTTTTGTAAATAGTCTAATAGAAACATTACGTCGCTTTAAATATTTATATGTGCTTAAGGTTACAAGAAATCCTCGTAACGCAAATTCTACTCCTAGTTAATATGTGTTTCTTTTATATTAATTTTTTTTTCACAACCTTTTGATAATATAAATGGGAAAATAAGAAATAGACTTGACACAAAATATATATAGCGCAAAGCATAATAGTAGATGTACTTTTAATTTGTCGGGAGACATAAAAATATCAAACAGTAAACGAATAAGAAAAATTTACATACATGAAAGTGTATATATTTGAAGTATTTTGAAAATCTCAGTTTCAGGATTCAGAATTACATATGAAGGTCTGTATTTTAGGATTAGAATCTGAAGCGATAGACTATCAATACCGACTCTGGATTACACTATCTACAATATTCGGATAATATCATATTAGGTTTATACCCGCATATATTTTCGATTAAGAAAGCGAGATTCGTTTCTGATCTTATAAGACTATAGCAACAACAATACCTTGCGCCATCTGGTGACATGTTTTTGAATTATTGTATAAAAACACCGAGTATAACCCTATAGGAATGAAGTCATATCTCACGTTGAAAGTTATCTATATATTAATTCGTGTAATGAACTACATATATGAAATTTTATGAAAATCTGTATGTAAAATGCATTTATGGTGGTATTGCTGCTACACGCAACGAAGTTGCGGGTAAAAGTCTTTGGTAATGGTTTTACACACTTTAGTTGGGAAAAATATGAGAGGATATTATATCCCAACTTTAGTTAAAATGTCACCGTTGTACGGTGTCTTTTACTATTTGTAACGAAAAATATTCACAATACATTCACGAATCTCCGAAATATTCAATATTGAGTATCAAATCTCATTAATTCACATCCGCCAAGACTATGGAGGGGAAATTAGGAATTGAGATTATTTCAACTCACTCTACAACCGTGAAAAACAATCAAAAGTTGCTGAGATTAAAAATAGATTAATTCGTGTTTATCCGCGAGGAATAGTAAATAGAATATGCGACACTTTTCTACTGGGTGACGTATGAGAATGCTCTCAACAGTCAATATATTTTTGTAATATAAATATATCGCGCTTATCCTGTGGGTCTTAAATAATATTGAAAAACACCATTTAAATTACATCAAATACATAGTACAGTGTTTTCAATCATGATTATATATGTATGCTAAATTGATATAACAAAAGAACAATTTTCAATTAATGTAAATCGAGAAAAATGAATGTTTTATATTAAAAAAAAATGATATAAATCAATTCTTTATACTACAAAATGTCTCTACTATTGTTCACTGAGAGATGTCATCTATATCAAGAGATAAATGTTTACAATTTATATACGGCGAGTTAAACCTTTTCTGGAAATCTAACTTCGTTATTTGACAGTACGCATAATAGTTTATTAATTTATTGTCTTTAAAAAAGTAAAAATAACACGTAATTCGTCAGTACTTCACTTTAAAAAGAATTTGTTAGAAACGTATTTATATGACGGTTTCACACTTGTAAAGAGTATGATCAGGACGTAACCAAGGCGATTTTTGCTTAGCCATCATCACCATTTGCTACCAAACACCATAATAGTTTGTTTTTTTTGCATCAACATACTGTATAAGTAAAAGGAAAGCAGTATGAATATCATTATTATACATATTAATACATGTTAATATCATGTATTGTTATACCTATTTATGTATTTTTTATATACGTATTTCCCAATAACATCGCTTAGCAAAAATGAGATATAAAAACATATGAACATATGCAAGATACGAAATCACCTGAGATATTCAAAATCCATTATTTGGGCTGAAAATATCGGCATGTAAAATAATATGAATAGATATACCACTTAAAATAATTATAATCATCCGTTTATTCACTTTATAGACGAGAATCTTTCGTACTTGGCAACATCCCTTAAATTAACAGAACAGAATTTTGAACTACGCTTCCCCTTTCAAAGCCGGGGTTGTTTTTTTTCACGGGAATATGGTACCATTGAGCATAAAATTGCCTCGCAGCAATTATACATTCATATAATTGTTTAGTACGAATTCACTTAGAAATAACCTAAACGATGTGTTTTTGAATAACACGAAATAATTTATGCGATGTTCTCTCACATATTCCTTCTTCTTAACATAAGGGTTATTTGGTTATATGAATGGATTGCACAGCAAAATTTACGATTAAATGATAGTTTATTTTGTCTCATTGAACGTAGTTGAAATTACTAGATGTAGTACAATAAATAGCACTTGCTGTGGTAATCAGAGATTTTTAAGTGACCGTTATAGTATCATCTTCAGCTTCACAGCTGAGTCGTCAAGATTATTAACTTAATTAAGTATAATGTAATAACAATATATTACAAATTTTTCCAGGTAATTACTTCCAGGTAATTACGTAAATAATGTCGTTTATTTGTTTTACATTTTTTATTCCTGCCAGGTAATTAAAAAATTCCATCTTTAATCATTGTCATTTGCGATATTAATACAACAAATGATAATGTTGAAATTTTGTCATTAACGATATTTAAATGGGTTAAAATAAATTTTACACAGATTATTAGTTCCAAAGAAGAAAAAAAACTCAAATGTGATTATAATTTTTCAGAAACAGGATGTATTTTTGGTTTCCATCTTCATTTTGTAAAACAATGACTTTACGATAATAACATCAAAAACATGACTAGTAATAGAAAGAAAGTTTAATTTCGTTAACGAATACAGAAAAAATACCATAATAAAATGAAAGGAATTAGAAACTATTAGTTTAAATCTCGATAAAATATTTTTTTTTCATAAAACAAATCAATAGTGATGTCAACATATTCACCCATAACGATGTCATAAATGGAAGAAAATTAAGAATCTAGTTACATATAATAAAACATGCGTAATAGACTTTTGCATCTAGTAATAACGCAATTCCAGCGTAATAGACTTCTACATCTAGTTATTTTGCAAGTTCTTATGATATATATTTGAGGGAGCTAATATTTTTTTCGCCAGAAAAATATAAAATGTGCGATTTAATTACATTTTACAATCATAAAACAACATAGATCTTAAAATTGTGCTGTATATGCAGCAGTTCAATCATTGTAAAACTATCGAATTATAAATACCTGCTTTCTATAAAATTTCAAACGCTTCTACTGTAAAAATAATTTTTAGCTCTTGTGATTTTCCACTCTATTTGAATTCCATGAGAAAGTAACTTAGTGTTTCGAGTTCAAAATTATATATATGTATATATATATATATATATATATATATATATATATATATATATATATATATATTATATATATATATAAAATCAAAATTACTTAGTATTTGGAGAATTGGATGCTATGGTGTCAACGTAATTTAAGGTACTTATCGACAATCGAATTGCTTCCAAATTGCGTATTCTACTCATTTATGTAAACCGTATACGATCAATTACATTAGTGCACTGTTATTAGCAGTAACTTATACGCGCACACCCAGTGTGACAACATCACAAACATAATAAACGTATATATTTTACTTTTAATTACTTTTGTTATAAATTTTACTAAAAATTAGACTTAAGATAATATAATTTGGAATTTATTCTTCAAAATATTCGTCACATTTTGTTATTATTTTAGAAAGTTCATCACAAATTGGTTACATTCTTTACACGATTTTCTTGTTTTTCCTCGTTTTTTATAGACACCCTGGTAACATGATCCTACAACAACTTTTCGTCCGGTGCAATCTATCATTTGAGTAGACTCAGATTCATTGGTTTTCCGTAGATGTTTCGATCGTAATCTTTGTGGTGAAATTTCTCATTACTCGAATATAATGAGATCGATCTTTGATTGTTGGCATGCACAATTCTTCACTTAATGTAGTAAAAATAATCAGTGCTTGTTTGTATTTTTTTTTACATTTTATTATTTTCATAATAAATTATGTAGTTACAAGAGTGGCGACATCCAAAATATTAAAAATAAAGTGAGAAACCATCGGTTAGTCCACTTGTAGGTTGTGTAACGTCCTAACATCTGATCCATTGTATCGACACCAATTTCGTTTTATTATAATACCGAATATAGTGTGGATTGTTCTTTTTGTCTTTCTTGCAAATTGTTGCATCGAAACTAATAATACAACAGTTTTTTTTCTTTTTTGGAACATAAGAGCATATTATCACTTTCTCATGGAATCCAAATAGCGTGGAAAATTCTTCGCGTTCTTTCAATGCTTGCATTTCCACTTAAATATAATTTTTATTTCGTTCGAATTTCCGACACTTGTTAGGTTCCATAGGACCAGTAAACAAATTATCCATCGAAATATTTCTTTCGCATCCTTAATATTGTTCAACTAAATTGTTTACTACTCTCTCATCTTGATTTATATCGCGGTCAGTTGTCGATTTGCCAGTGTAAATTTGACCGTATAACGGTCATATCCGTTATACGGTCAAATTTTCGGCGTCGCATATCCACCATACTTTTATTCCATACTTTCTTGCATTCGATGAGACATACTGGGTGAATCTAGTTCGCCCTCTGAATGGATAAAGTTGCTCATCGATTGTCAAACACTCTGTTGGCTTATAAACGTTTAATAAATAGGCATTCAACATTTTCCATATATCGCAGATCGGCGCCACTTTATCCTCTTTGATATGGTCTTCACGTGTATTGGCAACATCAAACCGAATAAATCTTAATATTCTCCAAAATTGCTTGATGTCCATCGAAGCTCGATATAATGGATAAGAAGTTGACTTCCATATATCCGATGAATGGGCAGCGTTCAAATTATTTGCACCTAACATTACAAGGATTCTCAAGAACGTGTAAAATTTTTGAAGGGTTAAATTTTTCCAGATAATTTGCTTTTTCGTAATTTTCCTCATTGTATGCGTTACACAAAGTAATCGCCTCCTTGTTGGTATGACGAATAATTAGATCGACGTTTTCAATAGTGAAAACCCTTTTGAATGTTTCACTGATCAATAAAATCTTTGTGCTTCTATGTGGTTCAGATCTTTGCCGAAGAATATTTTGAGTCGGAGTTTGATGTTGAATTGGTGGTGTTTTAAAACAGACAGACAGTGTTATCGTTGGCAGTGAACGTTGTCAACCGTGATGTTTTATCACTAGTTAAAATGCTTTCAGTCGATTTATTATCTTCCTCGCCTAACTCCTCCACACTCTCACGATTTTTCACAAAACATAGAAATATTATAGATTCAACTATATTCTAGTGTTCAAATTATAATAATAAAAAATATTAAAAATAATAGCATTTACAAGAATTATCGCAGTCCTAATCTTGTGGACATTACATATTAGGTATTTACTCCTCATCATTACTATCTGAGGTATAATCTTCGACGAATTTTCTCCCAACAATTCACTTAAATATCTAACCATTTCTTCAACCATTAATCTGTTAAGTTACTAGTTTTTTAATTAATAAATAAACGATAACAATTATAAGGAATATTATAATAGTCACTACATAATTGCTAACAGTTATATGTAAATATAAACGTATCTTGAAAATTCAGGAAAAAAAACTATTTTTCCACTACAATAAACTTAATCGACAAATATACAGTGTTCACAAAATAATCAAACGTCCACTACAAGTCAAGTCTAGTTTGAAATGGACAATTATAAGTGACGCATTCAGGCAGCTGCAAGTCAACCTTTTGCTATTCTCCTACTCCCACCACCACCCGTCTATATTTCTACAGAATAACGGTTTTTCAGGTAGTGGGCCATCAAACCGTGGTTCCCGAATAAGATGAGTCGGGAGGTAAACTTCCCCAGCTATTATAATCCTATTATTGTATGAATATATAATGAAGGTACCCATAGGTAACGAGGGTTCCCTGGTTAATGAACAACGCTGTAACAACTGGGTATCGACATAGGGGTTAATAAAAAATATCCCCATATAAATCAAGTCACGTGTCAGATTATATCTACAGTTTATAGAATAATTGATGGGCGAGGTGATCAGATTTATAAACTCAAAACATTTTAAACGTTAAACATAAAAATAATTATCTTTTCGGAAAATTAACTTAAAATTTCACCCAGCAAAAATCTCATCTATCACTAGCTCGCGAGTGATAAATGATACTCCTCTATTGTTAAGACGGTATATCCTTCGCCTACTTTCCCCGTTGAATTTTGTCATTTCAAAGATTACATTACATTAACAATGCTCAGAATCTTTAAAATATGATTTATTTTAAATTTAATATGATAATTTTAATCGAGTATGAATACAATAGGCTAATGGGAAAAACATTTATCATGAAAATTAATTATTATACGTAACTCGTTTTTGTTTATTTAATTATTTCTCATATACGTAGCTTACAAGTTTTTGATGTGTGATGTGAAAAAATTAACGGTGTGAAAACAATCTGATACAATACGACTTGAAGTCTATTGCATTTCATCGAATATTCTCATTCAAAACAAACAATCACTTTGCTATGCTGGCAGGGAGAAATATTACAAGATTGATACCACAGTATTTTGGGTGCTTTGACAAAAATCGGTAGGGTGAAAAGTTTATTGCTCACGAACTTTCATAAATTCATATTAGTCAAAAAATATTTGATATTGTGGCAGTGTGAAAATGAAAATGAGTAATATTGAATACTTTCGAAAATCGAGGAAATAGAAATTTACCATACCAAGGATAAAACGTAGGTAAAGAAAAGGAATCGGATCATATTATTTTCTATATAAGTTATTAAATACTTTACATTTTTTGAACTTTTTCAAACAAGACAGCAGCGATTGTATATACAGCAAGATGACTCTTTATTACTAATATATTTTACAAAAGAGAACGGAAGATGGTAAGGTGGTAAGATTACGCATATCTTTCACAATAATTACGAGAGTACGGAAGCACAAAGGCATATATCAGCTATCTGGTCATGAAGGGCTGTGTGTTGAATCTTACCCACAGAATTACACAAACCGTAGCTTATTGCGTTGGTTGGTTAAACCGTAGCTTATTGCGTCGTTTATCGGGTTGAAATTGTGTGATTTCAATCCGGCAACGCAACGATCTGGCCAATATAATAATAGGGGTGCTAGGAATCCAAATAAGAATATAACTCACCAAGCAGCATTCATACTGTCCTAGGCCTAGACACGCTCGAGCACGCATGGAGTGTTATGCGAAGATTTAATTCAATGACGAACCTAAAAAACGACCTGAGATTCGAATTCTGCTTACGCCGGGCGAGTTAAATATGAATTTGATTGGTAGTTAATTAACCTTTTAAATTTATGATCATCCGATAAGTTAGAAACGAAATTTAATAAGGCAATGTTATCTATTAATTTATGTAAAATATTAAAAAAAATTTATTTTTTGATTTTTAATTATTTATTATTGTCAAAGAATTATGTTGTAAGTATGTAATTAATTTGCAATAATTCTCCAATTCTTATGAATAGATTTGTTAAAAGAAATCTTTTAAAAAATGCATTAAATTTAGCAATGGATAATAAAAAGTAATAACTTATACATAATTACTTTATAATGTTATGTTTATTACTTTTAATGTCTGAATTTTTTTACAACTATGAAAATGTGTTTTTTTTCTGAGTTTATGTATTAAGTAACTAAACAAAATTGTCAGTCATCCCTAACCCATGTAGATTTACCAACCGAATGAGAAGGACAGATTCAATATTGTGTATAGGACAGTTTGAAAATTCTGAAAGAAAAATACAGATCACGGAAAATAGACCTATCTCTCGTATTTATCGACCTAGAGAAAGCTTTTGATCGCGTACCTAGAGATCTGTTTTGGCAAGCTTTGAGATTAATCCCGGAACATTACATGTCCATGATTAAAGATCTATACCAAGGAATAACTACAAATAACTACAAGCTTAATATCTCTTCAGACCATACTGATAAATTCGAAGTTAAAGGAATAGTCCACCAGGGATTCAAGATAAGCTCGTTATTGTTTAATCTAGTTATGAATTATATCACGGAACATCTTCAAAAACCAGCACTTTTATTTTATTTATTTATTTATTTATTTATTTATTTATCTACTTTAATGTATCTAATTGATACATATGGCGGACTTATTGCTACAAGAGTAATCTCTTACAGCCAACCACAACACCATTCCAGCCCCGTTCGACGAACGGCCGGGAATCGAACTCGGGTCACCGCGGTGCGTTGCATCGTCAAAGGCCGTATGCCTTGTGATCAACCCAACACACCAAGGCGACGACGACACTTTTGACATTGTTGTACGCCGATAATATAGTTCTTATTGTCAAAACTCAAATAGAAGTACAGGAACAGCTAAATGCATGCAATAGGCCCTAGATAAGCGAGATTGCTAGCAGTGTGACTCTGTCTGGAAATAGTGCCAATGACAACTCGTTAGTGATATTGAAAGGAACTTCTCTGAAGAAGGTAGAGCATTTTAAGTATACTGGTTCAATTGTAGCTCCGAAAGACAGGACTAAAAAGATATCCAGTAAAGAATAACAACTTCCTAGCTCAAATGGTGATCACTACTGAAGAGTTATGTGACCAGAGTGTGATGTGATGCTAGAATGTCCATCAAACTCAAAAGTTGAGTTTATAAGCAAACAGTATGATCGGTGTTGATCTATGGGCCGAAATGCTGGCCGATAAGAAAGGTGGACGAATAAAAGATGCACGTCACAAATGAAAATATTGCGTTGGGTCCATGGGGTTACGGGATTTGACAAAATAAAAAATGAGTATACTAGAGGAGTACTTAGAGTCACAAAGATTGAGGTCAAGCTGAGAGAAAATCGGTTGTGTTGGTACTAGTAAGTCATGTGGCGCAATGAAGACCATATTACCAAAGCAGTTATAAAAATAGAAAAAAGAAAGAGAGGGTGAAGTCGACCCGCTGGTGCCTGAAAGAATACTATAAAAAAAGATCTTAAATTTGTGGACTTGAACAGAATGACAACACACGATAGACTGTTGTAATGAAAATTTACGAGGAGGGCTGACCGCGAATGAGATATGGAAACACGGCCAGGAGAAAGAAGATCAGTTAAAAAAAGTGTCATTCATTCTGGATGCAATTTTGAATTTTTGTTCCTTCTCATTGGAATGTTACTTCTGTGTCGCATTATCGTTAATTTTTTCTGAATATTAATTCTCTGCGTTAAGTTACTCAAAAGGCACAAAGGATACACTGCGGATGACAACGAAGTTTTACCATCAGATTTTTTACCTTTAAGGTAGGAAACTTTAAAATTATGTTTGCGAAATGTTAATGGCACCGCGGTTCCTCGTACTTTAATTTATTAAAGAACTCCTTGAAATACGTGACCGACAAACAGAACACATGTCTTCACTCTTATTTAATGAGAATAATTCTTACATATTACTAATTCTTACTTTCTTCTTACTCGTTTTTAAGCTTTTATTTTAAATATACGTATGTATTTATATCCAATTTAATTTTTGTTCTTTACTTAATTTTTGGATGCATTGTACCGTTCTATATGAATATCTATATATCTTAATTATATTACTTTGTTAAATTGTAAATTGGTATATGTATATGTATATATATATATATATATATATATATATATATATATATATATATATATTTATATATATTATATATATATATATATATATATATATATATATATATATATATATATATATTTCATACACACCATATTTTCTGTCTAATAATATATAAATTATTTCACTTTTGTAATTTCTTTACCCTTTATTCCCGTCGAGAAACTCTATTTCTTCCTCTAAGCAAAGTATGTATATTTATGTGACTTTTTAATCATTAAGATACAAGTAAAAATGGAATATTTACAACATAATTTATTTTGCTAATACAAAATATGGAATTAAAAGATATATTAATAGTGTTTCAAGATATTGCATAAAGTGGGCTTTAAGTATTAATTATACTTAACATATTCATAACAATTATATATTACTTGTATTTTGTTAAAAACAGCGTTATTTAAAGAATAGAACATATTTGCATCTATCTTATATTATTTTTAAAACTTAACATTCTTTCATAATTATCGCTAGTTTATGAAAAACGGAAAGAGAAGAAAAATTATATTAAATGGCATAAAGTAACTGACAAATTTATAAAACGATTATTTTATGTAAAGACTTCAATACAATTTTTTTCGTCTAAATATTCAAGGAGCTATATTTTAATATGATTGACTACTAAACATATTTTTTTAAAGAAGTTCAGGCATATGTTATGTCAAAATTTAATATGGTAAACAATATTATTTTCACTGATTTGAAATTACGCATCGCAAGTCTCTAGCGAAGAGCGTGGTATATTTGTATAAAGTTACTTTCGGATCCACTTAATAAAATATAAGGGAAAATTTTTAAATTCGTGTATTTAAAGTAAAAAATATACTATACTCAGTATTTGGTTTTGTGGTTAGCTAAGAATGTATAAAATAAATTTAAATTTTCTCGCACTACGCCGTCTGCACGACTTTTGATCAAATACAATACAATATAAATGTACAAGCATATATCTTGTGAAATAATAAAAATGGTATAAATGCAACATATTTTGTGAAAGAAAAGGAAAAGATATTTAAATTTAAAAACATTTTTACATTCAAGTTTGGTGTTATATGGAACCAATGAAATTGTAAAAATATTTCATTTTGATTTGTATATTTCCAATGAAATCATCTCTTGCATCATTATTTGATATAAGGTTTAGCATTATTACTAAACTAATAACAGTCTTACCCCAAAATGAGGCTAATAGCAGGACATTCTCTTTAAAGTTACTCAAAGCTTCGAAGTTTCCGTCAACATTACTCAACAAAACCGTTGTAAGAGTTATTTTATATACGCGTACATTGATGTAGGCACCCCGGCTATACGGAAGTCAGCTTTTTTATATATAGAAGTTTAGAAAACAAAATTTTAAACAAATTTTGCCTCCTGTCAAAATGTTATATATATTTTTTCTTATACATATCACATCAATATTTTTAAATTTGTTTTTTCTTTTATTTTTTTCTTCGATACCCTTCATAATGGATTCAGTCAAATTATTTCATTTAAATTGTCGCTTTTATTCAGTAGCTAGCTACCCAGTCCTATTTCGCGAGGGTATATATTAGTGTAGACATAGATTGACACCTTTCCTTTTGATGCCAGAACGAACAGATATGCTTAGATTATAGTTTGATACTTCCATACTAATTACCGAATTCTCGAAAATGAAAATCTTAACGTAACCAATTATTTTGTACATATTATTGTTACGTAATGAATGACCTTGTAATTTGAGCAAATGCGCTGAAAAACACGTTTTTTAAATTACAATTTCTCGCTATTTTCCAAAGGATTCTGATCGTACGTATAACATTCGTATATTACTGTAGACAATACTGGAACTATGTAGCTATAGATATTAAAATATATATAATCGTTATTTTAGACATTTCCATAACGTTTTATTACACCACTTATTAAAAAGTTACGAGAATGTCTTTGATTATTTCTGCAGATGATCAAAAACATTCTCGTAACTTTTTAATTACTGGTATGAACACGGATCTGATAACCGCTGGACGAGTAATGAAACAAATTCACTATGACACAAAGAGTCAAAATTTTGGGGCGGGGGGTCAGGGGGAATGTACTTGGTTCTGACTGGCTATATATAAATAATAATTCAAGTAAGTAAATCACCTAGTGGATAATGAAAAAGAGAAGAATTGAAATTATTTCATAGTACATTAGGATCCAATACTATTATTAGTACATTTTAATGACTCGGTACTTGAGAACATTTATCTAAATTATATATTTGAAAATGTATGTGATCGGCATAACATAAAATATAAATTTCCTAAAAGAAATCGACCATAGCACATGCTCTAGCAGAAACGGAAATATTTAAAGGCTCCTGTTAAATATTGTGATAATGTAATTTACTTACGTATATTGTCATTTACATTTAAAAATTAGGTCTCGGTTGTAATTATTTTATTATGAAAAATGGTTGGATACAAAAATTACAATAATACCTCCATTTTTTTAATTGCATTTTGTCACTATTTTTACCTTAAATTTATAATTAGAGGCCAGATATTTAACAAACATAAAAATATGAATGGTAATAATAAGATAAAAATTTAAAGAAGAGATCAATGAAAATTAACAATTTTTTAAAAAGATGACGTCTGTCTTACTTAATGTTATCAAAAACATTCGATTCTACCAACTATAAAATAAAAATTTACTATTGGGGTTATAATATTTAGGTTAAGATTTTTTTTACAAATTAATAATTAGGAACGAATGTATTTTAGCAACAATGAAAATTTCACTGTTTATCAGTCTAAAAACCAAGAAATTAGATAATGAAACATAGAGGATCCATGAAAATATAATTTAAATAATTTCTAAATAACAAACAAAATATTTAAACGTCACAATTATTTACCTTTTTAGTACTTTGTAATTTTTTGTTAACATACATTTCTGTTTGGATACTTTTTGAGAATGTTGAGTATGTATATACATAATTATAATTTGCCAAATATCATGTTCCAAGATGTCACTATTATATGTACATATATGTAAACGTAATATTTTCCTCAGCGTACCGCAATAAGGTAACAAGAAAGTAACTTATCGGGATCGCATATCTGCCATAACATATTTTTTCTGGGCTAAACAGCAGTCATAAGGTGAAATTTGATATAGTTACAGAACTTACTAATCCGTAAACATCATAAAAATATTTCAAATTTTATCAACCTTTGTATAAAATAAAATTGTATGAAATAAAATTATTCTTCAAGTCTTTTAAAATATTTTTTTAGTAATTCAGTCATACCATTCACAATGCGACATATAGCTATATCCGTAGAATTCTATAGCAAAACAATTATAATTTCATAATATCCATCCGTTCGTTTACTTGTCACGGGCTTACACTTCCTGTAATTTTAGACCTAGGTACATAAAGTTTGCAGGTAGACAGTCGTGTGGAGGAAATATGCCGCAACAAAAAACTTTATTTGTGCACATAGTCTTGTGAGTATCATAGGAAACGCATGTTTTTAAATGCATGTGTTTAAAATTTCAATTTACCATGTTCACTCTCTAAGGCCCTTTGTGAAATATTAGGCTTCAAAATGAAATAAAAGTTGCTTCATCTCTTTTATGTTTCGACGACGGACTGGAAAAATTAAAAAAAGCTCTGAAAATTAGCAGTTAACTAGAACTTTTAAATCAAATTATTTTGGTTAACTTGTATCAACAACCCACTAAACTGGATTATTGAAACTTACTGAAACTTTAGTACGGGCACGTTATCTAAATCATTGAAATGGAGATAATATTACTATAATTACCTAAGTACTACAAATGTTTAGGAAAAATGTTTTTGTTACCTACCGTCGTTTTTATATTTACCATTTTACTAACATACGGGTTAATTTTACTTTTTTTTTGGTTTGCGTACTTGCAAAAGCCAACATAGTATTAGTTTGTATCGATCATTATTTTTGTTTGTCTATTTACAGAAATACATATATGTTCAAGAAAATGATGAGAAGTGTGTGTGTTCATTGTGACTTGTATTAAAACTCGAATTAATTTTAATATTGAAATTTTTAATCGTCACGTTTTTAATTAATAGATTAAATTCTACGCAAGTTTAGTCGAAAAACAGATTGAAGTAAAAAATCATCGTTATATATTTGGAGCATGGAAATACTTTCTCGAGGTGATATTGCGAACTTATGATACTATAAATTTCACCAAATATTAGTTACAAGTAGATAATATTAAAAAAACAGCTTTAACAAGGCTTAAGGCGCCGACTATTATTTCATCAATTATTTCGCCAACAGATAAACACTCGACCTTTATATGTTTCCTCTATTATGATGTTTTATTAGGTATTTTGAAACAGTTTGAATATATTTCTCCAAATAACATAAAACAGGACGATGGTGGAATCGTTCGGCTGAGTTCAAATAAACAGATCATTCATAACGATCTTCCAGCCGACGTTAGCTTATTTATCGTTGAGGTCGCTTGTGTTTGCCGGCTAGGTTGTCAGGTCGTCGAAAATAGAAAACTGTTTGAAATTGTATCGTAACGAAGCCACAAAATTTTCTCCGTTTTCCATGAAATTAATATAATCTAGTGTATTTTCTACAGAATGGGAATTTCAATTAATATATATCGTCATATGGAAAAAGACTACAAAATCTTTAGTTACGAATGTTTAAACAGATATTTTTAACCAAATTACTTTGAATAACTTATTCACTACAATAACATAATATTTTACGCGTGTAACTGTAGGCACTGACATGCTTTTGACCGGTTTTATTTTAGGTAGTTTCTGTAATTTTCTTAAAAACGTTATCTGTGAAAAAAAGAAAAGGGTTTTTTTTCTTTTTCCAAAACTAGTGAAGTGAACATACTGAATAAATAGTGGTGCTAGTAAATAAATAATATAAGTATAATTTAATAGTACAATTTAAAGAAAATAAAAGATGATGAATAAAGTTAACCGCAAGAAAAGAAAAAACAAAATATGACGAATAAAGTTAAGTATGGTAAGTATTAGGGTGCGAATCAACCCACAATTTTCCATAAATTTAATTTCTAAACGATTTAATTTCTAAACGATTAACTTTTTTAAACATAATTTCTGTATTTTATGTGATCTGATAATAATACTTTATTTGTATTTCTAAAACATTACATATCTAACGTACATGAAATAAATTTGTTTTTCCTAACTCAAACGAACAGGAACACTTACTCAAATGGAGATAGTATAAATAAGTAGTAATGTAAGTAATACAAGTGTTTAGGAAAAATAACATTTTTAGCTATCCTCAGTTATTTTAATAATTGCAATCTAAAAAATAAGTGTTAAGTTTTCCGTAGTTTTTACTAACATTGATAGCTTTTCATTTGTATATTTTCAGTACGTGTGCTACGAAAAGAGGCACGGAGAATGGTTTTCTGGGGAAAATGATGCCAACGTGAAATTATTAGTATATATATATATATATATATATATATATATATTTATATACATAAATGTATACACATAATTGAAAGCATCGCTGACATTCAGTCGTATGATAAAGTGCAGTATACACAAAACTATACAAGTGAATAGCTGTGCAGTTTCATATGTGTTGCACTTTGCTAATTTTAACAGTAGTTAAATCCCTCCCTTCCTGTGATATATTAGAATTTGTTTCCACGGTTGACAGGAGAGATACACGCACTTGCACATAATTTTGGAGATGATTATTTTGCAAAAGGGGGTTACAAAGTGGAATATGGTAAGTGGAATCACATTTTAATTCTAAAAGACTCTTCTAATATTAAACCCCTTGTAAAATTATACGAAAAATAATATTATCAAAACATTATTTTTCCTAGATATGATCACTCTAATTTTTCCACACCTTTTGCGTGAGTTACCAAAAATCCTTTTTTTCTTACCTTTAGGTTAAGTACTTTAGGAAATAAAGGGTGAGGACATATTTTTTTGCATATTTTCTGATATATCTCTGAAGATCTTTCCACCTAAAATTATAAAAAAAAATATATTAATAATATTTTCATACCCTTATCAAAGAAATAATAGAGAAAAGATATAAAGCTAAGAAAGGATACTTATCCGATAGCGTGATATCCTTATGTGTATCGAGTAAATAGGTAAACATTTGGCCTTTAAATATTTTCTCTATTATTATATTTTATTGGTATTTCGATACAATTTGGATAGCTTCCTTCAAATAACAAAGGATAACAGGATTGTTCGGCTGAGTATCAAATAAACATATTATTTATAACGACCGACGAGTCGAAGTTAGTTTTATTATCACCTTTATTTCCGGAAAAACTCAAGCTAAAATTGTAAAAATATAGGGTTCATTTTTCATGGGTTTGAAACAAAAAAATCTAGGATAAAAAAAATTCTAGGACCTAGCATTTAATTAGATATATTTCGCTTCATTAAAATTAATATTTGCCACACATATACACACACACTACATATATATATATATATATATATATATATGTGTGTACGTGAGTGTGTTTGTGTGAGTGTGTGCGTGCATGTGTGCGCATGTGCAACTGTGCGTGTGGGCGCCTGTGCGCGTGTGCGCCAGCGCGCGTGTGCGCGAGTGCGTGTGTGCGTGTGTGCGTGTGTGTGCGTGTGCACTTGTGTGCTTGACTGCGTGTGAGCGTGTGTGCATGTGTGCGTGTTTGCGTGTGTATGTATGTGTGTGTTTGTGTATATGGATCGTATTTTTTATAGCTAATGGCTTTTCCCCAAGAATAAGAAAACACTTTTTTACAAAATTTTCCGTTTTGTTTAATTTTTTTATTCATGAATTCTTAATGATAATAGTACGAGTTTCGCCTATTAGAATTATAAACATATTCTTATTAAGTGAAACGGTAATTTTCTTGACGAAGCAAAAAGAAACCGTCATAGCTGTGTTTTGCATACAAATACGGTGTACTGCGATACTATATTCAAAATGCTTCTCAGGGCAAACATTGTTGTATGACTTGATAGAATTTACGAATGTAGTCGACCTTCAAAAATGCTGTAAATTATAATTCACGACTTAAATGAATATATGCTCTATTACATTAAAAAAAAACAAAATTAATTTCGCTGTTGTCTCTTGATACCACGCACTTCAAGAAACAAGTTTGTGCTTGCATTGGTTTGACCTTGAGACCTCTGCACCAGATCGCTTTCCTCTCCCGTCTCCAATGCGTTGCTGTATCCTACACAGTCACCAAAGAGCCGTTAGAAGAGATGCGTGTTCATCCAGTGGTCGCTTCGACACGTAAGTTATTACTTTGTAATAACTGATATTATATTAGATATAAACCATTTATACGTTTCAATATTTTTTCATACTTCTACGTCACCAGCCTTAAGTCCTAGAATGCTATTTCATTTGAGTTTTCTTGGCTCTTGTTCATTGACTCCTACCTCGTTAACTGCTAGTGCAAAAGGAAGAAAGTAAGTTGGAAAAGGTATCTTTTCATCGTGACAATGTCCGGATCCAAGCCAAAGAATCACTAAAAAAAGTAGAGAAATATAAGAAAAGGTTACAAAGAAAAAATAAGAGGTTAAACAAAAAAAAAGAGATTAACAGATGTTCTTTTCTATCAAATGCTGTTAAGAAACATTACAACGAAATAAAAGACTGTCAATTAAGACGTAGTATTGAAAAATATTTAACGATTCTTTCATTTTATTTAACGACAATCCAAAATGAAACTTCAATTAATAGAAGACAATTTAGGAATACAGAGGTATACAAAAATCCCAAGTTATTTTGCCAAAAAAGGCGGTTCCGAAAGAGAAAATTCATGTTTTCCGTCTAAGGGATAATGCGTTACGTGAGACTGCCGGTAAAAAGAAATAGCGCGTTAATAAAAAATAAAAAGCAGAGGTGTCTTTTGAACAGGAGACTTCCTATATGCGCTACATGCTTCATAAGATTTGCCCGTGGAGAAGATTCACCTGATATTAATAAAGGATAGGATACACATTTTAACAAAAGTTGTTAGCGAAAGAAAAGTTGAATACGCTTACTTAGGTATTACCAAGGTGGACATTTATCCATGAGCCGATAGCAATATTTGAAAAGTAGTGGTACGTGACTTCTAGATGCGTCACGAGAATGAGACTGATTTTAATTAGATTATCTAAGAATGATTGGGTATAAAGAAATTAATTATAGTGACAAAATAATTTATAATAAGTACGAGACGTATAGTTTTTGTTGTTTTTATTTTAGTATTGAAAAAATATTTAGAAAAGTTAAGTTAGGGTCTTAAGTAGACTATCTATTATCTTCTATTATACTCGTTAACGAACTTGTTACCACTCTGCACAATGTTTATTAATCTGTCCAAGCTCGTTCCTCATATGAAAGAGTCAAAATAATATAGTGTTATAATTTTCAATGTAGTAAGTAAAATGATATTCTGAAACTAATAAATTTATTGTACTAAAAATGTTTATTTCTGTATTCATAAAATTTAATTTGTGATTACAACAATAGTTTAATGTTTGCTCTCTTTGGACCAAAAATTGTGACAGAGGGGTATAAACACCATATTTTATTTTGTTAACAAGAGCACAATCATGTCACAAAAGAAATATTTGTTTCTAGTGTTAATAGCTTTAATTAAAATTTAATATTTCAGTGTTTATGGTAATGCATATTTTATGGTAATGTATATTTTAATTATATATTTTAGTGATTTACGTGATAATTTTTTATCACCCATGTTACCAATCTTGAAAAATAAAAAATACATCCTGAATTAATTGCCGGAATCTACAATATTTTAAAAATCATATAAAATGACAGGTAATTGTGAAAAGACAAGTAAATATTTTTTCGAAATACAAATAAATAGCGTACACATATATATATATATATATATATATATATATATATATATATATACAATCTATATATACATATATATGTGTATATATATATATATATATATAAATATATATATAAATTTCCACAGTAATACGATCCTTCGTACCCCCTACCGTATACGTATGCCAGAAACTGTTATTATTAATAAAAATTATGGAAAACATTTACAAAATTTTGTATTGCAATTCTTAAAATGACTGATTACTATTTATTAACACTAAATATTTTTTTTCTTTTCCTTTACATTAGATATGTCATGTTTTAGAAACATATATGAATTATATTATCATATAAAATGAAATACGGAAGAAAAATTTAAAAGAGATTAACCGTTTGGAAATTAAATTTATGTAAAAGTGTGAATTGATTCGCGCCATAATACGTGTTAGAATTCATTTTCAGGTCATGTATTAACCTTGTTCGTCATCTTTTTGTGCTCGTTAACTAATACCATATGTTCACTTAACTAGTTTGGAAAAAGAAACGTAAAAAACACTTTTACATTTTTAACCGACATAAAAGGTTACATGTTAGACCGTATTTGCTAATGATAGTTTTTACTAATAAGTACTTTTAGAGATGGACAATACAACTCCTTGACGCATGGTAGTAAATTAATTATGATATTTGTTACTGGCAATTTTTGCTTAACAATACCATCGACAAGATCAGGGTCCGATGATGAGTTCTCCTGATGCAACTCCTTAGCGGATGGTAGTAAATCAATTGTGATTTAAAATATTTTCTACTAGCAGTTTTTACTTTGGAAAATAATAACACCATCTACCAGGCCAGGGTTCGACGATGAGTTCTGGAGACGAGCAACTCAACTCTGTGACTGATGGCAGTAAAGCAACTATGATTCAAAATATTTGCTACTGGTAGTTGTTACTTTGCAAAACCTGATATTGGCTTCAGATATATAGAACGGAACTCCTCAACTGCTAACAGCCAACCACTCACGGTAACTGATATCGCTTTGTGTGGTGTTATTTTGTTAGGCATGATATTTTTAAGAAAATCACAAAAACTACCTAAAATAAAACCTGTCAAATGAATGTCGGCGCCGACAGATACTACGCATAAAATGTCCGCTAATTGTCTAAATTATGTAAAGCTTTTGATATAATTTATTCCAAGTATTTTGGTTAACAGTTTACAATTATATGTTAATAATTAGAGTTTTTGTAGTCTTTTTTTATTAAGTTTCAATTTATATTTCTATTTTGTAGCAAGCTCACATGGTTTTATTAATTTCGCGGAAAACGTTAAAACTGCCTGAAATGTACGTAATATTTCTTTCAAATATTTGAATATATATATATATATATATATATATATATATATATATATATATATATATATATATATATATATATATATATATACACACACATACATATGTATACATATATCATAATCAAATAATTCAACTTCAATTTATATTAAGAATCTCAATTCAGAATGGATTGGGCTTATCATTAAAATAAGTACCAGAGGTGACTTAGTAATGTTATTTCCTACGACTAAATTTGTCGACCCTATGGTAAAGTAACTCAATTTAATACCCGTTTTATAATTCAACTCTCACCTGCATGCCGATAATTAAAATTTTAATTTCCTCGTATCCGCTTTTGGGACCGTTTCAAAAATACTAAGGTGAAAAATATGTGGAATAAGTATCCAAATTTATATAAGAGTCTTTTCCGAAATGAAATAATATTATAAGCCTTTGAATAATTAGTAGAATAAAATATTTACTAATATCTTGTTAATGATTATCGACTTTTTTATTAGACACAGTTGATATCCATTGTCGGCTTTCGATTGTAGTGTAGATTTCGGTTTATTTACTGATATTACTTTGCATCCTCCATTAGATATCGATTATAGTTTTTATCCAAAAAATGCCCTTTGGAATAATTCCAAAAACTGATTTCACTTGAGAAAAAATTTGCATTTGCCAAATTTTCATTGTATTTTTTATAAAATATTTAGACGTGTGCAATTTAAATCTATTTATACAAAATCTCCTAAACATCTACTAAAGCGATGTGTTTGATTTATTTTTGTTTTCAGAAAAAACAATTAAATGTCTGATGAGATTTTTTACGGTTTGTAATTTTTAGTTTAGTATTCTCAATAAATTTCAGACTTCATCATGTGCCCGATTCAGATTTGAACATTTATTAGAGCTCGACTTTGAATTAATTCCCAAAATCTAGCAACGCAGGTATCTCTATATGAAAAAGAATTGAACTACACTGAGAGTCAATTTGATTCAAATATGCACAGTGCATCAGTATTTGAGTCTCCTCAAATGGAATTATTATCATACTAATAGCATAGAGTTTCATTTCCTATTTTTTCAGGATTTGGCATAAAAATGTTTTATTGAATTGACGTGAACAGACAAAAACTTCTATATGGACATTTTTATATGCGTCTATGTGTTAAAAAACTGAGCTGTACATTTTTATTTTCGACTAAAACACAAAGAAATTGCTTAATCGTTGATAATACCGGTATTTACAATAAATAAATGTGATGTAAAAATACATTAAAATACTTTGTAATTTTGGTCCATTTTGTCACTACCGAAATACGCAGCTAATCTTTTATAACCCGGCGAGCAATGTCCATTCACAGGTCATCACTTTTTACCTCATTACTTATTCCTGAAGCATCGCATGTCCTGTTTACTTTGCCATATTTGGCAGTCCTTCATTTATATAAAAATAGTTTTCACAAATCCGCACTATCTAAAATGCCTTAATTTTTTTTTAGTCTTTACATTTAGCTTTACTGTTAACGATATCTATTTTAAATGATATTTTAATTGTATATTATCTACATTCTTCACTTTATTGATTTCATTACGAAGTACATAAATAAATAAATCTAAGAACACGCGTGCTACTCAAGTAAGTACTAAATAATTAAGAATAAAATATGGTTACTGTGGTATTATCAATTGTGTATATTTTTACAAAGACGATCCTAAAGATCTTAACCGTATTTTTTTCATTAAATATTACCTTTCTTTATTAGATTAAAAAAATTTAAAAGAAGACGTTGTAATTGTAAGTATTAATAAGATATTGTATGATTAAAATATTATTACCGCTACAATATCAATTACTCAAGGACATACTCTTGTTTCTCTTTTTTTTTATTAACTAACTTAAGGATGGACGTTAGTCCAGTGAACAATATTTTGCACTGTTTAAAATGTACTTCTTAAAAATAGAAAGGATAAAAAAGGAAAAATGAAATTTACCAGCAAGTTTCTTTCATATGATATGTAAGTGTTTTTAAAAAAAAAAGTTTTTAAATGGTTAATTTAAATAACTATACTTGTTAGTTTAACAGTATGGTAAAAATCGGATTACTTATTTATGAGCATTACGATGGGAGTTGCTCTAATTTAAATGCGTTACATTATTTATTCAACCATTTTAAGATGAAATTATTTATCATATCGATTTTACTTATAAAGTAGTGATTTTGATCTATATGTAAACAAATATGTAGAGTAATATTGATTGACAGAAATGCAGTAGGAGTGTTTGTATGAAATGTTTTTGAGTTGTTTTTGCTGAATGTTTCTTTGTAGATAACCATAATATCTCTACATATGATACTACATTTCTCACTGGACTTTGTTCCCTCAGACAAATAATGCTTTCTATGTCACCATATATCTGTCCATTAAAACTTTAAACGATTATTTATTTGTTATTCCTAATCTACAAAAAACAAACGAATATACTTGAGTGTTCTTTGCGCCTGCTGTGCCTCTAATTTATAATGAAATATTTATAGTAAATTTTTCTAATTGTACTGTAGTGTATGAAATTTTGAAATGTATAGTTTGATTTGAAGGGCTGGCAGAAATTTTTACAGAGTGTAAAATAATTTGGAAAAGTGTAATTTTTTATGAAATATGCCAAATATTAATGACGCACCATGGAAAATAGAACCCATTTCTTCACTCGAGTGGATATATCACTCACGCTGCGGTTCGAGTGTTTACATCATAAGACCATAAATAGTATTAAGTGCATAGTTATCTCGTCAGCGTGGAGGTTCTATTACGATCACTTCCTGCTGTTATTATTCCTTACGCTGAGAAGATTATTTTTACTTTTTATTGCAACTCTGCTTTTTTGTTATTTCAGTACGTAACGATAATCTTTGGTAGTTCCTGTAAACAGTAAATATTTAAGAGATGATACACAATCATCGGTTTTTTTTACTTTTACGATACAAATAAATAATTTCAAAAGTTCTAAACTTAGTACTATCTTCGCAGATTACGATAGAGCGAAAATGTATTTTCCTGTTATATATTTATTTTTGGTTTAATTTTCGGTCTAAGTAATTTAACGCCTTAATTACATTACATATGATACTTTAATGGAATAAAGAAAATAATGTGCTGAACAAAATTCAAAATCTACATGTTCATCAAAAAAGTGTTCAATACTTTAATTCAAATATAGGCAGATGAGAATATTGTGGTTTTGAATATTCTCATCTGAGTAACGTGTAATTATAATTAGAAAATCTTTTGAAATCAATGCAAAATTCCAAACTATAAGCGTGAAGAGCGTGCCGACCAGAAAATTCTCTCCCTTTTTTGAAATGTGTTAAAAGGATTATTAAGTTACGTAAAAAAGTGACAATTATTTTTTTAATTCGATAATTTTTCAGTGCTATATAATTTCAACGTTTATTACCAAAATTATAAGTACATTATGAGACAATATTTTTATTGTAAATAAAAACATTTAGTGGAAGTTATATTAATTATAGTGAAAAAGGGGTAACAGAAGAGAAGATCTCATAGATAAACAAATAGAAATAATATGATTGAGATTCGTAATTTCTTTAACATACAAAATGTTTGCTAGTAATTAAATATATATATGTAAATTGTTTCTTTAGATTGGAGGTACTCTTTCAGATTGTTGTCTCTGATTTTTAATTCCAGAGATTTTTTGTCCAACATGTATTGATTGCAAGGTAGTTTCGCGTTAAGATTACGTTAGTTAATACGGGTGAATTAAATAATTAACATATTGATTTAACAAATTAACCTTTTTCATTTAGTTTTAATTTTGTAACTATTATATTATCAATGTACTACGGTAATATATACGTCTTATACCATTATATAATGGTGTAGGACGTATAATATGATTTATTACTTGAAAATTGTATGAAGTCATTTTGGTATAATAAATTCTTTTTAATTATTAAAAATACTGTCATTACTATCAGGAACCTAATACGATTCATAAGTTTTATTGGATTCGTTATAGTACTGACGACATCTTTAATAATTAAAAAGAATTTATTAAATCAAAATAACATACAATTTGTAAGTAAATAGTTAAATTTGGGCTCTTTTAAATATACTATTTTGGCCTTAGTAATTCAAGATCATCCGACGTGACTGCCATCAAAAGGAATCATCTTGGACTTTATTGACGATTTCAATATAATTTACTACCAGGATATGGGAAAGAATCAGGATCCAATGCTTTGAATAAGTCAATGAATATAGGTGGCTTTATTCAATTCTCAATCATTTAGCAGACGATTAGGATATGTTTGCGATTATCATTACTTACATATATATATATATATATATATATATATATATATATATATATATATATATATATATATATACTAAATTGCAATTTGGCACTGTGATCAATTTCCTTTTTCCATTAGCGCTAAGACGTATACAAACTTTTAGCAAACATGTTAAATTGTATTAGGGATTTCTTAAATAAAGGCTTAATAATAAAAAAAATAATAACCAGATTGACTGCATTTGTCTGACATATCCAATGCCATACGCTTAATGCCATGGATACAAGGATGTCAAGAAGAAGAGACAGATTTTGTGACATAGAAATGAAGCTGCCGAATTATAATCACGCTTATTTTTCCAACTTCCTTCATTTTATCTCATTTTTAATTACAATATTCATTTTTTTAATTTAAGTATGTGAATTCTTTTATAATTACACGTATTCCTTACATCGACAATTAAGTCCTTTTATTTATCTCATTTTAATACACAGAAGATAAAATAGCTGAGACAATATCACGAAATAGTGTGGCCTTTCGCCACGATGTATTTATTTGGTGATACGATAGATATGATAAATATATTATTTGGTGTACGAAATCATTCTGTTATTAGACTTCCGAATGTTTGTCGAACTCTCTTGCATATTCATTTCAACGGTTCAAAAATTACTGATGTCGTTAAATATTTTAGACCTCTATCTTATCGTAATATCAACAAAAAATATTTTTCATCTTCGACCTTTAAAATTAATAAAATGTGCCGTTAACGGTGTCAGTTGAAGGAATTAATTATTTAAAATTACTAAACAAATATTTTTCATTTAATTTATTTAACGTTGATTATTAGTGGGGGTTGTAACGTTTTTAGTATTTGAACAAAGATTGTAATAGTATTGGAATACTAACATTAAATACAGAAAAAACAAATTATGATGACTGCATTTCGTTTTAATCATCTTTCGTGTATTTCGTTATATTTACGATTAATTTATTAACCATTCTGTCCTTATGATGTCCTTTCATTGACTAAAGACCCGTACGACTCAAGGCTATAATAAGAAAACGGCGATCTCTACATTAGCCATATGCATCTAACTTTTTTTATAAATTTCATTGCCACCTTTAATATTTTAAATACCTTTAACACTTTGATGTCGCTGTAAAGGTTTAGTTTTTTTACTTAATTGTATATATCTGATTATGTAAAAGAAAACCCTTTATGACAGGTAATTTCAATTAATGAATTGAAATCACCTTTTTTATATTAAGATTTTTGTAAACAATTTAATTACGTCTATATTGGTTTAACACTTTAATCACCACACTCAAATCATTACTGTTGATTACCCACACGTTTTAAAAATATATTATCTTATACACCCAACATCTCCTAGGATACTTTGACTATACGTTGATGCAAGTTTCATTTTAGTCGGACAAACCATTTTTTATCAAACTCTAAAAATCGACAATATAACAGTTCGTCCTATTTATATAATTAGTATGATAACCATAATATGCAGATGTAATAAATTTTATTGCGGCTTAAAACTATTTTCGTTATTGAAATAGATGAAATATTCAAGTGTAAAAATCGAACTCATGTATTGAAGGACCCATATTTTCTATTGAGCCTTGGATATAAAAAATGATTAATACTCCGTGTAAGTATATTATTTTTTGACCTATTCTTTTAATATACCAAGTTCTTCCATTTCTATCCTTCACCTCATAAATTTTAGTCCATAGCTTTTGTATTTATCCGTAAAACTATAGTACGGACAAAGATAATTTTTATATCTGGGAATTTTCATTTTTATCCCAATTATTATTGTAATAACATCTAAAATAATATATATTTCTTTGTTTAATTTAGCTTTAGATATCCTTTCCATATATATTTTATTACATTACAGTAATTATGGTCACGAACTGAATGATATCATCATATATATATATATATATATATATATATATATATATATATATATATATATATATATATATATATATATATATATATACATATTGAATAAAAACTAAATAAGCGCATGTTAAACGTCTTATTTATATTGAATAATGAAACTCGTGTAAGTATTGTTCGTTCATTTTGAAGTCGTTGAGAAAATATTACAAACTTCACAAAAACTTTAGTAATCGAAAATGCACATCGAATGCACAGCTTATCAAAATTATCGAATTTTACTCAATCATAATAGAGAATGGGCAGGGTGGTGGAGGTTTAGTCTAACCTCATTATCCATGTCGATACTGAGTTTGGAGATCCACGACGTGTGAATCTGATGGGTGAAAAAAATTAAAAAGGGAATTAAAACGGTATCTTAATATCTTAATTGAGATCTTACTTAATGAGATTTTATTTAACGATGGATTCTAAATAGTACAAGAAGCCACAAAATAAAAAAATATACTCAGATTGAGTAAAACGTAACGGAAATACTCAGATTGAGTAAAATGTAAAGGAAATACTCCAATACAAACAAGAAAATTTTATATTTCACAATATCGAGCTTTTTTACTCTTTGTTAAATAGACACTATGCGAAGGAAGTTTAAAATTGAAATTGAAATTATGTAATGAGATTTTGGAAAGATGCGCGATTGTAAAAATTATATTGAGATAGTAGTTATTCTAAAAAGCAAAAATAATAATAATAGAACTTTCGACCTCGGTATATTGAAATCTCGTAACACTGACATTCTGCACGTTTTTCCAGTTATGTTGGGAGATTAGGTTCCCGGGATTTGAGAGATTAGGAACAGCACAAAAACGTTCTGTCACGAACGCGAGCACGCGACGAGTACCTACTGTCACGCGGTCTTGTGCTTACGTGGGTGGTATGATTTTTGCTAATGAACAAAATCGGCTAACAAGAACGACGATGTTTCTCTATCAGTTCTTTCATCATTTTTATATTTACCAGAAACAGAATCTGGCAAATCACCACCGCACGGCATGGGTTCAGATGTAAATGGAATGATAAGAAAAATTACAGTTATCTTCTTCATGGTCATGCAGATATAGCAGTTAGTTGGGCAGTTCGTAGACTTCAACCACATTATAAGAATTTCAAAAAAGTTTTTTTACCCAATTGGGGTAAAAATGTAGTAACTTTTGAAAAATAAATAAATTTCCTTGCTTAAAAGTCAAAAGTAAGACTTAAAACACTTATTAAATCAAATAATAATGATCAACTGACTCTAGAGTATTTTATTTTAACATAACTGAAAGGTAATGAATTTTTGGCACCTTTTTTTCACTATCAGCATTATTTAAATAAGAAATTCAAATTAGATTCGTATTTGGGGCCATATACACGAAAGAACTCTTTTGGTTATTGTCTTCTTTAGTTAGAATTTGGAGGAAAAAAACTAGTTAGAGTTTGATAAATGTCGTTTTAGACTAAACTGATTAGAAGTCAGTAATCTTCAAGTAAGTTTCGTCAACTAGATTAGACATTAATTTTATGTTTATAGTATTTATAAAGTTTAGTTGAAATAAACGACATAAAAAGTTTTCATAAAATTGCGTGAAATTCTGTTTGAAAATATGTTTACTAATTTCGGAATACATGAGGGAAAAAAATCGGGATACAATGGTGTAAAACATATTTTGAGCGACATATTGCAACCTAACTGGTCATATTTTTGTAATAGATAATTGTACACTTTTACTTCAAAATTATGTTCAAATCTGTATCAAAATTTTAGAATATTCTTCAAATAAAGTGTATTTTGATGAATACCTTAACGGATGTTTTCGGAGATATTCCACCAAACAAAACTTTCCTCAAAATGAGAAAATGTATGAATCAAACTAAAAAAACATATGACCCTATCACAAAATAATTTAACTAACCTCGTATTATGTTACAAATACGGTGGGATGGTTTCGAAACAATAATATCAGACTTATCTGAAATATAACGGAAAATAATAACTTTAGAAAACTTTATAATTTATTAGGGTGTGGAAAAATTATTCAGTTTTTCCACATCATCTACGCGTATACTTTTTCATTTATAAGAAAAAATAGTAGATACCAGCTATGGACTAATGACAATAACTTTTATTAATTAATTGTCTATTTCCAATCCAATTAGTTTTTCTTTAGTATTTGCAAGACAAATGTTTAACTTTTCGGTGATATAACTCAAGAACGGAATCAATTTTCGATCTTGGAAATGGTGCTTCTTCCCCTAGGACTTGGCGGTCTTAAGACGAATTTCATCAATTAATATAAACATTACTTTTATGACAATAGTTCGTATAAATGTTAGCTGAAATAAATTACTTGTGATGCAAAAATCGAATTGTGTCTCGTACAGAAATTTGAAATTACGTTTCAAATCATATATACAATGGAAATATGCATTGAAAACGCGGCATTATAAAACATACCCTGCTATATTTTACAATATTTGTTGAATGAAATTTTACTTGATGCGGTCCGCAAGAAAAAAATTTGCCTTCAAAAATATTTACACTTTTTTTCTTTTTACTGACGTAGATCTACTACATATCCCTGAAAAACTTTATCAAACGTAGACGTAACATAGATCTACTACATATCCCTGAAAAATTTATCAAACGTAGACGTGACGTAGATCTACTACATATCCCTGAAAATCTTTATCAAACGTAGACGTGACGTAGATCTACTGCATATCCCTGAAATACTTTATCAAACGTAGACGTGACGTAGATCTACTACATATCCCTGAAAAACTTTATCAAAAGTAGACGTGACCTAGATCTACTACATATCCCTGAAAAACTTTATCCCTGAAAAACTTTATCACCTGAAAATTTTTATCAATATTGCTCATGAATTGAAAATATCAAGATGCCATGCGGATGGACAGGAAGACATAATAAAATTACAAGAGTCCTTTTTTGCCATTTGGCTGCGGAATACGAAAAAAAACCAAGTAAATGATATTAAATTAAATGCAATAAGCATGGATTATAATTGAGGTACAATTATTGGACGTGCTCATAAACGATAAAACTTTTACGGTCAGAATTCTTATAGAGTGAGAATGTGGCATGGTCCTTAATTATCGATTTTAGTAATGCTGATATAAAATTATTGTAGTTTTAAGCGCCTATATTAGCAGATATATGTGATACATTAAATATTGCATTTGTTATCATTCATGTTCAAGGTAAAGAACAACACTTGTTAAACACAAGCAAAATTCGATGAACATTGTGGTTGAATATTTTTAAATATTTACAGATGTATATTACTTCCATAAAATCACTCATAAAAATAATTTTTGCCACACACATTTATTGCTTATATATTATTCACATTGAAAAAATATCCTGAATTTTAAAAAAATAAGAAATAAGTACTTATTGCATCGGATAAATTTTAGATAAATTTATAATTTTTTTTTGTATTATTTTATTTTTAGTGGAATCGAAGACGAAATGAAAAAATCAGCAATTTTTGGACTATTTAGTATAAAATTTTAAAGACAATAGAATATATTTTAAAGACATTTCGAATCCTTTCCATAAACTTCCAGTAGTACCATACATGAACGAAACTATTTTTTTTAATTTTTTTCTATTGCGAAATGCGTTAGTCAATAATTTCCATTACTATATAAAATTTCAACTTTCTACTTCATATGGCATGAGGAAAACAACTGACAGATAAAGATGTGACTATTTCTATATAGCTTCCATTTTTTTTCTTGAGGTACGAAATTCTAAAACAGAAACCAAGTTTACACATTTATTTATCTTTTAATTAGTGAAATATGTCATTAATCGAAGGTTCAAAAGTAAGCCGCCCGAGATCTGTACGTAATCTAAAAACAACTTTTGAAGTCGTAAATCAATGTTTAGTACATCGGATCCGATTTTTTTATTTTTCAGCAAATGACGGAATTAAATTGATCTTCATCACAATTAATAATAACTGCTTTTCGCTTTAACAAGAAAAAAATGAACCTTATTGATAAAACGTATCAAATACACATACTCACGCACGAGCATACAGGCACGTACACAGGACACACACACACAAATTATTTAAAAAACTTCCTAAATCTCTTTTTTAGACAAGCCTTGTTAGCAAAAAAACCTTGCGTTCGAAAATACCACAGGTGTGAAATTTTGCTTTTAGTATTGTACATAATTTCTTTTTTGCTTCGCTAACATTTCTTCATTCAGAATTTTCGCGTGTTATCGAAGCGTGATTTTATTTCTTCATATTTTATCAAGCTATCCGCAGTGCCTTCTCGTTTCCGACAAAATGTGAGTCTTGACGTCTTATTTTCTTTCATCGATCGTATCGAATTCGGGACAATCTGTAAATATGGAAAGACGAAGGTTATACATTTCGTGAAATAAAATTGAAGGCGACATACGATAGGGCGACATTGGGATGTCAATTGTGTTACTCTTTAGCGATTTAACATTTGCTTAGATCTTCTTAAGTAAATATGTTAGAAAGTGAAATACGGTGATTATGTGTAACATTTTTATGCAACCATTTGAGAAAATATGGATGAAATTTCAAACATTTGCAAAAATATTACATAGAATATGATGGTGCTTGAGGAAATATGTTTATATTTCCTTCATCATTAGTAGGATCATAAAATTATGAGACGGAAATTTCGTAAGTTTAATATTATGTATCACAATATAGTTAAAATATCGAGAAATTGACTATCCAGAAGTTTAAAAATACTGCAAAATAAAATTTAATTCAAAATAAAAATATTTTCAAAATTCTTTTACGTGAAATAGACATCAACAAGCAAGTTTATAAATGTACTAAATTTCAAGTCGATTGATAAAAATAGCAATTACTGAGAAAAACAGCCATGACCTACAGTCAGATAGAGACCGAAGTCTAAAAAGCTATCTTAGGAAAATACTATTTCATACGAACTTACACAATTAATATTCTGTGCCATTATGTAAACACTTAGTCATTGAAATATAGATGTAGGCGAAGTTTGTACCGATCCAGAATAGTGCACGTACAAGCTTTTTGTGTACAGTTTATATGTGTTATATATGTTAAGGTCGTAATAAATAAAGAAAATATGAAAAAAATATTCATTAAATTTTTTGTTTATTTCAGTACGAGGAATTTATGTAATTATTTTTCCTTGCTGTCAATGCTTTTTATGTAATATGGATTTAAATTACAATATTAAAAATGTTTAGTCAATATAAACCTCATCATCAACATATCTGATAGCATCAGATTTTTCAGCCAATAATTTCATAATTGTAACAGCTATTTTTTTGGAAATATTGTTAGAAAAAACAAACAATACATTATATATTTTTGAACGCTAATTTTAATAAAGTAGTATAACACTTACCTTAATAATAATATAATTTAATCTTGCTTTCTTTCTAATTTTACTATTTCGCCTGAATGTTGGCGTACTTTATGATAATTTATTATTTCTGTAGATGAGAGACTTATCGTTTACCACTAATATTTTGCCTACGTTTAAGTCAATTCACTGTGAAATTAGTTTTGATCATGATACCTGCAATGCATTAACGATACTAGCAACCTAAATATACTGAAGTGTCTCTACTGGTCTTAACATATATTTTTATTCTCCTAACATTCAAATTATATACCTACGATTAAATTATATATATAATTATTTTTGGAATAGAATGATTTCTTTATGATGAACTTAGTTTTAAAAAAGCGGATTGCCAACAAATGAACCTGGATTAGTAATGACGCGACGAAGCGACCAAAAATGAAACAGGTTTCATCTCGGTGATCACGCGGTGGTTATTCAGTGAGACCTTTATGATTATCAAGGTAAATACGGGAGAAGGATCAATAAATCTGAACTTTAACTTGAAGCATTTAAATCAAATAGTTTGACGGTTGCTAGACTCCATCCAGTATCCGTTAAGAGTAAAAACCCTAGGTTTTAGCCCGAGCTCTCCGATAGTTTTGAGTGGGTGACTATGGATGATTTAAATGACAGGTTTGTGAAAACTATTCTTGTTTTGGATTCTAAGTCCTACATAACTCATTCTACAAAAAAAAATCTCAAACCCAATTCTAGAACTGACGGCAAAATGCGACAAAACAAAGTTGCAGTTTTGGTTGTCGTTTGGTGGCAGCTAAATGACCAAGTTTCCAAATCTACGCGACACCATTTTCGTGCCTTTGATACGAAACGCATTCAAGGAACAATTGAGTAAAATAAAGACTCCAAAGTGTTTGAGCGATACTCTCTACTGGTAACAGTCAATTGAAGAAGCTGCAAACCCGCCATTGTCACGAAGTTTCGTTGAGATATTTGGGGAGGTCAAAAAGTTTCACAAATAGTTTACTCTACATCACAAAAACCTATCACTCACGGCCAGTAACGTAAGAGCCAAGTTGACCTATTCCAAAGAAAACTCAGACGTTTGTCTAGACAAGGTCAGTATGGGTCTTAAACAAATGAAGGATAACAAGGCGGATTCGATCATACTTCACTATATGGAACAGGAATCGTGGACCAGGGTATGATCATACCGTTCTCCAAAAAAGGTCAAAATGACATGTATCTGAGTTATAAATACATTACTCCTTCAAATAACATTTATAACGTACACGTTGTTTTCGAAACCTAACCATTTTTAAGTTGTTTTTAAAAGTTACCACGAACTAACTTGCATGTAAATTTTGTGACTTCCCTACGCTAAGTTAAAAGAAATCCAAGGGGTATAATCGACCGTTATGTTCAAACAGAAAGCATAAGATTCTATCAAAACTTAGGTCGTATTTTCATCTCTACAAGGATGTCGTATCATCTAGTAGTATAATGAAGTGTAGAAGTATTCATACAGCAACGCTACCATTTCAGTACTATCTAACACGATAATCTTTGAGAAAATATAAATACTTACATTTCGTTGTAATATTTTTAATAATTTTTCCAACCTCTTTTACAAGCAGATTCAATTATTTATCAACTTGTGGGCCAAGTTTTGTGAAATTACTTAGTTTCTTTTTACTAAATCTATCACTACTCTTCCGGATAAGTCCTTCTATCTCCTTAGCTGTAAAACTTTGGAATTGAGTGAATCATGACACCATGAAATCACTCTTTAGAGATGTTTTCGCGGGTGATTTGAAAAATTTGTGTCTCGTATTCTCATATCCTAATTGCTTCTTCGTACCATCCTCCCTCTGTGTACAGAAATTTTTCATTTCTTTAATTCATATACGGAGAGTTTTATGGACGTTTAATTTGAATGAATTTCATAATTTAACAAGTGTGGTTGACGTAAAGCTATTGTTTATGTAGTCTGTAAAACTGCCTAATGGGTGGTATTAGTCTATGTTTATAATAAAACTGAGAAATGAAGAATATATAAACCATTACTAAATTATACACTTGCTGTCATGGCCACGTGATTTAATTTCCATTTTACGTTTAAATATTAATAAAATACCAACAAATTTCTCGACAAAAGAACATATGCTATTCACAATTTCAAACCCATGCTTTATGTTGTATACTACTGTATGTAGCTCTAAACTCCAATTATGAAATTTCCCTATTTTTCTCCATTTTATAAAAACTTGAGCATCAGAAAGAAAGCAATAAGATGATTTGACAACTTTTCTTAGAAATCTATGTGACACTTAAAATATTTAAAAAGAAAAAGAGAAGCCGAAAAGGAAATTTGGATAATATTCTCTACAATTACAACGTAGATGTTATAAGAGTAATTGAATAATAGTATACGAAAGGACATAAAGCGATTGATAACAGAATTTAAATTATGTGGAAATATATTTTCGTTGATGATACGAAAGGTCAATCGACAATCGTTTTCTTTTTACATCAGAGCGGTTTTTTTCGTCCTAAGTGGAAAGACTAACCTTGATTAATAAAAATTATATAACCCATAAAAGCTTAAAACCAAAAGCAAGCTGGGAATAAGTAGTGTTTGATTCCCTCCTGCCAAAATGTTTATTGGGATGAGAATGAACATATTGTGTACTTATAATGTGTTAATTTTAAGCTCTATGAGTGTACTCGGCTAACAAAAAAACAAAACACCCATTGACAAAAAAGAAATAATTTCGGGAACTAAACTGTGCTCAGCTTTTAATTCTTTTAATGATTTAATGTTACATATAACAATATTTACAAATACTTTAGCTCCCAAATATCATATCTGTACTAG
Organism: Druceiella hillmani; assembly: GCA_039881145.1. NCBI lineage: Eukaryota > Metazoa > Arthropoda > Insecta > Lepidoptera > Hepialidae > Druceiella > Druceiella hillmani. The sequence goes on from JAYKKI010000015.1 coordinate 38,912,039, forward strand.
GACTTTGCTAAAAATATATAAGTGTATGACAATGTTTCCACTAATAAGTAAACGTATTAACGGATAGATTGATTTAATACGCAAGGCATAAAAGCTTATTAATATAACATGGTTATAAACTTGCTGACTCCAATTTTTTTTCAAAGGGAAGATTGTTATATGCTTGTTTATTAATACGTAAAATATACCTTGTCAGTATGATAGTCCACTTGTTGATGTCTAATATTGAACATAATACTGAGCTTCTCCTAAATCTCTGCATCTACTTTTACTGGTGGGATCACAAATCCAATGTTAATCAGCCACCACATAATACAAAATATACATAAACTGGGTAAATATACGCCAATGTAATCAGTATACAGTAGATACAAATGGATTTAGTTAGAATCATCGAAATAGCTAAGGAAATTAATGAAAATAAATTAACAAAGTAATATCGCCTTTGGATTTTGCCTATAACGTTTCTACTTTATGATCTCCGTAGAATATTCATTAAGAAATTAAGATTTCCTTTTTTGTTACTTTTTTCCATAACTGAAATTTTATTGGTTTATCTTATTGGTTTATAAAAAACATGTAAATCAGATTTCATATATTTTTTTTGAATAACATTCACATTTAAAACAATCATTTGATTTTCGGTTATGCAAGTTATTTAAATACATACGAGAAGCATCTTTGTGAATATATATATATATATATATATATATATATATATATATATATATATATATATATATATATATATATATATATATAGTTTTATCATCTTCAGTTACTAGGTAAGATTCTTTTCGAATTATGTGTATTTATTAAAATAATTATTATAATTATTTATTTATAGGTATTTCGTGTAAAGTAAATGTTAACATACACTAAATATACATAAAAAGTGATATTTACGTAGAATAGATAATAATTGAAAGCAGTATTTTATTAGGCGTTAATGTTTGTACGTAAAACCTAATGTTGGATGATATCAGAAAAAAATTCTCATATCTCGTTATCTTAAACCACGTTTTTATCCTATCAGCAATAAAAAGTATTTGGAATGAGTACATGAAATATCTATATCTTACGTTAATCCCAGTGCGCGGCTCGCACTGGAGTGGAACGAGATAACTGCGACCGGTGCAATACGTGTTAACAATTCTTGTACAATCTGTCAAACGTATTGAATTTGCTACACGAGTCTCGAAGTTTACAATGAACTTCAAAAATTTCTTACTGTTGACCTTTCTGCAGTTATTGATAATTCAATACCTGCAGAAAGGTGAGTGCATTTCGAAAATAGCGATAGCAATAATAAATAGAAAGTGTTTGTGCACAAAAAGTATATGAAAACGACAAATACTCTCATAAAGAATATTAAACTGGCTTCCTAATCGTTAGGTAAGAAAAGAGAATTGTATTCATGTTTAAAGTTTCCAGTCCAGTTAAACAAGGAAATGTTCGCATAAGGTCTCAGAGCTTATTTTCAGAATGAATTACTCTTTATTGCCCCCCAAAATTTGGGAAATGATCGGTCATTTTCCTACATCGATTGACTTGTTAATAACTTTAATTAACTTAAATGAACGTTAATGTTATATGAATTCTTTCCCAAAGTTATAATGTGGTGATTTATTTGTGTACATAATGTTACATGTATTGTAATACAGAATACACACACTCACAAACACGTGCACGCACACGCACACACATACACACACACACACACACACACACACATATATATATATATATATATTACACACACATATATTTAAATAATTTTCATCGATTGATATTTGGTCAAACACAGCGGTTTTCCGTAGTCAACTTACTAGCTTAAATTCAAAGGCTTATTTCCATTCCTTCGCAGGGTCTTCTCGTTTTCAAATTCGACATATGTATATTGAATTATTCAAGAGACACGGAGCTATATAATTCCATTAAAAATATTTAAAAAAATATTATTTTTCTCTTTAAGCAATATCATTTCTTTCAACAAAAACCATTAATTTTTACAAAATCCCGGTGATGTTTAACGAATATTTAAATGGAGCTAATAAATAAAATCGAGTTCTATAAGTTCAATACTATAACAAAACTAATTTAAAGTGAAGGAGAGGAAGCACATTTCCGATTAGTATTCCTTATTAATATAAAAAAAAATTAATTAAAATGACAAATATTGTTTGTACTAAAAGCAATCCACTGACAACATATTAGTTTTGAATTTTTAAAAATGGCAACTCTGTGTCGTTTTCTTTCCTCCTTTTTTTGATTATCTGTCAGTAGTTGATGGAAAAAACATCTTGGAAAATTTTAAAACAAAATTCTTTATTTTTAGGACGCGGAGATCCAATAAAAATAAAAAATTATTAAGCCCAAAATGAAATTAACTTTCACGCGTCATGTTTAAGTGAGAGACGTGACCTCAAAAATGTGACCGACGACATTTATTTTAGTTTTGTCATAGATTCTGTTGAATAAAAAATATGGCATAGATCGATCGTAATCACCGATTACCACAATTGAAAAATTGACGGGCTGTGACAACTACAGTACGTGGAAGGAAAGGGGTTCCCCCTTGGCAATGCGTGTTTCCGCCAAAAGGAAATAGTGTTGATGCCACCAATTTTATTTAAGCTAAGCCAAAGATACATTTGTTAATAGATTCTGTAAATTAAGGCCATATCCACGAAGTGACTTATACCAAAAGGGTATGATATAATCTATAAAAAACTTTCGTTTGGTGGACGAAAAAGTTTAAGGAAATTGATTCACTATGTGTTCTGGTGATTACTAAACTTAGACAGTTGCAACAAGGTATATAAGTATATAAATGGATTCTGTCTATAGCATACAAACTGAGAAATGTTGACTTTCTTGTAGAGTGTAGACTATGAGCAGATCGTTGCTCACTGGATACCTATGACCGAAGTTTTTGGCAATCTGGAGCTCAGGTGTAAATATTTATGCAGTTTCGATCAAAAATAAAATACTAAAGATGTGAAAGTTATGGTTTCATCAGTTTTTCATGTAAATATTCAGAAAAATTATTTTGAGATTGTAAATAATTATAAGAATAAAGCGAATACCATTGGTCCCAATGTTCTCGCATAGTAAATAAGATCACGTTAGTAAGGATTTTCAAGAAAAAACGCGAATTAATTATAAAAAATATTAATATTGATAATTCTTATTGAGGTTGGCTATATGACTGCAAGTCCGCTCCATTACCTTTATTCAAAGCTGCAGACAATCAATACCCAGAGGTGCAGAAATGTGGAAAATCAAAATGAAAGTGCCTTTATCTAACAATATCACTGGTTAATTCAAGTTAAAAATATTTTATTTTTACCTGATCTTTTTACCAATTTACCGTCATTGAGCCATATGATATAGAATGGAGGTCATTTAGAAATTTTCAAAAAAGGATGCATTATCGCTCAAAATATTATTCGCTAATTCTCAAAATAATATGCATATGATAAATAAAACCAATTATGTCCTACGCACACGGATGTATTTATGATATCATAGATTTAGCCATTAACTTTTAATCATTAACTTTTTTAATAATATTAAAAAAGTTAATGATTTTAACACGGAAGATGACTTACCACATTCACTTAAAACTAACAATATAATTTGTAGTAGTTGTGTAGTAGTATAGTAACCATATCGAAATATAGACACAAGTGCTACTGAACTTTTGAGTTTAATTCATTCCATATGTGGACCGTAGAAAGCAAGTCTCTCGGTGGTGCAAAATATTTCATCACATTTATAAGAAATAATAATAAATCATAGCTGAATATCGACAATATAATACATGATGTACCTACTAAAATTTATTAAATTTTTGGAGTATACACATCGGTCTATTTTTGATCTATTCAAGTCAATACCTGATTTAATTCCATGTTAAATATTAAATATAAAAAAAATGTAATATTTAAAATTTTTTTGACCGGCTTTCAGAGACTTCCGTATTTTTCTCGATAAATTATTTGATATTTTGTTTTCAAAATTGTCAAAACATAGACCATAAAATATTTTAGTCAAATATGTTTGATTGAATAAATTCGACTTACAAGTTGTATTTCCGAGCCCTTAAACCCCGAGAATTTAAATTTAAATCATTTAAATGCGAAATAAGAACGTTAAGAAAATTAGAAGCAACGTAGCTGAATCATGACAGTTTTGTAAAGGGAAATGTTGACATAAAACTTTTAACGTATAATTTATAGTGGCTAGATAGCCAGAAGATATGTATATTTTTACAGTACGTGACTTTATAAACAATTTGGGAGTTTATAAAAAAGTTTAACTGTATATATTGCTAATCATTGCAGATTTTTTGTTAAGATTCATTTTCTATAACTATAGAAGAATGTTACAACTAAAAGAACTAAACGGCTATAAGTGCATCAAAATACGGTGTAAACAATTTATACGCGACAACGAACATACAAGAAAAAAGCAAATATATATCGAGATAATTATGATAGTTTTTTTTGTTACAACCATTTTTATGTTCAGGATTGGGTGTACAATTCTGTATTGTGCTAAATCAAAGAAAATATAAATAAATGACTAAACGATTGAGAATGTTGTTAATAATTAAACCGAACATAAATGTTAAATATAATAATTATTAAAACGATATATATTTAAGGTCTCCTTATGCCTCCCAAAGCTAGATAAATGTTTGAGATAAATTTGCGATTTGTTATGAGATGAATTTGGAATTTTCACGTCTGTCAAAGACATCCTAGGTAATAAATTTACATGACGAAAAATAACATGGACATAAAAATAACATGTTTTTTAAATATATGTTTCTTAATGTATAAATAACCTTATGGTATACGGTGTCTTATCATATGGGAGTTCGAGTGATACGTAACAGGTTTTAAACATCATTAACACTTTTGAAATGAAATTCTCTTACTATCTGCCGAACTGGTGTTTATTAATAGTGCCGCGAATATTAGTCGTGTGAACTACATATAAATATTTTATTTAAAATGTATTATCTTCAACCTAACTGGCGATTTTCATAATTAAATATTATAAAAGTGGCCAACTGGCTTTTATCCAAATTGCACTGAATTTGCTGATACCGGTTCATAATCTAAAATATTCACATAAATTTTTTTTCCTTCCTAAATTCCTTTCTCTTTCCGGTCTGTGATATTACATATATTTGTGGACGTAACCAACATAATATTCCGGAGTCTCAATTTACTTAATATTTGTGAAATAACAAACTTGCTTATTCACGATTGTAGCGAATAAAATAATTTGGGCACATCCAGGCAGCCAAAAGTTCAAAGTGCCCTAAATTAGTATTTTACTCCCTAAAGCTCACTGTATACATCATTGTAATTATATTAATTTATCTTGCATAGTGCCTTGCAATTTTATGTTAACTATATGTTCATATTACAAATACATGTTTACAAACCGTTCCAAAATATAAAGATGTTTTGATTGTTGATTTTTTGAAAGGAATATAGAATAAGGAATAAGGTAGGTCGAATCGATCATTTTATCATCTTTAAAGTTAATTAATACCAACGAGATGTGTTGTGGAGAATTTAGTTTATAATGAGTACATAACGTTAAAATAGCTCTTCAGCAGTTTTTACTATACACTACAATGGGTTTTAAATTGGCACGTTAAGTTTTATATCTTCTTTTGTATTGTTTCAGTCATATATCTCAAAAAGAAAGCGACGGATTCTTATAAGATCGCTCACGTGTTCATTTGCTTGTTTGTCACAACCGTTTGATATATATAAATAATTTTTATAAATTAATATTTGGTCAAACACAGCGGTTTTCCGTAGTCAACTTACTAGCTTAAATTCAAAGGCTTATTTATATTCCTTCACAGGAGTAGCAAGTAACGTGTTCTATATTCACGAATGGAAGTAACAAAAATGACAGTATACAATGTGGAAGATGTAATATGAAATTCAACAAGCTATAGGTACAAATATGCGCAAAGTGAAACATTGATATTTTTATTTAAAACTTTAGATATTACGTGGATTAACTTATTGTATTGTCAAACTACCATATTTATTCATAAAAATAAGTTGTGATATTATTTAACTAAAAATAAATTGTAACCTTGATATCATAATCTTATGTAAAATATAAAATAAAACTGTTGTTATTTTATATCGAAATAAGTGGCTTAAGACGAGTCGGCGTTCTATAACTACATTACTTTAGTTATAGATACAACGATATCAAATAACTTAAAGGACCATGAAAAGTATAAAACTGGACGTTTCATTACTCAAAACATATAAACTTGTAATTGAGCGTAATATTAGTTTTTCTTACTTAAATCTTGAAATTCTGCTATACCAACTAGAAATTTCAAATTTGTTAATAATATATAAGTTGATCATGATAAATTGAGCAATAAAACAAGTCTAAAACAATAAATTTTGATACCTATATTACTATTTCTTAATTAAAAAAAAAGTATGAAATTTTCAGAAGAAGAAAGAGATTATTATAAAAGTTGATAGCATTAGAATATTTATTACATGTGCATTAAATTCGCTTCTCGGTTATTCAAAATAAATATAAATAGTCGCAGATTATAAATTCCTACTTTTATAACAATAATCTATGCAATGCTAAATCAGACCGCTAATGTATCTGTAACCTCAACAATATTGCACGAATGAGGTGATGTAGGTAACGTTATTCGTGATCGATGCATTAACATATACTTTAAACACTAATCTTTTATTTACAAAGACGCGTCATTCAATTACTTATTTACAGACCATTCACACATACTCTTCACTTTTATACTACTGGCAACAGTTCAAGGAAAAATATGGAAATAAATAAGGAGAATGTGATTTTTAATATCTTCCATTTAGTTTGTTTTAAATATTTTATTAACTCTCGTAATGTAGGAACAAATGTATGTATATATTGTAAATCTGTTACAATTTATCTTTAAAGATCGTCGCTGTGGTGTGTTGGGTTGATCACAAGGCGTACAGCCTGTGACGATGCGGCGCACTGCGGGGATCCGGGTTCGATTTCAGGCCGTTCGTCGAACGAGGCTGGACTGGTGTTATGGTTGGCTGTAAGAGATTGCTCTCGTAGCAATAAGTCTGCCACATGTATCAATTAGATACATAAAAGTAGATAAATAAATAAATAAAGGTGAAGACGGCTTTCGTACACTGAGATTTCTATGTTTATTCTTTGATTTGTTTTTATTATTTCCAAACATAGAAACCGAGAAATAAAATAAACTGAGGGCTCAATTGGACTAAAAGATTTTTTTAAAGATTTTAAAATTTAATTTGCTGATTTCAGAAATTTCTGATAATACTTTATAAGAGTCATAGAAATTAGTCCTAGATATATGGCGTTAAATTTTTCTTTCATTTCTCTTATCTTCAAAAGACACGAATGGAAACTTTTGGAAAACATATTGACAAAGAGGACGGTAAATATAGAAAGGAGAATATAGTGATAGTGTAGTTATACAGTAAACTAATAATAAATTCGCTATATAAATATGCATGTTGCAATTATTGTTTTACTCTAGACTAATTTTTCTTAAATATCGTCATCTCGTTGGTAAAAAGAGCTAGCTTACGACAGGCATTCCTGATATAATTAACTAATTAGTCGATTAGATAACAGCAAAATATTTCATTAAACTGTACATATTTCCTTGAATATCATTTGATTACCTTACTACTATGTACTTTATTACCATTATTATTTTATGTATTTTTATGTGCTTTATTATATGTATTTTTAAGTACTTTATTTTATGTACTTTATTACCTTACTACTATGTACCCTATAATCTATTATACATGCATATTACCTTAATTTAGTTTACCTAAAGTTATAGGTTTGCTTTCTTTAATATCAAGACGACGATGTAATTGTTGGAACATAACCGCGTTTATTGAATTTGTATTTATATTTTTCGCTAAGATTTGTAAGTTCTGTTATTTTTGTATGTAATTTTTATACATTACTAACCGAGCTTATAATTGTAGTACAAAGTTTACACAAACCCAAATACAATATAACCTGGCCTGGCCAAAAACCTGGGCCTACTGATAGAACAAAATCTTAGTTGGCGGGCTCAAGTAAATGATGTTATCGTCGTGTTTTCAACAGGATACACTCTTTGAAACGTCTTCAAAATTTCTACCGAATAAAACGAAAATCTACCTTTGTCAGACATTTTTATTACCATTAATTGATTATGCAGATGTGTACTATCCTGATCTTAATGAAGAATATTTGTGCAAGTTGGAACGTCTTCTGAATAAAACTTATTATGCACTTTTTAAATTATTAAATGAAACTAACATGATACTAGAATTAGTGCAATCGTAATATACAATTGAAAAATTGAATATTTAACAAAATATAGTTAGGTGCAAAATTAAATCATTTAAATATATACCTCTCAGGTAAAATGAAATTGAAAATTTGATTTTCCGGCGATGATTCAGCCGTCTTATGACATCATCTCAAATTTAGGTATTTATCTAGCAACTGAACTGAAATATACACTCGGCCAAAATATACCAACGCTTATTTCATATATGGGTGTATGTACTCATTTTATAATTCTTATATAAATGAGCGTATTAATAAAATTTAACAAGAAACAAATGTAGACATTTGGCTGTTTAAGGTGTACAATTTACTACGCATATAATAATAAGAATACTTATGTGTAAATTGTTATAAGGTAATATTTAATCCGAAGCTATATTATGCCCCATTTCATTGCCTCGCTTGTGCAACTCAAGACACAACTACCAGACTGCTAGCTATTTTGGTCTTTACACTGTCAATAAGATCTATTAACGCCGCTAATGAGTAAACATTTCTCACGTAGATCGTTAGTGTGCACAGGAATAGTATTATCGAGTAAAGAAGTGTGTTAAAACAACTGAAGAACGCTCTTATTAAACAGTACTAGCGAAGTATCGTCTTATTTCAAAAACTTTACAGAATTGCTTAAAAAAGCAACGGCAATATTATTTATACTAAAATGCTGCTGTATTATTGTTTCATTAATCATTCAATTCTAAATGCGACCTTAAGGAATATTTGAAATTCTTTAAAGATGTCGTCTGGTTCAAATCAACATTTTTAAATTCATTCAACTTTATTTGCAACTTAATAACGTGACTCTCGTCAATGTTTCACTGATGTCTTATTCTTAAAACATTAAACTATACAAATATACAATCAGCATACTTTACCCATTATAAAAAATAATATTTCGATAACGAGGATAAGCTAATCTGATAAAGTCAGTTTATGTTATATATACGAGTACATTATATATATACATATGTTTTTAATATTGGCAAGTGTTCATCTTTCATACGATATAAAGGTTAGCAATCAATATAAGTACAATGTATCGATATTTAATATACTTTCCTCGTTTTTATCTAATTCTTAATAACTTATTTATTATACGTATTGTTTTCTCCTCGGTCAGTTATGGCTGTGTATGGTGTGAAGGGTTTTGTAAATGAAGGAAAAGAGTTTTATTTTATTTAATAACAAAATTTTATTATACAAATTTACATCGATATATATATTATTAAAATTTACATCGAATTATTTCAATGAAAATGGTAATTATTTAATAAATAACAAAAACTCCAAGTTTAACGTGTTTACGCAGTATATATGTCATGCATATAGACTGCGTAAACCTGTTAAACTCCGAGTTTCAGAGCTCTAAGAGAATAAAAGTCATAATAATCCTGGTAGGTAGGCATGGTGCACTTTTTACTATGGCTCTTCGTTCCACTTTCAGTATATAAATCTTGAGATGATGGTCATGTGGAGTAAGTTTGATGATTAGAAGAATGTCACTTTCATATCAGCAAGTTGAAAAATTTTCCTCCAGTAACCTTCCTTATAATTAGTCCTTCAGCCGTCGCGTTCGATCATGTCATCTATCCCTGATTGTAATTTATTCTATATTTAAATTTAATGAACATTGCGAAATATATGAGAGTTGCTATGGTAATATTCATGTATGTATATATGTTTTTAATAGAATTTCATTTGATGAAAAGAAAAAAAACGGAATCCTTTAAGGTCGATCACCGAAGTACGTCGATCCGTTGGTGACATCACATTTTCTCAAACTTTGACATAAAATGTTGACATAACAAATTGTAATTTGGCATAGCCATAAAACCTTTAATATTTGACATAAAAACTTGTAATTTGGCATAGTCACAAAACCTTTGATATTTGACATAAAAACTTGTAATTTGGCATAATGATAAAACATGTTACCTTACATGTATAGCAAAAATTGACACCTAGGAAGTCCATGTGTATTTTTTTTCGAATAATAGATTTTATTTTTTTTATTTCAAGTGTCGTGTAGGACACACCTATTAATCGCAATTGCAATCGACAAGGTTGAAAAGAATTAAACTATGCGTATAATATACATATACATATATATATATATATATATATATATATATATATATATATATATTTACACACACACATATAATTAGAAAAATTACTATTCCCCGTATCTCCAAAATTGCGAAGTCAAAATTATAAAAGGGAAAAACATTATTAGAAGTTTACCTAAAATTTACCAGGAATCTGTTACGATAGTTCTAAATTTAACATTATTTAATATTCAATTTATTCTTTAAAGTCAAGAAAGTATTGCTTGTTTTCAAGGATATACTAGGCGAAATACATATTTGCGATGAAAATTGATAGTATTATTTTTAAAGTTTGTACCGAAATTTCGTAGTGCATGTTCCATTCTTTCATAACAACTTTATTTTTACTCATAGAATGATTGCTATTCCTATTTTGACAAATATTTACCATGAACAGCGATTATTACTATGTTCGATCAATACATTTACGATGGAAGAAAAATTAAAAATTTTCGACGTTCGTTGCTTATGTTTCGTCCGATGTTTCGTTTAAGTCTCAATACCTCAAAATTTGCTAGATAAAGTTACTAGATAAATGTATCAAATTACCTATTAATCGTTTCTGATAAAAGATCACCGCATCCTCCAAATTTAATCAATAAATATTTGAAATCAAGGCTAATAAGAACAATCATTAGACAGTTAGATATTTTTATTTTATATTATTTACTCTTTCCTGCTCTTATATCAAGAAATCTCAATCTCAAATCAAATTTCCAAACGGTTATTTTGCATTATATAGGGATGTTGACTAAAAAATTATCGGTCAGAACCTTTGGAAATAATTTCCTTTTTAACAATAAAGTTATTACGTTTCAAATACGCTGAATGTCGTCACCATTATGTGTTGGGTTGATCATAAGGCATATGGCTATTGGCTGCGCTGCACATCGAGGGGACCCGAGTTCGATTCGCGGCTACTTATCGACCGGGGCCTGACTGGTTTTCTGATCGGTTGTAAGATATAGCTATCGTAGCAAGAAGTTCAATATATGTATTAATTAAATACATTCAAGTACTTCAATACATAAAGAAATTAATAAATATACTATATAATGACGATTTCAATATCCCGATAGACCAGCGTAATCTACATTGCCTGCAATGTGTGGAAAGGATACTTCTCGAAAAATTCTTCAATTACTCTATTCTTTATTCTTGTGGACGATCATGATTTTCCTTTCTCGTAAAGATAATTTTATCATTTTAATTACTCGTTTACGTACAGTTCTGACTTTTGTATGTCTTTTACAACCGCTGCGTAGTTCACTCTCATTTTTGTGGGCTGATATTAGAATACATCACGGTATTTACATGACATTATCTTTCCCTCATATTACTTCCTTCTATTCTTTCTTGAACTATGACCAGTATGTTAGCGCATTAATAACCGTACTAAACGAAATGGTGGAATCTATGTCAATACTAAGACAATAAATAATTTATCCTACATTCGTTAATATCACCACATATTAATGTAGCGAATGTGAGCTTAGTTCACTTGTTTGCTGTTCTCAGTATCGTTGAAAAAACGATAAGAGCTAGTAAAATTATTGCGCTGCTTGAAGAAGGCTCTAGCCATTGTTATGTGTCTCAGCAGTATAATGTGAGCCGTTCCAACGTCCAAAGTACCTGCCAACGATACCGAGAAACGAGCTCCGTCAGTAGAAGGCCCGGTTCTGGAAGAAAACGCTGCACTGAGCCACGGGACGACCGCTTCATAGCCAGCCAAGCGCTACGAAATCGTCAAGTTACGTACGAGGATCTCAAGCGGAACCTCGAAGACGTCAGAGGTACACGAGTGAGCCTATAGACAGCCAAAAGGAGACTTCAGGCCGTCAATATACGTAGCTATCGCCCAGCTCGGGGCCCTACATTGCTCCGTGAGCATCGAATTGCCAGATTGAGATTCGCTCAAAATGATTCGGTGGTGAGGATCGACGTCGGCGAGTCTTACGAAGACCTGAAGAACGCTTCGCAGAAGTGTGCTTTGAGGAAATCACCCTTTACGGTGGAGGCTCCGTAATGTTTTGGGCTGGTATTAACTCAGATGACCGTACCGAGTTAGTTTTTATTAAAAATGGTCCATGTTTATGGACGACAACGCTCGCGCCCTCCGCTCTAGAGACATTGATGCGTATATGCAGGACGCCGGATTTCGTCGGTTAGACTAGCCAGCTAGAAGTCTCGACCTCAATCCGGTAGAACACATATGGTATAATCTCAAACGATGCGTCAGAGCCGTAAAACCAGCTCCAGAAAACGTTCAGGCCCTTAAAAATGTGATCGTCGCTGATTGAGAACGTATTCCTCAGGAAATAATAAAAAACGTCGTCGAAAGCATGCCTAGCAGATTAAGCGCATTGATTTTAGCTAGGAGAGACTATACATGTTACTAAATTTTTAAATTTTATGTTAAATTAATGAAAAATATTCAAAAATAAACTTTAGCCATTTTTAATGTACCAGTATGAAAACGCTCATCTGTGGACTTTACATAATTTTTTTTTAATTATTCGCATTTTTAATGACTGAAGTAGGTAAAGACGATATCTCAATAATAAATAACAATATTCTGATTATATCGCCATATAAAATGCATCAAATAATAATAAAATAACTCTGATATGGTTTATTCCTATAAGTGTCCGTTTTTTTTGCAAAAGAGTATATATATATATACATATAGTATCAAAGCGTACATATACTTTGATACAGCGGTCATATAATGATGGTACGAAATCCTCGTATTGCAAATATAACTCTTACGTGACTTATATTTTCTAATTTTTTAGTCCGATATCCTCACAAGAATGTTGTTATTTTCTAATATACTTATTTAATTCGTAAAGTATTAAATAACTGTTTTTATTGAAATTTGTTGCGGCTATAATACCGAGACTAAAGACGCGTGCCTGAGCGGACCCAAGAGGTTTATTGGGTGATGTAGATATGAGATTGGGTAATTTCTGTTCTGTTAATATTTTATTTCCATTTTTTTTGCAAAAGACTTTATATATATATATGTATATGTATATATATATATATATATATATATATATATATGTGTATGTGTGTGTGTGTGTGTATACGTATAAAGTAAATTACATGTTATCTTAAAGCGCTAATAGAATATTGCCAAAATTTAATCTACTAAAGCTAGATTAAAAATAGTCACCTTGGTACGTGGTCCTGTTCATAATTTTTACATGATATATTAATTGTAGAATCGATGAGAATTATAATTTAAGGTTCAGGAAGTATATATATAGCAACTGAGTTTTAAAAAAAGTCGTTTAAACTATTTTAAATGTATTTTTAAAATATACTAATATTTATTTGGTGAATAAAAAGTACTAAGTTTCCTGAAGTCGGATTAAATGGGAGGATATTATATAATACGTCTAGTATTATTGATTGATTTAAATATTGATCGAATGCAATTTATATAGGGCAACGTTTACAGTGAACATGCTGTCAGAAGAGTGTCATCCAGTCAACCAAAGGAAAATAAATTTAATAAATAGTGGTATGGTGGATTGCGAGGCACTGTGAATACAATATAAAAGAAAAAAATCAATCAATCATTACTTTTTTATTTTTTGGCTTTACTATTAAAATAATTATAATAACAATAAAATGCTAAATTCGACACGTAAGTAGGAACATGAAACGAATAAAGTTTAATATCTTTAAGGTTGACAGGATGCAGAAAGGATAATAAATACGATTAACATAAACGATATAATAATGAAGCAATTTATAAAGGCATAAAAAGATGAAATGTTATTAATAAGATAAAACGATTCGACACGAAAGCAGGTATATCGTAATAGAGAATACACTTGAATAGACAAATTGTAAACAAATCATCATCAGCGTAAAAATGTAAGTTTGATATTAGACTGGTGAAAGAGGATAAAGACGGAAAAGGTTATGCATATAATATTGTAGTCTATAGAATTCAGCAAGTAATTAAACTGTTCCAGGAAAAGTACAGGTGGTTTTATTATTTTGTATTACAAAATGAAACCCTAATAAGATTACCATATGTTCGTCCGTCCGTCTACTTTTTAACCGCAGCTTACGTTCTGAGTAGAATTTTTTAATTTATTTTAAATTCATAGCCATATGTATACACATACATTTTAATAGTTAATACTACGAATAATACTATATTAAAGGGGTCAAATACGGATTAAATTTGTTTTCAAATTTCGTGTTTCTTCTGGAATATCAATTTAAGAGAAGAGTTATAAAACATTTATTTCAGAATTTTATATAACTCAGTTTCTGATATATTGGAAAAAAATACCTTGGGGGAAGAGGCAACTGTTTTTGTAGCATGTGTAAAACTGACTTTACATTTTTCATAACTTTATATATGTTATATTTACAGACATCGGAAAATTGTGTCTCCTGCTTCTTCTCTTTCCTACCCCACCTCTCATTTCGAGAACTGTTAGGCTAACTGTAGAGGTTTGGAAAATGGCGTCACTAGAATTGTATGTAAAGTTTACTGGAAAATGATAGGGATAACTCTAAATATCAAAGTTATTTGGAAATTCCCAACGTTTTTACATTGATGAAATATGGGCTATATATTCATATGGTAAAAATTATATTATTTTTTTGTAAGTAGTTAAATACAAACACTACATGCCCTTAAATTTTTGTATATGTTTATGTATGTACGGTACCCTCGTAGTGCGAATTCTATTGTTATTCGAATTAAACTTGAATTAAACTGCTGTTACTCGAATCTGTTACTGGTAATCTAATTGAAAAGTAAGCATTAATTAATTATTAATAAATTGAATGGATTATGCGGTCATTTACTTTCAAGTAGAACAAATCATATTGAAATAGACGATCAATTATTCGTGTTTTAAGCTGTGATATATTTGAGAGATATACTGATTACCTTTTTTAACTTGATGAAAAATGCTCCATTATATGTAGTATATGTACGAAGCTAACAACACATCAGTAATTGTGGTGAAGAATAGTTGATTGTCGTTAAAATACAATTTAAAAGATGACTTTTTTTCAGAAATTTGAAAATAATATTCATAATTATTTGTCGTCTTTTTCGTACGTACGATACTTGCGAACATTGTTCAGAGCCGCTCGGGGGAATAACCATCGCCACTGCGGGTAAACACCGCACACCGAGTAAGTATTGGGTGTGTTAAAAAGAGTTATGTGAAATATTTTTTCCACTCAATTAAAAAAAGGGCGTGTTTTACGTTTAGCATCTTTCTTTGTCCGACATCTATTCTCGGTCACCGTGTATATGTGTATACACACACACACACACACATATATATTATATATATATATATATATATATATATATGTATACATGTGTGTGTGTGTCTGTACATAGCTATTTGGGCTTTTCATACGATCACAATAATTTACTGCGATTTATATTTACGCAGACCAAATTTTTAAGAGAAAAAATAATGGGTTTAACAAAACATATATTATGACTTCGAAGAAAAATGTTATGATGTAAACAAACAATTTCAGACGGGAGTTAAAATTAACTTCTTTTAACAGTTATTTTACTTGTACTTAAAAGCCATCAAATATTTGCTTGAAGTTTTTTTACTAGGGCCTATAGAACATGTCCCATTTTTCTCGTTAAAATTTAAACGTTTGATTTTGATATTTTGTAAGGTTTTGGTTCTTTATCCAATGAATGAATTTCGAAACATTTTCCGGAATAATCGCTTATTCCTGTTTGAATACTTTTATGTCATCAATAAGGTAGTATTAGAAATATCATCAGGGTGGCGAAGAGGTTTTTTTATCGATACCAAGTCGGAATACCACCATTTACTCTGATTTATAATAGTAATGTTTTTTACCCCGCCAAAAAAATAAAAGATGTAATTGACGTTTTGTTGGCATTTCATCCACATTGCAAATGTATAGAGCATATTTTGCAGACAATACGAAGTTAAAAGCTTATTTTAATTGCAAATATGGATACCAAGCTGAAATGCGCTTCTGAACCAAGGTTGTTATTTACTTTCCACTCAATATAAAAAATTGTAAAATATAGAAAAATATAATAAAATTATAATTTCGTAAAAAAATATATAATTTCGTAAAAAAATTCGCCTTTGAATTTGGAATTGAACAGAAGCCTACTTATGAAAACAATTTATATTTTATTTTTAATTGATATACACAATAACAAAAATTGTGAGCCATCATGGGGCGCCTGATAGATGTGAAACATCTAAATTTGTTGTATTTTTATACTGAAATATATTTATTTGAACGAATTGAAAACGAAGAAACAAATATTCAAGTAGTTGTTAACAATAAAGTATTAATTTAATTTTACTATTTTATTTTTATGAAGTAATTCATCACAGATATATTTATTAACGATCTATTAAAGATTTATTTTTAATTTTATAATACTTTAACCGACAAGACGCGAATCTAGCCGAATTAAGTCAGAAAAAGCTGGCAAGGTGCGATATTGGCCGAATGGGACGTCGCGACTTGCCATCAGAAAGTATTAACTCTCGTCCAAACGCATTAGATATTTCACATCATTTCACATTTATTTCCGAAACTACTGAACCAAAACTGAAGCAAAAGAACTAGTTTGGAAAAGGGTGATTTGAAAATTACGGGAGAACTATAGCGATTATCCTAGATATAATAATATTTAAAATGTGCACCATTTTTATGCCTGTGAAAATGATTTCAGGTAATTTATTAAGATTGTAAAAAATTATTGTTTAATAATGGTTTAATAGAAATGCCATTCACCCTTAAATGTTTATAACCGCATAAATGCGGGTTCAACTCGTACCTGGGAAGTTTTTTTTAATATATGTATCTTAAGGACAATAATATGTTTTAAATCGATCTAAATCTGCCTATCCGTACAAAAGTTATAATTTTTTTATTTTTCCTTTAATCTTTATTAGTAGTTAAGACTTGAATATTAAAAAATAACATTTTATTCATACTCATTATGGATACAATAGCTTTATCTATCTATGGCATTTATTGCACTACAAAAGAAATTGCAGGTCGGCTACGGAATTTATCTCACTACAAAAATGTTTGGCAGATCATTATATAAAAGTTTCTAGTGAAATTCTCACAATACTTTTGCCATTAAATTTATCTGAATGTCTGGCGAATAATTATTATAACTGAAGTCAAGTAATAAGAATATGGCAGGTGAAAGGAAATCTCGTAAAATTTGTAATTAAATATTTTGGTTTACCAGGGCTTAGTTTTGAAGTTGGTAGTTGGAAAATTGTTGAAGGAAGTAATTTAGAATTTTGTTATAAATTGTTGGAGTTTATAATTATTTTGGCGATAAAGGTATAATAGATTACGAAAGCATAGAGAGAATCTACGTTATATTTGTAAAGAACAAAAATTGGGACGTGAGATGCAAAAACGTGTTAAAATTAATTTTGTGTTAATTAAAAAGATTTATATAAGCGAATAGTTAATTACAAAGTATAGATTGACGACCTTGAAGAAATATTTATGCCTTCTCCTTTATAATCCTTTATAAATATGTATACTTACGGTTTTAATCCAAATGACATTAAAAATATATAAAAAACGTGCCACTTTATTATTTTTTTAATACCACGTGTCTTTGCATTTATACTCTCCTATGTCGCCGTCTTCTTTATTTAAATCTGAGAAAGTAATAATACTTCAACGAAAAACGTCTAGTAAAAGCTTTGAAAGTACTTATAAAACTGTGTAGTCAATTTATCGTATCGAATGGGAAAAAATCGATTCATTATCTAATCAATGTGTGGGCTCAAATATTGACGGATTATTAAATCCTATAAAGTTCTAGACCATCATCATAGAGCCTTCTTTCTAATAATCGGTTATTAACAGTTGAAGGTTTATTAAATCTATTATTAATTAATCCTACAACACTACACATTTTTACAAGTGGATAAAATGAGTGTTTTTGTTATTTTTAGTTTATTATTATACACAATTAAATGAAACTACGTGATGTAGTATTATTTCTACTATCTTTAATTTCTTTACCACGACCTAGGTTTCGTTGTATTACAACATCTTCAAGTAGGATATTAGCAAAGATATCTTTGTCTATCAAAGATATCAATTATTTTTTAAAAATAGTCATGTATTTTTATTGATATACTCTAATTTAGGGATATACTCTACTTTTGAGTTCCTACGATCATTTGTGTTAAATATAATATACGTCTCGATAGTTTATGATGTTAGGTTAGCAATATATTTATATTTCCGTGTTTGTAAGTAATGGACTGTTTATATTGCTTTGTTGCGGTTAACCGAAAATGATCCATTGCCCATTATTAAAGAATTGTTTCAATAAATTATTTAATATTTATTAATAAAAGTAAAAGTATTCTATATAATAGAGAGAAATAAAATTCCTCTAAATTATGTAAAAGTTTTGACGTAAATTAATCATAATTGATAGAAATTTACGGACAATATTTATTTCTTCAGTTTATTAATCATCATAAAGATTTAAAAAAAAACGATGGAAATTCTAATTAGTTTTAAACTTTTTTAACTTATCCCTGTAAAGTAGCATCTATATAAGGTAAAGTTCTTCTTGAATATGGATATTCATTGCATAATTTAATTTTACTTCATGAAACTCAACACTCCTTGGCGCATAGTAGAATACCAAGCAAGTTCTCATAGTAGAATATCGCACACTGTGAATATATTCACACGAATTAATTTATGTACTTGCTTTTCCTTCTATTAATTTCTTCTCTTGTTAAGCTACCATCGTAAAAGTTAGGACTTTTTGAGAATTTAAGAGAATTGAAAAGTGTTTTATTTATTAAAATGTGCCGAAGTTTCAAACAGAAAAATATTTGGTTTACTGTTGAACCTAGACTTTGTCCTCTTCATAATACTATTTATTGGGTTGGCTAATATGTTTTAACTGTTGCCAACCGAGTTGCTGTCAACAATATATACATGTTACATTACATTTAATTTATGTATGTACCATTATTGTCTAATACTTTTCGCCATCTAGTATTCACACACCGTATTTTGAAACTTTTCCAATTCATGCAAATGTGTTTAACTATGGTGTCATAACTGCAGTATATATATATATATATATATATATATATATATACGTCCATATATACATACTCATATCGAAACTTTTTAAAATAAAACTGCCGTTGCCGAGATACACTATATTACAATCCAACAATGACATACAAATAGAAATCGAAGGGTCATTGGCCACTCATGTTACATTTACCGCTTCGAGTAGCCTTATCTCTGAGGGTTCTGCGATTCGTGGATATGACGCGACAGAATGACAAAGTGCTCATACAAAAGATAACTGAGTACTATGATCAGCAACCGCATTTGACCTTATTAATTGTGTTAAGAAGTTAAACCGGTAAGAGCTCTCTTTTATTTCACAGACTACTTAAGTAAATATTGCGATCAATTTATTCTTAGTTATGGAACTTTTAGATCGTACTGTGCTGACACAATCCTACGAATGAATTATTAATTTATATACAAAATGAATTATTAATTCTACATACTTCTACTGAAAACCCATTGTACGGCAGACATGCGATTACTACTTTGCTGGCTAAAGTCCTAAGTAATCAGTAATACGCTGATGAATAAAATCAAGCATAATATTGCTACAAAAAATTACATAAAATAATTAGGCCAGTAACATAGTTAAAACCTTGACATGTAACTCGAAAACTAAGTATTAACATTTTAAGTTTAGTACTAGAGAGGAAAGTAGAACTACTTCACAGACCGAATATATAATATAGCCGAATATTTAGACAAAAAAACAGAGGGATACGAGATGTATATCGGGCTGAACTGACACAACAATTAAGGGGAAGGATAATCAAATTATTCATTGAATCAATTTATGGGTTACAAAAAGTATATAATAAAAATTTTGCCGTAGTTTATACTATTATTTTCATTAAATTAACTTGTGAGTCATCGAATACTCTAAAGATAATACTTCCTCACGGTTCCATTCAGAGTCTAAAACCGTTAGGTTACAAAAAATACTCCTCGATGTGTGCTTGCTAAAGGGTTCAGCTTTTTACATTCAGCCGACACCACAGCTTTCGGCTGTAACACGTGATGCGCAAGTAATGCTAACGCGATGTCGACGTCAGTAGTGTGTAATGTAAAAGCTTTTAGTGCTACCGTACGAGTAAGCCAAACAGTCGTAAATTATCGTGTGTGTGTTTTATAAATGGTTAAAATTATGGAGGTGGCTCTTAAGTTGGTCTGGGCTCGAGTTAAATAAGTCCCAGTGTCTTGTGTTTTTTTATACCCGCTTTGTAACTTTTTTGTTAATTTATAATTATTCTATGTTTATTTATTTAAATTACACTTGTCTATTTTAATAATCGCCGGGAAAGAAATATACGAAAGAATTGCGTTAATTGTTTTACACTGATGTTAATGCGATAATGTAATTGAGTTGAATATCGTAGAAAAGTAGAGAATTGCAGTATAATTTTGATCAAATACACGTAGAATAAAGAGGTCGAATCGATCGAATTTCTCAGCTGTAAAAAATAATAATTTAAAAATTTATGAAAAATAACGACACAATATTTGTATCTTGTACGTAGATACTAATTTTTTTTTGTTTTGGAGTCGGTTCAAAATTAAAACAAACATTACCTGGTAGTTGTAACGAAATCCAACCTAATATTACTTTGATTTGATTTTTTTTCTGCATTCATTTTTATGTGGACCTGGCATTAACTCCAAAAAAGCAATGATTAATTTTTAGTATGTATTTAAAAAATTCGGTATTACAGTACAGTAAGTACTTATACTTACTGTACTGTAAGTACTCAGGTTAAATTAGTATTTTTATAAAAATAATGGATAATCCATTGCGAAATGTAACGAAAGTGAAATCATTCCCCCATTATTTGCAAAATTTTGATACTGATTTCTCGTTTTGAATCTGTAACATAGATAACTATATTAAATTCTTGTTAATTTACCTCTTTTGCTAGTTGTACTTTTATTTTGGTTAACGTTTATCTCTAATACAATTTAAAACTTATAACATTTAAAAAGGAAATAAGACAAAGTAACTAATCAATTCAATCAAATATTAATTACGTTTGAAAGAGTTTATTTATATACAAGCCCAAGAAAATCAGCTGGGGCTGCCAATGCCCTGCCTATACCAAAAATTTCGCAGTTTTATCAGTTCGTGACTAATTGAAACTGTTAAATGCGCAAACAGCTTTTCTATGCTGCTACAATGTAAGTGATATTAGAAACGGAAATAGCAATGGCAGTCGCGCCGGATTTTTCCAGGTCTATAATTATATTAATAGGTTCTTACTTTCTTTTAGTCGGGGGGTTTTCAAATAATTATTCAATCGTTTTTTAATTACAACGACTACATCCGTTGTGGGTTTTTTCAACATTTTAAATTTTATACTTTTTCCATTAAAACGTTTACATCTGTCGTGGGCTGAATCAACATTTTAAGTTTGATTTTTGTTATCAGTCTTAATAACTAAGCATCTAAAAAGATATTAGCCAAAGAGCAAGCTGATGTGGTTCTTAGTAGAGTACGATCTTTAGACGGCGTAGTAATAACTGATATAAATCAAAGAAAACTTTAACAATCCACGCAATAGCATAGCATTAGACGAATTAGAACGCTCGCATCGACGAAGCCGAAGAAAGGCCATAAAATAGTTAATATAGGTCAATCAAAAATATTTATTACAGCACCCCTGATGAGTTAAGAAAATAATACCTGACTAATAAGCTTCGTCTTTAAACTACAATCTTTGTACTGAAAACCGTATTTAAATCGGTCAAACGGTTTTAGAGAAAAATGGGATCATCCGTTTGCAATAAAATGTTGCAGCACCTCCTGGCGAACTAACATCATAACATTTATCTAAGAACCATCACCGATTAGTCCCGAATATTTTTCAGAAAAACCATATCTAAATCGATCAAACCATTTTTGGAGTTAAATGGGAACATTCGCTTGCAACAAAATGTTTCAACGTCCCCTGATGAGCTAACACGATAACACCTATTTGAGAACTATCGCCGATTAATCCCAAATATTTTTCAGAAAACCGTATCTAAATCGGTCAACCGGGAGATACATGGGAAGATACAACTGGGAGATACATGAGAAAATTCGTTTGCAACAAAATGTTTATTGCTGCTCCCCCTGGTGAGTAATCACAGCGACAACCATTGTGAATTAATCATAAACATTTGACAGAAAACTTCATCTAAATTGATCAAACCGTTTTGGAGATAAATGGGAACATTGGATAGCACACACAAACAAACAACCTCTCACCCTAAACGCATATACCTCCTCCGTTCCGTCGTGGGAAAAAAAATATATATACATATATATATATCACAAAATTTAACAATATGTCTTAGCAATAAATTACCTTATTCTTACGTTTATGTTGTAAAAAAAATACCGCTAATTTAAGACGATGCTCGTATTAGTTTCATTAAAATGAACTAAGTCGTAGAACATAAAAAGTATTATTGAAAATGACCGGTACTTCTCTGCGTCGACTATGTTGTGTATCATTTTGTATCGACGCTGAATTAATAATTAAAAATATGTAGATTATTATTATAAATATACAAAAAAATTGTAGTTTATAAAATAAAAAATACTAAACCAGTATGTTTTTCTTTTAGCTGCTAAATTCAAAATTATTGCGTCGAAACAAGAAGTTTCTTTAGTTTAGTAATCTCTACACGTAACAAATCGACAAATTTGATCCTAAATACAATTTAGGATTTCAGTCCATTCGACTGTCAGACGTAGAAATTTGATAGTACGATCAAAATTAATATATCTATATCATATGTATCCTTTAAAAATATTGCCTAAAAGAAAGATCAGGTTAGTCGCTATTATCTTATTATCTTATTTATTAGTACAGAAAATGTAGAAAAATTGTACGAACTTATCATATTATACTACAATTAGTTTCAGATGATATATTAAACGGTTTTGGTTGTTCCACAATGAGACTTGACAAGTATTTTCTGTATTACCAAGTAAATATAATTCTACAATTATTTTAACCTAGAATGAAATAAATGTCAATAAAATAAACATTAAATTTTATGCATTTAAATCGGTCAATAAAATAAACATTAAATTTTATGCATTTAAATTAATGTTTAAATTAATATTCTTTTTGAAACTATCTTTACAAGGATCACTATATTTACGTATATTTCTGTAGAGTGTGTCTATATTTGTCACTTGAATTTTAACATCGATTTATTGTATTGGTTTCTATCGAGGAAGTCTATGAAAAGGTTGCTTTTCAATGTTCTCCTAAAATAATAGCTCCTTTCTGAATTTTATGTACTAACTTCAGATCCTATATTCGATTGATTGTTATTGTCATCGTCATCGTCATCGAAAGCATAGTGCTTTTGATCTAAATGTTTTGCTTCTTCAATATGTTACACATCTAATGGGCATCGCAATTGTTTGTTAGGTTTGGACTTGTCTTGGATATATATATATATATATATATATATATATATACATATATATATATATATATATATATATATATATATGTGTAAGAAGTTATCTTTCATGTCTTATCCCACTATATCGAATATTTTAAGCGATAAAGCCGATATAAAATATGTTACCTGGGTATAAAAAAGGACGGACCATTTATAAAATGTTAAGTACTATTTAATTATAGTTTCGGATTATTTGAACCAACAGTTAAACGAATAAATTTGTATATTTACCTATATTTTATTCAAAATATCAATCCATGTTTAAGTTTAATATCATATTTATTTGTAATAAATTTTAAAATTAAATCGACAAGAATAGATATAGACTGACACTCAGCCTATCTTCTATCGATTTATTTTATCTGTAGCTTTGCTTGTGTTGATGAACGAAACTCTAGCAATTTCAAATTTATTTCGGTAACAAAAGCATTCGTCAGCGTTGTTTGTTTTGTCACAAAAATTTTGCAAGTATTCATTTGAATTATAAAGGTATATAGTACTTAGATTTAGAGAAAACGCGCGACGGGATTAATAAAAGGACTCCCACAAGCATTTATCCAAAATAGTTTTTGTATTGATGGTGTCATAAAAGTGAAAATCAAATGAATATTCGTAAGCTACCAATTTTACACAAAGTTCGTTATAGAAATGTCATCTGATGTTTCTATAACGCCGCTTCACGGTAAGTTATATGCTTTTATTTTCACAATATATTTTCTAATAAAAGGTATCTATAATTAAAAATGTATCTGCATTTTCACGTACAATATTTAAAAAATAAAATTTAACTAGGCAGCGCATTATTTCGTATGTTAGTTTGAAGGTAATATTTCAAAATTTAGTCGTGGTTGTTGTCACATCCACTTGAGATGAAGAAGATCTCATATGGAAAAATGGTTGCCAGAGTCTCGAAAAGTTGGACTTCTCCAGTCCCGCTAGATGAGCGGCCGGGAATCGGACCCGGGTCCCCGCGGTACGCCACGCACTCAACGGCCGTATACCTTGCGATTAATCAAACAACGACCAAAGTTTAGTTGACATGAATTTATTTTTTGGTACTTTAAAATATTGAAACCTGTATGTTTAGAAAAATGTTTTGAAATTTGAATACAAGCGCTATATATATATATATATATATATATATATATATATATATATATATATATATATATATATATATATAACTATATAGGAACTTATCTCGTTTGGCGTGAATTACTTGATAACAACAAGAGATTTATCAATGACGTTAATATTTCCATAGAGACAATATCAACATTAAATGTATGCCAATATTGGCTATTTTAATCCCAATATACAAATTAACTTTGTGATTAAAGACACTTCTAAAAAGGGAAAAAGCTAATTGAAGAGTGGATGTTTCAAAGGCACTAAGTACCAAATCGATTTTAATAGAGTACAATAATAAAAAAAACTGAATGTTTAGCGTAAACAAAGATTTTTGCTAATATTCCACTTGAAGATGTTGTAATACAACGAAACCTAGGTCGTGGTAAAGAAATTAAAGAAAGTAGAAATAATACTACATCACGTAGTTTTATTTAATTGTGAATAATGAATTTCTACAAAATTAACGCCAAATATATTCAATATTTCACCACGTAATTATTTAAGGATTTGACATTGCTATGCAAAACTCAAATAGTTTTTGCCTTTTTTATCTGATTTATTATAAGCATTATGTACTTGGAAATCTACCAAACAATATGTGTGTTGCCTTACACGTTTGCTTTTCTTATATTATCCTCTATACCGCAGTGGAAAAAATCTTGTTATTGCTACTGATCAAATAACATTAGAACTTGTTTGTCTATTTCGTGTTGCTTAATTCTGAATTTTTGTAAAGAAAGTGAGTTTTACACCTACGAAAAATACGAGTATGAACTCTTTATTACGCCATTTTCGACGAGATGCTATTTCGTGAATATACAGGGGCCCCTCGTATACTTGCGATTCATTACAGCGCATTCAAAAATTTCTCTGGGAATGATATTTGCTCACGAACACGTGTGAGTACAAGTTGCTCCGTCCTTGGCGAAATACGTGAATTTTATATCATATTATATTTTAAATAAGTCGTTATATACGCTAGTTAAAGTCGTTGATGTAATCATGAAAATTCACAATTCGTCACGAAAATTGTAATAAAGATCGCGGAGAAAATGTTTCTGCTTCGTTGTCGTACTCAGTAGGTATAATTTTTATTAATATATTCGATTAAATTTGCGATGTATTTGATACTCAGGAATATAAAATAAAGTTGATGACAAGTACCGACTGGTGGTGTGGGGAATTTCGTAGAGTTTTTTGATTGCCTACATTTATTTATTTAAGGTAGAAGGTGCAATTGTTTCGCACAAAAATTCAACAGAAAAAGGACGGTGCCTTTATTTAAGAAATAAGTAATAATACAACACAAACTAAGTAAGTTCCAGTATATATTTTTTTAGTCTTCTTTTTCATTTTAATTTAGTTTTGTAACACAAGTAAAACAACACCATTGTATCAACGGTTTGTTTTCTTACATGACGTTTTCCATAAATGTAGTTGGTGTGGCGTATCTACCTAAGCCATACGAGAAAAATTAAATATTAATTAATTCATTAGCAATACTTTCATTAAGGAATTCACTAAAATATAAAATTAAATATACCATTTCTCAAATGGAGATGCCGCAGTATCGTGGATAGTGGGAGACACGCAAGTAAGTTGAAATATATTTTAGGGCGTTTCCCTTTATTTCCTATAAGTGATGGGAGATGTTTGAAAACTAAAATTTATAGTATTTTAAAATTTCTCTTTAACGATATATTACTTGTATACCTTTGTTCAAAGACTCGTTTTTAGCTATTTTTTGGACTTTGAACCATTGTGAAGTTGTTAGATCAATTTGCTCCATCTACGAAATTGATCTAGATTTTAATCTAATCTGTTTTTGCGCCGAGTTTCAATCTGATTGAATGTAAAATATGCCTTTCAGAGTAAAGTTGGAGATACATTTACATAATTTGATTATGGAGGAATTCTCTAATTTTCCACCGTATTTATTAAGCATTTAACTAAGGGATTTTAGTGGAGTTTTCTTTTGAACTTTATCATTTTGTTATCATTACCTATAAAAATTCAAATATTTATCTTAAATCCCAATAGAACTTTAATTATATATTAATGTTTATCGTTATGAAGTAATTGTCATACATTTTTTACTAAAATTTATGTAAATACAATTAACGTCTAAATTAATAAAAATCATAAAAATGTTTAATAGATCTTCTAAAGCTCTGTAAATACATGAGTTAAACAAATGGTTAGTATAGGTAGACCCTACCTCAGTCATACAAACGCTTGTAATAAATAATGTGCTTACAAATTCTCAAACTTCGTGTAACTAAAAAATATAGCTAAGATCTGGTTTTTCACACAGAATAAATATAAGTGATGTCCCGCAGCTTCTTAAAAATAACAAAGTATAGAAAGCAAGTATATAAAGTAACTCGACTAAATGTAAAAAAGGCCCATAATATTGAGAGAAAAATAATGAAAAATATTATTGAATAGTGGACTGCACAAACAATAGATTCAGGTAATTTAACTGGTATATTACAATAGTAAGGCCTATCGGCAGGAAGTTGACTGATTGATTTGTTATAATTTTTTAAATCGATTGTTGTGTTAAAAAATTGGTCGATAATGTACCGACATTGGTCAATTTCTTGGCGAAAATACAGGCCAATGACAATATACAAATACGAAGCATTATAATTTCATGTTTATGCGAGCCGATGATAACATGTTATTATTGACGAACGATAGAAATTTACAGTCACAAGTGACACAGATAAGCTAGAGGCGTAGGTTTAGTGGCTGCCATTAAAAATAAACAATAAGATAATGTAACGTATTCATAATTTTGTTAGAAAAAAATTATAAAAGAAAACCTTAAATGGTAAATATTTTAACTGGTATTTAGTAAATTTTCATTCGGTATCCTATAGGATGATGTACAATTTTTTTTTCGCTTTCTGTCTCAACCCACAAAATGGAAATTCAATGTTTTACACGTAGTACCTTTATTTCTTACAACCTTTCCAAATTCCAAGTTTCTTTCCACATTGCCGCTGACGAAAATACTTGCGACAGAGCGAAACCGAAGTTATTCAATAATCGTTCCATTTTTATAAATTTGCCGTGGAAAAACAATATCATTGAGATAATTTGGGTAGAAAATATTACCATAAATATGTCAGGGCAAAAATAAAAGTAGAAGGCTCAAAGAAAGAACATCTGATAGATTTTAGGGGCAACATACAGATAAACTTGTATGAATATATGTGAACAAGAATGAAGTGAAAAAAAATAAATCAAGATATAGAAATATGATGCACAATTATTCCTGTGTATATATATATATATATATATATATATATATATATATATATATATATATATATATATTCTGCGGATAAACCTACATTTTTTTGAGTCTTGTCCGACACTCTGATAGTAAATACATTACGGAAATTAATATTTGCTGAAAAAAAGGAAAATGTTGAAATTATTAATATTAATATTCATATAATGAAAACTTATTTTTTTCCTTTTCTTTTGAACTAAATC
Organism: Druceiella hillmani; assembly: GCA_039881145.1. NCBI lineage: Eukaryota > Metazoa > Arthropoda > Insecta > Lepidoptera > Hepialidae > Druceiella > Druceiella hillmani. The sequence goes on from JAYKKI010000015.1 coordinate 38,940,805, forward strand.
TTTATATTTTGTTTTGAACAATTGAAACGAACTTTTCCTTTTACACATTTCGTATTTTGTACCTAACTACGTGTAGTGTAAAACGTTCAGCTCTGTAATTATTGTATTTTATTTCAAGTGGCAATTATTTTGCCGTTAGACTTCAATTAAAATATCATGTTCTTTCTGGGTCGCTCCTCTATATATTTTCATAATTATATGGAAGTGAACATCTAGATGACAAAATAACAATGTTTACTTATAACCTTATCGTGATATATATTTTCAGCATTATTAATGGAATATGTTCGTTGTTGTATTCATTACACTTTCTTTTCTTAATGCTCATTTTGTAATTAAGAAATATATATATATATATATATATATATATATTACAACAGTAAAACTCTAAAATGAATTAATATATTAGTGGACGTATGCATACAAATTAATGAGTTTAACAGTGGTTTATTCATAATGAGTCGGTCAAGATAAGTGTAGTTGAAAACTAATAAGAAAATTGCAGGGAGTAGAAACAGATCAGATTTAATTCTCACAAAGCATGTATTAAAATTGATTCGTAATCGCTGGAATGGATGATTGTATTCGAATTATAAAAAACGAAGCGCTTTGTGATGGTGTCTATAAAAGGGATGATGTCTTTTAGGAAACAATTTTCCTAGCAGTATAAGTTTTAAGTTAAGGACGCTAATAAAATACGCGATATTAAATAATAATATGCAATTTATTTTGAACAAGCAACAGTTTTGCTGCTCACGAAATAATTATATCATTTATGCATTGTATTATGAACTGCGATCGTTCAATAATATATGAATGCCGTTTTGTTCATAAAGAGACAATATAAACTTAACGTTTTTATTCTGAAGGGCTCTGACGTCCTTTTGTGTAAAATTAATTATTTGTCTTTTCATTTTATCTCTTACCTGTTCCAGATAACCAAGAATTCCCTAAATTCTAAAGATTGTATAAAATTAAATTCATTTGAATATATTGTGAAATTACATATTTAGTTTTTCGACTTTTAAACGGATAAATTGTCGTTGGTTTCTTTTCCAGTCATTCACGCAAAGTGTCAGGTCTAGAACTGTCAAAACCAAAATTGTTAACAAAATAAATCGTTTACAAATAAGACCAATATTTGCCTCTTCTACATTATCGAAGGGAACGCGTAGATGCGGATTTACGAATTGCGAAAGGCGAAAGTAAATACAATCAATGGCTTTCAGATGGCGATTAGATACATAATATGTGGGAAGTGTTGATTTTCTGTTCATTGAATTAAGAATTTAGAATAAAAAATGTTTGTCGGTCAAACACCAAATAAATATTTATTTATACACAAACTTTATATTTACCTACATACTTAAATAAATAGTAAGACTAACTTCATTATAAATAGGTACAACAATTCCGAACGACCCTTTAATAGAAATTGGTGACATACATTAAGAAGTTCGCACTCATTTAAAAAAACACACTCTGGCGCCACGAAGCTATTGAGTGGTGGACTAACGCGGAGAAGTTGGGAATACTGATATAATTCGATCCTAGATTCTGTGCCAAAAGAATGATTTAATTATGTAAACGCGGAACGTTATTAAATATGACTAGCTTGAGTCTTTTCACTGAAATAAGTTACGGAGTAGTTTTGTAATTCAAAGAGATATATATGATCAATTTTACTTATAAGCAAATCGATTTAAAATTTGTTGTTAATTAACTTTCTGACAAAAGTTGCTAATGATGCGTAATTAAAACCTTTTTCTTATCATTGAGTTATAAATGATAAGTATATGGTAAAGTACCATATGCTTTGATAATATGTTAATATTCAAATAAAAGTATCATATATGAATTATTGAGAACATTATTACCAACTAATTATTTTGCTATTGACTTTCTTTGCATTATTTAATAAAAACTAATTAGGGGTTTCAAAAGCGCTCTTGAAAAGGAAACCATAAAATGAGAAATAAATAATCATATCATTACTTGAGCAAACAAATTAAATCACAATTAAACCAAATTTAATTTAAAATTAAATTTAATAAATAAACTATTTTAGGAATTAAAAATGAAAACTAATAAGAAATATAGCTCGATAGGTCATCATAATCAAAATTTGAATTTGTTATATCTTTGTCGATATGGAAGATGTGAGGACTTTTGATCGATTTTGAATTTTTCAGATAAAACATGCTTAATATTTTTAAAGGACATTCTCGGACGGGATTTGCACTTCTAGATATTTCTTAGTCTGCATACTTCTTGAAAATGTTCTAACAGTATTTTCATGATTTGTAGTTTGAAACCCTGACTCAGTGGTATCCAAAATAAAGATCCATATCATCTTCCAGACGTCAAAGAATGACTTTTTCTGCGTTTCAACGATAGTTTTATCGTAAAAGATCTTTGATCCAAGCGTATAAAGTAAGTAAATCGAATGTATAATTTTGGGCATTTGGTAATACAGTATCCTCTTAAATATTTATTTCATTAGATTTGCTGAATGTAGCAAGATTGCGCAGTGAAAAGTTAAGTAATTTGCAAGTTTGCGGTCAACCATAGCGGAAATAATAAAAAAACAACTTGATGTTATTTTGTTTTAAATTGTCTATATATGGCATTAAAACAATTATATAATATATATATATATATATATAGTTTATTACTATATTACATACTAAATATTACCTATACACAAATGTCGGACATATATCCCTATAAGGCCTGAACGTAATAATTATTTCAATTACGCCGCGCGGGTTACTCTGTCGGAAAAGTGCACCAAGCCACTTCCAAATTAATCATCCGATCAAACGGACTAATAGGAAGTTTTTCTAATTTGCGACCGGGGCCCGCCGTTCCGTGATTACACGGCCGTGCGTCCTTACAAAAGGTGAAAATCATTGTTTATTTTCGTGTCATGACCTTGTACTTAGTGTTTTGTGTATTGATTATCCGAATTAAACTGTAAATAATTGATATTTCAATGGTTTAACATGTTGTTTGAGGATTTCGAGTCAAGTCTCGAAAATTAGCTGAAATTCAAAATATAGAGTTAACATGTCAGCGCATGCGAAGTTTCTCAAGTACAAGCTGTGAGGATGTAGATTTGATAATACGGTCTAGGAACAGAAAGTGGCACAGATTACTATCAGGAAGTGAGGACGATGACCGATCTAATTTAGAGATCGGGCCATCTCCTGCAGATACCACGACTGGAGATGTATGGTCAATCGCAACAGGTAACCAAACAAGAATTATACCATACACAGAATTCCCAGGATTAGAACCACGTCACTTGCACCATTTGGTGGCTAATTCCAACCCTGAATATTTTTTTACTTTATTGATACCGGACTCTATTTTCGAAGATATTATCTACTAAACAAATATATTTGCGGAACAAATGATAGCAAAAGGGTGGTCTGAAACCAGAATCAATAGCTCATAAGTGGGTACCAAGAAATTTAGATGAAGTAAAAAAATATTTGGTGTTATATTGTGGATGGGGATAGTAAAATTACCGTCCACTACTTATTATGGGTCCAATAACCTAATGTTTACCTAGAATTTTATGAAACAAGTTAGTACTCGTAACAGATTTGAAATGTTGCTTCATATGCTACATTTCTCAAATAATGAAGAAGCATTGAGTGACGATCGACTGCATAAAATAAAACACGTAGTAAATACTATCAATTTAAATTTTTCATCCCTTTATACCCCCGACAAGTCACTATGTGCCGACGAAAGCTGCATTATATTCCGCTGCCGTATAATATTTAGACAAAAAGCAAAAGCGCCATAAATACGGAATTAAAATTTTCAAGTTATATACTACTCCCGGCTATACCTATAGAAGTAACTCAAAGGAAACTAAAAATTGGTGAGCATATAGCTAAAGAACACCAAAGAGGTATATCAGTAATGAAATGGCGAGACAAGCGTGAAGTTCTATTTTTGTCAACAAAATACTCTAATATTTTAAGAGGTAGCACAAATAAATGATGTTTAGTAACCAAGAAAACAAAAATTATTTTGGATTATAATCAAGTGAAGTCAGCCGTTGACTTATTAGACAAAATGTCTGTTTATTCGACTCCGCTGAGGATGACAGTGAAATGTTATTGTAAGCTTACTTTTGAGTTACTTCTCAATATGTCCATAATAAACGCTCTCGTGCTATTCAAACAAGTAACTAAAAAAACCTATTTCCATTGTCAATTTCCGGAACTCCATTGTAAAGTATCTAATATCTGACTGAAAAATAAGCTTACTGAAAAGTCGATTCGTTATTATTTGAGAAAATTATTTTCAAAAATACACGCACTTTAATATCTCGTATATTAATGGTAAATTATCTCTAGAAAGTGTGAAGGTTTGAAAATCTGTAATAGGTAATCTATTACCCATCAACGTAAGTTATTTTTAAAATATCTCTCTGAGGCTGCTGGAATATTTATGAAGTTGGAGTTAATTCTCTGTAACATTTAATTATTTCTTTCTTCAGATGTTCCGTTTTTAGAGTTCTATAGTTAACCAAGATACCCTTATAACTTCAATACGTCTGTCCGTCTGTCTTTCAGAGCCTCATATTTTTTATAGTTTGACTTTAGATGGATAACTAAATGAACATGCAAATCATTAAATTTATTTTAATGCACGTCTTTATACATCTAAAGCAAGGACGAACGTTTTCTCGTATGCCATCGAGGGTGTCACTAGATAAATATTTCGAAAGTAAATCGAAGTTTCATTTTAAATTTTTACGCCTCGTTATGAAATATTATTCTTCAAAGGGACATGTAATAATACTGCCATTCCTACCCTCCCGCTTGCGCTTCTAGTTTTCCAATCATAGATTTGAATAAAACGTATTAAACATGAGTAGAAATTGGACTGGGAGATTATACACTTAGGTATGTATGAACATTTAATATTATATAGTATTTCTTGGAAGCTATATACATAAATTGTCAACATTTTTAACTCGAAAATGTGATCCTCAGAATTTATCATTTAATAATAAAAATATCGCAAATTTGTCAAATATGATGAGATTTTAAATGCTATAAAATTGATGTAAGCTTACTGTAATATTGCTGTTTTATTTCATAACTTTGATTTTAGCATTTTCCGAGACAGGGAGAGGGTTAAGCTTTTTGTGAACATTCTTGACAATATATTCATCGAAATATAAACATTAGGTTTATTAAGCTTTGAACGTGCTTCTCCAATTGATATCCCACGCAACATATTAAATTAGGGAAATGAATATCGAATATTTCATTTGTTACCTGTGACACTTCTACACAAATATTTTTAAATTTTATACAATTTAAACACACGCGTGTTAAAAACTGTATGAAATATTTGTTTTATCACTGCGTAAATATCAAGTTCCTATTTAAAAGAAACGTGATACACGGATGGACGGACGAACATGTCAGTGAAGTAGTAAGATTTTCTTTTTTATTTTTGAGGTACGGATTCTTAAAAAAACAGGAAAAAAATGTGAAATAGATTTAAGAATAAAACTGTCAATTAAAATTGGTCTTCTTAACTTGCATCAACTGTTCAAGAGATTTGGTCGCGCAACTGTTTTACTAAGTCATCTTTGACTAGAATAAGTCAAATATGATACAAATATATGAAAATTGTGTTGAATTAAACGTTATGGTTTCTTAACATTGTGCACAGTTCTGTGCATATTGTTAAGAAACCATATAAACATTCTTAAGAATATCTGTAAAACATCACTGCCAAAGTTGCGATTTCAAGGAAAGGCATTTACATATTTTTTACCGAGACAGGTTTCAAAGTCACACAGTTTGATAAAGAGAATTACCTAAATAATTAATATATACGATTTTTGTTACTCTCTATACATAATTGTGTTTAAAAACAAAATTAGTTTTTTTTTAAATACTGGCGTTGAAATCGCATTATAAAAAAAAAAAACTTGAGAGGTGTCAAGGGACACCCGGATGGAACGAAGTTCCTTTCGATTAATTAGTGAAGGAATTGTAATAAAATTTTATTTCTTTTAAGTTATAATAATAATTATTGTTATTATTTTTTGTTATTTATTTATGTACAAAAAACCTGTATACACTCAACAAAAATAATCGTCGCGACACCACACTGTTCAATGCGAAATAGAAAGACGAAACGAAAATAACTGGCTTGCTTTCTATGAGAGAGAGAGCAACTATAGCAAAAAGTGTCGTTACAACTTTTGGTCTTAATTTTTTCCGTCTAGCCCCCTTTCGCAACGCGCGATAAGGAACTTCGTTCCAAAAAATATTTTCTCTTGTTCAATAAAATATTTTTATGGGTGGAAGTCAATTCATTACTATATACAGCGATTTTTTAATCGATATTTTAGAGCAATATTCAAAGCATCTAGTGAAATATAGCCCTTATGATTGATCGTGGCTTATTGATTCCTATTTTGGTTTGTAGGTATTTTCTACGTGCCACTACTATCCCATGCCGTGCGCCCTAACAAAGCAACGTGCTTACTTTTATATCGAAAATATTTAAACTCCTCTTGAAATCGTATATTACAATATTGTCTAAATATACTATCATATCTCAGTTTCAGTTTCATCTCTTTTTTTAATGAATTTTTTTTCCATTTTAAGTCTTCTCACGTAAACATCATTTGAAAAATTATCGGTTTTTAATAAATTTCTTTTTATGTAGTTCATTATTTTACGTAAACATCATTTGGAAAATTATCGATTTTTAATAAACTTCTTTTATTTATCACTTTTTATGTAGTTCATTATTTTTTCATAATTATTTTTTTAGCAAAAGAAGGAAAAGAAAATACATACTTTTATTTAATTGACAAGAAAATCGTATATCAATATTTTGCAAGATCTGCCGAAGTCAGTGTAATGTAGTGAAAAACGTGTTATTTGCAAACTTTGTCATGTTTATAGAGATTTATTTCTAGCTGTCATTTAAAAATAAACTTTTTAGTATTTAATTGTATGTGGAAAAAAGTTAACTTAACCCGTAGTTTTTTTGAGTAAACTTCCCATAGTCTATGTATTGCAACTAAAAAAAATAGCATTTTAATATTTCATAAAAAAACAATACAGTGTTTACTTTTGCAAAAATCGAATCTCCTATTGAATTGATGCACAATTTTCACTTGTCGATAAAATAATGCACGGACATTGACAAATATGTATCTGTACAAGTGTTTCTCGCGCGGCCTCTATCGGCGGCGATAATTTCGCTGATTACTATAAATAAGCTAAAAATAAGGTTCAGAGATGAAAAAATACTCAAATAAAACTTAAATGAAAATCTTAATAAAAATATTCTCACGATATGTCACGGTTACTTACTTTATCTTTATTATATCTTTAAATATCTCCTAAGAGAAATATTGCAAATATTTAAAATGAATTGTATTATGTTTCAGGTTTTGCTGCCTATGTGTTCGAACATATGCTCCGTTCTAATACATTTGTGATGTGGGATAATTAGCCAGTTAATCATTTTCGTGTGTTCGACCATCATTATTACACTCAGTACAACTTTTAATGTAAGTACGCTGTTGCTTTACTTGATACATTTTCAAAAGGTATTTAATATTTTATTACAAAAATATTACGAATTAGTGTATATTTTTACGTGCATAATACTAAAATAACTAATACCCACTTAATACACAAATAACTAACACTACAATAAATAATGAGGAATAAGTGTACCATTTTATCTCTTACAATCTTATAGTAGGTTCAAAGACTTTCTTTCTCTCAGTGTATAATCCAGTAAGTAGTATATTTTAAAAAGTAACTTTATGTAAAGCTAATTAAATGTTGTAATATATTCCCTCATAATTAGAAATAAATCCCTTTGAAATACGCAACATGGTCATAGATAACTTGTGATTACAGATATTAAATTTTTAAGGCAGGCACAAAAATAAAAGTTTTTAAGGCAGGCACTGCTCAATTTTCAAGGCAGGTCCTCCTCACTTGCTTTAAAAAGTGAGGAGGACCAGCCTTAAAAACTAAGCAGTGCCTGCCTTAAAAATTCGGGACATAAATATCATGTTTTCGTTACTAAATATTTCCATCCCTTACCAATTATCTCTGTAAAGTGTCTTGTATACTTAAATTATTATTTTTGGGGAATCTTACCTATATGCATTACACCTACCTGCTTATATTATATTATCAATGAATTAATAAAAAAGCCGAGTTATGAAATGACAAGCCAAACAAAACGTTCAACAAAATGAGGATATTCGTAAATTACATTATTAAAAGTATTACACAATCGCAACTTCATTATAAAATAACAAACTGTGTTAAGCAACGAAGAGATTTGGACGATTTTGCATTAAGAGTGGCAGACTAATCCAAGTGACAGACTAATGTATGAAAAAAATCTATTTGGATGTGACGACATCTTATAACGTTGTAAGAGTGTGGGAAATCATGGGGTTGTTACAAAGTAATAAATACTATTATAAAGTTATTTGATGGACTAGTTCAAGGTTTCGACTGTACTTCATCAGAATTGCGCTACATAGGGCATCTGAAGGTGGAGAGGGAGAGACAGCGTAAAGCATGTTTTGTGCGTGTATCAGTTCACTGTTGCTAATCCTATGAGTTGGTATGTCACGTCATTATAGTGAAACTACTTGTTTGTATAAGTTCAGTTATTGAGAACAGTGATGGCTTTACCAGTAACAGTTACCCTGATTACATTTCTTATTGGTATACATATCCGAATCTAGTCCATTTGAAACCTTCAAAATCATTTTATACTCAGTATTTAACAAGAGCGGTATTTGTTGAGAAAGTTTGGTGTATTAAAATAAAAATAGAATACGCTAAGACAAATACGCCAGTGAAAGAATTTCTAAAATCAGATGATGAGAAGAAAAGTTACAAATTTATAAAACTTAAAATTTGATGTTCCATTGTCGTGTTTTCACTATGGAAATGCATAACAAATAGAAACACTTACTTGGTGCCATCGTTCGATACTACCCTCGCTGTAATCACACTACATATTCACTCATACAATGATCAACACTGAAAAAATTGTTATCTCGTTATGAAGAGTTCCGAGGAAACATTGTTACGCACAAATCTCAGCCGTGTCATTAAACAATATTCACGCCAGACTTTTTTCCTTGACCTTCGGAAATAATTCCTAATTATAATTAAAACAATAAGTACTATCCAAGAACCGTTACGAAAAGTCTGCAGTTACAGATTTTATAAACATTTAATTTACATACATTCGTACGCACATACATATTTACATACCCACAGATTTTTATGTGATTCGTGACTATTCACTCTCCTAAAAAATCCCTTATTTCTATTCTTCCTCCTGGATGTTAATGCAATACTGTCATAATTTTGCTGGAAGTCTAAATATAGACAACAGCAAAAAATTTAAATTTAAACGATATAAAATACCATTTTTTTCTTACATTGTTCCATAATATTTAAGAAAAAGTCAATTAATAGGTATAACATGACCTTATTTTTTAAAAAGTCGGGTAAGTTTCAAATTTACGACAGGGGCCTTTTTATTAGTGTTGAATAATTAATGTATTCTCTACTATAGAATAATTCCATACAAATAATTTCACTCGTAATTGTAATAAAAACAAACAAATAGTATCATTTAAAAATGTTCGGAAAAGGACCGTGTCTTTTTATTTTTTAGTAACTTTATTCCTGAGTTCTTTTCTCGCTAAATGCAAGGAATACCAGCAATATAAATAAATAAATGTACTTGTTTATCAGCAGGGCGCATATTTTGTGTTATATACGGAAATTTGTAATAAATGGAAGAGATAGGTAAAGTTATAGAAATAATTAATAAATTGTATTATTGTTTAAGAAAGCTAACTGCCAAAAGTTCTGACAGTGAAGCTAAAGCCAATGATGATATTTTAGTTTGTTTTCAAAAAAATTGTGAAAAGCGCTGAAGGTCTTACTTGTTTTTATATGAACTAATCATAATATGCATAATTACTAAAATATCACACATATTGAATATTCAAGGTTGTGAATTTTAAATAAAAATGTGAAATGTTTAATAGTCAGTAATAAAAACTTTAATTGGGAAAGGAGAATAACTATTAACAAATTGGTAACAATTTGTTATTGTTAAAATATTGACGAAGGCTGCTTTTAGCGCATAATCATGGTTTGTAACTGTAATAACATCTTCAAAATTCGTATGTGAAATAAGGTAATATAAAAAATATTTTTTCCCCAACAAAGAACAAGTGAAAAAAAGAGACAACAAAATAAAAAGAAAATATTTTTGTAATAAATTTTTAAATTGTCTTCCTTGCGCTTCGATGCACAGCCGACATGCTTGTAAACAAATAATTCTTCGCAATCTCATGAATCTTTAACGATTTTAAAATATTATAGCCACTTGAACTTTTTGGGATAGGTTGTGTTCTAAAGAACTTTAATGGGTATATACAATTTCAATGACATAGCCCCAGATAAAATAATCAATTAGATTAAGATTCAGTAACCATGGAAACTAGGCAACATTGCCACCACGACCCATTTATCTCTGTGGATAGGTGGCATAAACACGCTGCCTTATTCGTAAAGCAAAGTGGCAAGTAGCATGTTGCAGCCAAAAATCAAGGCAGTTTTTAATTTCCTTATCTCAAAACCGATAGCACAGTTTTATTCAAAAGCAATGTAGAAGTTTCGATAAAAGCAATAATTTTACATAATTTAAAAAATAAACTGATTCGCTCAACTAAAGAGCACAAGCATATTGAATTATAATGTAGCTTTATGAGTGCAATACATTCATTTGAATTTTAATTCCATATACAGAATAGTTTTCACCCAGTAGTCATTTCTGTGAAGAATGGTGAAAGATTTTTTTGAAAACCACAAACAAATATAGAATTTTGCCTAAGTAAAATGACTTTTAAATAGTTTATAACGGTATTCTATCAATGTGGGTAAACCTACATATTATATATATATATGTATATATATATATATATATATATATATATATATATATATATATATATATATATATATATATAAACCAACCTGTATCTAACCAAAAATGTGCCAAGTCCTCGTCGAAATATTCAGTCAACTATAAAAAAAATTTAAATCTAAGTCTTTACTGAGTGATTTTATCAATATATTTATTTATTTATGAGTTTCATAAATAAATAAATATAATGAAAAAATAAAATATATAATCAATTCAATATTAACGTTTAAACTTGGCTTTCTCATTTAATAGGTATTCCAGAATTTCAGAATAATTTTAGATTAAAAATTTGCACGTTATTTAAATGATTATTAGATGTAAAAGGTCAAGTTCAAACCTCAGTACTAAATTGAAAACATAATTTTCCTTTTTATACATTTTTTAGTTACATTTTACTAAAAAAATTAATTTAGTACACTTTCAGATATCATTTCTTTTTATTATTGACTGAATAGTCCTACAAGAATATTGCTCATTTTCTCACATCAGCGTTTCTGGTTGTATTGTAGAGATATGCGCCAGTGCCAAATTCCGTACTATGTTTTTGTTTCTTGCAACTGGGATTCAATTGAACTATGGTTGAACATGGCTACTCACCCATGTTTTGGCGTTGGATGCAGAAAATTTGATATGATAGACTATGGAATAGATATATTTTGATCAATCTTAATACTAGTTACATGACAAGTTACATTTCAAATATATTGAACGTGATTGAGAGGTTTGATGTTTTTCAGTAAGTTAGTGAATGTCAAAATCAACGATTTGGGATGCCCATATCTCGAAACCAAATAAGGCTAAATGTATAAAATTTGGGATTTTCTATGAAATTATCTACTTTGTAAATATTAGATCAGGATTTCAATGACTATTTAGATATACTGGATGATCAACGAATGTTTCGAAATGGTTCATGTGAGCAGAAGACGTTTTCGAAAAAACAAAGTTAGTCTGCGTACAACTTGGAGCTTGGATATAGTCTGGATTTATAAAATTTTGACCTTTAATCATATTAGTACTAAAGTAATTATGTTACTACTTACTGAAAAAAATAAAGACTTAAAACACCCCTTAAGTTTCAAGAAAAATTAGAATTTGTTTACTCAATATCTAGCGCCGGATGCCACAGCGGCAGAAAATATGCATGAGGGGATTAAAATAAATAAATTTACGGCACTAAATTAAATTAACATCTTGGCTAACCGACACACTCGTTCATCAAATTGGAAACGTTAACTATTTATGCCGGTAGTAAACGTACCACAGCCGTAGTAAACAAGAGATACTGCCAATACCTTCATGATTGCCTAAGGCGAACATTGAACGAGCCTCGTAAAAGCAAAATTGATTAAAGTAATAAAAAGTATTGATACAAGTATCATCACGCAATATCAAGGTAAAAATCTGACCGTGAACTATATGAAGATACGACGCTCATTGTATAAATCTACTTATTGCTTGCGTATCATTGTGTGAGTCTAAATAAATAGTGAAATTAAACGTAATGGGATTCGAGAAAAGAGAGTTACAATTAACATTTCTATTTTGATTAAAAATTATTTTCCGCGTTGTATAATTCATGGACAAGAAGCGAAAGCATTTTCTCTAAGATTATAGAGGAGCACTGGGTATTATTTACAGTACCTCGAGTTTTTCCATATATATCGTTTTAAAAAAAAATTGTCAATGATAATAAATTTCAGTGTATCTACCACACATATATACTCAACCTATTTAATCGTAGCCACCAGCTAACTGTGATAGTCGGTGATAGTCGTTATAAAAAATAAGAGCCATGAGTTAAGCCAAAAGCGTAATATATGTCATTATTATTTTTATCGCTCTAAGTTTAATGACGAAAATGAAGCGAAATATTTTTCATTTTCATAAGGGTTTTATTTCAGAGTATATACTCGTTTTATATAATTAAATAAGTAAATTACGTATAAGGAAATTCCTTTATGATAGTAGATAGCATCCCCCAATAAAAAATTATTTCTTCAATACGAATAATGGAATGTGCGGTGGAAGAAGTATAAAATGTAAAATTGAAAGCATCATATGGTATACTGATCTAATGAATGAAGTATTTTCTTAAGTTTTATTTAATCATATACAGTTTCGTCCATTTTACCATTATTGGGATATTTCCCTCAACCTGTACATTATTTCTTGCGGCCATAGGGTAACTTCGTACCCAAAGACTATTTTCGAAGACTCTGTTTTACGATTACGTTTAATTAGTATTAAGTTTAAAATGTACACAAAGCAAACTTGTTGGACAAAAAGGTTCATTTGGACTTCTTTTCCTATTTTATAAAACAACGATTTGGTTTACATGACATTTATACAAATAGAATTAAATAGTTATCTTTGTTGTGTAATTATTTTATGAAGATGATATAGAAATAAACTTACTTATTTTAATATCTGTAATCACAAGTTATCTATGACCATGTTGCGTATTTCAAAGGGATTTATTTCTAGTTATGAGGGAATATGTTACATTTACTTAACTTTACATAAAGTTACTTTTTAAAATATTATTTTGTCATTTGTATTTTGAAAAATTAGTATTCATGTTTTCTTAATTGGTAAATTATATTTATCAGCAAGCATTAAGCTACTTTTTCCATGTTTTTTTTCGTAAAAAGTATCAAGACTTATTCGACTTGCTGTAACAAATCCTTAATTTCAAAATATACTAGTGTACTCCTCTATTGTGTGCTACTCTGTGCATAGGTAACAAATAAACAAGCTGAAAACGAAACTTGATTACCACATTCCAAATGAATATTTTTTAAATTCATTATTAAAGTTAAATAAAACGTATTTTAATGTACCACATTCATTTAAAACAAGAACCATTTTTTATGCATATCCTATCTACTAAGAATCATTGGATTGATCTTTTAAAATTGTTTTTGGGTTCATTTACGTTTTTTTTTTAATTTGGTAGTTCTTTCAGCAAAAAATTAAGCTTTAAAATATCGCACAAAAACTCTAGATTTTAAAATTTCATTGAAATTTTCAAATAAAATCATTCGGTTAATCAGCATCAAGAATTTTAGGAGGTGTAGACAAATACGGAACTTTACCTTGTGCACGATCAGATACCCTCTTGGCCTTTGTTTGCCTTAACATATCTTTATTTTTTATTATATTCTTATAATAAATTGAGTAAGCTATTAAAAATGATATATTCTTAAAATTAAACAGCAATTTGAATCAAAATAATCGTGGACAAATTTTTATTCCCCGAAGTATCGGATTACTCGGTAAAAACTTTATCGCTTGGATTAAAATTGAACAATCAATAGCCAGAGGCTGCACGAGACGTGCTGGAATTATTCGAACTAAGTTGCCGTCAATATTAAAATTAAAGTATGTATTTTATTAAAATATACTTATAACGTCGAGGGATCAGTTTTCTAGAACTTTGCAAAAGTAATTACAAACAAATGCTGAATTGGAAACTTACCTTTACAATTAACGGAAATATGTGCACTAAATCTGCATTTCTACGCAATGATGACAAGAAAAAATTATGATTAAAAAAAAACATTACATTTATTACACACAACTATTTCCAGTATTGCAATATGGCATTTTTAATCGATATCTAAAATCACGAAAAAATATTATTGGTTTAAAAGTTGTCACATTTTAGAACATTCGTTAAAAAAATTCAAAATTTGTTTTTATGTAAAGTTAATCAAAAATTTATTGAAAATTTCTGTTTACACGAGACGAAGATGATTGATCCAGAATGATAAGCTCCATTCATTAGCTCCCGCAACAGATTAAGCCCAATAAGCATATGTTTTAACGGCTTTGAAATTAATTACGATCCATTAGGGAACTGATTTTAGATAAATTTGGTTGTAAAGTGTAAATATATGTAAATGTCGATAATGTAGATTTTGCTCGTGCATTTTTGTCGTTATGGAATATAAATAAGTGCTATATTGATATTAGATATATTGCTAGTGTCGCGTAAACACTTAGAAAATATTAAAATCAATTTGATCAAGATGATACTTTGATTAGGTCGCTCAAGAATTTACATATTATAATAATTTTCACAAACCATCTACACGAAAATTAGAAATGCCCAACTCAAGCATTTTCTCAGTTTACGCAAAATTTTCAATTTTTCAATAGAAATTTAATAAATAAGATCACAAGGTCATTTGATCGAGACGGTGTTTCCGTTTAGATTATTCAAGAGTTTATTTCAATCATTCATACCATTTGTGAAAATTTACAAATAATCTACATAAAAATTAGTAATACCAAACTCAAGTATTTTCCCAATTTATTTTATTTTATAATTTATATTTGATTTTGTATGATTTGATTTTGATATGCATTAATATTTGATTGTGCAATCGAAATTTAATAAATAAAACCATAAGTTTTATATATTTGCAATGCTTACATCCTCAAATGTTACATATTATTTTATATATGCTAGGATAATGGTCCGCGCCGATACAAAATTTATGCCGATTTTCATTGGTAAACATTTTAGCAAAATTCGTCGAGTAAACTCTCAAATAAAAGATTCTTTAAATGTCTTTTCTATAGTTGGTGATACGAATCTGGAAAAGAAAAGTCGATGAAAAAAACCATGGGAAAATCGAATTATAATAAGTTCTTGATAATATATATGGTTTATATTTTTAAGGAGAACATAATAATGAGATAGTGTATACGAGAGTTCAAAATATTTTGCATTCAACACCCAAAAATTCGCTATTGAATTACACACTTTAATTTGCGAAAAAAATCGTAAAAGTATCAAAATAAAAACAAAATACAGCGCATCTAGTTGACTCGTAACGGAAGTTTAGTTTTTTTTAATAATATTCAAATTTAATTTTCAAAGCGTCGTCTTCTAGTGGAAACATACACACATTTATATATATATATATATATATATACACACACACACACATATATATATATATATATATATATATATATATATATATATATATTTATATACATTTTTGTATATATTCACGATATATAGATTAGATAATACGCCTTTCTACGTTATATGAGAAAAAGTAAGTATTAGTTAATTAGAGAAATGTTTGTTAAAGAGTGCACTAAAAGTTCATGGTATTTTGAAAGTTCTTTTTAATTGTTAAAATAAACCTAAATACTTAATTTTTATACTTGGGTTTCGAGATGACTTTTGAATAAATTTATGACCTAATTTTCACCACTTCGCCATCATTTTAAAAGTATTGGCCAAATTTGCCCACCCACAAAATTAACCGCAATTTTTATTGTCTACATTTTAGTCCAAATTTCATCCCGATTGAATAAGTAACACGATTTTAGGAGCTTCCACAAAAAATTCGTTACATCCTACGTATGTACAAATTTTAAAGGTGAGCATAAATTTGGTATTACGGTCAATGAAGACACATAAGATCTTTGCGAAATTAACGTAAAATAGCGTTATTATTTTGATTTAATAATTCATGGGCGGTGACTTGGATATAGTTTTTAATCTCGATTTCTTATGATTAATCACAATTATATTCTAGAATATAATAACGGTCTATAATTATTACTACTTATTTTTTTCTTTATTTATTTTAGACTTCAACACATATGTACAAACATACATTGAAATAGAAGTCTGCAAGAAATTATAAATTTTATTAATTTCTACAATGTTTTAAATGAAATAATCTACTATGATATGTGTGTATATATATATATATATATATATATTTATATAAATATATATATATATATATATATATATATATATATACATATATATATATATATATATATATATATATATATATATATATATATACATGTATAAATAGGGCTTCATTTTACATATATTAAGATTTGTTTTGTTGTTTGTTATAACATAAGTATTTAAAATTGTTATTTAATCGTATTTATTGCATCACAAGATTAGTAGCATTTGGGGAGTTTAAACATAGGGGCCACTTAAATTCTAGTTATGATATTACATGAAATTATTTTAGTATTATGTCATTCTGATGTTAATAAATTTAACGAGAAAAATGGTTTTTTGTGAGTAGTATTTCTATACTTTTTGCACATTACGTACATATGTATCTTAATTTTCTTATAAAATTGTCAATGTTATTGATAAAAAAAATAAAAAGACAAATATAAAGTAATTGATGAAAAATAATTTATTCCTATTTAATACAATATATGCTTCAAAATTTACGACACAGGATGAAACTTTTCATAACGAATAAATAATATAGATGTAAACATTATTGCCCGATGGTCAAAAGGGAATACATGAAGAGAATTTAGTATTAGTTTTCATATAAGAAACATTTAATAATATTGAAATACTAGCTGACCCGTGCGAAGTCTTCGCACTATATCGCCATCTAGCGTGTTCCAAGTATACAATTTGGCTAAGATATTTGATGTGTCGCCCACAGGTGGCGCTCATGCCAATTGTTATAAAATTAATTTTTTTATTAACAAAAAGATTTTTTTCGAATTTTTTTATATTTTTCGCCCAAAGTAGAAAACATAAGCTTTATGTGGGTATTTTTTAATTTTTTTTGGTGCAGTAGTTAAAGAGATCGAGCCGCTCGACCAAAAAACACCTTTTAGAAATAATATATTTAGATTTTAACGTAGGTATAAAATATGACAATAAAAAATATTGCAATACAATTAAAAGCGTATGATAACTTTCTTAAATCTTTTAAATATAAAACAATATTTAATAAAAAAGCAGTCCAAGAAGAAAACCCACCTTAAAATCATAATATTATTTAATCACATCTGGATTACAACCATCCCGCAGAAACACAGGTTGGTCTTCATCACAAACGTTTATCCAATAATCCCACAAAGGTTCGTCGCCAAAGAAGTATTAATTTAAAATTAAAACGCCTATTTACTTAGGCAAATTGACTTTAGAATCTTCGTAGACACCGCTGAACTAAAGCTCGTTGATCGAAGTGAGGTCTTCTGTCAATGCAATTATAAGGGAACGATAGGGGTTGGAAATTAGAACTTTTTAAAAGCCTGCCTCCTTTACTTATTAGCATTCTAATTGTTCCATTTATTGATGGGCGGGAAATGGCTCAGACAGCTTGATAGAGAAAGCTTTCGTTTATTTCTGTTAACTTTTGACGATGATACGAGATTGGATGGATATAATTATTAAATAGTTTCATTGTGGATACTATGAATATTGTTTACAATAATTTACTATAAAAGTTACTTATTTATAATGGATATTATGGGTTATCTTATGTAAATTATGCTAAGTAATAATGATGGAATTATAAATTGAAAATTTATTAACCATAAAATAGTTTGTTATCTTTCAATTAAATGGACTCTATCCCAATTATTTTAGAATAATATTACAGTTTGTTAGATGTTACTTGAAATTTATAAATATAATGGACATTAATCTCATTTTTATCATCTTAACATATTGATGTATATAGATATCAAACTGTAATGTTAATGATATCAAATTGTAAAAAAAAAAATTAAAAATAAAATAGGTTTGATCCTAAAAATAGGTTTAAATTATAATAATTAAACTATTTAAAAAGTGAGTATCAGAAGTGTACTTCATACATACGAGTATGAGGAGCAATGCATGCAAATAATAGTATAGTCGAAATCAAATAATAGTAGTCGATCAGAAATTAAGTCGAATTCTAAAATTAATAAGACAGCTTTTTTACAAATTCTTTAATGCCAAAAGAAAAGTTGTATATTTTTTTCGAATAGATTTTAGAGATAGTATTTATGTATGCGTACTCTCTACTATAGATAATTACTCTTTGAAATGTTACAGGCCACCGAGGCCTTTATCAAGTGGAAAGAAATTGTATGTAAGAATGTAAGAATGAAGAATATACATATATACATATATATATATATATATATATATATATATGTATATATATATATATATATATATATTCTTTTTTTTTTAAGTTATTCAATTTAAAAGTTGAAATTTACAGCAAGATTGTTACTATGTTTTTCCCATTTGTCATTGTTATATTATAAAACATCACATAATAATTAAATTAAATGAATAAAAAATCTAAACATTACTATAAATCAAAAAGACATCAAGCTGTGGTACAGAAGGCACGTTACAAAAATCAGTTGAGGATAACATACTCGAGCTAATATTCGACTTAAACTTTACAATTGGTATATAAAATTAAAGTGTCTAATATTTTTAAATAAACGACTCCTTTTACGCTGAATTTCTTACAGGATATTTAAACTAATTTTTTTTTAAAATTTTTGTCTACCTTTTTATCTGTTTCTCCGGGACAAATTCAGAAACGGATAGCTGTGTTATATCTATTTACAATGGATATAGTGGAGCACGATCTGCAATTTGTTTCATTTTAAAATCTCAAAAGGTTTTGTAGAAAAATAAAAAAAATCACTGACATTCGGCTAGCGGATAGCATATCCTTACAGTCCACACTGCAAGAATACACGGGGACAGGCGGGGAAACGTGGGGTGGAAGCACAAGTTGATCCGCGCGGAATTTAAAACTACTATAAAATGTCTATACCGTTTGTTTAATAAATAAATCTTACTAATTAATGTCTCATAAATTTTAAATACAGGACAGATTATAATTTGTTAATTTTCTGAACTAATAATCTGTTAAAAAATAATCCAATGAATCAATCGAGGATTGCGATTTGGAGATTTTTTTCCCCTTGTATGTATTTAAATATATCATGTATGTATTTAAATATATCATATATTTAAATATATCAGTCGGGTCTACAAAAAACCGGCGGTAGAACAATTCAATATAGTTAGTATAGTGTTAAAACCTAGTCAAATAACATTCATTACAACTTTTAATTATCGATCGGGATTTTGTTTTAATTCATAAGTTTGTTTAAAAAATATAAAAAGGTCAGCTAGTTTTAAAACAACGTTAACTTCACTACCTTACTTTCATTTCATTAGTACGTTTATTTATATGATCAGATAGCCCACATAATATTCTCGCCACGGCTCTCTTGCTTGTATTCATATTTATTTATACGTTTGATAAGGGTCGTCTCCTCCAAAGGGTTCATTATGCTTCGTGGGTATTCACTCATTCGATTAATTGTGATATTGAAAAAGCTTTTGGTCTCGTAATCCAATATAATTGCTTAGGCAATAGCAACATAAATATTGAAATCTATATATATATATATATATATATATATATGTGTGTATATATGTACATATATACATATATATATATATATATATATATATATATAAATATATATGTATATATATATATATATGTGTGTGTGTGTATGTGTGTGTGTGTGTGTATGTGTGTGTGTATACACACACATACATATATATATGTTCCTTTGCAGATGCGAGTTTCCTTACATATAGCAATTTTTCTATAAAGAATTTATAACACTGTTTTTAACGTCATCAATACATAAAATTGCAGATTCTTAGAAATCCTTAAATTTCTTAGATATCCTTAGATACTTAGAAAGAAAACAGCCCTGTTATAGTCTAAACGTGGGAGCCTGACAAAATAAAGCAAATTGATCAGCCACAAAATCAGTTCAGTTACGCACGGTTTAAATTATACTCCATACTTGCTCTCGCCCGCCATTACCCAAGCCTTATCACCTTCGACTAAAACCTGCCTCCCTTCATTATATGGAAGAGCTTTTACCTTAAGAGTAGCTGTTATACACACCGTAAATGCAAATTGGATGTATCCTATAAAGTCTTTTAACACGTATCAGTATGTACTTAGGATAATTAATTTGACTGAGAGGATTAAAGAATCAATTTTATAGTCGTCATAGAAGTAATGGGCGGTTCATTATATAGGGATGGGTCGCACGAATAATGGTGTGATTAAGCTTTTAAGTTTATTGGTAACTTTCGCTGTCATAAAGTTAAAGGAAAGTAAAGGTGTTTGAAATGATTAATAAACATGACTACTTGGACATTTATCTCGAGGACTGGTAGATTTAAATTGGAAATAAACACGAAAACAAGCCTTTAATTTTTATTTAAATCTTTAGTTAAAATTTTCAAAATAAGAGTCTTTTTATGGAAATGTTCAAAGAAATTTCTGAATGTAATAATGTACTAAATAAATGTCGCAGAGACTTTCGTGGTCATGTCGTTTAGTAAATAATTTTGTTACTTTCTGAACTTCACACAAATTTTCTGACTAAGCCAAACTTTTGTTGTTTTCTGCAGGCTGGAATGTTAAGTGGTGATATAAAGAATATTAAGTGAGTTTATACCCAACTTGTATTTTTATTATTCGCAAAGGTTTTGTCATTATTCGTACTATACTACTATGTAATTTCTAACATGAAAATATTTTATTTTAGAATAGGAAATTGTCCGTAAAAATTAGCGTACGCAATAAAAATTACACCCAAAAAACATAAATACGTTAATTCCCAATTGAGCTTTTGCTTTTAGGATTCAGCTTGAGAATTAAGCTTTAAGAGAAAACAAGTGAGCTCAGAAGGTAAAATAGGTAGAATAGGGTAATTTCGATAAACAAATAGACCGATTATGGTTAAATTGTATATTTTAAAATCACATAGGTGGCGCCATCTCTGAAGTTTTCAGACAAAGAGGATCCTCAAACAAATAAATGCAAAAACACACATATAGCGGATTGAATTAAATATCGACGAAAACCATTTTTGAGATTTAATCATAATTTAATTCAATTAAAATAATCGTTAAGAAAAAGAATCATTATTATTAATGAATTAATAAAAAAAAATTAAATTATTATGCTTCTAACTATGCTCGGTGCCTTGGAAGTTCATAAAATCTTTAAAAAATAACGTTTATTTCTTTTTTTTTACACATGTTAAACTATATCATTGTTAAGTTTGAATGACTAAACTAAAAAAAGTAAAAAATTAACGAAAATAATGCTATTCGGTTGGAATTTGATATATCTTTACAACTGGACGCTTGAAGGTTTCAAATTTTGACAATCACAACGTGATTAATTTTGTCAGCACTTGGATGGATTGCAGTGAATACACTTAAAGTCCAAATTAACATAAGCGTATCACCCTGTCCCACGAGCACGATAGACCCAACATCAATGGTACGGTCAGGAGCTATCCATTTTTGTCTGATTTGGAAGGTATGCAGATATTCTAAACGCTACTTCTTCAAGAAGGATTGTAACATATGGTCCAGCAGCTTTTTTTCGCTGACTAAAACTTAAACGTGCCTCGGACAGAATCTATGATGGTAATTATTGTAAAGGTATCGACTTGAGAAAATGCGCAGATGTAATAACTTCCGGATAGGAATCCGTAGAAAAAAAACACTCAATGGGCGACAGTTTAGAATGCACTTAATCTGCACCAACACAGTTTTCAACTCTTGTGGATGAGGAGCTAAGTTCCAATTATCCAATATAGGTCTTAGACTTCTTACTCTTTTCTTAGACTTCCATGACCTCCATATATTCTGTGGTGGTATCTTTTTCCAATAAATATGCTCATTAAATCATAAATTTCAATAGATATATACCTCAAAGCAAGCTGAAATTCTGATTCAATTAAAAACTTATAAAGATCACCCAGCTGCACTTTGGCTCCTACGAAATTTGTCGCGTTGTCCGAATAAAAACAAGAAACTGGACCATGTCGTGAAGTAATACGGCTAAAGGATGTAAGTCAGAAACAAACTCAATATAAACAACCTTAGTTACAAGGCAAACATAAAACAAATGTACGCCTTTTGTGAATGCTCTCCGCTTCTAAAGTTTAATTCAGAGTAAGTGTAGAGCCCTTTGATGTGATCTGGAAGATTTTCATTTCACAGGCTGACATTTTTGGCTTAGGATGACATGGGCTTACATGAAAACAAGATTTGCATTTTCTTATATTAGCCCCAATCATTGTTTAGGGCAGCTACATCATCTACAAAATATACGCTCTGAACTGGGGGAAGCACAGCCTTCTCAGAGATTCTAAGATTATTGACCACACCTGAATTACATGGCGGTTTTCTTCTAAATCGTGAAATATATACGACAATGCGTAAAAGCTCATCCTAAATAGAAATACATTACGCTAGTTCGCGGATAATTGGTTGTTCATTTCGAACAGTAGCCACTAACACATTAGCTTCATGTTCGGGCAATTCGACATTATTAATGGGAGAAAATGGTTACATTGGCCATTGTGCAAGGGGTTGGTGAATCCATGAAGAGGTGTTTCACCGTAAATAATATGAAATGTACTGTGATGGTCACGAGAAACGCAGTCGCTAGATTTGTCGATACCTGCGGCACGATAAAATATTTTAGGTGGCAAGTTTTAATAACATTGCACCACGCCATTACTCACAAATACCGCCAAATAATGCAGCAAAGTGTATATCCACGAGAGTGCAATTGTAGTTTCAGAAAAGGCGTAAGTGTTTGTAGCAGAAATGCGTTAAGAGTTATCCGTATTAATGTGGAAATTAGGCCGCCGCATATAACGAGCAAGAATTGTTACTTCGATGGGAGAAATCTTGGATTTCGCGTACAACAACCGGGCTCAAATGTTCCAAGTAAAATCAGTGGTGTGTAAATAAATGACCTATCCATAACCACTCATACTAGCTTACAAAAAACTAAAAATCTTAACGGCGTAATCTTCGATGATACGACGATTGAAAAGTTCTTAATGATGTATAAAGTGGCTGTATCAGGTGGCTTCTCATTCAAACTAATAAAATATAGCCTAGTTCTTTTATAAGTAATTTGCAATATATGATTAGGGGAGAGCTGAAACCAAGAACAACTACGGAAAATATGCTCCGTTTTGTACTTAGATCTGGTATAAATTAAGATGTAAAAAAGAAATAGTCAGACTTCATTAACCAAAACAAGATTCTTGAATGTTTTCAATGGTCCTTAGGAACATTAATTTGTAAATATAGTTGCTTAATATCGGCAGTCTTCGCAACTGGAAATAGACGAAAATTAAGGAGCAGTAACTGATAAGTTGTACTTGTAAATTAGGACCTGTATGTAGGCTGTTATTTAAGATAATCCTGTATGCGTTTTTGCAGCTGTATCGAGTACCTACAATCCTAGGCAGAAGCTTATTGGGACGCATAACAGCGTGATGTGGAACATAATATCCATTATCCGATACACCGAACTCTACGACTCTAAATAAATAATCGTCTTCAATATATCCTCTCAGAATCTTATATAATTCTTATATAAATCAGGGATTTACATAAGTTTTTCTCCAGTGTCATAAGTCGGCCTTTACTTACAACACAAGGATTGATCAGTTCCGATGGATCCCTCCAAAAGAGTAAGGCAACAGAATATCTTCTATCAGAGCGAGTTACAGACGAATTGAATAATTTTCGATTCCATCTCTTCAGGACTCAAAAAATGCAGGTTAGGTATTTCTTCTTTGCACTAAATCAATGTAGGCGCAGTAAATGAAGCAGTCGCTTGAAATTCAGTATTAGAGTAGCCCGCCATCAATACAAATCCAAAGGTGGTCGATGAGACCAAAGTGGCAGTCGTGCTTGATGCTATCATATTCCCAAACAAATATACGAAAATATATACTCCTAGGACGACATCTACGTCTCTAGGAATATGTCACGTTAAGTCTGCAAGTGCTATAACCTCTAAGCAAACCACATCACCCTTGACTATACGTATTCTGTATTCATTCTTTTGATATATACGGGACTCGATATCAAAATTGACGTGGCCAATAATGAAAATGAAAAATCATAAAAACTCAAAATGGTTTTCTTTATTTGAGATGAAAAAGTGTATTTCTATGAATGATATCTCTTGAATAGAGTTTCTTTTCCTGGCGGGTTATTTTAGGTTTCCGTAAAGAACCCTTACAATTATGTTAAGTTTGACCTTTAAAAACTTTGCTTTTGCTCTTCGTGTTACAGCGCATGAAACGAAAATCTATGGTATATTATCGCCACAAAATCCTTAAATGCTCGGTTAAAAACAGATAGCGAAATTTTCAGCATTCGTTTTGGCTCGAACCCATCTTATGTTTGTGACACGTGACGAATCCTTTCGCTGTACCTAACACGATAACGCGAATCTTCATCCAAACCCGATAACATAGCCGTAGGATATGTAAATGTATAACTTTATCAGCACAGATATAAATGTTCAATATAATATTATTGACAATTTGAAATAATACTTTCCTAACCTAAGGCTGAAGGTGGATTTCAGTGATTCTAATGTAAAGATTCTAATTTAAATGAATTGGGTAAAAGAAGAGAATTGAGTATTATTAGGAAAAATCTTTATTGTTTCATCATATGCGTTGGTCCGTCGTTTCATAACAGTCTTACCGTTTTGGATCTACACGAATGAAATTTTCTGAATATATGATTAATTTAGAGATTTGAAATAATACGTAGCAATATATTAAAAAAAATAATATTCCTCTCCATACACGTAATGTGAAACCAAAGACTTTTTTTTCGCGTATATTGTTGATTGAAGTATTACCGGAAAGGTATACTAAAGTGAAGTTGAAGTTAAAATATGAAGCTTTAACGTAAAGTAGCAGCAAATATTTTTTTGCGTACGAGTTAGTGGATTATCACCATTAACATTTATCAGAAGACATCCATTATTAAACATAAGCGTCCGCCATAAACTCCCACAAAGATCGGCCCTATACTGTTTGCATCCAATGGTTTCCCTCGAGCTTTACCAGGTCATGTACTTACATAATGAGGGGTCGTCAATTTACGTTTTCTTGTACGAGGTCACTGTTAAGAATTTTCTTCTGCCGCAGTCGTCATTTCTATACGCTATACGGTATGGCCATTGCCACTTAGGCTTGTTGATTCTGAGAGTTATGTCGATGAACTGAATTCTTCTACATATTTCCTCATTACGGACTGCGTCTAGTAAAGAAACCGCTAGCATAGCCTATTCTATAGCTTGCTCAGTAACTTGAATTTTTTACGAAACCAGTAGTAAGGAGCCACGTTTCACTTCCGTATATTAACACCGGCAAAACACACTGGTTAAAAATATCTTCAAACACTAGGTTATTTTAAATGAGAAGATATGGTGAAGTTTCCCATATTCTGCCCAGCTGAGCTGCATTCTCCAACTAAACTATTTCTGGAAGTTGGTTTAACTTATGGGATAGTTTGTCCTAGGCATATATCAGCAACTGGGAGAGTAGGATTCCCAAGGTACACAAGTATAGATATGACATGATTCTTATACACGATCTTCGTCTTGACCATGTTCATGTTAAGACGATCTTTTGGTTCCCTACTTAGATTAATGAGTATTTGAAACTCTACTTAGGTCAATGTGTATCACGCGAAATGCATCTAGCGATCTTGTTATCCACTATATCGTTGGCAATTCGAATATGAGTGCTGTATTCGCCATTGATATTGATACCAAATTCGAAAGCTTATCCAAAAGCTTAAAGATTATTTAAAATACTTGTAGGTGTCTTAAAATCTTAAAAATAAAACCTTAAAGAATAACTTCTTTAATAATCAATATAATTATAACCATAAATAAAAATTTAACTTTTTTTTCTTTAAATCAAAGAATATGATTTCAAACTTTAATGTCCTACGATCGAGAGATTTCCATTCAAATGTCACAGAAAATGCACCATTATTCCAATC
The DNA here is from genome assembly GCA_039881145.1 of Druceiella hillmani. NCBI lineage: Eukaryota > Metazoa > Arthropoda > Insecta > Lepidoptera > Hepialidae > Druceiella > Druceiella hillmani. The sequence continues at coordinate 38,967,572 of JAYKKI010000015.1, forward strand.
ACGCCGTCGCTCAATGGGGTATAGATTCGACTCATCTTTATATCTAATATCATACTTGATGTTTCTATGAGCTATACTTTCGTTGTTCAATTCGCGGCGTCCTATTATTGGGTTTGGCCTTTATAGTTTATTTTCATCGCCGCCACAAACGAATTGTTTATAATTGAAACTACGTAAACATAAAGTATTGTGACTCCAGTGATTCCTAATTTCCGATATTAATAAACATACAAACTTAGTGAGTGGTTATTGTAAAAACTTCAATGTGTCGTGAGCGAGAAATTTCTATTTCAACTGAACGACACAGATAAGGTATCATCATTTACATTTCGAGTACACACGTTATCATGCACTTTCGTAATGGTGTGTCGATTCGATTTAACTTTATTCCATTTATATACTTGTTTTCCTTTTTTTTTATGATGCGTATACTTACATTATTTTGTTTTATTTCGGTCTAGAAAATTTGCAGTTACCGCTGCTAAAAATGTCAAACTTCAGTAAATAAATTCACTGAGATATATCTTTCTGTGAATGTACTGATATCCAATATAAAAATAAAGATGAATGGAATTAACATCTGTTGGATTATCAAAAGATGTACATCCCTATATATCTAAAAATTATTTTTTGCAATATGTTACTTAGACCGAATTACATTAAATAATACAATGCAAACCGAATTACATAAAACATAAAACATGTTTTTATAAGTATAAATTCACATATAGATTTATGTGTAAAAAACTCGTCAAGCTCAATTAAAAAATGTGGTTTTTACACAAAGTATAAAATATAGAGTCGTATAAAATATATTTTATTTTAAAAAGTTCTAAAAGATCGCCCTTATCATAAATTAAAATAAGACAGTTAACTGGAGTAGAAATAAATAACCAACGTAATGCTTCGGAATGTCATTTCAAAGTGAAAAGCTTTCATGTTATTTATTATTTTTTTACATGTATTCTATGCTACTTCAAAGAGATGACATTTTACGGTGTTTAACAGCATATAAAGAGATATATCACCGCAACTTGAAGGCGATATCAACATAAAATAATTTGATGTAGAAGAGGCAAATACACATTTCATGTAGTGGCACGTCTCTGCGGTTTCTTGTATAATTGGATCCCGTTACTTTATACTTGGATTATGCAAAGTACGTCCTCATATTTCGTTTTAAACTGCTACAAACTCATGAAATATGCGCGAATCGAGAATATGTAAGTTATGTATATTTTAAATTGTATGAACGATAACACGATACCTTTTTCAGGGTACTGTAGTCGAATAGCAAAGAGGGAATTTCTTAATGTCTGCCTGTCCATCCATATGCCACAGCATCGCAGTTATTTCAATACAAAACCGTTTTTTATGAAACTTTCCAAAAAAAACCGAGTAGAATACTGTTTAAAAAACAATATTCACTTGATACTTCTTTCCTCCCACCTCTAATATTATTTCGCACGTATGTCAAAAATCTGAGAAAATCACATTTACTGCATTTAGCCATTCCTTTAATCTACTTCAGTCAACTTACATTAATAAATAAAGAGCTATAGGCAACCAAGTTATTTGCCTTACAACTATGAAAGAAAGATAAAAGGAAGGAATATATTTTCAAATAATATAAATATTAATAACTACTTCAACAGAAATACTCTTAACTTCACATTTTTAAGGTTTTACATGTACGTATGCACAGATTCCTTTTTTTGCAAGGTCTACTCGTAATTCCGTGTTTAATTTGACTTGTGATTAAATTACTTTTCTATCATTATCGGTTTTATATATATTTAATATTTATTCAGGAATAAAAAGCAATATTTTCTAAGAAAACAAAAAATACATAAGGAGGCACTCAAAGAAGCTTAGAGTGATTAAATTTTCTGTCATTTCATGTAAATTTTATTAACAACTTGTGTATTAATAAACGCCGCCCAGTGGCGAAATTTGCTTACTTTCCACTGATTGTTACAAAATTAATATCAAAATATATTTAATTTTAACATAAGATAAGATTTTTATTTACACACATAATGAAATAAAATAAGCCATATAGATATTTCCACACAACATTCCGATACACGATCACTATTATTACTGTGTATCAAGTGCAAACTTTGAAAAATTGCGTCCAATATCGATAATGGCTCTAATAGCGACATTATCGCTATGAAAACACATAGTTTCATATCAAATATTTACCCAGTTTGGCTATCGAATTTATTACTCTGCCTTTTAAAACAATATTAAGTTCTTTAATAAACGAGAAGGTTTTAATTTCTGTTTTCTTTAGAAATATATTTATGTATGAAATTCGAAATTATAAAATAACAAACTAAAAAACGTAGCTACAATAATATTAGTAGAAATGTGATCTACGTGTCATTTTTAGGACTTCGTATTTCAAAAAAAAGAAAAACCGAACCCTTATATCCTTCTGCCTACTGAGCTAAAAAATATTTAAGATAAAAAATTTTTTTGGAATAAAGTTCTGAAATTATTAGGGTATATTTATTAATCTTAAGATATTTAGGAAAAGATAGATAAAAAAATCTAAAATCCAAAAATTCTGATTTTCTCAATATACTTCTGAAAGAAAATTAGTATAAGATTAAGTTGTGTATTGTAAAATACATGAATATTACTCGTAATTTTATGTATGTAAAAATAATTATTTGAGCATGTAAATAATAATATTGGTATGTGAATTAATAACGTTTAATGACTTTTACCACAATGTAGCAGTAAACAATTCAGAAATATGTCTAGGGACTAACAAATGTAGGTAACAAAAAGTAAGCTTACTAATCAACAAAAATAAAATTGTCGAAATATAAAAAAAAATTAAACAATGTTCTCAAAACAAAAACTAAACGATTTTTAAAGGTAAAGCTTAAAATAATAAGTCAAGTTTTCAATGAGATCAATATTTACGCTTATCTACCTTCTTAAAAATTATTTCCATGAAATCGGGTGAAACAATTTGTACTTGGAATAAAACATAAAAAAAATGTTGCATTTTTACAGAATACAGTAGTCCTATTGTCGCAACCACCGTTTCTACAGCGGCGTTGCTTTACAAGTATTATATTCGGGCAGATGATCAGCTTTTTGCTGGCGGCATTCAAGGGTGGGTATCGGTTTTACGACAGATTCCTCTTCTTATGTTTTGGTTCCAACTCCTCGTAGACTTGATCGATTTCATCATCGCTTTGGTATTCATCATCAGTAATGAGACGTAGCTTTATGATATTTTTCTTCAATGTTCCTTTTCGTAAATCTACCTCTCTCTGTTGCAGCGAAGAATTCACAATGGATAGATCGAACAGATGCAAAATTACACGAATGGTCCATTTTGGAACGGAGAGCATTCGATCAGTAAGGTTGACCCCTCCCATGTTTTGATTATACATTTTTATTACTTCAGGTCTCATTACCCTTTCATATCGGCTGTCTTTCTTAGATCATCGTTCATATTCATCATGGTTTTCATTGGAATAAGGTGAGTATATTTTCAAATAGGTCTTGTTATCGAGCCACCTAGTTACAGCGAGTTTTTCATTTTCTCTAATTTTTACTTCAGTGCTTCCTCTTTGTTCCTTCCTAAACAGTACTTCTTCTTTTAGAACATAGTCTCTTGGAATTCTATTTTTAATCACTGTGCCAGTTGCATGAAATCCAAGTCTAAGTAATTCGTAGCATAATTTTACTGTAGTAAAATAACGATTAAAAAATAATGAGTGTCCAGGAACCAACCTTCTAGTTAAAAATGAGACGCCACTTTCACCTAAGCCAAATCCTTGACTTCTTTGATCGGTAGAAGTAGTGTCACCCTGATAGATACCCATATCGCACACCATACCTTAAAGCCAAGACAAAATATTTGAGCCCAACGGGGTTTGGGCCCGCGTAAGCCGGGCAGTACTGGCGCATGGGACATCTACGCATAAAAGGGATTATCATTTCGTCGATGCAAAGATTCCTTGGTCGCTTTTGCATATAACATCCTTGTAAAATACGGTCGAACAACGGCTTTACTTTCCAAATATTGTCTTTTCTATCTTCGGTTTAAACACATTTTAGACCTTTTCTAACGAAAGAATGCTGGTACGATTCATATCCATAGCGATAGTAAGGATTTTCCATTTGTGTAACCAATATATATAAATTCGAGGGTACTGAAGCGCAGGCATTACCATAGTTATACCTAAATAAGGTTTCAGGTTTTCAGGTCTTCCAGGGTCAATTAAAGTCATTTTCCAGTCTCCTAAGTACGTATTCTGTTAGTACTCTCCACAATCGTCAAAAGTATATTGTCATGCCGGAAGTATTCAATTCAATACCACCGGATCAAATTTTTCTGCTGCCTAATTATTTATTTATTTATTTATTAACTTTTATGTATAGTGCATATGGCGGACTTATTGCTACATGACCAATCTCTTCCAGTCAACCATAACAATTTGTATTGAAATTTAGTTGGTAGACTGTAAGTGATTTTACAATGAAAATTCTTCATAGCACATAAGATAAAAATTTTTTTAAAAAAGACAAAAGTAAATTAAAAACGAAAATAAAATATTGACATGATTTGGGATGGGAAAGACAGGAAAGTGTAAGGACACAAAGGAAAAGGTTTCAGGAGATGCAGGACTTTTTCACTCGACCTTTGAAAATATTTAGAAATGTGATTTTCCTGATGTCAGGATCATGTGATTCCAAACTTTTTCTGCTTGTGAAGGATTTTTCAGAAGTGGTAGAGGTATTTTAGGAATAAGTAGGGTATGTGAACTTTCAGATCATAGTACAACGCCCTGAGCAGACAAATCTTTAAATTTGCCACTAAGACAATTTGGGCTATGAGGATTTTTTAATACGTTAAAAAGAAGTGTAAGTATGTGAAGTTGGCGTCGATCACGGATCTTCAGCCATTTGAGAAGTGACCTGTATTCAGAAATGTGATCATATTTTCTGAGGCCGAAGATATACCGGATGCATAAATTTTGAAGACGTTCCGACTTGCACAAATATTCTTCATTAAGATCAGGATAGCACACATCTCCATAGTCAAATAATGGTAATAGAAATGTTTGACAAAGGTAGACTTTAGTTTTAGTCGGTAGACAGTTTTGAAGACGTTTTAAAGAGTATATCCTGTTGAAAACACGACGACTAACATCATTTACTTGAGGCCCCCAATTAAGATTTTGATCGATCAGTAGACCCAGGTTTTTAACAGTTGACGTGTATGGTATTACTGTACTATTTAGCACTAATTTCGGTAAAGTAGGTAGGTTTACTTTAGAAGTCAGTCTTTGACTACCGATGATGATAGTTTCTGACTTACTTTACCAAGAGACCCATTTCATGAGCCCACTGACCAGTTGAAGTGAGGTCTCGATTAAGTATGTCCATGGTTTTTGATACGGAATGGAGGTTTGAGTGCGCATAGATTTGTAGGTCATCAGTATAGAGATGATAATTACTAGAAATATTTTTAACAACATCATCAATAAATACTGAGAAGAGGTATCCCTTAGCGTAAATTGATGTTCATTAGAAACGGATGAGATACATCCTCTTCCTGTTCTTGTAAAGTATTGTTCAGGCAAAGTTAAAGCAATGGCTAAGAATATAGATTGGCAGGGCTCACGTCCACACCTAATTGTAGATCTTGCACGTCCTCTTGTATGTACACGTGACGCTGTACTGCTAAGTACTACTTCAGAACCACAAGAAATAGCCGGAGAAGGTACTGGGGCCTCTAATCCATCTTCGTTCTCATCAGAACTGCTATATGACTCACGGTTAGATTGTTGAAAGAGTTCGAGTGGCGTGTACGCAGGATCTTAACTGAATCATCTCCTGAGAAGTATACTTCGGAGTCATTAAGTTCATTGATGATATCATTTTCTCATAACACTGAAACAAAAGCAAATCACTGAAAATATATTTATGTACATCATACAGTACAAATATAGTTTAGTACTGTTAATATTAAGTAACTACTTTTGTATTCTGAAAAAAATGTCTCAAATACTCCCAAACACTCAAAAAAATGTCTCAAGTCTCAAACACAATGAATCAACAAGCAAAAATACAACTCCGCGGATTGAATTTAATATTCTAGTAACTAATTAAATTGAAAAGGTTTTATAATTTGTTCAAATTAGGTAACTACTTATGTTGCATGTGAACCTCCCGACAGGTGACACTTGCCTTCAATATTTTTTTCCATATGTCAATGGACCGTTGTTGCCATCAATAAAAATATGTGGGATATTGCAGAGATTAAATTGAAAATATATTAATTTTTTTTAACGTACTATGCGAAGTACACAAGTAGGCAAAAGGATAAAACAAGTCACGTATCTGTCCGTCAGTTTGTTTGTCACAGCCATTTTCAGACCCCAACTGACGTAAAAACTTTAAACCGTCATAGTAAAAAACTACGCACGCCCGCACGCCCGCACGCACGCACGCGCGAATGCATGCGCGCACTCACTCACGCACGCATGCACAGACACACACAAACGCGTGAGCACACGAGCGCGCACATGCACGCACACACACACACACACATTTATTACTAATTGTTAGTATAGTCAATTATCACTTTCTGAGATATGAACCCCTTTTTGGGTCAACCAGTTTTTCCCTGTTCTTTCGGTTAGGCCATCAGCCCACCGTTTATTTGGCCTGCTTATCTTTCTTTTTCCTCTTGGTCTCTTCCATCTTGAATAATAATTGAATAAAATTACTGAATGGAATGATTTTGATGATTTTTTATTTGGAAAAGGGTACCTCAGAGCTGGTTCCATATAAATATGATATGATGACGAATTCCAGAAATAAACTACGGAACTCGTCAACGGATTTATTTTTGATGTCGTTGCCAGCACTGCCGATCGATATAAAGAAATATAAAATTCATCTCTAAACCTACATTGTAACTTTCTTGGTATAATGTGTTTATCGTTTCTTTCAGTTCCTTTGGAGTTTTGGCTGGCGCCACAATTTCATCTATGAATCTAAAAAGGGTTTAGACTGGCCATTTATTTCTATCCCTTTGCCCTTTCAATTTGTATTTTAAAATATATGTTCTAACACGGTAATAAACCCTGTCTTCCTCCTCTTTCTATTCTTATGTATTTTCTTCTAGTTTCTAATTTAACCTTGCTTGGACTCTTAGTGTATATTTTATTAATGAAATTTATATATTTTAGATCTATTACACAGGTTTAGGGGGTTCCAGATAGAGTTATGGCTTATGATGTCAAAGAGTCTGCTGTAATCTATAAAGGCCAAATACAGAGGTCTATTATATTATTTATACATTTTGATAGCTTGTCTTAGTGCTTGTATAGGACCGATTGTGCTGAAGCCCGAACGAAAAATTGGTTATTCAATTGATTGTGCGCTGTCGAATGCATTCGTTATATATCTTAAAATTATTGATGCAAAAATTTCTAGTGGATTCTTTTTAGAAATTATGTCTAGTGGACTCTTTTTTTATATATTAGAATTATATCTCATGTGCACTACTGCAAAAGGGACAGTAATTCCGTTTCAATTATCAGGCTAAACAAGTGTATGAGATAATTAATTAGAATAAGTGACCTCAGAACTAAAATTTCTTTTGTTATCCCATCCTGACCTGGGCTCCTGTTTGATTTTAGTTGTTTTCTTTTTCAGTAAAGGTGATTTTCTTTCTTTATTCTTTTGGTTCGTTTTTCATTCCTCTTCTTTTACATAATTCTTGGTAAAAGGTTGTTGCTTGATCTATAATGTCATTTGTCGATTTGGTTTCTTTCAAGAAGTTAGAGTTTGGAGCTATGCTTTGTAAATGCTCTCTTTGTGCTTCTAAATTTTGACAAGTTTTTTTGTTATTATTTCGTCTGTGGTTCCAGTGGTAATTTTTCATCGATTTACTAGTTTGAATAATTTGCTTAGTTTTTCCTTGGGATCTTTTTCTTTATTCTTTTTAAAAATTAGTTCATAGCGAGTTTTTATTGTTTTTATATGTCTTTACTAAGAATTTTCTAACGTTTACTTTTATTGGTGTCCTTTTTTGTTATTAAGTTGCACGGTGAAGGTGAATGCCTTTGGTGGGTCTTCAATACGAATCTTTAGACAGTGTATATAATTCTTTATTTATTCATGCGTTTTGGAAATTCTTGGAAAAGTTTTGAAATGTTTCCTGTTTTTATTTGGAGTGTTCATAAGAAGTGTTGCACGCAGTAGTCTATGTCCTGATGAAAATTTTACATTGTTAAGGCCTTGGTAAATGTTTACTAATTTTGTAGTTTTTGACATTACGAAATCGATTTCATTCCAAGCTTTTTGGTGTGGAGATGTCCAAGTCCATTTTCTACTAAATATTTTTTCTAAAATAGGTAATAATTATCGATAAACTGTATTTATATGCGTAATCTATTAGTCTTTCACCTCTTTCACTTCCTTTCCCTATCCCGTATTTGCCTATAATGAGATTTTGATTCTCTTTAGGTTTCCCAATTTTTACATTGAAATTTCTAAGGACAAATCATTTTTCATCAGCTAATGCATGCACTTTTTCGAGATTGGTAAAAAAATTATTTATTTCGACTACACTGGATCTCTCTGTTGGTGGATATGCCTGAATTATTAACAAATTCATCGCTCCAAATTTTAGTTGCAGTAGTGCTACGGTTTCTGAAATACCAGTAAAGTTTATTTTATTTTCCCATATATTTTTTACTAAAGACCCTACTCCATACAAACCTTTTGCTTGACCTATATGGTAGAAAATGTAATCCTACGATACGTAGGCGATTGCATTATCTTAAAGAGAAGCAAAATAATAAGTTAATACGCAAAAGTAAATTAAGATTTTTTGTTTCTTTTATATTTAAGGCATTTCTTTTAATTCGACTTGAATTAGGTATTTCTTCCTCTTTACAATGCTAAGAAAATTTAAGACAAAAGAAAATGTTACATAACTAGTGATTACGTTTTGAAAATAACATTGCCAGAGTTCCATACTTCTACGTTTAAAATTATATAGTAATAACTAATAAAATATTTACAAATATTGATATTATTTTTCAGTATGTACTTTTTTCAAGAAATAAAAAATTGAGTTTTCGCATCGTAAAAATTTCCTTACGGATATTTTATTACATGGGAGTTTTTATAGCATTATCGTAATAGATATTTTATTCCATTATCGTTATGCCAAATTTCAAGTTTCCACTTCAAACAGTTTCTGTGGCAGACGGTCAGACGGACGCATACTTGAGAGATCATATAAGAATTCTCTTTTTCCGTTTTGAGTTACATCATACAAATCTAATTGTGTAATTTGTAAAAGGTTTAATATCAGAACATTTAACAAAAAGAATTAAATAATGTTGCAGATTCTTGATAGAAAGTTTATTCAGGCCTTTATTAATTTTAAAAACTGGAAATTAATAAAATAAAACTTCGTCATTATCGACAAAAAAAAATCCCTTCGTAAAAGTAATCTTGTCAATAAGAGGAGTGAATCAGCATTCGATATAAATGGAAATTATTGACAGAAATCGAATATTTAACGAGATACAAAGTTTTTGCTATTTTTTGCTTCAGGTATATCTATCACGAACGCGTTAACTTAATAATATTTAAATCGATTTGGAATTTATTAACTTGTAAAAAAAATTTTCTAGTTTTTAGTAAAATTTAATGATATTGTTCATTTTTTACATATTACTTCAAAACGTAGAAAAAGAAAAAAATGGTGGCATACATTTCTTTGTGATGGAAATGAATATTGACGGCGCGAATATTCTATAGTAAAAAGACATATGCGCCCAAAATTTTACAAAAATTAATTAACAAATTGAGAATTGAAAGCGAGGCAAACAAACAAAACCCACTTTAGCATTTGTGATAATAGTTAGGTTAGAATAATCAAAATTTGGATTTTCTTGAGATATAAACATTTTAACATTAACCAATAGGTACGTCCACAAATATATAAATTGTTTGCCATTCTGTTTGGTATTTTAGTCAATCTTTTAATTATAAATCGATTATTTATTATAAATTATTCGCTTTCGTCACTCAATGTTATAACAGAAAAGATTCGTACAGAGAATTTAAAAAAGTTAACCAATTTAATATGTGGTTTGTCATTTGTTATTATCCTTTTAAAAATATTGTTGTTTATAATATGAATAGAAGTATCTGTTTCTGATTTCGAAATAAATATCTAATATGTTACATTTTTACGTTGTTTGAACAATACTTAAGTTTAGAATTATTTTCTGAAATTTCCTTTGGATATCCGTTAATTTCAGTTTACTCCAAACTACTAATGAAGATTTTGTAATTGTGTGAATCACAGGCAATATTTTAGTACTAATTAATTGTTTGTTTCATCTGAATAATTAAGTTTCCGATGAAATCAACCTAAGAGTGTATTGAAATTCGATGCGAAGAAGGACGACCGTTTGAAAGATTGGGAGAACTATCCGAACCGTATAATATTAATCAGACACTAACACTTTTTATTTTAGTAATATTGATATACTTTTTTGATTATTAGATCTTTATGAATTTATTTACTATAATGTCCATACGGGAAAATCTGCAGACAAAAGCTAGTAAATTAAAATATTAAAACACATAATTTAATCCGCGAAAGAATCATGGGATATTTAAAAATAAAACAAAATTACAAAAGTAGAGACAATAAATCAATACGAAAATAATACATAATTATAGGCAAGTAAATCCCAAACGTGAAGTATTCTATGGTCGTAAATGTCAACATACACAATAACGTACAAGATAAAACGGTGTTATATAATTACGTGATCCTAATATATCAAATTATAACTATAAGCATTAAGTTAGTGACTTAATGAGGTTATGTTAGCCCGACCTTCAATTATCTCTAATTAAAATTTAAGAACAATGAGAAACTGTTTCAAAGATATAAGGTAGATAAGTTAACAAAAAATTAATTCAATTATAACTCAAACAAAATATAATTGGTTACATAGCCCATGGCTGTAGTAAAAAATATGAGCTAATCTTTCTCTTCAAACAAGCAACAATTTCTCCCTCGTCCGACGTGATTTATGGCCGTACTAGCAACAACTAATTAAGCTGATAAAGCAAACCTCTGACGAAAGCAATTTGCCGATATTTCAGCGTACTAAACGCTAATGGATATAACCGAGGGATTCTATATGGTTAAGTTATAAACAAAAGCTTGGATGCCAATTCGTTTCTTATAAAGCTTTTCAGGAAACTTTTCAATAGCAACACGAATCAAAATTGTATTTGCAATTTCATAAAATGAATTAAGTTCAGTTTTGTTGTTTGCGAGGAATGGCTCTACGGTAGCACGATTGCAAGAAATTTATTACAAGGAAACGTTTGTGAGTATTTAATTTTATTCTCGTTTTTCCTTTTAACATAATTTCTCCTAATAACGCTTCAAGCGTAATGAAGAGTAAATGGAACGCTTGTGCTCAGATATGTCACGGAAATGGCAACATTTACTTGTAATTTTGATAGTGAGGTTTTTTATGAATGCGTTGCTCGTTTCTTCATAGTAAATCAGAATTATGTTGGAACTCATAGTTAAGAATGTATTTTGTGTTAGTTATGTACTATGCTGTTAAATATGTACTTTCAGGGGAAAAAATAATTGATTACTTTGTTCATGACCAAAAGTACATCCTGAAATTTCTAGTCTTGATCATGACTATAAGTAATATATGTACGTGACCATATACTAAAATCCATGACAATTAGACTTTGAAATTTTTATTTCAAATCTAAATCACACCAATAATATACAAAATTATGAAGGTAGTTTTAAGAATATTCATATATTTTTTTAAATTAATGAACTTTAATTTTGTGTATTTTTCACCGGAATAACCTAAAATAATTTTATAAAATGATCGTGTCTAATTAGCAAGTTTTTAGTAAAATGGAAAATCGTAATTCTATTTCTTTTCTCATTTTTATTTTTCATCTCTTTTTTGTTACGGCTAACGTTTGAGACAACTGACATTTAGAGATAGCTAACTAAACAGGGGCAGCAGTTGCTGCATTCTTAACGCCGCGGCATTTTGATCAACATATTTGAAACTGATGATTAAGTTGGACAGAATTATATCGTTACTCAATTCGATATTAAATGAATTATATCGTCACTAATCTGTTATATCTGGATTATTATGTATCAATAGCGTTTAATGAGAAGTGATGTATTTACATCAAAAGTTTAGGAATTTCTTATGAGCATATTCAGCTAGCAGATTTCGATTCTCAGTTTTTACCTTGCGCACCCGAAGGATGTTTTGATCGTATCCGACACTTGACAGCCGACAATTTATAAGCCGATACCCTATCAGCCGACAACGACAGCTATAATCTGTATAGTTCATTAATGCGTGTCAAGTGAATCCTATCCGATAAGAGGGCTGCAAAATGTATTTTCGCCGCCCAGCCGCCAGTTTATCTTCACCCAGCGTTATCTCACTCAAAGGCATAAGCAAATTCAGGGATCAATCCACGAGATTAACCGCGGTAGCCAATTGCATCAGCGTCTATTATTAGTTTGCTTGAGATTTTGGTTATCATCAAATTTGATCTTACATATCAGTTCGACAAGTTGACCTCATGTATTTCTTCGTATTGCTTACCAAATATTGTCGTTAATAAAATTCATGCCATATTTAGAGTAAGATATAAACATAACAATTAGTGTTGTGAAAATGTTTAGGTTTGTACTTCAAAACTATTTTCTTGCTACGTAGCCATAAAAACAATATAATGAAGAAGAGAGTATTTTTTTATTAATTTCATGTTACATTTTAATGCACAAGTAAAGAAATACACCTATATTTGGCACATATAATAGTTAAATGAAGAATACATTGTAGTCAACCAAAATAGTTGTATTTGAAAATTTAATCATGATTCACTTTGTTTAATCTAAGCTATTACAAAAAACTACAAATAAAAATATACATTGACTTAAGATATGAAAACATTAAAATCGCTATATAACACACAGTGAACAAATTATAAATATTAACATGGTAAGACAATGAAGCAATACAAAATTCATGAGTAATGAATTTTAAGATGTATTTAGGGATATTCGAATATTTAAATATTAGTAACCATAATAAAATATTAACAAAGAGCGTGTCTCTGGTACCAGGACCCAATGGATGCTAAAATTTTAAAGCTTAAATAAAGTTTAAAGCAGTAAGCTTGGGAAAAATAGACTGAGAAAGTTTTCGGAGTACAACCGATGGAAAAGTAATTGAATCTGCCCTTGAGATATGTTAGAAAAATCGGATTATTCAAAATATTATAAAGAAATGTAACTATTTGCAGACGATATTAATAACCAACTTTTATTAGTTTAAATCGCGCTTTGAATTGAGAGATATTATCATATATTTTTAAACTTAAAATGTGACGGTGCATAGATTTTGAAGAGAAATCTGTTTTCCATTCCTCTGTTTTCTATTCTTCTTCGTGACCGAGTATTATTTCAGTGTTAAATTATTGTTTATGATAAATTATGGTTCAAAATTCTATAATATTTATTACTGACTCTGCTACAAGTTGTGGTAATTTAACAATTTATGAATGTAATTATCTCATAAATATTGTGTAAGCGTGTAATGTGACAGCTGTAACCATCGTGTTATCTAGGCCGTTAATACAAAAAACAAGCTAAGATAGAATTGACTTTATGAGAATGCACGATGTTGTCTTTTCCCAAAATGGTGTAGACATAATAAAAGTAAAATAACTATTTGGTAACTGCAGACTAGGTAATGAACTAATTATAATGCTTTTAATAATCTTTTCGTCGTTTAAGTCGAGCTAACTTGGAAAAAATAACTTAATGTTATATGTTTTTCTTTATAACGGTTCTAACGTGTAAATATCTTTTATTTTAGTTAGAAGATCCATTTCAACTTGATTAGTTTATCACTTCATTGCATTTGATAACTCATTTTATTTTAAAAACAATACTATTCACGTGAATCTGTGAATAAAAAATATTAATTTTTTAAATAAAATCGGTAATACGTAAGTCTGAATTGCTATGGAAATTAGTCTCTAATTTTAAGTATTTATACCCAGATACAAAGTGATAGCGATGATATCATAGAAGAATACATGATCAATAATATTATCGTTTCTTCCTGCTTAATGAAGAATTCCATACTTTAATTTTTGGGTTTGTTGAAAATTATAACATTTTTGTTATTTTTTGAAGATAGAAAGAAGCCTTTCTTGTATTGAATAAAACCTAAAACAAAATTGTACTGAAATTCTTACACTTATAGTATGTCTAAAATTGTAGTCACTGGGAATCAGGGAAATTATATGTGTTCTTTTTTCGTCTACCGAACCCTTAAGAGTAGTTACAAGAATGATACTGGAAAAAAATAGAAATGAACAATGGGTAGAAAAAAATTTCATTGTATAAGCTTATACGCTATAGCTTATCTTTCATTATATATAATTTTATTTGTACGATTTTGATTGATTTTTGATATACCTTAAAAGCTTGACTTAATTAAAACTTGACTAAATCTGATTAAGGGAAATGTTTGAATATAATTCATAGTTCAATAAATAAAATTAAATTATCTTTTCATCCAAAGTGAAGTAATACGGTTTACTCGGGAAAAACTTTCGTTACCTTTAGAGTCATTTAATTTCATTATTTAATTATCTAACTATAACCACCGTTCACATTAAAATAATACAAGAAAAAATAATGAACTTTGCACTAAATCAGTGTGAAATTCAGGTAAAACTGAATTTTTATACTCAAATTTTATAAGAAACACGTCTACATTAAAATGAATATTTTATCGTAAATAAATATGAATCACTTGTTCCTATTACCCACTTATTGCATCGTGAGGAGTAAAATAATGAACTTTGTACAAAATCAGTGTGATATTCAGATAAAAGTAAATTTTGCCAGGTGAATATTATAAGAAATACGTCAACATTAAAATAAATATTTATGTTATCGTAAATAAACATCAATCACTCTTAATCTACTCGATTACCCAGTTATTGCGGCTATTTAAGTATCAATGTTTCCAAGAAGTATAAAGTCCACCGCCTTCACTATCTCTGTAAACAAGCAGATGCGGTACCAGAATAAAATAACTGTTTTCCAAATTGTGACTTAGAAAGCGTAAATTTGAGAGATGATTTTGAAACCTTAAAGCATTATGCGTTTTACTTAAGTTCTTTTTGATTGTTTATTAGGATTTCATACCTAAAGATTGCCAACGGGACCTTATTACTAGGTCTCCGCCGTCCGTTTGTTCGTCCATTTATCTTTCTGTTACAGGACTATATCTTTTGAAACGTAGACGCTTAAAATTTACAGAATTCGTTTCAATATGGCATTTATCCTCTAGCCTCTAAGGCCTATAAAAAAGTCAGTAAGTCAGGTCCCAAAACGGGGACCTGACTTACTTTCCATCCAAGAAATCTTAAATAAATGTATTTTTCAAAGTTTTATGTTCCCGCGCCACACGCAGGCGTTAACTGTATACTCTATAGTAATAAGTGTGGCAAATGTAATTAGCCATTTATTTTACAGATTTTTACGAATACGTGTAGCCATGGTATCTATCTTGATATTTACCAAATAATTAGTGTTAATATTATGCAGTGGTACGGAAACCTTCGTGTGCGAGTCCGACTCACACTTGGCCGCTTTTATAATGCTTTTAAATGTAGATATAATAGTATAACCCTCTTACTATCAATAACAATTTCTATCTGGAAGTAAATTATGTTTTTAAATTAACATCTTTCAAGCCAATTACCGGATCATATAAATATTTAAGTTTAAGAAATTAGTTATAGTGTAAATATTTGTCTCAATAAATAGAATCAATACATGCCTAAGTACAATTAGAAAACAAATCAGTTTTTTAATAGATGTACAATTTCTAAGTTTATTTATTTTCAGGGTTCGTATTTTTTTAACGACCAACTGATCTTGATGCTCATCCAGTTTATCCGTTAACATTATTATTGACATCGTTTAGAGTTAACTAATTTTTGCTGCTCCTATTTATTTTAGTTTCGGCATCTGAAACTGAATTTAGTACATAATTAAAATAGGGGTACAAGGTTAGAATGAAACGAAATAGTAAAATTCCGATTCTCGAGTTTCCAACTCATGATAAGAGGATATTTAATTTGGGAAAACCTCACCAATAAAGGGAAAAGTTAACTGAAAACTACGTTTCTGTCCTTAAACGTAGTCTAAGCCACTATTTTAAATATATCTTCTATTTGTGCCGCGTATTTCATTGATACCAACGACTTCCCTTCTGAATTGAAGAGACTGTAAGTTACTGCGCAAAGCGTGCTTGGCAATGACAATAAGTAAGTTACATGGCATATTCCCAAATTCGCGGACTTGAAGTAAGAATGTTTTTCCCAGGGTCAGTTTTACGTGGCATACAAAATAATCAGACTGCTGGGTGAGCTCACAGATGAGATCCAACAATCTGGGTGAGATCCAACAATCTGGTTATTTTGGTGTCAGGTTTTAAAATGAAAAAAGAAAATTGTTTACAAATAAGTATTGGAAGAAAACCTGATTTAAATGTCATATTAATGAACCCAAAGCGATTTGTCTGACGGCATTAGGAAATGAATAGAAGGTAAAAATAGATTATTCGAAAGATATTGCTTGCTAGGAATTTAAAAAAGATAATGGTACTTAAGATTTTAAAATATAGACGCTGAGGGTAAAGGTATATTAAATGAAGTTCATTCAACTCGTGCCTGAAAAATGATTAATCAATCCATCATATTGATATAAGTAAATAATATTGAATTGTTTGTGAAATTTTCAATTTGAAGTATTTTCTGTTTGCATATTCAATTAATAAATCTAATGTTAAATATTGTTCTATTTACATGAATGACCAGATTTAACTCAAAACATATAAAAGTATTGATACCAGTTTCAAATAATATTATAGATAGTAATAGGATACTACTGATAGGATCAACTAGTTTCTTTCATAACGCTATTGCAAACATTTTCAAACTTATAATGATATTGTATTCGGTTCCATGAAGCATGTCCACATACTTTCACTTTTTGAGGCTGTGGTACCTAAACGTAAGTGTAATAGAGCGTAAATCTACACGGTACAACATATTTGACCTGTATACTCAATATAGTATAATGGCATTTGAATGTTGCAAAAATATAGTGTTGGCAAACTCAATAATCGTTTTATATATTTATCTTTATATGGTTCATAAAAACCAATGAAAACATTCCAAAGCAATGAACTATAAAGAGAACTTTGTTAGTCTAATAAAATCGAACATGATTTCTTTGATCCCATCAAGCATGGCTTTAACTGATGATAATAAAAGTTTTAAATAGGAGAGTGACGTTATTGATGTATGTGGGAAAGACATCACTATAAAAAAATAACGTTGTTGACTTAAAGTGCCTTGTTGATTAATTGATTTAAAACATTTTTTAGACTTAAATACTAAATCTCTTGTTATATTATATGTTTGGTTTTTCTCGAAAAAGCTACTATCGTTTCAGGCGCTCAAATGAAAAGTGGGCTGTTAAGAAGTTTTTTCGATAGTGTTTTCACTTATGACGTCTATAGGGTCACACACACACACACACACACACATATATATATATATATATATATACACACAAGTATGTATATATATATATATATTTATATATATATTTATATATATATATATATATATATATATATATATATATATATATATGTATGTGTGTGTGTGTGTGTGTGTATGTGTGTGTATGTGTGTGCATGCGTGTGTGTGTAGCAGTTTTTAAAGAAGTTAGGAAACATAAGGCAGAAAACGGAAATTTTTTAAGATCATGCTAACGCCTAAATGTCTGTCTGTCGTTTTTCGCTAGAATAATGTGACGTCGAAAGATAAAATTTGATACAGTAATGAGTTTTTTGGCCTGCATATCTCACAATAGTAAAAACCGAAAAAAATAATTGTCTGAGAATTTCGGAGAGCGCAAGTTTGACGTGAAAAAATTATTTCGGTAATGTGAGGGGCCAATTAAGAGGGGATACATAAGGATTTCAATGAAGTTTTCCGGCTATTATATTTCTATTTTGTATTGTAATTTCTTGTCATGGTATATCTTATCTGTTGAAAAATATTAATATTTTTAAATAATTAATAGAAATGTTATGATGTTCGTACATACTTTCATGGCGCGAACCCTATTCATTTTAAGCGGGTTTATTTATGAGATGTTAGTATTCTTAAAACTTAAACAATAATTAATTAACAATAATTTTATTAAACTTGTTGTATGTCGTAAATAAGAATATTATGGCTTTATTAGGCTTGTTACTTTTTATTGCGGACCATTCATTATTATAACCTTTTGTTTGGAAATTTAACACTTCGTTTGATTTTTTCTGGAATTATTATGGTATTTTTTCTAGAACTATTAAGGTATATGCCGGAAAAAATGTATTATCTTCAAAATCAGAAATAGTACAGTAAAATAGTCAAATATCAAATAGTATAATTGAAAATTAAATTAGCCAAACAACTAAACTACACAAATAATCTGATCAAAAAAGGGCAACCGTGCATTTGGAGAAGACATTTTTTCGCTTTTACACTTTTAAAGCATTAAAATCTAAGCTTTTATTAATGATATGTTTAATTTCATCATGAGACTTTTTGAGAGATTAACAAAAGGATTTTTTTATAATAATTTTAATGTGACACACAAATTGATATAAAAAAGTGACACACAAAAAAGTGACACACTCTTAAAACAGAAATTTTTCATAGTTTCATTTTAATAAAAAATGTGAGTATATACAATACATATATACATACACACGCGCTTACACACACACATACATACATACATACATATACATACACTATTAGATACTACTATATTTAGACTTTTAAAAAGTAATAAAAATTAAAGAAAAAAAAATTAAAATTTGCCGACATCTGTTGGGAGTCATTATCCAACCGATTTCAGAGTCTTCGTTGATGTGCAGAGGAATATTTTAGTCTTAATAAGCAATAATGGAAGATGTTTATTGTTAAAATTCCCGTCTTCCAACAATCAGAAAATTTGCATTTTGGACAAAGTCATTTTAGGAGCTCGAGGTCGCTTTGGTTTCTTATAGTGAAATAAAATGCACAACATACTGAGAAAAATTGATATACAAAGTGTTCCATGTTCCACCAAAAAAATGGTCAGGTAACTGTCCTTTTTGCAGTTTTTATTTATAATTTTTTTCTTTTTAGGTATGTTTCTCATAAACATATTAACAAATTGTTAGTTTTACCAATATTTGTAGAACTTAGTTTTTTAAACAGTCTGTGACATTCCTATGATTTAGTACCCGCGATTTCTGTATCGTAAGCACATTTACAGGAGCAGACGCCGAACAGAAATTCGTGGATTATTCTTTTCTATTTCAGTTAAAATTTCAGGAGCTATAGTTCATAATTCACCATACCTATTTCATATAATCCTAAAAATAATAATATTTTTATTAACTATTACCACTTTTTCTCGCGGATGTGCATTATTTACTTTTGATTTTTTTTTCAATGCCATATAAAAGCAATGTTTTATAAAGAATTATTACAACATTTTCTTTCAAAAATGAAATAAAGGTGATATAGTAATTAAAAGATGTTTTAATCATTCCGCTTATAATATTTTTAATATTATGTATATTTGAAACATTTTCAATAACTGTTGTAGATAATTTAATTTTGTACAACAAGATTTCAGACAATAAACAAAAAAATATAATCCACAAACTGGTATCCTTCTGTTCAAGATGTCGGCGAAATGATGAGCAAGGAACTTAAGTACCCTGAAAACTCAATATTAGAGTTACCGACCGCATAGCAAAATAATTTTCGCCTACTCAAAAATTCACCTTTGAATTTATCATTTGACTGGGTAAAAATATTGCGTTCCAAAATCGTAAATCTATTTCTAACATCTATATAAATATACCTTAATATTTATTATACCTTTTCTGTTTAATGATCAGAAATTCATTTCGAAATACGTTTTTATAAGTACAGAAGTAGATTTCCTAATATCCAAATCGCCTGCATGATTAGAATCAGAATAGCCAATTAACCACTACAATTTTGATAATGCCTAAAACCTAAATTTTTGTTAATTATTAAATATTGAAATACACCCTCTAATGCATTTAGACGTTATAGGATTGTTACTACAATTAAATAATTAATTAAATTATTGATACTATAATATTAGGATTGTAATACATGCAAAATATATTAACTATTAATTAAATATTTGGTATTGTAACCAGGCACAAAATAAACAGAGATCCATAGTTTTCTAACGTATAAAATTAAAAACATTACTGTGTTTTTAGCAAAAACAATGTTTTATCTGCTAGAGTATCGCAGGAATTGATAATATACATAATAAAGTTCTTAATTTTCTTAAATTTGCTCAGTATATTGTATCTGACTTACAGATATACAAGTATGGTCCCTGTCAATCTCTATGGTCCCTGAAAATCCAATAAAAACATTAAAAGCTAACTCGCTTATTTTAAAAAAACTTGGATTCATTTGTAATAGAACTTAGTTACAAGTATATACTATCAGAATATCATGGACATAAATCATTAAATCATCTAATAATTTTAATATCATTGAAAATAAATATAAAGACACAGTTATCAGCTTGCGATTTCACATATTGTTTTTAAAAAATATTAAGTTTCTTATTCCAATAACGAGATGTTTGTGTGTGTATGTGTATACGTTATTTTTAACATTTCTTGGTTTCAATTTATTATAAATATAAATAACAAAGGAAAACAATTTTTATTGTTTCAGATAAAAATATATGAAGACGAAAAAATTCACCCAGAGCAATGAGACACCGATCGCAAGCGGCAGCTGAGAAACAATATTTGATCGAAAATAAATATAGCAACAGACTACAATAATGAATATCACCAATAACAATTTAATGAGACAATGAATCTAAAACTGACGGCGAACACAACTGAATAAATATCGACAAGCCACTAACACACTAACAAAATATGCCCGCGTGGACGACGACTGGAACGGTTAACGAGATCACACTAACACAGAACGCAACGTCATTCAATAATGTATCGGGCAGCAGCGACAATGGAACTGAAGCCGGAGACATTATCGATAACAAAGGAGTACAGGCCGTCTTTTGCGTACTCTATACACTTATCTTCATCCTCGGTCTTTTTGGTAACGCACTCGTCTGTTACGTTGTGGTCCGTAACCGAGCAATGCAGACAGTAACGAATCTTTTCATAACAAACCTTGCGCTATCCGACATTCTACTTTGTGCGCTCGCCGTGCCTTTCACGCCACTCTACACTTTTTTAGGCAGGTGGGTATTCGGTGGGCTCCTCTGCCAAATAATGCCATATGCTCAGGGATGCAGTGTGTATATATCTACTCTCACGTTAACATCCATAGCCATCGATAGATTCTTCGTTATTATTTACCCGTTCAGGCCTAGAATGAAACTGTCTACGTGCTTATGGATAATAGTGTTTATATGGGCATTCTCAGTAGTGGTGACGTTTCCATATGGTTATTACATGGAGTTTAAAGATATGTATTGTGAAGAAAAATGGCCTTCGGAGCAATTTAGGAAAGCTTTTGGTGCTCTTACTACGATTTTTCAGTTTGTATTACCCTTTTTTATAATTGCCTACTGTTATTTGTCAGTTAGTTTAAGACTTAATGATAGGATGCGCACGAGGCCTGGTAGCAAAAACTCGCGGAAGGAGGATGCGGAGAGGGAGAGGAAACGAAGAACGAATAGAATGCTTATCGCGATGGTAGCTATATTTGGCATATCATGGCTACCATTGAATCTCTACAACATCAGTAACGACTTTGATGAGAGAATTACACTATGGCGATTCTCGTTTCTGTGTTTTTTCCTAGCGCACGCGATAGCCATGTCTTCTACTTGCTATAACCCATTTTTATACGCTTGGCTGAATGAAAACTTCAGAAAGGAGTTTAAACAAGTTTTGCCTTGCTTTGGATCTTTAGGTGGGCGCAGAATGAATCCACCAGCTGATCGTTTAGACATGTATAGGTCGGAAAAGACTTGTAACGGGAATAATGACACGATGCAAGATAGTCTCATCACATCTACAATGCAGCGATTGCCGTCGATTAGATACAGATTGGAGCTTAACGGATCGGATTGTACCTTATCTAAAAATAAGATAGACGAAAATGATGGTCTCAACTCGCTTGTGAGTCCCAATGAGAAGCAAATGAATGGCAGCCCAGAGTCGAACGACGACTGCGTGAACATGTACCTGTTCGCGTACAGAAGCGGTGGAAATACCGACGAGCGACCTATCATATCATCTCTATAGAGTCACGGTACGTAATTGCTGATAATTTTAATCTAATCTTGTGACCTTCTCTGCCATATACATTGTGCATATTGTGCTACGACTTGATTGATGTTATGGTTTATAATGTTATGGCAAAGAAACTTATATAGCAAATCTTTAATGATATGCTATTTCATGAGTATCGTTAGAGCCTTTGTTGTCTGCAATTTATTTAATAAAATTATGAAATATATATTGAATTTAGAAGTAAAATTATTATTGTTAATATTATGGTGAATAAAAACCTCTTCTGATTTTTTTACAATATTAACAGCTTCTTCTCTGCTGCGTATCTGAGAATATTCTGAGGAAAATGGTTTTCTTTTACCGTAGTAGTTTCCGTAATTTACCTGATAAGCACTTATTAAACTATATCAGTAATACAGGTACAAAAGTTCAAAGAAAGAAGTTTTGGAGAATTTGAATAGAAATAACACTTGATATTACATAAGAAGGTAATTCTTTTTATATACAGCTTTTGAACTTTATAGTTGCCACTGCTACGCCACTACTGTATTTTATAATTTGAGCCTCTGATCTTATTTTTAACGCTAATATTCAATAGATATTTAAAAATTCAATACTGCTTCCACATATATGTTTTTCAGGGACGATTTATTGTATATTGGAAGTAAAAATGGCGATATTATTTTATGCAAATAGCTATGAATTGTAAATTATATAATTTTTCAGAATATCACATTAACGAGAAAGAAATGATACGTGTAAAAAAATAAAGCAAAGAATTTGTTTCATATAATGTTGATTCAATATCAAATTAACTACGAAAAAAACAGTTAATATAAAATTTCAATAATAAAGGTTCCTCTAACGATGTCTCTTGAACTATGGCTTTAAAATGCTATTTAATATTTCTGATATTATAATTATTATAATAGCTGTTCAAAAGACGTAAAGAAATTCTGCCAACTATAAAAAAGACGTAAAGATTATCTTTAGGATATTTCGAATATTTTAATCTTAAATCTGTACTATATAAAAATTATTCCATAATATAATTTCCAAAATTGCAGTAAATTTCACAGGGAAATCGCATAAAAATGTATGTTACTTACCTTTATTATGATATCAAAATCGATTCATATTGATATCGTATACATTTAGAATGACTATTTGATTTAACTTGGGTATATTTTAAGTAAATACTGTAAATTTAGAGGTAAATAACGAGATATGAGAATAGAATTTCATTTTTTTATAAATTCTTCCAGCAACTCCGATCACGTCGATTACTCCATGCTATTTTACGTGAAATGATAGTGCACTAAATATTTACGTCCAAAATTACCTTTAGCATTGAAAGTACGCACAAATCATTGCCCGCGCAGTTCTATATTTGTTTTCTACTAACATCTCCTACTGCCAGCGTAAATAAAATAATGCTGGTCGATAACGTAATTGCTTATAATTTGAAGCTATTAATGATACGTAACATATTCTTTTGAGAAAAAAAGTATATTTTTTTCGGTTTTAATAACATTCATGTTTCGAAAGAGGTTATTTGTGCAATAAATTATATTCCGTAAATACACTCGTTAGAATTTATCTGCATATTTTGAGTATACAGTGTTTGTATAATGTAGAATATTTATTTCGTACAAAATCATACGTTTCTTACAGTTATGTCAACTATAGGTATAAGCATTAATAAAACATTTTTGCCAATTTTTCGTCCAGCTTGCTTCTATATTTTTACTCTATTGTTCCATATCATGTAGTTGAGATTTGACGATTTTCTCTATATTACTAATTTATATTATTTTTAAACCTGTAATAGATATATACGCTGTAATAGATTACACAGATATACGAGAAACATAATATATCGCTATGTCTACCGTTTATGGACTATAAGAAAACCTTCGATTCTATCGCAATCCTGAAGTGATGACGTGTTTGTATAGTAATACCACCACGCCAGTCTAATTATATGACCACAGTCCGAAACTAATCTAGCTGCAAAAAGGTGTAGGACAAGAAGTCGAAATCTATCTCTAACTCTTCATCAATATGTTTTCAAGCTCTGGGATTTTAACGAATTTACCACCAATATCAATAGCGAATACATCATTCTCCTCATCAACCTTGTTACAATACTCAGGGACCTAAACGGGGTTTCCCAAAAGAAAAATCTTAAAATTAATATGCACACGGCCTCATAAAAAGTTCAACTCAACGAGCTATAGAAAAGGTTTTTTATTAAAATAGATTGGAATATAATGAAAATAACCGTTGGAAAACTAATATCACCAACATAGTTTGCAGGATTGGCAAACTGAAGTGGTAATAGGTATATCATATACGAGCAGGACATACAACTGCGGAAAAGAAAGATTCTTAAATGGCGATCACGTACCGGAAGACAGAGTGTGTGGACAGACGATCTGATAAAAGTAGAAGGAACCATTGGGTACAAGCCACATTGGATTGATCTTTTATGAGAATATTTAATTACCTTATACCCGTAGATTAAAATATATGGTATTATAAGTTATTTCCATATTGGCCTGTAAATCTAGCGTTCTTTCATAAATCAGAGGAAGCATTTCCTTCAAAAATTAATTTTTATTATTTTTATAATAATAAACCATTTCACCTTGATTGGTATATAAATTCTCGTTACTTATATTTAATTATCTATATTTCTGAAATACCAACACATAGAAATGAATTATAATTAAAATGTTCACTATCCTATGGTATTTATCTGCTTAGTAGATTGCTTAGCTAACTTTTTTTACCAATCGCCCCTGGGTGCTATTTATACCAACACAAATATATTTATTGAAATGTGTCATTGTTGTATATCTCTCTTTATTGAAATGTGTCTTATGTACATGTAAACATATCTGTAATTATAAAATTACAAATATAATACACGCGTGTTGAGGATCTAAACTACAATTTTTTGATTTCATATTTTTTCAATTTAAATGCAACATGTAATAAAAAAAACTATAATTCGATCACAACACTTCCACCTCTCCATATGCTCGATAAAAAGTGAAAATATAGAAAATTATACTTTTTCAAAAACTGACCTGTTGTGAAAAATTGATAAACGAATATTTATGTACTATCAAAATCTACGCTATTTCTAAAAAGAAACTGTCAAAATCTACGCTATTTTTAAAAACAAACTGTCAAAATCTACGCTATTTCTACTATGCTAGAGGGTGTGTGTGGAATTTCCTTACCGTTTGTTTAATTATTATTCGTCATAGAATATCACATCCGCTATGAAAACTATTTGTAATAATAAATGATAAGCAAAAATACAATAAACCAACTAAAAGTACCCAGCCACGTCATTTAGCGGGGCACAAGATGAACGTCAGATGCGGTGAGCAACGAACTATGAGCAATAGATCATCTCTGCTCGACTGATCTCGTTCAGTCGTGCGTCCAGTTTTCCCATTTATTAATCACTGTGGGTAAAGTTACTGATAGTATATGCGTACATGCCATGTACTGAGCTAATACAAGTTAGAGTAAATAAAAAATAAATACAAAAATTACCAATAGATGCAAAATTGTCATTATTCCACTCTTGTATGGATTTGTATCAATGGCGCTCGAGACTATCAAGTTAAATTCTTGTTGCGCTAAAACCAATAAGCAGAAATAGATGAATAATACAATTTTGATTTACTTAGTTATTAACAGCTAGATAATATTGTGCGACTATTTTCTATACCGTACTCTCCTATTGGAAGGGGCGATCAGGCGAAAAGAAATATTTTGAATACACAAACAATTCTGGATATAGGGAGAAAAACCTTCAAATATGTGGATAAAAAGAAAATAATAAGCACCTAAAAACTTTTAGCCAAATCGTCAACTGACAAATGAGAAATCTATTATTTTTGTTAAAAATGAATAGACTTAATGTTATATTTATTATGTTTGTACTGGTAATAAGATTTTCAACATGGACAACTGTAAGGGTTGCAAGAAATCACGAAACTCGCCAAGACCGTCAAAAAACGTAAAACTCAAAAAAAGCTCAAAACACGTTCATTCGCACATCACGAAACGAATGTCGTGAGGTAACAATTTATTTTCAATTTATACTGGTAACGGTCTACCACATAAAATGCGATCCAAATAGATTATATTTTATTTTATTATATTTTATCTCTGAAGGGTAATTCAGGCATGTTCACGGAGAGAGTTTTTCCTTGCAAAATGCAAAACGCATTCTATTTATTAATTTTACTTTACTTTTTTCCTTTCCGATTGTTTACGATTGAACGGTTTATATTTCCATGTTCTAATTAAAAACAGCTTTTTTTAAATTAAATTTTAATTCTTTAATGTCTAGTCAATTTTCGGTCACCTTGGATAATGGAAACTGTAATTTTATTAAACATTGGTGCGTATTTTACTGAAAAAAAGAGTGAGAATATTTTTATCTACTGAAATTATTTATAATATAAAGTACTACGTGATGTAGTATTATTTCTACTTTCTTTAATTTCTTTACCACGACCTAGGTTTCGTTGTATTACAACTTCTTCAGATGGGATATTAGCAAAGATTCTAACATCCCACCTGAAGATCTTGTAATACAGCTCTTGTAATCTTTGCTAATATCCCACCTGAAAATCTTGCAATACAATGAAACCTAGGTCGTGGGAAAGAAATTAAAGAAAGTAGAAATAATACTACATCACGTAGTTTCATTTAATTGCGAATAATAAATTTCTACAAAATTAACGCCAAATATATTCAATATAAAGTACGTTTACGTGAACATACCATTAAATTAATTTTTTGAAGAAGATTATATATCATTATCATGTAATGAAAACATTAGTAATAAATTACGATGACATTTCTAGAAAAATAAATGATCCATAAAAAGCATTACATTAAGGTTTAAGATACCTCATAACTTATATAATCTTATACGAAATTAAAATGGTATATTTAATTTTCGTTTTTTAATTATACTCCTATTTAACAACCATGAAGCTGTGAGAATCTTTTTGGAAATATTTATTAGCGCTTCCTATGGTAATGATAACAGTGGACATACTATTTTTAAGTTCCTTTTAAGGTCAATAAAGCAAATAATATTGCAAACAAATGTATCAGTTATGATATTAAATTCTTTATGATTCTCGAAATTCTGGAGTAGAATGGGTCATTTAAAATACAATTTTTGGATATTTTAATTAACAAATTTTAATCCGTATCACCATATGAAAAATGTTTATTAATACAAAATCATTTGTATTAATAAGAATCTTGAACGAAATGGAGAAAGCATTTCATTTTGGTTTATTTTTGGAGTAAAATTGAATTTTTTTTTTCATATTGATATATAATATTTCAAATAATTTATGTGACATATATTGATTAATTTGATATTCAATAAGCTATTTCATCTTCAAATGTTATTTATGAATACTTAACAATGTTTTGATTTTTATCAACTTTTTTTACTTAGAACGTGTGAAAAATTTGCTGTAGTAATAAAATACGAGCCAAAAGTTGCTACTCAATATAAACTCATATAAGTTAATAAAGGAAGAGCATAAGGTATCGCGGAAACAAATAGTTAAACTGCTTAATTTATAGAAATCGTTGAATACGGATAAAATGTAGATTAAAATTATTACTTAAGTGTAAATTTATAATAACATCATCTATTTAATTCTACACCAATTGACTCGATATCAAGGCATATGTATTCACGCTAACATAGAATTTTGAGGTTTTTAAATAATATAAGTTTCTACACATTCGCTTTTGTCTTTTTTTCATTTAATCCTACAATAAATACTAGTAATTATGTAAACATATTATACAAGATAATTTTATTAAATTTATTTATTAAAACACATATCTGATTTGTATCTAATTTTTGTTTGTATGTAGCTACAATATGTGTTCATAATATATTTATGAGTATGGATTATGTATCCCCTCCCACTGAATTACATTGTTACTAATCAAATTATTCCCCGATCTAAAAAAATAAAAATATTATTGCGTGAATTGAGTAGATTACGTATTTTTGTAATAACCAACCCCCAGTAGAGAAGTATTTTCAGACGTGAGACTAGTGTAAATATTTCGGCAAGGTGCCAGAACGTTATGAATGATAATCATAAAATAACTTATGATGTTTACACGAATCACTTAATAGCTATTTAAATATGAAAACAAACATTTTAAAATACAAATAATATGAATATTTCATAATATAATCTAAGAGATTTTCAGATAAATAAATGCTTCGAAGTTTTTATGTTCATACGTTTGAACCTTTCAAAGATGGTTATTCGTAAAATCCCGTTGTAGAGTATTTACTGGAAACATTTGTCCATCCCTGAGTAGCACTCATAACTCAACAAATTTGTTATTTGATTATTGTCGTTACTAATTGAATTGTCACATTATTTGACCATTGTGATATTATTTGATTATTGTGACATTATTTGACTGTTCCGACATTATTAAATTTTCGCGACATTATTTGACCGTTGTGATATTATTTGATTATTGCAACATCATTTGACTGTTCCGACATTATTTAATTGTCGAGACATTATTTGACCGTTGTGATATTATTTGATTATTGCGACATTATTTGACTGTTCCGACATTATTTAATTTTCGCGACATTATTTGACCGTTGTGATATTATTTTATTATTGCGACATTATTTGACTGTTCCGACATTATTTAATTGTCGCGACATTATTTGACCGTTGTGATATTATTTGATTATTGCGACATTATTTGACTGTTCCGACATTATTTAATTTTTGCGACATTATTTGACCGTTGTGATATTATTTGATTATTGCGACATTATTTGACTGTTCCGACATTATTTAATTGTGGCGATATTATTTGACCGTTGTGATATTATTTCATTATTGCGACATTATTTGACTGTTCCGACATTATTTAATTTTCGCGACATTATTGGACCGTTGTGATATTATTTGATTATTGCGACATTATTTGACTGTTCCGACATTATTTAATTGTCGTGACATTATTTTATTGTTGCGACATTATTTGTTTGTTGCGACGACACATTTATATTATGGCACAATTAACAAGAAAACTGGTTTCAATCTTACATAATATTTACACACATAATTTGTTTATTAGAAGTGGCAGAGATTAACCACTATATGTGTTACCAAGTTGGGGTAAATCGTCCATCACTGGTCAAGAAATGGATTTAATTAGCTCATACACTTTGTATTTAATTTTAAAAGTTTCTTTAGCTGTAGATATGTGGGTTATAAGTTACAAGAAAATCGCCTTATTGATTTTATAGTTTAAACAGTGACCAAAATTGATACATCTATTCCTTGTCTACATAGATTTAAGCATGTTAAAAGGATGTATAGAAACCGGGAAAACTCTTGTGTCTTTATGATTCTCTCGCTTTTGCCGTCTATCCCAGGCCAGTTGCGAAAAATATGAAGTTTTATTTGTCACGTTTAGTGTAAATTCATTAGAATAACTTTCGTTACGTAGGGAGAATAAAGTCTTTAAATCGATACTTCTGCTCATCAGAAACAAGTAACATCGTCTATGTCACCAAACCATCGGACTGTCAATTTCATTCCTTTAGAGACGTTTGCCGGAAGGGTTAAATAAATGAAAGTGAAACAATAAGGTAGCGTAACATCGCAATACGTCCGTTGCGATATTACGCATTTATTTGCGAACAATTATTGAGCAAATACTATCTCTTTGGCAACGCATTATTTGCGTTCAATGTAATCAGATTTAGTATTTTATAAATGTTATCAGCATTATTCAATTTATTATTTTATTTTATAAAGAATCAGCAGTTTTCAGCCTGATTTTTCGGTTAATACAAGATAGACTAGAATTCTCCCACTCTTAGTCTTCTTGTTGCTTTTGACTATAGCCGCTTAGCGTATAAATAAATAAAGCTTTACGAATTTATAGAAAAATAAAACTAATATCTTAAAATATTTGCATTTTTTAAATATTTAATTACCTAATAAATTCTGACAGCTCGGTAATAATAAAATTCAGAATATTATTCCTTCACGGTATCTTCGAGATTTAAAAAAAAATACATCCCTTAAACCTCTTCAACCTACATTTGTAAAGCCTGTAACAATTATTGACTGCTACATAAACGTATAATTTTGAAACGGCGTTCTCGTAAATTTTATTTGACGCAAATATTGACTTATGTACAAATCCTTAATTTTACGGAAAAAATATAGATATTAGAGGTCCTAATTCGAGGGATGTATCTTTTAATGTCTTATAACTAACTTACGAATATTCGAAAGATTTAATTTTGAAAAGAATCTGAAATGCATTACATATTTTTTCTAATTATGTAATAATAGCAAATGGTGCAGAAAAATTGTCATGATGATGGTTTGAAGTACCGTGAGAGAAGATTCCAAGTCTGGGGTATAAACTACGTATAATTATTTTGATCTCATAAACTTCTAAAATTATATGAATATGCCTGAAGTATCATAAATTAGCAAATTAAGGGTGGAAAATGTTTTAAGATAACAGGCAGATATTTTACATAAAGCTATCGCAATCTACGCTATTTTGGTGAAAGTTACGATGATAAGAACTACTACAACCTTGCAAAAATTTAAATCGACCTCTTCGCATATATTTGTACTAGTATAAGCACTTGAGCAGTCATCTTGCATATAAATGTAATATACATATAAACGGTTGATTTTCAGCATGTTATAGCTATGAAAAATAATGTTGAAAAATGGGTAATTTTATTTTGTATCGTTCATTTACTATATTTTTGCAATCAAAAACGCATGTTATAAGGAAAGTATAACACTCAATTTTAAATCAACACTTTTAATAACAAACCAGACACATCTCACTTTGCTAAACACCTCATTCATAATAATCATCACCCTCATACTGATAATGCCCCCTATATATTACAAATAAATACAAAAGGCAATAAACTTAATATCCTAGAAATATTAGAAATAAACAGACATAAAAACGACCCCAAGGTTAATATATTAAATGAACAACTAAATCTAATATCTTCACCCATACTTAATATCTTCTTGACATAATATAGTTAGACGTCATTGATACTACAGTACTCTTCAAATTGTCAGCCCAACTACACATCTAACTATAAGCATATGTAAAGGAGAAAAAATAAATATATAAATAAGTAAATAAATAAATGAATGAATCAATAAACCGGGAGATATGTAGAATTAGTGGTATAACCTTGTTCTAACTTTCAGATACCCGTGCTATTGTATAAATATATTACTGAGAATAACTTCCATTTAATTTTATTACATACACCGGGACATTCGTATTGTATAACCTCGCAGAATAACATCAATTTAATTATTGAATATATTTGGCGTTAATTTTGTAGAAATTCATTATTCACAATTAAATGAAACTACGTGATGTAGTATTATTTCTACTTTCTTTAATTTCTTTAACCACGACCTAGGTTTCGTTGTATTACAACATCTTCAGGTGGGATATTAGCAAATAACTCTAATCTTTATATATTATATGTATATATACGGTATCTTTGCTAATATATATACGGTATATATATATACATATATACGGTATCTTTGCTAATATCCCACCTGAAGATGTTGTAATACAACGAAACCTAGGTCGTGGTTAAAGAAATTATAGAAAGTAGAAATAATACTACATCACGTAGTTTCATTTAATTGTGATCAATTTAATTTATTTCCCTCACTAAAATACTTGTATATAGGATAACTATCGGAAGTATAATAAAACCTACACCGCTCCCCTACAATAAACTAACTAACATAAGCAGCGGGAAAACCCACACAAACCCGGCTTCCGCTATTGTGTTGAAACATATATATGCTGTTGGATGTTCCTAAGAGTTAATCTTTGCTAATAGCCCACCTGAAGATGTTTTAATACAACGAAACCTAGGTCGTGGTAAAGAACTTAAATAAAGTAGAAATAATACTACATCACGTAGTTTCATTTAATTGTCAACACTTTTAGTTACACCTAGGATAAAATTTTGATTACGTGACTTACGTTGAAATATGTTTATTCATACTATCAACACGACTGTTACGAGCTGTATAGTTTTGTAACTGTACGAATTTATACACTACACGTAAAAAAATAACACTCAGAAAACATAAGAACACCGAAAACAATTTTTTTTTAATTTAATCGCATGGGCGTTTAAGTTTTTCCAACATTCATATTCAAGATGCGGACGAACATATTGCGGAGTTGTCAAAAAGTAATTGACATTGATAATGATAAATAGATATGATAAATAATTTCTAACATATTCCTAACATATTAATTCGCATAATAATTCGCATATTAAGTCTCATATCAATCAATTAGCTCTTATGAAGTCTCATTTCATCAAAATTATTTTGATCAATTTGAGTTTTGTAGCTATATTTTCATCTCATTTTAAAATATTAAACCATTATTCGGTGTTATAATAGACCGAATTCAAATTATCTAAAAAAATGGTACGAAGTCATAATGACATACGCAGAATGATAAAGCGAATTATAGAAAAACAATTTCAGACGGTGTAGTTCACCATCGTGATTTCGAAATTATGTCAAATATTACCATTTGGACCACCTATATCATATTTAAATTATCGAATATTTACCAAATAACTCTGGACAAAAAATCAGGCTTAAAAACATTTTACTTTTAAAAGCTAAGTCGAAGATATTTAAATAATATATAAATTTCGAATAACAGTTGTGTTTATTCTATGTACTCGTAAGTTTACGGTTTAAAAATCTGTAGTAATTTTTTTTCCATCTGCTGATTTGTCTACCTCTGTCTTTTCTATATATGAAAATAACTTTTTTTGTTACATTTCTCCCCTTATGACTTCACTTTTGCTATCACTTATTTATAATCATCATGTCAATTTTATGAAGAGGTAAGCTTTTTATTTTTTTAAGATTTGATATAAAAATAGCTTATTCGACTAGCATCAAATTTTCCCGATCACTTAATTTTAGTGGCCAAATAGATATAGGGTAAATATTTAGAACGCATAATAAATAATAATTATTTTAGAGAAGACTGTCGAAGTATGTCAAATGCGTTTTTGATTTAAACTTTTAAATCAAAACAGCTACGGTAAAATTATTATAAAGTTATTATAAATAACATACAAATCTACAACAAAATCGACTGCATATATTGTTTATCAGTAAAAGTTGTCTCTTATGAAGAGGTTTTCCATTGCAAATTTAGACTACAAAAGCACTTCTTAGTTAAGAAAAATAAACCATATATTTCTTGTACATGCAATAAAATCTACAAAATTTTCTAGGACGTATAAACTTATATATGATCAATTATTTTCATGTTATAACTGGTTTTACGTTGTAATCTTGGGCCGCACATTTCAGTACTCGAGTTAAATTCAGAATAAAACTGTATAGCTATAACGGTGGCTAAATAATTAAACCACTCTTATGTCGTTCATAAATTGACAGTAAAGAATTTAAGTGATTTAGCAATTAAAAATAAATCGATTCAAAAACCTTCCACGCACGGCTAGGCCTGGACGGACAGATTAGCGAGAGACAGAGTAAAAGTGGAAGTATGGGAGTGAATAGATTAATAAACCTGGTAAGTACGAGTAGAACTCGGAATCGCAGGGTTCGGTGCTCGCTTATACGTATTAACATTTGAGGATACATAATATTTCTATTAAATTATTTAGAAATATTAATATTACTTTCCACCACATGAATATGTACGTTGCCTAAAATATATTTCAAAGAGGTAAAAATATTCAGTGAATTTCTCAAAAACTTTAAGATCTAGAGTAATCGCTATAATTTTCTGGTAAACTTCAAGTAACGCCATTTTTTATAATTTTGAATTCAGTTATTTTGGAGATTTGGGTGATATTGTTTTTATAAAGATTTTCTACAATATCTCAAGTGTAAATCCAGAAACAGTAAGAGAGTTACAAATAATTATAAGAAAAAATAGGTTTGGAATCCTAATAGTCGTCTTTCAAGTGTATGACTTTGATCACAAGTAATTAAAAAAAAAGTATTTCAACTATTTAGATACCTCTGTGTGAGTTTTAACAATTTAGATGAATATGCTTTATCATTACGCCAAATTTCAATTTTTGTGCCAACCGTTGTTTCGATCGTAAACGACTGTGAACGGCGGATGTACATATATATCTAGAGATCTTACAAAGAATTCCGCTTTTACGGTACGGTATTTAAAAAAAAGGTGTGATACTACTATTGCAAGAGAACTATTATTAAATGAGAACTACTATTAAATGATTACTGCATACGATACGGCTGTTGAATATAAATTGTAATTGAATGTCTTTTTGTAATTTATTATTTGTTTTCTTTAAAGTTGACATAATTTGAGAATGTTCACAGTACGGTGTGTTGTTTAGAGGCTGGTCGAGTCTCACGAGACGTCGTTAGTTAAAAAAATATTACGGAACGAAAATCTAGTAAATTTTTTCCTTGAGCAATATGACAATGCGCAAATGATTTTATATTGTTTAACACTAATGCCTAATTTATATGGATTTTAGGGCATTCCCTTTTTTATAACATGCAGTAATGCGGATATTTTTAAATTTAACTATGTACAGTTTTAATCAAAAATTCTATCGCACTCAGTAAAACCTACTACACTCAGAAGATATAAAGGATTCTCAGTGCCAGAAATTAGTAACAATCCGTTCTATGAAATTTAGAATATTGTCAATTACTTATTGTATTCACTTTTGTCCATAATTTTAATCACGTGTCAATTTCACCTTAAATATTACATTCATAGGTATGAATCAAAATAAGCAAGGAATTGAAAATAGGAAAATTTATTTAATATACATAATTATCACATTATCCAAAAATATAGGCAGGAGGTCACATTATCCAAAAATAAACCAGTACATCAGTGTAACGGCCGGGATTTTCACACACATCTGATTTTTGAAACACATCTTCTGTTTTCATAGAAATAAGTGAAGAAATAACGGTAGTGCATAATTAACTAAAACGTCGATTGCCTAAAGTATCTTTAGACCCGATGTTCGACTTTTTTCTTCATAAATAAAAATAAAGCTCCGAGAAACTAATATTTATGGCCCGTACAAACGATTTGAATTATTGCAGTTATAAACTAATATTCGCGCGATAATATTTATCAAGTCTTATTGTTTCAGTGTGATAATTAACAAGTAAATTATTACCTTCTTTAAGGACGTATGTACAAAAGCCCGCCGCTCGTAAACGGATATTTCTTAGTAGGAAAATTCCTAGTACACGGTTAACAACACCCCTTGTGATTCGGTAAAAGGGCATGTGAAAATTCTTATTTGAAGTGAGCAACGGGTCGACGTGATTTTTTAAAATCGCTACGTACGCAATACAAAGAGCAACTGAATCACTCCGTTTAATCCTTTATTTAGAGTCCGACCTATAATATTATAAATGCAAAATGGTGTTTGTCTTTTTTCACGTCACAGCTGAACGTGTCAACACAACTTATCGACGTAATTTTCTGCCGGAAAATGACATATGCTACTTTTTGTTCCGGAAAACCTCATTCTAACTAATACTATTATGTTAACTGATATAAATGCGAAAGTTCGTTTATTTGTCCTTAGGTACGGTTCGATGTAATTTTTTTTTTGCAAAATGATGGTTGACAGGCTGGGATGTGACATACGCTATTTTATTTCGAGAAATCCTACTTACAATCCGAATTAATATAATAAATTCAAAAGAGTATTTATCTGTCCTTTCATGTCGCAATGAAGCTACAAATCGACGAGAGTTTTGCACCGACATAGATGACGGGCCAGAAAATGATATAAGCCCCTTTGCAACGTAAGAGATCTCATTCTAACTAAAATTAAAATCCTAACTAATATTAAAAAATGAAAATGTGTTTGTTTGTTTTTCTTTCACGTCGTAATAGAGCAACATATTTTCTCCAATTTTTGTCCAACTCTAGACTTTTCGCACAGAGATAGTTGGCGGGCCGGGAAATGATATATGCTACTTTTTATTTAGGGAAATTTCATTCCTTCCGGAAAATTTTTATTTGAAACAAGAAAATGGAAAAAACAAAGCAACGGCGTCACGGATAGTTGCGATTTTTGAAACGCTACATACGCAATGTAAGGTCGAGGATCACTCCCTTTAATCCCTAATTTGGAGAAAAATGTTTTTGTTTTCATTGTTATTTGGATTATAAAGTCACGTAAATAAAGGCTCAGCATTTAATGTCATTTAATCACTCTAGATGGCGTTACGTATTTATTTTCTCTCCATAAGTTTTAGCTATAACGACGTCAACGAAGCCGGTGGTAAAAGCCAGTATTTAGGTATACATATAATGGGTTCTTGTTTTATACCGTTTGTATACAAACTTTGAATGTTAAGATTAATACACGTAATGCCCCCTATTATACAAATTATATAATAACAATTATTATTATAAGTGGTTTTATTTTTACGCCGTGTTTTAATTTAGAAGCAGAGACCAATCAGACCGATCAAAGTCCTTGTCAAAAGGTAAAAGAATAATAGACATTAATTAGTAGTCACGAGTTATTTTGCCTCGATAAAGTCGCATGTGGAAGTTATAATGATTGTACATAGTCATTCTGGTTAGCTGGTCTGATCAATGAAAGAAATGCTAATTAAATCTGTAATATTATTATAACACAACCCAACAATAACAAAATGGTTGGTTATTGTTTGGTAAATAAACCAAAGTTATCAAAGAAATATTAAACAAATATTTTAATTATAATGTAAACGATCACGTTGCTAAGTGTGTATTAGGAATTACTAATCACTACTGATAAATATCCGTTTCCGAGCGGCGGCATCTTATAACTATGTTCTTAAAGAAGCTAATAGTTAACTTATTAATTATCACGCTTTAGTTAATTATACATTACCGTTATTTCTTCACTTAATTCTATGAAAACAGAAGATGTATTTCAAAAAATGCATGAATACGCTAGATCGTAGTTCTGGTTGACTGCAAGAAATTGCTCTCGATGCAATAATTCTCCCATATATATCAGTCGTGATCTTTAAAGTCTGTAAATAGGTAAACATAATTAATCACGCTGAAACAGTAAGACCTGATAATTATTTTCGAGCAAATACTAATGTTATTGTGAAATACAAAGTTAAATTCACTTACTAAAATAATTTACTATAACGAATAAGGGAAATAAATACTTTAAATAATGGAAAAAATTTAATTAAATCGTTACTAATCACAAAAAGACTGAGGGATAATAATTTTATTTCATATATAATGCTAAAATGACGGTAATTTTAGTTTCCTACTACGGTAGAGAAACTAAAATGATGACATATACACGCATTAAATAAAATACATAAATACCCGTCAAATGCGAGTAGAACCTGCGCTACGAGAGTTCTGTAAACATTTATGCATAACATTTCTGTCAAACTATTTGCAAATATTAATTATTCAAAAAGTAAACGTATTCAGTAGTTCCGGAAAC
This sequence comes from Druceiella hillmani, assembly GCA_039881145.1. Taxonomy (NCBI): domain Eukaryota; kingdom Metazoa; phylum Arthropoda; class Insecta; order Lepidoptera; family Hepialidae; genus Druceiella; species Druceiella hillmani. The sequence continues at coordinate 39,005,711 of JAYKKI010000015.1, forward strand.
AAGGGGGTAATCCTAAATTTTCGCATAATTTTGGGATATCTTTTTAACAAGACAATTTAAAATAAAAAAAAATTCCGTATGCCTCATAAGCAAATAACACCCATAATATATATGACATAAAAAAATTGAGGCATTAATTTACTTGCCCTTTAATTTTTTATTTAAAAATTGAAAATGTCAATAGAAAATATACGAATTTATTACGGTTAAACCGGCGTTTATGTGATTAAATGTTATTTCAGTTTGCCCATAACATCACAATTTACGATTATCGTAAGACACTTCCGTTTTCAAAATAATTCTCTGGTTAGGTTATGCCACCGTTTTGTTGTGTCCACAGCATTTACGTTACGGGAAGTCTATGTAAATGAAAAAGCTCGCAAAAACATTATCATCGATTTGAACGAGGTACGTCGTAATAACATTTATTTAATGGGTTGCAGGTGATGCTTTTACTATCTCCGTCAAACAGTAATGTGTTATGGACACATCTAACCTGCCATAGTCAGTAACTTTACTATGTTATGAAAACCGTGCTTGATATCTCTGGTATAATTTGTAACTTGTTTATTTTAAACATTACGTAATTCACAAAGGGTTAAAGTCCGTCGGAAGTTTTTAATGGAAATATTAATGTGAAGCCCAAAAAGCCCGGTAAACACTTTTCTGAGTATCATATATTAGCGTAGTCGCTTGATGAAAGCTTAATTCACTGCTTCTCAGAAATTGTTTGTTAAATTTACAGTATTTTACGGCATAGTAATTTCATAATTAACAGCTATTATGTTTATTTAATTATACAGGTTATTTGGTCACTTATCTATACAACCAATGGACAAGGGATTCGATCATTGACATTGTTCGATCGCTTACCACTTATATTTATGATGGCTCTTTTATACCGCTCCCATGCTATTAAGCGTACGTATTTATATTGTTACCCACTACAAATTCTCTCATTGTACTAAAAATGAATCCAATGGCGGTAATACATTCAAAAGAAAATATTAACGAGCTATATAATGGAATATCTATCACAAAAAGACTTTTATCAATCCGATTTTTTTTAATACCCCAATCATGGGAGTCAAAGGAATACTTATGTCCAATGTATTTAACATGCAAAAATTAAAAAAAAAAATAGTATGTTAATTAGGTGTATGGTTGATCGCATAAATAATGTGTTCCTCACATTGTTACATAATTTCTCATCATACAATATGTCACCAAAATTATCACAAAACCAAAATTTAACATCTAAATCTAAACTATGAAATAAGGCAACTATAGCGGCCGCAGTTAAATGTAAATACTTGATCGTTAAATTATTTTTGCACAAATATGGAATTTTTCAAAAAGATCTTATTTATCTACGTGAAATATATTTCAAATGTGTACTTATTTACAAAGGCTGTTTTGAAAGCGATTTCTTGGAATGGCAATTATGAACTATTGTAACTAATGAAATATATAAAAAAATAATAATAATAATTCTTTTTGGTGAATGCAGTGAATGGCGATGTCCAAAACAAATATATATGTAACCATGATTCGTTCTTCAGTTTTGATCAAAAGTGACACAAAGAAGTGTTTTTATTTTTAAAATTGTGCGCAATTGTATTCAATCTAACTTCTTGGTAATAACTAGGATAATCAATTTTAATGTATCCTCTTACATGTAGATGAAATAAAGAAATGTTGAAAGAAGTCTCCAAACGGAAATTGTAGTGTATTTAAATTATAATTATTAGAGTTAAATTTTATTATTAAAAAGAGAGAATCATCCCTAAAGTTGAAAACGTAAACTTTACTTAGAAAGTAATATCTTTGTAGTTCTAGACTGAAAAAAAATCCGTCTCTACTTGCACAATTATATTACGGTGCCATCAGCCCCCCTACGTAATTATTAATGTCAACGCTCTTCACGCGCTATCCGCTGCTGAAGGCGTCAATGCCATATTATATTGAATGTGTGCAGAGGTGAGTGGGAAGCGTTTCGATTGAGCTAAAGTAAACATTTTTAAAAACATGTAACAACTAAAGTTGGTCCTTGTATCATTAGGAATATTTTTGGTTAAGAAACTTTTTTTTGAAATCCTATGGTTCAGCAGTTTTAAGGAAATAAGCAATTAAATTATTATATATAACAAATACCCGCGCTAGAATTTTTTAATCCTGAGAATTTTTGTTCAATTCGTATCTAATTCGCAATCTTATTCTAATTTTCTGGGCAATAATTTTTGTGAGAAGATAAAAAATGCTGTCCGCATTTTTTTAGCGTTTTTCCCGAAAAAATGTTTGATTCGTGCTTCGATAAGTTTTCATTTACATCACTACACGATCTCTTTTATTTTATTTTTCATGTATGTTTATGTATTTGTAAATTAACTCCCAGAGTCGCAATTAAACTTTTTATACTTTTATAGGTTTATTAAAAATGAATCCAATGGCGGTAATACATTTAAAAGAAAATATTAACGAGCTATATAATGGAATATCTATCACAAAAATACTTTTATCAATCCGATTTTTTTTAATACCCCAATCATGGGAGTCAAAGGAATACTTATGTCCAATGTATTTAACATGCAAAAATTAAAAAAAAAATAGTATGTTAATTAGGTGTATGGTTGATCGCATAAATAATGTGTTCCTCACATTGTTACATAATTTCTATATACTCTATATATGAGCTAAATTTAAAACATTGAAGTCAAAGGCGGACACCGAAGTAATTCCATAAATATTTTATTTTGTTTTGTCAATTTTGCTACGGAACTCTAAAAGCAAAGTATACTGACATGAATGAACTCAGATTTACAAATTTACATGAACCTATTCAGAGATAATTTCAGAGCATAAATTAAATGTATGGAAGTCTCGATGTATTTTATATATTCTGACAATTCTTCATAACTATCATAATTATCTAACATATCTTGGAAACGTATTTATTTACATGTCTGCTCTCGGTCTAGGGCAACGCTCTGAAAAGGAGCCCAGTCCCGTTATTCTCAAACATGCAGTGGTCTTTTATGAAAATCTTCTCCGTGCAAACTGTAAAACTTTGCAATCAACTGAAACCTGAAACCAAAAACACTCCCTATAAAAATGTTTTAAAAGGCCGCCTGAAAAAGTCTTTTTCTTATAATCATTTAGTTCCCAAAGTCATCTTGTTCTCCTTTTCTCCACCTTACAATCATGCCATATCAAGATTTGTAATTAATATTGTTTCTTTTTAGATTTTGTTGTCTTATGCTTTGTACATTAAATTTGAAATAAATAGATAAATAAGTAAAGGAAAGTCAAGTTCAGCATATTAATCGGTTATTAATTTTGGCCAATTGTATCAGAAAAAAAATTATCGCAAGTGTAGTTTTCCTTTGACAAAACCTGTAAGGATATATTGTAAAAATTATTTGACGTCGCGAGATTTAACATTACAAGAATACGTATAATTTGGGCGAAAAAGTGTTCAATTGAATTACATTAGCCATTCAAAATGTAATCTGTATTTAAATAGTAAAATATTCAAAATGGTCGGTGAAAAGCACATCGTTTTAAATGTCGCGACCATCTTCAAGTGGCACATAGCGTCGTGCATCGAACGAGCTTTCTGATTATAGCATTTTTGACCAAGAAAGATCAATATGCTTTCTATAACAAGTAAACCTCTAAAGCAATGAAAAATAACTTTACAAACGCTCAGATAAATTTGGTCAATTGCTCTTCTTAAAAGAAAGAACCGCTATCGTCAAAGCAGTATCGTACAAAACGATACGATATCTTCAAAATTTACCATAAACAAAATTGGATTCACAGTGGTTCTGGATACATAACCGACTATAAAAGCCATTAATTTTTTTTATATTAATATATTATTTGACGCAGAGAATATATTATTTGATATATCTCAACATCGAACTTAACAGAACAAGGGGTTTGCAGTTGAAAAGTTCGGTCCGCAGATTTATGTGTCGTACTCCGCCTGCAACTAGCACAAATTTAAAAACCTGCAACTAGCAAAAAAGTATTTCAATAAAAATCTTTTATTTTACGCCCCTCTTTGAATTTTTTAAAATTTTACTACAAATTCGTTATTTGTGAGTTTTAATCTTCCCTTGCACCGAATATCACTCAATTCGGACTACAAATGTTAATACTTGTCCGCCATATTAGTGCCGCCGTTTTGAATTTTCTAATAAAAAGCATTAAAGTTACGGTAACTATACACGTGTGCAAAATCTCCAACTAGAAAAACATACAAAGCAAGTTAAGTAGAAGCTTTTAAGAACTTTCTACTACGTTATTTATTAAGATCACTTAGAAATGTGTAATATATACAACAGATACATATTTTCAAACAGATACATATTTAAATGATCAAAAAATAGATATAGTTTGTTCTGTAAGATATTATTATTTTTATTATAAGTTTATATTTTGTTATATCTAAAGGAAATGAATATTAACTCTTATAAATTGACATTCTTAGACTTCTTTAGTTAAAGCGATTTTTATTTTATTCACACATTGGACATTAGGATATTTTCTTTATATATTTATAATTAGGATAGTTTCAGCACATGACGTGCATATTTTCAGCACATGACGTGACTTTTATTTAAAAACGTCTACATGATGTGGCATTTTTGTGTTTCCGGAACGCACGCTTGTCAAAATGCATGCTTGTGATAATCAAAATACGAATTTCATTAGATGGCCTTTGAATTCCAAAATGCACTTTAATGTTTTTGAAAGTCACGATATTCGCATTATGGATGAATTTGAAAAGTATAAAGTGTAGTGTTAAGTTATTTCGAGCATTTCCGATCTTTGACAATAAGATTTTGTATACGCTTTTCGATTTATGTACTCTTTCAGTCTCCGTTTTTCTTTCAGAAAGTTTTTCCTTGAATGAAGACATTTGTCTATATGTAATCTTACACCTAGGTTGCTAAATATTATGGCAAAAGACAGTAGGCTGAAAAATAAGTGGCACAGATAGTGTGATTGTAATATTATGGTAGTAATTTCTGCGTGAGAGTATTTCTAGTGTTTAGTTTAACACAATATCTATAAAATACTTATCTTTAAACAGATTTACAAACGTAATACTCTCTTATAAATTGTATGCGCATATAATCGTTATATCGTATATCATATAATCGTTGCGCGTAAATCGTTATACATATTGACTATGTCCGCTAATTAATCAAAGATGTGTGTATTTAAGTATTGATGTATAAGTAGTAATATTTGTAAGGTAGTGGGTGTTAAAGGAAAGAAAAGAAAGAAAGAAAGAAAAGAAAGTTTTGGTGAAATTAAAATTTAGAAATGGAATATAAAAAGAGTTTACTAGTTTAATTGTATAACAAAATTAATTAGCGAAAGGTTATTCTTTTCATTTGCATACTTGGACAGAGCGACTACGAAATACGCAAAAGAACTCGAGAGTAGCTCACACACTCACAGTGTATACTCACTGCGGTGCTTATTATAAGAATGCTGTGGTACAGAACACGAACCTAATAATCACGTACAGAAGAGAATTTTGAAAAAGATGTAAGAAGTATACATTTCTAATGCAGCCATCATGAAGTAGGCGGGGTGATAATTTTTTTATAAAAAGTGAGTTTCATAGGCACTCATAATGCTAACGCCTTAGTGGAGGACAAAAAAAGTTACCCAAACCTGAACTAAATACTAGAATGGTATTGATTATTGTTAATTTTGTTTGAAGTTGGTGGACTTTACTTATTAGGAGTTGCTTCCGGATGGATCTACGGTTACTTTCAGCAATTATATCAACTAGCTAACGATCGAAGTAGTCAAAAGGACCAAGTTTATTTTTTCCACGGTAATGCTAAAACATATTCCGTAAAATATACTGGTAACAAATTATAGGAATTTAGTTAGGGTTTACTAATACATCTTATTTACCCAATATTGTGTCATCAGATTATCTTATTCATCCGACATTGCGCCATCCAATTTTCATTACTCAGATCTTTATTGAACAAAAAATCGACAGTATGAAATACTTTCACCGGTATTGTGTATTTTTCTATTTCCAGATTTTTACACTGACCGAATGACGTCAGCTGGCCAGCGGCAAAAAGTTATGGAATAGATGATGATGATGGTTATATAATTTGATTCTTCGCTATGTTTAAGTTTTAAATATTTTTCGTAAAAAGAAGTTGGAATAAACAACCCATTGTCTAATATTTCGCTATTGATGCTCTAAGTAAAAAAATATTGAACAAAATAGATCAATTCAGTCCAATCGTATAAATATTTATTAATTTTAATATTTATTGTAAATTATTTGACGTTTCCAACTAAAACATCTTGCATACTTGCAAAAGTGTAAGCTGTTAAATTTGTAATGAGTGACTGTGAGAATATAATAGAGATGGATGTATAAAACACAATTATAAGGATCAGTAATTACAATGGAATCTTAAAAAATAAATAACTACTCCATTTATAGGTGATGCAAAATTAATTTAGCTTTTCCAGCGCTCTACCATAGATTCGATAAAAACTTTTTCAATAACTTTAAATTTATCTGTTTATGACTCATTTTTTCTAACGGAAATTATTGCTCATTTTTTTTATATGTTGATGTTTTCAAATTCTATAAGTTAACTGAATTATAATAATTAGAAAATGAATGAAGAAATGACCACGAAGGGCAATAAAAAAATTAGTTCGACTTAATTCTGTCGACCACTCATAAAAGATGAAATTCATATTTTTCGTTCCAATAAATGCAAATCAGGTTATTTCACATTCAGCACAGTCAACAAAACGGCTGAATCAAAATTGGCGGAGAATGAAACCTGGTAACATCACAGTTCGTCTTTCCTTTACCCGTGGAGTATCTAACGAAGGAGTTGTTGCGGCCGAGTGGATTCCGGTCCCTTGGTTACGTGATCAATTTCGTCGCTACTAAGTGATGTAAGAGTCACGTGTCGCCGTATTATTTTATACGGATGGAGAGAGGAGACCTAGCACTCAGCAAGGAGCCGTCGATAATTTTGATGATCCATGAAAATAAAGTTAATGGTTATGAATGAATTTTATGAAGGAAAAATAATGAGTCTATTTAGATCATATTAAGTTATTTAATTGATATGTTTCGGTCTCAATTTATTTTTATTAAGACTGAGTCTGGCAACATTGGCGAAAGTAAGGAACAAACATTATTTTATTCTTTTTACCTTTGCTAGGTATAAAGTTTTAGATGAACGATAATTTAACTATCTATATGTATCATTAGGTCTGTCAAATAAGATTTTGATAACCGATGTCAGATATTGTTTTCAATATTATCATCGTGTGTGTGTATATATATATATATATATATATATATATATATATATATATATATATATATATATATATATATATATATATTATTACTTTATTGGCCAGTTTTGCCGGTCAAATTACGGTTTTAAAGATTCGAGTTATAGATATACTCGGTCCTCGTTATATTTAGCTTGGGCATCATATTTTTTTATATTTTTTGCTATTATTGTACATTATATAATGCCCGTCACAATGCTGAGAGTGGATGAATGTGATTAAAGGGCAGGTGCCATCAAGAAGGATCCACGATCCTTAGCAGTGAGGGACCGACACAAGAAGAATTGTTGCAGTTATTATTAGTTTTATCAAGGATTTTTAGATAATATAAATATAGAAATATGCAGCGCATATAAAATAAGAGCTGTAAAAGTCGTAATGATCTATATTTTATTTTTTTATAATTTAACGTCTCAAATGCAGAAAGTTTGTATGGCGTTCAACTGTCTGTCTATTTCTCAGAGGCGTATGCTTAGAAATCGTTCTGTATAAAAACTTGAATTTTGACATAGTGTTAATAATATATTAACCCGCATATAGCACAGCATACATCCTAATAGTTAGCACTCAGGAATATTATATGGATATTTCATAAGGGGTAAATGATGTATTAATTTTCTTTAGTTAACGGTGGATATCCTTAAAAAACAGATTACACCTTAATGTAACTCAAAAATACATTTTTCCGTTTTTTTTGCGATAAGTTTTTAATTAAGCAGTATAACTCCCGAGATATGCTGGATAGCATGCGAAAAGATATATTTCCGAAACTACCTAATCTAAAATTGAGAAGTCAACAGGGTTTTAAGATGTTTACTTAAAATTTTACAAAAGAACTATAGATGATTCTTGATTCTGGATATTTTGAAAAAATCACGATATTAATATGCCTGTTAAAGATGCTTTAGGCAATATAATATAAAAAATACCATTACACTTAAATGTTTCAACTTTTATACATAAGCAAGTATGCGCTTAATCCTTAGGGTATTCGTATTAAATATGTTTTTATCGACAATGAGTTTAGTAAATTAAATAATATAAAATGAGAGAATTTAATTTTTAAATTCATTTCTGAGCATAATCCACTCATTCCGACATTAAATTTTTTTTTCATTATTGGTGTACAAGCAGGTAATATTAAAAAATTAACACTAAGTTTTTATATCATTACATATGCCGCGTTTAATACATTTAGTGAAACTATAATACTGAGTGTTTTAAACTGCTAAACATACGTATCGTAAGTATCAAATGTATAATGATTAATTATTAAAATAACTAATTATCTATCAAGGAACTCTACAATCCTATTTCTAAAGCGGTCAATAAAGGAGAGGAAAAATAAAAGTTAGATGCCACTCGCAATACCGCCCGAAAAACAGATGAATATTTCAGGATTTTCGTACGTGCACTAGGCAGTCGAAATAAACTATGATTTCGTCCCCTTACGTAACAATCAGGAGCATAAAGCGCAATAAAATCCAATACCGAAAGGTTACTAACACAAGCATTAACTATTTTTAAAATGCCATGAGATTCAAGGTTATTAACACAAGCATTAAAAGGTCTACCTAACTCATCTTTGCCATAGGAGAGACTAAGGAATCGTATGAAAGGACTAAAGAAAAACCCAGAGAACGAGCAGCAGGATCCTTTTGTGCACTAATAACCTATTACTGCGATCACCAATACGCCGGTCAAGCTTGATCGTGATTGATTAAGGTAAATCACTTCCAAGTGATAATCGTAATTAACATTAAAAAGCATTCATTCTCTGGCAACCCCATTAGTTCTGCGTCAAATAACGGACACAGCAATGGCAGAGATTACCTGCTTACAACGGCAACTTGACTTGGTGACGTTAACACACGAAGGATTAACAAGAAGTTCTTTGAGCAGGAAAAGAAACTGAGTAAGTTATGATGGGAAGTTATAAGTGTACCAAAAGTGTGAAGATAAGGTGAGATTATCCTCCGGTCTCAAAGGTGAGATTATCCTCCCGTGAAATCGGTTTCGTCGTATTGAAATTTCTCGTAAACAATAAAATGAAGTTTGAAAATATTTTGGCAATGGTGGTTCACCTTATACTCACGATATATAAACAGTATTCCCTGAAGCTCATACAGCTATACGCATTGATCTAGGCACATCCCGACGACGAGGTTAAGGTCATGTACGAGGACGTTTCGAAAGCCTCAAACGTTATCTATATTGTTTTCATTGAAGACTTTAACGAGAAACTAGCCACATGGCACGATGATGAGTCAGAAATATGGCAAATTAGATACGGACAACCGAACAGTGAGGTTCAGCTTTTCTTCAATGAGCATATTGCCAGAAAATATACCTGAGTTAGCCTCGATGATGCAAATAGAAACGAAATAGATTTCATCTTGATCACCAAACGACAGATATTCTATAATTTATCTGAAAGGTGAAAACCAGACGTAATCGAGAGAGAGAGAACCAGTTGAATTTGAAGCCCAAGTTAAAGAAAAGGTCTCGTTTGATTGTGTCTGCGCTCTATTCATCACTCAACAATGTTTAAACTCCCGAAAACTTTTAACTTGAATTCTCCAATTATTTTGAGTGAGTGAGAATAAATATTATCATGGATTGAAGGAAACTATCCATACAGTGGACTCTACGTTCTTAAAAACTCGTCGTTCTAAAGAAGCAAGAAACTCTCAAACCAAGCTTTCGATCTGATGGTGAAACGCGACTAAATGAAGTTGCAGTCTTTAAGTGATAAATCATATTTTCGGCATCTAAATGAGGAAATTTCTAAGTCTATGAGATACAATTTTGTACCTATAAGGTGAAATATATTAAAAAATCGATTAAGTGAAATAAACGTTCTAAAGTATTAGTTGTAACAGATCTGTTCATTCTGACAGAGCTAAATACCAATAACGGTGGTATAGTTTCGTCAAGATCGGACATCAAGAAATTCTATAAATAGTTATTTAGCTAGTAAAATCTCATTCGCTCGGTAAAATTGTTATTCGAAGAATAAGTATACTATAAGAATAACTAAGCAATACTGCAACGGAATTACTGACAGACGTGGTTTTTGAAACGCTCCATACGCAGTACAAGGTGGCAACAGAATCACGCCCTTTAATCCCTAATTTATAGAGAAATATTTTTATTTTCATTATCATTTGTATTATAAAGTCACGAAAAAAACCACATGAGCGAAGCACGGGTAAAATTTAGTTATTACAGATAAAACGGATTCTTGTTTTAGACTTTTTGTGTACAAATTTGATTAAATTAGTGTCATTCAGAATGTCAGTTTGAATTTTTTTTTTTAAAATAGGACTCGTGACGTTTCATTCGTTTCCACATATTCGAAATTCAAATCAAAACTAACAAACGAATGGATAAAATTATTCAAATAGTTCTTGAGAGTTTAATCATTTATTAAAATAATATACTAGAATAAATAAATGAAATGTGAGAATAAGGTTGAGAGATAAAATATTATTTTGAGTATAACACTAGAATGATTAGGGCAGAGAAACTATAAAATTAAACATGTAAACGCAATAAGAAATACATCAAACGCATCAAGCACAAGTAGAACCTACACTGCAAGGTTCCGTATACATTTAGGCAGTTATAAACATTTAAGGATGCATAATATTTATCTTAAACTGTTTGTAAATATTATTTTTTCATAACGTAAATGCAAAATTATCGCACATTTTTGAAATATCCTTTTCACAATACAATTTAAAACAATTGTGAATGCATTATAAGCAAATCATACCCATATGATATATAACATTATCTTTAAATTTTATATTTAAAACTTTTAAAAAGTAAATAAAATTATAATGGGTAATAAGTTGCATTTCTATGCTAATTTCAAGTATCGACGTCACTTAGTTTCTGAGAAAATCGGTTGAGAATGTAGTAAACCATAAATATATAGCCTACTATTCGTTCGCAGGCTTGAAACACAATGCATGTCAAAAATTATGATGTCTAGAACCACCGCTATAGTTTTCCTTCAGCCTTTACGTGGGCTTCTAAAAATCCTTATTTTTCATAATTTTTGGTTCAGTATCTCGGCATTAGGATATATTATTTTCGAATTATTTTTTTCACATTTTTCAAGATGTCTGAAGATATGATATATAAAATTATTAATAAAATTACCCTTATGCTTAGTTCTTTATTTTTACATTATAAATCGAATTAAAAATAATGTCGAATTTGTATTCCCCTCCCACTGAAAATTTTCAGATGAATATTTTTCAGTGTAAATTATTGAAGTAGGTGCAATTGATATATTTTACTACCACGTCAAATTTCAAGTTTTTACGTCAAGTAGTTTTTGAGAAAAACAGCTACAACAGACAACCGGACAAACACGGCAGTGATCCGATAAAGTTTCCCTTTTTCCCTTCACTGTATTATTAATTACTTCCAATGACGTAATTAAATTAATGATGATGTAATTAAATAATATGTTAACTATAAATCTTAAAGTAATAGTCACTACGAACTAAAGTATTTCATTTAGATCAAATTATTTATAATGGCTAAGAATGTTCAATGCGACTATATTACACGGACAGAGTAAAAAATATCGCAGAGTAAATAATAGCGGCGATTGTGTGGCGGCCGCTCTGAATAAAAATATCGCAGAGTAAATAATAGCGGCGATTGTGTGGCGGCCGCTCTGAATAAAAATATCGCAGAGTAAATAATAGCGGCGATTGTGTGGCGGCCGCTCTGAATAAAAATATATTTCTATTCAGAGCGGCCGCCACACAATCTGAGCGCGGAATGACAAGTCGCTATTAAAAATGTATGGAAGAAATATTTTGAATAAATATTTTTATTTGTTTTCCATTGCTACTGCGTCAATCTAAATTGTTTCATGTTAAAGAAGAGGAAATGAGCATTTACTGTTCTCTTCGCATTTCAAATTAAGCTATAATTGTTTGGAATGAATCCTCAAAATTTAACCCTTTTTAGCGATTTTGGCGAGATTTCATGAAATAAATGTATGAAACCAATAAAAAGTTCATCTGCTTGCATTAAAGATGATGGTTCAATATATTTTTCCATATTTAAATTATATATTACTTATTCCTAGAGTTTAGAGTGAACTGTGCCAAAATCAAGGTTTTTGTCAATAATATTAATACGCCCTTAAGCAATAGGGCGTATTATTCAGGATTGTTTTCAATAGCAATGTTATATGGGCAACCACTGCAAAAATTAGAATAATAAAATTTGAAAATTTGTCATGATAGTACCTAAAATGTATTACAGGTATCGATTCTCAACTTTTTTAAATAAAACGTGTATATCATAAAAACAAAATTGTTCAGATTTTTTTATATTTTTGCTGGGTAGTCATAAATAAGCCTACGCGTTACGAGTATACCCCGCTTGAAGTTGAATTTTGGGGCACCTGTGTACGTTTCATGAGATAAAATGTTAACAAGAATTTAAAATAGCTCCATAGAAGCAATATATTCGTAAGTATTAGAAATCGTATCTACAGTGTTTCTTAAATGTACACCTGATTTTTCTTCACATCGTCACATTCCAAAGACATTATTGGAATTCTTAAAGTACTTTGAGTGTAACCGCAGGGTAGATAAGCTTTTGATCCCGCTTGTATTAACGGAAGGCCTACGGAGATTTAGCTGTTGGAATTTTGTTATCGGGACTTGACAGGAATCTGTTATTAGGAATCCACCTTACGGTTGGCTTATTTAATATCTTACGTTTTCATTTAGAGTGTATTTACTCTACACACCAGTGGACTTGACGTGTATATATATATATATATATATATATATATATATATATATATATATATATATATGTTATATACAATATATATGTATGTATATAATATATATACATATATATATATATATATATATATATATATATAAAAATGGGATTTTGGATTACTGTTGTGGTTTCCGGGTTAACTTCCAATATACTTCTAGTTACGATATTTTTCATTTTTTTAATGCTGCTTTCAGACGGATATCTATACATTTCGTGTTAATTTTTCTTCTTTCGTTTCACGTTTATATATTCATATGAAAATGACTACTAAATTATCTGATAATAACTAAAGTAAAGAATGTTTATATTAGTAGGATGCCAAAAGTTCTTTAGAGATTTGTAAATCAGGAAATAATGTTCTAATTTTATATATAAAATCCTTAAGTACTTTAGCAGTTAATGTCGCGAGAAAATTCAGTTGCATTGAAGGTTTACCTTTATTATTTTTACAAACTTGGCGAAATAATGACTCTAACAAATAATGAACTTATAGAAGATACAGTTACACTACCCCTTTATTTTTAAACAATAAGTACTATACCACTTCTACAATTCAAAACAAAATATTCCGTAGAGATTAAACAATCGTCTCGCTTATTTTTTCGAGTTATAAATCTTGCAATATATCAGACCTATTTTTTTAATGTAGGTTAGAGTCTGGTCGTTCGCGTTAGAGTCTAGTGACGTCCAAACGATAATGATATTATTATTGATTTACAGCGATAATGATATTATTTTTTCTAATTTTTTTATAATAGAATAGCGACCCCGAGATGCAGCTTCATCATTTTTTTTTTAAACCGTAAGCAGGTAATTTTCCTTTATTTCATTTACACCCCTAATTTAATAAAAAACTAATAGAAAATACCGTGTCTTTAGTGATATAGTTATAAGTGTCGTTACAAAACAATGTGATATCATCATGTAATTTATAAAATGAGTTGTGGATATTATACCCATACAAAGGAAAATTTTGGACATCTAATTAAATGTCAAATTTAATTCCTGTCACGTTCCAAAAATAATTTTTGTACCTTAAATAGGCGCAAACATTAGTTTTCATTTTATATGGTATAACCAGTCCAGTATACTAGTATAACAGAAGTCAGTGTTTGGCTAACAAACCGCTACGAGCGTTTGGTGCTAGATTCTTATATTTTAACAAACCATTCGCTGCGAGCATTCCGTGAAAACCTGCAAGGTTCTTATATTTCGATTGACAAGTCGCCACGAGCGCTCGCTGCTAAATCCCCCAGCGGAAACCTTTGAGGTTCTTATTTTTGTACTAGTAAGCATCCCAGTGCGTTCGCAGTCTACTTTTTTAGCGCGAGCTGTTATATTTTGGCTGGCAAGCCTTTAGGAGCGTTCACTGCTAGTTTCCTTAGCACGAGCCTATAATGTTATTATATTTTGGCTGGCAAGCCGTTAAAGATGTTCGATGCTAGTTTCCTTAGCGCAAGCTTGTAATGTTCTTATATTTTTAATGACAAGCCTCTGTGGTTTTTTATTCATGATATCGTACCTAATTAAATTTGTCACTTAAGTGAAATTTACGATCTCGCTTCTCTATAATTTATTAAATACATAAATTCATTTTTTTTCGTCACATTATGTAACATATATATATATATATATATATATATATATATATATATATATATACATGTGTGTGTGTGTGTGCATGACGCAAACATGAACTTGACTATTCTATTTAAAATTACACAAAAGAAAAGGACAAAGAAAACGCCAAAAAGTACGGGTGTTTCTTCATTTTGCACGGTGACGGCACGGCACGATGTTACGATTTAACATAGAAGCAAAATATATGCGATTTTATGAAGACGTTTTTAATTAATTTTTCGTCTACGATAATTGTGATTTTGCGTTGATTAACTAATAATGAAACTTCTAATAATTTAACTATATAAATATTGTAAACATTTTTAAGTGCGATTGAAATAATATGACTATTTAACGACAGTTCGATAGAATGACCAGAAACCTGAACTGGTTATATAACCGAGTATCCGTATTACCGCGGTTAAAATACGACAGGAGTTTAATAATATTTGATTCCCGCCAGTAAACATTATCTAGAGCATACACATTCAACGAAGTTAAACGGTCGTTAATTTTAGAAAATTGTGACTACACGGTCGTTTAAACTCTGTTGGTAATTTAACCTGCGATCGATCTTGCACGGCTAAAAACACAAGCTACGTTTTTATCATAAGTTTTTCCCAACAGTTAACTGACAATTTAGCTGCCACCATAACACTGAAGAATACGTTACACTTTACTATACTGATAAATAGCGCCATTCACGTGTATCATTATGATCTCATCCCTAAAGTTTGATTATTTATTTTGATACGAAAATTTTGTTTTAGTATTTTATTTAAATTTTGATTTTTTATATCGTCATTTAATTGGCGATTAACCCCAGTTCAGCGATTTCTAACACATGTGCACAAATTATTAACTAAATTACTATTTTCAAAAATTTTAATGAAAAGGTGTAAATTCAAATGAAATGATTCGTAATGCTATTTTGCAGAAAACGTACACATTTTTTAATTTTACGCGTACAAAACTCGCAAGGGAAACGTCATATTATTTACAACTTAAAAAGTTTATGCTTAGATTTAACGTTTGATTAAAAATCATTTAATATTTCATTATAATTCAAAAATAAAATTCAGGATAACATTTCAAAATTTCGAAAAATTACTAATGGCCGTATACCAGAAGTTTGCGCTCCGATTCATAAAACAGGTATTATATTACATACCCGTCGTGTAATTATCATCGTTGTAAAGAGACTAATTAATTGTATTTTATTCATATTGTTCCAGGTGGGTGGAGAGAGGATGATAATAATAATGGAAAAAGAGATTGGATGGAGAATGCGTCACGGAAAAGATTACAAGTGTTGCAATCTTCCTGAATATTTCAAATGACATATATTTAAATGTTTTGTAATATATTTATTTTTAAAATACGTAATATGAATGAGTTAAGTACATGCGAGACATGCTTTGTATAAATTAAAATAATAATATTTTTTTGTTAATTGTCAATATGTAGAACAATCAATGGAAAGTTTGTTATATTCGAAAATTTAATTACATAAATCATCATACAAATATGTCAAGTTTATATATTTTCTTACTTGTACATCAACAACATACAAAAATATTGTAATGCTTAATAGGTGCATTTAAATATATAATTAACAGTTCTTTAGGTAAAATATAATTTAGAATCAAATAAACTGATATAACAATTCTATCAAACGCTTATTAGGATATTTGTATTAAATATTTTATACGACGAAAATATAAAAATCGTATTTTTTATTTCAGTCATGTAATAAATTTACCCTCCTTTTCAGGAAAACAATATTAATCTACTCGAAATCTGTGCACGGCAGTTACGCAGCGGTTAAGCAGCGTGTAGTAGCAATCGGACAAATTATCTATAAAATTATATTATTTTTAAAGAAAGAAAAAATGAATTCAACGGAAACAAGTGAAAAATAAAAGTGTGTAAATAAAAAAATGTACATATCCTTAATATTTTTCGTAAACAGATTTTTCTATTAAATCGTAACTAGTGAAACTAAAAAAAATATTGAAAGAGAAAAGTAGTGGTTGAAGTTAATTTAGAACTGTAAAACTAATTTTCAACTAACAAAGCAATTTCTTATCGGATTATTGAGAAAGATTCGACGAATAATAATTATTTTATACTGAATGGATTAAAAATTTAGCATCAAACCATAAAACTGACTGCCTAATTGCAAAAGGTTGATTAATACGAAATTTATTAGACTCTAAAAGATTATTGTATCATTTAATACGAACGACATTTATCTCGAGTGTTGTTTCAAAAGAGTTGTACATGTTTCCAATATATTTAGTAAAGTGACTTCTAAAAAACTGAAAATAAAAATGAAATAAGTTTTATCCATTGCTAATTAATGACAAAAATAAATTTTATTTTTACATGCCATTAATTACTTAAATAATATTATCGTTTACAGAAATTAAAAAATAATCCGTTGACGTAGCCATCTTTTGCACAAATTAAACAAGTTTTAATAGCAATTATTGTATATGAAGATTTTATTAAAAATCTTTATTTAGTCATAAAAAAAGAAATTTCGTATTATTAATTTAAATAAAAAGTGAAATAAAGCGTAACACTGATCCAGTATACGATTAAATGATGAAATAAATAAAACTGATTTAATAAAATATGGAAAAGAGGACGTTTGAGTCCTGGACTATAATTTTTTTATAGTAAAATTCTAAAGGATCATAACAAAATTAAAATGAACTAAAGAGATATCATTTTTAGATCGATTTCACTCTATTTTTCTTTATGAAGGAGCAGACGAATTTTATAGCTAAATAATAAAATATATACGGTATAAATTTCCAAATTGCTCGACATGCATATACTACTCGACGCATAACCACCGTGTAATTTTATTAAATTCCAGTTAGATTTAATAGAACCTAAAAACAAATTTTTACTAACATAATAACTGGCTGGGCGTGTGACGTCAGCGTCACCTAGACTCTGCAACTTTAAAGGCGCGTCAATGTTATCTATCTATTTGCTTCAAATTAACGGCTTTATATTATTTACGTAAATGTTTACGCGAATAACATAAAAATAATGAATGACATCGACTGTGACTTATGTATTTTTTTCTTTATATTGTGTTCCTAAATATATTTTAATTGTTCTCTCGTTACTTTTGTCGAATAAGAGTACACATTATTCGTGTTTTCCATTTAAGTTATTTAGATTGTTTGTCTTGCTATTTCCTGTAAAGTAGAGAGAAATATCTAAACAAATGCTTTTATTAAGGAATAATAACAAGATTTTAGTTGTCCGAACCTAAAATGCATATCTTTTTGTTTTCAGCTCAACGAAATGAGTACAATAATTAATGTATTACCCATATTATAACCAACCACAAAGTCAAAAGGAATGTGTTTTACTGTAGCTTATAAAAGAAATATATATACATATATATATATATATGTGTGTGTGTGTGTGTGTGTGTGTGTGTGTGTATGGTATATAATATATAGTTTACGGATAGACCTTATTTCAGATCACAATTTTAAAAGAACCGTTTTCAAAATTGGCTGACAAATAGTTTTTGAAAATTTGTATGTTGCTGCTAATTTATATCTAGAAATGATCAAAATCTGGCAAAAGCAAATATTTGATTTTGCACTGCAAATTTTCGCATTCCTTCTTTTAAATGAAAAACTGATTGCCACTGGTTCCAGCTCGGTACGACGAACTGTTTTAAAGGAATTAGCGCGTAAACGGTGAACCGATTGCCAAACAATACTTATAGACAATGTAAAACGGCGCACAAATGGTGCGGTAAAGGATAAAAGATACCTAGGTCGATCAGTAAGACACGATCTTCCATTTATATAATAATCGACTATTGAGATAAAATACTGGGCTTTTTTATAATGAACCGTTTTTAATCATACAATGAAAATCTTATCCAACGAGATGTAAAATACAGGTTCTTTAAATATACATGACATAAGGTATTAATACAACTTAGATATTTATGGCGTCCATTTATTAAGCACTGTATTTTAACGCAAATAGTAAGTTAGTCGTAATTTCATCCTAACAGAAAAAATTAAGAAATATTATCATTTTATTTCACATTTATTCACGCGCTCAATTTCACAATAAATTTATATTTAAGTATTATCAACATGAAATTACGACTAAATTACTATTTGCGTTAAAATGCAGTGCTTAATAAATGGACGCCGTAAATATGTAAGTTGTATTAATACCTTATGTCATATATATTTAAAGAACCTGTTTTTACATCTCGTTGGATTAAGATTTTATGTCGTGAGCATAATGATATATTATCAACATGAAAATATATCATTGTGCTAACGACATAAAATACATTTGTGCGTGCCTGTGAATTAAAAATATTATAAACTTGCTCATATATGTGAGAAACAATTTATTTCATTACCAAAAATAATGTCATTATAGGCTTTGCTCACCTAATTTGAATTAAAATAACTGTATATTGGCAATTCCTAACGGTTGTGCCGTATTAAGGCTTCATATTATTAAGGTTAAAGGCTAAAGAAACCCTTATTAGTAGGGTATCGTGGCTAAGGCCCCACAGTTCACTTTGTTTTGGAATGTTATTTGAGAACATAGTAGGTAAAGTTTTGGCGGTACTCATTATGAACCCATATTAAGCCGTGAAAATGATACTTTTTGCTCGTAATGGGTTTTGCAATTATTTTAATGTTTTGAATAATATACATTTTTAGAAATATTTATTTAATGATGTGACTACTTGTCGGTAATTAAATGTCTACTCAAATTGTAATTAAAATACCCATGTTTTTTAAAATTAAAAATGCTTTTTTTAGAATGAAATTTCTAAGGGTTAATAAAATATTGAGGCTTTCAAGTATAACAAACAAAAATGTTTTAGATTATATTCCGATCTATTTTGAAAAGTTTGAAATACAATTATCTTATCATTTTTGTCACCTAATATTCCACTTCATCATAAACAACTTTTATAACATTAAATTTTAAAATTTAAGTTAAGGAAGTTATGATATTTCTAAAAACTCGTTCATTAAAATCGCTGCATTACAAAATTTCAAAATAAATGTATCTGTCATATTCTTAAAATTGATTTCAAACAAGACATACGAGATATTTATTACGCTTTAAAAAAATAGATATAGCCTGATAACATATTTTTATGCTATATCTATGAATTAATCCTCCTCTTTGCATCAAGTATCTATGAATTAATCCTCCTTTTTGCAGTGGCTATGGGATATAACAAAGAAATGATGCTAATTTTCATTCCTTTCATGTTACGTTATTCTTCAATACAACAATTTAAATTTAACAATTTTAAATATAGGGTGAAAGAGTGTGTAATATTGTGAATACAAAATGAGGAGACTAAACAAACTAAGCCAGTAAAATTATTAATAAAATTAAAAATGTTTTTTTCAGATGTGTTTTCTATATGTATTTGTACATTCGTGACATTAAAAATATTTCTTTATAGCGGATATACAAGACGGACGTTGCCTTCTTGATTAAACAAATTTAATATTGGCTTGTGAACTATTTCATGACTTCATTAATTAAATGCGATATCGAAAATGAGGCGATACCAAAATATATATAGAAATGACACCAATGGTACGTTCAGGAAATTTCGTCCTTATTTTTATGGTAAGGAAGAAAACTGTTTTTTTCGTATAGCTTATTTTCTTATCCAAACTCTTCAAATTAAAATTTTGATAAAACATATTTTTACAAATGTGATAAGATTACAATAGTGAAAAAGTATTAACCTATTTAGTCTCTTCCCATGTTACAACGCGCCATCTATCGACGTGAATCAATTTCACAGAATATGACGCGAATCAATTTCACACACAATTCGATAGGTGGCGAGACAATATTAATGGGTCGAGTCGATGTTTTTATATTATTTTATTGCCACAGCGAAATGGAGTTGGTTAAATTTAAGTTATTTAGTTACTTAAATTGATATACATATTTTTTTTATATGTAGGTGTTAATATAATTTGTAATTTATTGGTTTTTGCATATTTCTCATCTAATTTTCAACGAATGCGTACCACGACATAATGAAGTACTAGAGAGGTCATGGTCACTTTTTTCCTGTTTTAGCGTTTAATATACAATTAGTAAAAGCTCTTTTTTTGTGTTCTTTAGTAAGTTATTTTTTTTCCTTATTGCTAACAACATGTAGGTATTGACGTTGTTAATATTCACCATAAATTACAACCCTGACATATGAAAACTTATTTTCATCACGAAAATAGCAGCAAATATAACTTTTCGCGAATTTTCTCACTTAAAGGTCTATTGTGATGAGCACAGTTCTCGGGAAAATTTTTCAAATGATGGTGCCTAGTTATAATGGATCCGTCAAACTTTTGCCTAAGAGATAAAATTAATTTACAAATATATGTTCTTTTTTATATAATTTACAATTAAACTTTCTCATCTTATTCACAATTTTTCATTAACTGCCGCAACTGTTTTTGGAGCTGATTCCTGGTTTGGTTTACAACATACGTATATATATTGACTTGAGAATACGATGATTATAATTCGATTTAACCGAAATTTTTGGTTTTGTTTTGCCAATAAACGTACATTTTTGAACATATTCGTAACCCTGTCGCGTAACTTTACAATTACGAATATTGTAAAATGTGAAATTTACTTCTGACTTGTTACAATTTTATTATCACCGCCAAGAAACCAATGGCATCCTCAATGGTCAAGTATTTTCATTGGGTCCTATTAGGGCTCTATCAGGGTAGTGAGAGCCCCGTATGCTGATTGCTTTGCTAAAAGTAGTAGACTAGACTTTGTATTTTCTTTTGTCAATATTTGCAAATGTTTGTGAAGGATTTTTATAGTGGTGTAAATAGTAACGAGGAGCAATATTATATACTTTTTGGTAATTTTTCTTACACTATGATAAAAAAAGTGTAAGTATATAAAAAAAAAATTATTTTTTCATTTTTAATATTTGTTTTCTTTTTATAAAAATTCCAAAATATTGGAAATATTCTTGAAAATATTCCCTGACAGGAAATGTTTAAATCAGATTCGCAGTTTTTACAATTATGAGACAAGAGAATTTAAAAAATAATTTCATAAGTATACCTAAATAAAGAATTTGCCTAATTGTTTTTAAATATATTAATGACTGAGATACGAAGGGGTCATTATATTAAAATTATTTTATTATAATAATGATACTACTTTAAGGATTGAAATGTGTCTTTCACAGTTCTTTTTCGTCACGTTATTTTTATTATTAACTTTCAAAACATGCTGTTTTCTTTCGGAAATTGCAGTTTGTGGAAGAGTGCATCGTCTTCAAAAAGCTCGACTCATTCTTCTGACGCTATCGTTTGACTATTTATACTAAAACCTTTGACACTTAATAGCTTTTCGCTGGTGGGTTTTAAGCTCATTGCAATCACTATTCTACTTATTGAAGTTTATCATTTGAAATGTAAGTACGTTAAATTAAAGTTTACAGCCAATTTTAACTATGATAAGGTCACAGTTAGTTATTTATTTTTTGGTAAATTAATGAAAAAAAGTGAATAAATAATAAACAGATGAAAAATTGTTTTTTTTTCTATACTACATAGAAAAATACGATAAAGTAATTGGTACATAAAACCCTGATGTGAATACTGACATAACTGTATATTATAATTACCTTTTCAGGAGAAGAATAAGACAGAAATAAGAGAGAAGAATTAACTTCAAAGTTATTGCCAAGGAACCAAAAGACTAGGAGAGTACAACATTCATATAATCAATTACACTCTTTATTAACCATTCTATTAAAAGAAGCAATAATATGTAATGTTTGTTGGGTCAGGATTGTATAATAGTTCAAAGCGTGCTGTTTTAGTAAAATGACAAGATATATAGGTTAACTAAAAATCTGTAGTTAATTACATAATAAGATAGATATGAGCTTCTAAATTTAATCGCAGGGATGGAGTGGAGAGATCTCCCTGTTTCATTAGAATTTGTTAATTTTTTTCGCTCCCCGTTAGCTAGTAACTCGAAATTATGAATCATGAAATGAAAAAGACAGTAGTAAAAACAGTAAAAAATCAGTATAAACTCATATATTTTCCGGGTGCAATAAAAATATATAAGTAAAATGTGATTGATATCTCCTCCTTCCTTATTTAGTTAAAGGCAAAATTTAAAATTTACTAAATTTCAATTAGGATTATCAAAACCCAAAATTTATTTATAAGTGAAGTGTTCCGATAAGCTTTATTAGGCTTATACAAAAATGTCAGTATGGTCGGTTAGTTAGGCGCAGCTGCGAAGTTATTTAGCCTAGAAAACTAAAATTAAACCTACATACACATTGTTAGGATAATTAGAATATTTTCAAATTGTTCATATTGACGTAACAAAAAAAAATATCCCAACCAATAAGTAGTGGCGGTTGTGTACATAACATAAAAACAGGTTTTTATTTACATGCTTTGTCACATCTTCATTGTTTTTTAAAGATACATTTCCACTTTCTTTATAGCCAAAGTACTGACGACAAAAATGTGAAATAAATATTTATATTGATGCCTATGTTTAGGTTACAGATTAACTATTTTAGGAAATATAAGGTCTCCTCCATATATGTTTTTAACCAATCATTGGGGAATAGGTAGAGGAAAAGTGTACATGATAGAATTAATAAAAACAGAGAATCGATGAAAACGACATTTAAAAAATATAATTATAATATTAAAGAAAGATATATTGAGATTATTTCGCGAAGCTGAACATACAAATGAAAAAATGACACAAAAAAGTGGGTAACCAAATTAAAGATCTACCATCTTGTTCATTGCGTAAATATGTATACTCTTACGTGTATACACACACGCACACACACACACACATATATATACAAAATAATAAAAAAATATATATATATAATATTTCCATTACATGTTGGGAATTGTTTTTCATGCTAATGTAAATGTGTTAACGGCAAACGTAACGTCGACTTTCATATATCACATTTTCCGTTTAATTACGTACTTCTCCAAGTGAACAATATTTATTTCTCAATACAAAAGATCATGCTGGCTTTTTTCACTTGTCTCTTTATTCTGCCTGATAAAAGGCGAGTTATTTTCACAATATCCATCACATAATATTATCCAAAAAATAACTTTCTGTGATTTTTTTTGTGTATCAGATTTCTGCGTTGGACAACAATGGATAAGGAGTTAAAAATAGCTCACTCTCTTTTCTTTCCCCCGCTTTTAACAGTCTGTGTATAATAGCTCCATTTTATTCAATGCGTATTATTTTTTTCTAAAGATGGTATTCAAACCTGATATAGATATTTCATCTCATAAAGACGATCTTCACAAAAATATTTGGGCATTTTATGATTGCGTAACTGGTAATCTAGTCGATCATTAATATATGATAAATATTTAAACACATACCTATATTAAATTTTAAATAATCAACAAGAATACCACATTTGGCGGTCGCCTTCATGTGATGGATGATGCGTACTGTATTTTATTGAGTACCGTAATAATATTACTATATCCTGTTGCTACTTTATTAAGTTATAACTTAACTTAATAATTCAACTTTAATGTAGTAATAAACACAGTATTAATCGTGGGTTGTAGTGGGCAAACAATAGGAACAAACATATTACAACGGAATTATTTTTTCTGTGTTTATCGTTATTAAGTTGAATGAAAGCTTATATGAAATATGATCTTTGGTTGCATGTTTTTGGGGATTTGATTTAATAATTTTTTTCTTAAATGAGTACATAATGAGTACATAAAAATACAAATACAAAAAAAAATTAAATAAATCTTTAAATGAGTACATAAAAATACAAATACGAATACGAATACATAAAATACTATTATACATAAAATGCCAATAAAATTTAAAAGAGTAGAATAGAATAAGCGAAAATTCTGAAGTCATTTAAAAACTCGCTTTTCAGTAGCCGATAGTAGTAGCTTTTCAGTAGTAAAACGATGTTTCTTATATAATTAATTCCGACAATAAAAAACTTGTTAGATATTGATAGAGCTCGCACTATGAAGATTCCGTACTTTATTAAACTAATAAATATTTAAAGATACGTAGTATTTCTATTAAACTATGTACAAATATTAATATTATTTTTCAATATTGAAATATATTTTCTAGTACATCATTCGCAGGCCTAAAATATTAAAAATTCTTAAAGATTTTGATATTAGAATCATTGCTCTCGTTTTCTCATAAACTTCAGGAAAACTTTAGGTAACACTTTTTTTGTAATTTTGACTAGCAATTCCGGAGATGGGCAAACATATTTTTTGTGAACGTTTCAGAGGGAAGAAGAACATTTCGCAGGGATTTTTTATAGTTAAAATTTTCGGAAATATCTTAACAAATTTAACATAAAATGTTGAGTTTTGAAATCCCTGAAACATATCTTTAAATTGATATCCCACACAATAGACAAAATTTTAAAAAATCGCTAACATCACTTGCCCTATCTTTTATTTATGTATCAATTTTTTATTGCGCCGTTGAAATATATCATAATGCCAAATAACAACTTTCCACATCAAACGGTTTCTGAGAATAGCAACTGTGATAGATGAACAGACGAAGGTATACGTGATTTATCTGATAAAGCTTCCGTCTTTTTTTTCCTCTCAAGTAAGAAACCTTAAAGAAAAGCTAAAAAGTAATTATCGTATATGTATAAAAACTGAATATCTAATTTTGGCAAAATGTTTACTTAATTGTGAAAAAATTATATCGATTAAAATTATTTTTTTATTAAATTTTTATACCTGTGGACTGATTGATACATATTTTCTTTTAAACAGCGACCATGAACCTATGATTAAAGGAAACCTGTTGAGTATGAGTAAGACTCACATTACGGGGTTCCCTACCCATTTAAGCACGTATAAAAGTTAAGAGATCAAAAGTACATAATATCTTATTAAACTATGCCTAGCATATTCATTTATTTCTCAAGTGTTAGAAAAACAACTTAAGTGCCTGCACTCGTTAATTTAACAGTGCAAGTTAAACGAAATAATTTTCTATTGCAGTCTTCACTAAATTCCGCAATTCTGATTTTTTTTATAATTTTCAAATTCTTTGCCGTTAAAGGGCGATGACATTCACATAGAAGAATTTTTTACCGCCAAGTTTGGTGTAACGAAAAATTTATGAAACAAATAAAAATTTTAGTTTATTTATCTACCGGTGTAATTAATCTACGTGTTTAGTCAAAGAGTTATATTAAACTATGACATATGGATGGGTAGACAGATATGACGAACAAATAAGGATTACGTTTTTCGCCGTTTGCCTTTTAAACTCTATTAAAACCTATTCAAATAAAAGTTAATTTAAATTAGGGTAAAATGAATAGAATTATACATAATAAATATATATATATATATATATATATATATATATATATATATATATATATATATATATATATATATATAAACTATAAAATATCTGTATCGAGTGAGAAACGTAATTAATATTTATTCTGTCTGATTTTTTCGATAAAACTTTATTTGAATACCACCTCATTATTTGTCTTTTTTCAGCTTAATTTGGTAAACGATAAGGCAGCGGTAAATTATTAACATCAATGTATGCACTGTAAATATTATTGTTTATATTGCCAAATTAAAAAAAAAAATATTAATAATTTTCGGGTAAATTATCAGTTCTTTTTTGTTGCGTTAATTTTTTATTAACCCCTTTTTTCATCTCAACATATAATATTCTTGCTTCAACCTTCTACAGTGTTCATTTGTCCCTCATCCTTTCTTAAGAATTCAATTGTCAATCGATCTGCCGCGAGTAGTGACTCTTAGTACAACAGTAACAGTTGGAAGAATCTATAAAACACACACACACGCACGCACGTACGCACATGCAAGCACGCACGCACGTACACATACACACACACACAGGAAGTCACACACAGCACACAAACACACAGACACACACACACATGCACACGCACCCACGCAAAAACACATATTAATTTGAGAAATAGTTTTAAATAACAAATAAGGTCAACAAAGTAACTACATTACGTGCAGTGTCGCTACATGGACTTGCAAGGAGGAAAACCATATGTGCTGTTGCTATTGTTTTTAGGGTGAGTGAAATAATTGCATCATGTGCGACCTCGGCTCTACTGGTAGGTCATCTACAAAATTCTAAAGATAATAGCCAACAACAAAACTATATTTTGGGTGTATTTTGACATACATTTGTCTGGCTTTTGTTTTTTTTATTATTGTGGTGGGTTATATATTCATATTTCGTAATCAATGTGGGGTAAGCATCACAAGTGGTATAAAGCGATGAAAAGGTAGTAAATATATAAAATTGCGACACGAAATTTCATTCAACTAAGAAATCCCTGAAAAGAATAAACAAAATAAATCATGAAATGAAGAACAATTTTGTTAAGAAATATTAAAATATTGTAAAAAAATAACAGAAAAACCAATTAAATTTGCATTCCTTTATTATTACTTTTTTTTGAAAATGCATTTGTAATTATCGAAACTATAGTTTTTTTAAACGCCTTTATTATTATCCAAAACTATAGCAATTTCCATTCATCTAATCCACTTTCTCGAATAGCTTAGAGATAGGGCTTACTAAATCTATTGGATGCTCTTTTTTCTAAATCCTTAATTTCTAATAAGATTTGGAAATATTTGTCATGGATTTTTATGGCAAATATTTCCAAATCTGACTCCAGACCAAACTGAAAAAAATGACTTTCGAAATCAAACTGAAAAAAGTTAATTTTTCGATTAATTATCAAATGCAGTTATCAAATCGAAAGCGTCATATCGAATTGACATTATAATATGCATCAAACTTTTACCATACGTACATTTCGTTTCGCATTTTTGTCCACTCGCTGTAGACTGCAGTATCCGTAGCGCTACCCGTCGTTGTCCTAGTTTCTAGCGATAGCGTCGTTGAAGTTGTTTGTCCGGGGTATATCGAACATAGATTGGAAAGTAAAGTGCACTCAGGAGCTCTTTTGTAGTCTAGGGCTTTCATCGCTTCCACTTCTAAAGTGTTCGCGCAAGTGAACGTTTCTTAAGTCAATGCAAATGGCGAGTAAGAACGATCAATTGACAGAGTTACACTTTTTATGGGGAGTATTCTTTTCCCTAATTTAAACAATTGCATCTTTATATATTGCAACACCGCTAAGAGTATTTTTTTTGTCAGTAATATATCTTTCTTTGGAATAAATAGCGCTTATGCTATTGAGGTGCTTTAAAGTCGCACACTGTTTTCTTTAAAGCTTGTATAATATTTGTATTTGAATATTAGTAAATGAGCATTATTCCTGCGTGCATTTTCTTGTAATTAATACTCAGTGCAGGATCATGGTTATACTTATATTTCACAATTGTATTAAATCATTTTTTCCAATGTTCTCGGGTCTCTTTTATCAATATTAACTATAAAAACAACTTGTTCATCATTTTTGTTAGAAGTTGACCTGAAATTAATTTATGAATATTGGTATCCTCATAATGAACAAATCGTAATAAAAATATTGTCTAGAGGTCTCCTAAGGTTCTCGGGTCTCTTTTATCAACATTGACTATAAAAACAAACTGTTCATCATTTTTGTTAGAAGTTAACCTGAAATTAACTTAAAAATATTGATGTCATCATAATATTTTCAAGATGTCTCCTAAGGTTCTTGGGTCTTTTTTATCAATATTGAGTACAAAAAAAAACAAAATGGTCATTGTTTTTGTAAAAAGTTTTTTATCCTCATTATAAAAAAAAATGTTAATTTCTTTATGACAAATTTATGAAATATTTTATGAAACAAAAATATAGGCAATATTTCGATCAATTTTTGTTGGCTGTATGTAACTCGACGTTCTTGATCAGCGTTCATATGTATTTTTACGTCTTTGAACCCACTAATGAACGTTGTTCCTGATTTTCCCATTTTAGCATTTCCTTCTACATATCGAAATTATAAGCAATTTATTATTATTATATCGCAGATCTATAATAGACAAAAATTTATAAATTATTATTCCGACAGAATTATTTTAAATCTTAAATTTATATTTTGGAAATGAGCACATTTCATAGAAAACTAAATGAAAATCGGGAACGGCCTATTGCCATCGATATTTATTTTTAATAGTAATTTAAGAAAACATATTAAAAATTGTAATAATATTTATAATTCAGTTTCGTTTTTAAAGAAATAGGCAATTATATATATATATATATATATATATATATATATATATATATATATATATATATGCATATATATATATATATATATATATATATATATATAGTACTTGAAATTATATTTATTTTATTTTTTACTTCACTCTATAAATATATTGAATACATTAATTAATTTATCTGACACACTTTCTTTCAAATTTTTTTTTATTGTATACTATATATTTTTTACATTAACATTTTATTTCCTTTTACGATTTATGTGTTTTTAAATATCATTATTGTTTGTTTACAAATTTAAAGGGAAAATGTTTTATTTGTTTGTTGGTTTTAAAGGGTTCATGCAAGACAACTAATACGATTGACATAGAACTTTTGTAATATGATAGCTTATAGTTTCTAGATTCTCATATCCTATAAAATACGTATATAAGATGTGAGATCAGAAGTCGCTGTTTATACTCCTTCACATTAACACTTGCTATTTAGGATGCCCTAACACTATGTATGGACGAATTGTAGGCAGCAAAAGGTCTAGAGAAAAATTCTAGGGCACGGTATATCTATCTTTTATAGATAAATTAATGTAATTAAAATAAGTTTATGAAAATAAAGACATTTTAAGCGTTTTTTGCGGATGAAAATTGTTAGTTTAAGAGAAATTAAAAGATTTTTGAAAGTAAACAAAGGTAGATGTTCTCATTTTGATGACATTCGGTGCGATATATTCATGCGCAGACAGTGTGGTTTGGCGATGAAATCCAAAGCGTTGCGGAGTGGACGATTGTCTTACGGTTCTGCTCAATTGTACACTTACTTAGGCTTGCGTGTTCTAACTTGATCCTTCAGTTTAATTGTGTTTTTGTCATTTTGTTTTCGAAATTGTTATTCATAGACTAATAAAGTTTACAAATTTATTTTGTTTAATGGCAATTGTTTTGTTACCTTGATAGCATAGATACAGTTTTTAAGTTGATTGACAACAGAAGATCGTCAGTTTTAAATTTGGTTTAAATGCTTATTATTTTATCATTTTACTACTTTAGTGTAAGTGTAAGGCTTTTAGAGTAAGTATAGTTTTTTGGTAAATTGTAGTCGTTTAGTTTCAATACATGTTTGTACATAAGGATGTAAAAAAAAATATTTTTTAGGTTTGTTGTATAGAAATTGAACTCAAAACCAATTTTTGGTTGCGTTGCGTAGATTTATGCAGAGATGTTTTTCACAAGTGCGACTGTTTATTATGCCTTCATGTTGCGTTAGTCCGGACAAATTATTGCGTATTTATGTTTCAAATATAATACAATAAATCTTGCACAAAGGGAAGCATTTTAAAATATAACCGGCTACACAAAATTCCAATTTACAGACCGTTTCATTTTTATACAGGGTTTATGCCTGATGATAATATTGTTATATAATTATTTATTTATTTCAATAATTAAAATTATATGGAGAACTGCGTTCGTGACAGAAGAAAAAAATATATATCAAAAAACCTTAATCATATAATTTAATTATACCAGCATAAAGTCGGAATGGGCGATCATTTCTATTTAGTATAACGTCATTTTCTATACCCATTATAGCAGTTACAGTTCCGATTATAAAGTACAAGATGTATTTTTAACATGAATATGAAAATTTGTTTTCCTTAATATACCGACAATAGTCGACTATTATTTGTTTTTGTTTTTTTTTAATATTTAAACCTTTTCCTTTCATTTTTTTAAATATATTCAACTTCACATGGTGTGAGTTTGGAAAAAGTCCCAATCTGTGTTTAATTAATTTATCAGTATTTAATGCATTTCTTCCTTTGATTGTACTTATGGTGTCTTTCCAGCCCACGTCAACTTCATTACTTAAAACAAATTAACTAATTAATCCAGCTTAGTCAATAAACACAAAGAGACTCTTAATTGAAACAAAGTTCAATAGCAGCCGCTCTACAGTGCCGACTGTGTCTATTCTCGCTATTGTAAGTAATCGTGAAAGATGTTCCCCTCTTTAATCATCGGCAAGTTTAAGCGTATACGTGTGTTGATTGAATAATCGACGATGAGTTAGATCGTGCACAGAGCGTGTGTTAGATTAAATACCGAAAACAGATAATAGTATTCTGTTACAAAAGAAGATTATTTTTGTTTCTATATATGTACAATTAATAAGTTATCTAAACCGAAATCTTTTGGTTATCAATATACGTCAAGTTATAAATTGTTATATTCGCATTATTTTTAAAGTCCTATAGTAAAAAAGATTTATCAGACTTTTTATAATTATATGGAACTTTGCTAAATTAGTTACCGGCAAAGTTACATTTTAAATTATTATGAAATACCATGGAAGGAAATGAGTATTTTGCAAATCAACCTTAATTTGGCAAACTGAACAAACCAGGCATTTAATTTTTTATTAAATTTGATACCAATGGATAGTTCTATCCGAGTAATTCGATTTCCAATTCAATTTGTCTACTCTTATATACAAATATCTTGCATGCTACTCGTAACTACAAAATCACATTTTAATAATATTTCCATTTTAAACACAAACCATATGTGCTTGTTATGGTTTATGCCTTCGATGCCAGCTTTTAAAAAATAATATAGGAAGAATTTTATTTTCATGTACTCATCTATATCTATATATAAAACAAAAATAAATATCGAGCAGTTAATGTATCTTGCTTAGATCAGTGAGCATGAACATATAAAATTAACGAATTTGGACCTTGGATGATTAACATATGAAATGAACGACGTTGGCCTTTTAAAGGAAACCAGTTAATAATTATCTTTGCTCTCATTATGATTGTCTACTGCAAATTTCTCTTCCAAGAAAGGGGATAGATAAATGTGGTAAAGTATGTGACATAAAATGATATACGCCCAATCATATATCATCTTATATCACATAGTTTACCACATTACTTTTCCTCAAAGATATTTTTCAAAACTCCCGAATCGTTAATTTGTAAATCAAAGTAATAGGTTAAAGCTAAGATATAAAGCGAAAAAATATTTTATGCTGGTTCGAAGAAATGCCATGTTGCGGAATTAACTGATTTTCTTATTATAATCATTATGTCATTGAAATATTATTTTAATATGACAAGGATAATTAAAGTTACAATATTTAATAATAAAATTGAATGTTGAATTATCCTGTATTTAATTCAATTTTAAAAACCGCAAAGCATTAACGTATTTAACTTAACTTTTGAGAAGACTGCGACTTTTCATTTCTCATCGTTTTCAAGTTAATCATTTGCAGCTTATGTAGAATTTAAGATGAACAAAAGCAATTTTAAAAGACATTGCATGTGCAGACCAGTACACGTGACAGAGGTAAAACTTCTTTGATGATATAAACCTCGTTTTGCAAGTATATAGAATAAGGGGGAAACGGCAGACGGAGAGAGAGAGAGAAAGAGAAAAGTAGCAAATGTTTTGAATCACAGGCGATTTTTCAAAGTAACAACTACCAGTAACAACTACCAAGGACAAGAATAAAGTAACAACTACCAGTAACAACTACCAAGAACAAAGCAACTACTACGAAGAATCACGTTTGATTTACGACCATCCATTAAGGAGTCATATGATTCATCTCCAGGTATATGCCCTGACTTTGTGGATGGTGTATTTATTTTGTAAAATAACAATTACCAGTAGCAAATACCTTGAATCATGGTTGACTTACTCTGATTCGTCAAAGAATTCCATTGATCGTCTCCAGAATTGTTCATATCCAGGTGTATGCGCTGACTTAGTCGATAATGAAGTTATTTTACTTGTAATAATTACCAGTGGCAAATATCTTGAATCACAGTTGATTTACTACCATCTATTAAGGGGTTCCAATTTCATCTCTAAAACTCATCAGACCCTGACCTGGTCTATGGTCAAGTTATTTTGCAAATTAACAATTAAGAGCAGAAAATATATTTAATTACAGTTAATTACCACCATCCATTCAGCAGTTCCATTTTTCATTTCCGAATCTCATAATGAATCAGATCATCACCACATTTATAAGGGACCACCTCGTTAGTGTACACCTAACCACTATGACCACCTCGTTAGTGTTTCGCTTTCAAACAACAAGAGAATAAAATTTAATATATCCTCATATTTTAATGTTCCTTATTATTTATATTTCAAGTATTAGTATTTCAATAATAAAAATATTAACAAATGAGTTTAATTTTTTGTAATTTTAATATATATATATATATATATATATATATATATATATATATATATATATATTATAATACAAATTTTCACACAAGTTTACACATGCACTTATCAGTTAAATTAGTTATGAGATAAATGAAGACTCCCTGTTAACCGTGTTAAGTAAACCGTTAAAAATAAGAATAAATCAAACATAAATAATTAAATCGACTAAATTTTGACAGTTTACTTTTCACAGACATAATGTTCAAAACAGCTAACCGCTGTAGTGATCGCCATTTTTGTTTGTTTTCGCGCGAAATTTAAACATACATAATAAACAAAACAACTGATAAGCTGTAGTGAGAACCATTTTTGTTTTCGCGCGTGCGTATACTTAATGTCATATTGAACCGTGTTCATCTATTTCTATCAGTTGTTAGCTATGTACCTATTTCCCTTCTTCTTACGATATATTTGTTATATTCTGACGTCACAAACTTTGTACAAACGTCACAAAAACTTTGTATAAAGGACGTTACGACTTTCACACTTTACTCTCATCGCGCCCAAAGAAGTTTCACTTCAAAAAATATGTATATGTAACAATAATGTTACCATTCATAAATATTTTATGAAGTAGATTTCCGGGAAGCTTTGTAGGTCAGATTTAGAATATAATTACGTGATTCACTCAAGTAAACTGAATGTTATTTGCTTTATTAGTTAATAGTTTATTGTATATTATAAATTTAAGGATTTTTTACAATTTAAGTAATGAAAATATATGGATTTTCATATACTTCGGAAAAGTTCCTGAAGCTATTACATGATTTCATTCATCGAATATGTATCACTACTCTAAATTTTTATATTTTATTTTTATGCCAGTCTTTACATTTATCGAAAGATTATAGTATAGTCCAATTTACTAATTCGAAATGATAAAGAGATGACGTCTTATCTCTTTATCGTCATTTTCGCTATTCTTGAATAAAAAGAATATTTTTCGTTAGTAGAAAAAAAATATAAATCCCACAAAGACTTAGTGGAACACCACATAATAGATCAATTTGATCGCGTTGGAGACACGGTGAAAATTTTTATAGTATTTACTTAGAAAAAAGAAGAATATATTAAATATATGTCCTTTTAATTATTGAAGATTAACATGAAGCATAAAAGTAACTAATCCCATTTTCATCTTAATTTATTCCCATGTCGGGTTATCTATAATAATGTAATACATTCGTCTTAAGCTTCGAAATGACTGGTCCTTATCAGAAATTGACGCCTGAACGACAGACACGTCGTACTGCTGTCGTCGAACTGAATTGAATTGAGCACTGATTAATGAAGACGGCATATGTGCGTCGAGTTGGATCAACGCAGTGAGGCTGTCCTAATAATTTCTGAAAGAATATTGAAAAAAATTCATTTATATTAAATTTTTATATTTAATTATTATCTACTGAAATATAATCAGCTTTCTTAATCATCGTATATATAATATATTATTATCCCCATTTATTTCTCACCGATATCAATAAAATATACTCCTTGAGTAGGTTTTAAGTAACTAGCAAACAAATTGAGCTTCAATCTGTTTTATTTATATAGTAGCCATGCCCCACGGTTCACTCATGTGAAATTCTGAATAAGAAACGCTATTAGAATTTGTTTCCTCTCACATTTGCTCTTGGATACAAACTATTACTATACCAAATTTCGTCAAAATCAATCGCTCAAAAAGATTTCGCGTGATTGACGAACAAATTAACATACAGACAACAATTCTGAAAACTGGTTTCCTGGCTTTTATTATCAGACCTTTATGCTAATTCAATCACTCTTTTTAAAATGTTGTCTCTGTACATAATTGACTCTGTTAAAAGTTTATAGATTACATAAATATATTTAATTTTAAATAAACTTTTTTTTTTAAAAAAGTTAATTCATTCGTGTTAATTATACCATGTCAATATTTGAAAATGGTATAATTATTTATATTAAGCCAATATAATGCTCGATTTTATACATTAGGCGATGTAATATCGCAATCAAGAAGTGTGCTATGATTATGTTTTAATTAAATTTATTATATTAACAGTAATTATAATTGAAACTTATTCCAAACAGCAACACTCCTTATAAGATTCGAGTGATAAATTCAATACGTTTCACATGTCTGTTGGAAATGTACTTGGAGCGATTCAATATATATGCGACTACATAAGCAAGACATTGCCAGAGGCTGGACAGTGTAATTCGTTGTGCAAAATTAGGGCAGACATAAAGGGGAAGCTTCGTGTGTAGAAAGGGATTGATTACATCCGGTAATGGACTAAAGACTAACATCTTGTGAATAGTGGCTGACTGTGCTAGGATTCTTCAAAAAAAGTGGAATTAGTACAAACAAATTTGAGAGATGAAAATGGTATTAAGGTTCTTTGGTCAATACCCATACAATAAATGATCTAATTAAAAAATAGATCATTTTTAAAGCAAAATTTTAGTATGAAGTTTCCACGGTACATATATTATTTTAATGTGTTATGTCCATACGTATGGTCCATATACTATTTTTACATGTTTGTACGTTCTATGTTGGTGAATACCATAAAGTTCAGTAAATACATTCTGATTAAAAAGTAAATAATTTTTAAACAAAATTTAGCGTGAAGCTTCCAAGGTTTTTAAAAATATGTCATTAAAATACATCATAAAATATAACATTTTAAAAATATATCATTTTTAAAATATATTGTTATTTTTATTGTTGTGTGTTGTTATTTTTAATAGGTTATGTTATGTGTATCATATTCTTCAGTTTTCTTGTATTATCATTATATTATTACTATGCACTCTATAAATTAAATATATCGTGACAGAAAGTTATCCTTTTTGTTATTCACTCGTAATATTTGTTACGTTTTTGGGCATCTTTTCTCTAATCAACTCTGGCGATATATATTTTCTTCCTCCTTTACACGTTTTTAAATATTTCCTAGTTTATCATACAGCTAATATTCGAGATTGCATGATTTGCTTGGAATAGGGGCTGCATTTTTAAACAAAATTATATTTTTAATCAGTCTTTTTTTTGTTTCTTTGTACAATAATATTCTAGATTTACGTAGCAGGTAAGACTGAGAAACGTAACGTACATAGTCTAAAATTACATAATTTAAAGTACAAAATTCAACTAATTAGTTGTTTGTTACCAAAAAAGAAACATAAAAACCTGAAGCAAGTCACTTAATTGTTGTTTCTGGATCGATAAAAACGAAGAGAATGGCGATGATTATGTTTTACACACAACAAGTAATTGGGCGTCTGTATTTTGTCTTTCGCTCATTAGGAGTTTTTCATTAGGAATTTTGAACATATTTTATCGATGATTTATATATATATATATATGGATAATTATATAATATATATTATCGCGAAATACGAACCCCTAATTATGCGGATACAAGATAATGGCCCTCAGATTGTTATCCTACCACTATTTCAACCTGTTTGAAGAATAGCATAGTATTTTATGTAAGAAATGTCTCACTAATATTATACTATCGTATAAAACTATACTCAATGAATGATGATAGTAAAAAAATGATAAGAGAAATAATATACGTTTATCAGAGTTCTTAATTTACAGACAATAGTTTTAATATCAATTGATATATTGCGGTGAAGACACTCACTAAAGTCATTTTTGTTAATTTCGTTCGCGAATTTGTATATAAATAAAATTAACAATAGTCCTGAATCGGTGTGAAATATATGTGACGTATTAAATTAGTTCTTTTTAAAGTGTGCTAAAATACAGGTTGCTCTTAAATGTTTATCTTAAGAAAATGAGAAAAAAAAATTAAATAAATGAAATTAACATACAGCAATAAATAAGTTCTATTAAACTTAACTCGACCTTTAATCTTAATACTAACTGCCAGCCGGATGATTCCTCGTATTCTGGAAGGCGCTTAAATAAAAGGAATGTGACTACGACCGACGTACTACGACTGACGTTTACGATCAGAAAATCTCAGACAATTTTAGAGCCCATTCACAATCGACGTACTAAATGCAATCATTCAAAAAACGCCTTTCCTCTCGTCCGTTTAAGTCGTTAATCCAACTATATATCATAGACGATGCCAAGCAACGCGGGAAGGTTTCGAGTATCTGATCATTTGGGAGCTTTTTGATGGTGTTTTTTGCTTAAAACCTACGGTTTTAGTTACATTTTTTGTTTTATTGAAATCCTTTGTACTATTATATATTTTTTAAAAATGCTTTTAATTTTCCATGCTTCAACTTATTTCGTATATAAGCCGGATAAACATAATATCACAATTTTGCTATGAAGAGGTTATTATTAAATTTTACCGATATTAATATAAGAAAAATATTTGCAGACACAATATTTTCAAATTCTTATCTAATTTATTTATTTTGTGTATAAAAAATAACAATCGATTTTTCTATCATTTACATTTAAAATATTTCTAAACACGTACTACTATTTCTTCGATTTTCGACATTAGATTGTGACTTTTCAATTCAGTATGGGTGGGACCAAATGATGACGAAACTGTATTTGGTATTCATTATTTGAATATCAAATGCAGTTTTGGGATAAACAATAAAACCTTATTTTCGGGATATCAATGAAAACCTATCATAAGAAAATAATAAGGAAAATAATAAAAAGGAAAATAAATCAAAGAAAATACATCAAACCAAATACACCAAAGTAAATAATACTCAAATTCATGATCAGTTACCGTTTATCGAGGTTTGTATTTAAGTGTTTGTATATAATACATTGGTAATAAACCAAGATAAAATCACCTTTAATTAATTGATTCATACGTGATATTGTCGCATATAAATTTACGATTTAATGTTTTTCTTACGTGTCTACTTACTCTTTATTGAATTACACTTTATATTTAGCAAACAAATGAGTATTCCACTTGATTACTGTGAATTATACAAAAATACAAATATATATATATTTATACATATATATACATATATATATAAATATATATATATATATATATATATATATATATATATATATATATATAAATGGGAATATAATTAGAGTAAATTACCCAAAGCGTTTGAAGACGAATGACTGTACCATCCACCTTATTCGCCCCGCCATAGGGCACGACAGGCGCAAACCGATACGACGCGACATTGATGGCCGCTTTCATATCGAGCCACCATTTGCTCTATATGGTAAATAAAATCAGCTATTGTATATATATGGTATGATGAATATATAGATGTTAAATAAAACGAGTATTCTAAATAAGCTTCCGAATAAAACGATGTATCGGATAATCTTTACAGATACATCTGAAATCAATTTTAACTTGTTCACAGCTTTTCGAGCATAATTCAAATTTTTATTGCGCCTCTTGAGAAATGGACTTCTCATAAGATAACTAATTATTTTGACATAGAAACTTTAAATATCTAAATATTCGATATGAAAAAAATATATGAACAAAAATTAAATACGCGAAATTTCTTTTATATTATTTCATGTATTTATCTCTATGGATTATAAAAATTTCAAAATTATATTTCTCGAATTTTCATGTAACATAGTTTCTGAAATATTGTTGACAATGTCCACAAAATTACGAATTTTCCATCATTTATGAATATCTAAATTGAAAATTATGAAGAAAACCGCTTTACATAAAGTTTACCATAAAACTATGGCAATGGTTCTAAATACCATAGATTTGTTAGATAAACTAGGTATTAATATTATTATTTCCAAGTAGTTCAATAGAAATACTATGTACACTTAAATATCTGTTGGTGTTTAAATATATCGTGTATAGTTTTTGTGTGAAATCGTGTTACGAAAATTTTGTTCTCGTGATGCGAGTTGGAACTTTTAATTAAAAGATTTTTTATGAACATTTTTGAAAATGTTGGTTTAAGAAAAGAAGGCTCAAGTAGAATGAAATATATTTATATCGTTATTAACGGTCATTATTCTTGACTTTATTATAATATTGTATGAAATTCAAATATAAAGCCAACTTACAGAAGTTGACAGTTATGGCAATTGCATATAATAACGAGAATGAGAGATCTTCATTCTAATTCTTATTTATAAAAACCGTGTAATAAATCATTTTTCTTCTTAGATATCTACTAAATAATACATCGTTCTAAACTGCTATTAAGTTAGCGATTATTCACGATGATGAATACGTTTAAATTAGCCGTTATATATATAAAGTAAGCTGCAAAAAATTAAATAACATTGGTTTAGTAGTTCATACTTAAATCACATTAAAAAATTTTCCGTGTATTGTGAAGAATTTTTTTTAATCTAATAAAAGTGGAACGAAGTGGTAATGATAATGAATTTCTACAAAAGAAACTATTTGCAAACAAAATAATTGAAAGAGGATAAAAAATGTGATTACGATTGCTATTATGACTTTCACATGGACGAAAAAGCAAGTACTGAGTAATATAAAAGAAAGTCCATGAAAGCTGTTTATATTCATTTTAAGTTAATATATAACGTATGTATACACATATAAAAAATGTCTTAATAAATATAGTTTAAAAAAAGTGTAAATAAAGTTTAATAGGTACTTAATAAATAATGACCCTCAATAATATATCATTCAACCTTAAGTTCGTTTCGCGATAATTTTTTGTTCAATTTATCGTCCACATATACTTTATGAAATTATTTTGCATAATTTTAAGTTAGTGTTATTAAAATATTTGCTATTTATACGCGTGCGACGTCCTGCCGTTTTAATAAGAATACTATAAGCTTCCGCAGATTATGTTATATTGAAATGCCTAAAAACTTTATACATTACATCTCTTATTACAATTTAATTGCTATGTTAAAGGTAATTAACGATTTGAACATTATAACTAAAGTAATTTTACTTTGGTATGGAAGTATACAGTCTTTTTTCAAAATTTTATAAAAATATTCCAAAAGGGTAGTCAATTAAAGTTTCGTACCTTGTAATTGTGTACACTGTCATTTGAACATATGCATTTGAATCATAAATAATTAACATGATTGTTTGTGGATGTTTAAAATAAAAAAATATATGATTTATCCTCATTGGTGAGTTTTACAACATAATTCAAAGAACTTATTTTGGTGGTAGTTAAATAAGTGGGTTTTCTAATATGTGTGTAAATGACTGATTAATAAAAACATACAAAACCAGCTGTACTTACCTGTGAAGTAATAAAAATAATTGGTTAGTTTTAAAATAAGTAATTATCAATCTCCACTAATCATCATGTCACCATTATTGGTCAGTAATGTCAGTAATTATCATGTCACCATTATTATGACAGTTAATAGGCATAAAAACATTTCATTTCATGGCACATGTTCCGTTTTAATAAAACTTACCAATACGAAACCTCAATTGATATCATTCAACTTTCTAATTGTAAACGTACTTTGCTTAAAAAGCCAGTAACACCTGCTTGCCTCCATTATATCTAATCGGCCCTTCAAATACAAGCTACGATGACGTAAATACGTGACGTACTTCGGACCGTCCCCTGGCTAAACTGCCAAATTCAATTCCTCTCAATAATATATCACTCAACCTCAAGTAGCCGGATGATTAATTGGCAGCATAAAAGGGCGCGTCGTATTTATGGAAGAAAATTTACCAAAATTTAGCCACTAAAGTTTCGTAAATAAGATAATAAACAGCAAAAGAATTATCTTATGGACAATTCATTCAATGAAAGGCGCGTAGTTCAATTTGAAAAGAGGGTGCATTTTCCATAGTGGCATTGGTTAGTTCATTTCAGACAAATATTCAATAATTTCTATTTTCAATCCGCTGCTTGTTACGTACTGTTATTGTA
This sequence comes from Druceiella hillmani, assembly GCA_039881145.1. Classification (NCBI taxonomy): domain Eukaryota; kingdom Metazoa; phylum Arthropoda; class Insecta; order Lepidoptera; family Hepialidae; genus Druceiella; species Druceiella hillmani. The sequence continues at coordinate 39,046,927 of JAYKKI010000015.1, forward strand.
CTACATTTTTAAAATTATTTTAGTAAAGTATTAAACAAAATTCCGATGACTCCATTAACTGTCCTTTCAAAAATTGTTAATCATAATTGAGAATTAACTTTTCCACACTTAGTGTAGTGTAATCATTTAACTTCATTATTTCAATATTTTAAATATCTTTATTATAATCAGATAAAGGCTATTTAATTTTCTATTCACTCCTAAGACGTACATGTTAGTTTATTAGACAAAATTTCTTTAAAAAAAGAGATACTAAATGTACGGGACATTTGAAAGTTAAAACGTATACTAAATTTTTATGAATATGAAGAGCTCACAAAAATTTCATTGGAAATTAATTTATATATACCATCTTTCAATTCATAATTATGAATCATTTTGCGATTCTCGTCTCCTTCATTTAAAACTTCTCAGCGTTAAATTAAACTAGGACATCTGAAAACTTAATGTCACCTTCGTAGCTGGGAAAATTACTGTCAAAGTAATTGACAGCGGGTTGGCCTAGTGGACATTACATTAATTACATCGATAGAACGCTGTAATCCAGATATTCAACTCCGCAAACGTCTCGGCGAGTAGACTAGAGTATTTTATGCTCGGAGGAAAAGACGGAGCAGAAATTCCCGATGCCTCTCTGCATTTTCGGTTTTTAATCTATAGGTTGAAAAAAATAATAAAATAAATAATTTTGATTGAATAATAAACAACCTTTTCGTGTAGAGAAAAATATATGTGTCAGAGGACGCACGAAAGAAATTAAAATTATTACGTTTTGTTCCCGTTGTGCAAAATTAATAAACTTTAAATGGTCCTGTTAAGTATGTATTTAGACAAAAAAAATATTTCATTCAAAATTTGCTGTTTTTGTATAGACTTCTCTCTTTGTCATATAGCGGACAACTGATACTGTACAAATTGTGGACATTTTCAAAATCACATGAAACGTTTTATATATTCGTTAGCTTAGTATTGTAAAAATCAGAATTGTGCCTTTGTCTATTTAAGCTGCCAGCGCCGGGTTTTGCCCGCCGTCAAAAGTTATTCTTACCTTTCATAAACCACATCGACCCGACGCGTTTCCACTCCTATTGCTTTAATTGTCTCTTCCAATAACGTAAACATATTATTCCACTTTCATTTAGTTATATCATTTGTAACCGCCCCAAAGTTCTGTCAAATATGGTAAAAACTAGAAATGAGTCAGTTGATTAAGAACATTGTGAAGAGCTCGCTCGAGATCTCGCGACACGTAACTTCCAACGTTACTTAACGTGTATTTATTATATTAAATCAAAGATTCATTACTTATTTCTTTGGATTGATATAAATATCAGTGTGTTAAATTACAGAATAAAATAGTGAAATTGAATTATGCAACGATAATTGAAATAATTCAAAGCATTCTCAACGCTACGCAAAATGCGTAGATAGCTGAGAAAGTATTCATAACAAAAGAGAAGCGGAAATAACCTAAGACGCGTAGAGAATCTCGACCACTAACGGTATGTGGTCGGGCACTGGTTCGTGTCGTTTGACCAGTTTACTCGCATTTTTTTTCACGATGAGGCGCGCCGTAAGATGTTTCAATTCAATAAAATGTAGTTTAATAATGTTTCTTCTATAATTTGTTGACTTTGCACTAAAATTAAATAGAATGTGATATTAAAATGTTAATCAATGGGAATGACAAAAAAAAAGAAGTAATAACTTTTTCTAAATTTAATCGAAAGGAACCTAATTTAGTAGGCATAACCTGTACTTGGAAATGATTTTCTTTTTGTTTATAGTTTTCAATAATGAAATATTCATAATAAAACCCGAGCCCAAAATGTTCTTAACGTTTATATGTTATTGGAACGAAGTTCCTTATCGCGCGTTGCGAAAGGGGGCTAGACGGAAAAAATTAAGACCAAAAGTTGTAACGACACTTTTTGCTATAGTTGCTAGCGGGCGCGCTGCAAGCCGTGCGGCGTGCGTGTGTTTCTCTGTCTGTCTCTCTCTCTCTCATAGAAAGCAAGCCAGTTATTTTCGTTTCGTCTTTCTATTTCGCATTGAACAGTGTGGTGTCGCGACGATTATTTTTGTTGAGTGTATACAGGCTTTTTGTACATAATAAATAATAAAAAATAATAACAATAACTATTATAACTTAAAAGAAATACAATTTTATTAAAATTCCTTCACTAATTAATCGAAAGGAACTTCGTTCCATACGGGTGTCCCTTGACACCTCTCAAGTTTTTAATTATGTTTTCGTGCCTTAAAAGGGAAAAAAGGAACCCTTAAAAGATCACTCACGGCCGTCTGTCCGTCATAGTCGTTTTTCTCAGTAAATGTTTAATGTGAAATTTTCCAATTTATCATAGTGATAAACCGTATAAACCTACATATATGTATTTATAAAATATTTATATTGACATAATTTGAAGGGGAAAATGATGTACTTTACGTTTAAAATGATGTACTATAATTTTTTTCAATTTCTTGTGTAATGTGATATTTCGTTCGAAAAAGGTGAGTTAAAAGAATTATGAAATTATTTTTTGAATTTTTATTGGATATATCAATAAATATTAAGGAAAATACCTACAAAAATATGCCATCTCTCCTTTATCTTAGTTACGAAAGTAAACATTTGAAAAAATAGCATTACTGGAAGTTTATTGGAAAATTATGGCACTGGCTCTAAACTTAGAATTTCGTGAGAAATTCATGATATTTGTATGCAAAAGAAACAATTACTAGATGTACATATTTATATAGTGAAAAGTAATGTTGATATTCGTAAATAGTTTAATAGAAGTGTAATGCCCTTATATGCACCTAATTTTAACAAATAACTATGCTCCACTACTGCTCTTCATTTTCGTATCCATCTAAAACTGATTGGGAAATAAACATTTCTATTTTACATAAACGTTTCATTTATATTTGAATAGTTGCCTAAACAGTTTCATTCGCATTTAAGGACAGTTTTAAAATTAATTTGTCGTCATAATTAAACATAATAATTTTATTCTGGTAAATTAACTCAAGTTAATAAAGTTTTTAGGATTTCGTAGCAAAAAAAAAATCGGTCAAGTCAAGCTCGACTTGCACAAATAATGTTCCGTGCCATGAGCCTTTTTTTAATATTAATAGTAATTCACTCCGACTGTGCGCTTAAAAGGTGTCCATCTATAGCGTAACCCGCCGCCGATTTTACCAATGCCGCATCACATTGCTGAGTGGGGAGCGTTTCAGCTGAACCAAATTAAACATTTTGAAAAACATGTAAGAACGAAAGTTATTCCTTGTATCGCGACAAATATTTCTTGTTGAAAAACTTTTTTTCAAAAACCGATGGTTCAGCAGTTACAATGTAAAATATTTTTTTATTAGTTACAATTTATTAGTTACAATGTATAAATTTTTTATAGCAATGTATCGTGCCAGAATATTTTAATTCTAATTTATAGCAATGTACCGTGCCAGAATTTTTTAATTCTAATTTATAGCAATATATCGTGCCAGAATATTTTAATTCTAATTTATAGCAATGTACCGTGCCAGAATTTTTTAATTCTAATTTATAGCAATATATCGTGCCAGAATATTTTAATTCTAATTTATAGCAATGTACCGTGCCAGAATTTTTTAATTCTAATTTATAGCAATACATCGTGCCAGAATTTTTTAATTCTAATTTATAGCAATATATCGTGCCAGAATTTTTTAATTCTAATAATTTTGTTTCAAATCCCGATCGCCCGATGTTCATGATTTTTTTAGATTTTCCAGGGCGATCCTTTGGGCGATAAAGCTGGAGGACAGCAATTTAATTAATTAATTTCATTCATTAAAGCGTTTTTATTGAAAAATATTTAAATAAATTCGTAAGAAATGTACACTATATATATTAAAAAGTTCATGCTTCGATAAATTATGATTTGATGCCTCAAGCGATAACTTTGAAAGAAATTGTTTTTTTCCAAATTTCCCTACTCAAATTAACCTTCAAACCAAAACCGAATTTTATATACTTCATGATTATAATTGAGCTACTATACCCTCTCTCTGTAGTTAATTTTAAAATTTTAAGACGAACAGTTTCCGAGAAAATCGCCTGGGACACAGAGACGAACAAACACCGAAGTGATTCCATTAGTGTTTCGTTTTGGCAACTTTGACACGAAACACTTTATTATTTCATCACGTCTATCTGTCTATACATTCATCTATCAGTCATAGTTTCATATAATACATAGTATAAAAAAATTGAAATAGCTCGTATTTTCTCACACTTGTAAAGAAGGAATTACATTCTCCCGCACCCGTTGAATGGCGTGTTGTTCGACAGGTATTGCTTGATTTTTAATGGCTGAATAGCTTGCTTTTTATATTTTAAAAAATATCACCTTACAAATTATACTCCATTTGGGTAATTCCAGGTCAATTTACTCTTATACTTAGATATATTCATTATCTTCTCATTTTCTTTTACTTTATAACAAAGATAATATTTTATTTATAAGACAGACTTCTTCTAAATAAAATATAACCTTCATGCATTAAAAAAAAATTCTAATCTTCACAATTTTTGTTTACAAAATATCTTTCTTGGCATTTAATGTTCTGCTGTACATTTTTAAAGTACGTATTTAAAAAAATATTTTTTATAGAATTATAGAAACTGTGACACAGTAACAGAGGGACGAATGGCAGACATGACCAAATTATAAGGATTCTTTTTTTTACTATCGAGCTCTAAAAACCAAGTTCTTATTTTAAGGTCAAGTAAATGTATTCATGATAAAAATGCATGTGTATATAATTTAACTGGGTCGATCAGCGGTAAATTGTGATAATATTTTCAAAGATATAAAAAATAATAAATATGAATACATAGCGCAAATTGGAGGTATAGCACATACATTGCCACGCTTATAAAACCCAGGTCACTTTAATCTGCTTATTTAAAGTTTTTTCAGATTTTATTTGAAGCTCAGTTCAAATACAAAACAACTCTTACTCGCAGAAATGGATAAAATTTATTAAATATACAAATATTTGTGCAGGCAATTGATGTATGCATAAACTCACTTGTTTACTTCCCTTGAAAGGGATAAAGTGAAAGATGAAACCGCCTTGGGGCAAAGGCGATAATGTAATGCTCTATTAGTTCAGTTTGTGTGATGCTAAAGAAATTGATAATCTTTACGAGGAAAGTTATATGTATTTATAAATATGTTGAGTGAAATTTATGTAAAATTTATGAAGTATATTGAAGTTGAAAAATTAAGAATATGTTTTATTACTTTTGTCAAAATATTTAGATTCTCTCCATCTGTTTAATTGTATTTGCAAAATAAAATGAGAAGAATAACAAATGGGTGTGACGCCGGTTATACATAATACATACATGTTAATACCTGGTACTAGCATGTAAAAATAACTATTTTAATCAAAGTTAAAAACACATGTCAAATCCTTAAACCGTTTTTCTTAAATAGCAAATTCCGTTGTGTACTTTCAAAATATTTAGCATACGAAAGAGAATCAATATTACGGGGATGTCATACACATTTATACTCCATTCAATTTGAAAAGAGAATGTTTGTAAACAATCACATTTGATAGTTCAGGTATTGCAAACCTTTTTCTTACATTCACGTTAGTAATTTAATGTGCATTTATTTGGTATTTGTGATTAAAAAATATTTTTTTATTAGTGTGCACATTTACACTGTATACATTCGTAACTTATATTATATAGGTTATATTTTACATTTAAGAGACATTCAAATAAGTTTCGAACAATTAATAATTTTGCTGTTACATAAAAAATACATAATAATACCAAAAAAAATCCTCTCGTACTTAATCCAGACTTGAGACTTAAAGACTGACGTATTTAAAAAGTTGTTGGTAGCCAAATCTCTACTAGTAAATCACGCTTGGCAAACCTTCATCAACTATCATCAGTCTATCTAATAAATACTCTTCTATCGTACTAACAAACAATGCTTTACTTTCTAAATATATTAGTAATAGTTGATTAATGAAATGTGCGTTAGAACAGAGAAAATTAAATTATTGCAAAATATAAGAAATATTACTTATTTTTCAAGAAATGATTAAACAACTTTTAAAAACATAAAATACACTGATGTATAAAAATATAATAAATACACTAATATTCTAAAGACAAAAATGCAACAATTATATAAAAAATAACTCAAAACATAGATTGTAAATGCACAAAGTACGCTAATGTTTCACATTAATAAATAATAATACACAATATACAATAATATTTCACAGAAAAATTACACTACAGTGTTACGATCACATCATAATGAACTTTAAAACACAAAATACATATATATTGAAAAAAACGGCAAATATTTAATTATATCACAGAAAATAATTTCTCATAATGCATATGAATATGAATCACATCACAATAGACTTAAAACGTAAAATAGTTACGTCTAGTCGTACGCCGAGCCTTCTTGAATGATATGGAGCATTGTCCATCATCACAACGGAGTTTGTTGGTAGTTTATTTACAATTCTATGGAACTATTCTTCAAAAACACGTGAATTCATTTCTGTGTGGTAATCGATATCAATTTTCTTCATATCTAAAATGAGCTTTCCATCTTCCAAAAAACCTTATTCATTACCGATGTGTGTAACGATTAGACGTTTTAAAATATTGTAGAACGTCGTCCTTTTCAAATTAGGTAAGGCCTCATCATTGTTCATTGTCACAAAAACCTTGACGATCGTAGGTAGTTCATTAAAAAAAAAGTATGGACTTTAGGTCTAATTGTGCTCACCTCTAGATCATCCAATTTTTCAAATTTTATTAATCTTGGTGGGTGAGGCAAAGGCGAGCAGATGCGTTCCTCTTTTCTATATTCCCGAATTGTCCTGTACAGCGTGTTTAGAACAACGCTGGTAATTTCAGCCGTTTGCTCCGCAACATATTTTTTATAAAAGTGCTTTTCCTTGGACGTAATATTTTTACGTATTTATTGTACTTTTATCAGGGTGGTTTTTTTCTTCAAACTTAAAGCATTCTTCTTAGAGCGTTTCTTCATGGGCAATAAAAATATTAGTAACCCGCCGCTAGTACCTGGCAAATCCGCCATTTTATTTACACAATAAAACCACACTTTAAAAATAACACATATTATTATATAACACACCGAACTTGACGCTATAAAATAGACAATAATATAATAAACTTAATGTAATACAAAAAAAGAAGAACAGTTGTTCAAAATTCAAATAGGAAAGAACGTTCATTAGTGCGGACTGAAGACCTACGCCTCGCGGTCATGTTGTTCTCTTTGCTAGCGGTGCGCGCTAAAAGTTGGCACACATGCGAATACACAGTCAACAAAAAAATACAATTTTTTGATGATTTGATGAAGTTTTAATGATGACTGAGGATCCTACATCTGAACGAGTTCAAGAAGAACTACCACCAACAGTGATTCATATGTGCCCAGTTGTAAAACTGCTTACTAACTTTCGGAAACTGTCCTAGACATCTCTGGATTACAATATCTCTGGATTACATTAGTGAAAAAAAGGAAAAGGAAAGTAAAAATAATAAAATTAACCAGAAAAAATTTAATATTAAAAAGCATAAACTGAGATTAGATTCAAGTTCTGAGGAACAAGAAACGATAGAATTAGCCAGTGAAAATTGTGGTCCCGAAGATAGCATATATGATGCGTGGAATGCGGCGAAAATTATTACGAGACTGAAATAATAGAAAATTAGCTGTAAATTGCACTCCATTCAATAATTCTTGCAATCCTTGGAAAAGAAAATGAAGGAACAAGAAACGGAAAAGAAAGACTTACACGAAAAGAAAGAAAAAAGTAACGAAAAAGGCAAAGGAAGAGGCAAAATTACCCGGAAATTAAATGGCCATCTTATCCTTACATGAGCGACCCACTCATAACGGATATTATCATTAAAGCTTTTTCTAATGTTTTTTAAATAAATATGTCTAACATTAAAAATAATCATCGAAAGTATACATCGAAATAAGAGTAAAATCTCAGATTTTAAAAACATTAACCTAAAGTACGTATACAACTTGTAGGCTACACTGGAAAATATGTTAGTACCAACACGTATTTGAAAAGAAAATAACATGTCACAATGTTTGTTTAATTATCTATACGCCAAATATACCATAGCTATATCTGTATATAAGGTAATCAAATCTAGAAATATAGCAGCGTAAGCTGACACATTGTAGCTATCTCACTCTAACGCCTTATAAAATTAATGAATAGCATTTATGGGCTTTTTCAGCTTCGAAATTTGATTATTTTCAAGAAATGTTTGAAACGCCTGACTATTTTGCAAAAAAAAAACGGAGGGTTGTCCATTTTTACCGTGGAAAATTGTGTAATTCGTATTAATAAAATAATGGTGTAATACTTGTATATAACATTTTTTATAGTGAAACTTTCTGAAGTTAATATTTTGATTATGTATATATCTTAATAATGCTTTGGGAATAATGCAATGAATTTTACAAAAAGGCGTCAGCTGATCGGAAAGTATATTTGTGAAAACCATATTTTAACTGTCAAATTCGATTGTTTGTAAACATTCTCTCTTGAAATTGAATGAACTATAGGTATATATAAACCTTCATGGGTGTATAGCACTTCTTTTGAACTATAAGTAAACTTTTTAATTTACTTTACACCATGCAAATTTTTCACCATGCAAATTTAATATATCATTCACATGCCTACAATATCATACATATCTAAAAGTTAAACAATTTGGAATCATTGCTATAGGTACTTGAGGTAGAATTCTAGTTAGTCTGTATTTTTAAAAACAAATTTTTGCGGATATTATTAGCAATATTTTTAGAACACAAAATTGTAAAGAAATAATTTTGGTATCATTATAACTATTTAAGTAGGCCATTAAAGTACACAAAACATTTTTTGTCATTTTGTGTATTTTTTATTTGTATCACATGACGCACAAAATAAAAAAAATGTATTAGATACTTTATTTACCCATTCAAATATTTTCATATAAATATTTTTTCTAAAGATTTGTTAGTATGCTGTTAGTAACCAAACCAAACTTCAAGTTTCTACATCAAGCGAATTTTTATAAAATCCGGCCGCCAAAGGTGTATTGGATACTCGCGCAACAGTGTTCAGTAGCCATAGATATTGTAGATTTATATCTAAAATGCTGTCGACTGTACCTGTATACCAAACTACTATTTTCCTGTTCTTAACTCATGCGTATATGCAGAATTAGCATAATTTATGGTAAACAGTGCGCTTCAGGTTAAAATATACATTTTCATTTTAAAATACAAAGTTAATTTGGCAGTAGATTTAAGTCATCTGCATAGTTTCTACGAACACAACTACATGCCATAAACTGGATCAGTTTATGGCTATAACTATGACCATTACTCATAAGCTAGTAGAGCCTAATCAACTACGAGAGTCTAATTTTCCTTTAAATTTCCTTATTTATACTACAATTGCAAATACTTTTAAGGTATTCAAAAATAGTGGCTTAACTGAAAAGTGGTGGAGACATCTAACTCTAATAAAAACAAACATTTAAAGCTTAATGTTTCGTAACAGGATCCTTGTATTGAAAAAATGTTGCCCAATATTTTTGAAAGACCTATTCAAGGATACCCTTACACAATAAGGTATACGAATAAAATAAATTCACCTCACCATATTTTTAATTTGTTGCAAATTTTTAAAGTAGTTTGAAAGTTTTACTGATTTATGTTAGTTTTATAATAAAGAAAAAAAGAAGAAATGTAATTAAACCATGCAATTCACATCTATTTCTTCAAGTCTTGCAATGGGTGCAAATAGTTGAGCTAAATGCGGATTTCAAGTAAATTCTATATAAAATACTTGAAAAACTCGTCTTCTTTTATAATATGTCCCACTAGTCCTGCGATCGCACCTAGGGTCAACTTGGCGAGAAAAATTGAGACGGTTAAAAATGTTCGGGTATTATTTACATTTGCACAACTTTGTCATATATCGTGGCAAATCTGTTCCTCACTTTAAGAAGAGAGATTTTATCACTTAATTATAGTGTATGTATATGAACTAATGGAGAAATAATTCTTGAAATATATATGTATCTAATATTTAGATAAATCTGAAATACTCAATTTTTAATTATTACTGGTAATGTGATATATCGTGTTTGACTGCAATATAATTAATAACAACCAATTAATAAATCGACGTTCATCAAACAAAGCAAGACGGTGGGATGAGTTGTTTTGAACAACATAATTGTTATTAGAATCAGTCGGAGAAACTTTAATTAAATAATTTGAATATAAGGTATAGGTTATTAAATATATATTAGCCTGACCATTCGATTCTATTTATTTTGAAGATGAGTGTAATTTAGATGATTTTATTAGTTATTTTTATAAAAAATTATAGAGTATTTTTGAAATCTAACTTTGTTTCTACTAAATGCTCTCAAATACATAATTATGTCTGCAAATGTATTTAGATCTTCACCCTAAAAAGCGGTAGATGGTATCCCTGAACATTTGCATTATGTCATTGTGAATTATAACTCATAATCCATACGATTCATATGTTATTTGTTCAAACTCTTATTTTATTGAAAACATACATTGAGTACGAATATAACTACATAACTATCAAGCACATAACTGTCATAATGGGATGGAATGAAAGAAAATTTGATTGGTCCTAATTGACTTATTTAGTACTCACGGGAAACGGCTTACCACATCAATTTAAAAATATTTATATAGAGTTAAAAATATTTATACAGAAAAATGATGTTACTTTATAATAAGGTTTTTATGCTAGGGAAATTCATTACTCCTTAAGAAATCTTTAGGTATTTTTTAATTCGTTTATGTAAAAAAATATGCTTGAAAAATAAAGGGAGATAGAATTGACAGACATTTTATAAAATGCTAACTTCCACTAACTGAAGGGTCTTGTTCCAGTTTTCAATATTTTGAAAAAATTACATCCTAACTTTGTTATTAGATGTCTAAACAGAAATCAAATATAAAGCAAAAATCATCAAGGTGAAAAAAATTAAATGTTTAAAAAAACATATACAAATCTAGCTGTAGAAAAAAATGGTGTTATGAACTTAATACGTTAGTTTCGCAATGTGCTGCTAGAGATTCCACTCGTTGTGAATAGCTTATTACGTTTGAATTGAAATAGAAAGTAAATTTTAATTTCCTTGAAATAATATATGACATTTCGTATACAGTCAAATGTTTTTTCGGGAAGTAAACTTGAGCAATTTATGGGTTGCTAGTGGTCACACAGTGGTCTAAATTCAATCGTAATTCATTAATTTTTTTAAGTTTGAACAATTTTCATTTACGTGACATTCACTCAGTCAAACTGATATTTTAAAATTCTTTGGCGAAAATCTCTTCTCTGTGTGACTGTTTGACTACAGGTTATTAGTAAACACTGAATCTTTTAATGCTGAACGTAAATAATGAATCTTTTATTGTATTTGTAACACATAATTTACATAAATATTAAATGCTTAAAATGCTCAGAAATTTTAGAAAGTTTTCTCTTTACGTACTAATATATAGATGATCTACGGGATATAAGTTATGAAATATATGGCGTGGTGGTAATATAATTTATAAAGTTAATTTTCTTTTATAATATTTTCAATTATTCGATATAGACAGAATCCTATATTATTGACAAAATGTATCCATTGTAAAATTAGTTGTACTGTAAAAAATGGGGGGAGTTCAATATTTACGTTTTCGTATTATGTTTAATTTGCATACTTTTACATTATGGAAAAAATACCTTAAACATTTTTGAAAAAGAATCTTATAGTTCAAGTTGCTGTAGGCTATCTGAAGGGTTTGAACACTACCCTAATATCATGTGAAAAATATGTGGCTAATAAATTAGATGACGATACTTCTTTAGATGATGTTTTTTAATCTATTCATCGTTTAAATGAAATCGTCTGTTAATCGAATGCATGTTCATTGATGACAAAAACATCACAATTACGAAATTATCTCAATCTGTTCACCTGTCATAGTTTATAATTCTCAAATTGTTTAACCTAAAAAACTTAAAATCAGTATTAACTTCTCAAGTGCATGCACGGAACCCATGTCCACCCACCGAGCAGTAAGCCCAGACGGAGCTCTTACAGTCGACGTCTTGTAAATTTTCAAACATATTAAGAAAAATCTAAAAAATAGTTTGAATGCTTACAAAGTTATTTTGGGTGTTCAATATAGTCCAAGATTGTTTTTCAACACTTTTAAGCCGAATATAAAATTAAAAGTAGAGGTAAAACTGAATGAATAATATATAATTTTACAAAAATAGAAAATCGTTGTGTGTCATCGCTAATATATAAATATGGTTAATCATTAAAATGTAAAAAAATTGTGAATTTCTGATCAATGCCACCGCATACCTCACGTACACCAGCTTATACACACTCAAATATATATATATATATATATATATATATATATATATATATATATATATATATATATATATATATAAATAAATATATATATATATATATATATATATATAAATATATATATATATATATATATATATATATATATATATATATATATGTTATAGCCATATAAGTGAAAAACGAATACGGTAAGTAAAATGAATTACTGTCTTCTTTTCACAATTCACTCTTATTCCGGAAATTGAACAGAAATCAATGTTATTATATGTATTACCAAAAATAATACGCGTTAGTACAATCCATAATTGCATTGTATAAAGCTAATTGATTGCCATAATCTAACGGGCCATAATAAAAGGAAGTAAATTGTATTTTGTCGTCGTGAGCGTGAACTGTCTGAACCGACTGAAACAGTATATTAAAAGTGCATCCTTGTAAGTTTAGCTTTCTTTCGACGAAATTCTAATTATCTGAAAAGTTTGGTAAATTTATTCGGGTTAGTCATGTACTCGTAAATGAAAATGATCAAATGGACATATTGAAAAAAGGGGGTTATTTTTATTGTAATAAAAAGAGTAGGTATTAAAATTAAATGAAAAAAAACACTTGTAGTAATACTGAAGCAATGTTAAATCAATATTTCAATATACTTTTTGTAAGTGTTGTAACTTTTTTCATTAACAATCGATTTTCACCAACCAGTGTGTAGAGAGCAAAGCAGAGGCAGTACGCAACTTCTTTTTAATCCATGAACCTAGGAAAATCGCAAATTATTTTAAAGTATATAAAATTATTTTAGGTGTTCCTAAAGTTTATAAATTCTATTGTCTTCTATCATACTCTCTGTTGAGAAGAAGACGAAGAAAAATAAAAAACAAATTCATACGACTATAGTTTTAAAAATAATCGTAATAAAAAATTGCAGGTCGATTGGGTCATTGGGAGATTTTATATCACAAACTTTTAATTTTTTACAAAATTAATATTTAGTATTTTAAAATGTCAAAATATTAAATACTGGTCTTACAATGAACATTGTATAAAAATTAAAGCTAAAATAAAGGAACTGAAGAATAACTGTGACAATTTTGATAAGAGATATAAATGAAGAGAAGAGGGAGAAAATAAGACAGATTATTTTAATGAAATTAACGTTGCGAAGATATGAATATATAAACTAAAAGAAACGAAAAGTGACAACAAAAGCGACAATACTATATACGACAATACTAATAACTTAATAAACTCTATACAATGTATATTTCACTACTAGTAATATTTGAGTACTTTATGTCGTTAATAGGTCATAAACATTGTTTTTGTTGGCATAATATACATTTTACTAACACTAAATAAGTCGTAAAAACCTCTAGGTTAGTGCAAAGACATGAAAAAAATAAATTGAAAAAGGAACTTTTTATAATTTAATATCCCACATATGGCAGGTGATCATTAAATATAGCGGTATCATACTCTTATATCACACGTGCAAAGCGATGTAAACGTTAGGCAAAGAGGAGCGTAGAATAGCCAAGAACAGCCCAATATATTAAATAACCCAAAGATGGCGCTGTATTAAGTAGTTGCTTATATTGAACCTGTAGTGAAATATTTTCTTTACAAATCCTGATGAATTATTTTTAATTTCAATTTCTTAATAAGTATACGTTATTATTGATAGTTGTAATTGTTGAAGTATCAAATAGCAACTTGAAGAATTATGAAGATATATAGAAATAAATTGCGATAATTAAAATGTACAATTTCGCGATAATTGTTGTTTTTTTATTTTATCTATATTGTGTACATTTAAGTATAAATATAAAGTTTAATTTAGATATTAGATCTAAATATATAACTAATTTTAATAGAAGTATTGAAACCTCTACTGTAATTTATTAAATACGTAATTTGAAATTGGATCTAATCGGATAAATAAATGTAGTTTTTATTGTTTGTAAATTCGAAAATGAAGAATAATTACTTGTATATGTATGTAATTTTTCATATATATATATATATATATATATATATATATATAAAATTAGATACATATCCAATGAGTCTATTTAACACGAGAGATGCCGTAAGTAAAAGCTTATATTTATTAAATTATCGGTAATTATAAATAAGTTTAGTTAGAACAAATTTTTGTTCCAAATTTTAAAACATACCATCCATTTTTAACTAGGACTACAAATTCAAAGAAAGGTTTACTAACCACGATTTTTTTATTAATAGTTGTATTCAATACTATATGTAAACATTAAACTTAACCCTTGTAGTTCTACAAGGGTTAAGTAGTGAGAGTTGTGGGATTATAATTTAAAATATTACTAATACACTTTTCAATTAAATATAACAGTAACGTTCATGTCGAATACTTTAATATTATAGTAATTATTTAAAGTCAGTAGGATTATTCGCTGCGTGTTCAAAATTAGTGTTAAAGCTTTTTTTAACTCGATTTTGAGCTTCATATCTTATGCCAATCATTACAGAACTTATGGATTGGATTAATAATATTATTTTTTTTTGAAGTCGATTAGACAGTAAAGTTTTGACCATCATACTTCTTTGTGTTTCATAATGTGGAAGAAAAAAGGTTCAGTAAAAATGAAGTTGCTATGATAAGAAAAAAAAATTGTTAACCTTTTTATTCCAAGGTAATTTATTTCATCTTTAAACTTATTCGCCTAATCTTTTAGTCTTTTTAAGCTTAGTTGTTATAAAATAGTATAATGATTATACTACTGGTTTTCACCTTATATATTGTGTTTCCATTTTCTTTGAGATTATTTTCCAGAAAAAATATAATTTTCACTAATTTTAAATTATGTTTTATTTTTGATAAATATTATTATATTATGTGTATTAATTTGAAAACTAGTCAAAATTAATTATTTTTAATTATTTTTAAAATTCCAAAACGTACTAACAAGTATATGTTGCCTTTGAATTGTCACTTTATATTAAACAATTTCAAGAAAAAAGGTCGTTCGCTAGAACTAACTGACATTTTTAAATCATCAACTCTTAATGTGAGCTCAGGAAACAGCAGAGACACGTTCGTGTCGAATTTGTTTATTTATAAATATATCCATAATAATAATACATCCATCTCTTCGAAAATAAATGTTCCAAAATACAATTTAATGTAGTAAACAAATAAATAAAATTGATACTTAATTTCACTTTTGAATATAGAGTATGATTTAAAATTGATAAATATAACTGATATTTTATTGCTGCTTCTTCGGGTACAAGAGGTTATTTGCAACATCGGAATCATCACATCTGTTGATATAATATATCTGAAATAGTCTAAAGACCCTTATGAACTAATATTATATATATGGCCAATCGAGCTATTTTTTTGAAAATGTTTTGTTCGATAATTTTTATCATAAAATTAAAGAATGCAATTTTTTTTAAGTGAACATTTATTTTGAACATGCCATAGTTTAATTAATAAATTTATTTACACGGACTGTAACTGAAATATTTGACTATTATGTTTTTAAAATCTTGAATTTTTCAGATTTATTTACCTTGACAGAAATTATGATTGAGATAGTTTGGTAGTATTTTTCCCGCATTTTGAATAACTTCTAATAACGTTGGTTAACTAATGAAATAATAACAATATATTTTTTATTATGTCTAAATGATCAATAAAAATAATGTATATTACGTTTAATTTTCTTCAATATCGCTTTCAAAATAATTATTTAAACATGAATTTTTTAAATATTTCTTGACGTGTGTAAGTGGGATTTTTCTTATTTAAGAAATCAATATACTTAAAAAACATAAAACATTTTCGAACGTTTTTATCTTTTTCTACCCGTCCTTTTCATTATGTACCAATGTATTCTTACACTTAAAATATTAGTAAATATTCATTTAGCCTCATTTTTTCACTGTACATAATCATTAAATCAATAAAATAAAATAATTTTTCAGAAAGAATGATCCTAATTTATGACTTTTATTTTCCATTTAATTCAATATTTTTGTTCTATTATTTTCACACTTTATGTGAGTAAATAAGAGGAACAAACTCATTTTTTCAAACTGATTTTTGCAGTGAAACAAAGAAGTCATTTTATGTCATGTCCGTCCATTCGTCCGTAGATCAGGGCCTTATACTTTTGAGAGTTTAGATCTACGTGTATGAATTTTTGTGTGTACAAGTGTAGGTTTTATGTGGACATCTCAATTATTTGCTATATAACAAAACATACAATTTTTTATTTTCGAAAGTAACACTCGTACATGAAAAGTGGAGATTATTTCTTTCATTTCTATCAGTGAAAATTTGAGTGGGAAATCGGCGGATAGAAATCTCTGTAATGAAATTGAGTTTTAATTCACCATTTTCTTTTTCTATTTTTAGGCTCCATTTGCAAAATACTTACCTTCAAAGTAAGGTGCAATTTGTTCCTTATCCGAATTTTTAGTCATCTTTCGGAATATACGTAAAAAATGTTAATAGAATTTTCAATTAAAATTTTAAAATTACCTTGTATCAACATTTTAAAGAGATATCGACAATTGCAGAGTCCTCTTATTACGTGTCAGATATGCATGGCCGATTTTTCAAATAATTCCATGAAATAATATTCAAACAATTCTAAGTAACTAATCTAAGTATAAAATGTGACACGCGATTATCGACACTTAATATTTCTTTCTTTTCAGTATATTATTTTCATTATATATTTCTTTCATTTAGATTACACTTTATATTTTTTCACATATATTTCTTTTATTTAGACTACGCATGAATACATATATAATAAAATCAGCTCAGAATTTTTTTTGTCAATGTACACCTTTACGTAGTAATGATGAAGCTGGATGCGTGTATTCCAGTTATATTTACCTCACTACGTCCCCCTCACGAACTCATCAAATAGTTTTTAATTTTTTAATTTTGTACATTATGCGCTTCCATACTAGTTGAACCCATTCATTTCCTGGATTTTTCACATATTATATTTTTAAAAGAAATATATTAATAGATTCGATTTTGTTATTTCGATATTGAATATTATTATTTATCTTTTATCATATCATTTTTTGGAAGAATCCTATGATTCACACGCACGCACTCACGTACGCACGTACACACGCACGCATGCATGCAGGCACGCGCTCGCTCACACGCACGCAAGGACGCTTGCACGCACGCATTCACGCACGCACACATATAAGAACCTAATATATACAGATACTATAATCAATCTTAATAGAATATACTAAAATGCCCATAAAAATAATTTCATAATACAAAGAAATAATTACGTTAATCTCGTTGAGAAATTTTAAGAAACTATTTTTACTAATAAATGTGATAAAAGAAGTAAGTCCTATTACAAATATATTAATAGAAATTATTATCCTCTTTAGATAGAGTACCTAACTACTTTAACCCCTCTCAAAAATTTAAATTAAAAAACAAGCAAAACAATTCAAGAAAGTAGTCCAACTATAATAAAATGAATTTAGATGTTTTGATGTAATAGTATATCCCTTCTAAAATATTGTTCAAATATTCCATTTGCACCCGAGAATGTTTTACAGATATAAACAACTTACTTGAGTTCACGGCGGATGAAACACTACCGACTGGAACAATATTTTGATGTCGCTAATGGATTTATGTTTTAAAATCATCTTGAATTTCACAAAAGTCGGCGAAGCGAGCGAGGGTCGCGGAAAGCCTGTTCGAGGAGGAACCGGGGTCGTAAACAATGAATGCTTAAGTCTAAAATAGGGTTGCTAGTATATTTGTAAAAATGTAAGTCGGAGTAATATTTCACCATTGTAAAGAAATAAATTTGCTTATATTTTAGGGTTCGGTACGCCCTCGACTTATGTTAACTGTAACTCGTCCTTGTATCATCTATTTATTGGACTATATCAAAGTAAATATAAATTTAATTAAAATTTAACATGCAGTGAGATTACACAATTTTTCAGTGGATAGCTCCTGAAAATATGAAAAAACACGTCTTTGTTGGAAAACTTATTAGAAATTACAAAGATATTTTTATTCAAAAAATATTTTTCTACACGTAACTTCAAATATTAAAATAAGGGGTGATAAATAAGCAAATTGTATTAAAGTTTGCAAATGAGAAATTTCGTTAAAATCATGAGAAAATAAATTTGAGTATATGAAAGTAAGTAAATGAAAGTATGTAATAAATAAATAATTTTCATTTCTTGTTATGAGGAATACAAATGGAAAACGGTATAAAATTTTATGTCTGTAAAAGCTATGGTAAGCCATATATTTACATTGTGGAAAATTGATATTCGTAAATAGTTTAATATAAATACTGTTTACCTTAAAATTTTTACAAGCGCCTAAATGTGTACGAAGTGTGTTCGTACGAGAGTGATTGTAGTACTTGATTTATACGAACAAACAAAATAAAAAAAAAACAGATCTTTGCTAAACCCTATTAGAAAAAATAGAGGGTGCTAGAATATTAGCTGTAACGTGACTCACATTTTGTACATAATATGCCCATTTTTATTTCGAAACAAGTTTCTTGAAATACCTTTTCGACGGTATAAGTACTTCATGGGATACGAAAAAAAAAATTGTTCTCTGCCACTTTACATGTTTTAGAGAGGTACATTTAAAAACAGTTCCTGTAATAATTTATTGTGACAATCGGTCTGATACGTCAGTCGCAAGAACTGATATTGTTAGGCGTTTAAAACATGTAGGCATCCTCTACCGTTTCATAAAACGTTTCATTAAGGACAATAAAATATGTTTAAAATATTATAAAACTAAGGAGCAACCAACAGATATATTTACAAAGGCCTTAAACTTAGAGATTATCTACAAGTGTTCTAAGAATTGTGCTATGGGTAATGTAGAAAACTAATATTTTTAAACAAATGTAAGATAATGAGGGTGAATGTTAGCTTATTGTAGGTTTGTAGAAGTTATTTCTTGGTCTGTTGAATTTAGATATGTTGTCAGATTAGGGGTCACAAGGGGGTGTTCAAACATGGCAAAGGAATTTCGTGATAATGTTGGTAGTACTGTTATCTTCTAAATAATATCTCCATGTTAAAAGTAATAGCTGTCGCGTTGACGGATCAGTTTTCCCTGTTCACACCTTACAATTACATAAATCCGTTTTGGTTAAATTAAACGGCATACTTTAGTTAATCACAACACTTAAATTTTTTTATCCCGTGAATTACCGGACAGCGAACGAAATAGATGGTAATTCGAAGCCTAGAAGTGCGCAGAGTACAGAAAGTGAGGAAGAGTAGACAAAAACATACTTTAGCCAATCAATGTTACGATAGGAACTTAGTAGCTTCATAAATAAACTCTCTTTTAAAGTTTATCGGGTAATAACCAAAGATAATATTTCCGCTTCTTCCGCGAAGTGTGAAGTTGTTTTCCTATTGCACCTTGAGAGTATCTCTGTCAGCTTAGGTAAATTTAACTTGGGACCTACTTCAAAAACGCGTTTTAATTTTTGTAAATTTAATATGGGAGGATAGATGAGGGTCAACGGAAGGATAAAATTTCCCACTCTTAATCTTTAGCTGTGTCACAATAATTCACCTTCATCTATCTTTGTGAATTGCGTGTGGTTCCATTCTCTTTTCGCCCGAAATTCATGGAACACGAGTAATATAAATTTTCTTTGCGAAATTTTCTTCATTTTCTTTGCGGCCTAGCGCTACATAGATTTATTTATTAAATATTTAGTAATGTATGAAAATCATAGATTGCGTTCTTTACGTTACACGACAATGTTATTCTACATACAACTTAGTTGATAAAAATTGTACAAGAAAATATACCAAAACAGGTACACGACGAAAAAACAGGCAATGATACGAGTATTTCGTCATCTTTACAATAATTATATAAAATTCACGTAAATGAATTGAGTGTTAGGACGTCTTTTCTTCCGCCTAGGAAGTCTAGTTTTTTTTAAACCTACGTTTTTTCTTCAAGGTTTTTATCCTAAATAATATTTCTTGAAAACGATTTTTTACAAGAAAAAAGAACTAAAATATTATTGTACCTGTTTACCTAACATCCTCAATTTAATTTTTTAAATATAAATTCTTGGCATAGTTTATATTGAAGTATTTAAAAGAAAAATGTATTTTTGATGCAAAATATTGACCATGATTTTTAGGGCTGTATTAAAATATAAAATTTACACACCGACCAGAAATGTAAAATAAATTACATATTTGGATATTATAAATATTGGTTAAAGGTTAATTTTCCTTAAAAGAAAACTATTAAAAAAAACAATTAACAATTAATCGTTTTCATTTATTTAATTGGCATTGACTATATTATACACGCATAAACATAAGAACATAATATTAAATTAAAATGACATAATTTAAGTTATTTTCATAAAGATTTGACTTCGTATCAAATTCAAAACAAAATAATTACATTTCGGTACATTTGAAGAGAGTAAAAATAAATCTGTTATATGTAAAACGAGCATCATTAGGGTTCTATGGTCACTTAAGAAATATACGAGTTTAAATATTTAACATTACAAAGTATTTCTATTAAAATACATATAAATATGATATCATTTTTTTGGATAATACAATATTATATCTCATTTCTTAACGCAGGTTTAGTGAAATAATTTTTCCTTGAAGTGCTTAGTCTATGCCTTTATCAAATTTTTGCCAGACTGAAAAGAAGAAGCCGACTAAAAAATATTTTGCTAGATATTTTCGATTGCATTTTAAAACAACCCTTCCCTAATATATCTGCGGGTTCCGTGGAAAAAAGTTCAATGCAAAGTCAAGTTCGACATATAGAGATGTATCTAAAAACAATAAAATGTATTTTTCTCACTCCTACGTATTAACATTCACTCGATTAACTGAAAGAGTTGTGATAATATAACACGGGACGGACAAGACCAAATCTATGAGGGATTGTTGCCAATGCGCTAGGGAATCTTAGAAATAAAGAATGAAGTTGGTTTATCATTATGCATTTTTAAAGAAGTGGACATTTTATAAAATAATTTAGTTTTCTATCTAATGGATTTTATAGAAGCGAGCATGTGGGTAATGAATGAATATTTTATATTTTTATTCAATATTTTCTCTAATTAGCATTTAAATTAAGAAAATTAAATATTGTTGTATTTCACTCATGCAATATTTAATTCCGTAGGTCATCCAAATTACATTAATATCCGTTTTGCGAAATACGAAGAGTGTTATATATATTTCTTTGAATGGCAAGATTTTTTTTAAAAACAAACGTAGACGTGATTTGTAATCACCATTTTGCAATAAAGAAATTTAAATTTATCCTAGTGTTATATAATTTCCTCGTATATATTAAAAATGATTCAATTTTTCAAAAATTTTCCTGTTAAAAATTATTTGTATTAAATTAATTCGAATATGTATTAAACATATCCTATTTTTCAATAACACGTAAAAATTAACAAATACAAAAAAAAATTATTTGTAAAAATAACGTCTCAATAATAAATATCAAGCAATTTCAAATATTGTCATCAGGTGTTTCTAGATGGATTGATCAAATAATAGTGAACAGTTAATAAAGAAAAGACCATAATTTTTGGCTTGAAATGGAATACGTGTCGACCCTATGAAACCGCATTATTCCACTTAGATGAATGACGCCTTGATAGGAATACACAAAGACTAATGAGAGACGAGTTGCGGAGAGACGAACCAGTATTTCATTAGATCTACTACATAAGACAAAGAACCAATAAGAAACGTTTCTCAAATAGCAAGATTCACCATATTTTCATCACTTTAGAGTAGTACTTAAAAGTAAAGTTAATACAATTAGTTTGAAGATTGTATTTGTTTAAATACTTGTTTTTAATTACTTAACAACTAGGAAATGAACTATTAATAGTCGATGTTTTTTGGGTAATATCGGAGTATTAGTTACACATAAATTGACCTACCCAGTTAAATAATCTTCTTAAAATTTATCCGAAATGAATTATTGGATCGACTGATTCAAAACGACGGTGATAGGTAGATTAGAAGCAGAATTTGAATTATATTTTATTTGGTATAATATGATGAAATTATTTAATGTTTTAAAAGAATTAACATTTAGTAATTCGATTTAGTTCTTCACAATCTCTCTAACAATAATAAAGAAAGCAAAGAAGCAAAATATGTAATACAACTATTTGAATCTTTAAGTAAATATAAACATTAAATACAAAATAAATATTTTAGTTACATATCCAATATTTCTACAATAATTTTGGGAATTGTTAAAAAAACAAAGAGTTTGGAATTATAAGAGATATATGTATTTTTAATTATGTTTTTTGAAATAAGTAATAGATTAAATACATTTTCTAGGTTTTTAATGATAAAGATTTAATGACAAATCAATTATTAAAACCTGTGATTAAGACAGTATATATATATATATATATATATATATATATATATATATATATATATATATATATATATATATATATACACACACACACACACACACACATATATATATATATATACATATATATGTGTGTGTGTGTATCACATAACGTAAAAAAATATTACTTTCGATATAAAAATAATATACACAGTTCCTCTAATTGGTACTCCATGACGTGAGAGCTATAACGAGAGATATAACGTCACAGTACCGTATAAAAAAATTTGCTAGCATCTAGTTGTGGATATCGTGCTATTGCGGATTCATCATATGTTGGTCGGACACGGGTGGATGAATGATGGCGCCGATTAATGGAGCTGCCACGAGACTGTACGCGAGACCTTATAAATAAGATGCTGCGAATAAGATGTAGGTACGCTTTGTGCGTGAGATTATTGTAAATGTGCCACAGAGAACGGAGGTTTCGGGGGAGCGAAGGTAGAAGCAGTTAATGGGTTTTCATATTTCAGGTTACATTTTCACCTACCTGCGAATGTAAAGTATTTTAAACGTTTCTTAAGACATGCCTTTTTCACTTAATCCTTTCCCACTTATTTATGTCTTATTTATATAGGTTTTTACAATTTGCCAAAATCTCGCAGTTCTGAAGTTGTATCTCTATACCATATATTCGCGTAAGCTAGGTGTCACTTAACACTTGTCAACATAATATTAAAAGAGTTTTCTCTATTGTTTAAAATTTGGCATCGCTAAATTTTTAAAATAGATTATGAAAAATGAGATCGTGTTGCAAAATACGAGTAAAGAAATGTATGTTACTTGTAGGTTGCAAGTATTTTAATTTATGTCGTTAAGATCTACAATGTCAAGATCTTAAATTACTTCTTAATTACAATTTTCATTACGGCAATGAAATTATTTACTGATTTATTTGCAGTGTGGCTCACGGCACGGAGCACTAATTGTGCAAGTGTGGCTTGCACTTGATCGATTTATTTCATTATTTGTAACTTAGGAAATTACATATATTTAAGAAAATTTAGATTATGAGCAGTATATTTTTTACTTTATTTCATTACTTGTAACCCAGGCAATTATATATTTTTATAACCAGTTTTGTTATATGCAGTAGATTTTTATATTAAATTTTTAGAATTTTGTAATTAGAGAATAAAGATAATATTTTGTGAAATATAATATTTTTATCGATTAGTCTCTTAATTAATTAAAACTATTCCATAAATTTTACACGCTACAGTCTTGACAAGATGTTTTTATAAGTAAAATAACAAGACCATAAGCCTAATTTAATTGTATTACTAAAAATAGATTTTCGCATCATTTTAAAACGAAATACTGCAACAATTATGTCCAAAATAAAGTCCAGCTAATAGATCAGAAACGAACGGCACTTTGAAACTAATTACTAAGTCATCCGGACAGGAGGGTGAGAGTTATATCTGTTTAATGAGTTAGGGCGACAGTTTTGCTTATTACCCAAATGCTATGAACGATTTGACTTTTCTTATTTAATTTTCAACAAAAACTTGGAGAAAAAAGCAGGATCCTCCCAGAATACGAAGTTACTTACAACTGTATATGAAATGGAGTTTTTATTAGGTTTGAGTTTTAAAATAATTATTTTAAAAGGTAATAAACGATTGGGAACAAAATGTAAAATTAGGCAAACTTCATAGAGAAATAATAATTTTATTTAGGTCTAATTACAAAAACATCACAATATAAAACTAATTACTTATTTTCTCCTATTATGTAATAAAAATAATAAATAATTCTACTTGTGACGTGTTTCATCCATGTTTTCTCAAAAATATATGTTATTGGCAACGAATAATAGGGTAAATGTGGAATAGTTGCCTAACCTTTTGAAATACAGAAGATGTGCATTTAATTATCTTTAATTTTTATGATGGATCGTTTACTTATTAATGAACAAAATAATGAGGATAATTTAATACTGTGAAAATAATTTGTAGTAAATATTAATTCGTAATAATTTGTAGTAAATATTGTATTCAGATAAAATAAGCAAGCTCATGATTGAGGATAGTTGCCCACTGTGTGGGTTAGACGCCGACTCATCATTTCGACTTGTGGGATAGTTGCCCCAAGGAATTAATAAAATAATATTTTGATTTTCTTGTGCATAACTTTTATTATAATACACACATAATTGTTTCATTGTGTGAAAAAGAACTTATGATTAATTATTCTTTTTTTCTTGACGCAGTTTTAAACGCATACACTGATTACAATAATCGCCGTACATAGTGCAGGTTTCATGCAGCCTATTTCTACACATAACACACTGGATCCAGAACACTTTTGATTTTGTCGTTTCAACATCATCAAAACATTCAACACATTTATTTGTTGCATCCTCAGTAGAGTTTGACTCATTATTAACATTGTGAACAGAACTCTGAAATATATTTTGAGTATTCACACTTCTTTTCTGATTTCCTCGACTAAGTCTATTTATTAGCTTTTTGTTCTATTTTGTTTTCCTTAATAACACTGGTATTACTTTTTATGAGTGAATCATCAGAAGTACAAGTCTCCTCTGAAGATGTTGTTGGTCTTCTTTTAGTTATTTTTTTGGGTTGTTTGCTACTTTTACATGGTATGTTAGGAGTAGATTTACCTTTACGCTCTTTAGTAGCAATGTTGTCTTTGGAAGTCAGTACTGCTGCAGATTGTTTTCTTCTCTTGCAAAAAGGTACCGGAATTTTTGGTACAGGAGAATATTTTTGCAAATATCTACTAGGCGTCTCCTTTTGTATTCCTGCACTAGAATGTTCAGAAAGTAAAGACAGGGAATTAGAAGGATTCTGTTCCTTTGTGTTAGAGTGATTAGAAATCTCGTAAATTGAATCTTGATTCGTTGAATAACTTCGAGTTTGAGCCAAATTTGGGGTAATGCTAACCCCATCGTCATATGAATTTGGCAACATCTGATTACTACATAACGGACCAGGTAATTGTTTACTTCGGGTTTCATCCAAAATTGGGATAATGCCAATCCTATTGTCGTCATCTGAATTTGGCACCATCTGATTACTACATGACGGACCAGGTAATTGTTCACTTCGGGATTCATCCAAAATTGGGGTAATGCCAATCCTATTGTCGTCATTTAAATTTGGCAACATCTGATCACTACATGACGGACCAGATAGTTGTTCATCTGTCGAAATGTTTTCTTGTTCATTACGGTGTGGATTGCTTGAAGATAAATCGGATATTGCAAAACAACTTTCGGGAATAATAGACGGATTATATGGGTAAATACTACAAGCTTTAAAACCCGAAATAGCATTGGAGGATGTAGCAACTTTAATCCATGCGTTGCCAATTAGTCTGCCAGCTACTAATCGGTTGATTTTTTTTCTTTGTTTGTAAGCATCCAGTTTCTAGTCTCACTTGCGTAAAAAGTTTTAAAGGGTTTAAAAAAACTGCGGTCTAAAGGTTGTAAAGCTTGTGTGCTATGGCTGGGTAAACAAAAAAGTATTATATCATTTTCTTCCGCAGTATTTAACATTTCAATTGAATTAGTATGGGAAGAATGCCCATCTAAAATCAAAAGAACTTTACCTTTAGGTTTTCGAGGTACAAAATGATGCTGTAGCCACTTCTGGAATAACTCCGCATTAACATAGGCTGATTTCTTGCTCATATATGCATCAGAGCCAGGAGGAAGTCCATCGTGAAACTCAGGCTTTCTGTTTGCTCCCTTTATAATAACAACAGGAGGTATAAAATTCCCAGCGGCATTGCAACAAGCTATTATGGACATAGTCTCGCCTTTTTACCCAGACGTTATTGAGTAAACAGATTTTGCACCTTTTGTAGCAATAACTTTTTCAGATTGATTATTTAACTGGACACCAGTTTCATCAATGTTAAATACATGGTCTGGCTTGTCACGTAAATCATAATTTATTAAAACTTGAAGCAAGAGTTCAAACATTTTCTTAACTTTGTCACTATTAAACCCCTGAGCTCGAGCAAGGGATAAACCTTCAGCTTGTCGAACACTAAGCTCTGAATTGCGTTCCAGAAAAGACTGTAGCCAATGAGGTCCAGCTTTGCGTGTTTCTTGGTCAAAGTTATGTTTAATGCTAAGCTTTTCCGCGAATTCGAACGCCAGTCATCGTATCACATCTCGTGTTACAGGAAATCCTGCTGCTTCTAATTTCTGAACGTGTGCAACAAGTCGTTTTTCATTGTTGGAGTCCAAAACCGGGAATTTACCTGAAAATAAATTTAAGTAAGAATTAATGAACGTTTCATAATAAGAGAAGGTATTTAAATTATCAAAAACCGAAATACCTACATACCTAGTGTAAGTTTTTTTTTATCTTGCTTCGCAAATCGTCTCTTTAAAGTTCTACATGGAATGCCATAACGTCGAGATATTTCATTAAGAGAATACTTGTTTTCATTCATTTCTTCGAAGGCGCTTTTAACAGCGTCTTCGGTCTATACACCTCGGGGCTGCACCCCTACTTTGCGTACATATTTACGTGGCATGTCTAGAAATCGAGAAAAGAATGGATTAAATTAATGATAAAATGTGGGATAGATGCCTCAAAGGGCGTCTATACTCATAAAAAACTGGGCTTCTATCCTTATTGCATGGGATAGATGCCTACCAATTTAGCAAATAAAACATATAAAAAAATACTGAAATTACTTTTAAATGTGTTTATTTGATGTATATACAGATTAAAAATACAAAAAAATAAGCCCTTACCTTTTAAGTTCAAAAGTTCTGGGCCCTTAAATAATTTACTAAACCGAAATTCAATAAGCCGTAAGCGCGCGTGACGTTTTTCGCTGCATAAAATACGATACGTTCGTTCCATAGAAGAGCACAACGTCAACTGGTGGAAAAGTGGGGGCCAGCTTACATTAAAACAAAACATTGCGGGCGTACGTTGTGTACAGGTCGCTACGCGTTTACTTCGGCATGTATCCCACTTGGGCATCTATCCCACATTTACCCTAAATTAGATACAAAAGAACGAATGTTGTAAAACATAAAATGAACCATGAGTTAATTAAAATAGCAGAAAGTAAAGGCACGAGTCAATGAAAATCAGAACATAATTATTAATGACTATACATCTACATTGCAATTAAATATTTGAAATATATGAATAAACTTGATAAATGTGGGTAGAATATGGTGTTTACGGAACTTGCGAAGTTTTCGTACACACTTAAATATATAATTAGTTCTGAGTACATAATGTATATATAAAACTGTAATGTCTTCCATAATATAAAACTGTATTGTCTTTAATAAGCATCAAAGGATTAGCATGGATTAAAAGAGTTTAGTACGTCTTTCATAGATATAATGCATTACAGGATTCTGAGTTTCTTTAAAACATTTAGCCGTACATAACTTTTTACCATTTTATATTCAGTGATTTGTTTTATTAGCATAACTATTTTACTATTTTATTTTATTGTCGTCAAAATAAAGAATATGAAAAACATCAGAGCCGAATTAAAACTATTTACATATTTTTGAGATCGATGTGGTAATAACATGAGTCTAAAGATGGCAATTTTAATGATCCTCCCAAACGTTAATCCTTTAGGTACGATACCTTAAAAATGATCATGTTGCTGTGACCATAATTTTATTTTAAAAAACCTATGAAATTACGAGTACATTTCAATCGACAGATTCCGCGAAAAAAATGTTCATCCTCATAATTCATGCATATTTTTCCAAAAATATGTTTAACGCTTATTACATTGTTACGTATTAATGGAGATCATTATTCGAAGTGTCTACCTGCAAAACTCTATGCACTGAAATGTAAAAATGTAGAAACTATGAGCCTATAACGGAAGGAAATAACGTAATTATAAACATAAATATATCCATGTTTTATTACGCAATCAAAAGGAGCATACGTACACAAAAATGAAAACAGTAATTAATCGATCTATCTTTCACGCATACGAAAAAGTGATTAATGCGTTGTTTATGTGCCCGATTAAATAAATCTTATTACAGGTATACTTTAAATTGTTATTTCAAATTCAAAAAATACGGCAGAAAACACAACGTACGTAAATATTATTGTAATTATGTGCGGTTGTATACTTTACGGCCATTAATAGCACAATGCACGAGTCATAACATAGTGACTTTTTTATAAACAGACTAATCGTAAACAGTCAAATAGTTTTAGTATAAGAAGACAAAGGTTAAACATTACTAATATTTTTTTCTCGCTTTCTAAAGAAACGTAAACGTCTGATTAAGAAATTTTCAATATGGGTACTAGAATATTTGTGGGCAATAATTCTCTTCTCATATAATTATAACTTTTAGTGGATGTGTAAATTTATTACTAATTTTAGTAATAATAAAACGTCAATATTTGAAAATGCTAATAAATTGGAAAACACAAATAATAAATAAATTGTATTCCCACATTTTATAAGTATCTCCAGTTATTTTATTAGTGGTAATACACAAAAACACGACTTCTATTACCCAGATGAGGTCAAAATGAAATATGAGTATAAGCTAACGGAATAAAAGCATAAGTGATGAAATATTACATCCTCAGAAAATTTGTATGGTCCAATTTAAATAAGGGCACATTAACATTAGTATCACTTTTTGGTCACATCAACACAACCACATCCAAGTTCAGAATTTGATATTATTTTCTTTAAAGTCTCTGAAGCAGAAATATTTAAACATGAAATGTACTTTTTAAAGTATTTCAATGAAAATATTTAAACAAGACTTGATGAAAATTCTGTTATATTGAGATTCTTTTCCGATATTTTGTCGTACATTTAAAATAGGCTATTCTTTTTTTTTCTTTCATGTATTTATGATAATTTAACAAAACCACCACGAGTACTAAATATTTGGTCGATTACTAAAAAATAATGTGAAATTAGAAAAAAAATGCAGTGAGGCTAAAATTATAGTTGCTCAAATAATTATTGATTTTCATTTTCATTTCTATTTTATAACAGTTGTAAAATAAACAAAATACTCTATCGAAAGTATGTTATAAGATTCAAATTCCTATGAAAAGTTATGCACGCTTATCTAACATGATCTTGTGCATATTTTAAGGCTGATTACAAAATTCGTGTAATAATTAGTCCCAAAAAAGCGAGGTAGTCGATATTCTATTTGTTTCTCTACTTAATAACGAGCCAACTGATAATAGATTTTGGAAACAAACATTTTAAAGGTGCATATCCTTTCTTGTCAACATTAAAGTCAACCCATATCGGGTTGATTTACGGTCCGATTTCGGCTGACGAGTAATTTATTTTAAACTTGGCATTCACTAAGTAGTCACTTAAAGAGTTCAGTCGTGACAACAAAATATTTAACCGACAACTTACTAGAATAATGTGTGTCGGCAGAATAGAACAGGATAGGAGAGGGTATTACGTAGAAGTAATTTTTGCACGAGGCTTCGCTCGCATGATATTATAAAAATTCTTTCTAAGAAATTATAGAAAGTATGTATTTTAATGATACCGTAATTACCGTGCCATAATTATATATATATATATATATAGAGAGAGAGAGAGAGAGAGACAGACACACATATAAATACATAGATATTATGTGACGCATTTGTGGTGTTAGTTAGGATAAGCTGTAGCAATTTGTCCTATTTCATTATATTCTGCGTCTTTGAGGTAACACAATTTTATAAATTGTTGATCAATAAACTCATCAAATAACTCATCTCATCATCAAAAGTAACCCGTACTATTGTTTATTCAAATAACAGGTCTCCATGGGACCAGGAAAATCCTAAATATATCCCGGCCAAACGGCACCGATGATTTTGTGCTTTTCAAGACATCAGATCTACCGTTGTTAT
The DNA here is from genome assembly GCA_039881145.1 of Druceiella hillmani. Classification (NCBI taxonomy): domain Eukaryota; kingdom Metazoa; phylum Arthropoda; class Insecta; order Lepidoptera; family Hepialidae; genus Druceiella; species Druceiella hillmani. The sequence continues at coordinate 39,077,810 of JAYKKI010000015.1, forward strand.
GACGGAAGACGTCTCTGTTTAAATCAACTATTCCTTAATATAGCTCATCGATGATTGTTTTCAATCGGCCCAGTTGAGAGCAATTATTATCCTAATCCAAATTTTCGTTTTTGCGTAGCGATTTAATAGAACACAGCGTCTTCCCATTTCTACCAACCGCCAGTTATGAATATTATTTGCAGGTGCAAATCGATTTTTAGGATTACTTAACTGTAGCTTGTTATTTCTAGGATTTTTTGGCGTTAAGTTAATAAAAATAATTTACTCTTCTTAGTCTTCTTTACCAAAGATTCACTCCAATATTATTTTTGCATATAATTACAGGTATATAAATATATATATATATATATATATATATATATATATATATATATATATATATATATATATATTATTCCTTTGCCTTTCTGAAAGTTATTTTTAGGAAAGCAGGAAAATAGGTGGGTCTCATGTGAGTGTGCGTGTGCGTGTGTGTGAGCATGTGCATATGCGTGAAGGCGCGCGCGCTCCTTTGTATGTGTGTGTGTGGGTAGTTGTGTTTGTAATATTTCACACAGCTTGAATAAAAAAATTGAAACGCGATAAGCATATACTGACATATCTATAGATAAACTTAAAGAGTATCCAAATATCTTACGTTTCAATTACGTTCGGAAGCAATTAATCCATTTTCATATCGTAAAACGCTGCGATCTTTTGAACCTTAAACTTCTTAAGAAATTTACATATTAACATTTGAATGGTTAGTTTGGAAATTAAATAAATTGGTTTATACGAAACTTATTTCGGAAAATGATGGCATACCGGAAAAGTTACCGTGAGAAAAGACGACATTTCTTTATTATCTCGCCTAATGGTCCATTACCATTGTTTTTTTACATAGACAAGTAAAGCAACTAGCTTACTAAGCGACTAGCTTTTTCCACAAAGCAATTAGGTAACCTAGCTAAATTTATTATAAAATCCTCACGAATTTATAAATTATATTATTTTTAATTTTTTCTTTTGATTTCAGTCCATATCCAATGTACTTCACTGGTTCTTAAAGAGCTCGTGTAAATTAAACCAAATTACAAGCAGATAACGACAGATGTGTTATATCATAGTGTTTTAGAATATACAAAAAATTATGTAGCATTATGAAAATATGAATTTTTATAATAAATTAATAATAATTTATGGAAAATACCGGCAGTAACCGAACAAATTATCATATATTTTAAAAAAATATTCGCAAGAAAACAAATTTGCGAGTTATACGGAAATTATATCGTACTGAATGACAAAAGCGTCGTACGTACGTAAGTATCGTACTGATTTATTATTAATTTAAATATGTTACTATAGAGTCAGTGGAAAACATTTTCTTTTACGAAATTTTTTTATAAATAATTTCACTTTTAACTGCATTTATAGAAGCGCTTTATTTCGGTATTATCACTTAAGGCTTAATCAGATCAGGCCGATAGTATTGAATAACTAGCAATCGATGATGTACAGTATATCACTGATCGAGTATATTGATATTACTTTATGCAAAAAATATCTGCGTGAAGGTTACAATATTTTCTTATATATTAACATTATTGATTTTGTAATAATTTTTTTAATAATTTAAATAAATTTTATATTATATTTTATTTGTGGCAAATGTACTCTCTTGAAATATTTTCTGAAATTATATAACATCTATTTATATGATATGTAATATTTGGTTATATCTTTACTTTTTATTTCCAATTCTGCCACAGACCACGATGCTATTTAAATTGTTTGTGGAAATTGAAAATAATCTATACCTTGTTTTACCCCATTGCTTCCTTTCGATTTTTTAGCGTTTAAATAGATGAACTCTTCATTATTGCAAAGTGTGGAAAATTAAGAGATTCATTATTATATACTTTTCAATACCATGTGAGTTAAATTATTAGAAAATGTAAGTTATGTTTACTCATAATATTATAACACCAAATTCATTTCGAAAACTCAATTAAATTTCGACTTCTCAAAAGTTAATATTCCATAATGCAAACTGGATAATTAAAATAATATTATACGTAACCAGTAGTAGATCCGGTATACAATTTAATTGAAGCACTTGGAAATCTGTGCTATTTCATGAATATTTGATATGAATCCAAGTTCGAATAGAAGAGTTGTTTTAAATGCTAATCGGTCGATTAAAAATATTTCATCATCCATATTCAGTAGTTTACCGTCAAATGTAATTTGCTTTATCAAGTGGCTCTCAGTTAAGGGTTTTTGTTTTTAGCTGTGGAGTGATATAAATTATTTTTCCATAATTGGATGTAATGATTAAAATCATCTTCAAAAGTCAGTGAAAGTATGATGTACCTGGTGGTTTGCGAGACCATATTATACATTCAATTTTTTTGTAATTTTCTTTAACGAATCTTTTTACGATACGATACGATTCATTACGATATTTATACAAATTAAGTTTGAAAGAGAGAAAAAGTTTAAAATTTGTATTCAATTAAATTTGTATCACCATATTTATTCTTAGTATGTTTTATACATTAAAATTAATTTAATAACTCTTTCTTGGTTATCTTTACAAATAAATAAATAGGTAATATATAAATAAGTAAATATAATAAATAAGTTCTGGTTAGTTGTAAGAAATTGCTCTTGTAGCAATAAGTCTGACAAATATATCAACGACCTACAAATCACCGTTTGTACGGGTTGCTTTTATTCCCTGATTGTTGAACTACATCGCACGGTTTGCAGACAACTTGTAATCGTATATTTTAATTTATTAATAATCCAATGTGGGAATTGGGTAGTTTGATAGAATTCATTTAATTAATTTTAATTAATGAATTAATTTAATAAGAATATTCGGTGGACCGCAGTGTTTTTGTCTAATTATCTATGATGCAGGCTCGTTCGTGTTTTCAGTGCATGCGATGTATAAATATAAACTGATAAACTGTGGTAGATTGGACTCAGTACCCTTAGAATTTTGGAAATTATATCAAGAATAAAGAATTTGGAATAAACTGATTAATATAATCTCACTTATGACATAATTTCAACAGGCATTTCTTAATTAAGTGACCTACAAAAACTACATTATATGATAGAAAAAAATATGCTTCGGTGTATTCGATTGCAACTAGAATGGGCCCATTTATAATTTGAACTAGTTGTTCATCACATAATATTGATAAATAAAGTAATGTGGCCATTTTAATAACATTCGTTGACATTGAAAAAAGTCATCAGGTATAAATATCTGATCATCGTTTTAAGCATACAACAAATTAAATTAACTGTGACATTTGACTATACGGGTGATACATTGACTAATGTAACGTTTTGTTTATAACATCGTTGTTGTTATTCTTTCCGTTTCTGTTTTTATTTGGATTTTAATTGACGAGGTACCGGGCAAATTGTTCAATTTATTCAAGAATTACATTTCATTCAAAGGATCATATACATTTTATTCGAAGGAGAAAGAGCATCTTACCTTACAAAATGGAGACGTTGGGACAAGCTTGCGGGAAGATAGCGTTTTCGATTTCTCCAAGTATCTGTAGTGCTGCTATTTTATTCAATAAAAGATGAAGAAGGACGTTTAGATAAATTTCATTCGTAGGATTAATTATCAAACGTAGAAAATATTCTTTTTTTATTCTTTTGGTTTTCAAAATTTTTCAAATTTGGTGAAAAATAAATTTAAAAATTGAAAACCAATAAGTTTTTTTATCGAGCTTCAAGGTTTAAATTAATTTTTAACCAAATTTTGTAAAATTTTTTAAAGATATTTTACAAAAATATTTATTAGTTCATCAGAGTACCTCAAAATAGGAAAATCTACATCCACTTGCCTCGTTTTATATATAAGTGACAAAGTTGAAAATGTTTAAACCGCAAACCTGAAGATTAGCACGATGTTAACTAGTTTAAAAATAAATTAAAATTGTTTCAAGACTAATGTAATTTCTGAAACATTTGAAATCGCAGATAATTCATCGTAATTAATAATTAAAGAAATACATGAGATCCAGTCATAATTAAAAATAGCCCTTGTCATAGAATACAATAACGAAAAGAACTACCCATCGACCGAAAAAGGTAGAATAATATCCTTTTATTGTTCTAGTTTTCCAGCTTTAAATTTAATTTTTTGACAAATGTAAAATTTTCTAAAGATATTTTACAAATATATTTATCATCATTTACGTCTTAAAAATAGTAAAATCCCCTTGCTTTGTCTTTTGTGTAAGTGTTGAAGTTGAAGAGATTTAAGCTGCAAACCTGAAGGTTGGCACGATATTAGCTACTTAACAAATAAATCGTTTTAATAGTAATAAAATTTGTGAAGCATTTGAGAACGCAGATAATTTATCGTAATTAATCATTAAAGAAATACGTTAGATCCAATCATAGTTAACAAACAGCCCTTCTAATAGGATATAATATCGAAATAACGAAAATGAAATACAAATTGATTGAAAAGTTTGGCTTAGCACTGAGAAGAGGCTTAATGAATAGCGATTGTGAAAGTCCGTCATCTATAAAGTAGCTAATTATACCAGCAAACAAATTAATTTTATAGGAGAAAATTTGTTATTTCCACGCTGTCAATATAAAATTAATGTTAGGGGGAACTTAATAATAAATAAAAACATAAAATGACCTCTAAAGGATTTTGGTCACAAATGATTAGTATTTACATATATTATATAGTCTGTCAATAGTATTAATTATACCAGCAAATAAATCAATTTTATAGGAGAAAATTTGATATTTCAACGCTGTCAATATTGAGTTAGAGTCAAGGGGATCTTAATAATAAATAAAATGAACCTCTAAAAATTTTTGGTCACAAATGATTAGTATTAATATATATTATATACTCTGTCAAAAGTATTAAGCCCAGCCATACTCTATTTTGTGAAATTCATGTTTTTCCCGGAAAATATGATTGCAATATATATGCTTGTTACAATAAATTATTATAACATAATTTTTTTACAAATTACGTTTGGAATATATATATATATATATATATATATATATATATATATATATATATATATATATATGTATATATTTATATATATATATATATATATATATATATATATGTATACTCGACTTTTAAAATACTTTGTCTTCTAGTGCAAAGAACTGCTCCTTTTAATGACGGCAGTAACGACCGTTATTCCCGTATTGATCAGCTAAGTGGTTTGAAGCTTATTAGCTGTGATTATAAGAAGATTATCTGTTGCGATACAAATTATTTAATTTGAAGTTCATTGCGATTAAATACGAGCAGTGGATGTACAAGTTAGTAGATGCCAGCCTCGACTCGATTAAAATTAACTATAGTTTCTATGAAACGTGACAAGATATCTTAACCTACTATCTTAACAAATAGAAAAACAAGTTATGATGTTTTTTCCATTAGGTTTATAATTTTCTTTGGTATTTTAGAATTGAGTGATACACAATTCGATATTTTCACAACCTTTAACAGAGAAAATGGCTGTTGCTGTTATTTTTTATATATATTTAAGCAGCTCCCTGCACTGTTGATTGTTAGCCATTCGGCTAAGAATTCAAAGTATATTCTTATAATATTAATATAAACTTTAATCTCAGTACAGATTTTAATTAATGCAAACTTGAAAGTATTTTCCTTCTTTACTTAATAAAGACAAATATGTTCAACGTGAACATTAATTTCATAATTTAGTCTATGTTACTGGAAGCAACGGTTCTAAACAAATTCTTCGACTGAGGTATTTTTCCCGGAACATAATATTAAATGCCGAAAATAATAAATAAATTCAGAGTATTCCAAATGTAGTGATTTTATTTGCAAATAATTTCTGCTTCCAGTTCCGGATCCCGAATTTGCTGCTTTATGAAATTTTATCAAAAGAATATTGAGTGTAACAGACCGTGTGAATTTCATTATTGCAAAGCGTATACATTTATGTAATTACCGGGCGCATTCTTATGCTAAACAATCAAAAATATATCTGCATTATAACATTGTTAATTTTTGTTTTAACTTGGGCTAACGCCTCAAAAGACTAGTTATATACGGAAGCGATATGAAATAAAAGTGAAAACGTTAATTGGATAGGATAATTTTGAATAAATATCATCATAAAACAAGAATATTACTTTTTGGGAGAAATATTTTAATTCATATTTTAAAGAAATAAAGTATTAAGCAAATATGCATTTCAGGAATTTCAATGTAAAAATGATACCAGAACATAATCTTAATAAAATTGAATTTGTTCCCTTATACAGCAGAGCAAAAAATCTCTTATATATATATATATATATATATATATATATATATATATATATATATATTAGTTTGACGAACTTTTCGTTTCAATGATGCTGCGCAATGTTTGTTCATGGCGATATTATCATCGAATTCGCTCTAACGTACAACATTAGAATAAATGCAAAAGTCTTCCGATTAATGATTGACATTATTTTTTTCAAAACATTTATTTTCTAGATCTAACGATGAGTATTCATATTAATATAGTTACAGAATTAGAATATCATTTGGAAAAAAGGTATACTGATTGTTTTTTTAATCTATAGTCATTGCTAGATCGACTAAAAATAAAATTAACTAAAATTTACATTCATTCTGTTGTTGTCAAAACGAATGTATATTTGGCTTTTTTCGAGTTTACTGGTTCAAAGCTTTCTGTCGAAATAAAATTTATCAATTATTATTAATAATAATCTGACTTTTCATAAAAATATACAAGATTTCTTATTTGTCTGATTATCAATTCAAATAAAAGTTTTCAGCAGCTTATTTATTTTCATTTTCCCCATTTTAGTGTGTTATTTTCATTCCTTGAAGTTTTGGTCCCAACAGAATATGAATTTTTGCCGTCCTACTTAGGAATAGTTTAAAAAATCATAAATCTATAGACCAGAGGCTGTGTAATTTAACTGTCGTTTCGTAAATATTCTCATACCTAAATTACCGATAATGTGTTGACTATATATCGAAATCATCTTTATGCTGAACCAAATAATGGGACAGATTATAAATAGCCTACTCCCGGAGTTTCAAAATTAGCAGCGTCGTTATTGATCTGAAACATGTTTTTGTTCAATATCTAAGTTACGCACAGAAGATAAAAAAGTTTAGTGAAAAAAATTTAAATAAATTACATTCTGATAAAAAAATCATATTATATAAATATTTATCGATGATGGTATCGGTCATGCAAGTGTTTTTTAGTTCTGTCTGCTTGTTCTATATTTTTACCTATGTTTGGAATAGACCCGTTTTAACATTTCTAGTTATTTACGGCTCCGTACCTCAAAAGGAAAAAGCAACATTACCTCTATGTAAACCGTTATGTCAACGTAGTCGTATTTAGATTAACTTGTAATGAAGTTTTCGCCGAAATATGCAAAAAAAACGATCAAAAATAAAATTTTAACTCTCCAACGGGTACAGAGTCCAAAAATATCACAATAATATCCATAGACGAAACTGTAAATGCCATTCCTCTATCTGCTGTCCACTTATCATCTCTAGATTGATCTATATATATATGAGGTCGGTGATAACAATGCCTTTGAATATCTGCATGTATAATGAAGCAAGAATAAAGGATTTACGATAAAATATTGGTTTTTAATTCAGGAAATAGTTTAGAATGATAATTCAAAAAAAAAGAAGAAAAAAATTGATGAAACATAAGCATAACTTTACAAACAAGGGGCAAGATGTAAATAGACTATGACAGAAATTAGTGATAAGAGTAGTGGAACTTGCTCAAAAAACGGGTTTGAGAAGATTATTGAATAATATCATGATATTTTAATGATATAATAACATATTTTATCATAATATTTTCCGAAACGATATACATTACCTAAATAAGTATTACGAGCTTAGCGATGTAACAAGTCTCACAAATTCATTAAGCTTCAACTGATAGTTTATGTTTTCTGAAATGATATACATTAAATATAGGCTGCAATAGTTTGCCCCTAGCAAATGATACATTATTTATATAAGTATTTAATATAAAAAATCTCACAATTGCATTAAGATTCAACTGTTAAGTTTATGCTTTCCAAAATTATATACGTTAAATATGGACTGCCAAGGTTCGTAACTAGCAAATGATACATTATATATAAGTATTACGAGTCTAGCTATGTAACAAGTCTTGTTATTTCAGTAATATATAGTTTAGTTAGTAGATAGTTTTATGTTAATAATATATAGTTAGTAGATAGTTTTTATGTTAGGTATCTAAAAATGAAATGAATAATTGAGCCAAGGGTTAAATTGAAAAGTAAGCGGGTTGGAAGATCTAGTTTCTCTTATATGTTGTAAACAGTGTAACGAATACCGTGCTAGTGACATTTTATTATCCACATACGATATAAAATATTAGATTAAATTTTTTTCAGTTAACATAGAGCAATGTATATATATATATATATATATATATATATATATATATATATATATATAATTTATATATATATATATATATATATATATATATATATAATTTTATTATAATTAATCTCCATAAACATATATTGAACCGATGAATTTGCAATATATTAATAACAATTTAACTTTTAAGCAAATAGTGTCTAAACAATGACATAAATTAGAGCTATTATAATATTTAATCAAAGTAGAACAATATGATGTCGACAAATTTGTACCATTTATCACAGTTCCTTTAAAATATACCTTCAGATGTTCAATCAATATCTATAAATGTTTGTCCGGTATATTTTAAGAATCTAATTATTTATGATAAAACTTAAACTAATCTAAAAAAAATAACAAAACTAATTAATGAACAACAAAACACACATATAATTATTCAGGGGAAATATTTGAAATGTTATTTTAAGCTGATATATCTTAAATTAAACGGAGTGAACACATTACCGGATTATTTATTACTACTATCATGTCTGGTTAACCCCATAAATTTTAGTACGGATTTAGCGCAAATAGATGTCGCCACAAATATTATTTGGATTGATTGTGAGATAAATCTCAATAAAAAGGCTATTATATTATTTTCCAATGAGCTTTATGTCACGGAAATAAATTGTTCAGGTTAATTTCTCAATATTTTCAAAAGTGGAATGTATAAAACACGTATTTAAAATATTTTCTATTTGATGCTATCTAGATATTTTTTTAGGATTCAACTCCCAAGACAACTTTGTACATATTTGCGACAGGTGGCATACGCGTCGTTTGTTTGCATTCCGTTTCATCTTATATCAAGCAGTAAAATTATCATGATAATAACTTTTTCTAACAAGAAAGGACGGTAAAAATATATGTTAACGTTATTGAAACTCCGACTAAACTAAATATAATTATTCAAGTTTTAATAACAAAAACATGACGATATATTATTACACTAGCTTTTCGCTGACAGATTCGCTCGCGTAGACGATTCCTCTTCTAAATTTCAGTAAAATTTTTAATTAAATTCCGATTCGATTTAATATTATTAAATACGTTAGTCTTTTAAGGCTTCTAAACAAATGCACAACATTTTAAAAAAATATGAATATTTGTACACTATTCCTTTTGCATGTATGTCTTAGAAACTACTAATCAGATTACAATTATTCTATTTTTATCTGTTTAAGTATCTTTTAATTTACAGAATAATGATAGAAAATTTTTATAAAAATCGGTTTTGTAGTTTAAAATATAAAATAAAGGATACATTTTTATTAATTTACTACTTACTTGTTTGTTGATAACACTATTGTTTATTTACATATTAACAAACTCTACAAACAGTGTCTACTGTATTAGTTCACGCAAATAAAGCAGCAGAAAGGAAGTTAGAATTTAATACACTTCCTTGTATACCACATTGATGGTTGTACTGTCTCGTGCTAAAATCATGTGAGAAGCAACCCTCCCCAATGCCTACCACACTTTATAACTGGCCCTAAAATTTATTAATCGACGTTGCGAGGGGAAAGTCTAAGGGGAAATTGTAGTCGCTTGAATTGAAAAATATAATAATAGGGCATAAGCGGTAAATGCGGTGTGAAAAGCGAACCCCGCCCCCTCCCCGAGCCGAGACCTACCGTGAGTGAAAACAGTGGCACGTAAAAATTTAGAATAGAAATATTTTTACCGTATAAACTTAGCTACCAATTTTCATCCGTTTAGAGATTGAACCTCGTAAAATCCTTAAATACTTGTTACATTATTTGTATTGAAAATATTAATATTAAATTTTAAGTAAAAATCACCATGACAATTTTCTTCCCATGCAAATGTAGCAACCACTTTTTACTGAATATCGAAATATGCTTAAATGTTGTTAACTTATTTGTATTGTAAAGCATTCATACAAATTGTTAATAAAAATAATCATAAAAATTTTCTTGACATACAAATTAGCACTCCTTTTTACCCACTTAGCGGTTGAATATAAAAATATGCATAAATACTTGTTTCATTTCTTGTATTGAAAAGTATTTATACAAATTTTTAAGTAAAAATTACCATAAAATTGTTTTTCCTCTTTTTACTCCTTAAGGTTGAATATCGGAGAATGGTTAAATGCTTGTTTAATTACATGTACTGAAATACATTAATACAAATTTTTGAGTAAAAATGATCATACGAATTTTTTCCCATACAAATTTAGCCATTCCTTTTCACTCCATAGGTTAAATCTCAAAAAATTCTTAACACTTGTTTCATTATTTTTATAAATACAAATTACCATAACAATTTTTTCCCATACAAATTTTGCTACCCCCTTAGGGGTTGAATCTTGGGCAATGCTTAATACTTGTTTCATTATTTGTCTTGCAAAGCATTAATACCAATTTTGAAGTAAAAATTAAAGTAACAATTTTTTTCTTATACAAATATAATCACTCCTTTTCAGTCCTTAAGGGCTGAATATCAAAAGTGCTAAATACTTTTAAATTATTAATTTTTAATATGTAATTTACACATTAATTTTTTCCCACACAAATTTAGCCACCCTTTTTCACCGCCCTAGGGGTTCAATTTCGGAAAATTTTAAAGTAAATGTTACATTATTTGTATTGAAAAAAATGAGTACCAAGTTTCAAGTAAAAATTACCATAAAAATATTTTTTCCCATACAAATTTCACCCCGTTAGGGTTAAAATATTGGAAGATGCTTAAATACTTGTTTAATGATTTGTACGGAAAAGTATTAATGAGAAATTTTTATTAAAAATGACCATAACTATTTCATTCCTATTCAAATTTAGCCACCACTATTCACCCCTTTAGGGATTGAATATCATAAAAAATTATTAAGTAATTGTTTCATTATTTGTATTGAAAAGCATTCATGCAAATTTTTAAGTAAAAATTACCACTATAATTTATTCCCATACTAATTTGGCCACCCTTTTTTGATTACTATAAAAGACCATACCATAAAAATATTTTCGCCTGTTTGTATAGGCACACTTTTTCACCCCCTTTGGGATATATATATATATATATATATTTATATATTTATATATATATATATATATATATATATATATATATATATATATATATATATATATATATATATATATGAACTTTGGGTTCTTGACTTGGAATAGTGCATCATGGGTAGATTATATTCACCTATTTTTTTAAAATCATACCACTTATTTATGATATTTAAAAATTGTCATAAGTCATTAACATAAAAATGTATCAACCAATATCTTATGTTTCGATAAACGTAAGAAATGTGGCAATATTGCATGATAATCTTCTTAGCGATCGATAGTGAATTGGACTTATCTAACTATCCCTTTCATTTCTATATGTTTACATAAAAAGGATAACAGACTTAATTTGAAGGCTACTAGAGAAACTTTGTTTACATTTCGTAAATGAAAACTATTGCCATTTAAAAATCTTTAACATCCATTGATTATTCCCTATTATATTATTACTATTAATACGATATTTTACTATTAATACGATATTTTTCATTTATCGTTTAGATAAATTATTATTCGCTTCTTAATAATAAAATAATATTAATTTTAATTATTTATTTCAAATTCAATCTTTACGGATTATTTAATATGGCAACCCTTACACATTTCTTCCTTATAGAATATTTCTCTGTTTAGTTTGACATAATAGTTGATTGATTTAATGCGATTTTATTCTGTTAAATGATTTGTTAATTGTGATTTCGAGTGAGTGAAATTACAAATATGTCGTTTTTTAGTGCTGGTGGAACATGGTATTCGTATGCCAAATATCATTATAATAGCCCTGACGTCGAACGTTATAAGACAACCAAGTCTTGTTACAATCAATTCAGTATAGGAGGATAACTCGTTATTTCAGTGATATCAGGTGATACTTCTCCAACAACATTGTTAAACATGGAACCAAATGTGGTAACTTATTTTAGAAGGAAGCAAAATTCGAAAACCAGATGCACAATATAGATAGTTTAAGTTAAAATTATTGTCGTTGGTTACGAAAGTGTACGGGGAAGTACGGGGAAGGCACTTAACACGAAAACGGAACATAAAATTTTGGTATGTTAATTTTGACACTTGACAGACTTGCAAAATTTGCAATAGGCGTACACATTGCTAAACTGACATTTAGTGTAAAAGTTATAGGGTGTTAATTGAAACATAATTATGATTTCATACAAAATTTAAACTTTAATTATTTTATAAAAAATAACATATATATATATATATATATATATATATATATACATATATATATATATATATATATATATATATATATATATATATATATATATACGTACGTATACACACACACACACACACACACATACACATACACACCCATACATACACACACATACATACATACATACATATATATATTAACGACAGTTTACTGAAAAAGAACGTAATATTTTGACAGCTGTCAATTAGCCTGTCTATCTGAATTCAGATTTATTGGAGTTTTATTCTTTCGCGTGATTTTTGTATTTCTTGTTATTTTCTTTAGGACCTTTGCATTGTTCTGGACCCCATGAGCGCTTTTTTGACGACTTCAGCTGTATTTTTGAACTCTCGTTTAGCTAACGCGACGTCTTTCGCTATATTTTTGGATCGTTATTGCGATTGATTTGGATGTTGAATTGACTGCGAGCCATTGTAAAATAAGACACGGTATGGCATCACGTAAATGCGCGTATTACGGGTGCAACCATTCGAGTTTTGAATATTTGATGGTTCGATTTTCCATAAACGCTAAAAATTGATTGGAATTATGGCTTGAAAATGCAAGTACGTACCTCTACTTATCGTACATCGACTTATGCCACTCAGTAATTAATACACTAACAACTAGAGATGTATCAGTCGCGAATGATCGAATCACTTTCAATTATTCGTGTTGTCAAAATGAATGATTCGATCTTTGTAACGTAAGTGAACGAATTTTAATTTACAAAAATTTATACAAAATACTTTAAAAATTATGCTAAGTACATTAGAGTTTATAATCAATACCAAAACTGAAAATTGATCAAAATATTAATGTACTATTACCATAACTATAGAATAAATAAAATCCATATTTGCAAAACGTTAAATTTGAATATCTGCCCTGCAATCATCTAATTAGTTAAGCTAGATATTATTGTATTTAGACAATGAATACAATAGCAAAATCCTAATGAATACTGATCGACGGAAAGAATGCGTTCATTCGAATCTTGTTTAGATCGAATATTGTATTAGTGAATGAAAGAATGAAGCGATCGCATTCATTCGAATATTGAAAGTAATGAATGATCAATATAAAAGATGCAATGTTTTTTTTTGAAAGATCGATGATCGAATACTTTTTACTCTGATGTATAAGTGAACTCACGCTTGCTAACAACCATTACGATTAGGGTTGCCAGATTTTCTGGGGATATTTCAGGAACAAAAAGCAAAGCCACATTTATTATCATGTAATGAATATAATTAACCTGTTTGTTATTATTATACTTATAATTATTTGTAATTCCAGGAGCTTCAGCGGCGGTAGTGGGCAGATAGCGGGTTGGACCCTTAGGCGTTTCACCTGGGCGTGCGAAATTTAAACTGATTCTCAATTACTATTTTAGACGCAAATTGGATTTTCTCAGAACATTTTTTAAAATTGCGAAACCCGGAAAATATGCTCGCATTCCGGGATAATACCGGTAAACTTCGGCTACCTAGCGACCCTAACTATAATGTATCTATTTATTTCGTCGAAATATGCGTAGAAATGTTTTTTTAATAATTTTATAAATAAGGCATAAGTAGAGCTGGATGTATCGAAAGGTCATGAAAAGGTCCCTATGCAATACAAGGTTAGAACTGTCTCCTCTTTTATAGAGGCTAACCGGGTCTAATAATCTTCAGTAGCAATCTGAGGTTTTTGGGAAGGTTGACGTGGCACAAATTCCTTAAATTAATCAGGGCGAGATGATGGGGTAAAGTTTCAAAGCTTTCAATGTAAAATTTTCTTATTTGTTTTTGCGAGGCCATTGACACCAAATGCTTTGTTACTATGTCGTAGGCCCCATCAACGGTGCGAGCAACAGTTTATTTTGTTTTTAACTTACCGGATTTGGGCATAAACGTACCCCCAAAAGTGCAGTGTTTCCGTAAAATACTCACAGTTTTTGTATACATTTGATTTTTTGCAGGTAATGTGACTTTGGGCCATTTAACCGAAAATGAGCTATAAAATAGATACATCTGTGAAGCCCATTGTGAATCTTTTAAAATTAAAAGAAGCACAGGATTCAGGCTTGTATTAGAAAAAACTGCCATACTGAAAGGTACCTACTAAAGTTTATGAAGGAAAAAGGAAATTAAAATTAGAAAAATAAAACGTTGAACCTGTGAATTCAGAATACAGTTTTTAAACACCAATCAAATTCAATCGCCGTCGTTTTTCAGTTAAAGAAACATCAGAATGTATAAAGAAACTGAAACGTACTGTAACTTTTTGCACGAAAAAACTGGTTTCTTAAAAAAAAATTAAAAAGAACTTGATGGAAAAAAACGTAATTAATATTGAAAAATTCCCTTTCAAAAGTAAGACATCTAAACCTTTAACGAAAATGCAATTAAAAGGAGGTATTAACTGCTGAAAAGAATCTTTGCCTTATCTTGTTTAACAAATCTCCTTCTATCTACAGGCTTATGAGAAAAACTGGAGATGTATTAGCAGCTCCTAGTATAATAATATATGGCTTAGAAAAGCAAGCTGCTTCCCGGGGCTGTCAAAAGTCGATTTTGAGAATATTAAAAACGTAATTTGAGTATACTACAGACCAAGAAAAAGCTTCTATAATTAGTTTTGACGAAATGGTCATAATGAAATGTTTGGAATGCAATGAAAAATTTGATTTAATAGAAGATTTGGGAAAAAGTAAAAGGAAAAGTTAGCCAAAACTGCTTTGGTTTTTATAGCAATACGGTACAGTACTTTTGCAAAATTGCAATATACCACTTGTTTATTTTTTGTCACATACAAATGTTAAGACAGAAAATTTAAAACACAGTTATGAGAGTCCTACAAAAAATTTTCGATTCGGAATTATTCAAAATTGTATGTGGGAAAGTTCTAGAGATATTGGCGTGAGCATCCAATCTTCCCTCCTCGCATCTATTTAAAAAATTTATAAAGTCAAAAATATGAAAAAATTAGCATTACTGATGAATAATACGTACTTCAAATTTATAGGATAAATATGGCGATGAATTTTTGAAATATTCAAGATATTTTACATCAATATAAATGTGTGTGTGTATGTGTGCGTGTGTATGTGCGTGGGTTTAAGCGTGGGCTTTTTATGTTAGATGATAAAAACTATTTTCTATATATGATGTGCCTCATGTTATTATAACTTTGTTGACACGCAATTTCATATGGCAAATTATTGGAGTAATTTCCAAAGACATAATTGATTCAAAGACAAACGCGTTCAAAGAAATGAAAGTGAAGTTAGCTATACAAGTTTTCAGTCGGTTGAAAACTTTAATTAATGGTCTAAATATGATGAAAGATTTTAAAAAAATACTTACAAGAAAGATGGCATGAAACTGAAAACAGTGCCTTAGAGTTTCACAAGAATGCAGCAGTCGAGTGGAGTAGCATTAAAACTTTTCGAGGTAAAGAATAATAACGGAATTAAGTTTATAACGACATAGAAACTTAACCAAGATGTCATTGAAAACTTATTTGGTCTGTACAGGATGCAATAGAAACCCTACCGCTAAGCAATTGAGATCTGTATTCAGAAGCTACTTATTAAATGCATGAAAATCTATGAATACATGAAACTGCGAGGAGGACCAGGACAAATTTATTTTGGATGGAATGGTTCGATCAGATGCATACTTTCCAGTGGACACAATGGAAGAACCAACTATTTTTAGAAATACTGAACCATCTAAGGCGTATCCACTATATGTACCATCAACATCGACAGCTAATCAAGTCGAGTGTAATGTAAGACTGCCAGCTCTTAATAAATAATTTACTATGTCTCTAGATACATAGTTGCGTTGCTTTATTTTAAGTATAAAATGTAGACACATACTAAGTACTATCTCAATAAATTATATAGATATGTACTATGATAATGGTCTCAATTCTGTAAAACATACAATTTTATTCTGATGAACAACGTTCAGATTGTTCTAAATGTACTCTTAACTTTATTTTTATGAGCTCGAGAATAGGTATCCACCTACATAATTAAAATATAGGTACATATAAGCCCTGAGACAAATAATACAAATGAAGAAAACTGAAACCGGTTTGCCCCGCTGCGTCGTCGCCGACGCGCAAAAATAGTGCCATCTAATCTTATTACCGAGAATCAAACAATCAAACGAATCAAACGTAACAAAGCATTTACGTAGTACTATTACTCACCACCGCCGCTGTACTTGCGGGAGTTATGGTGGAAACTTTTCTAGTATGGGCATTGACCCACTGTATCACCATATACTCTTTGCTGCTATTTTCTGCAGGTCCACTTAAATTTTGGCTCATCATCATTCTACTACATCAATATTATTTACGTTTTAATAATATCGGAACGTTATATTTTATTAAAGATAACTTGGACAAAAATATACTCGATACCCTTAGTTCTATATGTATTTACTCAACATATAATATTTTTTGAGGTTTAGTACTACTATTTACATCATAATATACATTTATGAGTAGTATATAATAGTCGATAATATGGTTCATACCTATGCAGCGGTTGATAGCAATTTGTCAAGTAGTTGGTGAGTTCTTATGTATCAACTTAATCAAAAGCAAACACGCTTTTGCGTATACAATATTGTGCGTAGGATACTTATTTGATAAATAATATAATTTTATAAACTACTTTCCACCATATTTGTGCCGACCCACCTCAGTCGTTCCAATAGATAACGACTCTCGGTTGCATAGATAACGCTTGCAAATAAGCCCGATAATTCATCGTATTTATTGTAACAGGCTCACCTCTAAAAATAATTACATTAAACTATTAACAACTTTGCTGATTGTAATTACGTTAGATCATGAGCAGTAGGCCTCTTACTGCTCATGAGCTACAATCAATACGTCTATTAAAACTAGACGCAGGCATAGCCGCCGATACACTATCAGTTTACGGCGCAGTAAACCGTCCCATTTTAAGCTCGTTACTCCGCAAAAATATCGATAGTAAAAGCTCTTTATGTATACGAACGTGACCTTTATGTGAAATTTACGATCGTATACTTCCTTTAATATTTAAGTTATACTGGCTCTATTTAAAGTAAACGCCCCACGTATATCATTTAATACGTACTTGTTTTTCAGCGAATATTCTAATTCTACATCAATATTATTTACGTTTTAATAATATCGGAACGCCTAAACTTTATTCGAGTGTGTTACGCCTGATTTTCCTATTATTATAATACTTTGATTAAGTGTAATTAACTATTCTAAATGCAAGGATAATTGTTGGACTTTACTAGCATCTAATTAATCTAAAGTTATATATTTAAAATACGAGATAAACTGATTTAAATAAAAATACGAACTCTAAATTAAATAGTAATAGAGAAATTTACGACCCATAATTTAATAGAATAACTGAGAGATAAATGGTTTCTCTGAGGCGAAAAATGTGTTTTTTGTCGTTTGTAAACACGATCGGTTTTTTTACAGATAGCTTTACCATGTTAGGCAAATTTTATAGGTAAATCCAAACCATGAGTAAGAAAACTATAATCATTATACAAAATTTAAATACAATTTAAATAACTAAAAGAAATAACATCGTGAAAAGAATTACGTGTAAAATATAATAGAAAATTGAATCATTGGTAATTCCAAGAGTGGATTTACTTTATTCAGGAAAAAAAGGAACGTTCCGAATAATGGAAATATTATCAAACTAGCGTGACCCGCGCGAAGTCTTAGCATTATTTATTCCATTATGAAGCTCAGATGACAGATCAAACAAATATTTTACTAAAATTGACATATAGAGGCGCAAGTATCAAAAGCATTGAGCTCGCAAAAGCGCCACTTTATTTATACGTGAGTGGATTTGAAATTAAACAAAAATTTTACCGACCGTCAATCATATTGACGTTGAGCCGTTAGATGGCAGCATTGCTGTTTTGTGTATATAATTTTAATAATTAATTAATTTGCAAAAACAATAGCAATAATAAATTGTTTAGTTGTGGATGCCGATAGAGCAAGCAATTATCTATAAAATGATATATAATTTATGTGGATTAGTTGTGAGGTTTTTTCTAAAAAGGGAGTGTAACATCTTAACCTTAGCGTGTTAATATATATGATGATGATATAACCAAAAACTTTGCTTAAGCTCGTCGATTTTGAATCCCTGCTGACTTTGAACCGCTTTGAATAATTTATTTTGCTTTACTGCTAAGCTTATTAAATGATTAGCTGCAGAATTAAAGGACTACAATGCTGACAGAACAGTTGAGGAATAGGAGTGTATTCACTTTTATTAAACGTTCAGGAAAAAAGGAGCGACGAAAAAAGTGGTACATTTTTAAAATTAAGTACACATTTTTTGAACAGGAATAGTTTAATAAAATAGCCTTCATCCTCAAGAGTGTCGAATTAAAGATTTATAATGAAATATTAGTAATATTAAAAATAAAATTCAATAAAAATGTATATTTTCCAATAAATCTAGTAGTGTTTTGTACCTATTTTGAAAAATGGTGCCATATTTCCTAATCATATAATAGCCAACAGGTAAAAAAACAACTCAGCTCTGAGACGAAGTTATATTCACATTTACGATCAATTAATATAAGTTATACGTCTAAGTGAGGTACGACCAGATTGGTAGGCAAGTAAGCAATCACTGATGACCTGGAATTTCGTAGAGAATGTTTTGAAATTAATATATGAACTGATGAATTAGTCAAAAGAAATCATCTCTTTAAGTAGACGTCACAAATTACGGCGGCGCGTCGTCGATGCTCTGGCGTCGGCCTTTATTCTCGTTTTATTAACAAAAAATAAACCCTTTTTCTTATTTTTTTGTAAGCCAAGTTTTTGTACAAAAATTGATAATAGTATTAAATAATTATTGTAGGAAGAAGAGAACTCACAAAAAAATTTTTTTTACTGAGCCCAATCCGGGAAACTCAATTTTTTTCAAAAGAAGACTTTTAATAATAAAAAGATTAAATATATTGTGGTTATAAAATATATTCATATTATATTTGTTTTATTAAATTTATTAAATTATATTTTAATTTTACTTTAAAAAGTCAATTCACACCCGTTTTGTTTAATAACTGCTGAGAGTTTATTAAATGAAAGGTTGATTCCCTTATGTGAACTGTATTGATAAAACAAGTTTAAAAATCATTTAGATTTTATCTGAATTTAATCCTCGTTAAATATTTTTTCAAATATCTGATAAGCAACAATGTACTTGCTTCTAAATATATTCTTTAAAATATGTACTTTGTGATTGTAGTTTTGCGACATTTATAACTCTATTGGTCAGTAGAACACAGTTTGCTGTTATCATACGAATAAACTCCACAAATGAGAGTAATTAATGAATAGAATTAATTTGTTTGTTTGTTATTGAAATATAATAGTGTAATTGACTTCAGTCAATTTTCGTATATCTATATAAAGTCATAGATTTAAAAGATTTATGATCGTCGATTTGAAGAACAATACTTTTTCTGTCCATTAAAAAATGAAAATTATTGCCTGAATATTGAAGCAAATCGCAGTGGAATTGAATGTAAAGTAAATGTTTCTTTTAAACCTAATACACGTCAGAATATTTTGCAATAAATGATGAGATAATATTACCATTCATTTTCTTTTGTTCTTGCAGTGAAGCTACGACCTATCATGTTACCAACAATGACTACAAATGAGGTAAGCCATTTACAATTCTTGAATATATTAAAATGAATATACGTGATAAGTAATTATAAAAAAAATATGTAATCTGATATATGTATATATATATATATATATATATATATATATATATATATATATATATATATATATATTTAAGTTATTTTTATACATAATTTAGCCCTTATTATTGAGAGAAAATATTCCGCAGATATCAGACCCCCAAAAAGCAATAAAAGATATTATTGGCATCAATATTTACATTATGGATCTTGAGTCAACGTTTAATAACTAAGGCTCATCTGACAGAATGACGATGCATGATAACATTCAAGTGTCGGCTAATGAGTTCCGTGAAGTCAATTAATGTGAACGGAAATAACGCTCCCGTATTAACTTATCTATTTCCAATGACCTAGCGTCCGATATATATTAATAGAAGCGTGCTTCGTTAGCACGTGGGATTTATCACGTGTTGTCATAGACCTTTGGGAATGTGATTACTATTTGTGTGTCGATGATAGAGTAGCCGTCCTTTGGTATTTTTTTTGGTATTAAAAATTATTTCAGTGCTTAAAGCAAAAGTAAAGCATAAAATCAATTCACATGCATATTTAAATTAATTTAATTTTTGATTACATTCATAAATTTGTCACTTTGATTTGTGCAAATGTAGTTTATTACATAGAATTTAGTTTATTGCAATTAGTTCAGGAAAATGTAGTTTATTACAATTAGTTCAGTTATATTCGTAGTAACAATTTTTAGTTTGTTGTAGAAATGTAATTTCCAGGTTAAATTTAATTATATTGATAATTCTTTTACATACTAACTCCAATAGCTAAGAAATATTGATTAACTAGACCGTCGAAAAAGTTTTAACGATGAGTATATAGGTATGTAAGTTAGGTTCGTTCCTTGTATATTTAACTTTAAAGATTTTAGGTTGCGTAGTACTTCCATTAAATAATTTATAACATTAATAATATGTTCACCTATGTAAATATATACGTTTCACGGGTGCAAAATTATCTATATTATGATTTTTTTAAAAATAATTAAATCTGGAATCAGCCCACAGTCAGCCCCGTCAGGATAAATTGTTATGTTCATTTCTATTTCTATTCTTTTTACTTTTTCATAAATAACTTCAAGGCTTCGAAGAAGATAGGAATATATTTTTGTGTATGATTTCAACAATATCTGTAGATATATCTTATATAATGTTCAGGAAAAAAGTTATTCTGGCATCAACTCTCTCTCTCTCTCTCAGTTGACCTTTTGCTAGAAGGGAACACTGAAGTTTAATTTTATTAAATATGTGTAAGGTTTTGAGTTTATACGGAACAAGAATAGTATTCTAAAATATTTTATACCTTGTGGGCGATTAATACTTTTCAAAAATTTATGTAAGCGCTTCCCTAAACCTAGGGATTTACCGGGTTTAAGGTAGGGCCTACTTTGATCATTTCTCAGTATAAGTGATCTTGAAAATAGTTTGAGCAAAACTTTTTCTTCATTCTGGTATTTGAAATAAATAACTAGTTTCATTTTTACTTAGAAAAATAGACGACTATATCACTAACTACGAAATTATTACTGCCACAGGTGTAACACTGAAACTTCTATATAATTCAAAAATATTTCAGTCACTACTCCATAATTATATTCTATCGCAATTTATAATTTTATAACTTTTTGTTTATACATACCGAACTTGATGTAATTATATTTTAAATAGTATGATATTGTAGAATGTAGGATAAAATAATAATATGAAAAAATAGATTTTTCAAATTATCTGATCTATTCGAATTAACTCGAAAAATATATTATTTTCTTTTTTATATAGAACCTACTAACCTACCTACCTAATAGTAATAAATTAGGAACTGATTTATAAGCCCATTTCATTTATATTATATTTCTTAACGTATTATAATTAGACTGTATAAACTGAATAAATTCTTCAAATATCCATACAACCTTGTTTATTAATTTTGAGTGAAAATTCATCTTCGATACATGTTAAGAAATAGAATTACATTTTAAATATTATCTACTAAAATGCAATTTCCATAATTATTATGGAATATCGTCATAATAGGTAAAAACACTCGTTTCAAATTTTCCAAGTTTTCCAACATCCGTTGAAACTGATGTTTTAGTAATTTATTAGTATCCAAGTTTGGCAAATCTGTGATTTTTTTCCCAACATTTTCATAATGACGTTATAAAATTCGTCGGAAAATGTATTTCATATGTTTCTTTATATAAATGTGTATATATATATATATATAAATTATATATATATATATATATATATATATATATATATATATATATATATAATATATATATATATGTATATATACATATATATATATATATATATATTATATATATATACATATATATATAACTTTCATCTACGGGCATAACTTGTATCTACGGACTTTAATAATGGTAAATGAAATCTCGGCTTTTCCCTGCTCGAATTGATTTATAGATTTCAACTTTATTGACGAAAATATGATTTAATTTTTTTACGTTATATTATGGCCTTGGGATTATAGAAGCACGACAGCTAACATTTCCGCATGATAAAGCAGACCTTTTAATACTCCACCCTCGGTTTCTTCTCAAAGTTAACAGAAATCCTTGCTGTTGAGGTCAAAAACTGCAAAAGTTTTACCTATTTTTAAAACATTTCGTTTTAACCTATTTTAGTTAACTTTTTTTAAATAATTTATTTTGCTTTTTCGGATTTTAAAACGATTTTATCTAGCTTCACCTTCCACATGTTATTGCTGAATCGAATATTGCAATCGATTTTACTAAACCGATTTTCATGAAACTTTTATACATTCAGTCCCTATGAGACTACAAAATTATGATAATTTCATTCTTCCATCCTCAAATTTTGGTACTGCAGGTCAATCGGTATCAAAATTTGGGGATGAAAGATTGAAATTATCATAATTTTGTATTCTATATATCTGATAGGGACTGAAACTGACTGACTGGACACTACTACGATCTACTTTGGTTTTAAATTAGTATTTTAGACCCAACAGGGAGGGGGGTGACGCTACTGTGCCAATGTAAACATCGGCTCCGTATATAAAGTTAATTTAAAATTATAAAAAGTTATCAAAGTGGTGGAAAAACAGTGTGAAAGTGTAAATAACTTATAAACGCAGTGATATAAACATATTTATTGAACT
Organism: Druceiella hillmani; assembly: GCA_039881145.1. Lineage (NCBI taxonomy): Eukaryota > Metazoa > Arthropoda > Insecta > Lepidoptera > Hepialidae > Druceiella > Druceiella hillmani. The sequence goes on from JAYKKI010000015.1 coordinate 39,101,510, forward strand.
CAGCTATCTGCATGAACATAAAATAGTGATACAAGTGGTAACAACAAAACAGTGACATTATTCTTCTTGTGAACAATTAAAACAGTACTTACTCGAACTATTCTTACTCAGTGATTAGTACGGAACATTAAAAAACAATAACCCAAATAAATCAAGTTAAAGAGTGGAAGTTAGAAATTCTATAACCTACAAAATATTTACTGCGTTGTCATTTCTTTAGAAAAAACTCAGAGTAATTTAGATAAGCGACATCTAGCGGTCCTGCAAAGTACTACGTAGTATTGACAATATCGATAAAGTAAGCAACCACGGTTTCTTCAGGCACCGAGCTCGTAGTACCTCATAAAACCAATAGAGGGCGTAAAACTAAAAAAATGGATGAAATTAAAGAAATGCTACAAAATATGCAGGTTGAAATGAGACAAAACAAGATGGAAATGTTGGCCATGAAGGAAGAACTTAAAAATACCATCATTATAAATATCAACGAGAAATTTACTAATTTAGAAACCAAATATGAGCAAATCGAGCAAAATTTAGAGACACAAAAATTGGCAATTGATGGTTTTGAGCGTTTCATGAGAAGGAAAAATATATTACTTTTTGGAGTGGAAGAACAAGAGAATAGCTACCAAGAATTAGAGGTAAAAGTTCTAGATATTATTAACAAAACATTAAAAATCAAATGTGAAAATCACTACATTGAATCAGTGAGAAGACTTGGCATAAAAAGTGATAAAGCCAGACCTATTGTAATAACTTTGCTTACTATGGGAATAAAAATCAAAATATTAAGGAATAAAAAGAACTTGGAAACCTCACCCTACTATATTAAGGAAGACTATCCACTAGATATCCTAAAGAAAAGAAAAGAACTCCAAATTGAAGTAGGCAAATTAAGAGAACAAGGTAAAAAAGCGATAATTAAATACGATAAAATAGTAATACTTCAAAATAAAAATCAACAAATACAGTCTACTTATATATATAATAAAAAGAGAAATTTATCAGATTCCCCCGAGCAGGCAACCAATCCTGTCAGCGCAGAGAACCAGTTTAAAAAACAGCCTGCCAAGATAAGTAAGAACAACAGTATAAACAATTATATGATAAAAAAAAAAAAAAAAAAAAAAAAAAAAAAAAAAAAAAAAAACCTACGCTCACAGTACCTGATAAGACGCCTCCTGAAACGCTCTCATCAAAACAAACTACAAAATAGCAACCCACACCGACCCCTCTCAATCTCCCAACACGGCTGGTCACCGCGGGAGACCTAGACTGCAACCCTCCAACAAGCCAAGAACTATACATCTGCACATACAACGTAAAATCACTACTATCGCCGCAAAGAATGGAACTGCAAAAGTATTCTCTGGAAAATTGGAGGAGGCCTATACCCGAAAGGGGCCATGACAGGTTATAGTCAACTTGTTAAAATATAGTATATTTCACTAATACACATTATAGTTGTTTTTTCATAGTCTAAGTTATATAATTTAATTGTAAAAGTATGTCATGGAAAATAAAGAGGCTTATTATTATTATTATTATTATTATTATTTTAGACCCAAAGCACATAATTTGTTATTCAATTTCCAGTTCCAATTTTGGTATTGCAATTATGACATAGCCACCTAAATAGTGATATTTGGGGATCTGCTGATTCCAAGTTTTAAAGTAGGTCACAATAAATGACTATAATCATCAAACTCCTTATTTCTCCATTGGACAGCTTTGAATCCCGCCAAGTCAAGATTTGTATCGTGGAAAGACTGTGTGTCATTAGGGTGTTTAAAAATAATACGTTTCTAACAATACGCTTACTAAATAAAGAACACTAAAAATTTAAAAATAAATTAAAGATGAAAAAATTAAGTTAAAGCAAAAAAAACTCTAATATAAGATTGGACTTTATCGTTTTCATTAGTGGAAATTTTTCTTTTATCGGATATTACTTTTCATTAGTAGAAAATTTTCTTTTATCGGAGCTTGAAAATCATATCTGGCTCCTTAGTATAATAGTTAATGTTTTTTGTTCCGACATAATAGACGAGTCATGAACTTAAAAGCATAAAATTTCATTTGTGGATTAAGTCGTGGAAACACTTGTCAAATTATTCTAGACTTTTTCCAATAAGTGTATATAGCTATTCGTCTACATAGCAATGGAATTGACGTTGCCAATCGCAACAGAAATGTATTTTCACAACGCTATAAAAAAGAAGGAAATGTATTTATAAATTGTAAACCATACTAAGTATACCAAAATGGTTTAAGATAAGGTTTCAATAGGGATCGGAACAATAGATAGATACACGCTTATTGGTTAGTTTAAGTTTTAAAGCTTTATTAAATTCAATTGTCTTTTAACGCGTTTACAGTACTAACAATAAGATGAAAACAAAATTAAAGTCAACTTATGTTTGTTTGACGCTATGTTGAAATGTTTAAGATTGACTCAATTTATAAAAAAAAATATCTTTCCAATGGTCTTCGAAGTCGCTATGGATTAGTGCTTTTCAACTTTTTATCGAAGTGGACTCGATAACAATTTTTATGAATAGATAAATAGAACCCAAAACTTGGTCCAGTTCCTTGCATCATTTCAAAAATGACTGAAGGCCGTGATATCTTATTACCATAGTTTTTTTACGGAGACGTTTACGTTGTCAGACAAAGCTCTGTGGACACCAGTGTCATATTAATATTATGTCGTATTATATATATATATATGTATATATATATATATATATATATACATATATATATATATATATATATATATATATATATATATATATATATATATATATCGTATATAATACAAATATTCATTCAATATCAGTGTGATGTGATATAATTTTCTGGATCTTTCCCATGCTACCATAAAAACATATTCAAACGGACATTATGCCAAAAACACGTCAATATTTTCCAAAAATATTTTTCTAGGATGCATACTTTAGTTCTAGGTGCCGCTCAGCGAATGCCTAGAACTTTTACGAAGTGTGGTCCAGATAATTCACATCGCAAGAGCCACTATCTGTTTTTATTTAACTCTACCCGGGGCTTAAACCTTAAGGCTATTCATAAAACTAGAGAATATTACCGTATAAATAAATTTGATTTAGTTTTCAATAGCATGTTAGGGTTTTTCTTAATTCTTGGAAGATATAGCATACTTAAAATTCATTATGCATCTTCGCATATCAATTTTCCCAAACCTAAAGCATGAAAATATTTTGCCATGGTACATATTCATACAAATTTGAACTTTTTAAATAAATATAAGTGAATTTTATAAAAACTTTGAATCCTGAATTGCGTTTATATGAAAATTTTTAAATTTTTTCATACATATTTTAAACTCTATTTTGAGAAATATTTATTATTCGTAGTGTCATTTATCTGTAATGAATAATAGTGAAACGTTATGATACGTTATAATCTACTCTCGTTTCGCAAAAAAATATTTCAATTATGGATTACTCTTAATTAGCACTTATATAAAGAAGGAGAGGTTGAAAACATGCGTCAGATTTGGTGTGGGCGATAATATATCATTGTTCCCAGTTAATTTTCAAAGGGAGGCCGTAACATAATTAAACAAGGAACTGTCCTGATTGTACTCTTAAGGGAGATTCAGTAAAAGTCGTCAAAATGGTGTTTTCTACGAGAATTTTTTTTATTGAATTTAGAAAAATATAGAAAAATATATTGAATTTAGAAAAATATAAAATCATATTATGCACAAAATAAAACCAATATAAGAAAATTATCAATATGAAAATCATCTAATCATCACATATGCTTGAAACTCAATTTGCGAATTATAAATCATAGTGGTTATATTTTTAATGCAATAAAACGTAACACAAGTGACATTTTTGATTCTGTACGAATGTCTTGTCTAAAAATTCTTGAAAAAATACCAGCTTAATCGAAGCTTTGTAATTTAGCGAAAAAAACATTGCAGTTAAATTTTTATATTTACGTACATTTATAATGATATTTATTGGTAAACACATGTATATAAGAACTTTTATAGGAACAAAAAACAAAAGGAAAAGTCTCTAAAACATTTATATTTTCTTTTCACTTTTGAATTCACATGTAACGTTCTTTCACACGTACGTTCTGCTATTTATCTGAACCTGCGTCACTGTGAAATATATTGTATCGGGACGATATGAATGAAAATTTATTCACGTAAGCTAGCCTCACTTGAATTAATAATGGAAATTTATCCTGAATAGATATGGACGTGAAGCCAAATTTATTTAATTTTAACAACGGTTAAATTACTTTATTTTCACCGGGGAAATTCAAGCTTAATGGAATTTTACGGCCGTGAAATTTTTCGTAATTATGGATTCGTGATACATTATGTTAGTTCAAAATTAAAACAATTATCTGTTAATTATTCGGTGAGGTATTTATGGTTGAAATTAACTGTTGTTGTTTAAATTTGAAGACATTTTTTTATAAGAAATGTTTTTTTGCATAATTTATTTATCGCAACTTTTTTTGGCTGAAGATTAAAATATGGATGTAAACAATTTTGGAACTGCTAAAGGTTGAATAAATATTCAGTTATGTGATTTCATACAATAATTAAAATTTACCAATGTATAAATATATAGTTTACACTATAGTACTCAATATACTATTTTATTATAGGCTATGTGCAAAATTGTGAAATTTTGGATCATGAAAATTAAAAAAAAAACAAGGCGACGATTTTCACGTAAAAATAACGGATGAAAGTACCTAAAATAACCGATGCGAAATATCCTAATATTAATTGGTGATCGAATAAAAATTTGAACACGTTCCATTTCAAGGTCATTGTTACCTTTTATATTTATATTAATTCACCGACGGGAAATATGAATCCCCTGACTGGTTTATTAGCGTTGCTTCTTACACGTTAAATACACAAACGACATTTCGTATCTTTCACACATGCATGAGTAATGTACGGTATGGATACTTATATAATTTTGCTTTTCTATAAGTATCACTGGATACTTATATAATTTTGCATAATAGTACTTCACACAGTCACACAATAAGAGCATAATAGTGTCGCTTCCTCATCTCTGAACGCGCCACTGAAAATATATGGCATGTAATTTTTTCTTGTCTTTATCGCCCAATAAAATGTACCACTCACCATACTCTGTTTCTGGTGAGAAATTAATTCGCTTAGTAGACGCGTAAGAAGGAAGAAGGTAAAATCAAAGTCATGTGTCGAGACCTATCTTGAACATTTGCTTTCATCGAATGCATATATAATATGATATCTAGATAATTATACGGTTAGTTATATTTTCCAATAATACATTATATACTTTTTCCAACATGCTCACATGAATTTACAAATAAAAAGTCCTCACAACTAAATCCTTATTTTAATTTCGTTCGTGAAATTAATATACGAGTCAGGCGCTACTTTAATTTGATTTGATAAGGTTTTAATTCGTTTCACTTCTGTGTTTATAACTATATGAAACAAAGCACAATTTAAAGTGTATAATAATTAATGATGTTACCTACCTTAATTAATGCCATAATTAAGCAATAAATAACTTGCAAAATCTACATTTTAATTTAAAATTGAGAGAAGGCGATAGAGAGAAGGTTCTGCATCCTTAAATGCGGGACATACTTACAGACACGCGAATGGATAATCTAAGTTAATATGCTTTCTGATTCGACCGGCCGCAAATGGAGGAATTTGAGATTTCTCCATAGTATCCGAAGCATATCGAAAACAGGTTAACTAACGCCCTTTACCCGTAACCCAACGTTACAAAAGATGTATTTACGTTTACAAAATGATGATGAAAAGTAGTAAATGGTAATAATTCATTAGAATATGACTAGAAAATTGAAAATGACAAAAGTATTAAAAATAACTAACGAAAGTAAAAAGTAATTTATTAAAAATAAGCTGCTAAACTTAAGAATAATATAACGAATAGTTCCTATACAAATAGAAAAGAGTGAAGGTATAAAGTATTCCATCGCCACACTATTTTCTCGGAAAGAATTGAAAGTCAGTTAAAAATATTTTCAGAACAGTTCCTTTTATATTTATTCGACAAACAAAAGTATTTATGATTCTCTCTTCATTGAATCAAAATAATCCCATTACTTACACAAAAGTACAGCTTCTCAAACTCATGTTGTCTTACATAATCATACGAATTTTTTAGGCGATAAATTTAAATTTAATAGAGGATATATAAAATGATTATAATGGAGTAATGGATTACCATGATCCCTGTCCCTTGACGACACAATTATCTGGATATCAAATAAAGTGTGTATAATGTTGCGGAACGAGCAATACCAGTTTAGTTTTATTATGTTTACGTTATACAAACCTTTTTGAGTATCACGTCACTCAAAAAGGTTTGGGTATTCGAGTTTTCAAGAAATGTCAGACGACTTAACGTACTGATTAATGGTCTGTAGCAATGTCAAGTGCTATGAATTTAGCAGGGATGCAGTTAATTTGTAATTAAATACGAGTTATAGTAAACCATTTCGTACGTTCGTGATAGTAGAACATGTAACAACTATTCTAGTGCAAAGTGAAACTGCGTATTAAACGACGACATAAACAGCAATGTAAATAGTAATAGTCCATAATAGTAAATGAATAACTAATTTATGAAAAAATGTTTCAGATAAGCGAAACCAACAATTTTGCCCGCTCAATGATTCGTTTGTACTCTTTTACAAGCACAACACTGATGGCCTTGTACAGGGATCCGCGTCTCACAAAGAAAAAAAAGAAAGTTTTATGAGACTACTCACGTTTTCATCTCAGAAAATACAGATGGACATCTGCATTTTCTGAGTAAAACAAGAGTTTTACTCATAAAATTTGAAAGTCGAAGCTTTAAATTTGGCATTGTGATAAAGATTGCAAATATTTCAATAGTTGCAAATATTTCTTGCTCGCTAACTTGTAAATATTTCAGAAATAGTTGTAGCTTGCATAGATTGTAAATATTTTAATAGTCGAAAACTCCAAAATATATAGATGAAGAATTTGCAAATATTTTAATAGTTGAAAACTTGAAAATATTTAGATGGAAATTTTGGAATGCGAAAATTAAGCGTTTAAAAATCATTTTGTCATGGGTCTTGGAGCATATATTTTGAAAAAGCTGGTTATAAGAAAATAATTTTTTTTTCTAATTTTAAGAAGCACACCCCCTGAGATATACAGAAAAATAGGCGGGCTGATATAAAAATATATCAGCCCGCCACAAAACTACACTACCCCCATTTTTTAAATTGATATGTTTTCAATAAAGAACAGAGTTTTTAAAGGCTTAAATAATGTTTTATAAAAATTATAGCGACAATTTTAAATATCATAGTCAAAAGATATACTAGGCAATTCATTACATATTAAAAAATTATATAATGATATTTGTAAATAATAACTTGTAAATAATAATATAAGAAATATTTAAATGTTCAACGTTGACTTTTATCTAATGGTGCGGGGAACCCACTTAGTGCGAAACGTACTCCTACCTAACAGCCTTTTAATATTCATCCCAAACAAATAATTATACCGGTTAATTTTTGTCTTTATTGGTCATAATTATAAAATTATATTCATAAAAAAATAGAAACTAATTATAACATAAAATTAGAAGAAATGTATTTATCAAACCATTTCATATTTGGTGAAAGATAGAAAATGGACTGTAAAATATCTTGTCATAGCATGTATCCATGTAGAGGAACATGAATTTATTAAATGATACTTAGCACAAACAAATAAATTTCCCTAGTAACGAATGTTCGCACGCGGGGATAAAAAATAAATTCAGAAATATTCCAGGAATATTTATTCCTAAAAAATAATTCAGGAATATTCAACTTTTTATAGAGGAAGGTATATGCATATATTTTCCGAGGACTTGTTTAATCAGACAACACAATTAATTATGAGTCATGGTTTGGAATACTTTTTGGACTCTCATTATCTATATTTAAGTATTATTCCTTGAACATAAAATATTATGTCTCCGTAACAAGGTTCTTTGCAATACTATTTACAGTTTATGATAAACTGAATAACTGTTATAACACAATCGATTGGTACTATCTATAATATCATTCCTTCTCTCCAATGAGTCAGTTCGAGCTGAAGTTATATGAAAACTTCGGATGGAATATTTGTTTAAACATAAATTAGAATTGTATGCGGAAAGTTAAGCATTTTAGTCAAAGAAATAAATGGGATCACGAAGTACTCTTAAATGAAACATTCAAATTCGAAAAACTTTTTTCTTTTAAATTGCACACTCACGATTATTTCTATTTTTTCCCATTTATTTGATTATTGCGTCAACGATTTTTATAGCTTCAATAAATTCTCTTACACGCACTAAAATCAAATAGTATAGAAATTTTCTTGAGTTCATAAACTTAGTAGATAGTTAGCTAATAACTATTGCAGAACTATATATAATTTAAAATTAGGACAAATTCTACATAAACAAGTAGATTTTTTAAAACATTTAATGAAACTAAGGAAAAAGGGGAATACAGAAATTATATTTTTAAGATCGGATGAGAAATAAGAAAATTAGAGAGAGAATCTGTTAGGTCACATTAAATTGCATGGATTATATAGTCAATCTGAAAGTTAATAATTCTTGCATTTATGAATAATCTTTAAATAAAATCTAAACTCTCTTACTTGGTTAGTATATTCCCCGGCTATGTATATGTGATATAACAATTTCTATCTAGTATCTAGATTGTTTTCAGTCCGTTGTAGGGTCGTTTAATTTATTGTGGTTAACTAAATGCGGAATGTTATTTTTTCCGATGGATAAATTGTCATCTTCTCGTGCAATATTTATCTCTTGGTTTTCACTTTCTTCGCTACAATGTATTGATTAGCAAACGCGATATAGTAAGTCTTTTAAATAAGTTATTAATTTTGTGGCAGGTGGAATATCAGCGGAAATAATATTATATTTGTGGTAAGAATTGGAACCTGAAGTGAATATTAGAAGTAAAAGTCGTTTTCGTATTTTAGAATTCTAGATATACCTTTTATTCGGGCGCATGTCATTTAGTGTACCTCTCTAATCATTGCAAAGGCCTATGATATTCGCTTTTTTCCCTGATTACTAATTTAAAAAAAAAACAAAAATAAACAGATGTACGGTTTTTAGTCATTCAAAAAGAGAACGATTTGATCTTCATTTACATGATTTATAAGATAAAGGATTTTAAAGCATGAATATCGATTCGAAATATTGTGAGGTCAATCAAAAATTGGTACCGACAATGTAAACTACAGAAAGGAATTAAAGTTTAGATAGAGATGTATAAAAGAGTGAGTATTTGTAACTAATGTTATTAAACATTCTTCCTTTCATATGTTAAAGTAATATTAAGTAATAAAATCGTCCAATAGGTTTGCTCCATTATCATTCCTAATTATAATCATATTTAAATGAAAACCTATTATTTTAGTTTCACTTTTAGCTCTCATATACGTTAAACATCCCGAAAAATATGTAGTGGTGACTGAGGAACAAGAGAAAAGTAAAGTGCTCCTGAGTATGGCTTTTTCATTTTCAGTACAGGAAATAAATTACATTTAAAAAAACTCCTCGGAAAATATTTAACAGTATTTGATAAAAGTTTGGATAAAAGTAGCTGAAATGATGAACCTTGTATTTTGAGTAAATAAATTGCCAATCAATATACTGAATTACTAAAGGCAGCATGCACAAATTTTGTAAACGTATGAAATTTGCAATAATTAATATAGTCATCATCACCTTATTTTCTCGTTTGAGATAGCGTGAAGATAAAAATAAATGCAATGAGAGGGAAAAAGAAAAAAGGGAACGGTACTAATCCTTACTCAACGAAGTATTAATCTTTAATCTAAGTTATGGCCACGACAAAGTCCCAACTCACTTTGTTTGCCTGTACTCTTATGGATTAGGGCGGTTTCTTTAGATTTGCCCGCTTTGTTAAAAACAAACATTGGTTTATATTAAATTTATTTTCCATCAGGTTTCACTGCGGTAATTCAAGTGAAAAACTGGAGAAAATAAGAAAATTCTGCAAGTATGTTTCTTTTGTATTAAATGACGGTTGAGTTAGAGGATTAGAGAACCTAATTATGAATGATATTATAAGATTATAATTTATAATGGTTACTGGAATATTGGGAGTTTGCCCAGTTCATTCAAACGTTTTTTTTCCCATTTGTGTAGTGTGTAACATCATTAATTGAGTTTTTTGAAAGCTGAGCTAATGGTATGTTAACAGTAAATGGATATAAGTATTTTAGATTAAATATTAACAGGCCATGGTGTACTTATGTATATATTATAACTTTCTGTACTTTTCTAATTGTTGTGTAAAAGGTATAAAATTACATGCCGTCATCCGCCCAATTTATATTTGGATTAAGCGGATAATATGAAGTGCAAATAATTATGATATTTAATTTATCATTATTACTTAACATACTTATAAGACTTTTACTTAGAGAGATAATATGAATTGCACGTAATTATGCCACTTAATTTACTTTCAATTGTAATAGATTTTTAGCAGTTCCTTTTAGCAAAATAGCGAGCGCCTGTTTTACGCTTGCAAAAAGAATTACTTAGTTGAGCTTATGGATACTCGTCACGTTAAGTTTAAGTGTATGATTATGTAGCTTTGTCGTCACGTTAAGTTTAAGTGTATGATTTGAGATATCCTTATTGTAATATTCGCATTGCAACATTGATTGAATTATTTTCCGGATCAATCCATTTATCCACATTCTAATGTTTAAAAGTAAGGGAGTTTGCTCACCATCAAGAAAGAGGTAAGATTTTCTGAAAAGTAATCATCTTCCTTTGGTTATTAAATATTCCGCTTATGTCCATCTGATACATACAACCCATTTCGTCCCATCAGAACGAAAGAGACTCAAGTTAAAAGTCATAACTTTTGGGAAGCGAGGTAATTAATAATTTAACATGCAAAGTGGTTGGCAAATAATTGACAGGGGAGGTAGTTAATGTAAAAGACCAAGATGTGTACTTACATATTTTCCATTATTTTATAATTTAAGGGTTACAGAAAATGCCTTTCTAGGTCGTTTTATTATATTTAATTTGTTTTTTTTTTTAATTTAGGTCTTTCTTATGTTAAAGTTGTGCTCTTGTTGTAGTTGAAAGAGATCGAGCACAAGTGTAATAAACGAATTAAGAATTAGCAGAGTTTGCATAACAAAGGTTATATACATTTACGTACCCAAAAAACAGTGTCAAGCGAAAGCATAGACGTAAAGAACATCAAAAACTTCCCGAAATTTCGTATGTATGTTTAGTGATTTTTATTTCTGAGTTATAATTGTTTTTGTTTTTTTTAACAAAAAAAAATGTTTTTTTTTATACGAAAAATTATGATAAACACTTTATTATTTTTAACTCACTAGTTGACGAACTGGTCTATTTGGAATTAAAACATTCACTTACATGCGTTCTGGCATGGCGGTAAAGAATTAATGGAAACATTAGATATTCTAACCACAAAATTTTGAACTTAGTTTATGACGTAGTTTCAAAAAAGTTCACGTAACTATTTTTCAAGAAGCTACTTCAGAAACCTTCTTATTTAATTAGATTTTCGACTGAGGAATTAGACAGTGCTACCTTTGAGAAATGACCCTAATAATGGATCCAAAATATGGTAAATGAAAAATTATGATTTTTGTGCATAATAAAGGAAGAAATAATATTAATAGGAATGGTAAAAAATGTATTTATTAAAAAAAAAGATTACATAAATTTTCCAAAATAATGATCATGTTTTCAATACAAATATGGCATCATGGAAAAAAATGTATTTTGAAACGTGTCACTGCCGTCGTATTGCTTTAATTGTTTCGTTGGTTTCCCTTAGATTTCTTCTGAATTCTTCCAAACTCTGATTTTTTTAAATAAGTCAACTGCTTGTAGTAACCTTACATTGAAAAATTAACTGAATTTAAGCCGGGAGATAACGGAGATCAAGTTACAGGTCCGCCAAGACCTATTCATTTCTCGGCGAAAATTTCGTTTACACGTAAAGTAAGCAAAACTCCCCTTCCAAGTAATTTGAGATTCGAAAGGGGTCAATTAGCTGCCTGTTTTTTTGCCCAAACCATATATTGACGCTATATTGGTCTTGGAAATTGAGTCTATAATATTAAATTGAACAATTTTTTATTTGTCATCATTTGGTTTCTCAAAATTTTCTGATAAAATCATATTCTTCCTCATAATCGTCGTGTTCCAATTGCTGAACTTTAATTATGTAGTATTTATGATATCTTACTTCCCAGAATATGTAATCTATCTCCGATTTTGGGACTCCGATTCGGCATTCTACCATGTTGATTCTTGCTAATGCGTCTCTATCATTATAAACTCTTCAGAGCATAAGGCGGTCAAAGAACTTCTCGGGTTGAAGTCCACCCTTACTTTATACGTGTGTCATATACAGTTTTAACACTTTCGAGTTGTTCTATCTCGCATAACCATAATAGTAATGCATCTCTGCTTAGTTTCTTGGTAAAGAACCAAGACGATTTACTGACATTAATCCTGGTATTTATACAAAACTTAATGACCATTAATGAGAATAAACCATAAAAAAGTATAGCATAACCGTAAATACAGAAGTAGGCGTAGGAGTGAATAACCACTTCGCTTGGTTTGGCCGGGACAAATAGTAATAATCTAAAAAGGAATTAGGTCACGTTGTTATGCTTTATGAAGAATACGATTCAAATTTTATTATATTTTTCCTAATTTTTACTTGTTTAAATATCCACAAAACTTATAATTTTTCAATAATTACACTATGAGTCTATTTTTAGGATCATTTTGTAAAGGTGGATATATCAAAACTTTAATTAAAAAAGAAAGTTTTTGAAGTAGATTTTGGAAAAAAAGTTATGTGAAATTTTTAAAATAATTAATAAAAAATTAAGTTCTAAATCCGCTGTTTAGAATGTCTTGAGTTTTGCATTAATTTCTTAACGACATCTTAAGATGTATGTAGGTAGATATTTTTATCTCGAATAGCTCACTTAGTTGATTTATTCGAGATAAAAATAATGTTAATCATTTCACAAAAGAAACATTTGCTTTTCAATCTATTAGTTTGGCTAAAAAACAAATAATTTATAACTCGGAAATTAAAAAAAATTGCTGAACATATTCGTACATATGAATGTTTCGGATAGACCTTAATTTTCTCAACCACTATGGTTTCGCTTGTAATAAGGTAGTAAGCAGTACGCTGGAAAACGAACCACTAAAACAAAATGTTGTTAATCGAGTTTTTTGTTACACTGAACTACTAAGATAACTAATTGTATATGAAATATTTGTATATGTTTACATATATACATATATATATATATATATATATATATATATATATATATATATATATTATATGATTGCATTCATGTAAAAAACAGTGGGATGATACGAGTGGCAAGTGATGGAAAGTTACCACGTTAATAATTTTTCTTAAATAATAATGAAAACAACAATAATTTAAAAATTTTATAATTGAATAAATAATTAAAGTATGCGAAATTAAAAGTATGACTGACTTTAATTTTTTAAATTTTATTTAGTGTTTGTTAAGGTAGCTATATTGAAAACATTTAAATTTGAGATAAGTTAATATTTTATTTTTCCATACCTATTTTAGTGGATTAAGCATTCTTCTTGCCATCATAGGATTGTTGTTTCAATTTGTGGTGAGACGATTCATTTTTTTACTGTAGTTATTTTGTTTCAACATTACATTCAAATGAAAATTTAAAATATATCAACTGGTGGACTACAAATTATTGCCCCTTTATGGATCAAACAAAGACACGAAAAGCTTATTTACAGAGGGACAGTTGTTTTCAAAAAACGTATGTCGTTTGACTTGCTATCTCAGCAGGCGCGCAGTGCACTGTTTGATTGATTTAGACGAAAAATAGTCAAATACAGAGAACGCTAATGTCTTTAATTAATAATATAAAACTCTGGGATTACAAAAGTTTATTTAATAATCACCTACTCTCTAACTGAAATAAGCAATAAGCTATTTCCCATATAAAACAAATGCGCTTCCAGCTTTATCACATATCTTGCTTTAATGCGTTCAATAATCTGAAAAAAATGAGTGATTATAATGAAGGTATGTACTGTAAAGTATAACATTTTGTATGGATGTTTGTTTGTGACACACACACACACACACATATATATATATATATATATATATATATATATATATATATATATATATATATATATATATATAATTAAGTGAAATTAAGTAACGAATGGGGATGACATAAGGTAGCTTAAGTTGCAAATTCGGCAAATTAAGTTTGCGAAAAATGGAAGTTCTTCGTTTCTCTGGTTGGTAGTTAAGCAGTTATAACCAGCATGTCTCTGTTTTGCAAATTTTTATATATCCATAATATATTATAAACAGCTTTATTTGAATAATATCCTTCATGCTTACCAATATTTTTTTTATTTTTTTGGTGAAATATGGAACATAAACATAAAGATTACTTTTTCTAATCATCTTTGTGATTATGATAGTTTTGTTGATGAATAATGAAGCCGGAATTGACTGGTTTTAACACCAGATGGACCATAAAACCTGTTTAAGTTTATTATATCTTATTATTTATTTAGTATTTTCTTCCATTTAGATGAGGCACCAGGCTCAACTAAGTGGAAGAATATCCATAAGCTGACACAGTCCTATTCCGCCGCTGAATTATCAATCGTTGCGTAAATGGTTACATTAACACGTGATAGTCTACAAGTGGTAGTGTAGTTTCAGATATGATGAAGGTTATTGCAGTCTACGAGGATGCTGTAGGTGTTAATTACGAAGATGAAATTGCTAGTTGTAGCGCAGAAAGAGATGAGAAAGTTCTCGCTTTTTATATTGGTGGAAATTATTCTACAACGATTACAAAATATAGCCTATACTACTTATTTTCAGTTTTGCATACTACTTGGGGGAAATAAGGAAACATTGCTTTCCTTGAACTGACAACATACCGGTAGATAAACTTGTTCATTTAGAAAATATAGGAATAGTTAGCCACGTTTATTACAAGAATATTGTGCTGGACATTAGTTTGGTAACGCTATTCTGCAAATAATGTGGTGATGGCAGTTCTGGTTTTAGAATATAAAAACAAAAGTTGAGAAGCACAGACTAATGTTTATTTGTTTAATGTTTATGACAGTACCATTATGGGTAATAATAATTAATAACATTGGATTATTCGTATTGATATAATCAATAATTTTTAAAGCGAATTGTGTAAAAATAAAAATTGATCTCATTTAAATCACCAAAAGACAAAACTATGAGACGTGCATGATTAAGGAAATGATTTTTCCAATTCTATTCCGTTAGTGTTTGCCAATGAGTTTGGATTTAGTGCATCTTCGTAGTGTGAAAAGATGTTTTTTCCTTTTTTATACTATTCTTAGTACTAAATCAAATGTTACGTTGCATTTTTTGTGAGTTATTATGTAGCAGTATTGATAAGTGACAGTATCAATAACATTAATCCCTAAAGAAAATATGGCTATAAATTATAACTTTGAATGTACTTTAATTGAATTAATTCCATTTTGCACAACTAAATGTAACTACGTGATGAGTTTGCATCTTTACAAATTGCTCACCTTAAAATGTTGTCATACAATGAAACCTAGGTCGTGGCAAAGAATTTAAATAAAGTAGAAATAATACTACATCACGTAGCTGCATTTAGTTATGGAAAATCATATTATAATGAATTTCTACAAAATTAACACCAAATATATTCAATCAATTAATTAATTCCTATCAAACATATGATTATTTCGTATTGAAATAAGGTAAGTTCACGTTCCGTGTTCCATTTCGTTTTTATTACTGTTTGCTACTACAGCAGTAATAAATGAGTATATGTACCAAGAGTCACTTATGGAAATTAGTCTAGGAAATATATAAGATTAACGACGCAAATATTCGAAAAGAATGCGGTGCCAAAAAGTATAATTTTATTAGTAGAGATAAGAATATTGAGACAGACCGTACTGTATCTGTGGACAGGGGAATACTAATAAAACAGATTTTAATATAAGTAGTGAGTAAAAAAGAAAAGGGTAGACTTGGGAAAGAATGTGAATGAGCCAAGTGATAGAACATCTATAAACATGATAAGGTAAGTAGCCATAAAAATGAAGACGATTTTTGGAAACTTTTATTAAGGTAGAAAACTATAGCACTTAATTATCGCTACTCATCTTAGTAGATATTGTTTTATTACCACAAATATTAGCATAAAATTATAACAAATATTAGCATAAACGTATGGCATTTTATCAAATTAGTTTATCCACTTAAAACTATTTTCTTTTTGTATTTTGAAGAAATCCCTTACAATGGAAAATGAAAATATAAAAGTGGAAATGTATAATCCTTAATAAAAATCGTGTTCGATATTTCGATATAAATTCATTTTAAAGCACAGAGTAAAATAAATATAAAAAAAACTGAAATCTCTGCTTTGTGTGTGTATCTGTAACTTCAAAATTACAAATACCTGCCATAAAAATGCAATAAATTGTTTTTTAATAAAATAATAGTTCGATTCAATTTATGCAATAGCTTTAAACCTTGAAATGTTTTAGGTTTTATGTAAATAAATTTATATTACTTTAGATAATATTGAATTATTGAATGACATTTTATAATATCAGAATAAAAATGTGGAAAGATGGTATGAGTTTTGTAAAAAATACAAGTAATATTATACGAGAACATCTAATTAAAATAATTTGGGCAGCTTGGAAATAATTGCTATTTATTTTATTCTTCCGAATGTGATATAAAAGTTAATAGTTCAAATTACATTGTGATGGTTAAAAGAAAAAAAAATGGCTTGCGTAGGAACGCAACTCTTTTAAAACTTACTATTTTATATATGAATATAAATTTTAGCGAACATAGCAAATATTTAAGAGAACTAAACTAAAAAATAAACGATTAATTATTAAAAAGCATATCATTAGTTGCAAAAATATACCTAAAAAAATTAAATGAAATTACAACACTTCTTCGTATATTCCTTAAGTAGACAAGCTAAAGAATCATGTGGAATGACGCATTGAGTGAAAAATGTATAAAATGGATTTGCAGACTATTACATACACTTCGATGTTAAAATTAATACATATAAAATCATAATTCTAATCGAATTATTCATATTTTCCGCTATGCATAAACTTAACCCAAAAAACAATGTACCAAAGAATAAAAAAATAACTATCTTCAGTAAAAAATAATGAACATTTCTAGAAACCATGTAATACCCACCAACAACTCATCAGAAACGAATCTGTCATAATCATAAACCATAAACGTAAATCGCGGACAGCGTATATTCTGTCGCACCAGCACTAGTCTCCATAACGTGAATTTCTACGTCAGTTGATAACGCAAATTCGTCCGGAGCGGTCGCTTGCAAGTTTCCGTGTTTCACTAAATAACGCAAGTTTAGTCACGAAAGTGTTTAGGAGTTATAACAAAATTGAGTATCTATTAATTGTTTATATAAAATATAAGAGTACATTTACGACTTTAAATGTATATTTTTGTGCATTTTTTTGTAACTATTCTATTTATTAAACTTCATAAAATATTTTTTATGTTAAACGTATTTATAAAATAATTCAGTGAAGAGTAATTACTCAGACAAAATTGATTTACGTTAAAAAGTAAAAGCACCTAATAACATTCATAATAAAATTTGAGAATTGAAACTAATTATCGTTTAAACCTGAAATATGAATTATATTAATCAACGCTCTGTATTTATTGATTGTATCATACCGATTACAAAATGTTACTAAAAGAAAGAAACATTTATTGCTTTATTTGGTATTTGTGAAAATATTTCGTTGGCAACGTTTGAATACGAGATACGTAAGTAGATTTTCTATTTATTTCCGTATTTTTTATTTTTTTTCTCTTCTTTTTTGTATATGGACGAAATCGTTTCACGTTATGTTTCCAAAATTTTACTAAATTGTTCGATCAACAACATTGTGCTTTCTAACTATTGTCTTTTCACTTACTGTTATTAATGTTAGAAAATAACAATTTGGAAATTTAAAGAGTTCTGTAAAATTTAAAGATTCTAGACCTATTTGAATAATACGGTAGTGCTTTGTACAGATTTAAATACTTGTCGGCTTAAAAATAATTGGAAGAATTCCAATAAGTATATACAAGCAGGATATACTTAGTATAAAAATACTTTTCAAATCATTCAAGAAATAATAAATCGGTTTTAATGTAAATACTCATATTTACGTAGATTTTTAAAAACCATCGATGGATGATGAAAACTTTAACATTAATTTAGAATGAAGTAATCTAAATATATTTGAACGGGACGTTGTAGCCGACATCATTTTTATTTATATTAATTTTCTGCGAAATATTGATATGCATTGTTACGTAACCACGGCGTAAAAGTAATGAGTACTTAATTGTAATACATTTAATCACTCGCGTATTGACATTTCATTTCAAGTAGATACGTAACTACAGTTAACATTATTTCTATTATCTTTTACGGCCGCATTTTATTTTTTAATTATAACTTACGCAACCTGAAAAGCTTTATTAATCCTCTCATTTCGTACAATTGAGGTATTTCTTTCGTTTATTAATCTTTTATCAATTAGCCGTTATAGTTTATTAAGCGATTTGTAAATTCTCATAATAATTTTCATAACCACGTTTTTTATTATGGAAAACAATATTACAAACATAACTTTGTAATAAATTAGAACTTTTGTGGTTAACCTTTCCCGTTAACCTAACCTTTTTGTAGTTAAATTTTTTTAAAGTTTTTAGTTAAAAGTTTCAATGAGAGTCACATCATAAATAAAATGATCATTGTAATGTAACAAACATCATTCTAATATACGTGTAAAGACGATTTGGCAATGTTGAAATGAATTAAAATGACAAAAATGGTAAAATTTGATAGGAAATAATATTTCAAGAAATACTAAAATTAAGTAAAATAAGTTTAGCCTCACAAACAAATACTTCTCATTTTTAGATCATGGTAATGAAAATACTTCCATTTACACATATCAAATGACATCTTTCAATCTTACTGAAATATTTTGTGTACTTGTCGAACTGACTTTGGTGAAAGAACTTTCTTTTCAGAGCATTCATCACAAGATTTATTTCAAAACCTTGTGTCGATTTATGATTTATTACACTGATAATAATATAAACACGAACTAAGTGAAGGTTTCTAGATTTCCAAATAACGGTTTGCAGTATTGCCTAAAAGTGACTTTCAAAATGAATTGTAATACTCCTTTAAAAAGTAGATATTTACATGGCGCTTATCCCACATGTTATGTTTGCAGCTATGTGTAACAATACATACCTATTATTAATTAAAAGGATTGAAAAAAATATAACATTTGAATTTTTCAATACAACAATAAATTAACAAATATGATGGATACTATAAACAAAAAGATCTATAGATTATCGATTCTATAGTTTTTTTTTCTTCTTTTCATGTGATTTGTCATAAATGTTGAAAAAACAGTTAATTTTATTCTTATAAAATATAGATGTATTCATAAATATAGATGTATTCATATATTCATAAATAAGCTATACATTAAAACAAATTGAAAGTCTAGTTAAACACATTATATGATATATAATCTAAGTGACCAATTAGTAAAATGAAACTATTTACCAATTGATCTCTCCCACTATTTTAAAATAACGAATGTGTTTGATATTCTTATGCTATTCCGATCACATAAATGGTAAACTACTTTAACAATAAAAATAAATAAAATAAAATAGAATTATATTACGGTATTTATATTATTTATTCACAAAAACATTTCAATTTAATCATAAAATTCTGGCTAGAATTGGAATGTAGCGGGAGCAAGAAAGGTTTTTGCTATGAAAAACTAATTACTTGACAATTAAGTAGATGATTCGGTTTGATAAACTTTTAATTTTCGGTGTCAAAATAAAATTTATTCATGATTTAACAGTAAACTGTACCCTAGTGAGCTATGATGTATTTTGATTTAAGGAGATTGCGTAGGTATCTAATGTATAGACTACGACAATATTCTCAAAATTTAAAGTATAAATCATGTTAGATTATATGAATTAATGACATTTATTTATAAATATACCATCCAGATTGATAACCCGTATAGTAATCAAGATTCGTAACTCACTATACCCTGCCATTGTTCTCGAAAATGATTACCATGTTAATTACCCGCGGAAGCCTTCCCAGACCCTATCATTGTTCATAAATCGCCTTTGTTTCTGAGTGCATAATAGTATAAAATGTGTATATATAAAATGTATATATATATATATATATATATATATATATATATATATATATATATATATGTATGTATATATATATATATATATATATATATATATATATATATATATATATATATATGTATGTATATATATATATATATATATATATGTATGTATATAAATAGATTTTCAAATCACATAATATATCAAAAATATTAAAGATCATTTATACAAATAAAGTATTTGAAGTTACTTTTCGAATTTTTGATTAACATTCTTTTTATTATTGAACGTGAGCTGCCACAAATCTGCGTCCTCAATACGAGTTTCAAATACGTTTCCTATGATAAAAAATGGCGATTGAGTGCCATTACTACTAAAAGATCAATTAACCCAATAGCGATTAAATTTAAATACAATCTAGAGCATGTTATAGGTTCTAGAGCATGTTATATATGTTATAATAAAAGTTGTATTTTTGCGGACAATACCTCTCCAGTTTGAAAAATCAATACTGCAATATGTTTTGAAAAGTGTTTTCATATATTTTTAATAATCATTTCAAAATTTTATACTATGACTTCACGACCAATATTTACCATTATTGTTTCCATGGACTTTTTTATGGTAATTGAAAAGAGTCGCCATAA
The DNA here is from genome assembly GCA_039881145.1 of Druceiella hillmani. Lineage (NCBI taxonomy): Eukaryota > Metazoa > Arthropoda > Insecta > Lepidoptera > Hepialidae > Druceiella > Druceiella hillmani. Next base: position 39,122,650 of record JAYKKI010000015.1, read on the forward strand.
ATTTATATAAACCTTTTCGCAAAAATATAGCAATGACTCTATTTTCTTTACTCTTAGTGACATTATTTTTACGTCTGTGTAAGACTATGCGGTATATGTATACTAGGTAATAATGTACACGGTGAAAAATACTTTTAGTATTTAGAAATTTTTTAACATAAATTAGTACCTATGGTCAAATACATACATATGCCTAAGTCTGTACAGAACTATCGTAGTGAGAGTTGTACTCGTACTGAAATGGGTTTATTCATTAAAGAAAACATAATGAAGAATAAGGTATTATTGTATTTATCCCAAGAAATGGATAAATACAATAATACCTTATTCTTTGATTTATTGTCCAAAAGACGCTATTGCAACAAATTTATAAGACTTTGTTTTATGACCAAAGGGAATATGCAAATATGGCCTGGTAAGATGTTGTGATTGACAATTTCTTATAACCGAGATAATTCATGTTATTAAGATAGATAAATTATTCTCTATGAATAAATAATTGGGAAGTTCACTGCTAAGTACAAAACAAAAATAAAAAAAATTGCCATTTTAATTTTTAACATTCATAATTGATCCAACATATCTAAGATAAAAAAATAATGTCATCGATATTTAAATTAAACTTATTTGAATAAATATTAATAAAATGTTTCATTAACATGAAAATGGATTATTATCTGGCCCTTAGTTATAATATTAGTTTCATTTTAATCGTGGTTTCAAAATGAGTGCTACATATAATAGTACACGATTTATTAATTAAACTGGTGACCATTACAAATGATAAAATTAAATATAACATTACTTTCCATTATGCGGAGAACTCTTATGGGTTTCAAGACATTTTACGGACTGGCTTGCTTTAGGACCTCAATTTCTGTTCTAAGTATGATTACATTGGATATTGTTTTCAAATCTGTACCCACTTGACGACCCGGTTTGCTCAAGGGTTTGTTTTTTATGAGTAAAGAACCGTAGGTTGTTGTATCCAACCGACATCTGTTTTACGGTATTTACGTGGTTACACCAAATTAATATAACACCTGATGCCAATGTTTCTCAATTGTTTCTTGATTAAATACGACAATATTAGTGATGAGTAATAAATTGTAGAGTATGCACTTTTTTATTATTTTGTCATCTATAATAATGACATTCCGGACCAAAAGTGTTTGATCAATTAAAATTCCGTTAATATCAAGTTTACTACTATTTATTACTACTAGTATTATATATATTGGAGGAAGATAGTTTTATCAATTAAAATGCCGTTAATATCAAGTTTACTACTATTTATTATTACTAGTATTATATATATTGGAGGAAGATAGTTTTATCAATTAAAATGCCGTTAATATCAAGTTTACTACTATTTATTACTACTAGTATTATATATATTGGAGGAAGATAGTTTTATCAATTAAAATGCCGTTAATATCAAGTTTACTACTATTTATTACTACTAGTATTATATATATTGGAGGAAGATAGTTTTATCAATTAAAATTCCGTTAATATCAAGTTTACTACTATTTATTACTACTAGTATTATATATATAGGAGGAAGATAGTTTCACAGGATAAAATGAATTATAAATATAGTATTATATATATAGGAGGAAGATAGTTTCACAGGATAAAATGAATTATATAGTATTATATATATAGGAGGAAGATAGTTTCATAGGATAAAATGAATTATAAAACTATTTACCTCTCTATTTCCGGTTTTAGAATTGTGTCATTTTAAATTTAGTATCGATACATTTATAACCGGTAGGTGGTTAAATATCATGTGGTAGTTATTTTAATAATTGTTTTAAGTGATGAAATATTACTTTTTATAGAAAAAATAAATAAAGGGCAGAGCAGTTGCATTCAGCAAACTGTACATTTTTTCATGAATTTTTACCTAAAAGTAATAAAATTCAGCATCAGATAAAATATAAAATTTCTGATACATACAGCTATAAAGTCATAGGGTACGGAGGTGTGGCACACCGTATGCTTTAGAGGTTGATATCTTGCAAAGGAGATAACAATTTCTAAGTCTTTTTTATTATAATTCTAAGTGAATCATGGGGTAAATGAGAAACAAATATCATCCCAAATACAATAAATAGACATGTACTATATACCAAAAATATTAAAAAAATATTTTTTCTTTAATTTGCATGTGTTTATGTCATCTATGTGTTTTTATTAATTTTCTTTATATTCGAATTACAAATGAAACGGCTATAATGCTGTAGTCTCAGGACGGGGAGTGGTGGTATCGACGAAATGATAATCCTTACTCTTTGTTCACGGAACCATAATTAATTTAATACGGAATAGAACGTAATTAATAAATGGTAACGTATCAGATTTCCGTATCTTTACATATAATCGCTTCTCAATGTCCTCGATTGAAGAAGAAATATACCAGAATAATGGCTTTTAAAGTAAATGTTAATCATGAAGTTGTTTTTTGGCACCTCTGTTTATTTATTATCAAATAGAATTTCTTCAGAATTTCACAGATAACAATTTTCTAATATTTTTTTATTTACGACTCTATAAAACTCTAGTTAAACAAAATTTGAAAGAATTTTCATGAAAATTAAATACTGCTGCGCAATTTCTACGTATAAAATATATTAAAGAATAAGATTTTTCAATTATTACGAAAAAATGCTTATGAAATTAATAAAACTTAATAAAAAAAATAAATGGTAAAAGGTACGCCATACTTTTTTCATTTTTGTTCAAATTATTGAAACCTATAATTTTCTTAATAACAAGAAAATTGTTGATTTTACTTTGAGGAATAATTAAAGGATCATGACAAACATGTTTTTATTTATTCTTATTATTTTGTTTATCTGAGATAGCTGTACATACATTTAAACTTTATTAGCGATAAAAGAAACGTTGTTTGAATAATAATATAAAGAAAATATATTTGTGATAATTATTTTTTCTTGGGAAAGTCTAGTTCAAATTCTGGTTACTGTAAATAAAGTAAATAGATAATATCATTCATATTATTAAATTAATGAAGTTTCTACAATCTTACATTTTACTACAGTAAGTAGGCATTTTTTCGCTAAAATAAATGCTTACTGTCGCTAAATGACCCTAACATGTAATGAATTTAAGTAAGATATAGTTTAGAAATAAATAGGTGTATATTAATCATTTTTTTCTAAATACTTAATATTAAGTCCCTAATGTTTGTACAAAGAAACGACTAAACTCACTTTTGTGAATAATTAAGTAAAATAACACGAGTTGAAGAAAATGATTTCGAAGCTCCATGAACCGTACTATTTTTATGGGTAACGAATAAAAAATGAAAGTAAAACTTATTTTTTCATGACTTGTCTAGTTTCAATAAATTTTCACGTCTTTTAATGAAATTCACCTCGGAATATCTTTAAAACAAGTATGAAACACTTAATGTTCAACATATTTTTAAAACTAGTTTCACTTTATTACATTACTTTTTAGGTATATCCTCATTGAATCTAATCATATATTTCTTGGTCTTCCATCAGGGACTCGTCGTTTTGCTTTCCCATCAGGGACTTAGTGGTCTTCCAATGCACTTCTTCGGTATATTACAGTTAGACTCCATATTCTATCCTCGATAAAATATGGTCGCGGTGTATACTATATCAAAGAAGGCCATTTATAAATCTGCTATATTGAATAAAAAAATTACTTAATTTCAGAAATATATTTAATTTTGTTATAAAATATTTTTTGCAAATATGCTGTGGCCGTAATTTTATTTGAGCCATGTTCAATTTATCTTTAACTTTTATTTACCTTATCTGACCCTAATTTAATTGCGCAACTGTTTGAATCAATACATAATTACAGTCGCTTTCTGTGGTGTAATTGTTTCCTTCGCTGCTCTTAAAAACACAACATTTCGTTCAACAGTCGTAATTATATATATATATATATATATATATATATATATATATATATATATATATATATACATACATACATACATACATACATATATACATACATACATACATACATACATACATACATATATATATATATATATATATATATATATATATATATACAATTAGTTATCTTTTAGTAGTTTAGTGTAACAAAAAACTTGATTAACAACACTTTGTTTTAGTGGTTCGTTTTCCAGCGTACTGCTTACTACCTTATTACAAGCGAAACCATAGTGGTTGAGAAAAGTAAGGTCTATCCGAAACATTCATATGTACGAATATGTTTAGCCAAACTAATAGATTAAAAAGGAAATGTCATATTATGCCTATATAAATTGATTTCACATGTGATTTAGTTTAAAATAAATTTATTGTATAACAGAAGTGATTTAAATAAAAAAGTCATTAGTTTAAACTTGTCAAGTCAGCGTCGAATATAATTAATTTTTTTAGGAATTACTGAAAAAATGCTCTCAATTAAGTCTACTAAATATAATTATATAATATTATAGTCTATGGATTTTAGTACTATTCGACTTAGGATCAGAAAATTGTCTCAAAAAGGCATAAACATATTTGTGTATATAATAATTATTAGTACTAATTTAAGAATACAATTAAGAATTCCATATTAGCTAAAATTAGATTAAAAGATGAAAAGTAACGGTGATTTAAGGTTCTATTCCGAGGAAGTAAGAGGTAGCAGACGCGCAAATCGTTCAATTTCCGCAAGGGAAGATCTAACAAAAAGTGTCAACAGAATTATATCGTAATAGGATCACTATAAATATGTTAAAAAGGATCAATTGGAAGGTAGGGACCGTTACATAGAAATAATATCACCGACAGAAATGTATGAAAAAAGGTATGCCATTAGCTGACAAAAATTGAGCTTTATGATGATGTTTGCTTTTCAAACACAAAATAGGTTAAAATAGTGGCTTTTAGGATGTTTGAAGTAGACGTATTGAGGTTAAATGAAATTAACATTTCCCGATAACAAAATGTCGGGTGACAGAAAGATCGGGTGACAGACAGAAACAGCGGACAGTAACGAAAATTAAATAATTCCAGAACAAAGGCATTAAATGTTTAATCTTGTATCTAAATAAGAATAAAAATGATATGAACGAGATTTGTATTTTTTCTTTCAGTTTTTAATTATCTTTTTAATACTAAATAAATGTATTATATTTACTTAAATTGATATTCATAAAAATGTGAAAACTGGCATCAAACAGACGTTAGAAAGCGTTCAATAAAACTACTCGTACCTTGCGGTATTGATACGATTTTAAACAAATTTTTCGTAATAAAAAAATAAGGCAATGGTTTAATACAATTGGGAAAAAGATTTTATCTATTAAGGTCTTATAACTTCAATATTTACCCATAATATGACGTCACGGAACATGGATTAAAGTGAGTAATATTCTTAAAATTATAAACTTATTTATTAAAGTTGTAGAGTTATTAACATTGTGGAATATATATATATATATATATATATATATATATATAATACTTATCTATATGATATTAATTTATATATGTCTCGGTCGGTTAGTGGGGAAGCTGAAGATATAAACTCTATTGCAGCTGCAATTTAAAAGTATAAACTCCCGGCTCGTCAATTATCTCATTCTACTCTTTAATAATTTCCATTTTCTACACTCAAAGTAATCATGTCATCTACACATTGACGTTACCCTTATAGATCAACCAATATTTTTTCTTTTAACATCGGCTTCTGTTTGTTAACATTTTGTAATAATGACATAAGTGACATAAGTATTAATCACTTATTTCCTCATTTATTAATTAAAATATAAATTGACAATTTGATCGCGATCATCAACACCGGTCATAGCTTGTGATTAACTGTTTTTTTTACATGATACATCTGTTCGCGTTGACACTAGCTCACGGTCCTTCGTATATCTTAAAGCCTCCCCTCGAAGTCGTGAGCGTATCTTATTTGTTTCTCTGTCATTCCAAGATTTCGTAAACATTCATGGTGTTTCGCTGCACTCAAACCTTTCGTGAAAACATCTGCTAGCATTCTCTTAGTAGACAAATATTTCAGACTAATAACAACTTTTTAGAACATATCTCGGATCAAATGGTGCCTTATCTCAGTATGTTTTGTTTTCGAATGATAATTTCTTTTCTGAGCAAGTTTTAAGGCATTGGTTATTATTAAATAATGTTGCAACCTTGCATTTCATCCCCACATTTCTGAATAGGGCCTGTAAATACATAGTTTTCTTAGTGGTCTCATGAATCGCCATATATTCAACTTCTGTGCTAGAGAGAGCAATAGTCCTCTGTTCACGTGCCTCCTAGCTTACCAGAGCTAAATAAATGCATACCCGGAGTATGACTTACGATATATAGCATTTGTCTCCTAGTCAGCATCAAGTACACCAAACAATAATAAACCAGTCCTCTCATACATTAACCCATAATTAGAGGTACCTTTTAAATATCTTAACACACGTGTCACCGCCTTCCAATGTTGACCATCATAATTAGTATTAAATTGATTGAGGTAGTTGAAGATCAGGCCTTGTGGAAACGGATAAATACATTACCGCACCAATGACATTTTGATATGGTAACTGCCTCATAACATCTTTCTTTATCTCTTTAGGCTTCTCTAGCTTGACAAGATCATCCATCGTAGTCATCACAGGCTTACACTTACCATATCAATCTAAAATCTTGGCAGTATTCTTTTTCACATCATTCATCCATGCATTATCATTCGTTGCAAATATTATATCATCTACATATATAGCAATTAACATTATTTTGTGACACAAATACACATGGATGTTGAGGCTCAAAACCTATCGATTTTAACGCGCTAATTAGCTTTTTATGACATTATAAACCTGAATCACGCACACCATATAATAGTATTTTTTTCAGAACTGGAAAAAATCAACATAAAGTTTTAAACAATAGCAGAAGCTAATAATAAACATTAAAATCGCTTATTACATGCTTGATACATAACTATTCTACTTCCAAACCAAAAATGCATGCAATTTAGTAGAAAAGTTTTCGAACAAAAGATATTTTTGTGACCGGATTAAAAAAAAAAAAAAAAAAAAAATATATATATATATATATATATATATATATATATATATATATATATACACATATATACATATATACTTATTCTTCACTGAAATAATGCGCTCCTCACGCGGTCGCTATAGAGTTTTGACGGAAATGTGGACATCGGAGAGAAATGTGAAATGATTACTTGTTTATTACTCAGAATGACGAAGTCAATAATGGTGTTGGATTGTTGGATGTGCAAGTATCCTATGCGTACTTCATGTTATAAACGTGATTCAAGATTTATTGTCAGCATCTATTTATTAGTCAAATAAAAATAGTACCAAATTAAAATTTACGCCCATAATAGCATGTGCGACAAATTTTATATGGCTAATAAATAGATATTTTGTTATGAATTTAAACTATCAATATGCATTTTATACAATAACTATTAGATTTTATTTTTGTAACTTTTTTTTGTTTAATTCAAGTAAGTGAAAGACAAAAATATATGTGCAGGGATTAAACAGTATAAAAACTTTTAAGAAAAACTATAGATTATTAATATTAATAGAGCAATCGTTATATTATGAACTAAATCACAATGGAATGAAAGCCAGAAGGAATAATAATTTTGCCTAATATATTTCTATCTATATATTTTTAAATATTTTATAAAAGTTTACTAAGTTGCCTAAGATTTTGATAGAAAAGTGAACTACCATGCTTTTACGCAGTTCTCAAATACCATTGGTTTTATGCAGTTCTCAGACATCTATTCTTCAGAATTTTGCAAATGCTCTATTTTGAATAAAACAGTCTAAACTTGGATTCATTAGTCTCAATATCTTATATAAAATCTTTTTCTGGTTTGAAATTACCTTGGACCGTTTTTCTCATTTTGTGGCTGTAATAACAGTTCTTGTACTGTACTCTCACCGACCACCAGTTCTCTTACTATACCCAAGCAGCGTCTCCGTAAATACTTTTTACTATATGTGGAGAAATAAGTTTGAACGAATTTCATTCAATTATGTACGATTTACTGATGTTGTAAATCATAATTAGTACCTTTTTTATTAATAATTATATACGATATTTTTTTTGTCACTGTACTAGTGATTTTAGGTATTCTTGAGCGCGAGAAATTATGATGGCTACTGGTGTTCCGAAAGCAATCGATAAGGCGATTTACGCTAATTTCAAGTACCTTTATTTGTGCTACTTCAATAAACTTCGCTGTACCTTCTTTCTTTATACTGACTTCTTTATGCTGTCTAATTGTATTTAAATACTATTTTTGAATATTTTTCCACTGTATTGACATGAAAACGCGTGTTCATTCTGAATGTATCGTATTAAAACCAAAAGGAGTTATTCTTCCTAAAATGTATTTATTTTAAAAATAAACAAAAACATAGTTTTAGCAATAATAACAATTTTACTAACAAAATTTCGTCCGAGGTGGTTTTTGTGTATTTTATGAATGGCACAGAAACAAAAACAATATAAACATTTGTTTGCAATTTCCCAAGAACAAAAGATTAGTTACAGGAAACCATGACTTTAACTAATTACAATTAATAAGCTAGTACGATATATTTCATAATCGTTCTCAAAATTTACGATCGCAGTGTAAATATAGGGTGACAGAAAAGTTTTTTTTTGGTTTTGGTAGAATGAAAATTATTTTCTACTTTAATTATTTATTAAATGTTATTTAATGTTTGTACATGATTTAGCATTAAAATAGGATTCCTATAATACAAAAATGTTTATTTATATTTACGAAAAAGTTTATACGCTTGCAAAAAAGCGCCCTTCATTTTGTAATGTTTACCAACCGAATTCACTTACTCTGCACCGAGTTATCTCAGCTTTACGGGTTGTTTCACATAGTCATAATAGATGGCGATAATACTATTAGTGTTAATTAAGGCAGGACTATTTAGGTGATAGCTTTATTAAGACAGTACAGCTTTTTTGGTACAAGTTTTTAGTCAATATTTATTTGGTCGAGTGGTAGGTACTTACAATAAATTGAGTTTCATCTAAATGGCTAGAATAGTGCCTTATACCTTCTATTTTTCAGAATTCTGTATCTAAAAGATAATAACATAACCCTTGTATTGAGACTTCTGTGTGTGTTCGTAGGTCACGGATATTTTTCTCGGCAAAAATGGGCGTAAATACCGTAGCTTCTCTTTCCAAATGTTCGAAGTTTATGAGCAGAAAAGCTTGAAATATATAAAACTGATGTGAAAGTCTTGTACATATTACAGTAAAAATAGAACAACGGATATATCTACTTTCTGAGAAAAAAAGTCCTTAATTTTTGAGACTATAATTATGTGCGTATGTACTTATCCATTTGCAATGTAATTTTATATTGCATTTTATGATATCGTGGGGAATATTACAAATACTTTCCCACGAGCAGCATTATGAATTTACTAGTGACTTGACAGTAGTTCTCAAAGATGGTATGAGAAATACGATCCGGTATAACATGGCTTATTCTCATACTGAATATATATCTGATCTAACGTCAAACCGAATTTGGTATTCGTAGCGGATAAAAACCTCTTGAAATAATTCATAATTAAATAAATAATTGCTTCTTTTTTAGAAATTACTCTTTCCCCGAATCCAGCAATAGTGATGTCAGAAGTGTAAAGATAGGTTTTTACTAATGCTCATCATCTTATCCCTTATTCTCTTCATTTGGGTCTTATTTACTACTGCTTTCAAAAATGAAAAAAAAAACTGGAAATTACTTTGCTGAATTGAGTGTCTGTATCTCGCTTTAGTTTAGTTAGTTTTTAGTCTTTGTATTTCGCTTTAGTTTAGTTTGGTTCGGTTAGCGTAAATTACTTTGCTGAATTGAGTCACTGTACCTCGCTTTAAAATTAGAAATTACTTTGCTGAATTGAGTCTCTGAATCTCTGTATCTCGCTTTACCCTGATCGCCCTATTACATGGACACTTTTTTCCTGGGTAGAAATTCATATCATATGGATTTGTGCGAAACTGTTATCGCGGCTACCTTCACTGGATAAAATCGCTGGAATATCCTGCCTGGAGCACCTGATATCGCCGCTGAATCCTGTTTTGGAAATCCATAATCTCGTAAATTAAAAAAAATGCAGCTGGTATAGCTGCAAATGAAGGCACAGCTTAATTCGTACTAATGATGGACTTACATCTTCTTTTATGTAATATGTTTTTCTGCAGAAATCCTAAGAATTTCAGCTCAGCAATTGACAAAATAGAAGAAAAAAAAACGCTTTATTCTCATACTTAATACATATCTGACCTAACAACAGACCGAATTTGATATTTGTAATAGACGTAAGCCTCTTGGGATAATGAATTATGAAATAAAAATTAAATTCTTTCTCAGTTTTACTCGTACTTGGCGCTTTTTTACCATGAACTATTAATATTTTGGAATCGATTTCCGGGCGAATATAATACTATGTTGTCTCATCACTCAAAAATTAAAAATTATATAGGTCACTTCCAGTAGATCACGGTCAACGATTCGGTAAAAATAACGTGTTTCCAATGATCTATATAATATGTTTTGTATTACGGAGGTCCCTTGTTGTTCATCTGATAAATAAATTGAAATACAAATTTTAATGCTGACATTCAGTTACGACCTTACATATAAATGGAAATACGATTGTAATAAAGTACCATTCACGCCTGGGGTTATATGGTGTTGAGTACAGGTTGCGGTCAATCCTTTTAGTATTTCTGGGTGGCTGCTTCTATTGATGGATTTCTTTCCGAATGGTGTGCACCGTAACGTATGCGAAATAAATTACTTTGGCTATATCGGTGGAATGCTTCAATTTATTAGAAAGAAATGGTTATTACTTATTTATTTCTCATTACCACGGTAACCAAAGTAATCATATACATATACTTTTGAATTCACTATATTATATGTATATTTTGTATCTAAAATGTGCGAACAAACCTTTATTTTTATATGATTATAATCAGTCCGTTCATCGACCAATGTTCTCTATTTCTTAAACAAGAAATACTTTACTAAATAGTTAAAATTTGCATTTATTTTACCTATTTTATTACTATAAAATTAAAAAACAATATTTCTTCTTCTTCAATGGCACAAGAACCCTTACAAACGAACTTCTTATATATATACATATATATATATATATATATATATGTGTGTGTATATATATATATATATATATATATATATTGCCATACAACTTTCAAAGTGAAATTGGAATAAATTAAATATCACGGTTTCCTTTCGAAACTATGAGCGGACAACCACCATGCAGGCATTGCTCTCACGAATGGAAGTTCATATGAGAGAGACATCAACATATTCGATGCGATATTCACCATTAATATTCCAAAACTTAATGTTTCAAATCATTCAAAATTATTATTTAAATAATTTACAAATGTACATTTACAAATGTACACTATGACTGAAATTGGACCCGAAACCATTACTTTGGCTTCTGCAAATGGGCTAAGGCCGTATAGTCCATAATAACTGCGAACATTCCCAATAAACATACACATTTCCATTGAACACGGATAGAAATTTGATAATAGATATTTCAAAAAGTGTTTTATTATTTGTGCCTTATTCTTGCTTACCTAAGTAAAAATAAATGAGAATACAACCGCTGTATATATTATATTCCTTTTTTGTGCAATCTCTAGGCTTATTAAAACTCCTATAACCCAATGGAATAAGAAAGAATCCAATTTTCGAAAAATGAATTTATTTTTGTACCATTAATATAAACAATCGGTTTTCAAAACTTTCAGTGCTACTCTCGTAAATCAATTTGTACAAGTAATCGGTACTGTACAAACGTTCAAAATTTACACGTGACATCACTGTTACTGGGTAACTTTATAGACCTCTCACATCTTAAATCTTTATTGAAAATATTTTTAAAATATGTTAATACTCGACTCAAGGAGCCTTCTTTAAATTATACTTCAAAACTCTAGGTACAAATGTCTAAACTTGTCAGCCTTTGTCGGGAATTGCGTAGCATGGATAAAATTCCAATCGAAGTCAGTTATGATTTAATGATATCTTTTTAACTCCTTTTACCAGTATCTTAGCTTTGTTAAAATAAATTTATTCCAAAAATATTATTTTAGAGAACCTGATGTAATTAAATTCATTAACTTATAACAAATAAAGTGGGCATAATACTTACTACCAATATATGAATACATAAAAAATAAACACTAGCTTCTCCGACATTCACCAGCCCTAAAATCAGACCTAACAATAGTGAAATGACTACCTTAAAAGTAATTTACACAATCTGTTAAGCCAGATAAAAAATGTAAAGATCTGAACCTTCTTAGGAAATGTATAGATCTCAACCGATTTTAATGAAAACAAATTTAAAGATCTGAACCGACAAAAAGTCACCACGAAAGAAGTTCATTTGTAAGGGTTCCTGTGCCATTGAAGAAGAAGAAATATTGTTTTTTAATTTTATAGTAATAAAATACGTAAAATAAATGCAAATTTTAACTATTTAGTAAAGTATTTCTTGTTTAAGAAATAGAGAACATTGGTCGATGAACGGACTGATTATAATCATATAAAAATAAAGGTTTGTTCGCACATTTTAGATACAAAATATACATATAATATAGTGAATTCAAAAGTATATGTATATGATTACTTTGGTTACCGTGGTAATGAGAAATAAATAAGTAATAACCATTTCTTTCTAATAAATTGAAGCATTCCACCGATATAGCCAAAGTAATTTATTTCGCATACGTTACGGTGCACACCATTCGGAAAGAAATCCATCAATAGAAGCAGCCACCCAGAAATACTAAAAGGATTGATCGCAACCTGTACTCAACACCATATAACCCCAGGCGTGAATGGTACTTTATTACAATCGTATTTCCATTTATATTTAAGTTCGTAACTGAATATCAGCATTAAAACATATGTAGGGAGGCAACTCATTTGTATTTCAATTTATTTATCAGATGAATAACAAGGGACCTCCGTAATACAAAACATATTATATAGATCATTGGAAACTCGTTATTTTTACCGAATCGTTGACCGTGATCTAATAGAAGTGACCTATATAATTTTTAATTTTTGAGTGATGAGACAACATAGTGTTATATTCGCCCGGAAATCGATTCCAAAATATTAATAGTTCATGGTATAAAAGCGCCAAGTACGAGTAAAACTGAGAAAGAATTTAATTTTTATTTCATAATTCATTATCCCAAGAGGCTTATGTCTATTACAAATATCAAATTCGGTCTGTTGTTAGGTCAGATATGTATTAAGTATGAGAATAAAGCGTTTTTTTTCTTCTATTTTGTCAATTGCTGAGCTGAAATTCTTAGGATTTCTGCAGAAAAACATATTACATAAAAGAAGATGTAAGTCCATCATTAGTACGAATTAAGCTATGCCTTCATTTGCAGCTATACGGGCTGCATTTTTTTTAATTTACGGGATTATGGATTTCCAAAACAGGATTCAGCGGCGATATCAGGTGCTCCAGGCAAAATATTCCAGCGATTTTATCCAGTGAAGGTAGCAGCGATAACAGTTTCGCACAAATCCATATGATATGAATTTCTACCCAGGAAAAAAGTGTCCATGTAATAGGGCGATCAGGGTAAAGCGAGATACAGAGATTCAGAGACTCAATTCAGCAAAGTAATTTCTAATTTTAAAGCGAGGTACAGTGACTCAATTCAGCAAAGTAATTTACGCTAACCGAACCAAACTAAACTAAAGCGAGATACAGAGACTAAAAACTAACTAAACTAAAGCGAGATACAGACACTCAATTCAGCAAAGTAATTTCTAGTTTTTTTTTTCATTTTTGAAAGCAGTGGTAAATAAGACCCAAATGAAGAGAATAAGGGATAAGATGATGAGCATTATTAAAAACCTATCTTTACACTTCTGACATCACTATTGCTGGATTCGGGGAAAGAGTAATTTCTAAAAAAGAAGCAATTATTTATTTAATTATGAATTATTTCAAGAGATTTTTATCCGCTACTCGGTGCAGAGTAAGTGAATTCGGTTGGTAAACATTACAAAATGAAGGGCGCTTTTTTGCAAGCGTATAAACTTTTTCAAAAATATATATAAAAATTTTTGGAATCCTATTTTAATGCTAAATCATGTACAAACATTAAATAACATTTAATAAATAATTAAAGTAGAAAATAATTTTCATTCTACCAAAACCAAAAAAAAACTTTTCTGTCACCCTATATTTACACTGCGATCGTAAATTTTGAGAACGATTATGAAATATATCGTACTAGCTTATTAATTGTAATTAGTTAAAGTCATGGTTTCCTGTAACTAATCTTTTGTTCTTGGGAAATTGCAAACAAATGTTTATATTGTTTTTGTTTCTGTACCATTCATAAAATATACAAAAATCACCTCGGACGAAATTTTGTTAGTAAAATTGTTAATATTGCTAAAAATATGTTTTTGTTTATTTTTAAAATAAATACATTTTAGGAAAAATAACTACTTTTGGTTTTAATACGATACATTCAGAATGAACACGCGTTTTCATGTCAATACAGTGGAAAAATATTCAAAAATAGTATTTAAATACAATTAGACAGTATAAAGAAGTAGTCAGTATAAAGAAAGAAGGTACAGCGAAGTTTATTGAAGTAGCACAAATAAAGGTACTTGAAATTAGCGTAAATCGCCTTATCGATTGCTTTCGGTAGCCATCATAATTTCTCGCGCTCAAGAATACCTAAAATCACTAGTACAGTGACAAAAAAAATATCGTATATAATTATTAATAAAAAAGGTACTAATTATGATTTACATCAGTAAATCGTACATCATTGAATGAATTTCGTTCAAACTTATTTCTCTACATATAGTAAAAAGTATTTACGGAGACGCTGCTTGGGTATAGTAAGAGAACTGGTGGTCGGTGAGAGTACAGTACAAGAACTGTTATTACAGCCACAAAATGAGAAAAACGGTCCAAGGTAATTTCAAACTAGAAAAAGATTTTATATAAGATATTGAGACTAATGAATCCAAGTTTAGATTGTTTTATTCAAAATAGAGCATTTGCAAAATTCTGAAGAATAGATGTCTGAGAACTGCATAAAACCAATGGTATTTGAGAACTGCATAAAGGCATGGCAGTCCACTTTTCTATCAAAATCTTAGGCGATTTAGTAAACTTTTATAAAATATTTAAAAATATATAGATAGAAATATATTAGGCAAAATTATTATTCCTTCTGGCTTTCATTCCATTGTGATTTAGTTCATAATATAACGATTGCTCTATTAATATTAATAATCTATAGTTTTTCTTAAAAGTTTTTATACTGTTTAATCCCTGCACATATATTTTTGTCTTTCACTTACTTGAATTAAACAAACAAAAAGTTACAAAAATAAAATCTAATAGTTATTGTATAAAATGCATATTGATAGTTTAAATTCATAACAAAATATCTATTTATTAGCCATATAAAATTTGTCGCACATGCTATTATGGGCGTAAATTTTAATTTGGTACTATTTTTATTTGACTAATAAATAGATGCTGACAATAAATCTTGAATCACGTTTATAACATAAAGTACGCATAGGATACTTGCACATCCAAGAATCCAGCACCATTATTGACTTCGTCATTCTGAGTAATAAACAAGTAATCATTTCACATTTCTCTCCGATGTCCACATTTCCGTCAAAACTGTATAGCGACCGCGTGAGGAGCGTGAAATATTTCAGTGAAGAATAAGTGTATATACATATATATATATATATATATATATATATATATATATATATACATATTTTCTTTTTTTTTTTAATCCGGTCACAAAAATATCTTTTGTTCGAAAACTTTTCTACTAAATTGCATGCATTTTTGGTTTGGAAGTAGAATAGTTATGTATCAAGCATGTAATAAGCGATTTTAATGTTTATTATTAGGTTCTGCTATTGTTTAAAACGTTATGTTGATTTTTTCCAGTCCTGAAAAAAAATACATTTAAAAAATACATACTAAAAGTTTTAGACAACAAAAAAGCGTCCGTAAGATTAAACCCAATTGAATAAAAATCTCATCACTATTTCAAAATGTCAAGATGTCCGAAGGGCCGTGAGCTAGTGTTAACGGGAATACATGTATCATGTAAACAAAAAGTTAGTCGCAAGCTATGACCATAACCTATTAGAAAATTAGAATAAGTGTCAGAAGTAAAGAATAAGTGGTACTTAAACCGATATCCTAATAGGTTATGCCCTAAATAGAAAACGGAGTATATTTAAATTACGATACCAATCCTACTATTGCATTGAAAGGTGAAATACTTTGCACTTTTTGGAAAGGGTTGAACCTACAGTAATTTATATGAATGCATTCGGAGCAAAACTTTACTACAAAGAAAAGGAGACACTGAAAGGTAAATTCGACTCTAATTCGGAAGTTGGAATCTTCATGGGATATGACAAACGATCTATAGAATATATTCTTATAGAATTTACGACCCTGAAACTAATAGAATTATTATAACATGAGACGTTAATTTCATGAACGAAAGTGCATTTGATAATACGAGGAGATCCTTGACAGTGAAGATGAAGAAGATAAAAGTATAGGTTTAGATCTGAATGAACAACATATTAATGAAGAAAAAGCAAAGGAGCACAAATCATACATAAAAGTTATAAGAAGTAAATCTTGAGTGAGAAAATCGCTTGAGAATGTACATGACGATTTTGAAACTGCAACAAACGATAGAGTAACAAGACAAATAAATACAACAGTATCATGAAGAATGGATATAATATATACAGCGGTTTTTTTTCTCATTTATTTTTACTTAGGTAAGCAAGAATAAGGCACAAATAATATGCTATTAAAACACTTTTTGAAATATCTATTATCAAATTTCTATCCGTGTTCAATGGAAATGTGTATGTGTATTGGGAATGTTCGCAGTTATTATGGACTATACGACCCTAGCGCATTTGCAGAAGCCAAAGTAATGGCGTCGGGTCCAATTTCAGTCATGGTGTACATTTGTAAATTATTTAAATAATAATTTTGAATGATTTGAAACATTAAGTTTTGGAATATTGATGGTGAATATCGCATCGAATATGTTGATGTCTCTCTCATATGAACTTCCATTCGTGAGAGCAATACCTGCATGGTGGTTGTCCGCTCATAGTTTCGAAAGGAAGCCGTGATATTTAATTTATTCCAATTTTACTTTGAAAGGTGTATGGCAATATTTTTTTATATATATATATATATATATATATATATATATATAATTTTATTTTGAATTTTTATTTCAAAATCGCATCGAGAATGATTTAATAAGGACAGGTATTTTAAAAATAATATTTTTATAAAATTAATTCCAATGTTTACTATTTTCTAACTTTTTGAGTTAGACCTCATACTATGAAAATTTTGCTACCGTAAAAACTAACTTTGCCCCGCAGTTTCACTTGGGTCTAATTATCTTATTTATGCTTCTCTCACTCCACTCTGCTCCGATCCCCAAACGACATCAATCATCGGGGTCAGAAGTATATCGGCGGGTATATTCGGGACAACCAGCTAATAAATAAGCCGATTTTTTTCCATGTGGTGCCGTTCAAGCAGTGGTCCTTCAAGCCTTCTGTTACATTTATTATCTGGGTTCTGTCTCTGTGAATCGTAGCATGATGATATTAAGCCTATAATTTTCTTCAAAGTAGGGCTTTCTAACAAGAAAAAATAGACATGAGCCCATTTGGGTTTCATTTTCTTTGACGTTCTTTAATCGCTAATTGCATATTATGAAACGGCGTTTCTTATGAAACATTGTCAACTGAGCGACGACAATGTTGTCTCAGTACTATTATTCTACGTAAGTGACTTGGCTAGGTGTGTTTGGTTCTTCAGTTCTCTGCGTAGTTTTATCTTTCTAGGAGTATCCTCTAAGGCCACTACTTAGATCTTCTAAAGCCACTACATAGTTTCCCACAAAACGAGATGAGCAGCAAAATTGTAATGTCACGTTGAAAGTAATAAAATGTATTTATGTTGAGTCTTAATGTTCATTTGGTGTCTTTATTGCTACAAGAGACTGTAATATGTGGTAAATGTAAAAAGAGGTAGACTAATAAAATAACGACCTATTATATACCTCACATTGACGAGAATAGCGCAAAGGTATAAAATAAGTGATTATACGCCCATACATCGACTTTGGAAAGTTTGTAAATTTTAGACGTAATTTAAATATGGAAACACACTTCGCACGTTGACGTAAGTCGAGCTGAGACAAAATGCTTCCCTTTTGTGAAATATATTTATTTTTGGTGGAAAATGAATATATGTGTAGTCAAAATGAGAAAACACCATAACGGATAGACATGTGAACTTAAAAACCATGTCACTTATCATAGGTAGGTCCACTTTTTTTACTCGCATGTAATTCACCGTCGTTTGAAATTAATGAATATTAAGTAACTTATGTTTTGATAATTTTAAACTAAAAAGTACGACGTATTTTAATATTATGTTTCGAATATCTCGATGAAATATATTGTTGATTACATTAATTTCAAAATAGTAATTTTATCGTTATATATATTCAAGCCGCAATTGCAAACATTTATATTGTGATTTATTTAACGTACTGAATATTTTCTATTTATAGTTGATAGTTACAATACAAAAGCTTAACTGTTTGGATCACAAAAACGTTCGTATTAAATATGAGTTCGAAATTGATGTAGCCAAGTTTTGCATTCACTGATGAGTATAGTACAATATTATGTACAATAGGATACGAACACACAAACGTACTCCACAACAACACATATTTAAAACTGATCTCAAAGAAATAAAATTCAAATTGACTTTGCACAACTGCCTTGGCTTACTACAGATAAATTATGTTGACAAAGCACTTATTTTTTTCGATGATACTGTGTATTACTTTATACATACCAACACTTCAATGGTTAAAATAAATTAAAAGCAGGGAGAAAGAAAAAAAATGATTGCAAATAACCTGGTAAGTCGCATACATAAGTGTAATCATTTCCACCAACAAATTATTAAACATAAATCTAATTTGACTTTACTTCAATATTACAAAAATACATACATATTTATATATATATATATATATATATATAAATATAAATATATATATATGTGTGTGTGTGTGTGTGTGTGTGTGTGTGTGTGTGTGTGTGTGTGTGTGTGTGTGTGTGTGTGTGTGTGTGTATGCAACAGGTAAATTAAGTGTGCAAAAATAAATAATGTAAAAACAAATTGATAATGATAACAGTATTAAAACAATCCGGAAGGTAGTGAAAGATAAAATTTACATAAAAAAATGAAACTACAAATATTGACACACTGACTTACGATAAAGCGACATTTACAGACTAACTTACATAGCTACTTACATAGCAAACAGTCGTAATAAACATTTTGCTGGTATAGGTGGAAAGTTAGCAAATAATCTACTAACAGATATGTAAAAGTTGGAAGAAAACCTTATCAAAAAATTTAGCTGTTCTTCAAATGTTAGTTATATCTTTAAAATAACTGATATCACGAATGAGGAGGTGAAAAATTGTATAAAAGTATTACGGAAAATTAATTCTAGAGGACGTATTTTCTTAAATCAGTATGTGATGAGATTGCAAAACCTCTTATTCATATTTGTAACGTAAGTATACACACTGGTACTTTCGCTACCCGATTCAAGGAAGCCAGCGTCGTGCCAGTATTTAAAGAAGTTGACATGACGGATACTAACAACTGAAGACCTATTTCGTTGCTTAACGTTTTAGGAAATAACTTGAAAAATATTTAAATAGCAAACTGACTAAATTTTTAGAAATATGCAAAATATACTCTGACAAACAATTTGGCTTTAGGTGTGGAAGAGGAACGGAGGATGCTCTAAGGAGAGTCAACGATTATATAACAAAGCAAATAGATGCAAACGACAAATGCCTTGCTGTGTTCCTTGATTTTGATTTGACAAGTGTACCATAAAGACAATATATTGTGGACTGGCTCAATAAATACTAAATTATAGTGTACTTGCTTGACCCTTGCTAATATATGTCTCCAATAGTAAAGTCAAAAGTAAACCGGAGCGTGTGTGCGTTTTTGTGTGTCTCTGTGTGCGCTTATAATTATCCTAGATGCAATAAATACAGTTATAGTTTAAATTAACTAGAACTGGCTGAATATATTAAAATTATTTTAATACACTTCTCTTACTTGAAATAATACTTTTTATTAGGCAATTAAAGTTTGGATTAACTGAAAAATGTATAATGTATATGTGTGAGCGCGTCATCACTTTAATTTAGTGTTCCTAATTTGTTTCTTTATCCAACACATTTTATTGTTAACAGTTAGTAATAAGTATTTTAACGATAAATGCATAAATGAAGAAAAACTCATCACGCCTTTAATTTATGACGAACTTCAACGTACATATTCCATAACTTGAAGTATTGGTTTAAATAAATGACAACTCATCTACAAATATATTTTACTGTATAGCTATTACTGTAGTGTGTTCCCTGCTATATTTATCAACGGGCACAATTGGAAATGACCTTATGAAGGAACGTCGTTGTTTAAGAGAAAACTATGTAAAATTGCTTTAATGAAACCTAGGTTTACATAGAAAACATGGAAAAAAAATATACTTCAAGTCATACTTTTTACGTTATGGTTTACATTTACCGATTTAGAAAGTGCGGCACTGATAATTCAAAACTTCTACTAAATATGGCAAAATTTGAAAGCGTAACATCAAACTTATATACCTACGATGTCATTTCACTAGCATTTAATTTTAAAAATCTATAATTCATCCTAATTACAATGGAATTTGTCCGCTAATGAAAATGTAGTACCACGTGTAATAATTATACGACTTCGTGGATGCTTGGTGACAATTAATAAAAATATGAGCGTCCTGTCCCTAAATAGTATATAGTTTGCGCACATCGCTTAACATATTAGTGTTGGGACCACTGATAAGGTCTAAGCTCACCCTTAAATGTCGTAACTTGACGCTAATATGGTTTAAATTAACAAGTTTTAATGAAATAATCAAATTATTAATAAGCCTTTTAAGTTGATTATATGTATAATAGCATTTAAAACCATGTCATGTATCATGATACATGATGTATTAGTTACCTTATTTTTCTCGGCAATTTTAAACATGCCCTTTACAGTTAAAAATCATTAAAGTAATTTTTAATAAGATTTGAGCCACGATTTTGGGTTAATGTTTTTTCTAAATTTCTTATATAAAACACTTGTTTGAAATACGTTTTGGAAATATTCATGTTATAAATTTAATAAAAAATGACTGATATGCAAGTAATTGTGATTAGGTATTTTGTATTCAAAATTTTAAAAGTATTTCCACTTAAAAAACGTCATGTTTTTGTATGTAAATTAGTATGTACGGGGTTGGTTTTTCTATTATATCGATCTAGATACTTCCACACTACTCATACATTCAAATGAAAAAAAGAAACAAATTAATTTATTACAATGTAAATATATTTCAATATTTCCTTCATAAAAACCAAAGTTAGTCGGTCTAAACATTATACTGCTTACAAGTTAATTAATATCGTTTTTGCTAATATTTATTTCTTTCTACCACAATTACGTGTAAATATACGCTAGGGATGCTTCTTAGCTCATTTATTAACGTTATTATATTTAATGAAAATATCTTCATCAAATCCGTGTTTTTATTCAGTTTAAAATTTATGGAATATTAACTTATTTTGTAGTTTCGTCGGAAAATGTTATAGTAGATAATAAACAGTTTTCACATCGGTACAGTTGGAGGATGAACTATTGGACCGATAAACAAAATGGGGTGGACGCATATTATTTGTTGTACTTGTTTAACAATCGAGAGGTCCGTAGACAGAAGACCTGCCAAAATCGGTAATGCGTACCTTGAATAATTGCTATAAGCTTTGGCCAGAGTCATGAGCGACGCCCGTTGCGAATTAAGGACACCACGCTCAATCTGCCGGATTTCGACGCACTACAAAGCCCATACCGATGGGGCATAGGCCAATATACTAAGTTATATTGCCGTATACATCAGTTTGGGGATTGTGAGATTTAGCCAGCAAACCGGACCATGGCGTGAAAGGCAACCCTGGCCCTCTCTCCAATGCACCGCGCTGTAGCATAAAGCTCCGATATGAATCGGCGACTATACCAAAGATACCAAATTATATGAGTCCATCCCGCATACCGATCCAGACCCAGATCTATTACCACAGTCGGCTCCCTCGCCAGTCTGTTTTTGAAAAGGATAGCGTTAGACTTTTAGGAGACAAAGCTCAATCTGTTCTTAATACACCAGTCAAGTATTCTGGTGAAGAAGTGTACTACGCGGTTCTCTTCGGTTCGCTACTTTGACCGAAAGTAACGTGCCGCTGCATAAGCGAAAGTCCTGAATCCCCGAAGGGGTATTGCAAGGATCCCATCGTATAACATATTCTATAAATTAGGCCAAAAACTGAGTACAGCCCCTAATCAAAGTTTTCATTTTTTGTGAGTGAATTGAACACTTCTGTCCTGCAAATATAATACTCTGTTACAAAAGTAATACATAATCAACCGGCGGAGATCCATTGATATTACTCGGGACTTTAACGCAGTCGTAATGGTTTGCCACGAGGAATTATCACATGTATCAAACGTCGAGAAAAAAGGAACTTACTTCAACCACTACTACTATGTTCACGGTCATTACTTTAATTTTCAAACCACTGTTCAAGTCAGGGTTCCGATAATGTTGCGGACACCTAGCATAGCTAAATATAAAATCTTCTACGGCTTTCTTATACATATTCGAACGCCTTGAGAAATAAAGCAAGATCGAGTTTTCGCATCAGCACAGAGAATCACCAGACTCCATCCGGTGGAGCAGTGAATGGTGTTTAGGTGCTCAAAAAAGTATTCGCTGGACGTCGAGACTGAAGATATGTACTATTTACAAGAAATTGTAACTGGCTGAGAGAAATCTGAGCCACTACGCAGGTATTTAGCCAAGTGATCAATAGTAAGACAATAAAAAACGGACATAATTTCCGGAACAAGGAATAGGTTTAGTCACACGATGTATTCCCTTAATGTAAACTGTTTCTGTACACACGCTATGCAAAAATATTAAAAAAACTCGGTATTAAACGTTCTTTTTGAAGCGTCTGCAGGTGACAGGTGTTTTGTGAGGTGTGCTTGCAATCCTTTCCGTCATGTCCTTTATCGGTGGAAAAGTGTAAAATATCCTGACAACGTCCCGATTATACACCCATAGCCACACAACAAATAAAGAAACAATCAGGTAGCCGTGGACCAGTTCCTATGCCGTAAGTACGCATGCACGCTCGCAGGTACGCACGCACGCACATACGCATGCATATACAGGGTTTCTAGCCCCCTGTAAAAAAGCTAACGCTAACGCGTCCTTTTGTTCTACCTAACATCTATTTTCTACAACGTGCCTCTATTTTTGCCATTATTACAAAAGCATAATTTGAAGTGTTATTTTCGTGTTTGTGATGTATACTGGTAAAATGGTTGAAGACAATAATAAAATCTAAATTAGTTAAGTACTAATGGACTATCGATATTGAAACTCAAAAGTCAAAGCAATGAAAACTATAGTTTAACGTTTTACGATGAAACGTTCCGATACAAATATTGTTTTCAATAAGAGAGCGAATAATAGCATTGTTGAGAAATACGTTCGTGAGGGTTAGGGATATGAATTTCGCAAAGAATGTTTCTGTCAACATCCATAAAAAATAAAGCGCATATTAAAAGTGATATTCCAGCTCATAGTATAATCAGAGCAATACTTTCATAATATGTATCTTTGTTCTAAGTAAAGTAGGAACTACGCCAATAGCCGTAGATTTCATGCAAGTTAAATTGAAATACCTTATGTAATGTTATTTAATGCCGTAGCCCCATTTTTGCATACTAATGATTCAACTAGAATGTGAAATACTCGAATACTGATATTTTCTAGAAGTAATTTATTATTTGGTTAGAAGATAAAATTGTTCCCAAAGTGGATAGAAAATTAATTATGGACATTTTTCTAGACATTATTGTCTTATTTAACGAAAGAGAAAGTCAATAACTGTTTTTAACATATTTTTTCTCACGATGTAGTAAATACCACTGTAAAACTTAAAAAAAACTTCTCGTCAATCCATTGTATATGGAGGATACAACACTAATAATTATTATGAGGCTATGAGGATATTCTAAGATATTGTTCTTCAGAGATGTAAAGCTTTCAATGTTGGAAGATTTTGTGCTTGTAACGTTTAAGACATATCACAGAAAACTATTCATATATTTGGCATATAATTACAAATTTTATAAACTGATCATCGCTAATAAAAAATACTTTGAGAGCTCAAAAAATATTAGGGAAGTTACACAAATTCGTTGAATCTAAACTGGGCATCCTACTAAGTTGAAATGCTAAAAATAAAAAATACTTCTATACTGATTAAATGGTTTTTTTGGTCATGTACTTTTTTAAGGACTTTTAACGTAAAGCTTCTTTTTATTCATAACTTGCTTTAGAGCCAATTTTATGGTGACAAACAAAATTAAGGTAACCCCTACATTATGCCTATTATATTATTTGAAACCCTTCTAAAGTACGTCACCATGTGAGACTTACTAAAGTCGGATTGCTGATTTTTACCATCTGAAAATGTTATCTCAGTTCATCTCCATCAGAGGGGACCTATTAAAATAACTTTTCTATATATGCTACCCATCTGGCAAGACAGCGGTTCATCACTACGAGCGACAATGTGATCGTGCATACGTCCCTGATTTTAATAAAATTCTAATAATTCATTTAATAGTCTCATAGTCATTTTATACAGCACAGTTATTTTTCGGAAATGACACGTTTTCTAACAAAAATGGTCGCACAATATTTAATAATTAACTTTTCCTTAAAAATAATAAAATTGATAAACTAGTTACACCTATTGAGATTTGTATAGAGAATACATTTTAAACAAAATTATTGCAACGAATCGTTCGATAACATCAAATAAAATAATGTTGCAACTAATCTTTCGATAACATCAATTTTTTCAGTTATATCATACAAGGCTTTTTATTTCACTCCCTCGCAGGGAGAAGCTACAGAGAAAGTAGTGTTTACCATTTTGTATTGATTATATTATCTTCTTGAGCTGATCGATATGTGTAGTAAAGTGTGACAAAATAAGTAGAAAAAATTACCGTTATTAACAATAAATAAATAAAGTAATTGTTTTTCAACAGTAAAACTAATAAGTAACTTGGTATCAAAAATTTATATTTGGAAAATCTATTTTCCTCCATTGCTTTTTGACACTTTCCTTGAGTGATTTGTATAGTATCTTTTCGCACTCGATTATATTTTTGAATGTCTGTGAAAATCACTAAAACGTGCAGATATGTTGAATGCTTGCAAACGGCTAATGTAGGTGCGGTCAATGGATCGCATTTTGGTTCCCCACGGCCGGAGCGCGAATGGTGTTCTTTGCAAACATAACTCAATGGTTACACTACAATTTCAACAGTCACAAACTTTAATATTACACTTAGTTTACAATAGTAATAACGGGATTTATAAACAAAACCAACCTCAGACCATGTGTTCAATATATTCCAGCAAGCGGCTGATACATATGACGACGCAATCAGTATATAGTAATATATTGAAAGAATTGTTATTTTAATTTATCTCCATTTAAAATGGGGGACAATTTTTTTGCATACCTCATCGTATGGGGTTTTGATAGAGAAATGGAATTGTATTGATATTAATAGTTAATTTTAATAATACCGGTGTTCGGCGTATTTCGTAGAAAAATTTCACTTTAAATCATACTATAGTAAAATAAATGGACTATAAATTAAAATAGATAGGGGATTTTCAATAATTTTCATTGCAGATAATTTGTTTGTGTTAGAAATCCAGTTAATACCAAAGTTCTGAAACTTGGTCTGTAAATAAGATTGAAGACAGAAGTGTGTGAGTAAATAGGTGAAATAAAATTTCGAAGTATAACCCGAAGCATAAAAAATGTACAAATTTTCTAATGAGATAATATGGACCCTGTGGAAAAATGAAGATATTGATGTAACCACGAATTCCCTTGATATGGGAGCTGTATTCATTTATATAACGGACTTGAGGAATATCTAATGTGTTCAAGTTTTTTGTCAAGTTTCTTAATTTAGATCAGGAAAGCCAACATCTCCGTAGTCAATAGTAAAGTAAGTCTTTAACGAAGATTTTTTTTATTTTGTTTTTAAAAAAATCTATCTTCGTCTAATACTTGTTTTTTGAAAAAGAATATTTTGCTGAATATACCAATAAAATTGGTTATTTACGATATCCTTGAATCTAATCGAATTTCTATCAGTTTATGTGCCTATGTAGGACAAAGCATGAAGTTATACCTTTGTATCCTGGCTAATATTATAAATGCGAAATTTTGACTCTATATCCCAACTAATATTATAAATACGAAAGTTTCAATGAATGGATATAAGTTGGATGCATGTTTCTTACATTATTATTAATTAACATGTAGGTAATTCTTTATCCCGATGTCTGAAGTAGTACTGCTTCCTATCTTTTATGACGTTCACTAAATCCCTGCTTGCACTCATTGCAATTTATAAAGCGCTATCATCAGATTATTGCCAAACCTCGATCCGTGAACTTAAAACCCACCCTAGTGAAAACACGTGTTAAAACTAGTTTAAAAATAAGAGATGCTTTTAAACGATTTCAGTTGAGTATTTTAAGAAATCACATAACTTTAGTTATTCTAAGGTACTTTAACTATGTTTCTAGTTGTACATATTTATTTAGCCTATTGGTAATTACAGCTATATGGTTTTATTATATTGTTTCGTAGTATCAATTATATACTTTCATAATCCCTTTATTTTATTACAACTTTTATTGTAACATTTTGTAACAGTTGATACTTTTACAAGTTATATCAAAGGTCTTTCATTTTAGTTTATATTTTATCTGTTACGATTGAATCACTTTATTCGTAATTTTTCAAAATTCTGCAATCATGTTCGTTCATTTGTCTGAAAAATGTGTGTAAGAAATTGGGACCATTATTTAATTAATTTATCCGCATAATTGGAATTGTTTAACTTACAAACTTGGGTTGCAATTAAAATAAAGTTAAAATGGTTAAAATAAAGTAATTTTCATATGAGAGCAAAGCTAAAAATTAATCGACTTTATTTATTTTTATCACAAATAGTCATAGAACACTTTCCGTCTTCCACAGACATGTCGGTGTCCATCAACAGATGTTTAAGCGTTCAGTTTATAAGCCGCTGTCAAATCTGAAAATATCTTCAATGTTATGTTACTGCATAAATACGTAAGACGTTCAACCAGAAAGCTCATTTTAGAAACAAACCAAACTTAAGGAGGTTGAATTTTTATTACGTCGCATATTCTGCGCTGAAGTTATTCGAATCGAAATGAAATTTCGCACATAATATTTGTGCAGACGAACGTCTGTCAGATGCTGGCAAAAACGACAGATGTAAAATAATCCACCGTATTGATTGTGCAGAGCTCGAATGAGAAATTGGTTCGCGCCAGCTGGGAAATTTAATTATGTTGGTCAGTAACTGCAAATATACAAATTTATTTCTATATTAAATTTGTATTCCGATTTGACGTTTAAATTCCTAATTGATTTTAAAAAACCTATAAGAAATAAGGAAACATTATCTTTTATTTGAAATTATTTTTTGGAGTTTCGTGTCTCAAAAAAGAAAAAGAGAACCCTAATAAGATTAATTACGTGTCTATGCGGATGTCCGTGTATCAAAGTGGTTTCACTTTGAAATACTTTGAGACAAAAATTTAAAATTTGATATATTCGTAAAGTATTTTAATTTATTCGTAAAGCGTATACCAAATTTTATCATATCACGATAATTATCGAGTAAATATATTCGTATGGATATTTTAAAGAGGAAAAAGATTGATTTTTTTATAATTGCACGTACTTCATGAGATATAAGGTGAAAGAACAAGTTATTAGTATTCTAAAATTATATTTTAGAACTTTAAGCAGGATAGTTTTAGAGATGTTATTTCCTCCCTACCCCTCAAACTGCTAAAATAATAAATATGAAAAATTGCGTTATAAATTTACCGGAAAACTCAGAGATTTTTGAAATATTTACCTTATTTTTTATTCACCCTTTTATCATGTATATATATATATATATATATATATATATATATATATATATATATATATATATGTCAATAAATGTTATATAAGAGTAAATGTTTAAAGAACCCCCGTATTGCGAGTTCTACTTGTGATTAACTGGTAGTGTAAATTAAATAATTACAAACGCTCATTTATAAGCACATAAATTGACTCATTTATGTTTTGTTTACTACATTAGTACTTGTGTTTAACTATCAGTTGAAAGGTATAAAATCAAACATTAAAAATATTTATTAAAATTGGAATACAATTCACGATACGATCCTACACAATGTCATACTGAATCGCTTACACATGTCGTGCTTTGATTAGATTTTGCCGACATTGAAATACGATGACAATGGAGATTGCCGTGTTTGGGTCGAAAATAAATTTTCGGACGTTGATGTCTTTAAGACATTGGTACTGGTACATAAACGAAATATTTTGTCTACAATATTACAAGCCATAGACAAAAAATCTATATTAATTGTTCAAATTCAACCCTATGTGGAGATTGCCAGATTCGATTTTATATGCATAAGCCGAAATTAAATACAATGTAATACAATGTGAGCAAGGCCTCATACAGTTCCTCACCTCATACAGTTCCCCACCTTCCAACCTTATAAAAATATTCAATAGTAATTGCAACGGTAGTTTCGGAATGTGTCACGTGAGACTACTTCGGGCCCAAATACGTTAAAATCAAAATTTCTAAACGTTCTCTGTATTAAGAATTGTTATGTGAAATATTTAAGGCGAATATTATATATTATATAATAAACAGCTGATATAAGGGTTTGTTTTATTATGTATTTTTTTATATACAATCGTATAATACACGCAAACTTTTAAGATCGTTAAACTGAAAAATTTTTAAGTCGAATAATTTTTTCGCATATTTTTGGTCACGTACAAAAAATTCTGTCCCATAAAATGAAAAAAAATGTCATGTATGATTTAAAAAAAAAAGAAAACAAATATATATATATATATATATATATATATATATATATATATACACACATGATTTTGATATGACTTTCGTCTTTAAACTTTCTATGACGTAAATTATTGGACAAAAAGCGAAACGGATAGTAATTATATCGCGAAAGACCTGGGATATCTAGTAGAACGGTTAATTTGAAAATAAATGAATTGCCTCTTCCCAACATTTTGCACTTTGCCATTTTTACAAGTAGACAATTTGTAAGATATGTGTGAAGTAATTAGTTAAAAATAGCGTTATGATGAACAATTAGTATTTCCCAGCTTTTATATTTTCATTTGACAACTATAATGAGATATTTATTTACATTTTACTATCGAACCTTATTGGGGTGACGTTTGGCTGACAGTGGAAAGACGCACATAGGCATTGAGCTTAAATCGTTACAAGATTCCCGATAGTCCCTTAGAGTTTTTCTTTTATAGAATACAATTCAGCGGATGGACAACGTTTCAATCATTTATAACCAACGTAATGTTTGCAGCACGGGTCTCATGTTCAACCACCAGTTGGAGTACAATATAGGGTATATTTAGAATTTTTAATTTTATTTTGCATTAAAGAATTCCTTTTTGTTAAATAATTTCCATTATTCATTTTTACGTATATATTTCTGTTTATTTTTATAATTATTACTACAATGTCTAATATCTGCAGCCAAATGAAAAAACGAGTAGAACTTGCACTGTAAGAGTTACAAACATAATTAAATAAACAAAAAATACAAGTATTTAAGGCTACGTAAGTACTCTCATTAAACTTTTACTTATATTAATATAATTTCTCATAGTTTCAAAAATATCATGGATTTCTCAAATATTATGAAATCTAGAATTAATCCCATAATTTCCCTATAAATATTAAGTGTGCCGCGAGAGATCCTGTTTTTTCATAACTTTAAATTTAATAGTTCTGTAAAAAAAGGTGATGGATTCATATATTTTTTGAAAGTTTTTCAATATGTTTTTGAAGTGACACGGTGCTTAAAATTATGATATAATATTTTCGAAAATAACGAAGCCAGTCTGTTGTGACAATGTACCAAACGACAGAAGTAATCAAAAAAAGTAGACTACTTTTTTTTACTACCACTAATATTTCCACAACTGTGATTTGGTCTATTGAAAATTAATGTATGCCTTGGTTAAATTATACTTTATCATCATAGCATTTTTAAAATACAAATGATGTCGACCTTTTGTAAATTTCGAGTTCCTGCATCGAACGATACGAGTTCAACAAGAAAAACAACTTTGGAACTCACAAGTGGTCGTATACGTGTTTTGCCTTACAAGGCTTTCATTTTTTTCTTTTCTTTTGAGTAACAACATCCTGATTAAAAGTAACTTTGTCTATTATTTGATAAACTGTCTAACATTTCAAATAGCCTAATTAAAAGCTTTAGTTTCGTATATTTTATTAACAATTAAATACATTTTTATGCATCTCTTCGTTACATTTGACCGTAAAAATTTAGTGGGAAAAGTACTACAAGAAATACAAATAATTCTAGTAAATAAGCTAAACACGATAAAGGATAAATACTGTTGAACTGATATAAACATCTAAAGAATCCTGAGACAGATTCTCGTAATGAACTAACGTGGATGAATTACGTACTTAAAAATTGTTCACTAAATCAAACTATCATTACTTTGACAAGAAAAAATACAGTCTTCATTATCTTGGAATTGGAAGATATAATCAGATGATGGAAAAATAATGTCCATTAAGTGGTAATTGCAGTATTATGTAATGAATGAAAAAAAGGTTGACATCATTTTCTGCTAGTTATATACAAGCTGAGCACTTATTGTCAGAAGTATGTTGTCACTTATTCTTAGAAGCTATGTGAGCAATGCAATGAAAGAAATTAAAAATATCAGGTTTTTTCTCACCTCATACAGTTTTCTCACTTCATAGGTTTTTTCTTACCTCATACCTTCCAACCTTATAAAAATATTCAATAGTAATTGCAACGGTAGTTTCGGAATGTATCACGTGAGACTACTTGGAGCCCAAATATGTTAAAATCAAAATTTCTAAACGTTCGCTGTATTAAGAATTGTTATGAGAAATATTTAAGGCGAATATTATATAATAAACAGCTGATATAAGGGTTTGTTTTATTATGTATTTTTATATACAATCATATACATTTATGAGATATCTTATAAATGAGCAATCTGCTGAAACATCTTATAATCCATAAAATTTTATTTTTTCTTGGAAAAACAGAAGACCTCATATTGGGATAAATATTTCAGATTTTTCTACACGCAATCTTTTAAGATCGTTAAACTAAAAAGTTTTTAAGACGAATAATTTTTTCGCATATTTTTGGTCACGTACAAAAAATTGTGTCGCATAAAATGAAAAACAAATCTCATGTATATATATATATATATATATATATATTTATATATATATATATATATACGATCTTGATATGACTTTCGTCTTTAAACTTACTATGACGTAAATTATTGGACAAAGAGCGAAACGGATAGTAATTATATGGCGAAAGACCTGGAGAGCACTGTGAATGTAGTTTTTTATGCGTTACTTTTACTACGTGGGGTCGAGCATTGTCATGTAAAAAATAAACTTTGCCTTGATTTGAAGAAAGTTTAGCGGTGACTTTGCTCAGTTGTTCACAATAAATCTTAGCTTTAATTTTATTGTTAGCTTGAAAGTCCCCATGAATAACTCAATTAATAACTCCCTTTACACCCCATCGTGCACTCGATAGAATCTTTTGTCCAATAATAAATTTTGGTCAAGGTACATCTTTTTCTCCACCTCCTAGCCGCTGGTGTTTACGTTAAGAATTAATATAAGCTACCCACTTTGGTACGATGGGAAATCAGCAGCTCCGAGCACACATTGGCTTTTCTCTGAAGGTGAAAGGTTGTAGCCAAACAGAATATTTCCACTTCTTTCCCAAAGTATGAAACTGTTTGTCCATTGCAGTGTGAAAGCATGAACATAACTCTGCCAAACAACGCGAACTTAATCTAGAATTTTTTCCAATAAGGCTTTTAAATTTTGTAAAATTGATTGCCGCTGTGGATGATGTTCATCGGATAGGACAAAATTCCCTTCTTTGAATGTTTGGAACCAGTGCTTGACTGTGTCATAAGAGGACATATCTCACCCAATTTTGTGTATGTATTGCCCGATGCTTCGTTGGTTTTTCGCCTTAGACGACATTCTTGATAAAAAATTTAATTTATTCTTTACTCGACGATTACTCGATTGTAAACTGAACAGAAGTTCAAAGGTCGCGCTTTTTATATATCCTAAAAGAAATTACCTATGTCATTCATAACGAAATTAAAGATAGATTAAACCATCGACAAACGGCAATGTATGTGATTTACATCCAGTAATTTTTTTTTTTATTTTCCTAATTTTCCTAACTTTGATAAATCGAATTATAGTATAAATAATCATTACGATTAAAACGGTAAAATAGGTTGATATTCAGCAAAATAAATAATATTTTCAACGTTAACAACATCAACGCGCTATTATTTGTCTATATTGGTAATAATAACGTTTATAAGCATGTACTGGCAGTTATAATAAAATAATATTTTGAAACGAGTCAAAATATTAATTTCGAAATTAAGGATTTAATATTTTTTTGTTCTTTCATAAAACTTTTATATAATTTGTTGATTGTTCTTGAATTTATAATGTTGCGTTATCATAGTTAATCAGGGAAAATGAATATCGATCTTTTAAAAAAATAAATATAGGGTAAAGTGACCTTATCTTGGCACCAAACGAATTACTGGCATTTCGTTAATTTAATATTAAAACTAAGAAAAAAAAACAAATCTTGTGATGTTGCCGCTTATTTAAGTTGAGTAATACAATCTTACCTACTATACTGGCAAAAAAAATGATAGTGGCATCAGTGCAATAAAAACAAAACGTGTCTCGATTTGACCAGTGAGAAACTATTTTTTTGCTAAGGTAAGACCTTTTTTAATCTCGTCGAATCTTACTTTGTTTAAGTGTTTTTAATTTGGTGCTGGTTTTGAAACAAATTCTATATTATTATTCGATCTTTCCGAGTACTAACACTCAAAAATATAATTGTTTTCATTGTTTTACTGCAGTGCTACCATTTAGTAGAATAAAACTTGTCTATTCTAATTTATAGGCACTGGTGTCAATACATGGGTTCTCTGAGGTATTGTTTTACCATTTATTTGACCATAGTAAATTAATTGAAATATGTACTTACCTACTTACTGTTAAATATAAGCAAAAAATGCAATGTTATCAAATCCTTGCCCCGGTGCCAACTATGAGTACACAATTTATTGGCACTAGGGCACAATAATTAGGGTTTAAGTACGATAATAAATGATCTGACGTTTAAAGCTCTTTTTTCAGTCTACTCACCGATTTGATTATGAAGCCAAAAAATAATAATAAAAAATCCGAAAATCAGAAAGAAAAAATAGTTTGTGGATGGAAGAAATATAACTCAGAAAACTTAAAAAAAACCCTGCAAGCCGTCAAAGATGGAGGAATAAGCAAGAAGTTACCATGGGCTGTTTTACAGCATAGGTTTATGTATCCTGAGCATTATTCACGATCAGCTTCTCCTACAATTTTGTAGAAATCAGAAGAAATAAACCTGGAAGACTGGCTAATATTCAGTAGCAGAAAAAGCTTTCCTAAACGGAAAGAGGACTTAATCAGTAGTTTTGCAACCTTTCTAAAAAATTGTGACTCGGCCAGCGTTTTCAAGAACGGAGAGAAATGGTATTAACTTTTTCGTCAGCGTCATTCAAACATTTCTGTCCGCACACTCGAGGAAATTACAGAAGCTAGTGCTTC
The DNA here is from genome assembly GCA_039881145.1 of Druceiella hillmani. Classification (NCBI taxonomy): domain Eukaryota; kingdom Metazoa; phylum Arthropoda; class Insecta; order Lepidoptera; family Hepialidae; genus Druceiella; species Druceiella hillmani. The sequence continues at coordinate 39,156,971 of JAYKKI010000015.1, forward strand.
AGTATCGGAAAACGACAGAAGAGGATGGTTTAATCAAATCGTAGTTTACCTTAAAGAAAACAATTTATCTGAACAGTTTGAAAACCCATCGCGTCTTTGCAATGGTGATGAAACTAATTTTCTTTTATGTCCAAAAACTGGTGTTGTTTTTGGTCCTAAAGGCGAAAAAAAGAGATAGACAATGCACAGGCAAAACATAATAGATGTTTTGGCCTGTGATGTTTACATTTTGTGCTAATAGAGACCTAACACATCCGATGGTCATATTTCCGAATAAGCAAATGCCATCTGGTATTACTTCTAAGATTCCTTCAGATTGGGAAATAGGACTTAGTGACAACGGATAGATGAAAGCTGAAATTTTTCACGATTATATTGAGCCTGTACTATATACGCACTTAATCAAAAAAACATCACAATTCCTCATATTACTTTTTGTCGACAGTCAGCTTTGTATAAAATTGGAAATTATATTTATTGCACTGTACCCCAATTGTACAAGATTACTGCAACCATCAGATGCGTCGGCTTTCAACCCACTGAAATCTGGTTGGCAGAAAACTGTTTTGGAGTGGAGGTGAAATAATCCATCGGAAGCTTTTACTAAAACTAGTTTACTAACACTTCTAGACAACATTGTTAAAAATACGATCACATCGTCAGTAGTTGTTAATAGTTTTAGAGCAACAGGTCTCTGTTCACGGAATGTCAATACTATGGACTATTCAAAATGCCTAGGAAAGTCAAATAGTCTGCTTCCTGTGAATATGAAAGAATATTATAAAGAAAAAGAGAGAGTATTGACCAAAAAGGAATTTAAAAATATCATTCAGACAAACAAAATCAGTCAAATTGAACGAGGTGAACTAAGAATTTTAACTTAACAAATTTTAACAGAGATGACACTCTGAGCCAAGGTGATATGGATATGATATTAGGTACAATGGATATTGAAAATATTATAGTAATTATTTATGGAAACTTGCATGAACAGCTTCCGTATTGCGTATCTTCATCTGATTCTGAAGTGGTTGTGACAACAGATGTTTTCGATGAGGGTAATTACGTTGGTTTGCAGAAAAATTACTGTTAACTTATACGATAATTCTGAAATCTGTTAGAGTTCAAAACGTAGAATACCCCAGAAATCCAGTAATACAACTACTAAATAATGACCTTAACAAAATATAAACTTACACTGAAGAAGCAGAAACTAATGCAGTCAAAAAATCTTGCGTCGGTCTATTAAACCTCTCTTCCGTAAAACTAATAGATGTTCTTGTATTGCTTACACCGCCTCAAGTGTTAATACTAAAGAGAGCACCTTTCGTGCTGACATCCATAGAGTGGAAATCCATAGACCATAAAAAGCATAAAAAGAAAAAAAGAAGAAAGAGAAAAAAGAGACTGGAAGCGAAAATAAAACAGACCAAAAGAAAAGTGTTAGCTTCTAAACCTAAAATTAAGAAGGATACAAATGAAAGAGTAAACAGATATGTGAATAAGCTTGTATTATCAGAGAAAGCCGTGGATATATCTTTAAAACTACCTCTATCTGAAAATGAACACTGCTATCTGGATGACTTGAATGAAAAGAAAATGATACTGTGGATGCTATCGTAACAGTAAACAATAATAAGATATTGTACAGTGATGCTGACATAGAAAAATGTATAAATGAATTTGAAGACTGAATTAATAAGGATAAAAAACAAAATACATTATAAGATTTAGCTATAAGTAGACTTTGTTAACCGATTTCTTACATTAAAATTAGGTAGGCAAATAGGTACCAACATTATAAGATTTATAAGTACGTACCTAGGTAGGTTTTGTCAATGGCGTGTTTTGTTATGTTATACCTAGGTACTTACCTATCCAATTTAATATGTAGGTAGGTAAGTATTAGGTATACTTTTTCATTTCTTATATTTTTATTTCAAGTTTTCAAAAGATTTTCTGAATGATTGTGTTATTTTATAATTCTTATTTTTATCTTAATTACCCTTATCCTTATAGTTTGTTATGTGTATAAACTGGGTTTGCTTATTGATGATAATCGGTCAAACTATGCTAATATTGGGAAAATCAAGTTTCTTAGAAAAAACACAAAAAACGCATACAAGTGATGTTTAAGTTATATTTGAAAATTATTAAATACGTTAACTAACTTTTCTTCTGTTTTTTTTTGTTGGCAACTTTTCACGTAGAGTTTTCTAGGTTTAAGGTCACAGTAGTCCTTTAAGTGCCGATAAATGGGCGCTTTACCTCAGTTTATATCTTGTAATTAAGAAAAAAAATAAACATAGCTCACCCATATTTATAAATAATATTTTATTTAATTTTCTCAGTATATTTTGTTAATAACACAAATACTTGAGTATCATATTAAATATTAATTCTTAAAAGTATATTGAATTACTCATAAATATTTCAGCGCTCCAAATAAAATAATCATTCAATAAACATTCAAAGACTCTACTTGACGAATGTGCTCGTTATAATAATTGGCTAAAAGTTTGAATTGAACTTTTAGCATAACAAAGATGAGTCCCCGGATGCTAAAGTGATCTAGGTATCTGCTCTGTCGTAAGCAGCGGCGTAATTGACAGTCCGAATTACTCACGAATATAATCAACATGTAGATAACTACGTGCACATTGAGTGTCGTAAAACGTTTAAGTACGTATTGAATGGAAATAATTTTATTGGCAGGAGGAAATAAATTATGTAAAGAAAATAAGTGTATTGTACGTCCCCGTTGTGTATTCAGTTAATTACAAAGTATACGGTGTTTGACGGAGCGGCATACTTCAGAAACCCGAATTCGATTCCCGGCCGCTCGTCGAGTGGGATTGGATTGATATTTTGGTTGGTTTTAAGAAGTCGCTATCGTAGCAAAAATTTTGCCATATGTATCAATTGTGCACTCAATTGTGAAAAAGTTCCCCATATGTAAATATGTAAGTACGTAAATAAAAAAGATAGGGAACTTCGTTCCATCTTTGCCCAAACAAAAATACATTTCCCGAAAACATTAGAATGAATTTAACTAAAATATCTTATTCTAATCCACTGTAGCTCCAAACCTATTATTGGCCTATTACAAAATTGCCTATTTATAAATGTTTAAAATATATAAAACATAAAAACGTATTGGCCTATTTATAAATGCTTAAAACATCGAAATACGAAATGTTTTTTTCTATAATTATAATGAATAGTTCATAAAATGTAAATTTAGTCTAAATTGTCTCTAGATACGATTTTGTATTAATTTTTACTTCGATATTTATTTATTATTTCGATATTACTTTAATATCTAATTGATACATATGACGGACTTATAGCTACGATTGCAATATTTTATAGCCAGCTATAACACCAGTGCGATCCCGCTCGACGAAGGGGCTGGGAATCGTACCAGTGTCCCCGCGGTGCGCTGCGCCGTCATAGACAGCATATCTTGTGATCAATCCAATACATCACTGCTACAACTATTATCTAGACTCGATTACGATTCTTGGGAGACATTAAAATATTTCGAAGAAATAAATACCTAGATATCTATTTTAAATTTAATGAATTCTATGATGAAAATGTCAAAGTTCCATATTCTGTTTTCTTTTCAAATGGATCGTGAACGTGACCATTATACAGGTACGTTTTTGTGGTCTAAATTTATTTTTGTTGCTATCCGTTAATTTAATCGTCATTCGAAATATCTGACTGCGAAAGAAAGGAATAAAGGCTGAATGGAACTTCTTAGCAGGATTACATAAGAGAAGATTCAAAATACGTGAATGAATGTTATTTGCATTATCACTATGTATAGACCATTGTTTCACGTTGGATGTTGCACAAAGTAGGCCAAGGTCAAATAGTTCTAAAACATGTTATTATTTGACGTAATCTTTATATTTATATGATTTTATGATGTTTTTACGACTGACAAATAATGTATTTACAAATACGATCTAGAAACTAAATTTAACTTGGTTCAGGTGATTGATTGATTGGAAAACTTCATATGCTTGTTTTAAAGCGAATAAGACAAAAAATAATTAAATGAATTTAAAACTACAATGCCAAATTATTGAAAAGGAGGCGCTCGGAGAACTTAGATAGCTTATTTTTCACTCTTCGGAAACTAGTTTATTTTATCTTTAACTGATTACTTGCTGTTAGTGTTTTAGGGAAATCAAAGAAAAACTAAAGCAAGTTATTATGTGAACAAATGCTTAAAGTGTTTTATATCGTAATTGTTGTAAGCGATGTAAGCGGTCAAACTTGAGCTTTTGTGGATTGATTTCGTACCACGGTAAGGCATCCTAATATTCAATGCACAAAGCAACACTTTACGGAGAGCAGTCCCGTGTTATTCTTCGCATAGTACTAATAGAATTACTTTTGTCTATATCTCTAAATTAAGAACTATATGAGGTTGAAAGATGCAAGGGATATTTATAAAAGAGTTTTGAAATTTTTGATTACCATTACTTCAAAAAAAGTAATAAAATAATATTAGAATTCATAATGTAAATTTTGCTTTTGTTCAAAAATTGTTTGAAAGCAAATATTTTTATATTATTTACAGCTTATCGATTTGGGTAGCTAAAATCTAGCTAGAAATATCTATTAGAAATTTTAGAAATAAAATACGGAATATTTCCAATTTTCATAATATCGTAGTCATATACGGTTTTAATTTATGCCTATTAACCGAGAAATTATGCTGTGATAATTAGATAATAAAAATGGTTAGATGAAAGACAAGACGTTCCCAGAAATTATTTCATGATATAAATAAAATTTCTTGATTTACAAAAACAGTAAAAATATTATAATATAATTATTAGAATATAAAACATATATTCTCGTATTTAATAGGTTCAAATTATGCTATTAATGCCTAAGGATTAATTTATATCGAAGTTGATAACTAGAACAAAATAAATTCATTTATTTAGCTAGACTGAGCATAATATAAAATACAAAGGAGTAAACAAGAGGATGATTGGAAAATTGCAATGGAAACCCACACTTTCAATTACAACGTCGACATTCAAACGAAACGTTTAAGTAATATTATTGCAACAATGTAGCTAGTCATTTCTGATATTTTTTCGAACGCCGTTTGATTTTAATATACTTTTAGAGTTTATTATACGGTCGTCGTATATTGTCGTAAGGCAGCTAAATCCATTTATTTATTGTGGTTAAAGGAAGAAATTACTGTGGTTAAGCAGAAATTAAGGAGAATTTTATATTAAATTATCGCGTTTAAACATATATGCTCACCAGTGCGCAGGATAAATTGCTAAAAAAACTGGCCTCATCCACACGGAGCACTATTTTTACGAATCGTTTCGTGCCATTTTAACTCCCTATAGTTCAATTCCTGTTTTAGATAACTTTGAGAAATCAAATCACATATTGGTCTACAAGGCAGCATGCAGAACATAACATTTAATTGTCGTTGCTTAAATATATTCCAAATTTCATTATCGTAGCTTAAAGGTAATGTAATTTAAATAACCGGATATCGCCTAAGTAAATACGTAAATTTGGCACTCACTGAATAGCTCATTCACTTACAAACACTTTAAGTCGCTCCCAATAATACTAGCACCCTAAAATATGGCATTTACAGAGTGTCTTTTATGAAAGTTATGAAATTAATCAAGCCTGAGCTGGATTGGTCGCAGCCTTTCGACAAAACTTGTTGATGCAGTTTTAGACAAAATGTTTATTGCGTTCTACCTGAATTAATGGTTTTGTCATGACTTCAATTAGCTTTATTTTATATTTACGCTTCTAAGCATGAAATCATTGTAAATAAAATTTATTTTTTAATTAGATTCACAATAAATTACATAAAAATATTATCAATTAGGATATTACTTTAGACAACAATGTGAAATGCCTAAAAATGCGCTAATGTAGTTTTTCTCCCAACGCATATATATCGACCCCGCAAATGGCCATTACAGTCTTTTGGCATTTGAATTCTAACATTTTCTGTTGCAATTAATTAGTTATTTATTTTGGATTTAATTAATATTAAACTTTTGTACAATGATGTAGGTTTTTAATTACATTTTGCGATTTTGCATTTTCTTGTACCCGATTTTTGTTTATCTAACTTTGTTTTCATTGCTACTAGTTTTATTTTCTATTACAATGGAAATTGTACAATTTTTGGTGGATGGCTAAGTTATTTCACATACGGTTATTTCGGTGCCACATGTTGAGAGCTCTATGTTTTATACGATAGCTCATGCATTGCTTGATACCTTAAATAGCCCTCACTTATTTCATATGCAGTGTGCACATGAAACAGGTGAGGGCAAATATCGTCAAATATGTTAAACAAAATTGAGTCCATTCCAGTGCTTAGAGTTGGAACCAGGGTGGAAATTTGTATAGTTCTCCAAACGATTATCACGTTGCTATGTCGAAACGTTCACCTTGTGAAACTTCATGTGAACTAAGGACTGCAGGGGCCTTATACCCTATAAAGACTGACATTTACTGTAATAACAAGGGTAGTTTTAGTTCTGAAATTATTTCTATTAAACCGTTTCGGTGCATTAGAGGTTCCAATTATACTTAGGATAAATATTAAGGTTAGCATTGGTCTAGTCAATAGGTCAAATAAAAAATAAAATTTAATCATGCCATAGTTCATGAGTTAGGAAGGATAAAATCAAAATTTTAAATACTAAACAACGCATGACATATGCATTGTTACAGGGAAAAGTTTTCAATATGTTAGGTTTAGGTTATCATTTTCACAGAAGCCGATGTTTGAGTCTCGACAATGTTTCACTTGATAGCGTTTTTTATTTTCCTGTGACCAGGCTTATGCTATTTGGTTTCAAAGAATAAGCTATGGAGTTGAGTATACTTAATAAATTTTGCCAAATGAAAACCGAAGAAAGTGCTTTAGTGGAGTATAAAAGATGTAGATGGTTCCATAGGCCAGATTTACATAAAATATGTAATAAAAAGAATAGGCACGGAACAGTTGTTGACAGTGAATTATCTTTAGGCTCAAATATTGCCTCGATTCAAACAGCTTGTATAACTTTTCCAGAAAAAACTTCCAAATGAAGAAGAAAACAAAAAGAGATACATGAAAGAAAAATAATATTTAGAATGTAAACATTAGATTTTGATTATTTTGGAAACATGCCTAAAAATATAACTGTTAAAAAACCCAGGATAAGTTCTGTTTGAGGAATAATAAATTATAGGCCATCAAATAGCAATGCCAAGTTCAAAAAACACATTTCCATATAAAGAACTTAGAACTAAGAAAATTCTAAAGTTAAAATACCATAAACTTTGAAGTTGTTGCTGCATTCAATTACGTTATTTTGGCACTGTATAATTATGATATACTCATGACAATATAACTTTCTTTCCACGGCCCATTGACGATATTTAGAAGTATAAACATGCTTTAAAACTATGAATGATGTTAATGTAATAAAAAGTAAAAATATGTGTTTTGAATTTTAAACACACGGATTATATAAAATACATATATTATCATAATTTACTGTTTATTATAATTACAATTATTATAATCTAGAGTTAAATGTTTGCCCTATTATATGTTTTGTAATATTAAATATTCTTGTTTCCTAATTTGTTTAAGATTTTAATAAATGTACAGGAGCAAAGTTTATTTAAACAAAAAATAATTCTGTATAAGATGCAACAACATATGGAAAGGTAAAGTTAAAAAATGTTATTAAAAAAGCCAAAAAAGAACTGAAGATAAGTAAACAAGTTTACAGTAAACAAGTGGCATCCAACATATTGATTTATCATATGGATATTTTGTACTACTGTAAGATATCCTGCAAAGCATAAGGATTTTATTGATATCTTATTTACTATTTTATAGGAGGACAAGGAAAGTCACAAACTCACAATGATAGTAGAAAATTGTTGCAAATTGAATGAAGTTACATAGTACTGTATTTAAAATGAAAATAAAGTACTATTACAAATGTATCTAAATTATGGAGAATTACGAGAGAAAAGTACCAAAATTCGGTACATAAATAAACATTTAATTATGTTCAAAACGCTCATGTTTATTTAAAGGTATTAAATACGAGGAGTTGAATGTTGTATATATTTTTTAATTTTGCTGCGCGCTATCCTCGCTACACGAAAATTATGACGCAGAATTCTAACAAAACTTTTCATTTACAAATTAGGATTATTTGCTGTTGTCATTAACAGCTCTTTCTAGATATACACATATTTAGTTTAGCACTCAGAAAATCTATATATGCAAGTAGTCTGTTAAAAAATAATGGGATTCTTTTTGTAAAACTCTAATAAAATTATTTCAGTTAAACTGTATTTATTTTTAATTAACAATTAACTTTAATACTATCAAAATAGTTCCTCTACGACACCACATATGTTGCTTTCAATTTGTGCAACAACAAGGTTTTTAAAAAATGTGCACTTATAAATAGTGCTTTTTTTAATCAGATGCCATATTTTTGAAAATCATCTTCGCAAATACTTTTCACATGCCAATTCAAATGAGTGCATGCCAACAGTAATTAATTTATTTTAATAAAACTTGTTCCACGTACATTTACATCAACATCCCAAAGGTTTTTCTTTCACCAAGTCATAAAACTTGATTATATAACATTGCTCTAATTTTGTTTGATTCATTTCCATGATACATCAAAAATAATACATATTTCACGAGAACGCACTTTAAAGACGACGTGTGTCTAGAATATTGAAATAGATCTTTATTTTAGCGTGACGGATCCTGGTATTGTCAAATTGTGTGCTGCGCCTTTCGGTGCCCTTTAAACAGTATTCTTATTTAACCGTTAGTTTATTTGTTTGACGAAACTATCCTGTTACATAATTCCTAAATAATATATTAACGATTTTAGTTCAATAATCTATTAAAATGTTACCATATATTTAATTATACACGTATAGTCATTTTCGATCAAGTTAAATATAAATGTTGTGTCAATTTAAATATAAATGTTCATAATCTCCTTTTCTTTTTGTATTCTCCAAAATGATCCAAAACAAGAACCTGTTGCTCACTCTTGTTTGTCCATTCTTTCGTATGTGACCGTCCTCTAATTTCTAAGCTTATAGCATAAAATCTGCACTGATTATGTAAAATGATTTTTGAAATTGTTCAACTTAAGCTTGTGGCATCCGAAATATGTAATACTTTAGTAATTTTGGGTTTAACAACGACAAATATAATTGAATTTGATATTTTCAGATCCCTTAGGAAAAAACGTCTTTTATTTTTTCACGCCTTTGAAAGATAGGATAGGCAATAAATATGAATATTTAAAATAATTGTGTTTAATTTAATATTGATACAACGCATATGTAAATTTTTGAAAATTTATTTATATCTGAATATGTATTGAGCTAGCGAAGTGTGACTTTCTAGGTTTTTATTTTATCAAACATCCTATGTAAAATAGATTCACTATTTTGTCATGATTAAAAGAACATGTACTTAGTTTAGTTATAAAAAACGCAATATGATTTAAAGTTTCGCGTTAGGAATATACTCGATATCAATCTTTTTGTCGTTAAATATATTTTATTTACTACGCCGAATTTCTTGCTACCTTGTGGTGTACTGATAAAACACATAGTTATTGTTATTAAATTGGCTGTCACGCAATAAACACGACAAACACGAAGACGCGTTCTAGTCAAGGTTTCACCAAATTGTCAAGGTTCGGTTTCGCCTTCACAAACAAAGCCCACGCGCACCGCTTTAAATAATTGAGTAATTGAGAAGGGTTTCTTGGGTGGCTAGTTGAATTAATAAGCGCAATCACATGAGCCGCGTGTTGTGTGGGATTAATTCAAAATTGTTTAATTTTTGTATTCCCATGGAACACATTTTGTACAATTAACTAGTTATTGTGAAGATGGAACGGACATACGGGGTGTTTTATTGTGACATTAATGAAGCAAAGCACCAAAGTTTAAAATAAACATATGCACTATTGGAAGGTTCAATGTATAATGTGTTAATTATATAATGTTTTTAGTAGTAATAGTTGTATTAATTACTGGACAATAATGAACAATATTCAGGACAAATATTTTGTTCTTCGATCATTACGCAATTTGGAAAATTGTAAAGCAAGCCTTTTCTTGTTACTCAAGTCAGGAGTATAACCGTACAGATAATTAGAACGGAGCGAATATGGTCTATTCAAATTGTGTACTACTGTGTAAAAGGCGAGTCTATTATCAAAATATAGTAAACAATACAGAAAGGGATAGGATTATTAACAATTTATCACAATGACAAGAAATATTTTCTTGTGATATACCCTTCCACGTATTATTCGGAATTATATACTTAGAGCTCATAAAATTTTATTCAAATTATAAGTCTTTATGCGAAGAAATAAACTAACATTTTATTATTTAAAGTATATACTCTATACATACACTTTCCATACATACTTACTAATTTATCTTTTTTAGAAAAACATACAAAATTGTTTCTGCCTTCCAAACTACCTGTGCAATAGCTTTTTTTATTATGAATGTAAGATAATATTAATATAAAATTAACAAGCGCTTATTTGTTCCTGCTTTTATACCTCAAGTACTCAGTTAATTGCTATAAAATTTTGTATATAGTCTTTGTCATAATGAAAAATATGTGATAACACATTTAAACCAAATATATTTTTTCTGATAAATAAACAATTATCCCTTTGGTGATAAGAGCGTGAAGAAGTGTATGTAATAATACAACACGGCAATGTTTTTTTTTCTTTTTGGACACAAGGTTTTTTATTCATGCCTTTTCGTCGATTCTGTGCATCTGAAGATCTGACCCTTTTCCAGTCTTAAAACCTAATATTTTTGCGAGATTTTTTAAAATTTTACCGTTTTTCCTTTTTTTCACAATCGAAACCGTGGATCAAACTTTAAAATACAATTGCAAAAAAATTATTTCTCATTTGTAGTGTATAGCTTATAGTTTATAGCTATAAATTATATTAATTTTTAAAATTATATTTTTCATCTTAATCTAATAACTATTATTATAAATAATCTTCATCTGTTAATGCAGATGGGGCGATGAGGGGTGTCAGGATTTTTCAGTTTGTTATAAGTAGTTAAATACATATAGAAGCATTAAAATACTCGAAGTATGTTATATAAGTAAACTTGACGCTTACCATAATTTTACAAAAGAATATAGATGAGAAAATGGGCCTAAACAATTTTCAGCTTGTGGTTAGTTATAAACTCCAAGCGTAGATAGTTATAAATCATCGTTTAAACAAAGATGCAAGTCGGACACAAGTAAAAAGCTCATCACACGGTGACGTAAGCACGTACGGAAGCTTTTATGTCTTATAAACTCCGGCAATATGGGAGAAGTTTCAAGGTCGTAGGACCGTCCGTGAGATAAACACGTGTACGTCGCTACGTGCCTATATGTCGTCCTACATTCTGCGCCGGTGTGTTGAAAATGGTAGAACAATTTCGACTGTTGAATAATTTTATGTTGAATTTTTTGGTTTGGTTTGGTTAATTAAAATGTATTTATATCAATTAGTTAATATAGAAATGAACAAGCTTTACTTATTTTTATTATATATATTGTTGTATGAAAATACATAATATAGGATATATATATATATATATATATATATATATATATATATATATATATGTATATAAACTATTGTGTGTACATATGATAAAGAAGAAAATGTGATTATTTTTGAAAATCTTTTAACCTTGAAATAACTGAGGCGAATTTATATAGATTTTTCCACAATCGCCATGAATTGGTCAAAAATGTCTCTTTATGCCGTGCAATCTTTGAAATATATGTTATCAAAGTTTAAAAATGCCCTGTATAGTTTTACGATTCATTGAGTTGAAATCAAAGAAGGTTTCATTTTTATTTTCTCATGGAAAAAATCTATGTGATTGTTTATCCTCTTTTAACCAAAACTGAGTTGATTTTTTAGTAAATATAGTATTTAAGTCTTAACTCATTTTTAGGGTTGTACCTAAAAATGAAAAATTTAAGGCTTCTTATAGGTCGTGAAAAACGGACTCACATATCCGTCTGTTCGTTTATTGCAAACTTTTTTCTGAGAAGCCACTTGAAGTAGAAACTTGAAATTTAATAATAAAGTACATATCTCGGTAGTTAACACTGAAAAATAATTGCATAAAGATTTTAGCGGATGCAAATTAAGCGTTCGATTTTTTTTTAATTCAACCAAACATTAGGAAAAAATTAGGACGAAGGCTGTGGGAAAACTGTAACAATGTTTTAAGATGTAATAGATGTCATATCAATTTATGTTAAATAAATGCCAATTTGTAAAAAATTCAATTACTTAAAAAGTCAGCTCTTCTTCGGTGAGTGTAGATTGCATCATGTGTCGATACGTTTAAATTGCAATTTTTCTAACTTAATTTGCATTACAATATGAATTGTGTTTGTACCGACACTACTCAAGAATTCGAATGTAAAACATAAATTAATTAATCGTTTAATTTCATTTAGCCTCATACAAACACACGTTAATAAGAAAATTAAATTATTACATTTATTAGTTATTAGTTATTATATTATTCTTTAAGTTATTACAAACAACTCGTCCTAACCAATTATTTTAACACTATTTGTTATATTTCATATTAAAAACGACATTTTATTAATATCGGAATTATAATTTTTAAATAATAAATTCTATTTTACAGTTATTTCTCTCATACAATTTCTGTAGGTAATATGTAGATATACTCTCCTTTATGTTTGCAAGAAATATGAATTTCATTAGTTCTGTAGTGAAACGTTTTAAAAATGTGTATTTGCAATTTGAATGCGTGCTTAGATTATTAACGACAATATAACGCATAAGAGATAAGTGGATCCTCCCTCGAGAGGGAACACTCCAAGACTGAATTTCGATAACCTTTATCTGATACTAATTATTACTTTAAACGCATTTATAAACTAGTAAACGTAATTATAGATAATATGCGGAGCAAATAGCAATATTTATGCACAATTACAGAACTTTGAAAAGTATAGCTAATCTAATTACAGATGGGACAAAATATTTCTAGAAATATATTTGCATCGAACAGAACAGCTGTGTAAGGATTACTCGCTAATAAATGTGCTTAATACTCTCTGAAGTATTAATTTTATCCTAATTCGTTGAGGAAACATTTTCATCGATATTCTAACATCATGGCATTGAGCTGAAGCGAAACTATCAAACGTGGAGCTTTCAATGTGAATTTCCATGTGAATTTGATTTCAATGTGAATTTCCAATCCAAACATGCGCTGTCTCTCCGTTCTTTAGATTATGATTTTTGGTGTTAAAATTGTATAAAGAAAAGAGAAAGCGACAGTCAACATGCGAATGTGTGATTTTGTATAAATTTAATAGATCGAAAATTTTTCTCCGTGTTATGAACATTTGAATCTTTGCAGTTGGATTTCATAGGATCTATATTCTCCACCAAGATGAAGTCAGTAGCAAAGAATACTCTAGAATTCCTTTTGTGATTTTTCAATTCCTTCAATGTGAAATTAGTAGTGTGAAGACCAAATAAGTGACCATATTAAATTCATATTCAGGGATACTTCTAATTAGTGACTAATATAATTATGTAAAAACGCGGTGATTATTAATTCCCTTAGAGGAACCAGAGATAAATCCTGGTAATTGTGTATATTTATGAAAAAAATGTTCATGGTGTGAACGGATATAACTTTTTCATCATGAAAACTCCGACATCCCTGAAAACAATTTTACGTTTAGTGTCTATCCACTTAACATTCAGTTAAATACAATTTATTTTATAATGTAGTGTGGGAGTTAATAAAACACTTGTCAAGATTTAAAATCATTCCAACAGAGTTCCACCATTTAACTATCGCAAATAGATTGTAGACTATCTTTACTGTCATACATTTATAGTTATAACAGATTGTGAACGTATATTACAAAGAGAAGGGAGTCGCAAATGTGAGCTTCGTAGTATCCTGGAGATGATATTACGGATGCAGAAAGGTAAAATTTGAAACTCATAAGTTGACTTCTGTTATTCATGAAAGATATAATTCACTTCAATAAATTTACACGGATACCATAACCTTCGAATTTCGTGCAGAGTATCGAATAATAGACGTATTGAAGACTTTCGAAATAAATGGAGTTTACCTGTCTTCTTTTGGCAAAAGCACCACGAAGATAGTTTTTATATTCCAATAAATTACTTATTGTTAATCTTTTTTAAACAAAACAGTGTTAACTGGTAGATAGACACATTTGAAAATGGGAATAAAAGGTATTGTACAAAACTGATTCAAATGATTTAGCGAAAGGTGATAGGATACTGATAGGTCGCTAGTATTAGATTGGTTTTTGTCGCTTGATATTTGGATAAAAATAATCTAGACAGTTTTCCAGTGAGAAGGAAATGTACCTGATTTAATAGATTTATTGAATAGGCTACATAGGGGGGATGTCAAGTCGTTACAATAGTTTTTCATATAAATTGGTGGAATTCCGTCAAATTTGGCGCCGTTGCTGCAGTCGAGGCCATTGATTTTTATTCTAATAGATTCCCTACTGACGTAAATATTTCAAGCTGTTGTAATGCAGGGAGGTTGTATTGAGGCATAGTTACAAAAATTTACTAGCTTTCCAAAGACTAAACCGAAGACAACTAGACCGAAGTAGTTAGAAAATATTTCGCAAACGTCATTTATGTTTGATGACACTGAATCATCGTATTTCATATATTATAGCACTTATCGATGAGACTCTTATACCTGGCTCGTTGCAAGTAATGTATTATACCGTTTGTGATATTTAGGTTTGTGTTTGAATTAAATCTTTGCAGAACGGACAAGAAATATTTGAAGGTTATATTATTTTCGAGACTTCTTGAAATTTCTTGTTGGCTTTATAAAAAAACCTGTTAAGTACAATTAGAACGCCAACCACTATTGTCGAAACAATCTACTTAAAAATCAAGAAACACGTGCAGAACTATCAAAGTCTTTAGAAATATTGACACTATTTTTGGCATGTAAATATATTGTCTAGTTGCCTTTCAAAAGCGTAAAACTATCGTGAATTTCTCAAAAATATAATATTTTAAATATTGTATAATTTATTCAGTCAACTTATAGTAAAGCTACTTTTTCATAATTTTTACTTCAGTAGTTTTAGGAATTCTTGTAATTGCCCTTTCAATTGGTATTGGCAAATGAAATTCAAAATAAAATCATTATTTCATTTGCTGCTTTTAATTTTCTGTATAAATGTTTTCCAGTCATTCTGAATATTATTTAGTGTTATTATTTGAGTTATTAAAATGTATGTGTGTCAACATTCTTCAACATGATATGTAAGTGATTTAATAAGGGTTCGGTTTTTTTTCTTTTAGGGTACAAGAACTTCAAAATTAATGACTTTTTATATAAGAATAATAAATATTTATTTACATTTTTAACGTAGATGCTTTCAAAATAGATTTTGCAAAAAATATTTATAATCTCAGGAAAATAAATTTGCTCAAAAAATTCAGTAGTGTTTAGATAAAAAATATAAGTGGAACTCGCACTACCAGTATTCCGTACACATTTAGGCATTTAAAACATGCATTTTTCATTCCTATTAAACTGTCTACAAAATTTCAATTTCTTAGAACGAAAATATATTGCCTATTATATCTTTCAAAGGCTCATCTTAAAAAAAAAATTAAATGACATAGCTAAAAATTAACGATTTTCGGATTTTGTCCTTTACTTCTGCTATGAGACCAAGCTTCTTGCCAAATTTCCTGATTCTGGGTTAGTGTTAAGTACCCTATAGGTTTTGATTTAGTTGCGAGTGTCAAAAAATGCGTCATCAAGGGCTGTATTTTTATAGTTTTTTTTGCGTTGGCTTAGAAGCTTGATTATTTTGCAGCTCCAAGCGACTGTAGACCAATGTATTTGAAATTAATTTCAAGTCGATACCTCCTCGCGTTCCTGAGAGAAAGGTAGATAGATAGACAGACACCGAAGTGATCTTATAAGGGTAGTTTTTTCTTATATATATATATACATATATATATATATATATATATATATATATATATATATATATATGCACGTATGTATAGTATAGAGCCTCCTAGACTTACCTTTATTATTGAAGTGATCCAGGTTTATAAAATATTGAAATATCTTGATTATAAGCTGTTAAAATAAAATTACTAACGTTCAATATTGGACGTTGACAATGTATGAATATTTAAATAAATATTTGAAGGTCTAATTAAATTATTATTGCCTGCAAACTATTTCCCACTGATTTAAAAGAAAATTATAATGCCGTAGTTTATAAAACATTACAAAACCGTCGAAAAATTCCGATGCAACAAGTTCAAATAAATGGAACTAAAAACGAGAAACAACTTTTAAAATTGCCAAGTTTATTCGGGTATTTAATAAGGATGTCAATCACCTAAGTAGTATGACTAAAAATGTATGTCTTAGGCCGAAAGAATTCATATAATAAATGGATATAACTTCATTGACGTCGAAGCCAGACGAATTGCATTATGATTTTCAATTTAGGTTTCTGAGTCACAAACATCTGATATTGAATAATTCTCGCTTCAAAATGATTTCATGGATTATTATCGCCTTATAATCATTTTATAATAATGATTTCGAGAGAGAATTTTAATAAATTAGAAACTTTTAAGCATATATGAATTTTTTAATATACCTCATATTCAAAAAAATTATGATATTTAAAACTGCATGAAATGTTAATCAACGTGCCAATTTTTACAGAATATTGTTTAATATACACAATTCAATTTCATTAGCAGTGTTACCGACAATATCTTATTCAAATCAGTTAACTGGAAATATTTGCAATAAACCCGTATAGCGTTTTGCAATAAATCCGTGTATTTTTTTATATTCGTTGTAATCATTACGTAAATTTTGATATCAAATCCTATTCATAATTTTCATCTATTTTTCTTCTTTTCAACACTTGTTAGCATTCAAAAACAAAATTGAGAAAAGAAAATAAAAATGTTTTGAGAAAATATACTTTGTTTAAAGGTTTGAGTATAGAATATCAAACGAAAGTTTATTCAAATGAGAATTAGAAGACATATAGGAAGTTTTTTTAACGTAATTTTTTCTAACAATTTTCTCAAAAAATAGCTGCTACCCATCACAGTTCTGAATACTGTTTTTCAAAAGACTGAAAAAAAGTTTAAAATTTATATAATTAAGTATATAGATGTCAAACAAAAATTATCAGCATCGCATTGCTTGAGATAATATTTTTTAGTACAAAACATTTTACCAGTGAAATCTAAATTATAATTAAAATAACAACGACAGTGAAAACATAAATAAAAACGTTATAAACTTTTTTGATATATTTTTGATATTTTTGTAATGTAATTTTTTTTGTATTTTGAAATTTAACAATTTATGATATTTTGATACCAGTGTAATCTAAACAATATATGTTTACAGATTAAAAAATAATAATATTTTTAAATAGATTAATACGAATATATATAGCCTTAAATATTTGGCCTTTAATATAACACAGAACTCTTATGAATGCGACTTTTACTCGTACCTAACAGGTTTTATTGCGATAAAACTCATTTATTTGTGTTCAATTAACTAGCATCTAACGATACCGGCTATCTGATTTTCGATAAATGGAATGATAAGTGTATCTTAGGTAGGGGTAAAATGTATTTATTTCTCGGAAACTATTAGGTTTAGAATCTTTGATATAATTTTCCAATAAACTTTAAAATAATGTTCTGAAAACTCTATCCGTATGAATGCGAAAATTTTGATGTATGTTTTTCACTCTATAAATTCGTAATTTTTAACGCAATTTGGTATACGAATAGGTTACATTCTGAATTATTGTTTATTCCAATATTTTAAGTAGTCCTTGAGAGATAGCGTCGATCTTTATTTTATGTAATATTACTTTAGATGACGTACTATTACATGTAAAGAAAATTCTGTAGATTCTATTTTAGCTTGTATCCCTATATAATTGTCAAATCAGTGCGTGGTACTATAACTTACTCCCATTTATAAGTCGATCAAAATATTACTACTAAACGCGAACAGGTAATCCACGGGAATTAATTAGCTGACAGAAAAATATTTATTAGAATAAAAAAAAGAAAGCAAAAGTAAGTGATATGTCGTATGGTCCTAAAACGTATGACGTTTCAGCAAAGTAAGTGATACGTTGTATGGTCCCATATTATTGCTGCTAACCTTAGAGAGAAAACTTATAAATGGCTTTAACGAACGTCAGGAAATAAATTTTATTGAATTAATTATGGAACTTCCTTTGAAATTCTTTAAAATTCATTTTAGATTTGTTGTTTTTATTTCATTCTCTAAATTGCGAAATAATGTCTTTACGCATACAAAGTTTAGTAGGAAATGATCAAATAAAATATCAAATTCTAGTTTGGTGGTTTTCAAAATTCCTATTAATCTTAATAAAAACTAATTTTATTAAAAACGAATCACGTGAATGCATGTAGATTCATATCTAGAGAAAGCCTTTCGGAACATTTTGATTTAGCTTATTTATTTGACTGCTTGCTACTACAGTAGCCCGTTCCTCTAACAATTAAGGTTATTTACGTTCCATTAAATTGGATAAGAACACATTAAATTACTTGAATATTTTAGGAGTAATATTGTCATTATTTTAGCAAAGAATTGAAAGAATTGAAAATTATAAGGTTACATTGACAACTCATGAGTGTTGGAATCGATGTCGTTTTTAGTATGAAAGTGTACAAGGACACCCTTATTTTAAATTCCGCATGCACATACCAACATCCAGTTGTGATTATGAATTTCATTAATACTCATAACGTCTAAATTTAATAATATAGGTATCGGAGTAATTCCTGCACTCTGTTTCTATTTATATTGTTTTAGATAATTTGTTTTCCTTATTGTCCGTTTTTCTGAATGTTTGTTTTGGTGTGTTTCATATTACTTTTCTCAAGACATTCACCTGGTACTGTTAGTAAACATAATAATAAAATTGTTTTAAAATAATAATGAAATTGGGGTCCTGTAATATTCACAGCATGATAATACTAACGAGACTTAGAACTAAAGACCTAACTGGAGTCATCCTGCATTAAATAAAAAACGCACTAAGGGTTATGCAAAATTGGTAATTGGTGATAAATTAATGCTGGAAACACTTTTCAAAGGAACAACACCAACACGACTAGTCCTGCGTTCTATCTTTTTATTTATTTAAATTGATCATATTCATAAAGTATTGACAAAGGTGATTATTCTACATTTTACCGACAGGCTAGACATAATTCAACCATAAATCACACACATACAATAATACAGATATCGCAGAATTTTAATGAATGTAATCAAGCACTCGAAGTCGCATTTGCATACCGTGGGAAACATTTTCCACTATCAAACACTGGATGATTTTACACTCTCCGTGTGAATATTATAGAAGCCAGGTATGTGCAGAATATTACGGAAATTTACAATGCGGTTACTCCACAAGTGAAACTGCATGATGTCTCAGAATCTTTGAGGTAAAAGGAGGTATTGATTCGGACTATATATAGTACACACACAATTAAAGATAGATGAGACATTGAATACATACCAGTGGAAATAGCGAAATATACATCCATCAAACCTTCATTTCATCCTGAATGTTTTTATTCGTTATATAATATTTTAAATGAAAGTTTTATTGAAGTAGACAACATTAACGGTAGTACATGTTGTCTACTGTAAAGAGGTAACATTAAAAGCCTTAGATTCTTTTAACGGTATCTAATGTTAACAATGCGTAAAACATCTATTGTAACTTTTTGTTACTTTAATTAAATTCTCAGACATTTAGTTATCACATTTTTCTTGAAAAACAGCTTTGACAGAAATTTGGCATAGCTATATTAAATTATAATGCTTACAAAGTTTGATAATATATTTTTTCAAAAATAATTTTTTGGTACTTCCTTTACATGTAAAGTGAGGGTGACCCAACGTGTATCATTGAAAAGGTCTTTCAAAATATCGAGAATATGTAATAAATCCTTTTTCTAAACAGGGATTCGTTTACTAAATGTTAAGCTTTAAATTGAACATTTTTTTTAGAGTTACGTTTCCCCGAGCTCTATCAGATAAATTGCTATTTTGATACCAGAAAAGTAATCACAATAATATTATATACAGCGAAAATAAAAGTATCACCGCTAAGCAATTTGTACTATATATGTATCTGGTTACCATCTAACACTAGAATAACTATCAAGACAAATAAGACGAACTCAAAGTCGAGAACGCACGCACGCACGTACCCACGCAGGCACACACGCCCGCATGCACGCACGCACGCACGCTCGCACGCACGCACGCACTCAAGCGCGCGTATGCCCGCACACACGCAAACACGCGCACGCTCACGCAGACACACACAGATACCCAGATGCACATACACACACACGCAGACACACACAGGCGCGCGCGCGCACATGCAATCGCTAAGTTATAAAAAAATCCGAATACTTTTATCATTCTATAACTTAGCCACAATTATTTTACAGCCAATAAAACGATTTTGATTATAAAACCGATTTTAAAGGCATGCAATACATTTGAAGCCTTAAAGACGTCAACAAAATGGTAATTATACCTTACGAAAAGACTTTTGTGATTCTACTTTTTCCAGATGAATAAATTATTATTTTAAATCATAATATCAAATTTTAACTTCGTTCATAGCGTTTAACCCCGAACTGGGTACTTTATATTAAAACGAAAATAGAATAAGATAATTTAGAAATTGTCTGAATTATGAAATTGATTGATAAATTTATAAGAAATCGTGCTTTATCAACTCAAGGAATCTATTAAAAGATTAAATTACACAAATATAATTGTATTAATACAACAGGTCATATCATTATATCCAATCTTAATTTTATGTTATAGCAGCTACGTTTATACGTTAAAGTAGGTACGTTATAGTATAGCAATAGAATAGGATTCTTAATCGAATTCTAAAAACGGGTCTCTACTATAGTGACAACATTTGTTCATCCGTCCATGATCCTGTTCGTTATGGACTTCTAACTTTTAAACGAAATAAGTTCTTTAGCCTTAAATTATGAAATTCAAATAACTTAAATTTCTATTTCCGAAAGACTCTTGTACATGATGAATTATTGAAGAGAAGAAGAGATGGATGATTTTTTTTACATACATATGTAGGATAGGAATATTGTTAAAGAAAAATTTTCGATCAAACCTCCTTCTTTTAAAGAAGACAATAATTTGGCAGACCATCAAATTTGCCATTTTTACTAGGATCATCTCAAAAATGCCATTGATTATGATTGTCTGTATTTATCAAAAAGAGGTAAATAGAAATAATATAAAAGTTATGAGTAATAAATGCCTCTTTTTGAGAAAATCATGCCTCAGAAAAAGACATCTTAGATATAGTGAAAAATATTATTAATATTTGCTCATATTTCATAAAAATTCCAAATACACTTAAATGTTTAAATTTTATCATGCGCACAAGTATGTACGCAACCCTCGTAGAGTGAGTGTTACTCCTTAACAGTTTTATTTATGACAAATATAGATATTAACGACAGTATATAATTGCTTTGTCACAAAAAAGTACTTTAAAAAGTCGTAAATTTGCTCGTAAGTCTTACCACTATACTAGAATTATTAAGATCTACGTAACGAAATATATTTAATATCCCAACGCCTTATGCTGAGATACATCACGAATAATGATACTAGTATATTGATTCATCCTCTCTGATTCGTACAATGGTAACCTACATATAAACTAAGCGATTTAGAGTGTGAAAACTAGTTGAAAAATTACATGTGTTTTTAACTAGGTACGACGTAAAAGTTTACGTGGGGTGGAAGAATCGTACTGAACTAGTTAATATATTTACTCATTTAAAATTTTTCGCATTTTTGCTGCATTTATTTTAATTTAGCTCTTTATATATTGGCTTAGGTTGAAGGAAAAAATGCTTTTGTAATATAACAACCAAGCAACGAATTACTTTGATATTTATTCCATTTAAGTTTCCACTAAACTCTTTTAAATAAATATAATTTGGGTAAGTCCAAAGATTCTTTTCCCTTATTTAAATACCTTATTTAAAAACTTCTATATTTCAAAATATATGTATATATATATATATATATATATATATACATATATATATATATATGTGTATATATATATATATACACACATACATACATATATAAGTATATGTGTACATATACATCAAAATATATAAAAACTCGAAACTCAAATTTTAACAAAGTAAACATAAATTTCAGTTATGTAACCTGATACGTATTTTGGAGAATTATATGAAGGCATAGACTAATTTCAGTCTAATTACTAAATGTAATTAAGTAATTATAAAGGTGAAATGTGATAATTTTAATGGTAGTGCGTAGTGAAAATGTATGATAGATATGTGGTAACTTTACTTATACGATTAAGCTAACAGTTAAAACTTTATATCAATTTAGTTAAGGCAGATTAAATTAAACATAATAACATAGTGACAAATAGAATTAAGAATCTTAAGAAATAATGAATCGTAATTGAAAGAGGAAAAGTTCTTTTTGCACTTAGGTAAATGTAAAAATTTAATTTTTGCCCAACTAAATGAAACTATGTGGGGTAGTATTATTTTTACTTTATTTAAATACTTTACCACGACCTAGGTTTCGTTGTATGACAACATTTTCAGGTGGGCAATTTGTAAAGTTGCCCACTTAGATTCATTTAGTTGTAAAAAATTAAATTAAAGTGAATTTCTACAAAATTAATGTCAAATATATTCAAAATATAAAATGTAAGGTTATATTGTAGTTTTATTAAATCGTTTATAAATATTGATGTCATCCTGCATTATTTAAATATATTTTCCATTGTATCTTTTATAGGCGTAAGACAAATAATTTGATCGCTTGCTAAATGCTATCATCTTGTTTTTTTTTAGTTTTTTGTATGAAGTTAAAAGTAGTGAGGGGGCAGGACGCTGTAAAATCCGAATGAAAATCTCGAGAAGGGGACGTTATATCAAAAATATTATTAGTTTATATTACTTTTCAGGATGCATTTATGTTTCCCATTACAGTAGTTATGAGAAAATGAAATTATATTTTCTTCGTTTTGTTTTTACGTATTCACGTAATTAAACTAGGTCTTCTAATAAAATTATATCTATATAAAAAAGGGAGTCGGACATGAAATTATCAGTATTCAGTTTTTACCAATTGGTTAGGCAAACCTATGTTTCCCTTTCAGATAAAAAGGGACGGAACCCTGTAGTCATGTTTTCACTATTCGACTTTAATGCATAATGGCATAAGTATTTGAACCTCTGATATTTGATTTGCTGATTTCGTTATTGCTAGAGCTATATTTTAATTAAAATGTTATTTTAATTCGAATCGACCGCAATTTCAGAGACCTTAAATATCGTCCTTTTTCATAATTTTATCGTAGAGACGTTAATTTACCTTACATAGTTCGTTTATAGATGTATAGACTATGTATCAAATTGTATAGCTATCCGACCCTTTCATAAAATATATTAATGTACTGTACCATATTTAGTCTATTATGCAAAGCATGTGCCGACTATAAACCTCCCTTTCTGCTACCCTGTACCTGATTGAACAACAAGCCGTCATTAGAAATATATTGTTTCAGGAGTGCTTCACTATTCACATATACAATTTTCAATTGCTTAATCCTACAGACTCTTTTGTTGGAATTTTGTATTTGGGTACTCTGACGTATCTAACATTTACTTTTAATATGTATAAAATTTCTCTATAAGTGCAAATTTCTCCGGTATAGTTTGATAGATGAAACAATTTATTGAGTATTAAGTTCGTGAGCATGCCAAGGACATAAGACAAGTAGAAGAGAGAAACTTCATTTATTGTAATAAGTAATAAAGTTATACATAAACTATAGGAAATGATGAATATTAATGTAACAGAAGAGACAAAAGTCCAAATCGAAGCAGTGATTAGAATCGTTTCATTCCACATCACCGACAACATTGATAAAATATTTATATTTATTTGAAAAAAAATACATTTTATAAACTTTCCGTTAACAGACGGGTTCATTGTTAATTTTATATTTAAATATAGTCTTCAGACACAATTATTTCGGAAAATTAGCCTACTGCGCTAAAGGCCTTGTTACGTTTTATTTCATTATGCTTATTCCACTGATGTGTATTCTTTATGTTAGAAAATTCTGTTCATTAGATAAAAACGCAAAAAAAATTATATCTGAATAATCCGCGTGCACTTCAGTTAAATTAGGTTAGGTAGATTTCAAATAACTTTATTTTTGACTTTTCGCTTACATTTTACATCCGCTAAAATGACAGGGATTCTTTAACCGATGAAGGAATGTAGGAATTTCCTTTCGGATCCATTCGTGTGTCCGAAAGGAAACAAAAAAAAGATGTGGGCAAAGTTCAGAAAAGTATACATTTCGTAATTATTTTCAGACTCAAACAGGCTTTTTGCAATTGTTGAACATAGAATCAGAAAAAAGTTACATATTCCTACTATTTTTATATATTATTCATATATATATATATATATATATATATATATATGCTCTATTACACAGGATATATAATGATTAGAAAGAAGCGGCAATAAGTTCGGGCGTTATGCCGCGCTTTAGCACTGGAAAATATTAACCCAATGAAACATAAATGTATGATCGTGTGTGTGTAACCAATTGATTTGAGAGTAAATCAAAGGTTTGCAACTGATCCATTTCCCCTTAACTTCGTCCTAATTTTAAAATTAGAGTGAAAACATATTTAGATACATTCTAGACATTCAAATATATATATCAAACGTTTAAAAATTTTTGAAACATAGATTACTATGAAGTAAACATAAATTTCAATGGTGTACCAAAATATATATAAATACGCATTTTGGAAAACTATCTGAAGACATAATAAGGAGTTAAAATTTTAATCACAGCAGAAATGAAGATCCATGGTAGAGATATGGTAACTACTTACATAGTTAAACTAACAGTTAAAATTAATATTAAATTTAAGTCAGATTAAATAAAGGCATAATTAGATAACGATAAATATGCTTAAAAAGCTTAAGAAATACTGAATTGTAGTTAAAAGCTGGAAGTAATAAAACCTGTTAAACATGAGTTAAACTCGCATTATAAGGGTTCTGTATAAACTTAGGAAAAAATAAAAGTTTAATAATTTAAGGTAGCATTTTAGTTCTATTAAATTATTAATAAATATTAATATCAGTTTGTGCACTAGACATAAGATAAATAACTTGGTTGCTCGCTAAATGCCATTGTCTTTATCTTTTCGGTTTCTTGTACGGGATTAAAAGTTAGGGGCGGAACACAGTAATACATTATTTTTATAATCTTTGTCTAATTTACCACAAAATAAAGTTAGATTTCCAATAATTTCAAATTTTATTTAAATGTCGATAGTTTTAATGTAAGTTATTACTTTTATACTAAAAATCTATTACAGTTACTGGATGAGTTTTAATAATAAAGGTTAAAGAAAGAACCGAACTTTAATAAAAAAGGCACAAGCTTTAATGTCAGTAAAATTAAAGAAATATTTTCCATAATGCAATAATTTGTAACAAAATATTTAGAGTTCGGGTAAATATGTCAATCCCTGTCTGATCTAATTCTTTGTTGGCAGAGTGGTAAATGCCTTCAAAAGTACCACTCCCAACATGCTTACTATCAATAAAATTAGTCATTATTGTAGGAATTAGGTGTGACGTGTTAATTACTATTGGCGATTATTTGTGCAAAAATTGTATTTAATATCCGATTAATGTCCTCTCTTGTGTGAATATAAATAAACTTATTAAGTAGAAAGAGAACTGGCAACATGAGTTTTGCGTATACACCTAATCCATATAAATATTTAAACGTGTTTATTTGATTATGAAAATAAATTGTCAGTTAAGTTTTTGAAGGCGTAAAAATGTCACAAAATTCTCAAAAACTCTCAATTGTTTTGTGACTTACAAGTTTTTTTTTTTTAATTTTTTTTCTTTCTTGTAATATTTATTATATAAATACAAGATACCAGAAAGAATAGAGAACTATTAATTACATGTAAGATATGAGAACTATTCGAGCTGTATTCTAGCTTCTTACGTATTTGCGTTTTGGCGTAAATCTGAAAATAAAAAAAGAGTCCCAAAATAGCAACTTAGGTGGTCCGACAAATAAATTTTTTCAGCGAAAAAAATTAAAAATAGATATTATTCATAAGTTCCTTCAGTAACATTCGTGTGTCTATTTCAGTCTCCCTTTATTCTTTTCGAAGATTTTTTTCTTGTAAGATCTTAAATACTATTTCAAGTTTTTGGCCAAGGAACAACAAATTATGTGTAAATATTAGTTATTAAAATCACACGTAATGCTTAGATCCATAATAGCTTATATTCAGTTTAGAAGTTAGAAGCCTGTGATAGACCGATATACAGATGAACAGACGGAAAAACTATATAACCACAATAATAGGGTTTCGTTTGCACCCTTCAGGTACGGAATCCTAAAAACAGAATTTAAAACGGAGAAAAAATTAAGAATCTGGTAAAAAAACGAATATAAAATTTTATCAGCTTTAAACTGATTTTAATATCTGACTGATCGAAAACATATGTTATTATAATATGGAATAAGTACCTAGTTTCTGTAAAGCGATTATTTTTATTGTGAGTATTGTTTCTAAATAACATTGCTCTAAATTATCGAGAGGAAATTAGTTTTATACAGCTAAAGTTATTACTAAAACTTATTAAAATTACGGCAATCAGGTTTACACTATAAATGAACTAGTGTCACATATATTATTAACACAAAGTAAAATTAGGAGCGTTTTTAAAGAAATAAAAACATTAAATCTTATTACTATTACATGTTTATTTGTATAGTTTATTACGGAAAACCTTATTCCTATAGTGACACACAAGTTTTTATTTAAAATGGAGTCTGCAGAAATTTCACCGTCTTATTCTATGAAACAAATCATTCAATCTTTTTTAAGTTTCTGCAGTCTTGAGCCATGATGTAAACTGAAAGTTATTTCATTAAATGTCATTTTTTGTGTCAAAAGAAGTTTACAATTTCTATTGTTTATTAAAATCTAAGCAATTCTATCATATCCAATTAGGCAATCCACTGTCCTTCTTATTTTTAGTTGAAGAACAGTGCACTTTAAGAATCATCATCATATATATTAATACGCTAAGGTTTTAAGATGTTACTCTCCCTTTTTAGAAAAAACCTCACAACTAATCCACATAAATTATATATCATTTTATAGATAATTGCTTGCTCTACCGGCATCCACTAAAAAATTTATTATTGCTATTGTTTTTGCAAATTGATTAATTATTAAAATTATATACACAAAACAGCAATGCTGCCATCTAAAGGCTCAACGACAATATGATTGACGGTCGGTCAAATTT
Source organism: Druceiella hillmani (assembly GCA_039881145.1). Classification (NCBI taxonomy): domain Eukaryota; kingdom Metazoa; phylum Arthropoda; class Insecta; order Lepidoptera; family Hepialidae; genus Druceiella; species Druceiella hillmani. The sequence continues at coordinate 39,184,673 of JAYKKI010000015.1, forward strand.
TTGTTTAATTTCAAATCCACTCACGTATAAATAAAGTGGCGCTTCAGCTCAATGCTTTTGATACTTGCGCCTCTATATGTCAATTTTAGTAAAATATTTGTTTGATCTGTCATCTGAGCTGCATAATGGAATAAATAATAATGCGAAGACTTCGCACGGGTCACGCTAGTGATATATTTAATAAGGTTAATTTTTCGGTTCTTGGGTAGTTTAATTGTACTTTAAGTATGAGAGCTTACTTTATGAAAGAATTCAAAAAGCCTTAAAATCCAATTAAACGCGTATATATATATATATATATATATATATATATATATATATATATATATATATATATGGGTGTGTGTGTGTTTTCTGACTAAAGAATTAATATATTAAATATGTCTCAAAAACTTACTGACCTACAAATTACAATTTTCATTCCTCCCCTCGGATTTTATAATGGTTTTTATGGTATTTTGGGCTGCTTATCATGAATACGTCCACTGTTTCTGGTATTTTTTCATTTTTATTTATATTTTAATGAAACTTTCCAATTTTACTAACAACTACTTAAAAAATTAAAATATAATAATTATAATTAATAATAATTTTATTTTAATTTTTAATAATTATTATGTAATAATTATAAAAATTATTATATAATATAATTAATAATATTTAATAATTATTATATAATAATTATAAAATTAAAATATAATAATTACATAATATTACAAAATTTCAATCTTACTACTTAAAAAATTAGCATAAATAGGATGAAAGAAAGTAATGCTTTATAGTCACAAGGTAATATATTGGTTGACAATGATTAAGCATTTTATTAATTATGTATTTCTTTCAAAATTCTTTGGCGACAATCTTTACACTGTGCGACTGTTTGACCATAAATTATTATATGTTTGACTTTGAAAGTGTGAACGTAAAAAATGAATCTTTTATTGCTAAACGTAAACAAAAAATCTCTTAATGAATTTGTAGCATATATTATATATAAATTTTAGCTTTCTGCATTCCTTATCCATATAAACTTTAACTATGCCAAATCTCACTCTCCTCCATGCGTGATATCCTTTAAAAAAGGAGTACAAAGTTTTCCCTTCACGTATTAGTGTACAGATATTTATCTGATTTGATTTCTTTTTTATTATCTAAAGTGGATTTATATTAACGCTCTAATTGTATGTATTTACAAGAAATTTAAATACGTTTTAACATTTTAATTTGCCTTCTTGTGATCGATCATCTTTCTGTACCAGAAATAATCTCCTCTGATATACCACAAGGCTCTCATTTAGGAATTCTTCTTTTTGTAGTATTCATTAATTATCTGGTACAACTATTTGAGTATTCAAGTCTTTGTTTACTCTATGCAGATATTCTTAAGATATACATCAAGATTAATGTCGTGAAAGACTTGCTAAACTTATAATAAAATTTATCTAGGTGAGTGTTGTGACTCTAATCAAATATTTCTCAATGTCGAGTATTTTAATATCTCGTTTGCTACTTTAAAACACGAAATTTTCTTTAGCGTAAGTAGCTAGGCGTTTCTACATAAAAACGTACTTATGTTGTCAGGAATCCCAGGGTTTATTTATTTACTTTAATGCTTACAATTTATACGTGTGGTGGACTATCTCTTACAGCCAACCAGAACATTAGTCCAGTCCCGCTGGAAGAGCTATCGGATATCGAATCTGGATCCCCTCGGTACGCCGTGCCATCAAATACTGTATACCGTGTGATCAATCCAACACACCACGGTGACGAGTTTAATTTGTTGAAAGATGGACATCCCGTTTTCAATATGATCATGTTGTTTACAAACATGCCCGATGTCTAGGATTCATTTCTCGTTTCAACCTCGTGCGTTTAAAAACCTTCACACTTTTCTACAGTTATCTTAATAATATCATTATCTGTATTATTTAGTCTTCATAATGTAAATCAAATATTAAAAGAATTTAGATATTACAAAAGAGGTTTTTAAGTATTCTCGGCTTTGTATATTTGCTCTTGTTAGACAATGTAGGCCATGTACAAGTAGTCTTCCGATAATAAATTTATTGGTGTTACTAAATTTGAAAAGCGGAGAAAAAACACTGATCTCTTTTATTTATACAAACATTAGTTAATTCATCATCGCTGGTTTCTCTCTCTGATCAATTTCAATACATGGTTTATATTCCATAAATATTCGAGTAGAATTTTTGTTCTCGAAGTTTATAATAATAATATCCCTTTCCACAAAACCATTAATTCCAATGTGCCGATTAATTAACGATATTGTGTTTAAACATTCTTATTCGAATATTTTTGAATGAAAATTATTTACATTTGAAAACAAACTAAAATATACATTAATTATGAATTAAAGCCTATCTAAAATATAATTAATTCCAAGCGTTGTATCTGCAAAATAATTTTAATTTAAAATTAATGTTGCTCATTGATCAATATATTATGTAATAAATTTCCTAACATGACTAACCTTTAAAAATGTCTGTATAAATATTCTAACCATTTTGTGCCCGCTTAGAGTTATTATAGTCTAGTTTTATATTCTGGTCTTTTTATTACACATGTACGTGTCTCTAACTGGTTTTGTGAGCTTCTAAATAAATAAATAAATGTTATTTAGTATGACTTCGATTTATTATGCAACCAATAACATTAAATTGAAATTTAATATTAATCGCTTTAAGTTGTACCATGTATTTAATAACTATATTTTTAAAGAGCAAGCATCTTTTATAAAAATGTTTATTCGAAAATATTCTTCTCTACGTATGATTAATATTCTCTTGTCTAAACTAGCAATAGCCTCAAATTTACGACTAGCATATAGATTTATTATGATATCTAATAACAATATAGAGTAAATTTTCCTTCTAATTTTTGAGTCTGGTAAATACTGCTAACAAAAATAATTTTGTTATGACGGCTGAGAAAAACTCTATTCTCATTACATAAGGATCGATATAAGCTTAGCAGAAACTCAGAATTAAGAAAAAAAAGTAAGTTTACACGTTTATAATGCATGACAAACCTTTTGATGATGTTGTAATGTTTGTAATGCGTGATAAACAGTTTGATTATGCACAGTTTAAGTGTGACATGTTTTATTTTACACATAGCGAATTAATTTTGTTCATAAAATAATTTATAGAATGTATCCACTCGAAGAGAAATTTATATGTTTGGTGTAGTTTTGTTACGTTAACAGTATAGAAGTAATAAGATAATGTAACCAAATAGTTATCTTTTTAAATGTGACTAGCAAACCCGGCGAACTCCGTTTCGCCACCAGATGGCTTCGTTTTTTGTAACATTTCGTTTGGGGATTAAAAGATGAAGAAAACATTTTTTTTTTTATATTTGAAAAGGAAAAATGTTATTTCATTTCACAACAGTAATGAATGCACCATTGAACCATGCAAATGATATATTTGTCCTTGTATCTGTAATTGCAAACAATCATTTGTTGAACAATACGGTGTGACTTCTGATCGTGTGATGGTGTAGTGTGTGGTGTATGTGTAGTTGTTATGTGTTGCAATTGATTGTATTGGTGTGATTGATTGGTGTGAGTGATTGGTTGTATGTGTTGTATCTTTTTTTTTGTTTCAGTGGCTGTGGTGGTGTAAGAAATGGATCCAGTTTGACTTTTCCACTTGCGCAGCACAATCCAGCCGTTTCTCTTTTGAACTTTAACGCATTGCAATATCGGCATACAGTCGTCATTGGTCCAATATCTAAATTGTTATCATCACTGTAGTTCGTAGTGGGATCATATTGTAATGCCAAGCGATTGTATGATGCCAATGATCTTCGTGTGCTCACGCGTTGTCTCAATCGGGCATTTTCTCTTATTATATTTTGTCTTTCTTCGCTTAAGTTCTGTGAATACACTTGTTGCTGGCTTGCATGTCTTGTGCGGCGGCCGATGTTCGCTCGTCGTCCTTTAGGCATTTTGGGCTGTGGACAGACTGGTGAATTTAACCTCAAATGCACGATCCACATAATTTACACAGTTCAACTTACCACCTTAAGGACAAATGCCTGCTGTTGAAATTGACTAAAAATTTGCACAATACGCGTGATTGTTTTGATGGTTTCCAATTGAACTGTTAGGAAACGAATAACTTTAACCTCAATTTCACAATTTCACAGTAAACACAATACCGGTTTTAAGTTAGCGTTTGAAAGAACGTGCGCATAATAAATGTCACATGAAATTAACTGAGCAGAGTACAATGAGTAGCTGCCAAACAATGTATCACGCACCGGCGCCACCTACTTAAAATACTGGCGCCATCTGCTCCACAACCATGCAAAACCATATTGGTTTGTAGTACATGCTATGTATCAGAGATGGCGCTGTATGTGAAAAATGATTTTCCCTGTTTTCCTGCTTTTCTGTTGAATTTTTTCCTGAATTTTGTTTGCTATAAACCTCACGGAGCCCGAGACCTTTCCAACGAATGCAAAACCGTGGAAATCGGTTCGTGCGTTCTGGAGTTATAACGTCAGGAAGGAAAACCCGATTTATTTTTATATTATAGATTTAAACTTTTCAAAATCTAATTATTTTTGGAAGGAAAATTTAAGGAATACCAAATTAAATATATGTTAGAAAATATTCATAAACTCACATAAAAATCAGAAAGATAAACCAAAACCTAGGTATTTGGTCGAAAAGTTATGAACATAATACCATTATTTATTTATTTGAATAAAACAGCCGAATACTAGGTATTCGACTGTTTTAATGATTTTAAAATTAAATGTTGTTTCTTGTTAAATGCAACGAAATGTTACACAAAATTTCGTACTTCGCGTGGTAGAAATGAAGTTTGTACTTTTCATCTAATATGGAGTACTTGCAACTGGTAGTTTGCGCGTTCAGCCCGCAGATTTATAGACTAAAGTGCGAACGCCGTTGAAATACCATATATTATATATATTTAAATATTAATAAATATGTGATTTATGTATATATATATATATATATATATATATATATATATATATATATATATATATAAACTATACAGAAAAATATATTATACCCGATGGATCAAACTGTACTGTTTTCCTCACCCAGCGGGTCTGGTATGTCCTTCAAGCTTACTTTTTTTTATTAAGTTTCCAAAAGTACTACGAGAAAGAGTTGAAAGAAAAAACCGGGCCAAAGGCACGCAAAATAGAATGTGAGAAACTTTAGCAACTGTATAAATCGAGAATCTTAATGGATCTAGATAGTAGGTAGTAAAATTATAAGTTAGTAACGAGTGTAAATTGATTTTTTGATAAAAATGCGTATAAAAATTCGTTAATAACGAGAAGATTAAAAAATACTGTATGAAAGTAAAAAAAATGTACATAATGAAAGCAGTTATATATATATATATATATATATATATATATATATATACTTTTATCTATAATGTAAATAATACAACATCGTGCAGTAAATCCTTAAATTCAAATAAAAAAAAGTCCGCAATAACATGAGGACAAACTCTTTGCAACAAAGACCTAATTTAATACAAAGTGATTGATTATGGGAAATGTGATGTATGTAATATTAATTTGAAACCCGGACTCGAATCCATCGAAGGTTTCAGGGTCCATTAAACAGTTATTTTATATTGTATCTAGTTACACCAATATGGATAACCTTGTCATATTTAAAAACAATTCAATATTTCATAGTTCGCAACACCAATAAAATTTCATTAATTCAAATATATGAACACTTCTTGCACATAAGGTTTTTTAATCGCAGTACGTATTAACAAAAATTTAATTTTTATGATCAATTTCATTGAGATTTTTTTTTTAATTTTAATAAAATATTACTAGATTTATTTATAATTATGCAAGTAAATAATTATTTTCACTAAAATATTCTGCTTAAATGAATTCAGGAATTATTACAGGAGTCCGTATTAATTTTTAAGTTAATTAAATATATTTAAGCAAAGTTTTTATAACTTCAAAATTTTAAGAAGTAATTAACATAATAAAATTCTAATGCCCATTATTTTACTCATTTAGTTAAACTGGAAAAAATAATATTAAAATGAAAACATGTTAATATAAATAATCTCACTCTAATACTAATTAGAAGAATATTTCTGTTAGCTCGTAACCTAATTGTATTTTTTTTTATTTTGTTACAACCTCATATTAAACCAGAAAAACATTATATTAAAAGAAAACTCCGAAAATTTTTGAAAATGAAAATAAAATACTCTGATAATTGTACTCAATGCTGATTACGTGGCATGGTGACCGTGCAAATTGATTTCGGGTGCCTTGATTTTTTTTAGTTCATTGCTTTCATTACTTAACTATTATTTGCCCGCTTTAATTACGTTTACATTAAGTTACGGTTATTAAATTTTTTTTCAAGAAAATACGTTTTTCATTTCATGATTTAACATGAATTAGATAAAGTGACAATTTTTGTGTAGAAATTATATACCAAAAAAGCAGTAATATTTCATTATTTGTTTTGCTAACCTGAATTAATTTATTCATTTGGTTCGACGCTAATATTTAACGATGAGTCGTTTAAAACCATTTGTGCAACTTGAATAAACCGATAACAAATAAAACTGACTTAAGAAAGTTTTAGAGATTTTGCTGAATATGTTCATCAAAATTATGACCTGTACCGCCATGTTTCAAGCTACTAAAATTAATAAAATTACTAGAAGACCTAAAGTTAGTCTACCTAAAGTTTAACACAAAACTATAACGGTGGTTCGAAATCTCATAGATTTTGAGAAATTCACAATATTTTTACAGTATTTATACCCTGACAGTACATTAAATACGGACAGAATTCTGTATTTAATAGTATAGTCCCTTGGGAAAATTTGATACTTTTTACTTATTACATTGGCTAACCTGACATTTTTAATTGGCAGTCTAAAAGTCGTGTTTGTTGATAAAGAATTAGCTACTTCTTCAATTACTGCTAATATAAACATTCTAGAAAATACTTCTCAATGAATAATTATATACTTTGGATGCTACACAAAAAAGATAAGTTTTTTTACTAAATAACTTTAAGTATCCGAGACATTCCCAATGAGTTTTCGGCAGAGATTCGTGATTTCTTTAATACATTATATTTGGTAATAGAACATTTATATCATTTAATTGGGAATAAAACGGGGAAGACTTATCACACTTTAGATGGTGTTTCTGTTGGTAGTGCACATGGCTGCGAACCCAGTTTGGATTAAAAAGAATGGAATATCAATTCTAAACAGAAACAAAGTTTCTCGAGTGCTTACCAGAAATGAAGGTAACTCAAACAGCTCATGGCCAAGCTCAGTAGCAGCATAGATATCATCATTTTAAAATTATGTTCAAAGCACTCGTGAAAAGAAAACTGTAGTATAGTCAAGGGAAGTAAAGACGACTGTTACACCTGAAAGAAGTTTGACTGAAGATTATATTCTAGAAGATTTAGAAAAAACTCTGAACTTATAAAAAAACCAAGCCACAATTTGAAAAAGCGACGCAAAAAGATGCATCTATTAAGAAAAAATGTGCAGGAAAGTATAAAGGTAAATAAATAATTAATGAAAGTGTAATTAGTTCAAGAGGATTCTCCTTCAGGAAAAAGTGAAGCTGCTATGTATAGTAATTCTTCACTTGAAAAAGAATATTTCTCAATATTGTTTGACAGAGAAATTTAAGAAGAAGTAGATCTGTAAACATTAAAATACTGATTTATTCAGATTTTCATGAAATGTGAATGTGGATTGTATCAGAGAAACAGCCTCAAACCTCTATCAAAGAAAACTATTCCGTTGTGGTTGAGTTTATTTATGATGAAGGAAAAATATTTGTAAAATTATAGAAAAGGACAATGCTACCTTCAATATAAGCTACTTTCGAAATTATAAGTGATTCGGAGAAGTGTTGATTTTTTTTCAAATATTGAAGATGTGTTATGTTTTAAAAGGAGGAAGCCTACTTTCATCGAGTCAAACGAATTATCGAACCATTTAGTCAAATGAGAGGACGATATATATTTTACTTATCAATTGACTTGCTGTGTTTATTATTTATACATTAATCTTATTATAAAGCTGTAATACTCTGTAACAATAGTGTCAACTATTGTAACTTTCTAATAAAGTTAACGTGTAAACGTGAAAACTAAATACAACTTATATTGTTTAATAAATTGGTCATTGATTTTTTTCTGATAATGGATTCTGTTGTACTTATATTGTTTAATAAATTGGTCATTGATTTTTTTCTGATAATGGATTCTGTTGTATGAACATTTGTAAAACTGAATTCCCTTATAGGTTTATTTATTGCGAACTATTAATTTTTTTTTATATTCCAAGTATGATTACAGGCCTTTAACACGGAACAGGCAAAACATAGTCCCAAGTTAGAAGATTTTATCGCCTAACTTGGAACAGCAACATTTAAATTTTTGCTTGTATGCGTGACAGTAATATCCAAAAAGTAATTACTAAATCAGAAAACACTGAAGTAGACCAGCTTTTCATATGCTTTTTTACTGTTCACTTATTTCGTTTAATTTGTCTATTTGTTTCTGAACCTGAAAACTGCACCAAGACGGTATTTTTATGATTTGCTATGGTAATTGCGTTTATTTAGTTAATGTTCGTTTATTATGTTGACGTCAATAAAAGTTACGTTATATTTCATAAATGTTTGATAATGGGAAGGTATGGCAAAGAAAAGAATTGTTATTTTTGTATTAATATAGCCTAAATTTTAAAAGACAGAAGGACACATTTAAAGTTACTTATATTTACGTGTATATATTCATACGTATATACACACGTATGTATATATATATATATATATATATATATATATATATATATAGATATATATATATGTTCACATTACATGTGTATATATATACACACAATATCAAACGGACAGACAGCTTCTTCACACTTATTCGTTCACAGTTATTACACAAGAAGAAACTTATCAAGCGCAGTTGCCCCATTCAGCAAATGTCCATGACGAGTATCGTATCGCGAGTACAAGGGCTGTGCACTCGCGGCACGATACTCGTTATTCGAAATTACACGAAAACAACACGATACTCATATTTTTTTCAAAGTCCCATTGATCACAATACGAATATTTACAAAATGATAATTGGACGCATTTCTGATATATTTTTATATCCTATTTATTCCACTCCTCTTTATTCCCCGTTTACTTCTTTTTAAAGACTAATGGTATAATTTTAAAATGTTTCTTACTTCTTATCGTAGTTTAGTATGGGTTAAAAGATCTTGATTCCTCGGAATATAATATCGTAATAGCTTTTTAGTTAATACAGTTTTCGGAAGAAAATTATGGACATTCAGTATCAATCAACTCCTTTTCCAAACCATTGTTCCAATTATAAACAAGAATACCGTTTCTTTGCTATAACATATATTTTGTTATAAATTATTTTTACAACGAATGTTTTATTTTGACGTCTTATATTGTTATCAACAGCTAGCAACTACACTAACAATAATCGACTTAGATTGAGTTTGAATATGTGACTTTTTTGTATGAATAAATAGCATCATGTCCGACAGCTTAACGATAGTGAATAAGCACATTAAACTTTATTCATTTCACATAGGCAGCAATTTGATGTTTACTTATGTTAAATGAACAATTAAATTCGTGGTCTATTAGATTTCATTGGAGTACTCTTTGAACGTCTCGTTCGTTGTAAATTAAAAATTCAGTTTAAATATGTAGATATTATCTACACATTTTTCATTATTTCTTTATGAGTGTATTCGGATGCAACATTGTACATTAAAGAATCGTGTTTGACCATGCATTAAATAAAAACGCCAATTGGTTAATGAGACGATCATGCTGTAATTGGCGCGATGAAACTATTATGGGTAAGTCGTAAGGTACCTACTATTTTACAAAATGCTCTTAAGTAACGTGCACCTTTTTCGCTTGAAATAACCATCAGTATACATCCTCACTTTGTTTCATTTAATAGTGGTAGCCACTTGACTCGTTACATTGTTCGTATACATGTTTTTGCGAAAATTATGGGATGGGAAGTATCTGGAAGTGCTGAGTTTAGTCATAATATCTAGTTATATTTTGGTAAGCATTATATAGCCAACGTTTGTCGAGTACGATGTCCTTGAAGAGTATCTTTAAAAATATTTCAAATTCGTTTATTATATGCTCTCCCCATTTATATACATATGTAAACATATAGGCAAGCTATTCTATTGAGCAATGGAATTAATATTCGCTACAGATTGTGGACCCATTTCAATACATGTCTCATTACTGATAATAATTTCCTTCCGGATCATTTCTTGTAAGTGTGTAAGTATCAATTGTAGTAAATCCATTATAGGATTATATTATTAATAATTCCAGCGAGATCTCATTTGCTTGGTATGCTTTCTTAATTCGAAACTGTCACCACGCCCTTGTTTGCTATGTAAGTAGGGCGCGATATTGACAAAATGAATTCTCAACCTCGTAAAATTTTATGTTTTAGATTTACATCAATTAATTATTCAAGACGTATTCCAAAAAAATGGATAACTGTCGTGGCTGTATGCCTAATAGCGCTTCATACAGGAATTTGTCAGGTATTGCATTTCAAGGGTACTTAAAATGTGACATTGATTGCTTCAGTTTGAAATATATGTTATAATTTTGTAAGTTAAGTTATAAATTTTTTATCCTAATAAAATTATAAATATATTTAAGTCCTTAACCATTTTATAAATATACAGGGGTGTGGAGCAACAGTTTTTACCGTAAAAATAAAGTTATTAATTTTATATTTTCGATTGCCATTTGACATTGCTTAGGGAAACTCGGTCTTTAAATTTGTTGAAAGAAAATTTGTATAAACAGGGAAGGATAATTAAAAATAAACAAGTATCTATTATTGAATATATTTGGCGTTAATTTTGTAGAAATTCATTATTCACAATTAAATGAAACTACGTGATGTAGTATTATTTCTACTTTCTTTAATTTCTTTACCACGACCTAGGTTTCGTTGTATTACAAAATTAAGTAAAGTTTAACAACATTAAAGTAAGTAGAAAAAATACTATATCACGTAGTTTCATTTAATTGTGAAGTATCTACTAACTATAGGTTATAAAATTTCATAAATATTGCACTATAAAAAAACTATGATGATTTAATTTAATTTTATGTTTGTTTAACAGAAAACTATAAGGTTGATTTGGATTTTAAGGTAGCTCAAATTTGACCTGATTATCATCCTTCAGATTTTTCATCCTTACAGAAATAATGGTTTATTATCAGATGAATCACTTTAATTTTAAGACCGCATTCAAGTTTCCTTTTATGTTATCTAATTTAAAGTTTTTTTGACGGTAGACTCACTCAGGTAAGCAAATTCAACATGGCAGATACGCTCAGGAGACTGGAGACGCAGAGAAGGGCACTGCTATCAATGGACTAAACTAAAAATGAAATAATTGTATGAAACAGCTATACGCTTATTGACTATCTAGCGGTTTTTATTTTATTATAAGCAATATCAGAATAAATAAAATTCTTACTTAACAATACTGAATCAGGCAGTGCAGTAATCTCAGTCTAAACTCTGTACTTCGGCTACCTCCTGCTCGTATTTAAATCAAGAAATATGGCGCTTCCCAAAATTAAATCAAAATTAGCACTAATATGTGTCAAAGGTAACTTATATTTCAAAAATTTAAGTACGAAAATATAATAAAACTAATATACTTATCAGTGGATGTAGTATTCGTTTAAGTTCAGAAATGTGAAGTGTCAAATAGGTTATAATCTATTGTATACAATACACACATAATCGGTTGTAACTAATTTGTCACTTTGTATGAATAACACACATAACTACAAAGAGTTATTTCCATCAACATTTTTTATCGATGACCCTAATTGGAAATAAAATTTTCCTCTTCAATAATTATAAATTTAAATCCTTAAAGAAAAATAAGCCCACTGTAACACTTTCCAAGAGATGGTCCCATCGATAAACAAGTTGATACCAAAAAGGTTCCGTTTTTCGTTGAAGAGTCCCTTTTCTCGCTCAGTTGATTTCTGAGTTTTCGATTGCTCGAAATCAGTCGTATCGTATTTCATTTCATTAAACCATCTAAGGCACTTTATTGAAGTAATAATCGATTCGTTCTAAACAATCTTTGAATAAATTTGTTTTAAATTTAATTTTTGTTGAACATTTTGTGGTAAAGGTTACGCGGTTTATACGGAGAAAGGTATATTCATTATACTATTCTATATTATTATATCAGAATAGTATATATTCATTATATATACTATTCTGATATATTGTCAATATATTATTAATTCGGCTTAGGAAAAAATTCTAAATGTATTGAGAGATTGTAACAATTACTATAAGAAAAAATACGGTAATTACGCGGTAAAGGCAAGATTATTCTTCAAAAATATTTGTAAATATTTCAGAAAAGAGTAAAATCTGAAGGGCTATGCAAGGTTATGAAGGACTACGCAATGTCAGAGTGTTTAAAACCTTTTTTAATTTTGCTGCAGTATTTGCGGCTCATCTATTCAATAAGGCAATTTATGGAAAGAAATTAGTAACTTGCTAAAGAAGTTTGAAGTTCTCAGTTAGATATAAAGGTATAAAAGCTACATGTAAGTAACTTGGCTACAAAAGTTAGAAATTTAATTCAAACTAAGTAATCGATAATTCTTAATTAAACTAGTAATGAAATAATTATGAAAAAAATAATATTTACTAAATAAAATATGTTTACTTATTGTGTGAATAAATGTAAAATCAATGTTACTTAAAGTAAATTAAATAAATAACAAACTTTCAAAATCGTTTAAACTACAAACGATTGTTTATTTATTTACATTACAGATTTATAATACTAAGAAAGAGATTGCACATACATAATCGGACAATATCAACAAAAATCACAATAACTGACATGCTTTCATTTCTTACTTTTCGTCGTTACTTGTATAGTTCGAGCGAGATCGCATTTGTTTCATATATTTTTTTAGCTCGAAACTATCACCACGCCTTAATTTGCCATGTGGCCAGGATATCATATTAACAAGCTGAACTGTCAACTTCTTCGAATTTGATGTTTTATATGTGATTTCCAAATTAACATAAATTAATTATCAAAAATTATCTCTAAAATTAGTTAAACGTAGTGCCTATAAGTGTGATAGCGCTTGCTACAGGAAATTGCCAATCATTCCATTGTAAGGTACTTATGACACTGATTGCTTCAATTTTATTTTTTTTTCATTATTTGTTGTGAAATATGGGTTATGATTCCGTAAGCATTTTAGCTTTAAGACATTATAGATATTTCAGCTTTAAGAATTATTGATACAATCACAAGCCGCGTATACATTTTAGGTTTACTTTTTTTCCCAGACACAGGAGCGTTGAGTGAATTTTTACCGTAAAAATATAGTTATTTATTTTATAATTTCTGTTTCTATTTAACATGATGTAAGGATTTGTATAACTCAGAAAACGATTTTAAATGTGAAGAAATATAGAAAATAGATTGTGAAGAATACATTGTCATTAAGAAATAATATCCAAATTCCATAAATATATTACTATAAGAGCATCCTGCCGATTTATTTTAATTTTATATTTGTGTAAGAGAAAAATGTAAGATTAATTTGGATTTTAAGATAGTCCTTTTTAATTTGTTCCGATTTTATCACTTTTCAGACTTGTTCATTATTAGATAAATCATTTATATCTTAAGACTGCTTGCAAGTTTCTTTTTATGGTATCAAATTTAAACTTTTTTGACGTAGACGTATTCAATTATGCCAATTTCTATAAATGTATTCATATATATGAAAGATAATACATGGGCGTTTTTATTTATTGTGTAACACTTATTTCCTGAATTAATCAATTATATATTCTTTATTTATAGATTTTAAAAGAATAAAAATCTTGAAAAAAATCGTTTGAAACAGTGTATTTTTTTGAAAACATTTTTAATAAAGGTAACATTGAAAGTAATGCATTTAGAACGTGTTTACGACCTGGTACACTTCCTCTCCTCTCCTCTTCGTCAACTATCTCCACAGATTCTTCAATACGAATTTTTAAATTATTTGTATTTATGAATTGAGAATGAGGTGCAAACTTTGACCTTTTCTCCCATATGCATCACAGAATAATGTCACGTTTTACTGGGATTTATCATAAATTATTTATCGATTATATTAAAAGATTTAAGCATCTATTTTATTTCAATAAGCAGATATTATAAGAAAATATTGAATTTATTTAAAATAAATATAAATAAATAAAGATACAAAAAGTTTTCTAGTCCTACCTTACTAATATAGATAATTGAAATTGAAGTTTAGGTCAATATGAAAATATTTACATTTTAGTATTCACTTATGCACATACTGCCCCAGCATTAAGACACGTCCCTAAATATGATACTCCGCCTTTTGGTTACGATTTTAATGTAGTTATATGTCATCTGCTACTAGTTATTTTAAATATGTGATTTACACACACACATTTATTGATACATTACAGGTAAGCTATTCGCAACGGTAAGAAATTAAGGGTTTAACAACGTTTAATCTTTAATGAAACATCAATACCAAATACAAATAATTACAGAAAATAATGACGACATATTTCGAAAAATTTACTTTCCCACATCATAAACAAATCACACTCTGATGGAATGACTATCAGGTAGTTGAGGAGTTGAATACCGCTGGAAACTGGAGAGTTCCGATATAATTCGGTTCTAAAGAGTGATATAGTAAAAACTGATTATTACGCCAGGTACAAAGAATGAAAATTTTTTCAATAATAAAGGGCATAGATTTTTTCCTTTTAATGGATGAAAGAGAAGTTTCGTAAACGCAATGTCTCGTTTAAGTTGCGAGGAATGAAAACTGAGCGCCCAAAATGAAATTGGTAGGAAATAAAAAGGCGAAGTGACCATACTATCTCTTACACAGATATTGGAGGAACGTATTTGCACACGTTCAATAATCAAGCCGTATTTGGTTTCGTGGTCAAGTAAATTGATGACATTAGTTGTACATCCTTTGACTTATGCAACACGAAATCAGGTTTCCAAAACAATTTTTTGCTACATCCGCCATATTCACACGAAATTTCAATCGCGAATTATACCTGACCCCGAAATTAGCGACCTCGTTTAGACGATGTAGTGGGATCCCGCTGACGGTATATTCGTATTTAATAAAAGTGTGTGCTCGGCACTAACTTACTATTGAACGTGTGTTTGCCTTAAGTCTAGGCGACTTGCTGCGCTCCACTCAACCATGACAGTGATGTCATGCTGCAACAGTTCGCCATCCGCTGCATTCTTGACGACTTGACTTGTAAAAAGTTATATATTCTCCTCGAATAACAAATAACGCACGGTCTTCACTGCGCAATCAATATTTTTAATAATCAAATTGAAATTTCATGCAGCCACCAAACCGAGTAAGGAACTACATGAATTTCGAAATTAAATTTTGGAATTCATTCTTTTTTAATCGACACGAATTTTCAGTAAACATTCTTATGATATTAATAATCTGGAATTCATGAATTTACTGAAAACAATATTTCATTTTTATATACATATGTATAATATTCAAGACATTAATATCATAAAATTTATTTTTGAGTACTATTTAAATAAATATAGAAATATGTAAAACTAGCAGAAGGTACACCATATTTATTATCTAAATAGAATATCAATTTAGAATATGTCTGATAAAAAGACATAAAGAGACTGGAAATTTTGTTAAGGTAAATTTTTAGTTAAGCTATGTAAACAATTTATTTAAAAAATTTTTCAAGATATCAGTTAATTTCAATAAGTTTTTTTTTCATAAAACATATTCCTCAAGGTGACTTCAATACATAAATTTCAATATATAATTATCAATGTTTCAATAGTTACAATCATATAAGATTTAACTATTACGTTTCCAATTTTAAATCATTTTTAGCATGCATTCACAATATGTCTACAATCTAATTAGTAAATAATTCAATATAAAATTGGTTACAACTTATAAACCGTGTCTGTTTTATTACCACTTATTAAACGTTTTAAGTTTATATTATTATTAAACTTATAAACTGTGTCTGTTTTATTACCAATTTAATGTTAATTATATTTACTGATTTACTTCTTATATCCATAAAGTTAAAGACAAAAGTATGTATACATATATATATATATATATATATATATATATATATATATATATATACACACACACATATACATATACATATATATATAAATATATATGTATACATATATACATATATATATATATATATATATATATATATATATATATATATATATATACACATAGTCTATAGCCCGTATGTTGTCTACCCCAGAAATATTTTTTCCGCATAGGTAATTGCCATAGCTATCTTTTGGAAATAGTTTACGTATCAATAATTTCATAAGCATGCAAAAACTAATTATTTGAGACGTATTAGTTGAGAAAAGCAAAGGAAATTTAACCTATTGTAGGGATGAAGATTATAAACTTTTGCCAGAAAATATATATTTATTTTGTAGTCATTATACATGTTTATCAGTGCATTAATTTATCGATTATTTCAAGGAAAAACAAAATTCAGATTGTAATTGACAAGTAATATAAAATAACTTAAAAATTGTCAGTACCTCCTAAAACTATTAAAAAGTCTATAGGAGACAAAAACAGTTAAAACGGGAGACAAAAGTATTAAATCTTTGTCGTTCCTTTTATTATCTCTGCTTTTATGTCTGACATTGCCTAGTAGACGTTAAACTTTTGATACGTTATTTATCATTACATCGAGTTATCTGACACGTCCTAAATCACTAACAAGGGTTTATCGGCACACTTTTCTCAATTGTCATTAATAGATTGGCAACAGTGATAAAAGGTTAGCATGGGATATTTATATTGGACGCAAATACAGCACTCTACCTCTTGAGAATGATAATACGGTTTCGGATCGTGGAATACTCTGTTCAATTATATTCGTTCCAGAGCCCCCAAAATATAGCATGTTCGGTTAAACATAAATATATGCGTGTGTCTTGTATATGTGCGTACGTGCATAGCTGAGATGACACATCAAACATATTTGGTAAATGTAATACATCGTTTAATCCAACGTGTTCGTAATAACACGTTTAGTCTTCTTAAACTACAATCTGAATTTAAGTGCACGTTTTATTTTCTTAATTTATTTTTTTATTTATTTATATCTTTTACATCAATGAAGTTTAGTATTATTTATCATTCATAATATACCCAAGCGTCTCTCTAATTACCTTCACACCTTTTTGGGACCTATTTCAGGTGTGGATACTGAAACTGCTGTTTCTCCGACACCCAGCCATTTACGTTTGCGTGTATGGTTAACGTACGTTACCCACTTCTCATCGCCAGTTACTAACTGATCGAAGTTACGTTTAAATGTCAATAAGTGTTGACAAGTATTAACTCTGTACTGACCAATATATATACATATATATATATATATATATATATATATATATATATATATATATATATATATATATATATATATATATATATATGTGGTTATACATATAAGTATTTGAAGAACCGTGCAAGGACAATCTGTAGTTGTAGTACAGACCTATTATGTTAATAATTTGAAAATTGCTTAATTTTAACATTAGAATCGTTTGAAGATTTTTTTATTCAGAGATTTTTATTCAGAGAGATATGTAAATATTTAGGAAGATATTTCTCCGGTTCATTCAATTGTTCAAAATTATATTGTTTCAAAATTTGCAATGAATTGGCATTGGGTCGTTTGTAAAAAGTCTGAAGAAGAACTGAGAACTAGTTAAAGGAATTTATGGTGTGTAGGCGACTATTCTGCTACTATATTCGTCACAAATAATCTTTTCTACTTCTAAATACTCTTTGATAAAAATGAATTCATATGTTGAGGATTACCCTCAACATATGAATTAATTTTTGTTACAAATATTTACAGTGTAGTTATGAAATGTGAAAACGACGTCCATCACTGAAGCTCTAAACTAAAATTAGGAGCTTCAGGTTAACGGTCAACCGATACACTCTACGTGAAATTATTCAAAGCGCCAAAAAAATTTATTAAAGAACGCTTGCTGTCTTTGATCTGGCTATTCAAACTACTAAGCAAATTTCTTAAACTCGATGCAAACACCGAATGGATACACCATTTAAACAACTCATAATCCTCGCCATTAATATCTATTAATTATTACTGGTCTCATGTTGATTCGTGGTAACCACAAATGGAACATGTAATTAATATAAGCAGAAATAATAAGGCTCTTAATTATCTGCCCTGACTGTTCAAAAAAATGGTAACATAGAAAACCGATCGAAAAGTTCTATAAGTCCACCACTATGCCGTTTCCATCTGGATATATATATATATATATATATATATATATAATGAAAATGTGGATAGACGAAATTTTCTTCGCATTACCTATCTTAAAAATTCAAACTTTAATGCAGTTTATAGGATTATGAAATGAATAGATTAAGAGGTACGCTGTGTACCTCTAAATCTATTAACTTGATAAATTTATAGCCATTAATTTATAAAATTTTTCTCATTACTAAGGGAACGTAACTCGAAAAACTCTCGCAACGATCCACTAATGATAAAATCATCGAGAGAAGATAAAATATCTTTTAGGATTACTGACAAAGTTTTTTCTCTACTCATTTTCATGTAATGAGAACAGAACCCTAAGGGAAAATTGTAATATTTTTATAGCTCCTCATATTATCTTCTTATGGAAATTCTGAAATCTGGTGCTGACTGTCTTGTTTTTTTAATTTTTTTTTCTTTATTCTGAATGATAATTTTAAATTTTCAAATTTTTTAAAAATTTTTTTTGAAGTTTTAAAAGCAATAATTATATTTATATTTCAACCCATCAAGCCTCACTTTTAGTTTTAACTGATTCATTAATTTCATTGAATAAATTAAAAAAAAATTAAATACATATAAAAATGTAAAACTTTTTTTTTACTTTTATATATACTTTTATGTATATTTTTTTTACTTTTATATATATACGAAATTAAAATGAAATATAAACAAATGTTATTTTATATAGTTTACTAAAGAAGTCTTTTAATTTACGTGAATAATAACTTTTAAATTTTTTAGAGAGATCAGTGTAACTTTTAACAAAACAAGGCGGCAACTTTGTTGTTTATGTTAGATCTTGTTTACCGGCGACATGCTGGCGCGCTGTGCAGTGCGTGCTGATAATGAGTTGCGTTCGTAACAGTAATTTAAGTTTTCATATAATTCGAAGACATTATGATTTACATTTGCTTTCATAATATTAATGTTTTGCTAAAGCAGTTGTAATGAGCTGTATAACCTCAATGAGAATATACAGTATACATCGGTATACATAATACCGATAATGAATTTACGAATATTTTCTTTGCAAACTTACTGGAATCTCGCTTTACTTTCCACTAATTTTCAGCTTATTACATTTTCTTGAAAGCAATGTGTCTTGCATGGAAATTATATTTCTATTTTACTCTAACCCATAATTTAGGTAGGTATCTTTTCTTGACCGATAATCTAATATTATTTTTAAGATCAGGTAGCACAAAGTATATTTTTGTATAACCAATAATCTAGAAGAAGTGGATAGCATTCTGTCTGATTTAATTTAGTTGACATTTTACTGTCCATATCTTTACCACATCTATGAATTCCGAGGAAATATTGCATTCTAGTAAAGCTCTCCACATACATTCTGAGATATATTGTTGAACGCTTTAGTGTAATTAGTAAAAGCCATGTCTAAATTCTTCAAATTGTTATATGTAGAAAAACATGAAGAATTTTGTTTATTGTGAATTTAGTCCATTGTTGATAAGTTTATCTTAAATCCAGTTTGCTCTACTGGCTTATATTTTTCTGTGTAAATTTTATATTAATATTCAAGACACGAAACAATTGATTTTTAAAGATTTGATTATAGACCGGCTATTTCATAGGATAATAACATTTTATTAATCAAAGTTGTTAATGGCTCCAGCAGCAAAGATTTCTCAATTTTAATTACTTCACTCGGAATGTCATCCGGACAGTAAACTTTTAGTAGTTTGACTTATTCAGGTTTTGATTTTCCACTATGGTTACACGCATCTTGTAATCTGTTGTAAAAGTCTTCTATTTCCTGATCTGTAACTTCTATTGTAAGGTTATATGCTTGTAATATTGAAATGGACATAGAGTTACATCTTAGATATTAAATACAAATTCTCTTAAATATCCGTGTGAATATCTTTATGATTTAAATATAAATTTTCTTGAATATTCTTTCAATAATTGATTTGTGTTCTTTTTCAGTAACGAATACTTTTCCATGCCTTTTTTAACTGAACAAGAATATATATTTTTTTTATCTTTTACGATAATTTATCTAATTCTCCTGCTTTCTACTAAACCAATCAGGCCACATGTTAACGAGATTGTTCATTTCCTTCTAACTGCTGAACCACTAGTTTTGGAAAAAAAATTTCGACAAAAAATGTTTCTCACGATTTAAGGAAAAACTTTTATGCTTACATGTTTTTTACAATTTTTAATTTAGCTCAGTTGAAACGCTCCACACTTGGCTTCACAATGTGAAAAGGCATTGGTAGCGGCCTGTAGCGCGACTGACGGGTCTTAAGTATAGAGTCGGGTTGATGGTATGGCGCACTATTGCACAAGTATAGCTTGCAATTGACCGATTTTTATTATTACGTGTTTCCAGATAATATTGATTTTCTGATATCATTATTTGTTATCTTTTGCTCATAATAATCCTTTTTGTTTCTCTGTAGCAAAAAATATTTTTTTTTAATTTCTTTTCATTCGCTTTATTGTTTTTCCTTGATTTTATTTTGTTTAGTATCAGAATTTCATTAACATTTATAATTTAGGTTACTATTTATCGTTCTAGGTACGCTTTTCTTCACGTCCTGCGAATCGTTTTCTTGTCGATCGAGTTTCCAATTCTTAATAATTTTTTTAGCTTCTTCATTTTTTATATAACATGTTAAAGCCGCCCTTTTATAGCTAATAACATAAGGGGAAGTAACTACCTATCAAATGGCCTTATTGAAAATTTCATTGACGATATAATCGTTCACGGAGTTGATGACAAGTGCGTTATCAGAGACTCGACAAACTGAAGTGAATTTTGAATACGAATAATGTGCTACTAAACGAAGCAAGATACGTGTATAAAACAAAAAAAAATATGGTTTCTTTAGGATAGGAACTTTAACGTAACGAAACCAGTCGGAAGCTTAAGACATTTGAGGGCTTCAAAGCTTTTTGGGATTAGTTAATTTTAGTAATAAGTGGATACTGGATCTCACTTCGCTATCAAAATCATCAGAAAATTATTAAGGCTGACTAAAATAGCCAAAATTTGTACTATTTTTCAAGACTAAATAATATTATTTACAATTTGTATAGACTCTTACAATTTGCAAGCTATTTTCTCCAAATTTTCCGTGTTTACTTTCCATAAATATTCATTTTTTTATAAAAAATTGTAATAAATTTTAATTTTAGAAAAGCTATTTAAATATTTATGTAGGGAAAGGGTCTACGCAGAGATATCTCTAACGATCATAAAAAAAGGTCTCTGATTGCATCCAGCACCAACCCGTTCGGGATCATAATAAAAATGACCAATTAAATTTTAATGAAGCAGGACCAATAACTAAATGTTATTGGTCCGGCTTCGTTAACCCATTAATATAGTCAATAAAAGTGAAGCTTCTACTTGAACCCTTTCCTGACTATATATTGTACTCATTTTCAATTATAGCTGTAGAGTTATTAAAACTAAAAAGAAAATATTAATAATGTGAACGCACGTGGTGGATGTTATATTGGTTTTTATGCCCCGTGTACATGTAATACCTGTATCTACTTAATTTTCTTAACTGACGGTTTATATAATTTTAAGTTATAAAAGTTAATTATGAGACCCACCCAGTTATATAAATTTGCCAGTATATTTGAAAAACGCAACTCCATGGGTCGATAATCAACGTTGAAAATTATATAGATGGCGTTAAACTAAAGTGAACTAATGCTGCATCCGATTTTTTGTTTTCTTCTCTATATTTAATATTTTTGAGTTCGGACTTCAGTACTTTACAGCTGTAGATTCTAACCTTCAAATTTGAAATATAACCAGAATATGATTTTTAATTAGGACGCAGATTTTAAGTTACTATATTTGTCTTGTTTATTTTCTAAACTTTTAAACATATACGTGGGCTTAAGAGGATATTAAACGCAGAAAAAAGTAATAGGATTAACAAACAATGAAATTACTTGACATAAAGGTGTGTTACTTGGAACTTATTATCTAAAAATAGGTAATAATATCCAAGTAATGCACCTACGACGATAAGACGTACTTTATGACGTTAAGGTGGAAATAAGGTGGATATTTAAATAAGAAGAAATACTACGTTTGAAATTATATCCACAGTGGTGCCTGCAGAAAGATTACTTTTAATTTACGTATAATGTAGGATGAGCTATCTTGTAGCGAATAATTTTCAAACTTATTTTAGATAAGTGTTTTAAGATCCAAATATATAAGCAAAATTCTTGCAATTGTAAAAACCTTTTCTTTTGTTTATTTATGTTCCATGTAAAATTATCTAAAATAATTTATTCGGAATTTTGCTTGCAACGAGATTGTAAAAACTTAATATGTACACCAACTATAGCACCCGTTTTATTATAATATAAATGTATTATAATAACGAACTTAATTATCCTGACTTGCTATTACCAAAGAATATTAACTATTACTGCCTAAAGAAGCGACACTCACTTTCCCCCACCAGTTTAACATCATCCGCTGATAACAAGTACGATCAAGGGTACGCGTTCCTAGGTTGCCCGCTTGTTGTGTGCGCCTGTGATTGATTCAATTTTGCGATGTTTGTTTGGGTTTAACTTGTGTTATTCAGTCTTAACTAATAACTATTTATAATAATCCAATATAACTGGCCATTACTGCGCTGTGTACGATTTCTTAAAAAGCAATAAAATCAAAATTTTTTGTTTATTGTAACTATAAAAAATTAAAGAGTATAGTGAAGAATTAAAAGATGTCATACAACCTTAAATAATTTGTTTTGTATGGTAATGTAATTTTAAATAATTTGGTTTTCTATCACCAACTTATTTGGTTAATACCTCCTATTTTATGTCTACAAACATTTCACGGAGTAGTTTTAAATTTCAAACTGTTCTTAAAGGTGAACGCGATTTGCTTGAACGCGTTGTGATTGGAAAACGTATCATTGTAGGGCGGCCATAGGCTTATTATATTGTTTATTAAGATATCTTTCACATGAATCTAATGAAGTCGAAACTACCACGAAGATAATATTTCAGTTCATCACATCTATAAATAAACATAATTTTTCTTTTTATTTTAGAAGCTATTTCATTTTCAAGATCTATAGAATGTACCATTTTCGAATTCTCTTTTAATAATATTATTATCAAATCACTTTCACACAATTACATGTATAATGTAAAATATTTATTTATATAATTAGATTTTTACAATTCGATAATAATGAAGACATGAGCGCCAGTACAAAATTACTTGTACGTGCTATCGAGACAGTTATTCCATTGAGTTATTGGTTAGAAAGAGAAACAGCTTTGTTGCTGACATACAGAATCGGCTCGCTCGATCGGTGCGATTACCCGCAACAATCGATACCGATATATCAAGTAATATTAAATATGCTGACGGCCCTACATTAATTTACGCACACACACAAACGAATATGGACAGGCGAGCACGTATGTAATAGTGTAGGCAATTAAATCTGTTCACTAGTATGAAGTATCGGGGTGTGCCATTACGCTGATGGCAGATATCCTACAATGGAGAAACAGAAATAATACATATCTTTGTTACTTATATATATATTCTCATTGTGAGTTAAAATTCTAGACCTACTTTTAAAAGACTTTAGAAAGCTGACGATCTAAATAGCTCTATTTTTAAATATTACTTCATTTTTAACTATAAAGTTTCGAAAATAGAAAAATTGAAGATAACGGTACTATCAGATAGTTTTGCGAAATTGCTTTTTGTAAAGATTTTGTAAATTTAAATATTAAATATAAAATTTACCTTCATATTCGCTATAAAAATGACGTTTTACTTTTCATACTATTAAGAGATTATATTCACTTGATTTACTAAAATCAAAAGATTAAAGATTGCATTGAAACGTCATCGACTTTTGCGATTTGGCGACAAGTTGTACTATGTAACTGGAATTATTTTACCTTGCGTATATGTTTTATGAAATATCCAAAAATGGATCATTTTGGACCATTTTTTTTTATTTATAAAAATGATGAGACGTAAAGGACACTATTAAATTATAAAGTGGTAATTACACGTTAAGTTGTTCGATGCTAGTAACTTTCGCTCAGTTATGCGAAGAATGTGGCCTTTAATTTGTAACACACAGTAAAAAATTATAATTATGAAATTACATACCGCTAATGTGTTGTTAAAAAATAGTTTGATAGGAAGAACACATTATTATAATCGCGTGAATACCGCCTTCACTCTTCGACTAAATGAAAGCCTATATAAATTTGAACTACGGATCATTCAAATGAGGCCAATTACATGGGTCAATAAGCTTGACAAATGTGAAAGTTTATTGGTAAAACCCAGTTCTCCATATATTTACATGGATATGGGTTTTACATATTTAATCTATTACCCAGATTTGGCACTCGCCAACAAATTGATTATACACTTTTATAGTTACTATAAGAGCGTATTACTTAAGACCAACAAAATATCCTCTTAGGTCGTTTATCTATGTTAAGAACATCTTCCGTATGAAATTTTACTCCTTTTTTAAAATATACTTCTTAATGTACAGTACTGTAGTCGTTATAGATATTAACAGGTATAGATATTAACACTACTAAAATGACTCAACCGTTAAATTAATATTAACAATAAAATTAGGTAAAATTCTAATTAAATATTGGCAAGATATTCAAACCAATCTAATAAATTAGTTAGTGTTCTTTGGAGGAATTCGGTCCTTTTTATTTGATTATTTAAATATAATATAAAAACAAATAAACAAGTTTTTAAAATAAACCTTATAATTAGAAATTCAGCGGAAATTCAACAAATCTAAAGTTAACAATTAAATGAAAGTACGTGCCACGACCTAGGTTTCGTTGTATTACATCTTCAGGTGGGCTATTAGCTTTCAGGTGGGCTATTATCTTTGCTAATAGCCCACCTGAAGATGTTGTAATACAACGAAACCTAGACCGTGGTAAAGAACTTAAAGTAAGTAGAAATAATACTACATCACGTACTTTCATTAACGCCAAATATCTTCAAATTCTAAAGTTGTAAATAATTAGTTTACTAAACAATGATTCCAATCTGGAACGATAAATTTAATTGGAAAAATATAACCGAAATTAGCTTAAAAAAATTAACGTCATGCAGGTTACCTAAAACACATCCAATTCGATTTGAAGAATATGAAATATTAATCATAATTAAAGCTATGAATCTCATTATACACAGACATATTTTGCCATTACTGTACAACATTATACACATACATATTTTGCCATTACTGTACAACATTATACACATACATATTTTGCCATTACTGTACAACATTATACACAGACATATTTTGCCATTACTGTACAACATTATACACATACATATTTTGCCATTACTGTACAACATTATACACAGACATATTTTGCTATTACTGTACAACATTATACACAGACATATTTTGCCATTACTGTACAACATTATACACATACATATTTTGCCATTACTTTACAACATAAACAATTATTTAACCCATTTATTATTTTACTGAATTCACTTCATTTAAGTTTTAACATTTACTAGTTTCAGAATGGCGATTTTTTAAAAATTTATGCTGATTTAGCTATTGTTAGAAATTTATGTCACCGCACCTGCACTTACATGAATCATTCTAAAATATTTTTAAAGTTCTTTAAAAGAAAATAAAAGGAAATTGTGAAAGTGAGGAAATATAATTTATTCTAAGTGAGCTTGATTTAAATCGTAGGTGATTTAAATGCGTACAATGGTAAAACGCATACAATGACATTTTGTAAAATTATTTAATGTACAGTCAAAGACAGATAGTATATTCTTACTTGCATTAGTTACATGATTTCGTAATTACTTTAATGTGAATAATATCTGTCTTTGACTGTACGTTAAATAATTTTACAAATGTCAAATCAACTGTTTACGGATAGATTTCTTTCGGTGGCTTAAACATAAACAAAATTGGTAGTAACTTAGAATAAGCAAAAAAAAAGTTTCAATACGAAAAAAGTTCGAAAATTTTCTTTACTGTATATTTAATAATTATGTATTAAAATTAATTGCAAATAAAATTATATGATTAATGGTACCGAAATTAGAGAGCTTTTGTGATCGTTAAATGAGGAATATGAGGTATTTTTAATTCTACAAACGTAATTTTTGATGCAGACATAAATTATCTTTTCAACATTAAAAAAATGATTTCAGCATGCAACTTTTGTATAAATCTCTTAAATTCAGCAATTTTTCAAGGTAGTTTTGATTATAGTTACTACCGTAATGTTACTTTACAGGTTCTATATCGCTAAGATATAAACCGTTTTGTCCTATCAATTTTAAAATGTTATTCTGACCTCCCAAAATATTAAAAAAAAATCAAACATTTACTCGCCAAAGTCAAATCACGAAACTCTGAAGGACTAATGAAGAGTCAGATAAGCGTAACCGCTTTCAGCGTAACGATTCTACGAATAGAAGCAATTAAACGCCTTCAACACGTAACACCCGTAATGCTGGGGCGGTTAAACCAGCTTTGCAAATAACATCCCCTTGAACTATCAAAGGGTATAAAATGAAAATTGTCAATAGGAGAAATGTTTCAAAAAGGTCGTGTAGATGACTTGCAGATAGTTGACAGTTTGAGAAGTCTATACGTTTGATGTATCATAGGTTGAATTTACTAATCATTAGATGAAATCCCACAATCTATTACGCACAGAATGAAATCCCACAATTTATTACGGCTAACATTGCCTAAAACTTGATCAATTTATCATAAGAAAGAAATAACTTTACACTTTTTATGAAACTTAAAATGTGTGTTACACATATCTCCGACGTTATATAACGAATATGTACATGATTGATAAAGTCTATATTAATATTTAATCTATTACTAAATATAAATAAAAAAAGCGAACAAATCGACTGGAAGAAAAAATGTCGCTTCATAGTTTTAATTACATAACTCTAGAAATGAATTAATACAGTATTGTTTTTGTAACAGTATTCTTCGACTATAAGTGTTTGAAAACTAATATTTGCTGAATATTATTTAAATAACAATTTTATTTACATATAAATTTAAAAAAAATTATACAATTTGTAATTATATCTTTATTTATATTTATGTAATGCGCATAGAATATAACAATATATAGAAATGATAAAAATTTGATATGTAAGCTTTCAACGATATTGTATATGATTAAATTACGCTAATCGACTCCAAAAACATAAAAACCATTTCGAATGTATTCTTCGTTGCAACATTTTGTATTTTAACAGAAATAATATAACAATCACGCCAAGTAAATATTTTGGGAAAAATAAACTAATGTCGGAAAACGTAAAGAAAACAAAAAATTATTATAGGTACAACGGGAGGACTTTAACCATCCACAGTTACGTTAGATAACAAAAATTATTTAGGTATGACCATACCAAACGCACAGAATTACAAAATGTGCAAAATTTAAATTAGTATGAAACCCTAAAAAAACAGGTATCCTATACGCACTTGTCTTTTTAGGGTTCCGTTCCTCAAACAGAATGAAACACTTACAGTATCTCTTACTTATCTGTTTGTTATCTAAGAGATGAAATGAGATATCAGTTGAAATTAATATTGTATACTGAGGTCCCTTGCTTTACATTGTTGTAAAACATTTAAGTTTTTTGGTCCACGCAACTAAAAGACATGACCCTTTAAAACGTATTTTAATTCACCGTGTTCCTTTAAAACGTATTTTAATTGACCATGTCCTATACTACGTTTATCAAAACTTATAACTAGACTTCTGATCAACCTACAATCTTGAAAATCGATGTTACCCCATAATAGAAGCATATTTACAATAACGTAGTTTTGTTAATTTGTGTAAAGTGGGTAGTACGGCAGATGGTCCCTTTTAAGAACAAAGTCGGAGTGTATTTTTATTAATATTTAGGCCCTAAATATTAGAGATCATCAGCACCCCCCCCCCTCCCGGCTGATGATGGCGAACCTTCATTGTACAAAAAAAGTTTGCACTTGACCGATTTTTTGTATATCTAATGATGCCAGTTAATTTAATGTAAGTAATATAAGTATATTTTGAAATATTTAGGCAATTTAAGCACTATTTTCTCTCTCTTCTTTATCTTTTATTTTAATTGCTTAATATTGATAAAAAAAAATTCAAAGGCTACTACAATCTTGGGTTTTATCCTGGGAATAACAAGTGAATAAACGGTTATACAAACTTCTCATCATTCCAATATTAGTTTATATATTTAATGTACATGTGTAAAAAATGTGTAAAAAAATACATGAAACGAAAAAAAATCATTAAAATCATAATTCACTATGATACTTTATATTTTTTTATTTACGGCAACCAATGTTATATATTACACTACCTTAATCAAACATTATCAACTGAACAATAATCCCATAATTCTACTTTATGATATTTGAAAAAAAATTATTTATAGATAACAAAATGAAACGTTCTCAATTAGTAGCTTCTGTCGACAAACTAATGATCTCGAATAAATCCTACGCGTACTTATCGAATATACAATAAACAGTAATATAACAGCTTATGCAAACTAAAAGTTTTCAACAACTTCACAAATGCCACTATAATTTTCAGTTTTGTATGTAGGTAATTATAACTTATCTGCGCAATAGGTTTCTCTTTGGAACGGCACACCCCACGCAGACTGAGTTTTAATTGAACGCGCTTTGCACGAACTTCCGTAACGAATCTTTCATCAATCGGAGCAGTTGTGCCATTCAGCTTCTTTCCAATTAAACTCACTACAGACTTTGTTCTTTTTCACTAAATAGTTTGTCCAGTCTCCTTCATTTTATACCTCAAAAGGTGATCGAAGAAAAGTGCTCGCTGTAAAATTTCATTCGTGTAAAAGAATATAGAAAAACAATTATAGAAATATAGATAATTTTATTATACACACAATTTTATATTTACTTCAAGTTATAATGAAATAAATTCAAATTAGAAAATAAACAGTGTAACCACACTGCCTTTAATTTTTCATGAAACGCAAGTGCGTGAGTGTGTTCGTGCGTGCGAGAGCGCGAGCGCGCGTGCGCGCATGCGTGGATGTGTGCGTGCCTGCGTGCGTGCCTGCGTGCATGCGTGCGTGCGGGCGTGCGCGCGTGTATGTGTATTAGATTATAATCGATGTCTTCTTATTCTAACTTTAACGTCATTTTGATACAGAGGTACTAATGTGCAAGTAGAGTTTAAGAAAAATAAAATAAGTAAAACGTGTCTTAAATAAAACAAAAATAAGGTTTTTTGTGAAATATAATGATATTAAATAAAAATTCACTACGTGATAATTAAAACCACCCATTTAAAGTATTAGAAGCAAATGACACATAAGAACATTAAAACAGTAACCAAAATTGAGGGGTCTGTCAAAACACGCCCCTATTATATTTAGGAAGCGTGTCTTAATGCAGTGGTAACTCATATCTCAGTATAAATATTTTCATATTAATGTGTACATATTTCATATCAGGTATAAATATATTCATATTGAACTAAAATTCAGTTTCATTTACAGGATTAGTAAAGTGGAACTGAAAACTTTTTGGGTCTTTATTTATATTTTTTTGAAATCAGTTCAAATTATTTTTATGACATTTGATTAAAAAAACAAAATAGAACAAATGCCAGTTCAACCAGACATTATTCTATGTTGTCTATAAATATAAATAATTTAAAGAATCTGTGGGTTAGGGAGAGAGAGCGGAAAGTGGACTTTCTTTTGACGTGTCGTAGTTAGAACATAAATATATATATATATATATGTATATATATATATATATATATATATATATATATATATATATATATATGTAATTGCTTTCATTATTTATATATTTTTTTAATTTCATACAGTATTTTTTAATCTTCTCATTATTAACGAATTTTTATACGCATTTTGACTTGACAATTTACACAGGTTACTAACTTATAATTTTACTACCCACTGTCTAGATCCATTAAGGCTCTCGATTCATACAGTTGCTAAAGTTTATCACATCCGATTCTGCGTACGTTTGGCCCGGTTTTTCCTTTCAACTCTTTCTCGTAGTACTTTCGGAAATTTAAAATTACTATATCCCTTTTACCTTGAAGGACATACCAGACTCGCTGGGTGAGGAAAACAATACATTTTGATCCATCGGATATAACATATTTTTCCGTACAGTTTAAAATCCTTTTTTCTACGGTTTATGACACCGTCACGTATTCGGGGCAGAAAATTAAACTGTGGGGAAGTAACAGTATTTCGGAGTTGATTTGCATTTTAAGATAGTTCAGATTTGTCCCAATTACTAAGATAAGGACTTACAGATATTTGTATATTTATGGTAGTTGTTTACGAAAAATACTGGTTTACAGCGCCAGTGGCTCATATGGCCTTAGTGAATTACTTACAGATATTAAAAGATTTGTTTGATTACAAAAAATATAACACAGTTGTAGCCAAAGTCGCCATCAAAAAATGTTCGGTTATCTTTGGTATCTTTCCGAAGTGCTAATTGCTTTAGCTTTTTTTGACAAAGAGAGACTATCGAAACAAAGCGTAATGTGATTTTGGCTCTGAAAACCGAAGGAACGGAAAACAATCCGAAAAATGCATCCTTGGAATATGATGCAATCGTAAACAGAAACATTGAAGATTTTATATAAACAAACACTGAATTTTTTCTAAATCACTGGAATTTCTTGCGAGTTCATTCAGAAAGATCCTGAGCTATGGGCAGAGGAAGAAAGCTTCAAATCTTCTAAAGAAATTGTACAACATAGAAGAGTCGTTAACAATATATCTGAGAGGGTTGTTGCATTGATGAAAGAGTACAATAAATTACATACTAATGAGGAAGAGCAGAAGCAATATTTAATGTTGTTAGTTAAGAATTATAGGCAGAAGAACCCAAATTGTAATAAGGCAAATCTACAATAATTGTTTTTATTTTTACTTAATAATTTAGAGGAACGATAGTTATTGTTATTTAGTATAATATTTTTTCTAAAACCTATGTGTAACACTCATTTCTGGTATTAATAAACTCTTAAAAAGAAATGCTTTTTTCGAATTTCAAAAGTGGGAACCCTTAAATATAAAAAAAAAATAAAAGATCCTGGTATGTATCCTGTATTTTTTTGGTCTTTTATGAATCACCCTAATATATATATTTATATATATATATATATATATTTATATATATATATATATATATATATATATATATATATATATACATATATATATATATATATATATATATTTACATTCTAACTACGATACGTCAAAAGTCCCCTTTCTCTCCTCTAATGAAATGTCTAACAGTTTAATATATTCTTTTAATATAAATTTCTTTCTTTCTTTATAAAATTGCTTTTATTATGTATATTTGTTTAGTTTCAAACAGAATTTTTAAAATTTTTTTCGTTATTAACGAATTTTCATACGCATTTTTATAAAAAAAATCAATTTACACTCGTTACTGACTTATAATTTTGCTACCCACTGTCTATATTCATTAAGATTCTCGATTCATACAGTTGTTTAAGTTTCTCCCATTCGATTCTGCGTACCTTTGGCCCGGTTTTTCCTTTCAACTCTTTCTCGTAGTACTTTCGGAAAGTTAATATTACTTTTAATATTACCTGTTATCTTGAAGGACGTACCAGACCCACTGGGTGAGGAAAACAATACAGTTTGATCCATCGGGACTAATATATTTTTCTGTACAGTTTCAAAACCTTTTTTCTACGAAGAGAGGGAAAGTAGACTTTCTTTTGACATGTCGTAGTTAGAATATATATATATATATATATATATATATACATACATATATATATATATATATATATATATATATATATGTATTTATATATATATATATATATATATATATATGTATTTATATATATATATATATATATATATATATATATATATATATATATATATATATATATATATATATAATTGCTTTCATTTTTATCGAATTTTTATATGTATTTTCATCAAAAAATCAATTTACACTCGTTACTTATAATTTTATTACCTACTATCTAGATCCATTAAGATTCTCAATTGATACAGTTGCTAAAGTTTCTCAAATTCGATTCTGAATGCGTTTGGCCCGGTTTTTCCTTTCAACTCTTTCTCGTAGTATTTTGGGAAACTCAATATTACTACGTTTTACTTCTTATCTTGAAGGGTGTACTAGACCCGCTGGGCGAGAAAAACAATACAGTTTGGTCTATCAGGCGTAATATATTTTTCTGCATAGTTTCAAAACCTTTTTTATGGTTTATAACACCGTCACATATTCGGAGCAGACAATAAAACTGTGGGGAAGAAACAGTGTTCGGAGCAGAAAATAAAACTGTGGGGAAAAAAGAGGCTTGAAAGGCTTTATTTCAACTATAAAATGCCCGTCAAACATGATGTTTCAATTCTGGTGAGGGTTCGGGCTTGCGAGGTTTAGGAAAACGATGATAATGTTCACTTACAAACACTGAATTTGTGGTCATAGCTTTTGTTCACATTTTTTAGGCGAATTTATTATTTAAATAATGCAGGACTCGTGCAGAATTTTGAATTTCAATAACAGACCTAGATAGCTAATAATATAATAATTTAAAAATGTAGGAAAAATTTCATCCCACACCAACCACTCACTCGTCTCTGTGAAACCTCTCTATATCTATAAATTATTTATACACACGCAGATACGTATTATAAACCCTTGTTAATCTCATGTTCCTGGTTTTCTAAGTGAATATTCAAATATTTTCTTATTTATATTTCCAAAATTTCTATTCAGGGTTTATTATCCCATGAGGCAATCTCTATATTTAAATTATTTCCATCCGAAATGGTGTAGGCGGCAACTACGAATGGGCACTTTGTATACATGTAAGAGTAGTGTATCAATATCTTATATAGTGTCCCTGCCGTGAATATTTAATTATGGATAATTTTAATACCTTAATATGTGAAACAAGTGCGTGTCATGACACATATTAAGTAAGGTTCAGTAGTTGTCTCTATCTATCTATCTATCTATTACTTTATTGGAAATTCTCAATCAAGTTCAATGTTCCAATCGATTTACAATTTTTTATAATTTTTCAAACTAACGACTGAAAAATTAGTGGGCAAGAGGCATACACATTGCATTTCATTTTGAAGTTTTATACTTCATGAATGGAGCTCAAAAATGAGAAGTACTGAACAGAATTATACTTTGATTTTAAAATACCTATGATATCTCATCCGATTAAATTTCCCGAAAGTGGGAAGGCAGATAAAACGATTTTTCTATCATTTGTGTTTTGTAATGACAAGATTGATACGAAAAGTTTTCTAGAAAATATGCATACAGATATAAACTATAGAGAGATAAATGTGATAGACAGCGGATTGATCGACGTAAATGTATTTCAAACTCCATTTTATTGAAAAGTAATGAGAAAATACGAACATTTGATACATTTGCATTAGCCCTAAAACTGTTTTACTTGCAGTTAGAGTGAGAGTAAGAAAAAAATCGTGTATCCCATCGAATTGAATTTTTTTGTGTAGGTCTTTATAAATGAAAGTGTGCTTGTAGAATAACAATTTATCATTCTTCATTCCAAAGCTCTTTTAATGGAATATTGAAAAAAATTACTATTTGCCTAAAACTTTGCAATAAAATGATTCCAAGCAATTTACATTGACAATTTCAAGAGATATAGAGTGTTTACGAATCATGTTATCAAGACTGGCCATAATTAAGCGTTCATGCCAGGGCACGTGTTATAGAAACGTCTTAAATCAAATGCCTGGTACAAAACAAATATATTTTATCCTAATATATATTTTCATAGATACTCTTGGATAATAAAGCAAAATTTTGACGTCAAACCAATAGTAGCTTTTTTTAATATCGATTAATTTATACGTTGCTAACCATATGAAAAATATAAGCTTATATGGATGATACTAATAAAAAATTGATAATGAGTATTTAGTTTGCATATAAAATATCATAATTTATTATAATTAAAAAAAAACCATTTTGTCATTAAAAACAATTTGCAAATTTCATAAATATTTCACTATAAAAGCACCATGATGATTTAATTTAATTTTACTTTTGTTTAACGGAAAAGTACAAGGTTAATTTAGATTTTAAATAGTTCAAATTTGTCCCGATTTCACCTTTCAGGTTTCTCATCCTTACAGATATATAATGGTTTATTATTAGATAAATCATTTCAATTTTAAGACCGCTTTCCCCGTCATTGCAACACACAGATTGTTTAAATTATTTATATTTATAGGCAACGTAGAGTAATGTCGTGTTGTACTGGCATTTGTTCTATTTTGTTTTTATAATCAAATGTCATGAACAATTTTTGAACTGATTTAAAAACAAATATAAATAAAGACCCAAAAACTTTACTTTACTAATACATATAAATGAAATTGAAGTTTAGTTCAATATGAAAATGTTTATACCTGATATGAAATATGTACACATTAATATGAAAATAGTTATACTGAGATATGAGTTACCACTGCATTAAGACACGCTTCCTAAATATAATAGGGGCGTGTTTTGATAGACTCCCCCTTTTGGTTACTGTTTTAATGTTCTTATGTGTCATTTGTTTCTAATATTTTAAATCGGTGGTTTTAAATATCACGTAGTGAATTTTTATTTAATGTTATTATATTTCCCAAAAAAAACGCTATTTTTTATTTCTTTATGACACGTTTTACTAAATTTATTTTTCTTAAACTCTACTTGCAAATTAGTACCACTGTGTCAAAATTATGTTAATCTTGCAAGTAATTTAAGACTCAAAACAAATATCTATTCACTTTAATTTTTGCTTGCTTTCAATTTATCAGTTACCTGTACCAGTAAATAATTTCTTCCTCTGTTCCTTTAAATTTAAAAGTTGGAAATAGAAACTTTGAAAACATTTCCATAAAATAAATAAAATATTTGGTACATGTAAAATCTAGCCTTGCATTACAACATTACAAATTGGGGATACTTTAAAATACTATTAATTAAAGATATTCTATATCTAAGACGAATACCCTAAATTCAAAATTGATTTACGCGAAACCAAAAATTTCGGTACCCAAGGACAGCATCTTGTTTCTAAACAAATTTCATGACGTTTACTTAAAATTCTTACCGCTCCTTCTTGTTTCACCATCAACGAGTCCACCCCACTGATTGATTATGTCGCTCCGGAGTCAACCCGAGTGGGGTTTCAAATAAACAAACGCTTTTTGTTTGATTGATGGTATTGTATTTCGAATTACTTTCCAAGTAAAGCTCCGACGGTGCGGAAGGAAATATTGGCGCCAGCGATTTATTTTCCTCAAGTGTTTTCAATAACGACCGCCAGTTTTGTTTTCTTGGACGTTTGTATTCTCTTTTTGGCTTTGTGCTGAATTTCAATGAGTGAACATTGCTTGTTTTTGTCGGTATGGATTGCCAGTAATATATTTTAATATACGGAGAAATCTGTACTTCAAGTGGCTCAAGAGAAGCGTAATTGGAATATTTTCTTTATTTTGACGATACTTATTAATAACCTAATGTGTGAAAATGTAACGAGTGTATTATGAAATGTTATATATTATAAAGAAAGGAGAACTATAAATGTCTTTCTTTTTGTATATTCCGAGATTAAAGCGCGTGATCAACTTGATCACAGAATTCAAATATCGCAAAGTGTCGACAATTATGATTTTCCCACAGTAATTACATACTTATTTTAAGTAAAATATACGTAAAGAATCATTATTTAATAAGATAACATAATGGTTTATTTACTTTTCAAAATTCCAAATTTCGTCAATTCATCTTCTGCGGCAAAGAACATTTGAAAACATTTAAAAATTAGAGAAAAAACTTCGAATTTTAATAAAACTTTGAAATTTTAACCTTTTGTCACTGAGCTAAAATGTGTGAAAATATAATTTTATATTTGTAAAAATTTGGAAGTAATGCGAATTAAAAAAAAGAGGTGCGATTTTAAAATTCTCAGCTTGAAAATTCATAATCCTATTTTTCCTCGATCCTGGATTGAATTTGAAGTAAAAACTAAACATTTACGGAAAACTGTTATAATCTCAGTATTATTTACAGGGTTATCTTAATATTATCATATAACCTAGATAAAATATGTTTTATATAATTAGTAAAAAAACTATGGAACGGACGTTATTGGCGTATATCTGTGAAAACTATCAAAAACTGTCATCGATTTTCCCTCTTAGATTAAAATACTATTTATCCCAGACGTGTGAACTTTTCCAAATATATTATCTTCTCCAATTCACTCAATGAGTCAAAAGCCGTCGTCTTCGACTGCCCACGGAATCAGTTCAGGTGTAAACTATCACAAGCGGCAGTACGTCACGTCATAAACTCAATATACGAGTACATATCCATATTTACAGAGTTTTATTGCATTTTCTGACTTTCGTAACGGCCAGTTTATATATACACAAGCTTTTGCCGCGACTTCACCCAGAGGATTTTATGTTGGGACTGCGGGATTTAAAAACCATTTTTGGGCCCTTGAGATACGTAAGCAATAAATTTTAGAATAAACGTTACACCATCTATTGACATGCTGTTGTACTAAATTTTGTTTATTGAATTTTTATTACAGAATATACCAACTTTCATCACATTTGTATTATGCTATTTCTCAAGATATAATTTAATTTAAAATCTGTCCAGGTGTGATTGAGTAAAAAACCAACAAAGAAATAAAAATGTTTTCACGTATATGATATCAAAGTGTTTGGCTAAATGTACAATTTGTATTCTTGGTTGGAAAAACCATGGAAAAATTTAAAATGTTTCCATGGCTTGTTCATTTTGTCAACGTTCGACTTTACAGACAAGTTTGAAGTTCACATTATATATATTGTATACAATTCGAAGAGATACACAGACCAAATACTATAAAGGAATGAAATAGTGTTTTGTTAATTCATTTGCTTCCCTCCCGGAAATTTGGATAATATTGGTATGCTATAGCATATTTCTCAAAAATAAAACCTGTTAAATATGAGTAACAGTCGCACTATAAAGGTTCCGTGCGTATTTAGGCACATAACATTTGAAGGGTAATATTACCTTTGACCATTTAAATATGTTTCCCTATATATCATTCAATGAGTAAATTTATGGTGAATTATTCAAAAACTACATTTAAAATTATTGCTTTAATTAACTTTTACCTAAACTTGCAATGATATTTATAGTTTATTCTTTAGCAGATATGATGATAGGGAGAGGAGGGGACGGTGAGAGAGGTAAGGAATTTATTTTTGAAGATATTTTAAATCTGTAGAGATGTTTTATATAAAGGTCTGAAAACAGTTTTGGAATTTTTCTCTCTTGCTCCTTCATATGATCCTTCACACAACAAACAAAATTGAAAAAAAGGAGTACTGTACTATTTTTGAGTGTTAACTAATTGAGATATGTGATAATTAATATGCTTTATTGCTGGGCCGAAAATTCAGTTTCTGCGTGAAATGGTTTCTGAGGGAAATAGCTATGAGACATAAAGTTCCATATTTTTATTTCGAGGTACAAAGTATATAGAGAGAATATATTCTTGAACACTCTTCGGTACCTCACTTAACCTAAATGCATTTGGAACACTCTTCTTAGTCTAACATAACTTTTCCAATCTTATCTATAAAAACCTAAGCTAACTTAACCTCACCTAACATAACCTAATATAATCTAACTTAACCTAATCTAACCTAACTTAGATTTTACTATAAAATAGTTTTCTTCAAGTCTGTCGTATATGACCTAATATAAAGAAAATATAGCTAAAATAAATAAGGAATCAGGAAACATCTCATTGATGTAATAAAATTCTCATCAACGTGTGGCCTCGTAGTAAGTGACCCAATACATAGGGAATTAGGAGCACTGCTGTACATTCTACCTTCACTTACATAATCTCACATTATTTAACTTTATTACTTAATTCAGTAATTTAATTTAAGTTAAAAAATATAAACAGTATGAAATATTTCTGAATATATTAGTGGAATTAAATGCAAGTTTATACTTGTAGACTTAATTGAACATGACGTGATAACTAGTTCAATGACATAATTAGTAAGCTAACAATAATCGTGAATGCTGTTAAATATTCAAATAATTTCGCTACATTGAATATAAATTTAGCATTTGTGTAGTATGATGTTACATTATAATTTTATATCTAACATACTCGACTACTTAAAAAGTGACAATGTCAGTAAATAATTTTATTATCATTCTAACTTTATTAATTATGTATATATGTAAATATTATATCTTAAGTAAAACTAACGTTATATTTTATTACAAATTTCCATAAATTTAAATATGGTGGTTCTCAATTGAATTCATGCCACTACGAACAAGATGCTGGATGAATTAATGGAACCTACATTGTAAAAATTTAAATAATCGTTAGAAAAAATATTAAAGTGGTATATTTATTAATTGTTAAAATATTTTAACTTGCATAACGTAAAAATACGTAAATGGAAAAGTTGCAGAAAATTTGCAATTTATAAAACAACAATTTACAATTACCAATATACACACACACACACACACAAACACACACAACACACACACACACACACACACAAATTATACGAGTGTAAATATAACCAACTGAAATAAACATATGTACTATATCATACTCTCCATTAACATACCTTTCTTCAACCCTTGTTATATTATTAAACTAAGCATAAACTATAGTTAATTGCACTTTAAATACTTTCATCAAAATGTACTGGAAGCACGTTTTGTATCTTAAACTGCCATGTTTAATTCAAGTTCATTTTGATCATAAAATTGTTTATAAGTTAGGTGTTATATCAAAAAGTAATAAGCAATAATCACAAGGTTTTCTTCTCCCGTTATTTAGGAAATGAATATTAGTTCCGGAAAAAATTGTATGATATAATGAAGTATAATTATTATTTTCTGCAAAGTTTTGTTATTGATTATTAATCTGGTTCATACGTTTCATGTAATTTACTGTATCATTACACCAAAGACTACATGATAAATGAGAATTCTTTGTAGCAGATCCAGAATTTATTAAGGAAAACATTCAATTACAACACAGACTTATCAATTATTTGATTATTTTGTCATAAAATACAAAATAAAATTAAGAACTAAATATTTTATCATAAATTTATGACATCAGTAAGTCATTATAGATTGTATCAAAAAATAAACACAAAATTATACATTGAACATTTCATAGACTATGCAATATTTTCCACAAAAAATAAACACAAAATTATACATTGAACATTTCGTAGACTATGCAATATTTTCCCCGAAGAGAGGTATAATTATTTTGAATTAATTTTACATTTTAAAAAAATAACCTACTATTCCGTTTAAACAATTTTACATAATTTTTACAAGGTGTTATTCCATAAATATCAAAATACTCCCTCAAAACATCTTCGTTTATGTACAATGCAGCCAAGTGTGATCCTGGCATAGTAACTGGATATATATTACTTATTATGAAACAAGGAAATTTGTGACACGCAAAAACACTTTTTTTCAAGTTGCACTGAATAATTTTCTTCATCATTATCCCTTCCATCTCCAGAACATTTATTTCCACACATACAATAATATTCGTTGGAAAAAACTGTTTAAGGAATTTCCTTTCAAATATATAATATATTAAATTTAATTCTTTGCGGGTACGGTGATGACTTAACTATAACAGTGGTCGCATGCCGCTGTGTATGTACATGTAAGAATATATGTGTATATATATATATATATATATATATATATACATATATATATGTATATATATATATACACGTACGTGTGTGTGATTAAGTTTCTTTTGCTGCTATGCTGTGTACTTATTTATTTTCAGAACAGTCCTTTTTTTAGTTTTTTTTATAATGCTGTTTAAATTTTGTGGTCTACAAATATTTTAATGTGACGTTTGAGATTATGGTATAAATTTTTTAATATAATATTATCATAAAGTGTCGATAATTTAAGCAATTCATCCAGAAACCAAATTAAAATATTTGAATTCGTTAATTAAAATGTTTGAATTCAAACTCAAAATCCAGATTAGTAATTTGGTAGCCATGCAAGCTCAAAAAAAAATTGAATGATTAAATAAGTTTCTTCAATTTTCTTTTGTGATTCAATACAATAATCTTTGCATTTCAATAGTAGATTATCTCCTGTTTTTTTTTTTAATTATTTAAGAAAAAGTTTTATTCTAAATTATTGAAAAAACTACGTCTGACCCCTCTACTTTATTACGACATTAAAGCTAATTGCGATTGTCTTATTATATAATTCTTTCATCATAAATGAAAATATTTTTTTTTTAATTTATTGCTTTTATTTCATTCAAATGTCATAGTTAGTACTACAAAATGACCTATATTTCGTTAATTTAATAAATAGGCTTTTATATCATTACAATTATATAAACAAATGTTTTTTTTTCTTAATCCCAATTTAGATCCTACTATTTGATTTATAATAATATTAAATCATATTTCAATATCAGATTTCAAATTAATTGAAAATATTACTCAATAGTATCTGTATTTGAAAATTGCCTGGAATGCACTCATAAATATGATGGGCTGTATTTTATTATAAGTGTAATTTTATCCTTCTTGGATATAGAAACGGAAATTCAGGTGATATATAAAAACTATTGCCCAACACATAACCAAATTTTTAGTGTAAAGATATTGTGAAATTGCAAATTTAGGTTAATAAATTAAGGAGGAGCACATTTACTTAAACAGTAAAATTATAGAAGTGGTCTTCGAATATTTATAATTAATTTTTTGCTTAGTAGCAATACCGATCAGTATAATTTTAATAAGAATATTTTTCTTAAT
The DNA here is from genome assembly GCA_039881145.1 of Druceiella hillmani. Classification (NCBI taxonomy): domain Eukaryota; kingdom Metazoa; phylum Arthropoda; class Insecta; order Lepidoptera; family Hepialidae; genus Druceiella; species Druceiella hillmani. The sequence continues at coordinate 39,226,252 of JAYKKI010000015.1, forward strand.
GTTTAGATCATATACTTTTCACCTGCTTTAAATTTTAAATTTCTGTATTAATATAGAGTCTCACCATTTATTTTTGTTGCAGTAATTCTATAAATACAGGATAAGTTGGTGACAGAGTGCGTATTTTTAGGATAAATGTGAATTAAACATTTAATTTCATGGTTATCGAAATCAACTTTATTTATTTTATACCTCTGTATAATTAGAAATAATTTGCCTTAGACAAAGTAGTAAACACAATAAACTTTTATATAAATTTAAGAAATTAAAAAAACTCTTTTTTCTCTACTACTCGTACTCCTATACACCCGGTCGTGAAAAACTGTACAGTATAAGAGAGCGCGTTTCAAGTATTTGCACACAAGTCACAATGGAAAGATCCTACGCTCAGATAGGCAGGGCATTCTTCATGCTACCATTCTTTGCATCTTGAACAGCCTCTCCGTTCTGCCTTTATCAGTTCTTTATATATTTCCCGGCAGCCACCATAACCATAAATTTTCTTATTTGGTGCGATTTTAGGTTTCTTAAAACATTTACTTGGTTTTTTTATTTTTTGGCTGTCGATAAGTTTCCTTTTTTGGCTCAGTTATAGGTTTATCAATTTAAATTTAGGTCGCCTTTGAACATTAATTTGTTTTTCTAGCTTCATCTTGTATGCCGAGTTACTTATGAAACGTGATTACTTATATTTTCTAGGGCTCTTTCTATTTCGGGTCTTAGGAAGTGGATAAATATCAACCACGGTTTTATAAGAATAAGTAACTACACTCTCAGCAGCATCTATGGAAATATTTCTTTGGATCTAAGAAGCAGAATTAGTACTGGATATTTAAGTTAATGACTTACATAGCTATTGTTAGTAGATGACATATAAATTTCAGCAGATTTTGTAGAATCAGATGGATTTGTGGGATGCTGGTTGATTGCGCTTCTGACTCTAATGCATTTATTATAGTAGCTTGTTCGGAATTATCACTTTAGAGTTCTTCATCGGTGACCGGGCTTACTTGAAAATTTGCATCACTGAAAACGTAAGGACTATTAGCAACAATTCCAGTAACTTTAAAGCTTTGAATTGCGCACGCAAGTGTTGCAGCTTTGAAGTAAGCATGTGTGAACATTTCTACTATTTTTAATACCGTCATCGTTCGACCAGAATGATTCCGCATCTATTTTTCACACTCGTTGGCAAAATATTTTTTCATCACTGACTGAAACCCACGATGCAATGGTTGCATCTTATGACTTGAGAGCAGCAGCAAGGTCAGCGCAATAGTGGTGTTGTCTCGGTAAATAAATGATGGCTGTGATCGTGCAATGTGACACATAATTGTTCAATATTAGAAGGACGGGATTTTCCTTGGTTAGTTTAGTGTAATTCTTGAAATGTGTGAGCCAATCTAAAAAACGACGTTGGTTGTCTTGTCAGTCTGGATGTTGGCTTAAGAATCCTCGTAACCAGTCTTTACCCGCTAATTTTGTTTTCATATTAAATATGGGTGAGACTTTATTTACTGTGGGGAATTCACTCGCTCTAATTCTTAGATGTCAAACCAAAATACATACCATCAAAAAGTTTTATACGTCGGCAGAAATATTTCTCTATTTCTTTTGGAAATATAGCGTCAAATCTACCTAACTTCGTTGCATGCTAAGTATGGTTTAGACGTTTTATCAAGGAAGATTCGGGTTTACCAACAGTTTCTGCTATTTTTCTTTTTCATTTTCCCTTTTTATGAGTACTTGAGCTTCCTTCATAACATCAGGTCTCGAGTTATTCGAGTATCTTCTATCGAGTTATTTTTTTCTGGACATATTGCAATTAACAATGAATCGTATTTACATGGAAAAAATACTGATATCATATTGATGAAAACCAACGCTGTGTAAGAAACTAACGCTGTGTAAATTTATCAAACTTTTTCACTTTTGATTCTTATCACTTGTTTACCATTGAAAACGCAATGGATGAGAAAATGGCGGTTCGTTTTCGGAACAGTATTCATCGCAAAATACTAAATAATTAGATCAAAAGCAGTCAATCAATCAAATTAAAAAAACAAATTTAACATTTATCCATTAAATCCAAAATTTTTTTGATAGCGAATCTCGGCGTTTAAAGTATTTAAACAACAATTGGAGTTAGCTACTAATGTCACACGGGACTCGTCTGACGTTAGATGAGCACTATTACCATAAGCGCACTCTCGCACCACTTTACCATATTATATTTATTCCTTCAATGAAGCAAAACAAAACAATGCCAATAATTCTTCTGACTCACCAAGAGTAGTGCAAAATTTACATAATTTTACAAAATCGAAATGAATTATTTTTATAATTAAGCAAAATAATCTCTTATGAAAAATGTTTTTTTCCTTTTTTTTGTAATAGTGTTCATTTCTTTATAATGAATTTTGAACCAACAATTATATAGAAGATGTATACCACTGTATGTCATAATCTTGTCTTTCCATCCTCTCATATCTGGAATTGATTTCAATTCGTAATTTAAACTGCACCTTTATTATACGTGGCAAATTGTATTCAATTTCATGTGTTACTACATGAATACGGGAAACTGAAATAAACGCAAATCTACTCACATGACGGTGACGCATACGAATCTGGTGCTCACGTTTGTACAAATATACTTCATATTCCCCTACATGAACATGGATGAACGAAAAAGTACTTAAGTATAGCTTTGAGTATAACAATGATTACTTAAAAAGTTCGTTTGGAACAATATGCCTTGTTCGCTACGTTTTATTTGATATTTCACTGTTTGCAATTCGCTAAGTATTCCTAATTTATTTTAAATATGTGATGTAATAATAATTCTTTAAGTGAAATTGGCGATGTGAATTTAAATTGTTATAAATCTTCCCCTCTTTTCCGTAATACACGTTTTTTATTCGGATATAATTTTATGCTAAACAATTTGTTTAATAGTCAGATATCACGTAAAAATTGGCATCATTTAGAATATTTCTTAGCTATCGTTGATAAAGTTAGAGTTGTTAGATGTGAAGGGTTGAAGAAATTAGGTATCATTTAGAACTATATTAAAGTAAATTAAGCAACATAGTTATAAAAAAAAATTATCAAATTGGACAAACAACAATCGAAGATCCAAAAAAGAGAACAACATTGCCTCAATGTCAAAGATGCCAACAATACGGCCACTCGAAGAACTATTGCATGAGACCCTACCGATGTGTAAAGTGTGCCCAGGGACACAAAACTGCAGACTGCCCAAAGAAGGACCGTAAAACACCAGCACAATGCGCTCTTTGCCAAGGCGCACATTCGGCCAACTATAAAGGCTGCGAAGTCTATAAGGAGATCCTAGAAAGACGCATGGCAAGAAACCCAGACTCAAGGGCAAAATACAGGAGGTGCCAACTAAAGCTGTTCCCTCAGTAACTCAATCACATCCTGAAGAAATGCAAAAACAACTATACTCTGACATATTGAAAAAGAAAAAAACTAACCCAACAATTGCAACTGGCATAAACATTAAAATAGAAGAGCTACTAATCGGAAAAATTCGACATGATCTCATAACCCTTGTTGAAAAAACATCAAAATGACTGCCCTAAGAGTGGCCACTTGGAACATCAATGGTCTTGCCCCAAACAAAACTGACTTAAAACTCTTTATAAACAATAACCAACTTGATGTTGTTCTGATTTCCGAAGCACACTGTACAGATAAAAGTAAAATCAAAATCAAAGGTTGCAATACCTATATGACTAAACATCCAGATGGAACGGGGCATGCAGAAACAGCCCTTGTAATAAGAAATTCCATCAAACGTCAGGTGCTACCGGAGTATAGGATAAACCACATTCTGGCTACCACCGTTGCGGTACCTGGTAACTGTGGTCAACTGAACCTGTCGGCAATTTACTGCCCACCAAGGCACACAATTAGTGAAACAAAATTTGCAGAATACTTTTCAACATTGGGAGGAAGATTTGTGGCTGGTGGTGACTGGAACGCCAAACATACATACTGGGGCTCAAGGCTAACAACAATTAGAGGCAGACAACTAAAATTATGCCTTGACGAAAATAACCTCAACTGTATATCATCGGGTGAACCAATCTACTGGCCAACAGATCCAAATAAAAAACCCGATTTGCTGGACTTCTTCATAATAATGGAACTTTCGACAAATTACATGAAGGTTGAATCTTGTTTAGACAGTAGTTCTGACCACACCCCTGTCCTCCTAACTATTAGTACGTCTATCATTTGCTACGAGAGGCTTGATACTCTGAACAATAAACTCACTGATTGGGAAGGGTTCAGAGAATACATTGAAGAAGGCATTGAATTGAAACTCTCCTTGAAAACACCCGACGAGATAGATGACGCGACTCAACACTTTACTAACCTTATACAAAAAGCTTGCTGGGTTAACACTCCTCTTAAAAAAGAAAAAGGTTACGAAGTTGTTTGGAACGTACCTCTTGAAATAAAACGTAAAATACTAGAGAAGAGAAGATTGCGCAGGATATGGCACCAAAGTAGATGTAAAAGTGACAAGACTGCACTTAATAAAGCTATTATAGAGCTGAAAAATTCAATCGACACTTTAAATAATGGCACACTACAAAATCAGTTGGAAAGCCTAACTGCCACAAAAACAACAGAATACACCCTCTGGAAGCTTACAAAGGCGTTAAATAGGTCACAGCAATATAAATGCCCCATTAAAACCCAAAATGGTTGGACTAAGACAAACAAAGAAAAAGCTAACATGTTTGCAAAACATCTGGCCGCCATCTTTACTCCTAATAAAGGCAACAATGCAGAGTTCGAATATGAAGTTGAATGTACACTGCAGCAAGACCTACAACTGTCTATTCCGCCAAGACCAGTCACATTTGGAGAACTGAGGAGGGCTATAAAAGGACTGCAAGATAAAAAAGCTCCTGGATTCGATCTCATCACAAAAGAAGTTATCATGCAACTTCCCAGGAAATCACTGGTGTTTTTAGTTATTCTCTTCAATGGAGTGCTTCGAGTACAGTGCTTTCCCATTCTATGGAAAGCATCCATAGTAATAATGATACACAAGCCAGGAAAGCCCCCGGAAGACGCATCATCATACAGACCTATAAGTCTCTTACCTGTGCTATCAAAGTTGTTTGAGAGACTCCTCCTGAGCAGAATATTATCCATACTCAACAAAGACCTGGTGATACCTAAATATCAGTTTGGATTCAGACAACAGCATTCTACGGTGGAACAAGTGCATCGAGTCTGTGATAAGATTAGACAGTCTTTCGAAAAGAAGGAATACTGCTCCGCTGTATTTTTAGATGTCCAGGCAGCTTTCGACAAGGTATGGCATAAGGGCTTACTCTATAAAATAAAAACGTCTTTACCGCATAGTTACTACTTGTTGATGGAGTCATACCTCACGAACAGAATCTTCCAGGTGAGAGAGGACGGAGAACTGTCAATTATCCAAGATGTAATGGCGGGAGTTCCACAGGGATCTGTCCTTGGTCCTGTCTTGTATACCATCTACATCTCAGACCTCCCAGAAACAAAAGAGGTAACTACTGCTACTTTTACTGACGACACTGCAATTCTCGCGAGCAACAAAGATCCGATTGTAGCATCTGCCGTCTTGCAGAAAAGCCTCGATAGGGTCAACGAGTGGATCCAGAAATGGAGAATCAAAGCCAGCACAACCAAATCCATACAAGTTACTTTTACGCTGAGGAAAGGAAGCTGTGCTCCAGTAAAACTGGGGAAAAATGTTCTGCCACAGACTGACTCTGTTCGATATCTCGGTATGCATCTGGACAGAAGGTTGACCTGGAAGAAGCACATCAAATCAAAACGAGACGAGCTGAACATGCGCTTCAGAAACATCTACTGGTTGATGGCACGCAACTCCAAATTGTCAATCGACAATAAATTGCTGATATACAAAATGATCCTGAAACCAATATGGACATATGGTGCATAACTGTGGGGAAGTGCTTGCGACTCCAATTTAAACATAATGCAAAGGCTGCAAAATGGTATGCTAAGAACCATTTCCAATGCACCATGGTTCATCATCAATACAGAGATCCACGAAGCTCTGAAAATAACAACAATTAAGGAGGAGTTAAAATTAATAGGGCATAAATATAAAACACGGCTGGAAAACCACCCAAATAATTTAGGTACTGCGTTAGCAACCATCTCCTACAATAAACGACTGAAACGCCATGATATAATTGGTGACAGATGGTGAAGGATAAGGTGTCTCCTGTTGAGGAGCTCCTTGGAAATGATAAAACGACATAGAACAAATCTGCTTATAGTTTGGAACTGATTGCAAATAAAAAAAAATAAAAAAAATTGGACAAACAAATTCAGTGATAAATTGCGTTTTTATTAGATTTTAAATTTGTCTCATTAAATTTTAGTCAATTATGGCAAGAGACCTACAAATTTAGACAAAACGCGTCCTTATAGCGTTTTGTGGCAAAAATTGCCAAAACGGTTCACTAATGAAATTACTTCGGTGTTCGCCCATCCGTCGTCACGGATGATCTTCTCGTAAACTATTCGACGTAAAAATGTGATGTTTAGCACAGAGGTAGAGTTTTGGTGAAAGTTATTCTTTTTATTCTAGGCATTATTTTCAGAGAGTAAACGGGATAATAAAAAAATGTTTAAAGTTAATCACGCAGGCCGCCAAATGAAAACTTATTAAAGCACGAAGAAAACAATATATTATGCATTTTTACAACCATATTATATATTGTTGAAATAAGTTATTAAACATTTTTCAGGAAAAAATTGCTGTTTCCCTTCAAAGGTTACTCAGAAAACTCGGCAAAAAATTCCGAACATTGAGTATTATGTATAGATCGAACTAAAATTATCAGAATTGAAAAGTAGTTTTAGTGCGATTACTTGTTATATACAATTTAATTATTTATTATTTATAACTGCTAAACCATTGGTTTTAAAGAAAAAGTATTTGACAAAAACATTTCTCAAAATGTAAGGAACAGCTTTTGCCTTACACGTTTTTCAAAGTTTTTGATCTGTTTCAGTCGAAAAGCTTTCCATTCAGCTCCGTACAGACCCCATGTAGTGCGGCATGGTCGGCAGCTGGTAGCACATAACCGCTATTAATATTAAGTCAGGGCTGGTGGCATGAATAACTTGCACTTACCCATTTTTTTTTCATATCGCAATCATTGCTTTGAAATTTACTCTCACAAGTTTTAGTATTTAAACTAGCCATTTATAATTATAGTACACGTTTCCATATAAGTTATTAACAATTAATGGTTAAAGTAACAACTGATATATATACATATATATATATATATATATATATATATATATATATATATGTATATGTATATATACCGCAATTTTTTCACCGATATGTGGTTTTTCAACCAATTTGCGATAAGTTTATATAATTTTTCGACCATAAATATTTATATTTTTACAAAAACTGTTATGTTTTTTATGACAAATTGGAAAAAGAGACGAATAAAGAAAGAATGGAATGAATTTCCTAACAATAATGAAATAAAAAATTTCCTAACAAAAATATCAAATGGATTAATTTGAAAAGAAAAAAATGTTTAAAAATTAATAATACAAGTTTGTTATTTTAATTTGGACTCATAAATGGTCGTTAAAATCGAAACGTTTCAACAGTTCAAATATTTTTATTGTATATACGTATTATAGTAAGCTACAGTAATTGGTTAATAACAATCGAATTTAATTAATACTGTGTTTTTAAGATATATTTGATGTTTTAATTACAATTAATTTTATTTATATTTATACTGATTTCTATTAATTTGTTTACTAAAATAAAAAAAATAATAGTTGCACAGCGCTTTAAATTAACGAGTTTTTCTCCAAATTTAAGTAGTCCGTGAATAGATAGTAAATGTCATAAAATTTATTCTAACTTAGTTTCTTTTCGGAATATAGTGGAAAATGTGATTTATTAGTTGGATTATATGTGGGACAGTCGATTTTCGAAAAATGCAGTTGAGAAATATTAAAAAGAAAATTAGAGGAAATGGATCAAAGCTTAAAATTGAGTGATAAAATGTGCCAACCGGTTTGAGAGCTTGAATGAGATAATTGTCACCGCCGTCGTTAATGATGAGATGATGCAATTTTAGCTGCTAACTGAATGATATGAAAACGATATGAAGGCTATGAATTTACAAAATTTTCAAATTATTTAGTTTGACAAATACTTGCTTGTTTATTATATATTTTTTGCCTATATTTTTTATGATGTATTAAAGATTACGTAACTTAAAATTGAATGGCTATCCTTTTGGTGGTATGGTTCAATAAAATAGAGTAATTTCATTATATTTTTAAGGGATCAATAAATCATGATAAATAAGTACATAAACGAAAATGGTCAAAGTAAATACTTAGCTTAGCATTAGAAGCACCATACGACTTTACTCACATAATAAATCTATTTATATAACATTTTGAAAAATATGAATGTTCAATAGTGGCCTATAAAAATGGGAAGAAAAGAAATTTAAACGTCCTAGCGATGGTTGCATGAATCATAGAGAAAGATAATACACCTCATGTATTAACAAATCGCGCAACAATTCCATTTAAATACCGTAGTTTGGAACAGTCAATTGAATGGACGCAATGTTAAATAAATCTAAGTACTGTAATTGGAATGACTTATTTATAAAAAGGTTACACCTTGATGTAAGTAAGATTAAAAACCATTTTCTGGAAGCAATTAAGAAAAACTATCAAAAATTGTCTACAGAAATGTTATTTAAAATGAAATATGTCCTTAATAAAGAAAACCGGAAAAAGTTTACACACTAAATGTGTTACGGCGAGTTAAATTCCGTTTATCAATTTATTGATCAAAATATTTTGTATTCATCATTTTGATTTTTTAATTCTTACTGTCAGAATAATAGTTAGTAATAAAAAAATCTAATTTGAATAAATGTTCGTAAATGGAAACTTCAATATTTAGGAAAAATAGATAAATACATAAAAGCTCATTTTTTTACATTTCTCCGCATTTTTAATCCGGTTTCTTTCAGTCGTGGTCAATGCTGTGCTTTTTAAATGAAATAAGTTGATCTATTAATAGTGGAAATAAATTTCTTTAGATATGTAAAAATAAGCAAAATTTTGCGAAAATTTCCTTCTTGCATGAAACTCAAGGAAAAATTTATTAATACCATAAATAATAACTTACGTCAATTTATTGAACTTTCAATTTTTCATTGCATTTTCATGTTTAAATATTGACGGAGCACATATCATGTGTGCCATGTTTATTAATACGTCAAACGGTACCTATTTGAACAGTGGTACTTTCTTGAGCCATTAAGCCACAGGTGTGGGTAACACTCGTACGTTACTTTCAAGCCACGAGGAACACTAATGACCAGGATCCCTTATATTTTCCAAATTCTTTAACATGTAGATTCAAGTTTGAGGTGCTCAAAGTGTTAATTTAACTAAAGAACGCAGTTTTTAATATGAAAATGAAATATGATATATGATTAATATCGAAAGTTGAACACAGAGAAACTTTTTTACTTTTCATAATTATTCCCTAGGTTTTTCGTGACCTTTAAATATGCAAATAAATTTAAAAAATCCTAAATTACGCTTTCTTTTTCGGTTTCAGTATTTAATTACGTAATATCAGTACGTTTAGCATTCCTGGAAAGCTTCTATTAGTGAAACTCAGCATCGTATTAATTATCTTTTATTTGTCAATAAAAACATACTGGTAACGAGCGCTCTTTAAAGAAAGAAGCATTGTTGAAATAAATGCCAAATGCTATTTTCCTTTGTTTTATTTCTCTTCGTGCATTATACAAAGACGTCTTGTAAATTTGTCTCTTCGTGCATTATACAAAGACGTCTTGTAAATTGATCATTGGTGATGTTTCCGAAACGAAGCACGTACTTTCAATTGGAATCACACGAACACTAACGATAAGTTTCTTTATACTTTCTCACAAAATGACTTGACATTTTTGGTATCGTTTACTTAATAGAGATCTTTATATTATGTATTGATCAAATTAAATTCAAAATATATTTCAAATGTAAAAAATAGAAGGATTTGATTTACAAAAATATATTAAGCATTTAATTAATTAATAACTAATTTGTTATTAGTAAAATATTTTACATACCTCAAAATAGATAAAGGAATTAAATTTTAATATTATGGATTATAAAAGAAAAATGAGTCGGTATTATATATTGGATTATTTGTCTTTTAATAAAATTGAAAATGACCTCGCCAGATCCCACCTTTAATTAAGCCATATGAATCTTCATTTGATAAATTCTGATATTTCAACTAAACTATCTTAAAAATCACCTAAAATGCCTAGTTCCATTAAACGATTAGATTCTAAAATCACATATAGTATCACCTTTTGATCTTTATCAGTGTTTTTCGTTTGAAGTCTTTTTGTTGATATGGAAAGTAAGTAATAAATTGATAATAAGCATACAGGGAAAGTAAGGAAGACATTTTTGTTGCCCGTTTAGCAACACCGGCGCATTCTGTACAACGTCCTGACTTGCAGATAAGTTGCCGTATCATATCTTCAATATTCATTCTTGCATTTTTGTTTTTATTTAATTTATTTCTTTATTGCGTTTGACGTTAGTAATGAGGCTTTTCTTTCTATACTATATGTATATATATATATATATATATATATATATATATATATATATATATATATATATATATATATATGTCTTTTTTGAAAGACGTAACAACTCAATTTCAATAAATAGTAATTATTAATAGTGGCCTTATAATTTTTGTATCTCTCAGACACTGCAAAGTAAAGTTAATGCCCCGGCGGGTAATGAAAATATCATACATTTAAAAAAAGACAACATATTGTATTTAAATCTATTTTCGTTGAAAGTTTATTTTATGTTCTATCTTGACTTTTTCTGAATTTTACACTCATTACTTGAAAAGTTAGAGGGGGGCACACTTTTTAAGATTTCAGATGCGCATATCTAACCAACTGCTGATTTAAATAAAAAAAATTGTTTTGGTGCCTCTACATATTTTCAAAGTCAGTAACATCCATGGAGTGCCAGCCCTAATATATATATTTTTTAATATTTCCGATATTTAATTTGTATACCGGTTTATGAAAGACGCCTACCATCCAAATTTCATGTATGTAGCACTAATAGACTTCGAATAAAATACCTATGACATACGGACAAGCAGACGGACAGACAGACAGATGGTCAGGTGGACAAGCCGAAATTATAAAGGTTCTTTATTGCCATTTGGTTACGGAACCCTAAAAAGTCTCCTAGTAGTCTCCCGTGTCCACTATCAAACGTTTCTATCTGATAGGTTGTACATTATTCCTTTTCAATATGCCATCCAGGACTTCCATTCCTTAAGAAGTTTTTTCTCGAACACTCCAAAAGAGTCAAAGAACGGTCCACTCTCAACCAAGTCTCGATCGCTAACGAAACTACCCCCTAAGAAACATCATGACACTATTCTACTATTTTCATGAATGCTCTCCAATAAAATAATAGGCACATCGTCCTTCTCACCTTAGTGAACACTGTGTGTTTTATATTCTCCATTTTGCAAGCACAGGTACATATCGAGTTATATTCTCCATTTTGCAACCACATGTACATATCGAGTTATATTCTACATTTTACAACCACAGGTACATATCGAGTTATATTCTCCATTTTGCAAGCACAGGTACATATCGAGTTATCTTATAATGCAAATCTGTGTAAATTTGTGCAAAGGCATCATAGATAGAGCATGAAGCTTTATGAATTTTAATCTTCAGAATCTAAGATGAAAAATGTGAACGTTACAGTCATTCTACATTCAATTAGACTAAATATTTCTCAAGAGTTAAGTGCAGTTGCTATCAATAGATTTAGTGATATAACTTTAGGTATTAATAGGATAGTCATATGAAATATTGATTCCCGGTCACTCGTCCAGTGGGGTTTGACTTTTATTCTGATTGACTGTAAGAGATTGTTCTCGTTGCAATAATCCAACATATGGATCAGTTAGATACATTAAAGTAGATAAATAAATATTAAATAAATAAATATATATATATATATATATATATATATTTTTTTAGTTATTTTTTTTCAGTAATGGAGTTCTATATGTAGCATATATAGTACAATTTTGCAGAGAGCTTTCATTCGTTAGTATTACCCAGTGCGTTTTTTTCGGTGGTTATTTACAATCGTTTTGAGTTTCCAACATAGAAAATATGCACAAATTATTCCTATATCGTACCAAAAAAATTAATTAAAATGTAAAAAATTAATTCAGAAAAGCATAAAAAATCGTTTCTGATTATCAGAAAACCCATCATGAAATGCACAGACAAATAACGACTAATTATCAACAGAATTCTGAAGTACATTGGCAAGCAAGCTGTTGCTGATTATAAGCAGGCACATCCTCAAGTACACAGGCAAAGTGCTACTAATTACCAGTGGTACACCATAAAGTTACGACAATATTTCATTACGATATAGGCAACTAGGCTAAGTTCAATTTCTAACATTGTTCGCACTAGTAGAAGGTGCATATCGAAATTATTTTCATATCAACCCTTTCTAAGTTAACTAATAAGAGGGAGGCGAAAATGGGTTAGTTTGTTTATTTGTTCCACTTTCATGACTCAAATATTTACCCAATATCCATAAAATTTATGTTGTTTCTTTCCTTAGGGATAAATATATAAATGTGAAACGTCCTTTATCATAAAAAACCTAATTTTACTCAAGCGAAGCCGCGGACAAAAGCGCGTTATTAACAAATAATTGCGATCTGAAAATCTAGTCGAATATTCGCATTGTTAAAGTTCCTATGCACACTTTATCCTCTATCAGTTATTTAATACAGTCAGTTATTTAGTTAAATACACAGAAGTCATAGTAACTGTCAGAAAGAAGACATTTAGTAACTGTCAGAAGTTTAAAATCCCGATATTTTAAGCGTGTAAACAAAATTACAATTTGTAGATCCTCTTGTGAAAGTTAAAAAACAGGATGAGTAGGTCATAGAATAAATTTCGAATGAAAAAAATACCGTTACTTTATGATTTATAACTTTAAGTTTTAAATATATAATTTCAAAAATACATGAATATTATATGTATGGAAGTTCGAATTCAATTTCTCTATTTTACTCAGGCAGAAAGACCGAACGAGTGGACTTCAAACTGGTGAAAAAAAATATCCACTCTATTACAGTGATACGGTTTGAAGTTTGAGCTAGCTATAATTTACTTTTATTGCGATCAAAGAGATTATACGATAAAAATATTATTAATAAAGAAAAAATTTAAAAAAACCCTCACGTGAAAAAAATAAATTTAATTAATTTTACTCATAACTCAGTCAATAAAATTTTATCTAATCTCGGCTCTTTACTGAATATGTAATACAATGCCATTAATTTTTAAATTACAATAGCACAATCTCCGATATGGGCCAAAATGGAATGTAGTTAATGGGGTAACATTTCCTAAATTTCCTTTTTATTTCATTTTACATATATCAATTCCAGCTTATCAAATTTAATATTACATTTTAATTTTCATAGTTACACCTTTTTTAAAACCGAATTACGAATATTTGTTTTTACTTATAAAAACTTACAATTTTATATATTTTAAAAATAATGAAAAATTAAATCCTTGTTTTTTTCATTTCAGGCCAAACGTCTCCAGCAAGTAAATCAAACTCTCTAACACGACATAAGATGAACAAAAGCAACAATCAAGTTACATCAGAACATAGAATAAATTCCACATCGATCAATTTGAACCAGCAATTCTAAAGGATTACATCTTAAAATGTAAACTATATGTAGTCTCTTTATTTCAACATCAGAATGACGACTTTGAATCAAGTGACGGGGCCTCGTTTGCCGGACACATTGAACCACACTACGAACATAACCAGATACACGGATATAATCGATAGCAAACTGATCCAAGCGCCCTTTTGTGGACTGTACACTCTGATATTTGTGTTAGGAATATTTGGCAATGTTCTCGTTTGCTATGTCGTATTCCGCAACAAGGCAATGCAAACAGTAACCAATCTATTTATAACGAATTTGGCACTGTCCGATATACTGTTATGCATATTTGCTGTACCCTTAACTCCCATGTACACATTCCTCGGTAAATGGATATTTGGACGAGTTTTGTGTCATCTCATGCCTTATGCTCAAGGCAGTAGCGTATACATTTCAACGCTAACGTTGACATCGATAGCCATTGATCGATTCCTCGTTATAATATATCCATTTCGTCCTAGGATGAAATTGATCACTTGTATATCTATAATTTTATTTATATGGTTCATATCTTTGATCGTTACGTTTCCTTATGGATATTTCATCGAATTGGACTTCCATGAAAGTAATACTTATTGCGAAGAGTCTTGGCCCTCGGAGCATTCGAGGAAGGTTTTCGGAACATGCACGACACTCTTTCAATTTGTTTTACCGTTTATTATCATATCACTTTGCTATACGTGTGTCAGTATCCGTCTGAATGACAGAGCTAGAGCGAAGCCGGGTTCAAAAACTTCTAAAAGGGAAGAGGCCGATAGGGACAGGAAGAAAAGGACTAATAGAATGTTAATATCGATGGTGGGTATTTTTGGAATTTCATGGCTGCCTCTAAATGTAATTAACATATTAAATGACTTTTATTACCCGTTTTCCCAATGGAAATTCTACTATGTATCATTTTTTTTATCGCACGCTTTGGCAATGGCTTCCACTTGCTACAATCCATTCCTATATGCGTGGCTTAATGAAAATTTTAGGAAGGAATTCAAGCAAGTATTACCTTGCTTTGACTCTACTATTGTTAATAGAAGTAGCTTTCAGTCTGGTCGTCTAATTCCGCATAGATCTGAAAAGACCTGTAATGGTAATGACACTGTACAAGAATCTCTCCTTACTTCATCCACTCATAAAATGGCTTTGAAACTAAAAAATATGGAGCCAAACGGATCGGGAAACCAAAAGAAACCACAAATCGAAATCGAGAGTATTATCATAGAAAATTCGAAAGAAATAACTCAAACGGATGTTATATATAATCCTAAATGTGGATCAGTTAAATTACATCTCATCAATGAAGAATCGATTCATTAGAGTAGGTCGATTCGTCAGCGGAATAATTAAATAATGTAAGTATATTTATTTTTGTAAGCATATATATATATATATATATATATATATATATATATATATATATATATATATATATATATATATATATATATATATATATCTATATATATACACACAAATAAACTTGTCACATTTAAGTAACCTTTTCTACAAATATTAGAAGGTGTTTGTTTGCATAAATGTTTTGAATTGTATAACAATATTTAATTTTCTTTTATAATTTAATGAATGATTCATCAATAATTTAAAATTGATTAAACTAGATTATTAAAAACGTTACTGAATGAAGCTACGCTGTGTGGTTTTTATTTTTACTAAATAACGTAATACCTACTATTGAAAGACACTGGACAATGTATTGTTCAGTGACTATATATTCACTTGATGTCGACTAAACCGATCTATATGGACCAATTGTGAAGGTATGAAACGATGTAAATTTTTCAAAACCTTTGAGCAAGTTTAATTTTTAGAAAGTCTGCGTCACTTTTAACGGAAGTCACTTCAAATAAAATTCTGTAAAGGAAAAAAAATTCAATGGGCTGATAATTATATGAATATTTGACAGTATAATATTTATGTACTTTAAACCAATCGATTAATATATATTTTTATACTGAATATTTTCACAATTAAATGAAACTACGTGATGTAGTATTATTTCTACTTTCTTTACGTTCTTTACCACGACCTAGGTTTCGTTGTATTACAACATCTTCAGGTGGGCTATTAGTAAAGATTCTTCTTAAAGAAAGTAGAAATAATCTTAAAGAAAGTAGGAATTTAAAGAAAGTAGAAATAATACTATATCACGTAGTTTTATTTAATTGTAAATAATGAATTTCTACGAAGTTAAGGCCAAATATATTCAATAACTGAACATTTTGTTATTAGTCTCAATTATTTCTCTTAAAGTATTCACATACATTTTCAAATATTAGTTTTAACACGTCAATGTATTGTGTAATATTTTTTTTGTATGTTTAAAAATATCGTATATTCCTTAAAAATTGTGAGATCTAAAGGTATGTAAATATAAATAATTCTACTTAACTTTAGGGAAATATCTATTATCTTGTATTTTTGGAATTCCAACTTTAACTGTTTCTAAGACGGAAGACCTTTTCAGCTACATCTCTAAAACTATCTTATAAAATACTCTAAAATAACAGTTTTGGAATTCTTGTAGCCCATTCTGTTGATCAGATCGAAAGCATATTTTTTTTATTATATCGCATTTGCCCTTTTCGACGTTCTTGGACAAATATTTTTTTTTCGATTTTTCTCTATCGCCATATGCTGTCCATTATATTCTCTACGACAAAAGTTCTTGAGAAAAATGAATATGATTAATAAAGATATAGATGAGTAACTGGCCCTAAAAAAGTTTTATATTTTTTCGTTTTAAAATATAGTTACCTAAAATGGTGTTTTTGAGACGTATAAATTATTTTAGTGAAATATATTATATCGTTTTGTCTCAATTATTCTGAAAACTTTTTACATAATCTCAGCTATCATAATGTTACATTTAAAATATTAGGGAAATTGAAAATAAACTCCAAACTCATAATCATTATTTTTCATGTACTGGCTCGCCTATAATCGTAATAATCAGGCGCAACCATTACAACTATATCATATAATCACATATGGGTAGGAATGAGTGGACCGTTTTGAAAGTCGTAAGTTTTAAAAACGTGTGACGTCAATTTTGGGTCAATGTAATGCATCTAAATATAGTTTATTAATTTACTTAATTGTTTCCAAAATAAAAATAAGTGTAATAATTCCTCATTGTTGATGTGGGTTAGGTTTAACCCCCCTCCAAAATATACCTAACAATATGGTCGATTTCTACTAATTAAACGTCACTCTAAATCTTAAATGTTGTAATAAAAAGTGGAAAGTGAACGTGAGTTTGATAGTTTATTTAGTAGTTATTCTTTCACGGCTCATTTATTGAACTGAAAGAATATTATTGCATACGTTTTCATTAAATGAAAATATGCGTTTTTAATTTTTTTTGTATTATTTGATTTAATAAATAATATCAACTAACGATTTACGAAGAAGATAGCGAGATTTATATCTAAACAATATGAATAAATGGTATATCTAAACAATATGTATGAGTCACAGACACGGCTTGAAATTGCAATATAATTCAATAAAAATTTGAAAGAAGACAAATGTAGTAATTTGTTTAATTAATACATCGAATGAGGCATAAGCATTCCAAAACTATCTTCCAGATATTTGTCCAAGATAATTCTATAGACATTATTAAAAATGTCTAAAAAAATATGTCCATCCCGTACTCTCCGTATACCAATTTCTCCCGGAATACTATAATAATAATTCTAAAGTTTATAATTTTTTAATAATTCACGATATTCTTACACCTGTGAAAAGTAAGGTATGCACTACATGATTAAAAATAACATTGTTTTTTGTTTGAACGTGAGTGTACGGTGTATGCAAAACCCTCGTAGTGCATATTCTATTCGTACTTAAAGTTTTATATATCAGTTAATCGTCACTTCATAATATTTTAAAAATTTAAGTAAATTAATATTTGTAATTTAATAATTTTAAATTTTTCCTTTCGTTTTCAGGAGTCGACCCAAATTCCTACAGTTTGTTGAAATTTTTTTTGGTTAATTACATCTATAAAGTCAGCGCTAATAAATGATCGTAAAGTTGTTTGTCCTTTCGCATTTGTCTGTTTGAAATTTAATTAACGAAGCCGTTCAAAAATGTATAGTTGCTTCTTTATTATGCACACTCCGAAATATATTCGAATTAAATGTTTAGCCGAAATATTATTCGCTTAAAAAAATTAACAAAGCCCCATTGAGCTTTGTTGATCATAATACGTGTATATATATATATATATATATATATATATATATATATATATATATATATATATATATATATACACATATATATATATATATATATACATATATATATATATATATATATATATATATATATATATATATATATATATAAGTAGGTGTCATTTGGCTAAAGACAGAAAGAAGTTAGCTTCCCCCGCACTCATATATGATGGTAAGAAAAATAAAATAATACGAAGTTTTCAGGCCTAAAACTGTAGTTTGTATATAATTTTTAACTTAAGGTTTTTAGTACAATAATTGACTTTCTAATCTGCTTTATCGCTAAGTATTTATGTAAATAATTCTAACCATAAACGAATTTAATTAATTTTTTTTGTAAATATTAAATATATTATACATAACTGATTTTAATTATTAGTTATTGAATTGGCCTGTTATCCAAATTATTTCTATTTTTATTACTTTAAAATTAAAAATATCGTCAGTTGTCTTATTATACTGTAACCATTATTTTTTATACTAGTGGATCATGTATAAATTACTCATTTACATCATAAATGTATTTGTATTTTGTAAATTTTTTGCTTAAATACTTGAAAATTTAATTTTATTGAGCCCAATTTCAAACAAATCGAATTAATGGAATTTTAAAAATAAGGTTCATAATCCGAGTTGCTTAAATTCGAAATAGTGGTAAATATTGAATTTTTATTGAAAATTATAAATGTTTATTAAATATTGTAAATAAAAAGTTCTATTAATTAATATGACCACATATTTCGATTCAATTTGTAGACTTGGGAAAACACACGTTGATTTGCTTGAAATTAATAAAATAAATTTTCAAATATTTAATATGAATTATATAGTTTTATCTCTGGTTAAGGTTTTTAAAAGTTTTTTGTATGAAACTTGTATGTACTTGTTGCATTTGAGTGAATTAAGTCATTTGGTTTAATTTAATATAGATTTTTTTATATTTAATAATATTAGAATATTACCAAGAATTATTTAAAACTTACCATGTGTATATATAGAATGAATGTTAATATATATAAATATAGGGAGTGTCAATTAAAATAACATTTTATACACTGTTATTAAGTAATGTAATTGCATTATAAACTTGGATATAGTTTTAAGGCTTGTTGTTTTATGGCAGCTAATGTAATTAAATTACTTGTGGTATAGGAAGTTACATAATATTTTATATTAAATACTTAATACATATTGCCAGCTATGTAAATAAAATTATAAATGAACTTGATGTAATGAACGAGTCGAGTTTTATTTCTTTTAAAAATGATCTGAATCCAGAGCAGCTGGATTTTATAACGAATGTTCAATTTAACATTGTAATTATCGTGTGAAATTTCTCATCGATACGCAAATATATATTTTTATGTTAGTCACACATCAATTGTAATTATTATGAAAGTTATTGAAACATAGTATTATTTATGAAAAGGATCTTATACATTTTTTTACGCATAAGTTCATATTATCCGCCTCACTATATGGCAACCTTATAATGTATTATAAAATAGCAATACATTTATTTCTTTACCACCTTAGAGGCAAAGATGTGGAACTTCCTTTAGTATTATTCGATGATTTGTTCGATAAAAAATAATAAACTTTGCAAATTGTTTTTTAATAATGTCATCAATATCTTCGATATTGATAATATTAGATTTATTTTTATTGTTTTTTGGTAGGTATTAACATTTTTATTTGTACATGCAATGCAATCTGATTGTGACTATTTCAATGGAGTCTGACCAACAGGCTACAATTTATGTGATCAAATGCGCAATGATGACGTAATCATGTCCCTTACCTTGATGCGGAATTACGAGATAAATGGAAGGGTATCATTTGTGTGGGATCTCGGTGTAATTATGGATAATGATCTAATATTTCATTATCATATCACTGAAACCTGTAATAAGGCCTACAGAGTATTAGGATCTGTTATGCGACATTCCCACAATTTCCAGGATAGCGGGTATCTTGTGACTTTGTTTTATCTTTTAGTCTGTAGTAATCTAGTAGTCCTTGAAACTAATGCAGCCTCCACAATGCAGCCTCCCCAATGCAGCCTCCCCAATGCAGCCTCCCCAATGCAGCCTCCACATGTGGTCTGCACATGGAGTAACTTATGTGAACTTGGAAAATAAATGAAAAATTGGAGAAAGTTGTAAAAAAGTTTAATAGATTTTTATACAAAAAATGTACGGGGACTGTCATCATTTGTTTTCTTCAAATATTATAATGCGCATGGTCGGATGTAATTCACTTCAACTCCGACAGGAAACATTCATAATAAGGATTTTTTTTAAATTATCAAATAATTATGTTTATAACCTCTCGATCTTGGTTTTGGTAAGGTTTTATGCTCCTGACAATTACGTGGGAAGATGAAGTTATAGTTTATTTCAGCCATCTAGAGCGCGCAGAATATCCTGCAGCGATCACTAGATTTTAACGAAATTATGTTAATGAACGAGATATTGCAAGAGGCGCCAACTTTGCTATTTTTCTGCTCCGTTGACCGCTTTAGGAATGCGTTTATAGAGTTGCTTCGTTGTTCATTTATGATAAGTAGTTAGTTTTATGTCTAATTTAAATTGCTATGTCTGTTTTCTGTTTTATTAGTTATTGTATATATTGTTATGTGTAATGTTAAGTAGTTGTAATTTAGTCCCTGCACATTTCCAGCGCTTTGAGGTGACCTGTAAATTGTTTAATTGAATGAGTTTAAGGCGGTTATCACGTTTGATACGTTTTATTTTATTAAATCCATAATAAACAGATGGATTGATAATTCCATTTAAAATAGCTTCATTACAACAAAAGAGCAAGACTCTCATTTACTACCGAGATGCATATGTTGGTATTTTATGTAAAGATTCGCAGAGAATTTGTAGTCGTTTTCCACAGGATTACAAAAATTATTTTATATAAGCCCGTGAAAAAACGACTGAAAATTTTGGAAGCTGCTTCTGAAATAATTAGAAAGAATGTTCGTTATACTGTGAGAATTTATTAAAACATTCACGAAAAAACGATCTTCGTGACGTTTAACCTCGAACCTATCGAAGTGTACGCTACATCGAAGAGAACTTTTCACACAATAATTATAATGTCAAACTGAACCGCCGCACAAATCTAGCTAACCCGAAAATTTACCCAGTTTATCTTTTATTATCAGTTCTTATTTTAATCTGTATTATGTAGTGCAATGGAGGATAAGCTTTCTTATAATAAAGTATTATTTATAACTCTTAAAAATACCGGCTATATTAGGTCAATTCAGTAGTTAAGGATTGAGGCAAGAATAACTAAGTCATATATGTAGAAACTGAGACTTTTATTATCAGTGATGAAATATTCAATCACGTCAATTTGATTGAGACGATCTTGATTAACCACAGTACCAACAGGTTTGGAATATACATATTTTTTGACGTTTTGTGATTCGAGGAATGTTGCAAGAATTCTGTATTCTTTGCAATTTTCATTCAAATTAACTGTGAAAGTAAATTACATGTAATAAATTTAAGTAAATAGAAAAACAATTTAGAAATATTAATAATGAATAGCGGCTTTATAAATTATTCGAAAAATGATAATTGAAAATCTTTTTTTTCAATGACAATGATAAATCCGAAATAAAAAAACGTGCTAATTGGAATTAGACATTGTGTGAATCTATAAATGAAAAAAAAACTAAACTTTACAGAAATTTAGTGAAAATGAATAAATCGAGATATTCCAACTAAAGAAGTTAAACGTTAGTAATTTAAATATGATATGAGAAAAGAAACAACTAAGTCCGAGTTGATTTGGCACGGAGTGCCTTTTTATAGCTATGTTTTATTATACATTAAAATTACTCACAATTAAATGAAACTACGTGATGTAGTATTATTTCTACTTTCTTTAATTTCTTTACCACGACCTAGGTTTCGTTGTATTACAACATCTTCAGGTGGGATATTAGCAAAGATCTTTGCTAATATCCCACCTGAAGATGCTGTAATACAACGAAACCTAGGTCGTGGTAAAGAAATTAAAGAAAGTAGAAATAATACTACATCACGTAGTTTCATTTAATTGTGAATAATGAATTTCTACAAAATTAACGCCAAATATATTCAATATTAAAATTATTCTCAAAACCCATTAAGGTTGAATTGGATAGTATAAGATTGATAATGTGTAGAACACAGGTGTTGTTAATGTTAGACTCATAGAGTTTCAGAATTATAACAATTTATTATACAATAAATTATCCTTGTATTAATTTCACGTTGTTCTGGCGTATTTTATATATAGTATCTCTACAATAATCCATACGCTATTTAAAATTGCTCCAAAATTAGAGACAAAAAAGACGTGAACCAAAAGTCAGTTTGACAAGATTAGGTCATTCATTTTTTTTTATCTAATGCTACATCTTTAGACGGTGATATTCAAACAGTAAAAGATATGGATAATAAAAGCGCGATCCCATTCAGTTATCAAATCGTTCAACATCAATTATTTTACTATTACTAGAGAATTTTAATATTCGAAATTAAATTGAAGAACCTATTTTAAAAGCAATTTTGATTTGTGTTGAATTCATACCATCAAAAAAAAGCTTGCCGAAATTATTCATTAAAATTCCAATCAGCTCGGTTTAATTACGACTGGTTAAATCTATTATAGCTTATTCCAGGTTATGGTCAAATAACAATATAATTTATTTTGTAACCGTCTTGAAAAAATCATTTTAATACATAACACGATTTTTTTTATTACTAAGTTAGACGGAACAACAAACACGGAATAAATTTGTAGGTAAAATGAGTAACCTCATTCGTTTAAAAAGTATTGCTTTAGAGTTAAAATCATATTCTTTTTTTAGAATTTTATAAAAAATTAAATATTGTTTAATGAAACAAATTAAATTTTGCTTAAATTTATCATGCGCCTATTTGTTTAGTGCCCAACATTTGCTTCCGATTAAGAGTAATTGGGCTATTCAATAAATAATAAAATATCTCTGCCCTTGTAATCTTCTTACCTATTTTGTAATAAATGGGTTTAAATAACATTTAAATTCATCATTTCATTGTTATTATTTTTCATAAATATATAGGGAATCTTTAATTTTTCTTTTAATATTTCCATTGAAAAAATTAATAATGTTGATGAAGTGATTTCCTAATAATAATAATGAGCCATTTTTCCTTAAGTAATAAAATGACCATTCATGCTAAAATAACATAATGAAATAAATAAATTTCAATTTTCGTAGTTACTGGTTCTTGATTAAAAACAAATAATTTAAATTTAAACTAAGGACGCTTCTTAGGGTATAGGTTTCATCTAAGTCATTCCATGTAGTCCAATATTGGGCTACTTCAATCCAACCGTTTCCTTTAGTCGAGATTATGTCATCTGCCCATCTTTCTTGTGGCCTGCTTTGTCGACGAGAATCTCGTGGTCCATGCCATTCGGATGTCACTTCGGTCCGTCTTTGGTACTGTAACTGAGCTAGGTGACCGGCCCATTTCCATTTAAGTTTCTTGGCCTGATATAGACTTTGGTCTTCTTGGGTATGTCCAGGTGCTTCTTTTTATCTTTTAGTTTTATGTTTAAAATACTACGTTCTGTCGCTCTCTGATATACTTGGATTTTATTGCGTCTCGTTGATGTAGATCCACGTTTGACAGCCATTTGTTAGAGTTGATAGTATGCAAGAATCTAATACTTTGCTTTTTATATTTAGTAGCAAATCCGATTTTAGTGTTTCTTTGCAGCTCCAGAACTTTTTGCAAGAGAGTGTTATGCGTATGTTAATTTTTCTATGTTTTCAGTATTTCGAAACGAGATTTACTTTCCCAAGCAGATATATTCTTCGACATACTTTAGCGGGTTGTTGTTTACTACGATAGGTATTCGGCATTTGTTTGACATAACTTTTGTTTTCGATATGTTAAGTTCCAAGCCCACCAACTTAATTGCCTGATAGAGCTGGTTTAGCATAGTTTGGAAATATTTCGGGTTTTCAGACATTATAATGACGTCATATGCGAAACGCAAGTGGCTTAGATATTTTCTTTTGACGTATTTACCTTTATTTGACCAATCTAAATCCTTTAGTATATTTTCTAGGACCGCAATAAATATTTTAGGAGAGTATAATTTGTAGGAGAGAATAATTTGTACATAGTAGACAAGAGGCTTATTGGTCTATAGTTTGCAACATACTTAATATCTCCTTTTTTATAAAGTAGGATTATACTGGATTCAGTCCATTGTGTGGGCACTTTGAGTTGTTGCAGAATTTTGTTAAAAAGTTTCGTGATCTGTGTAACCAATAAGTATTTGTCTGAATTGATTGATTCGTTTGCAATACTATCAGGAACAGAGCTCCTATAAGTTTTTAGTTATTTTGATTTTTGTTAATGTTTCTGTTTCCGTAAAGTGTGGTATCTCTGGGTAATTTTCAATATAATCGCTTTGTAGTTTCAGTGATGGTTCGCATAGATTAGTGGTTGAATTATCGTCATATAGTTTTATGTAGAAGTTTGTTGCAATGTTAACGATGTCTAATCTAGTTTAAATTTTTTTCGTATTATAATTCGACTTAATTTATCTATTCATTGTTTACTGCTTTTTAATTTTTAACCTGCTTTCTTTAGCCTTCCTGAGTTAATGAGTTGGTTTTCTATTACCTTAAGCCTGTGTTTTGTTTAGCCTGTCTTTAAGTCTTTCCTTCGTTCATTTGGGGATCTAGATTTGCTACCTGCTTCTTTAGTAATTGTAGAAATAATACTTTTTTGTTGAGTGCGCCAAAACGCGCCAGACTGTTGCCGCATTTTGTACGTTCATTTTATTGTATGATTAATTTCAGTGCCCCGGGTAACATTCGCTGGTGGAATGTAAAAGTACAGTTTTTTATTTATTTATGTATTATTTCTAAAAGCTTAGAAACCTGAGTATAGAGTAGCAGACTTTTTGTTACAAGAACAAACTATTAAATCAACTATATTGAATTGGATGAGAATATTAAGTGCTGTGGCAGACTGTAAGTGATTTTTAAACATTAATTAATTTTACGTAAAAAATAAAATATACAATATTTAGTGGTTATAAAATAATATTAATTAAAACGAAAGCAAAATGACAGTTTCGGGGTAGGGAGGACAAAGATGAGTTATAATGGAAGGGATTAGGATTTGCCAAATTATGATAGATAATGTATTTTCAGACGACTTTCGAACGTCGACAACGACAATGACAAGCACTTTGTATATTGATAGTAAGTTCATTCCACAAGCGAGTAGAATATACGGTGAACGACTCTCCATAAAAATTCCGTTTTATGTTGAGGAATTAGGAGGATATACTTATTTTTATATTATAGTTCGAGATCGTGGGATGAGAGGTATTGGAATCTAAATTTAATGTATGAAAGTGAAACGAGATTATTAAGGATATTATATACAAAACATCGAAGATGAAGGTTGCGTCGGTCACGAATTTTTAACCAAGCGTGAACCACGTGAACGATACTCGGATATATGGTTCAATTTTTAAAGACCGAAAATATATCAAAAACACAGGTTTAGAAGTCGTTCTAATTTATTAAGTAAATTTTAATTTAGAGTAGAAGAACAGACATCTCCATAATAAAGAATAGGTAGAAGTAAAGTTTGATAATTTTTTGTTTTATTTCGCAATGGAAGAAAATTTTGAAGCCGTTTGAGAGAGTGTATTTTGAAGAAAATCTTACGACTTCACTTACTTAAGAATGCTATGTGAAATGTTGATCAATTAGTAGGTCAAAGTCTTATACAGTTGAAGTAAAATAAATGACATAACCATTAATTAGTAGCTATGGTAAATCAGATTCAAATATTTTTGACAAAGCTACCTATAATAATAGTCTGCAATTTAATTGGGTTAATCAAAACACCCTGCCTACCAGCCCACTGACTGATTAAATGTAGGTCTGCATTTGATATATCAATGCATGAAGAGATTTTATGGACATTGCAGTGAGAGTAAATTTGAAGAACATCGGCTTATAAATGATAGTGAGAGGATAGTTGTTTAACTACGGGATCAATGAAAACAGAAAAAAGAAGTGCAGAAAGAACACCGCCTTGAGGTACTCCAGCAATGAGACTGGTTCACTTTGAGGTAAATATACATTCAATGGACTAGTTAATTTCAGAATTGCATTTAACGATGTTATAGTTAAAAAAAGTTAGTTTTTTCCCTTTATTCTAAAGCTCAATATATGTAGAATTTATAGTTATAAATGGATAATTCAATGTGATAAATGAATGATTATAAATTGATAATATTGGAATAATGAAAGTATAAAGGAGCAAATAGGCCGGCGCATGTGGCCATACATTCCCTAGATTTTTTAAATTTATGTTTATATTATTTTTGTTATCGTTTAATTTTTTCCTCGGTAAAATATTTTCATAATAGCCAGAAACAACAATTAGAATAAAATTTCAAAAATTTTAGCAAGATTGATAACACTGTTACAAGCGTACATTTTTTTTAATTTGGATCTAGAAACTGAGAATTTTTGTCATAAACTAGTAAGCATATATACCACAATGTAAACTAATGTTAATTAAAGATGATGCTAAGAAATCACATATCATTATTAAATACCGTAGAACGCAATATGAGTACGTCTGAATATACTTATATATCGTCACTATTAACCCATGATACGTATGTTACCTAAACTGGAAAAACTTTCGTGGACTATACGTTTCGCTGACACAGTCATAAGAAATTGTTTGTTAAGAAAATTAATGGGAAATATTTTGCGAACGCACCAAATCAATTCGCATCTGAATAATAGACTCCGCCTTAAGCTGTGTATTCAAGAAAGTGGACTGTGTAAGTGCTTAGATGGAATGTACGACCAGATTGCTTTCAAATTGTTTTTAAATTAATCCTTAAGATTATATCACTGAGCGTTAAACCTGGTCCTATAATGATATTTGTTATTTACAGCTACCCGTTTTTTAATCGGAACGCAGCCATTATTTTTTTTACGAATGAAAGTATAAAATAAATCTGCTTGTTTAATTTTATTTAAGTCATAATACTTCGTATTTTTAGCTTCGTAAAAGATTATTACGGAATTTCTATTCATTAATGAAACTGTAGATTAATCACAACAACAACCGTTCGAAAAATGAACCAAATGTTGATTGCAAGTGGATATTAGAAAGAATCTATCCATATGATATTATCTCCAAATAATACCATGAGCACCCGCTCAGTTAATAAAGCGGGTAGTTAAATAAATTATTCGACTTTCCCAATTCACTAAATATACTGGAATAAATCACAAACACGACGTGACATTCGAAATAGTTCACAATACTAATTGATATGAATTATATGAATTTAAGATCACGACCTTATTACATTTAAAAGATGCACATGCATTAAACGTAAAAATAAATAGTGGGCAATACTGGGCTGTAAGTTACGTATATCAGGAGATGATCCAATAAAAAATTTTCATTGACACAAGTATTCTTCTGTTAGAGTTGGTGTCGATATTTAGGGATATTACACGCAGGTACGTATGTGAAGCGATTAAAATTGCTTTATCTCATTGCTCCGATTATACAATGCATTAATCACCGAATAACCAGTTATCGTCAAATAAATTAATCGACAAAGTCTCAGTGAGAACAAACTTTTTATGCGGTAAAGTCAGTATGTTACTCTTTGTTGTATTAATCTCACTGTGTTGAGATTGATATTTAATTCCCTCACGTTTTGGGAGGAAATTCTGCGTTCACTAACATTAAACTTCCTTTTAGATGCAAATTATTTAGCAAAATTTCTACTCTTTCACCGAGGTGTTTCAATGACAGACATTTTCAAAATAAAGTTAATAAAACGCCGATCAATTCTCAGATCTTTAAACAAAATATAAGTTCGTTGGGTTCGAATCTCTTTAAGATTACCCTCCGCTGAAAAGATACGAAGATTAAGTGTAACTCAACACGAGCTACAATTGCATGTTGATGAATATTTATATTCATATTCATATTTACATTGATATTCACATTCATTGTTCAGCCATACTTTTTATATTTGGATGTTGGCGAATGTTTATATCCATATTCATATCCATACTTATATTCACATTCATATTCATATTCTTATTTACATTCAAATTCATATTCACATTCATATTCACATTATTTTCAAATTCATATTCATAGTCACGTTCATATTCACATTCATATCACATTCATATTCATATTCATATTCACTTTCATATTAATATTTACATTCATATTTACATTCACATTCATATTCACGTTCATATTCGCATTCATATTCGCATTCGTATTCATATTCGTATTTATATTCGTATTCTTATTCGTATTCGTATTAATATTCGTATTCATATTCGTATTCATATTTGTATTCTTATTCGTATTCGTATTCGTATTCGTATTCATATTCGTATTTATATTCACATTCGTATTCATATTCATATTCGTATTCGTATTCGTATCCATATTCGTATTCATATTCGTATTCATATACATATGAATAGGAATAGCGCACAATAATAAACCATTCGGTTTGACCGAATCTAAATAGGTCACTCGGATATTAGATTTATTGAGAGCAACTGGAAGTTAGCTAGTTAATAATAGAATTCATTGGGTATGACGTTCCAATATATCGTAACAGAGTTTTTATATGTGTTTCACATTTCTGATACAATTGATTTCTGATATAACAATATTTTTATCAATAAAAATTATATATACTATCATAAAAATAAAATACCTTTTGAATATTCCAATTAAATTGTTTAATTAATTTGCACTAAAATATTTTTTTATGCGTAATAATGATTTGTCAAGGGAAAATTATGTCAAGACGGAATTGTAAACAGAAAGGTTTTAAATTTCGAAAATTACGCCAATGTTTTCATTACATAACATTCCGCAGAATTTGTTACAAAATTTTAGTAAGTTCAGAACTAAAAGGTATATAAGAAGTATGCATACTTGTTACACAATTTCAGTTCGTATTTTCGTGGAATTTTGGATTATGTTATTTTTTAGGACATTGTGCTTTGTTTTTCATTGCTGCTTTCGAATTAATTAGTTCGAATTTTGTTTTTTCGAATTAATTAGAAAGAGGGGAAGGGGAAGGGGAAGGGGAAGGGGAAGGGGAAGGGGAAGGGGAAGGGGAAGGGGAAGGGGAAGGGGAAGGGGAAGGGGAAGGGGAAGGGGAAGGGGAAGGGGAAGGGGAAGGGGAAGGGGAAGGGGAAGGGGAAGGGGAAGGGGAAGGGGAAGGGGAAGGGGAAGGGGAAGGGGAAGGGGAAGGGGAAGGGGAAGGGGAAGGGGAAGGGGAAGGGGAAGGGGAAGGGGAAGGGGAAGGGGAAGGGGAAGGGGAAGGGGAAGGGGAAGGGGAAGGGGAAGGGGAAGGGGAAGGGGAAGGGGAAGGGGAAGGGGAAGGGGAAGGGGAAGGGGAAGGGGAAGGGGAAGGGGAAGGGGAAGGGGAAGGGGAAGGGGAAGGGGAAGGGGAAGGGGAAGGGGAAGGGGAAGGGGAAGGGGAAGGGGAAGGGGAAGGGGAAGGGGAAGGGGAAGGGGAAGGGGAAGGGGAAGGGGAAGGGGAAGGGGAAGGGGAAGGGGAAGGGGAAGGGGAAGGGGAAGGGGAAGGGGAAGGGGAAGGGGAAGGGGAAGGGGAAGGGGAAGGGGAAGGTAAATTTGTTTAGTGACAAGTGGAATATATAACAAATATTTAGGAAAGGTAGAAAAGTCTTTTATACAATATTTTTATTTTGATAGCGAGTGGCAATTGGTAACATATTTATATACATCGAATTTGGATAGAAAAATCACTTTGATGGATAAAGTTTTAAAAGAAGCAAAAATTATTTTGTAACGACGATACTTTTAGTAACTTTTTATTGTGTGAAATCGTTTTAAAAGATCTCACTGGTTGAATACATGATTTATATTGTACAAAACGTTCTTTTGTTGATGGAGGAGGTTTCGTAATGAAATTATTTTGTTTGGTACTCTACATACAGAAGAAGCTAAAAATGAATAGAAGTAAATGATCTTTTGGAAACGCAGTCGCAAATAGGAAAGACAATAATAAACTTTAACAGTACATTTATCAATTTAAATAAAAATTTAAAAAATATTTTCTAAAAATTTGGAAATATTGTCTAATTATACAAAATTTATTAATCGTAATATATTTGATATTAAAATGATACAACAACTCATAGACGACTTATCATTTTTAACCTTGGTTACCACTGAAACTAATAATGAAATGTCTAGGATAATTAATGCTACTAGTGGTCGCCCAGTGGTCGAAATTCGACCATAATAAATTTAAATTATAAGTTATTTAATATAAATTATTAAAATGTAATGCTCAAACATTATTAAGGTTCTATTGTCAAAGAATATATACTACTATAACCACAGATTTCGCCAACGCTGTTATTTTCCTATTTTAAAAAAATAAATTATATGGAATTCAAAAAGGAGAAAAATAAGGAATACCTATTTTTAAAAAAAATTATTGAAACAGAACATGCTATAAGATGATGCGAAATAAAAAAATTATGTAAGAAATGCTCTCCATTGAATAGCATTTTTTATCGCATATTGCGATAATTTAATTAACGATTTAAAACTTCTCTGAAAACAATGTTTTTTTTGTAAAAACTCTTTCTTCGTTTGCTAAACGTCCTTGACCGTTATATTCGGAAATATAAAACCTTAAAACATCGAATGGACGCACTCTACTTGCTGCGACATACAATTGCCCATGTGTGAAAACTGGTCGATTCAATAAAATTCCAACCTTTTGGAATGTTTGTCCTTGAGACTTATTTATTGTCATCGCAAATGCAGGTATTATAGGAAACTGCGTAAGTTAAACGGTAAAATAGTTCCAGAGTACGTTAAATTTATACATGAATCAAAATTCTCTTACTGCGTGCGGTCCCAGTTAAAACTTCGCAATCTATTGATTTTCGATGCATAAATTCGATGCGTATTCTTGTTCCATTGACTAATGCTTCCTTAGTATTTAAATTTCTGACCAATAAAACTATGCAATTAATTTTCAATACTAACTTATGCGGTGGTAAAGCACTAATAGACAAAGAATTTAAAAACTCTACCGGATAGTTATTGATGTCATTGTCATTATCACAAATTATTTTATCATAGCTATGATATGTTCGCTGTTCACCAGGAATTTGATTAAGTATATCAGTATTAACAAAATACAATCGTCATTTATAGGTGCTAAAATAACAGAGTTCAATATATTTTCTGAGAGTATGTTATTGGAAATATTTCCATACACCTCATCATTAATATTGTTTTTATCTCCTATTAATTGATGAGGTATTTCAATAACATTTTTACCAAACTGAGATAATTGTGGGGCCTCATCATTACCAATTTTTTTCAAGAATTCTACAAATTCTATTTCATTTGGTAAAGTTCTTATATTTCGAGTAAATAGAAAATTAGGAAATTCATGCCAACTTGTAACACAATTTTTAATTAAAGTTCCACGTGATTCATGTGGTAAGATTTGCCGATTACTGGTAAGATTTTCCGAAAATCACCGAACAGAAGTATAGTTTTTCCTCCAAACAATCTATGTTTATCGTTTTCATCACATAGATGACGTTATTGCGTCATAGATAGATTATTATAAAAAAAATCATAGATAGATTATTATCTATCTATGATTTTCAACACTTGCAAAGGACACATAGAAACTTCATCAATAATTATCAATGATAATGAATTTATGAAACTACCGTAGCTACTATTTGCAGTAATATTTGATACAAAATTTTCTAAAATGGGTATAGGCAATTTAAACACATTGTGTAAAGTTCTACCTCCAAGTAATAAAGTTGAAGCTATGCCACTGAACGCAGTTGGAATACAACGAAGATTAAACGAATTTAATTTGTGAATTAATGCTGTTTGAGTGAATGTTTTGCAACAACCAGCGTGAGCGGTTAAATAAAAAACATTGGATCCAGTATCATGATACAAAATATCACGAATAACTTGATCAATGAGATTACGCTGTTCAATATTTGCACTTTCATAATACTCACAAAACAGCATCCTTTGTTCTATTATATCAATAGTATTTTCTTCTTCTATTCTCTATTCTCTGCAAGTATGTGGGAACTGGTAAACCAAGAATTTGACAGGACAAATTATGAACATTCAAAATATCATCAATTTCTAATAGAGCTCTATTAAAGGATACTTCTTCGTTGTAAAGTCTTAGAAAACCTATACTAAGATATACTTTAAATTCATTCCATAACGCTAATGCAGTGGCTGGCACATTTATTGCACAAATGTAACCAAATAAATTCCGCATTTCTTTTGGTGAATGTAATTCTTTTGATTCATTTAAACATTCCCGCCATTCATTATCATTTGAAGCTATTCCACGAGCATGGCACGCTTCAGCAAAAGAAGGGTATAAAAATGCATTGTATGTTCCAACATCCTCGAATGATTTCGGACCACAGACATATAATAAAAGCAATCGTAAGTGAAAAAGTTCGATATCTTTTGGTGACACTACATATATCCTTGTAATGATTTTATCACCTCCACGGCTTCTCTTCTTCCATTTATTTCGGGAATCTTCCCACACATAATGCATAGGAATTTCAGTATATCTATACTCTCGTGCTGATGGATCTGATCGATTCAACTCAAAAAATGCTAATAATTTTGTTTGTCTTTCATTATCAATTACTTGACGTTCTTGCCCTTCTCGGAAGTATATATTCTGTCGACGCGGTAAATGAATATCAAGTCTGATTATAGTATGTGACTGAAAATGCATTGGTAATTCATAGATGCGCCATATGGCTTCTGTTGATCCGACATAACGACCAATTAAAAAATTGGTACCTTCATTAATTTCTATATTTCGACCTTGCTCATTTCCACCAGACTCTAGTTCAACAGATGCACTGTCATAGCCTTTATACACATATTTATAAATGTATTTGACACTTTTAACTGTAGTACATACTTCAACATTTATATGGCAATTAAATTTAGCAAGTAAATATAGATTGTATGGTACAACATACCGATTGTCAGGCAACTACCACAAATTTCTGCATTAATACCATTATCACGTCTTCTGTATAATGGATACCCATTTAACGATTCACATGTAGTTTCATTAAATCGTTTTGGATACTCTTTTATACATTTTCCATCTCTCATACATACAGAATTAGGATTAAGTACTCCGTATGGACCATGCATCATATGTTTTACAATATATTTATGTAACGTTGAATGGGTTTCATTGTGAGGAATCTCCGCAAATACAACTTTGTCAATATCTATAGCATTAACAATTTTATCTTGCTCATTTAAAGTGAGTAAAATGGAAGCATGAGGCAATCCTCTTTTTTGAAATGCAATTATATAAATGAGTGCTTCAACTTTACCAAAGATATTATTTTGTATAAGGCCCTCTATGAATGCTTTCAACTTTGACTTGAATACACGCACAATAATATCAGGTCTAAAATTAGCAGCTTCACCTACACCAATGTTGTTAACTATTTCTGGCCAACTTGGATTGCAAGTCATTGTAATAAATAAAGACAGTTTTCCGAAATGTTGTACAATTGACATTGCATCTAAATAATTCTGATACATATTTCTTGGAGATCCGTTGAATGAAGATGGTAAAATTACTCTACGACCTACATTCCTGGCATTCATGTTCAATTCTAAGTAGTCTGTTAAATTGTTGTAAACTTCAGACCAAAGAATTGTTTGATTTTGTCGAATGAAATGTAATCGTGAGCCCTCTATTCTTACATACATATCAACTATCCACAGCAGAAACAATTTTTGCGAATGGTGTAACATGCTGAAATCATCTC
The DNA here is from genome assembly GCA_039881145.1 of Druceiella hillmani. Classification (NCBI taxonomy): domain Eukaryota; kingdom Metazoa; phylum Arthropoda; class Insecta; order Lepidoptera; family Hepialidae; genus Druceiella; species Druceiella hillmani. The sequence goes on from JAYKKI010000015.1 coordinate 39,260,414, forward strand.
TAATTGCAAGTCGATAGGCTGCATACCGAAGCATGGTTAATTTATTTCTGGGTGCTCTTGAATTAGATGTAGTTGGTGCATTATGTGCAATATTGACATGCCACCCAGTATCACCGTTGGGAAAAAGTAGTGGGTACGCTAAAGAATCTAATGATGAATCCAGAACTGAGATATTTTTAATTACACCATTAATTTTTGAAAAAGAAATCATATTTCGTTCAAAGGTGGCTCACAATCAACTGTACTAAATATTACTACTACATCAGATTGAACTGCATCATTGAAATGACGTTTATTTAAATCATGATTTACTTTAATGAGCATACAAATTTCTTTTTTTTATTTTCAACTCTGTGTCAATGATGTTTCATTGCATTGAATGACCGAACCAAAGGATTACTACGTTCCAATTCAAGAGATATTTTGCGCATTATACTGTTATTGCATGTTGATTAAAATGTTGTTGTAATCTATTATTGATAATATATAATTGATAGTGTCGACATCATAAAAATCGAATTGCCCACAACATTGTGAGCGACCATATGCCGCATTCATTGAACCTAATCTGTGATAAAAAACATCATGTTTTTGAAATAATACACTCCACTTGTAACTGCCCCGGAAATTTTAGCTGCTGAGCTAACTATAGCAATTGATGAATTATATTTGTGAATGTTTTCAAAATAATTTTTTGCCTTACTTTTGATTGAAGGTTCATTCAAAATAAGTCCATAATACAATGATTTAAAATACTCATTTTGACTTAAGGGCGGTAATATTGCTTTACCCTTATGACAACATTAAGTGAATTCAGTCCTGTCACTTAAAGTCACTTCAGATTCAAAACGTTTTGCATTGCAAAACTTGCATTGTAAACCCATTAATCCACAATTATAACTATGAAAAAATCTTGGAATTACATTTAGTGCACATTTATATGTATCTCTAAAAATTACTTCTTCATTTGTAAACTATTAATATTATTTAAATTTGCGTTTGGTCTATTAATATGTGTATGTGAAACAAACTATGAATATGACATTATCATAATTATGATTATTTTTGACATTCAGTAAGACTATGGACTAATAATATTAATCTCAGTTTGACCATAGATTTCAACCATAAACAAAATTGTACATATGTGTGTGTGTGTCAAACGCATGTACTTCTAATAAAAATCTATATATCTCTTTCTATGTAAAAATATTAGCTTTCAGCACTCTTCTCCATATAAACTTGAACTGTGCCAAATTTCATACTCCTCCGTCCACGCAATTTTCGTAAAAGAGGTACAACGTTTTTGCTTCACGTATTAATATTATGATTATTATTAATAATGTTACATTAAATGATAACGACTGTAATTCTAGATAAAAGATCAATTTTTTACTATTATATATGAGAAAATAACAAAATTGAAGCACAATAACTTGCGAACTATCTGGCAGATAAACTACAATGGAAAGCCAGCGGAAAAATAAAACTATAGACTACTCATATGTCAATTGTATGTATATACATGTGTGTGAAATGCATGGTAGTGTGTGTAATGTTTTATTTATTGATTTAATAAACTTTATAAGCATTATTATTGAAAAATATTAGCGTTCTGCACTTCTCCTACATATAAACTATAAGTATGCCAAATTTCATACTCCTCCGTCCGCGCAATTTTTGTAAAAAGTGGTCCAAAGTTTTTGCTTCACGTATTAATATATAGATACTATTTGCTAAAATAATCTACACCCAATTGTTATTATTCCAGCGCAATATGAATGAATTAAGAAAAACTATGTCATTTCAACAAAATATCCAATTGATGTAATGAACAGTGACGCATATAAATTGATAAAATTAGTTAATATTATAACTTATTATATAAGCAATAAATTAGTTTTGTAATTAAAACACCTTTGATTACACAACAAACTTTTGATATGTACAATTTGATTCCCGTGCCTATATTTAACAGAAATCATTATTTTATTTATATACTACCTACGAAAAAATATCTCATGATATCAAATAATAAAATTTATTATAAAGGATTAGAAACTAATGAGAATTGCTAAAAACTATTTTATGATAAACATATATGTAAACTGCCATTATATTCAGCTAATAATATTTCTATTCATGAAGTAGAGATGCTTCATTTTTTTTCTAGCCAACTATTTCTGCTTTCAACTATTTTAGCCAAGTAATTTTTATAATTGGATTATTGTTTTATTTTATTTTGTAATTTTTCATTTTTAGTAAAAACAATTTTCAATTATTTTTACATTTAAAGAGGAGGATATAATGTACCACATATTGAAATCAGATAAATAATTTATCATAGGAAGTAAGTCATTAGAGTAAGTATTTAAATATTAACAATATTTACATGCTATATACAATATTTACACACAAGAATGACAAATATTACAACAAAGCAACTTCCTCTTATCACTCATAGCATTGTTCATTCTTGAATAGTTTTATTTTGAACTTATAATGTGTTTATTTATTTTTAATTTTAATTAAGTTGTTATTGTCTTAAAGTACGAAAGACGTTTCTCTGACTCTTTACCCTTATGTAAACATTTAATGATATAAATTAGTATGTAAGACACATTGTAAATTAGTTCTCAGTCACATTTAGTGATGTGAAGTATTACTTTGTAATATTATTAAAAGTGAATTTAAATCGAAGACACCGTTCTAACTATTTGACTGGCTAAATCGTTCGGGCCATAACGTAACCACTGATAAAGAGAGCACTGAAAATTATAAAATAATAAGAATACTAGTACTCAGTTTTAACTTCTGCTATAAAATGTCGTTTTTGAACATAAATAAATTTGTAATATACTGCTACTATGAGAAATTTGTGGATCTCCGGACATTGTAAGCGTCGGTGTGGAATATAGCACTCATCTCTATGTGTATGGGTATGGATGCACTTAAAGAGAAGTGTCCACTTAGCATCGATTCCAAATGTCTCAGACTGTATTTTGATTATTTTATGTTCGGAAACGATATTATGCCACAAAAGTTCCAACAAAGTATTTATATTTTTACTATTTTATACCTTTCAGTGTGCTTTTTATTTAGTAATTTTAAAAAAATTTCTACACAAAATCGTACAAGTCTTGCGGAAGTGTTTATTGTATAAAGACATCCACCAACGTCTTATCTTTTCTTCTTTTTTAGTGTTATAAAACCCACCGAATGACACAAAACTGGTTATGCCCATCTCCTACTCGAGTTATCTCAGGGCCCCTATCGGGAATCATGACATTCCACTGATGTACCCATAGTAATAGAGGGGACCTTAGAATTACTCTAAAAAAAGTCTCGTATCTATCATCGACTACTTCATACTGGGTTAACGACTATCCTATTGTAATGGTTCATTTATTACCTCCATTTTTTTGATAACACTCTAAACAACCAAAAGACCGATCCACTGCCAAATGAGCCACAATGACTAAATAAACCACGTTCTAAAGCACTGCATTTCTATACCTATTCTTGAGACGAATACTCCTAATTAAAACTTTACACGCATCGTTGTGCTCACTGCAGTTGAAAAACATATAATCCATACCTCGCATCTCGAAACGGCCAGGTTTATACCTTAACGCGATAGAGTCGCGTAAGCTGACATGAAAAACATCATAAAAGAACTGTCATGTCTTTTTCAACAGGTCACATGCATCGGGGAAAAACAATTTTATAGTCTCCCTCTTGGAATCGGGAACATCCATCTAGACTGCCAAGGAGCACATATGATCTCTAAAATACGTCTCCTTCTGTCAACAAGGGATTCCTGTACCAAAAACTTAACGCGCAACTGACTCGCATCGAAACTTACGCCCCATTCCAAAACGAAATTAGTAGGGTGCTCCATGATAGCGAGCTCGACAAGTAGAAAGTCTACCAAGATCAGCAGCCCATTCGTTGAACAAGTCTTGTAAGCTTTGGTTATAACAATAAGTGGCACATGTTGCGGCCTCAGCACAACATATTTCATTTGTTGGACCCCGATGCACTACAAAAACTACCAATATTCCAAGGTATATTGCCGTATTCATCAATTCGAAGATCTAGATCCTTAGCTCATTTCCAGCTTCAGTAGATCGAGCCATGACATAGAAGACCACTTTGACCCTATCCTCAATGTATCTCGCCTGTCGTATACTGTGTAAAACCAGCATAACGATATACGGGCGTTGGAAATTATTGATGTATTTAACAATAATACAGTTTCTTCATTTGAATTGTCACTGACTAGTAATTTAAACCAACTAAATAATAATATAAATTTATTTTTATAATAATTAATACTGTAAAGAATTTTATAAACAACTACTGAAATAATATGAAAACGGAATGACAGTTGGTTAGAATGGCAGAAATTCAAACAGCTGATAGCCAGACGGTCATATTGCCGCAGTGAATATACAATGTAAGTGACGAAAGCGTGCGGGCGATCCGTAGTGGCGCGGCATCATAAGTACGTCCTTCAAGTACCTTGTGCATTTGTACATTTATTCCTCCCCTCTTAAACATTACAAACTCTGTGCGTTCTTCATAAAAGTTCAGTGAATGCAAAATTCCTACGCAACGATCCATCGATCCAGTTCCGAAGAGACATGATTTAATTTGCTACAGAGTTTATGGAAAACCAAACTTCAAGTAAGATGAGAACGTGTGGCATTAAGCTTATGGACTCATATATAAAAAAAACACTTCATGGACTACTGTCGACTCAACGCCAAATACACGATATAATTTGCTATAGGGATGACAGTTTAATGGGTAACGGAACTTCAAGTACCGTGAGAACGCATCGCGTAGATCTCAAGGATTCGCTTATAAAAGCTGTTTTTTAAGAGGATGCGCATCGATACAAATAAGCAGGAGTCATAGACGCATTGACATATTATGAAGTCGTATTATATTACTTATTGTAATTATTACATAATTAAATAAAGTTTATTTTTAAAAACCGTCATCTTCTCATCTCGTCGAATTTTCTAACCAGCGCTGAGTCTACGACGCTACAAGCATAGTCAAGGAAGAAGATCTCAATCCCAGACGTGCCGTTCTTCAAAAAAATATTTGAAGTTCTTTAGAGACCTTAAATGAAGAAACTGCTGCTTCTTATTCTCATGTAAGTATTTTTTCCTATGTTTGTATTTCGCCCTTCCTGAACCTGAAGTAAAATACAGGAAAAGTTTGTAATTTAATTATTCGGGAAATAAACTGAATTATAATGACTCATACAAATAATATTATTACCCCCTGCGACTTTAGTTGACTAAATAGGGATGAGGATGAAATTAAGCATATCAAAATTGGGTGGTGCTTCAGAAACCTTATACCCTTTCTTAAATGTCGCCAATAAATTCCTAACTAAGTTAGGTGGTCCTAGTAGATAAATGTCCTAGTAGATGTGTGTGCTTTATTTACAATAGTAATCGGTAGAGCTAGTGTTATTTTATGGAAAATTACACATAATTAAGACTAGAATTCTATAGTCGCAGAATTAAAATGAGAGTTTGGGATAATAGAGATTTGAATATAATACAAACTAAAATTGTAAGGTTAAGAAAAGAGAGTAAGTATAAAGACATAATATTATAGATAAAATAAAGATTATTTTTTATAAAAAATAAATTAGTAGAACAATTTAACAATATTGAAATAGTAGAACATATAATTCATACAAATATTAATATTGCCAAAATATTTTTAATTAATAATGTACCATACTAGAAAAACAAACTTCAAAAATTTAACTTTCTTGCAATTTTGCAACGATTTAATAATCTTTGAAGCTCGCCACATTTATAACAATAAAAATTAGAAAATTAATTTTAAGTTGAAAAATAAATCGACTTTTAATACACATTCTCATTATGATATGATAAAAATTCCAATTTTAGACCATAAAAGTATACGCGAATTGAGACCGTGGATACCACAAAGATATCCACTGTCTCATTTCTCTCAACGACTGAAATCTCATCATCGTGGACCCGCGTTTAACAATAATTATAATAATAACAATAATAGTTTTCATTAAAATGACTATGCGCTGTCTACCTTGTCGATCGATAGCCACTATAACGTTGTAGATTTACGATGATCACATGAAGTCAGTAATAATGACGACGAAAATTGTTTCGAACCAACCTCGAAACCTGGGGTTTTATGTAGTTGTATGCGATGTTTTCCCTCTCCTTAAAACAAAAATAATATTGTATTGAGAAGAAAAAAAAAGTACCACATATTAATTTCGTAGGTAACAATGTTACTTTACATTTATTTCTCCATCATTAAGAGATAAATATTGTTATGATTGCCCTAGATATGAAGAAAAAATTGTAAATAAAACATTTCATGGGACGAGTGTTTATAACGAATATATTGATACGCTGTACGAAATTGTACGTATTTAATTTTTCTAATAATTATGATGTCCTATTAGGAATATATATAATGAGGTAATTAAAATTAAATTAGGCTGATCAAATAATAAGTTAACTACAGAAAATAAAACGATAGAATTAAATAATGTAGAAACTGATAATTATGAAAAAAATCGTATATTAAAATGTTTAAAGAAGATGTTACTTATAGTGCGACCACGGCCATTCATTATAAAATTATTTTAATTAAATATACCCAGCAACTAGAAGTACAAAAATATATTAATAGGGGAAAATATTATTAGGCCATCGGAAAGTCCAGGGTCATCCCCAGTTCACACAGTAAACAAATTGATAAAATAAAAAAAATGAACGAACAAACTAAGTCTGATAAATTTTCACTTCCAAGTATAAAAGATTTATTTTTGAGACTACAAAGCAGATTTTGAGGGACGTTGATATTATCGAAAAACAGCGTCTGCTATATCTGATGGCCATTATTAATTTTCAAAATTACCGTTTGGGCGCAAAAAAAGGCGTGAAAAGTTCTTCAACGTATGATGAATGCAGTAAATAAAACCCGAATAAAAAATAATAAATGTTTGGTTTATCTAGACGACGTGATTATTTATGAAAAAATTAATGCGATTATGATTCCAATCATAGTCGCATCTACATAATAAACGAAAATTGGATCCGGCCCAATAAAAAATAGAATTAAATTCATATTGAATTGGCCATTGCCTAAAACTCAAAAACAAATTAAAGCTTTCTTTGGTTTAGTAGGCTATAATCGCAAATACACACCAGATATAGCAAGAATAGTTAAGCCATTTACTAAATGTTTAAAGAAAGGGACGAAAATAGAATTAAATAATAAAAATGATGTAAATGATTGGAGCAATGTAAAATGCTAATGAGTAATACACCAGTATGGGTTTGACTTGACAAAGAGTTAATAATAATAACCAAATCAAGTGCTGGCACTCGGTACTGTGCCATTAAAATAGGTTCACCCGATTACTTATCTTTCAAGAACTTTTAATGGTACGGAACACATGCATAAAATCACAGAATTACAATTATTATCTGTACTATGGGGAATAGATCAGTTTAACCCTTATGTATATGGAAGAAATTTTAAACTAAAGACCATAAGCCCTCAATTTGGTTAAATGAAGTAAAATAACCGAACGCGAAATTAACAAGGTGGAGATTAAACAATGGAATGATATTACAAACCTAACCTCCGTAGAGCATGAATAGAATATTCAAGTATAAATTAGAAGTTTAAAAAGTAGACATAGTTAAAAGGACAACGTTGTTTTAGATTTGAAATGTCGCTTGAAAAAAGAAAATATAAAAGAAGATTTTAAAAAATGTATTATCGAATACCAAAATACACGTGTTAGGAAAAAATCAATTTAAACGAAATAAAAATTCCAAGTTATATGTTGCCTTGAAAATTAGATGACTCCAACCAGATAAACGAATAATTGTCATAAATTTGTATATTATAATAAATGATACGACAATTGCCTATAGCATACAACTACATTTACAAAAATCGTAAGTAAGAAGAAAAGAATTAAATGATTAAATAATATAAGTAATGAAAATAATTAAATAACTTTGTCAATGGTTTAGGTTGTATTATTAGAATATATAACTGGTAATACAAATAAAAACAAGAACCACACTTCGTAATTTATCGTTGCAATAATTCTACAGACTTGTCTATAAAATACTACAAGCACTATAGTTTAGAATAGAAGATATATTGAAAATAGTCAAAATTTTTTTTACTTATTCAATTGCACCAAAATTCAACCCAAAACCACAAAATAAATTTACTACCAATACCAACACTGCGGCATTATTTTTTAATGAAGAAATAGAAATATCAAACAAAAATTTGAAATTTGAAAAGAATTCAGAGCCCGATGGCTTCACAAACGACATAATTAAATCTTGGAGGACTGTATTAACCATGGGATGGTCTCATAAATTTATACCAAAAAATTTTGAGACAGACCAAATTACCCGAACAATGGAATTGTAGAGAAATAATACTCCTAATTAAAAAGGGATATGTAAAATTGTTTTTCAAATTATAGTCTAATCAGCCTGATATCGTATATATTTAAACTTTTCGTATCTAATTTGCTGAAACATATTAGGAAGATTATTGACAAAAATCACGAGTAGAGTTAATTATTTAACTTTTACGACTACTCGCATTTTTTTACAAAACCTGCTACTTACATGAAAAGGTATATTTATTACTGTCGTTTATTAACGAATAATTGAAATTATAATTTGAACAACAAACTGAATAGAGAAAAGAAGAAATAATTATAAAATGATCTCATCAAACCACATATTAAGAGATGAGAGTTTCGTCAAGTGCAATTTTACAGTGCAATAAACCTTACTTTATCTCGTGTTTGCTTGTTAGAAGAAATCGCATAAAACACACACAGAGAACAAGTAGTAAATTATAAAGTAAAAAGTATATAGCTGTGCTCATATCCTGGTCCACTAAAATAATTTCTCGTACCACAATTAGTTTCCATAACGATTTATCGTTATATTTAACGTTATGGGATAAAGATATATATTCCATTAATATGCCATAAGTTAATTAAATTTTTGTTAATTAAATTGTAATTTTTGTTTGGCAGATAATGGAAATGCAATTCGTCTTCTTTAGAATTTTGTTGTAATTTATTTCAATATTTTCTCCTCTCTTATTAAACAAAATTTAGTTATTATTGTAAAAACTTTATACGCGGCCTACTTAATAGTGTAGAGGTTAAGGAAAACAAATAAGAATTCCGTAAAAAAAACTACCCGAAGTGTTGTTCTTTTAAATGTGTTTACGTTAGTAGTGGATAGAGTATGTCTTGTGTATTACTGTTTATTTAACTTATAAATAAAATAAGATTATGAAGATATTGCATATGCTTGTTTTAATTTCTCACATTTCCAATTCATGTAAACAGTCCAATCGAAAATGGAATAAACAAATCTGAGTCATGTGTTTGATATCTTGGGAGTCATATAAGTTATATGACTCCCAAGTAAAAAAGTTTTCGAAGTAAAATTATTTTTTTTGGCACAACTAGCTGAATTTTGTTTCTGATTTTAGAGTAATTGATTCAATTCTAATAGAAATTTACTGGGAAAATAGTTGAAAGCGTCTCGCTTAACATCATCTGCGTTAGGCGAAATTGTAGGTCATCGATATGAATTTATTAGTTTAATTACAGACTTTAATGTACATAATTGATGCATGTGGCGGACTAATTACTTCAATAGCAATTTATTACAGTCCACCAGAATATCAGTCCAACTCCGCTCGACGAACGGTTGATAACCTATTTAGACATTCCGCGGTGCGCCGCGACGCCAAAGGCATGCCATTGACCCTTTATCGTAATCGTAGATTATGTATATCTCAATACTAAAATACAAAAATTCCCATTGCGCTATCAAGTGTTCTTTTAAATTATTCATTTCAAAGGAATCGTTTCATAATTTTTAATTCCAAAAGTAATTCAAAAGTAAATAATGTATAGGTTTTTAACTAAATATATATATACATATATATATATATATATATATATATGTATATATATATATATATATATATATATATATGTATATATATATATATATATATATATATATATATATATATATATGTATATATATATATATATATATATATATATATATATATATATATGTAATTTAGTGCATATCGGTATGCGATATTGTTATTTGTTATTTTACAGATGAAAAAAAATTGGTTACACCTATGTAATACTTAAAAATGTTTTTTTTAAAGCCACCGACAAAAAACAAAAAATATTACAGTAATTGAAAATTGATTGGAGATTTTGTGCAATAATTTACATTCTACAAGTAGCAAAGTAGATAGATATATATTAACTGTGTGAAATAATTTTGTAATTCAATATCCATAATTGTACTACGTGAACGTTTTAATACCATCTCATTTAAATATTTTGAAAAATTAATGAAAATTGATGCATTAACTTAAAAGATGAAAAATGCATGGGTTCAATTGAGAATTTCATTTTCTTTTCGATCAAAAATTAAAAAATATAGACAGTTGCAAACCATATTTACTTAATTAATATTTCGTACCATCAAATCCCTTACACAGATATTTAATAAGAAATCAATTACAATTTTTCTCGCTATCAGCAGATTTTTAGTTGTAATTTAGATTTAAATAATTAAATTAATTATAACAAAATAAACTTTCTAAATTAAAGCGATGGTCTTACTGTTGATGTTGTCTTCAGTACCGCCAATTAATAATTTCTTATAATTTTTTTAGATTTTTTCACTCATAGGTTTTGAGACGATGAAGTTATTTTATAGAAAAGTTCCAGAGAGTTTTAATAAGTTTAGAACAAAAACTACAATAATAAAAAAAACTTATATTTTTTGAGGTCGCATTTTAATAAGCTTTTATTCAATATCGAACGTAATGACTTTAAAAATAATTTGTGGTCGGCCCTCTTACACCTCAAATATCTACTTTGAAAAAAATTAGCTTTTTCCGTGAAAAATCTTTATTTCGATCGCTATTTTCTACAACTATAACAAATATCAACCCTGAGTGCCGAATAGTCTCCTCAAAAATTCATGTGATAGATAAAGACTACCATATTAACTGGAGGGGACTTCTATATGGACGCTAATACAAGACGTAGGAATTTCTATTAGTCATAAACAAATCTAGACTCAAACTAAAAAAAATATTTATCATTATCTATCTCAAAAAAATTGAGACCTTTCTAAGTTCTCAATTTTTTTGAGTTTTAAGTTCTATCGCAGAATTTTTTCGCACAAACCATTTAATAAAAAAAATTTAAATTAGGCATAGCGATAAATCATAATAACTCGTATTAGACAAGACGAAAAGGCAAGACGAACGATACTGTTATAATTTTTGTTTTGTTATTGAAGCTTTTGAATAAATAGTATTAAAAGAGGTGTAATATTTTTTTTTTCAAATTTAAACGAATATGCATATCCACATACCGACACCCACTAAATTATAATAGTGACCCATAAATCAGGTGAGCAATGAAAAATTAGTTTTAAACTTACCAACAATATTTTTTGAGAATTTTGTAAGGTAGTTCTAGAGGCATAACTAAACATATCCGTAAAAACCAGTTTCCCATTCCCGTAATTGCTAAAGTTAAAATTATGAACAAATCAGCGTTACTCGAAATTTAACTAAAGTTTGCTGAAAAACGATGGTGATGATTTTAAATTTCTCAGTTCTGAAAAAAAATCATAATATTTATCCGCCTGTGAAAGATACGTTTGGCAATATATTGAAATGGTGAAAAATAATATTAATATTTGTAAATAATTAAATGGAAATACTAAATGTATACATGTGTATAATTGTGTGCGGGATTCTCGCAGTGGAAATTCTACTCGTACCTAACAGATGATGTCCGGGATTCTCGTAGTGGAAATTCTACTCGTATCTCACAGACGATGTGACGAAATAAAGCTCATCCAAAACTACATTCCGATAACTCCTAATACGTTTCGCTTGTTGCCAATTTTATTTCAAAAATAAAATGGAAGAAAATAAATTAGAGAGAAGAAAATCGCCGCTTGAAAACTTTTGTCATTACAGGATTTTGTCGTTACATTAATAGGATTTATGGTATATATATTATAAAATATTGATAAATTGAGAAATTAAGGGAAAGTTTTAGTCCATAATTAGATTTTAATAAATTCAAATCCATACGGGAAAAATTGCCCTTTTAATATTTTTTATTGCCATTAATTTATTCCTTTTATTAATTAATCTGTGAAACAATGTTAAACATGTGTATCATGTTTTAATACCGCTTCCGAGAGGCTCTAATTGATGGCAAAATATATAAGTTAAATCAAGCTTTTAATGTATCACTGTGATTGTATATATGAAAGTTAAATAAGTTATAAATATTTACAGTTGTGATGTTAATAAAGCATTTTCTTAATTTTGTATATATTACTGAAATAGTAATTGGTTATGAATTTGTATTTGTTGTGTATGCACGAATGTAACGTGCCACCGTTTTTTTTATTTTCTTTTAGAATTTTTGGTTTGTGTATGGTTTTAGATTTTAACATTTTTAGTTTTTAAAATGCAGGCATCGGATTAGGCTTATAGTAAAATTGTCCTTTCTTCTCCCATCCTGGCAGTCTATGGTAAATTATATAAAAATCTTGACTTAGTCGTAATTTCCTCTTTCTGCTCGGTGCCAACAAGAGTTGCGATGGCTATTTATTCGCCATCAAAACTTATCTTAAATGCAAAAAATTGTAGGATTTTATCATTAGTGCCAAATCTCACAAGATCTGAAAAAAATTACTCCTCATCGAGTCAAAATATATACTTATCGAAAATAAGTATTGAAATCCCGATAACTTCAAATATAACATTGAGATTAAGAGACAAACAAACGCGTTCCAATACACCTAACCAAAATGGTTAATTGTGTTACAACAAAGGTTAATCTGTCTCTTTTAATTATCTTTGAATTATCAAGACACAATAAAATCGGCTGACTCCAAGAAGTGAAAAATGTCAATCAAAAGAGAATTTTAATCCCATCATCTACACAAGACATAAAGTAAGGTAGTCAAAAATACGAATGGGGTAACTAAAATATTTCCTCCCATTAGTTTCGTTGGTATGCAGATAGAAAAATGGAGTCATTATATTTTCACTCGCCATACTAAATATATTGATCAACTATTACGTAAATTCAAATCGAACGATGCATATCGTAACAGTGGGAAACAGTGGGATAATACTCTTGTAATAATATTTTTACACTGCTACGTGTCTCATATGAATGCAGTATAGATTGTAGTCAACTACTTAAATGAATCCAAGGGACTCAGATTGTGCTATATGGATAATGTAAATACTACTGACATAATCGGATATAGTAACGCTAACTATGCCAACTATGCAGACGACATTGAAACCAGACGTTCGATAACGCTCACATTTCTCGTGAACGAAGCCGCTGTCACTACATCCAACGCCAACAAATTGTAGGCCTATCTACCACTGAAGCTAAATTTATTGTAGCCTGTGTATGTATAATGGTCAAAATATTTGCTAAGCGATTTAAGTAAATAAATCAAAATAATAGGTGTCTTAATAAAGTACAAAAAATGTATTCAAAAGGAGTGAATTTCACAAACAATGTTATCTACATTGTATATAAATTTGTAGAGGAGAAATGTCCTGAAAATGTTATTGACTTACAATTCTCTTTTGATTGACATTTTCCACTTCTTGGAGTCAGCCGATTTTATTGTTTCTTGATAATACAAATAATCCGTATGCTGATATGTTCACAAAGACCTCGCCTAGAACTAAGTTTAAATTCAAGAAAGGAAAAATTTAAAAATCACTGTCTAATACAATTGAATAATTCGATGCCGGTGATTGTCTACCTTGTAATATGGGAAAAGTTGTATTCTTATTGTAATTAATTAACTATAGGCATTAAAATAATTGATCTTAACTAAAATTGTTTAATGCATGGTTAACTGTTCATGGTGATCTGATTATACTGTTCTGATAATTGTTAATAATTTTCATTATATTGTTAGCCATTGGTTTATGCTATATCAATACTGTGTTGAGTTTTAAGTTTAGGTAATATGTGGTATATATATATATATATATATATATATATATATATATATATATATATATATATTCAGACTAATCAATTGCGAGGATAAATAAAACCTTGACTCACTCACAGTTCTTTCTTTTTACTTACGGTAACATTAAGAGTTGGGGTGACTATTTGCCCCGGATCCTCGTCGTGAACACATTTGAAAAGATAGTCCTAATTATTCATTATTTTTACTATCCAAATAATAGTCATATATGTCGGTTAACCAAGCTGTGAAATATGAAGTTAGTAGTGATGTCAGTAACGATATTAAAGAGACTAAACTTTTGCTATATTAATGCTCTCCGTTACGTTTGTGTTATTTTCATAATTATTCCGTAAATTTGTGTCACATATGCGTTGTCTGCTAAATATTTCGATCTTTATTAATATTTTTCTAACATTTTTGGACTTTATTACTTTACTTTTACTTTTTTTTCTTCACACTTGAAGAATTACGATTAAGAACGTAAAATCCCATTACTTTTTAAATAAAATATTTTTATCACCAGCAATTTATTCAAAATGATTTCATCTTGCAGACTTCATTACAAGCAAGAGCCAAAATTTTGGTGCAATATTTTATTTTATGCTTTATAGTTATGTGAATCTGTATGAAGTTACTTAAGTTATGAAAGCAATTGAACTAAAAAACAGGTACTTATTTATATTTTATGTTTAGTTCATATTAGATTGGTTAGGTTAACAACTTTCTTTGGTAAACTAATTTGAAGGATAACCAATGAATAAGTTTTGACAAAAATATTTCCTCTAGGGACTGATATTTCACTGGGGCTAGGACAACATTGAAAAAATAGTAGCTCATAAGCTGAAGGTTACATTTAAGATTTTATGGCAACGCCTGTGCTTCAAGTATTTCTCACGTGCGGTGTCTTTGATCACTGTTTAATCCACGATAAAATCCAAGAAAAGATAAAAGTAATTTTGTTGTTTGGAACCATTATTCACATACACTCATACAAACATAAATATAAATATATATATATATATATATATATATATATATATATATATATATATATATATATATATATATATATATATATAAACAATATTTAGAATACAATTTTTAATCTTTTCTTTAAAATAAATTTTAATAAGAAACTAAAATCTCTTTAATTTAATTCGAACAGAATAACCAGCTTTTCAATTCATTATATTGTCGATCAAGGAATGAAAAGAAAAAATTATTTTTGGGAAGGTTTCTTTTTTTTTTAATAATTATTTAAATTAAAATATTTTCATTTTGCACGTATTTTTGAAGATTCCATATTATGAGGACGATGAAGCAGCCAACATTTTTTTTAGTATTATATATTTAGTGTTTAAATCTAAAAATGTAATAATTTCAAAACAGAAGAACAAGGGTTAGGAGAGATAGGATTTTTTCATTTCATCTTCGAAAATATTCATCGAGGATATTTTCTTGGTGTGAAGACTCAGTTGATTTCAAATTTTTGCTGCTTTAACATTAAATCATTTTTTCGTCAGAAGTTTGAGAATATGTAGAGTGAGTTAGCTTTCAGAGATAACACCGTGATCAGACAAGTCTTTGAATCTGCCAGTAAGGTAAATTGGAGTTTGAGGCTTTTTTAATATATTAAAGGGAAGCGTAATTATGTGTAGCTGACGTCGATCGCATATTCAATAATTTGTGACGTGCCTGTATGGTTCAAATATTCTTAATTTCTATCAGAATAGCACAAATATCCATTGTCAATGAGCCGAGTTTTGGTTTTAGCCCAAATAGAATTTAATGAGGCTTTAGAGGGTGATCATATCCAAACACCACTACTATTATCATTTATCTGAGGCTGTCAATTAAGATTTTAGTTAGTTATTGCTGCCTGCTTGCTTGTATTATCTAATTATCCATTTCATGAACGCATTGACCAATTGAAACAAGATCCCGATTGAGAATATTGATGGTTTTTGCCATGGAATAATATTATATACCGAAGTTTGAAATACTTAACTATGAAACTGATTGAGTTTGTACTGTTTTTACATAATTTATCGCATATATTGCTGTGATATACGATAAATTATGTACTTAAATAGTGTTCGCAGGCATTGGAAACAGAGGAAATACGAGACGTAAGTTTTAGCTATGACAGTTCCCCGCTATAAGTTAGGTTAAACTTCTAAATGAGTTAGTGTTGACTGGAATGTTGAAATTATTTTGATTGAAAATTGTGTTTAATGAATTAGCTTTGTAAAAAAGAACTTCTTTTTTAGAAGTTGAAATCTATTCTCAACATGAATAATTAATATAGTAGTAAAGTACTATATATTAAATCTGTCTAATTTTAGATTTTAATCGAAATCTGAAACGTACAAAATTTGAAGGCCCATCTTCATTTTGTGAGAATTTCCATGTTCACACACATTTTCTAATACACAAGAGGAATCCAAAATGAAGCAGCATCGGAATTATTAAATTATTATTCATTTTAATATAATCTCCTTTTAGCGGATTATATTTGTACTTAATATTTTCAAATAATTGAATGTACCTCTCTACTATTTATACATTTCTTTCTCTAAACTTATGAATTATTTTTCTGAGTTAAAATGTACTAAAATCGTTGCTTCGACTTTTTTTAAAATCGCTTTTTTTCCTATTACTTTCATTTCATTAATTAAAAATCAGAATATTGTACAGATTGAGCTTTTGAAGGAATTTTCATAAACTGTGGCTAATAGACCGGCAACCATTACTCACTGTGAGATTTTTATGGACCGCCTTAAGATTTCGTAATAGTTGATCGTAATATTAAACAATCATGCTATTAGTTATTGCCATAAGTATTTTAGTAAATCCTATCAGTATTTTAAAAAGCTGTTGACGTAATTATTTAGATTTAGATAAGTTCCTTAGTTACATAAAGCAATTCACTTCGTAAGGAGTGATATAGTCTTTTATATTGCTATATATGCTTGCTTGGATTTTGACCGAGTTTTATTACCGGTAGGTAATAACCCGCCCAGTTTTGATTAAATAAAAATATTTTCTTCAATGTGATACTCTGAAATGAGTTCATACCATGAACTGTGTTTTTTTGTAAGGCAATAACAATTTGCATGTTTTGCACTGATTTTTGTCATATCAAGAAAGCTCAGATTTTTGAAATTCTGAAACTACTCGCACATAATACCGAAACTAATTTTTTTCGGTCGGGTACCTTGATATTAATTGACACTCTTCTGTTGATCTTCTAATAATGTTACTTCGATGAATAACTCTGTTGCTTCTTTTCCAAAGTAAGGACACAACCCAACGACATAAAAATAGGTACACGCTAGTCTAAGGTACGACACATATATTTTCTCCTTTGTTCTGCACTCCTGGCACGGTATTTTTGTAATACGACTTTCTTTATTTCAGCGGTTATTTATATATTTTGTAAGTATTCAGTAAGTGCTAGAAGTCATTTATTAATAAAAAATAACTACAACAACTGTTGTTAACCCGCAGAATCCATATTGAAGCATCTTTGTAACCAAGAAGATTATGCAGGACAGACATGCTTATATCACATCTTTTGTAAGTACAGACTTGTCTATTAGGAGAAGTGTTTGTTTGCCTGTAGTATTTTACTTGTTTTTCATAATTTATTGCTTTTATTATTTGCTAGATATTTTCAGTATGCCTAAAAGTATAAAACTCATTCTTACAATTTTATGTTATGTATGCGGTAAAGTAATCTTCAAGAATCAGAAACGATTTTATACGTTTTATGAGTTCTATTTCGGGTGTAAATTTGAAGATCTTGGCTAGAAGAACTAGACACCACATATATGCTGTTTATTTTATATAAGTCTATAATATATTATAATATGCCATTTACCGTTTCAATAGTTTGAAGAAAAACTATTGAAATGGTAAATGGCATATTTATATATAATATATTGAAACGGTAAAAGGCACATTTCTAACAAATTGATATTTCTGCCCTTCTTAACCAGGTTTAAAGAAATGACATTTAAAACAAAATAAACAATTGAATACCCCAGTTTACTATGAGGAACATCTAGAATACCGAATAGACTGTTCAGAACGGTTTAGAAGATACAATTATTAAGATTTAAGTTCGTACTGCTCAAGGTTCTCAAACTGTATTTATAGAAACTCATTTGTAGCTATCGGCAGTTGTTTTGTCGTTACACCCAATAACTTAAACATAGATGGTTTCTAGAGAATAAACTTTCCTAATTAAATGAAACTACGTGATGTAGAATTATTTCTACTTTCTTTAAGTTCTTTCGCACGACCTAGGTTTCGTTTTATTACAACATCTTCAGGTTGGCTATTAGCAAAGATTCTTCAAATAACCGCATAATTGAAAATTAGCGTGCATCAAGATGAACAGGTGCTTGAAGATAAACATATTTAGATCCACCGTGGCAGTAAAATAAAAATTTTTTTTAGTTAACACTCTTCGTTAACTGTTTAATTTGTATGTTAATTATTCAATGAAACAAATTAAAAAAATAAGATCACAATTTATACTATGATTGAAAAAAACATAAATTACGTTAATCACCCGAAAATTCCACGATCGCAGTGGTGATAACGATTTTGAGATTTTGAGTGTAATTTCAAAGTTAATTGAAACGAAAGTAATGTGACGTGAGTTTTTTCTTGCTGCTTTTGCGACCCATATATTGACAATTGAAAGTAATACTTCCTAATTTAGTGTCGATTAAATTATTTTATTATTCCTTGCACTATTTAAACATTTAACAAAGCATATCTACAATTAAACTCTAGTACTATTCTTCCCAAAAATTTGACATTCTATCTTAATAATTGTGATATCTAGGCACTGGAAATTAATTTAAACCTAACCCATATTGCAATAATCTTGTATATTAAGTTGCAAATATTAAGCTCATGTTAAGCTATAACATTTTGTAAAATATGAGTAGTATAATGGTAAATTTTTTGGTGACGAACTAGATACTTTATGGTATCATTTTAGAATATAGAAGAATTTAATAAATTATCTATCCGTATTGCGCTTTTTAGATTAATTAAATTTATTAAGTATAAGTATAAACTGCACTATGATTATTTCGTACACACTTAAGCATATACAAACATTCAAAGTTATGTAGCATTTTTATTAACTATTACCAAATATTGATGTTATTTTTACGTTACGAATATGTTGACGTGCTGACTAGCATATCTTTTAAAAACTCAAAAAGATCACTTACAACATTTTTACTATTATACACATTTAGCTCGTTTACTGTATTTTTTGTTTATATACCGGCTATGATAAATATTACAGCCCAATTGCAGCTTCCTACCAAGAGGAGATTTTGAGTCAAACCTTGTAAAAAAATGAGTGTTAAAATTGCAATTTTGGTTATTCACTAATTCATTATTTTTCCGTGAAGAACATTAAAAATTACATATGTGTTAATAGTATATATTCATGTATGCATCTCGATATAAAAACTATTCAAGCCTCCTTTACATGGGTGAATTTCAAATTTCTATGTTATTTTATTTACAGATTAGAAGTCCTTGATATACGGAGACAAGATTAGATGGATGAACAGAAAGATTAGATGGACGAGCGAAGAAATGACGTTACCTTAACAATAGGACCCTAAAAAAGGAATAGGTACACTATACACAGAAATAGGATCCATTTATAATACTCAAGTTTCTAAGACTTATTACTACTATTCGGTGTGACTTTAAAGAAAAGGATATTTATTTAATTTAACGTAATTTTATAAATGTAAACATATGTTTAAAAATATATGTAATAATATATTATTTTAATTAGACTCTTATACTTTTGGAAAGAAATATATCTTTAAATTTGCTATTCAGAAAAACTGATGATAAAAAACAATTGGGTTGTAGAGTTTGGCATCGCATCTCCTAATATGTCATCTACATTTAAAATCCGGTTTTACCACTCGTAACGAACCTACAAAAAATTATTGCGTCGAGTATAGACCGAATGCATGACGTGCCATGGTGAAAAGATCGGCGCTAATTTAGGTTTATTGTCGTGCGTTTAAGACAAATTTTAACTCGGTGAAACTACAACACTTGACAGCTTTCATCAAGGTCTATCCATTTCATGCACTAAACATAATGTTAGGGTGATGCTGTAAGGCGCTTAAATGTAAAAAAAGGAAATTCAACAACAATGTCGGCCTATTCTCGTCGAAAAGCCTAGTCAAAAATCATATACGTGCAAAAGTACAGAAATCGTATACGGCTAGAAAGAGCTTTTTGACAGCAATCGGGTGATATAGATGAAATTCCGAATAATCGAATGAAATGGAAGAAGATTCGAGCATATCAATGAAAGCGTATAGCTCTCAGAGAAAATATCTGAGCGAAATAAATATGAACTAACGGGTAAACTGTTCACATAAAACCGTAACAGGCTTTTTACAATTGTTTAATGTTACGGTATATATCTGACGATTCCGCCAAATAATTATCTACGATTTTTGCTTCTTGGTTTATTTTTGTCCTCATTTTCTCTGTATCTGCAGTACTATATAAAGTAAATATAAGGAGTTATACAAGCACAGCAGTTAATGGTGTGGACTCCAAATATACTACCATGGTAGTATTATTTGGCTAAATTTCGTGCTGGTGATGAGTCAATGAAACACTTCTTTTTGCTATTTACGAAATGACGAATGGTTTTTCAATATCTATTCGATTGGAAATTAAAAATTTCTTACGCTTGGTAATCACACTTATTGCATATTTTTCTATTGTTTTCTATTAATGTTCTGATCTGCTTTTATTAGACGCGATTATAATTTTTTTAGATAAGAATTAGAGTGAATCACAAACATTTGCGTAAGCAAGCTTCTGTTTTTCGATATACTTGACATTTAGAATGAATATGTTGGTCAATCAAGGGTAAATCAAGTTAAAATTTATTTAAAGGGCACTTGCTCAAAAGAACACTAATTTCAATACCCCATTCATAATTTTTCCATGAAAAGTTAAAAAGACAAGTCATTCATTAAAAATGAACAATTTGACTAGGGTGTAAAACATCTACTGATTAATTTTATGTTTGATGCTGCTAGTGCTCAATATAAGATGAATCAAAGAATAAAAATATAATTCGGCCACGTTTAAAAAAAGACGCGCGTGCATGTGTACGCATGTGCACACCCACACGCACAGATATGCACACACAGACACAAATAAATGTGGGTGTATAATGTTTATTTTTAATGTGTAATGTAATTTTGATCGCACTGGACAAATAACATGTTATTCTAATAAATATTTTAGGGGAAAATAAAGACTTAGTGCTTTAATAAAGTAATTATGTATGCAAAAATTAACTAACAGAAAGGAATACAGAACAGTGACAAATGACGTTTATTGTTTTCTTTTTGGTTTACAGGTCAGTAATAAATTATATATAATCCAATTATTGAAACAGGTATCGCTGGTGGTATCAAGTTGCAATTAATATTTCAATGATTATGAATCTACACTTCATAATTGTGTCTAATGGCAAATTTTTACCGAATATAATAAACGAACTAATTAGACATGAAATAAAAAAAATTATTGATCCATTTCTAGTTCATATGTAGTTTTTTTAAGTGAAATGCTTATTTATAGCGCTAGATTTTACTTTCATGGAAGACATTTGAAGGAAGGAAGGATGGAAGGAAGAATGTAGATTGGTTTCGAGAAAATGATTACTATAACTGAGATCCTTAAAAGATCCTTAAAAGATCCTTAATAGGTAGTAAATAGAATAGGTAGTAAAATACTATAATGCATGAATCACATTCAAGGCATGAATCACATTCATCTCTATTTATTTATTTTAAATGATCTATCATCATTATCATGTGATCTTAAATCATGCTTACTTTTGAGTTACACTTACAGTTATTTATGAGTCTATTGCTTACAATAATTGATTGTACATGAAGTATTATAAACGAACCCATATACTTGTGGGACAAAATAGAGAAAACTAGACAAGAACATAGTTACTTTATTCATTACCATGGTAACTGCTCACTTATTATCATCTGTTTTACGGATATGGAAGGGCTTTTGTATTTCAGTTTTTACAATAAGTTCAGTGCTGTATAGAAAATATTATTTCAATTTGTTATTATTATTTAACCATTTAGTTAACTTACTTATTTTATTTTACTTGTTTTTATCAAGTCTAAGAATGACTTTTTCACACGCAGTTCATTCTTCCATTGATTTTTTTACGACGTTGGGCACTTTTAAATGCTTAAATAACTTGGTTTCATTTTCTCCGTGTGTAATATATTAAATATAATAATTTAGTTTAATTTTTTTATATTACCAAAATTAATTTCTTTGTGTAATATTTTGTGTAATTATATTGTTATATTTAATCTAGTTGATTTCATGGATTGACACTTGACATTTTATATTAATTAACCGTAAAAACTTTGTTAAAAAAATTCACCTACTGGGTAAAACTGGCAGGTTATTTTTGCATTTGTATATATAAAATTGAGCACTACTTTCACGTAATATGATCTTTATTATAACGTTTCAAATATTTCATTTCAAGATATTTACACAGAAAAACATTCTGGATATTTTATTTGTGGCAAACCTAATAGTTGCAATAAAAGTACTAACTCATTTTTTACCGTTCTCTACTGACGTTACAGTTTTCGATTTTTAACTTCTTAAACTATTAAAAATTAAATTGGATATATTAATCAAAATTTTTTTTATTTCCTTCAATATTCGTTAAATTACAGAAACATTTTTCCTTCATAATATATAAAACCTTTCTTAATACTAGCCGCTATTGACGTTTATGCATGTTTCAAGTTTCATTTAATGTTCTCTTACACAGAAGTTTTAATACATTCCGTATTATTAATTCATAACCACGCTATTTTTCACTAATGGAAAAAGATTTATGTTTTTATTGGTTGTATTTACAAAATGGGTGATTTTAGGAATTTAATAAAATATCTAAAGCTGTTTTAATTTTTGCCATTTGGTGAACAGATTTACATATATCATTAAAATTGTATAATATATCAAATCAAATTTATCTACTGGTGATTATTTCATTTGTAGGTAATTTGGTATTGATGTCAGCATCCAGTTTTCACTATGGGTTTAAAAAAAAATTTAAAAAAACGATGAATAGCCGAAAGAAATGCGAACGCCGTAATGGAAGGTTAAAATATAATGCTACGTGGCATGGAAGGTTAAAATATAAATTATATAATTTGTGTGAAAAAGCCGGGTAGCATAATATTTTAGTAATGTAAGTCATGATTGCTGTCCAGCATCCTATTTTTACTAGATATTTAAAATAAATAAAAAACGACCAATAGCTGAAAGCTATGCGATCGCCGTGATGGAGGATCGCTGTATATTGAATAAATAAATAAATATACCATTTTTCTCTGCCATAACAAAAGTCGTTCCATGTTTATAAAATTCCAATATTCATGATGAATTTGTAAGGTGGTGTATCAATCATCATTGGGTTTACTCAAATTTGTTATTGGATTGATTACACAATCCAAACAAACTGGAAATCGCTATTTAATAGCAATATTAGATTTATTGAAACTTTTTAAAATTTTTCATATCATGTTACAGTATATCTATTTATATGCGCATATGTTCGAATATTTTTTCTTCGCCGATTTACAAGCATTTCCATTTTGTGGAAAAAAGTAAAACAAATTTTATATACGTTATCACTACCGGACTAGGACAGTAGACATGGAATTTATTAATTTTAAGTTATTTCGTCTGTGGTATTTTTGAAGGTTGAAAGCGCTAATTAGTTTCCCAAAAATCCTCGAATGATTTTAACACATTACACATTAATGTGTTTACTTATTATATATAAGGGGTAATAATCAAACATTTTCAAGATTTCCTAAAGCAGTCATAGGAATACTCTGACAAGAAAATCTAAATGAAATATGTATGTATCGAGGACCAATGGTGTACGTATCCTATCCTCGATACGTTGACCTAAATGGTGTATGTATCGAGGACTAATCACTTAACTATACTGCGCCATCTCAGGAAGATCATATATTTCTAAACAGTATGGAAGATTTCACTCCGTTTTCTCAGATCTACTACTATGTAAAATGTAATGTATTACACCTTGCAAATCATCTTGTCGTTCACAAACAATGGACACATTTAAAACTTCAGCAATTTTTTTTAATTTGTCGTATAAAATTAAAAGGATAAACATGGAAAAAAGTGAGTGTTTTTCTGGTATAAAAATATATAAATTAAACGTTAACCGTCACTAATTTAATTCAAATTGACTCAAAGGTTTATGTTTGATATGCGGTCTTTACACCTATTTATCGAAAGTCAAGTTTATTATTTTAAATATCTTGCATCGACCATAATTAATAATTAAAAGAGAATTAGTTTAACTACTACAATAAAGAACACACATTTACATACGATAATACGATACATTATATATAAGAATAATTCCAACACTACTTACATAAAAGTTCATATCTGATTCTTCACAAACAATGTGTACAATAAATTAAAAAAATAATATCAACCAATCCGTTCGATATTTTAATCATTTAGATATTCATCTGGAGTATAATAATCTTTTTTACATAAAATAATCTAAATAAAACAATTTTGTCTATGCATTTTATTTTAGAAATTTATGCAGTGTCCCCTGAATGAGGTACCGAATTTTGTTAACACATTTCAGGAAGCGCGAGTTCATATTTATTTTAATTTAAATATCTTGATTAGTAGTTTACCAAATTCGTTAATAGTTTTTTCCAGCACGCAAATTACATAAATTGACGAGCTTAAATGAGAATATTTATTTCGTTGGAATTATATCTCAGTCATAAAAAAATAATTAGTTCAGAAAGAGACTGTAACACTTCGTTTTAATTTTGTTTTACAAAATAATTATTTAAACTTAATACATTATCTATATCTTCAATTATTTAATTATTTATTATTTGTTTTAATCGAGTGTAGATTTTTACTGAATAATTTAATAACGTAATAATTGTTTAAGGACGTATTACGAATATTCCTACACTTAGGCATATTTAATAAGGTGGAACGAAAGAAAATTTAACCGAAACGTAATAGTACCGGAATAGTGACACTAATGGCGATATTTAAACATTATAAACATTTTTAGACAATAATGAAATTTGCAACTAATTTTAATTTTTACGATATCACACATAAATTGGTTTATTTTTATTATATTTTTTATATGTTTCTAATTTGCCTACTGTCAACGTGGACGCTGTGTGCGTCTATGAAGGGCGAATTTATTGCGAAAGCTGAAGCGTTAAATTAACGTGGCACTAATTTGAAATTATAATATCAATATTTTTTACATGCAAAAGTGCATTAGCTCACTGGTAAAAATAAAACCAAATGAGTTTTTATTGTAAATAGTATTATAAAATTGGTTATAATATCGTAGAAAACTATTGTTAGAAAACCTACTATTGCTAGAATAAAAGTGAGCGTTAAAATCAACCAGGTTATTTATAAATTCATAAATAAAATTACGAACCGGGATACATTATTTTTAGTTATTTATCTTTTCAAGCATTTGATAACATAAAAATTAAAGCAATACTTGATACTCATATTAACCTTTAGTGTCAAGATATTAATGTAATCAAGTTTTATTTTTTTTAATGGATTATGAAACCACTGCAATATTTAATTTGATATCCATTCAATTTTGCCCTAAACTACCCTTAAATTTATTTAAAAACCTCGCCCATGGGCAATAAAAAATAAAAAAAATGCACTGCTTACATTCATATTTGAATAAATCAACATTGTTATAAGCAGATCTTGGAAAGAATTTACAGGCGATCGAATAATAATTGGATAGATGCTTTGCGTCCCATCATCGTTAAAACACAGGTGGTATGAAATGAAATATCCACGTGTAAGGATTATAGCTACGATAATAACAAACGTTTGATGTATTTACTTTTAATCCCCGCTTGCCGATTATTTTGTCCCTCATTATCAATGGCGCACATCCAAATGGAAAATAAATCCCATGGATTAATTACAAAAACTGACAGCTGGCAGATATGAAGTATATGGTTTGTTAGCAGCCATTTTTAAATTCCTTTGATTCAAACTTAAAATTAAACTTCATGGAAAGACCTCTTTGTCCTCATCTCTTTTCTGTGATAATATAATCTCTTCTGTCTCTCTTTTAATTGCGAGTTTCGGAACAGTTATTTAATTATAGCCAGTAATATATTTGTAACACATGTAATAAATGTATAGTAAAATATAATTATAAAATACATTACAGTAGCCTTTTTCTCTTTACCCTAGTCATTGCTTCAAACCTCTATATATCTACAAATTATATATATGTCTACTAATATTCTAATTGCTATATGTCTTTATATATACATGTACTTATCTACTTACCAATATATATATGTACTTATCTACTTACCAATGTTTATTAACACCTGTACTTATTTATTTATCAATATACTCCCTAAAATCTAAATTTCTTCACACCTCTGTGTGTATTTATACTTTTATTTATTTTTATACCTTTTTTTATACCTATCTATTTATTTTGTTATTTTATTGCTTATGTCAAGACAAATTAAACAAGTCCCAACTTGGTGAGTTTAATAACCATCAGTGAAGAGTTCCTGTCACCATCTTTTCTCCATCATTGTATTCTCAAATGCATAAGGACAAATTTACGCCGCCTTTAGAAGTATCAAAACTTTAGAAACTTTGTTATTAGATTATCATTAGATCTTTGTTCTCCGATCACCGATCACCATATAAAACCGATCACCCGAAACTTTATGATTAGTTTATAATTAGATCTTTTTTATCCAAACCCGAGCATCTATGCTGCTCATTTTTGGGGAAATGTATGGTGTATCTTCAATTTTCATTCTTATATTCTAACCATATCTTTAAAATATTACGTGGGGTCATTCAAAGAAAAAAAATTATTCAAATTGATTTAATTAATGCTGAAGATTTGAATTAACATATAGAAAACAGACGACAACACTGCAGGATCGAGCTGAGGAGTTAGAATCCTGAGTTTAATAACAGAATCTCTGCTTGTGAATCACAATACTAACCTAAAAAGTGTAGATTCTCAAGTCCCACGATTTTAGTACTATCTTATTGTTAGTATTTACGTCCCTGTAAAATGATAACTGATCTACACCCATATATTGCCATTAATTTTTCCCTTCATAAAATGAAACTAAGAATTTCAACAATAAAAATAAGAAATTTTAATGTTTTTTTAGTATGCTCATTTTCTTGGCCAATAAATATTTTTAAAATTTAATTTACTGTCATGTTTCAGGGGATCCTCTACGACCAAACAGTCAACAGGATATGGTCGAAATATTTGGTTACACCAGAAATTATGTATTGTATGTTACATAAAAGCCGGTTATACTAAACGGTTATTCCAGCAGGTTATACCAAATGACTTGCCATAGTTAATAACTACGTTCAGTAGGCAGGTAGTGAAAGCAAAGCTGCATCCATTATAAAATTATGTTTTGTAAATATTTAGGTTCAGAATTTAAATAAAATCATTGACACATATTTCAGTATCTTTTTAATGTTAGATTAATCGACACCTAAACTTCAAACTTTACCACAACACGGGTGACACCAATGTTATAAAAATTTGAACTTATTTTTTGACCAAGTTTTAAGCATTGTTTTCCTATAAAAATCATAAATGTGAAAGCAATATAAATGTATACGAAATTACAATTGAAATCTTTTTAATTAGTTACAATATGGTAAGGGAGATAAAAGGTCACTAGAATATTAAGTAATTAAATTACCATTTTAAACACATGGCACCGATTGCCATCGCACTAGATACACACCAAGCACCAATTACATCTAATTAATCTTAATTAATTTAATCTTAATTACACCAATCGCCAAGCCAACCTGACTCCAATCATGTAATCATCAAATCAACTTCGCACCAATCACATAATCACCAGTTACAGATTTTCAGACTCCTCAGAAACATACATGTTTACCCTAGGTGGATTTTCTAAAAAAAATTGTTTAAATTTTTAAATAATTTTAATTTTTCATCTAATAATTCTAAGTGTTTCTTTGTCACCTCCCCACATCCAGTTTAGTCACATCCAGCTTGGCAAGTAGAATTCGATGACTTTGCAGCATCAGGTCGAGATATTTTTCGGAACAGCTGTAACCGGTTGTGTAAGGGCCGTTTTGCTTCCCGACTGCACCTTGGGCTGCTGATATCCTAGAAATGTTGATAATACATCATTAGACTTGAAATTTACTACATTAGTCTGTTTAACTTTGGGTTCATCAGTTCCCTTTTTGATGTCTTTGTTTCAAATAGAGAGGATGATATAAATATATACAAAGGGAAATGATGAACCCAAAGTTAAAATGATTCATGTAGTAAATTTCATATCTAATGAAGTATTATAAATATTTCTAGGATATCTGTAGCCCAGCGTGCAGCAGTTCCCATCTGTTTCGAAAAAGATGTCAACTCATCTGCCGATGTGGCTCATGCTCTCGAGGCTGAAAGCCGATAGCACGTGAAGATTGCACAAAATGAAGGTGAAGATGGATTTGGAAACTCAGAATATTCTACTCGCTAAGCATAAATTGGATGTGGGGAGGTGATATAAAAACACTTAGAATTATTAGATGAAAAATTAAAATTACTTAAAAATTTACATAATTTTTTTTAGAAAATCCAGCCAGGGTAAACGTGTGTGTTTTTAAGGAGTCTGAAAATCCGTGATGGGTGATTATATGATTGACGCTAAGTTGATTTGGTGATTGTATGATTGAAGTCAGGGTGGTTTTGGGATTGGTGTAACTGGTGATAGACGTAATTGGTGATTGTGTTATTAGTGTTACTTGGTATACCTAGTGTGGTGGCATTCGGTGCTATATCTTTAAAATGGTGTTTTATTTAATATTCTGGTGACTTTTTGCCTCTCTTATCGTTTTGTAACTAATTGAATATATGTCAATTGTAATTTGATATTCATTTACATTACTTTCATTTTCAATGTTTTGATAATATGCATTTACGAAAACAATGCTTAAATCTTAGTCAAAAAATAAGTTGAAATTTATTTAATATTGGTGTCAGCCATCTTGTGGTATATTTTGAAGTTTAGAAATGCTCATGTTTTTATACTTCTCAAATGAAATTTTATATAACCATCTGTTCCTAAATTGCAGTAAGTTATGCTAACTATAGACACCGAAACAAATTTATTGCCGTACAAAGTGAAAAGTGTGACATATGCTCAAATTTCCTTATCACGATAGTTTATCCTTTTACTTCATTGATAATAGCAGTGTTACTTGAAAATATGTACTTATACCTATGAAGGTTTTTGATTGCTTTTGTATAACATTCATTTTTTAATAATTCTTCATATTACTGTAAAATCTGGTTAACTATTAGAATTGAAAAAGAACTAATCAATGGTTTAAAGATTTTTCTACCGTACGGTTTGTTCGACCAGCTCTATTAATATTTTTTATTCAATTTTACATGTTTTGCAATTTATTTCTATATTTTTTTATTTATATTTAATTTTTCTATTTATATTTACTTTTTCATTTGCTGATTAGACTAACAAATTCTAAACCTAAATATTCACAAAATAGATAATTTCATAACCGACGCAATTTTCCTTTCACTACCTGCCTACTGAAAGTAGTTATTAACTATGGTAAGTTTTTTGGCATAACCGGCTGGAACATTTCTGCTTGTTGTATGTGTACGCTCATAATTTTTAGTATAACCAACTATTTCTTCCATATCTTGTTGACTGATTGATGGTAGAGGATCCCCTAAAATATAACAGTAAATTAAATTTAAAAAATGTTTATTGGTAAAAAAATGAGCATATTAAAAAAAATATTATAATTTCTTTTTTTAATTATTGAAATACTTAGTACCATTTCATGAAGGGAAAAATTAATTACAATCTATGAGTATCTAGTTTACAAGTAAAATATGATAATTTATTACTTACCAAATTTTAAAGCTATGTTGTGTAAAATCACTGTAGCCACGATTATAGTAGGAATACTGTCGATGTGGTAGCGCAACGTGCGACAAACAGGGAAATCGTCTCTTCTACATGCCATGTTGTCTCTCAACAGTATTTCCGGTCAATATATAACTTGAATTATATCTTGAAAAAGATCAAGAATATAAATTTCTGTACTTTTAATTGCTATTTCATGAATACAAGTTATTAAATAAATATAATTTTCGAAAACAAATTTCCCCAAATGAAAACAATCTAATAGAGCTTATATATTTGGATATGAAAACCAATCCAAGTATAGATGCACAAGCAAACTCATTAGTATTTAGCAATATTATTTGCCCTTCACTGTTCATATCAACTGGTTTAATTCTTGATTAGTGGCTGTATTTTCAACTGTGCCGCTTAATAATTTTAATATTCGAGTACATTTGCCTTGTACATAATCTTTAATTTAGTGTTTAAAAAGTATCTAGTAATTGAAAATTCTGCACGCTATAATTGATTCTGCATACTTAAGCATTTAAATTTTTACTGTGTTTCTTTTTATAGTCACGTATAACAATTTTATAGGTGTTTATCTTTATTTTAAGCTAATATGTTGCAGTAACTATAGGCCATTATCTTACCTTCCTCATATTCCATAGCAGGCCTGATAAATGGTGTCCGCCATGGATATCCGCTATCTCCCAGGAACTGATAATTTGAAGAAATTAATTTTTACAAATTGGGCCCTTACGCCGGAATTGTTAAAAATTGTACTATTGTCAGTACTACCTGGTCACCTTGCCACTATATCTCGGATGATCAAATCTGAGTTGCAGATTGTCTGCGCATTGAGAAAAGGAATTTTTTCGGCATAGAAAACATTCTGCCTGGCCGCCTCCTGGAGATTGTATTCTGACATGGCTGCAGTCGATAGCTCCAACGACTCCTGGGAATCCGGCAATTGCATAAAATCCTTGAGCGATCTGTAATTAGTTCACATTTAATTTCATACTTGTATGCTGAGAAAAAAACTTTGAACAAAATTTTCTCCGCCATGAAAAAAAACATCAGACATTGTGCGATTTGAAGGAATAAAGCGCATTTCAGGAAAACTCATTTTTCACAATTTTTCTTGGTTTTTTCGGGAGACAATTTACACTAAGCAATATTTTGGTTAGTTATGAGAAGTGGTCACGAAATAATTTGCTAAAAGTAGATTTTACCATATCAATTATAATTTTACAATTTCACGGAATGACATTTGACACTACATTTCTCAGATACATTTGCCGATAGTAAAACGGCTTTTTAATTGAATTTTTATTTTAATATAAATTATATATACAATTACAATAGATAACAAAACAAATTTACCTCTCGGCATTCGGATTCCGTTTTGGGCATCGAGATGAATTGGAGAAGTAACCTGGCAAGGCATCTACTGACTTTATGGATTATTCTCGAGCAAGTAGATTGATCCACGTTCATCGCGTCTTCTATGATTATTTGGAAAGCCCCGCTAGCGTAATAACGTAGTGCGATTAGCTTTTGCTCAACTGGAAAAAGTGAATTATTTCTCTCACTATTTGGAGCAAGTTCTGATTCGCGCAATCTAACAAGTTTAAATACCGTTCTGTTGGTGACACGGTATCGAGCTAAAAACTCGGAGTAGTTAAGAATTTCGCAATCGTCGTTTCGTTTCGTCTTATAAATGTTCTTCGATGAGAAGATTCAATGTTTATATAATATAAAATAATCATTCGATCATCGCGATTACCCAAATCCGCCTTTTTATTTTACGCCTGATCTGTGCCTGACCAAACCGATTCGACGGTGGAAACGGGCGCGGTCGATAAACGTAGACTTTTGGTCCGACTCCACTCACTGTTAACGCGTGGAACATTCGAAACACGTTTCGAACTCTCAATAAGCCCAACTGACAGCTCTGACCGAGTTTGGTGCATACAGGTGTTAGTTAATTACAGCCGCAATTATCTTTGGTTTATGTCATCACCTCTTAGTCAATTAATAAAATCCGCCAGCAATTGGCGAAAACAATAATTATTAATTTACTTTGTTAATTGTCCCACAAAATACACAAGCGTAGATCAGTACCCATCTCTTAACTGATGATTTTGCTAAAGTTTTTATATATTACTTTTTGTACTATTTGTATGAAACTACAATACGTAGTAAAGTATATATATATATATATATATATATATATATATATATATATATATATATATATATATATATATATATACACACAAAACGTTGTATGTAATATATTCTACCATAATGGTTCAATTATTATTATATGAAGTATATTAATATATGAAGCTTTTAATGTCTTTTTTTGGCAAAACCATTAAAATACGTTATAACGAATTATTGCATATGGAAGCATAAAAATTTACAATCAGGAGCAAACATTTTTTAACGTACATTTTCTAGTTTTTTTTAATTTTGTCAGAATAATTTTACATCTACTATTAATACGCATTCAAAAAAATATCACCAAAATTTTATTTTCAATTTGGTGTTTTTTTCTATTCAACCTGGACTCAGAAAAATGTCTTCGGACTTAACAAAGGCTTGATTTTTTAGCTTTAATTTTTTAAACGGCATCTATACGACGATTTACTCTTAAGATATTGAATGTTTGATAAAAAGTTGTCCTTTTGGATTTGATCATGAATATCCCATAAACTAATGATATTTCAGAAAAATGAAGCAGAATTTTGAAAAATGTCAATGTTGGTGGTAATACATTTTAAAAATTTACTTGGAAACATGGAAAACTGCCTGCCTCCCCCCACCCTATTCAATAAGTAATTAATCCAAAATTGTGGAAAAATTCATAAATGTTTTTTATCTTCATGATCATTGTGTGTAATTTTAGAGCAATAAGAAAATAAACTTGTCTCTTTAATTCGAGTAAAAATTTATCATTTGGGACTGAAAGACGGATAAACCGATTAACTTCAAATTTTACAGAGCTATTAAATTATGTACAATTAAAAAAATATATTTTATTTATTGCGCATTAACTGCAGCCGAAAAATATTTATTGATGAAAAATTTTATAAATAGAAAGTTTAACCTTTAATGCTTTTCTTATTTTTTCTATAAGATAAAGATTCTTGTTTTTTTCTTTGCTTTAAATATCATTAAATAATTTTAAAAACATTTGCTCCCTTCATCTTTAGCAGTAGTGTATATAAATATCGACACAGTTGCTTTTCAGTCCAGTTTGAAAAATTGAAAAGTATATGCGGAATCCTCGAAGTGCGAGTTATACTCGCATCTAACAAGTTATTTGGAAATTATAATTGCTATCGACATATTAATTAATATCGTCGTATAAGTTGCTCGTTTTATAAAGATTGGCATTATTAAATAAGATGCACCATATAAGTTTTCAAAATTGAAAAGAAATATTTTCCTCTATCTGTATTGAATATGTGGGGTTGGAAATTTTAGTCGTATGAAAGGTTTTTAACTTTTTCTAAAAATAATTTTAATTTTATGTTAGATTGCATTTTTCGTTTATTAATAAATATATACATTTCGCTTCTTCTTTTTGTTTAATAGCAAACATGTATAGCTCTAAACATTCTAAACGATTCAATTGTCCGGTAAATCAGGTTTAATTTTAAGTCATCTGTATTTTCCCAATTATACTTTAACGGATTTTTCGTCTTATCTCTTGTCTAAATTACAATAAGAATCAAAAAAATTCACTTTTGCTGACGTCTATTTGAAACAATCGTTTGATTATTTTAGCGTATCACATGTCGAGTGAGTCTACATTAGATACCTAATGTTTACTAGTTCCAACAGAATATCTCTTGATTAAAATCTTAGTTGCTAGCTTAGAAACTAAACTGTATTGTACATATTTTAAGCGAAACAGCTTTCCTTATGTGTTTATAAAACAGAGAATCTATCAAGAGGCATGTCTATTACAGCTATTCTAACATGAAAATGTGTTTTAATAAATTATCCATTTATATATATTTATTAGGCATTTTATATCGGATGGTGAGAATGTTATTTCACTACTTATACTATTTAACTAAACTAAACAAATTAATATTTATTGTCGCATTTTAAATTTAGTTTACAATGAATGCCATTAGAGTACTCTGGCTCTGATTCTTTTTAAATAGTTACTGTTAGCACATGAAATATAAAACTTACCTTCATAAAATTTATAAATGCTTTTATGATAATAAAAAAAGAGTCATAAAATTAAACCATTAATGTTACTAATTTTAACGGGTTTTCATATAACACATATATCAACAGACATAAGCCATGATAAAGATACTCTTTTGTTTAAAAAGAGATTGAAAAGTAAATCAGCCTGAAGATAATTTTACATTTTAGAACCGAATTGACTTTATATCTATATAAAAATTAATTAATTCATTGTACTGTACAAAACCATATAAACAACATGGAAAACTAGACAGGAGGAACTTTCCGGCTACATCATACCTTATATTTATATAACAAATAATAACTTGTCATGCTTTACAAATAAGAGATGTATAAACTGAAATAAACAAGGGGTCCGCACACATGAGTTCTGTATAATAAAGTGTTGATATTCTTTTCAATACTTTTACAATGTCTATTGCCTAGTGTGTCTTTTACGTGACGTTCAAATTGAATGGCTCAAATAGATTTTGTTTTAGACTACCATTGAACGCGCATCAATAAAATCTGTAATGTAATCTTTTTTAAATAGTTTTCGTAATAAATTTTCATGTCTTTTTATATTTTTCTTATAAATTTCACTAATTCGTAACACACCCTTTAAAACGTTAGGAACACATAAAAAATGCAATTTATTGCATTATGATCGACAGCTTTCA
This sequence comes from Druceiella hillmani, assembly GCA_039881145.1. Taxonomy (NCBI): domain Eukaryota; kingdom Metazoa; phylum Arthropoda; class Insecta; order Lepidoptera; family Hepialidae; genus Druceiella; species Druceiella hillmani. Next base: position 39,295,613 of record JAYKKI010000015.1, read on the forward strand.
AGAATATATTTCTACATCTTGGTTTTAAATAACAAATTGATTTTAACTATCTACTACTGGTTACCCATACAGACGTTACTCATGCAGACGTTCTTTGTTGACAGTTAATGTTTCTTCGAAACATTCCATTTAAAGCCCCTTTTTATAAATAAACTATATAACTAAACTCGTCTAACGGTAATATATATATATATATATATATATATATACATACGTGTGTGTGTGTATTTTCATATAGGTGAAACTTTTCAACCCATCTTCAGAAGGCAAAACGAAGATCTGCGTAGAACTCGTTGGCTTTCGTTCCAAGGTTTAATCCTTATTTGACTGTATTGATTGATTGATTTTTTTAGTAATTCTAAAAAAAGGATATTCAAAAATTTGGTAAATAAATAAGGAATAAATAATAAGTAATTATAATCAAGAAATAAATCGAAATCCTGTATTTTGCTTGCCAAAAATCAAACGCCAAACGTAAAATTGAACTTAATCATGAAACAAATTAATATTATGAAAGAGAAATATTCTGATGAATAAGCACATATTTTGCGACAATTTCTGCATCGAAATTTTATGTAAAATTTACTACGTAACATTTTAAAAGTTTTTTATTGCGGATATAAGCTTAGCGACAAAAACTTGTTACTAATTATACCATGCTTAAACACCTATTAATTACTTTATGATATTTAGAAGATTATCGCAAATTTAAGTATGTCCTACTTCTGGTTATTTTTATTTATTGCTAGTGTAAATAACGGTTTTATTGTAGTAAAGATTTTAACACGTAAAGTTTTTTTATACAAGTAATACAAATACGAAATTGATTTCTTACCATTGTTTTGAATAAAAAGTTAGAATTAGAAAGAATCTGGACGTACGCATATCTTTATATGATTATAGTTAATAAAATTATAATTTCTCTCCTTAAGCGATAATCATTCGGACCGCTGTTACGTCCAATATACTAAAGAATTGAAATCTATCATATAAAACAGTGTCTGTGTTTTTATTTTTATTAAGTAAGAACATTTCTTTATTATGTGAGTACAGATTAAACTACACTAGGTAAGTATTAAGGTTGAGTCGTCTGTGATATGTAGTTTGACTGCGGAGTAGAATATAGGCACTTATGTATATATACATATAAGTTTGTACCTTCTAAATGTTCGAAATGTAAGAAGTTGGACGACATTCTATGTTCTCATTATTCACATTCTTCGGACTTTCAAATTGTAGGTAAATGCTTCAATTATATTTTACTTTATTGAATGTTATTATTAATTTTAATAAAATGTTTTTTCATACTATCTACGTTTTAAGTTGGTTTTCAAGCCTTGAAAAAGTGAATGTTTATTAAAAATAATCATCAAAAATGTCTGCCTAGAGGGTAAAATAGAATAGTAATTTTGGAACTTTTTAAACTAATAAAATTAAGTCTATCGATAGAAGTTACTAGACTGATAACACACTCTAGAATATTATGAGATTGGTAACCTCAAACGTATAATCAATATGTTAGCTTCATGTTTGTCATTGAATATAAAATATTCAATGGCACACATTATATACTCATAATTATTATTTTATTTCTACGCACAGCATATTTTCTATAAGAATACGTTTTTTGTTTTCTGTACCAGAACACTGAAAAGAAATTACATATGGAATCACTTCTGGATCTGTCCGCTTGTCTGTATGTCGCAGACATTTTTTCAAACATTATTCAAAATATTTAAAATTTTCCCAATTTTGCGGAGTCGTGGCTAAATTAAAGGGTAAAATAGAAAAAAAGTTGAATTGATATTTTGGGGATTAGTTTTTTGCGGAAAGCAATCTCCTTATTCGATCCCGACAAATGTCGTTCAGAAAAACCTAAAAAAAACTGAGATATATTAATTTAGGCCAATAATTATAAAAAACGCATTACCCGCGAGATTGTTTTTGCTATAAAAAATGTTCTTATTTAAATCTAAATTATAATTAAATTATTAATTACAGCGTCAAATAATTATTTACAAACATTATTAATAGTAAAATAATGAAATAAATTGATAATAGACATATATTTTTCCCACATTGGGATTTCATTTACTATAGTTACGAACCTCAAAATATAGAATCACTCATCTGTCCATCAATCTATCCGTCATTATCGTTTTTCTCAGACACCTTTTAAAGTATAAACTTGAAATTTTACGTAGTGATAAATCGTACTATCCCACATGTATACCAATGCAGCTCAAAAAGGTTCGTATATAAATTATAGAAAGGATAAATAAACTATTGCAAAATTTGAAATTTTAATTTATTGTGGCGTGTGGGATAATAGTAAAAATGTGGGATAATAGTAAATTTATAAGGATTCCAAAAATTATTTATATTAGAATTTTTGATTCAAAAAATATTCTTCAAAAATATCCACAAAATGTTTGTGGGACATAGTTTAACATAAACATTTTAAACTTGGCGTTTTGGTAAAACATATAAACCTGCATACATTTAAAGAGTTGGCAATCAAAAAATATTGATAGAGACATTTTAGGGCGGCATTTTTGACTCAATACAATTTATTTTTTTATTTTATAAATTGAAAGTGGAAGTTATGAGAATTTTAACAGTATTGTATTTTGTATAAGATAATTTGAGAGGTATTATTAAAAATATCTTCTAAATTTATTTCAAGTTAGATGATTCTACAGCCAAAAACAGGCACATACTGTTTGGAAGACAATTTTAGACTGAGAACTCGAAGACAAATTGAAAATTCTATGTTGTAATACCATAGCTTCGAATAAATGTACTCATTGAGCAAAAACTTGATAGAAAAATACTTATTTTTGCTTGCCGCTATCATATTTACAAGTAAACGACTTTAGGCATTTTATACGAGTAAACGATTGAGCAAGTCATGATGTTCCCCTTGTCAAAAAATCCCCTTAAAATATATTGCTATAGAGAATCGATCGAATTGTGTCCAACCGTTTCCGGAAATTAACCGCTTTAACCGCGCTGAACTAGCCAGAGTAATTTCCAATAATGATTACCGTGAGCAAATAGAACTATCTATCATATTTTTAGGTGAATTTGCAGATAAAAAACTTAAAATTAGACCCCCGTGTAACATACACCAAGCTCGGTGGATAGCCAGAGGAATTTACGACCTGAAAATATCGTTACTTAATTCTCAGTAAAAAATATAGATTAAAGGCAAGGCAACACTATTAGACATCTATTTATTTATATAACAACATATGTCAAGCATTGGTTTCAATGCATTTTGTGGGTTAAAGCACTCTACCAAGATTTGTGCTTTTTGTAGTCATTGAAGGTTTCGAAAAATTAGATGATACAATGTCGTAAGCTGCTTTACAGAAATTTAACCAGCCTTTGTGGTATTTAATTGATAAAGCAGTTACTTTATAACTTTTTGATGATTATGTTAATTAGGAAACAAAAGTAAAATAGCGGAAAATTTAGCTAGGGACAATTTCTAAATGAAGACTTAGCTAGAAAAAATTCTCGAAAATACATTCCATCGCATGATGAACTTTGTGAATCTTTTCAAGTTTAGTTAGACTTATTAATGCACTACCTAGTTGTGTGTTTAGTTGTTGGTTTATATACTTATAATATCTTTGTAAATCATCATTTTTTGTTTCAGAGAAAAATTTCGAGGAATTCATTACAGTCAAAAGCAAAAATTCGTATAGGAAAAATATAGAGATATTAAAGAAAGACATTGTTCCCTAGTTTCAAAACTGATTAAATTTTTCTCAGCAATGCCCCTTCATTATATCGTGTTGCAAAAAGAACGCCTCAATGAATAGAGCAGTAAATAACACAAGTGAAAGCGCGGGCAAGTTAATTCAAGACTTCTATAGTTTAATTACAGATGAAGAGACGCAAATAAAATTTTATTACGTTGCGTACATGAAAACAGCAAGATGTATTCTTATTGTAAAAAGCAAACACTGAAAATATCCACAGTGATATTTTTTAATGTCAAAAAGTAATAAATACTTTTTTAATACGTTAGAGTCTTATCAAGCTAAAGAAAAATTAAAAAAATGTAAAAAACACAAGTTCTCAAGGTGAACTTTAACATGAAGTCGGCACGAGTTATTGTTATTCTATTGCAATAATACTTTTTTGTGTAATTTAAACCAAATATAAAAAATTTGGAGAGTATGCATGTCAAATTTTTTGCATGCCAAAGATTTTGCACTGTGCATCGAAATATATTTATATACGCTTAAGTATGTGTTGAAACCTCGTGGTACGATTTCTATTCAGTTATCATGGTTTACCGGGTATTCAACACCAAGTAAAGTATTGAACACCAAGTAAAAACAAGGTCGAAGCTTTTTTGATGAATAATTTGCTTATGATTTAACTTTCTCGCCAGTATAACACTTTCCAATTTTGGTTCTGACAAAATTATGTCTTTCGTTAAAGGTTAACTTTTCTCAGATAATTGTAAACCCCATTTACACCAGAGTTAGGAATAATATTACGAAATAATATGGTCTTGAATCTTATAGAAAGTAATGAAATCGATATTTATTTTAAATAATATTTATTCAATATCTTTAAGTAATAAACTAGCATTTATAAAGTATTTTCACAACCGTTTGAATTTTTATAATTTCTACTCTTGTTAAAACTTAACTAAATCATTGAATAATTCAGGTAAAATAAAATATGTTCGTGGGACCCTATACAAACATTATTTATCCATGATGGAAAATGACCCATGGATATATTGTCTATATAGTGTCTCATAAACTGAATCTAGAAATTACTATTGAACATAAAAAAAAATGTATAGCCTGACTTCTAACGTCGTTGCACTATAATACTTTTCATTCACTCTGGGCTATTCAAAGTGTCAATAATTTTTTTTAAAATGTAGACTAAATTGTTTTGGATATAAAATATAATGTTTATTTGAAAATATTTTAAAATTTTTTTCTAGACCCAAAAGTAAGACATGTAAACGTTTTTATTACAAAACTTATTACGAAATCTGTAAATCTCATTATTTTGTTTCAACTGTAGTTAATTATATTTCTTTTTTAAATTAATTTGTCAATATATATATCATACAAGTATAGAAGTAGAAGATTAAAATATGATGATGATTAAACTTATTATAAAACTTCTATTCCTACCATAGGATTATAGAGGTATATGTAATAGGAAAGGAAATTGGTTAAGGAAGCTGGACGGAATGAAAAAAACATGAAACCTTTTTTTGTGGTGTTAAAGTCGATAGTAAATCAACATCTCATTTTTCTTTCCATTTTGAAATCCTGTTAGTATTATTTGGATAATTGTGTAACATATTATTATTGAGTATAAAAACTATAAACTTTTGGAATCGTTAAAACATAAAATCAAAAAAGAACACAAAAATGTTAAACTGCGCAGCGGTTAATTTTGCTTTCATTTATATTAATTTTATTAAGAGGTGCTGGTTAGTCTTTGTATTCCCAATTTCAATTTGCTCTGAAATAACATCGGTAGTATTTATAGTAGCTTATTATAAATACGACTTCATAACTGTCAGATAAGATGACACGGTTAGTTCAACAATAAGATACGGGGTGACAAGTTCTTATGGTTCCTCAAGGGATGAAATAACTGAACAATTACAAACTGTCTTCTTGGATTAATAAATTTTGAATTATAATTTCAAATTTACTTTTGCCTGTTTGTACTGTAGCATGTTTTTTAGAGTAATATAATAAAGTGAAACCAATGTTTCAATTTCTTTATTTATTTAAAAATATGGTTTCGTACATATCGGGAACTATTAATCGATTATTAAAAACTGACTCAGTGTAAAAAAACCACGTGTTTTTAATATTGAAATATTGTAAATAAAAATAACGCATATAACGGCATCGTTTGCAACAAGTATTGTCTTTTTGGGTTTTGATTTCTGGCATAAATACTTTTTTTTTATTTCCTGGCCATGGATTGTTTCATAGCATCTAGAGTAATAGTTCCTCGATTTTTGAAGGACTTTTCTTTCTTGTTCAGTTCATATTCTTGCCTTTTTGCTATTGTACGAACACAATAACCGAAAAGAAGTCAATATTTACAGCATGGAATTGTCTTTCTCTGACGATATTCGATATCGTCAGAGAAAGACAATTCTAGAGATCTATTGATATATATATATATATATATATATATATATATATATATATATATATATATATACTAGCTTTACTAAAAAGCAAGTAATCGCTGGTAGTCAAATCTGGATTGTAAGGTGGGTAGTTGAATTCTCTCTTACACGTTATTGAGACTGTAGACTGACTCATGGTGTATAAGTCAAGGCAGTCATCTTGAATTTGTAGGTGAAACATGATATAGGTATAGACAATCAAATGACCAATTATACACTTCTAGATATGAATTAGAATGAAACACGTAACAAAAACACATCACATTAATTATTTATATCGCCACATGTCCACATTTGTAATGCAGTTAATAACTGTAGTTACAGTGGAATACTGGAACGTCTGACATCAAAGGCGATATTATCTTCAATTAAGTATAAAATATATTGAAAGGTTTCTTTCGAAAATTTGTATTTTTGCTTTGAAATTGGTTGTCATTCAACATCTTCACAGGATTTTTCCTGCATTTGTGCAATTTCTCCTTTCGTATACAAACTCCTTTTTCCACCTCTTCCACTTCGATATCTTCTTTAATCCAAATTAGTATTTTTACAAAATTTATACCAATTAAAAAAATAACAAAAACGACGATCCACCTATGTGACAAACGAGAAATATCAAACTTCCAACAAGTTTTTGAGGTTAGAATCACACGTTGAACTACGATGGTTTACATATAAATTCGCTAACCTACGTTTATTATAAGGGGGTAAATGTTTTGGAGGAAGTATTAGAAGGTATTAGGAGAATTCTGGGAAGATTATAAAATACGGTAAGCAAAAAACGTAACAGGGAGACGAAATAAAAAAATCGCAGTCCGTGATCTCGCAATGATTATAGACTCATGAATGTAATTTGTAACAATATTTAAATTTTTCGGCATATTTATATGAGGTTTAAATGGTATTTACGATTTAAAAATTAATAGATATACAATAAATGAATAAAAATATTTTAAAAATAAAACCTGCCAAGCACGAGTGGTACTCGCATTACGAGGACTTCGTACACATTAAGGTACTTTTTAGTACTTAAAGAGAGTTTTTTCCGCATATTTCTTGAAGGTTTAATAAACACAATTTCAAAAACTGATAAGTGTAAAAAATATATATGAAAACATTATAAACAGTAAACCTGTCAAGCATTAGGAGAATTCTGTATTTATTTTGGTAACTTTAAACACTTAAGGAAGAAATGTGCATTTCTATTGCTATGTGCATTTCTATTGAACTATTTACAAAGGTTAATTTTTCACAAGTTAAATGTATGCCTACCATGGCTTTCGCAGGCGTAAAGAACGATGCACATTTTAAAAATGAAAAGATCTAGGATAATCGCTATTGTTTTCTTAGTTTCTGCATAGTCTGCTAAAACCCTGTTATTTCATTATTTTAAGTTGACTAGTTTCGGAAGTAAGAGGGAGTGCGGCATATATTTTTTAATATTTTTCAGTATAGAAATTGAAACGATACCCCGATATGGATTTAAAAAAAAATTAGAGTACTAAATTTGGCTCTCCTAAAATTCCCAGATAATTAATTGTAACTAAGTATCATAATATGTGCGGCCTGATATTTTTTATTACTTTGCTAAATTACAATTTTCTACGTTAATCCGTTTCTGAGTAAAATGGTGGTGACAGGGGCGCCCAGTGCCTTGTAAGTCATTATATGTAGTTTGCTTTTAACCTCTGACATATATGTGTCACATATTTATGAATATTTACATACATTTCATTTATGGTATTTAAGTGAAGTTCGTAATTTATATGCTCTATACTATGTAATCTCTAGTCAGCCTGCCCAAACTGAACGCTACCATTCCGTGCAATTTTAAATGAAATGTACGTACTTCATTATAAAGCTAGCTTACCATCGCAGTACAAATCGGGTGTTTGAAATAACATATTCAAACAACCGATTTTTACCCGACATTTAGCGCCAGGGTAAATTGGTTTTGAATAGCTTATGGCCATATTTAGAATGAAGCAAATTCCGAGCGAAATATAAAATGATAAATATGCTGTCATTCACTGATAATCTTATTCAATGTAAACAAATTAAAAACAAAGCAAAAATGGGTACTTTCCATTTAAAAACATACAGTGAATTTAATACATTATATTAGTTATTGTTTCCCGATTGCATTATTTTATTAGTTTGTCATTGTGAATAGCATTTCCGTTTCCAGTCTCTAATAAATGTATTGTACCTCATTTTCATGTGTGATAAGATTTGCGGCTATAAATAACATAATAATAACATAATTAATAAAAATATTCTACTCGTGATAATTTTCACAGAAAAAATCTTTGAAAAAATGGTTGTCAAATATAAAGTTATTATTCTTTATGTAATAATTCTCACTTATTTCTATTTTTAAATTATTTTTATGCAAATTCGTATTTGTCTTTATTTATTCAGTGTTTACTTTTACTAAGAATGACAATTGACTCAAAAAACAATTAATAAGCATTTCGTTCAAAAAAAGCGCTGTTTGTATGGAAAATAATTAGAATAATTTATTTTATAAAATAATGGTTAGCGAAAATTATTTTTGTTAATAATATCATTTCTAATGTATATTTTTTTCATTTAATAATCAACAAGCAGTGAAATTCCCATTTGTTAAACTACATTTGTTCCAATTTAAGGAATTTGACAAATTCCAATAAATAGTGTTCCAACGGAATATTTCAGAAATAGTTTATAATGTATTAGTAAAAAGCTTGGATGTAGCAAAAACAATTTGTGTTAATATATGTGCTAATATGAGTTTGTTTTTGTCCATCGGTCGTCGTAAACGATGAGTTAATGAGAAATTAAAGCAAGAAGCATGAAATTTGCAAGAATTTGATCGGTAAGAACTTTTGATAAGGAGACTTCTGATAACAATAAAATAAAAATATTCTTCACGTAATATATATATATATATATATATATATATATATATACATGTATATGTATAATTTTCACCTAAGAAACCACTGGGACAGATAGATATATCACGGATCTTATAACAGTTAATTTTTTTCTTTTTGATGTATGGAATACTAAAAATGTGAACACTAATTAAAAATACCAGCAACGAAACAATTTTAATTAACCATAAATAAATTGTGCTCTCAGCAACATATTCTATGAAATTAAAATATTGATTAGATAGATAATAATAAGTCAGCGACAAAGATGAGCGCACAAGTCAAATGCCGACGACCACTGAGCCTTGGTAATAGCTTATTAATGGCAATTTAAACTATTTCAGCTTCTGAATTAAATTATATCTTAACTTTAATTTAATACATTTAGATGAAATAAAGATTAATTTTTCAATGCATTGCTGATAGCAGACTGATGGAAATTTTTAAACATAAAATATTGTATTCTAAACAGATAATTCATAAATAATAATTTTTCGCAGTAGTCATGTACTCTTAACTTAGATATATATCCATAATATATGATTGCAACGCCCACGGTTGAAAATTGGTAGCAGTGCATTATTAGTAATTTTAATCGAAAGTCTATTGTAATTAATTTTTTTCCTCCACTGAAATATAGGTTCAAGATTCAACTATTGTTATATTTAATATACTACAGCCCACTTTGAAGAATAGAACCACAAAAATGAAACAAACATCTCATAAAATTTGAATAGGGGAAACCATTATGTGTAGCGTACGCTTTAAATTTGATAGTTAGTGATTGTAAAAAGGCAAAACCAGAATTAATACAGAGTTACTGTTGAAATGTCATACTATTTCCAGACATTTTAGACAAAGAGCTAAAGCATCATATAAACTTATAAAACTTCAAATAGCATATGAATACAGGTATTATTAAGTTAAATAGTATGTTGATACACGCTGAAATTCAATATTTTTGAGGATATATAGATTGCTTCAAACTAAGATAGTTTCATTGACAACTTTGTCAAGTATATGATCTTCTCCAAATAAACATTTTAGCACCAAATGGGTGATCGCACAAGATTATGTCAATCTCTTAAGACCGCTTGAGCAATTAAGCGCAACTCTATCGGACGATAAATGTCCAACATTACGACCAGTAATTCCTTTGATAAGAAACGTCCAAGCGACCTTGATGAAGAATATACCGAGTACCTATATCTAATAATTTTTATCTCAAACATCCTTAATGGGGATAATAGGATATCTTAGATACCAACAAAATTAGAGATACCAACAATGCTTTATAGAACCACGATTTAAAAAACTTATAATTGGTTTAGATTTTAATGCTAAAAGCATCTTATTGGACTGTTGACGAGTTAGTGTAGATATTGCAGACATGTAAGAGAAATACATGTTACAAAAAAAGACAACTATCATATTCTGTCAAACCTTCATAAAATCAGGAAAATAACAATTCATCAATGACCTTTGTCATCGGCCATTATTATGGTCAAACAATATAATTATGAACCTTATTTGGGAAGCCAGGGAACCCAGGAATGAAAATCCAGTTACATTTTTGGAGCGAACGAAGGAAATCATGCCGGCGCTTTACAATTTATCAGTTAAATATTTAGTGTTCCTGCAACATTTGTACTCGCAGAGCACCTTTTTTTCAAATACTATATTAGTGTAATGAGATAAGAAACTGATTATCGACAATAATTGTTTACAAGAGTTATTATGAGAGCAATAAACTTTTTTTTTCACTTCGGCCATTCCGCATCCTCAATAATTAAGAAACTTAACTAAAAAAATGAAAATTTATAAATCTTTAAAAATTTTTATCTTTAAAAATTCAATAATGTAAGATTTATGCAATTTTATTTTCGGATCATTTGTTGATTCATTGATTATTCATAATTATATTTTGAGTTAAGCATTGGCAACGTGTTAACCCAGTTAAATGACAGTTTTGTTTAAACACATTTTTGGAACATATGTTTTTTTAATAAAAAAAGTACTAGGAATTAAAAAGACTGATTAGAATAGAAGCGTTTCTGTCTTCTTCATTATGACTATAATAATTTTACGTGTTAAATATATATTTAGGTAAACTAGTTGAGTTTACATAAATATACTCTTTAAACTGATTCAAATTATATATTATTTTACTTAATAGATATTGAAGATTCTAAAGGCCTATTATAATATTAGCGTTTTTTTGTTTCTCTTTATAGTTATGATAAATTTACTTTTTAATAATTATATAATTATTTTATTATATAATTTTTTAATAATAATATAATTAATTTACCTAAATAGGTTCTTCAAACCGATTCGTGTTATAATTTATTTTACGTGTTAGTATAGACTACAGAATAATAATATAGTGCATTATGCGTAAGAATAAGTGTTTTCTTTTCGAATTTTCCTTGTAAGGATGATAAACGACGATACTTTCAAGTGCCTGTATGTATTACAGTTATTTATGTGTTTCTATACTATAAATGTAAATATTTTATTACACAAAACAACATTTTAATAAAGATGAACTTCATGCTAATTAATAAAATATTTTATGAGTGAAGAATTGACTCGCATCAAGTTCGATTAACATGCTAATTATAAGTGATTCGAGTGCTAATAACCAGTCGTACTAATCGAATAAAAAATTGTTTACCACTTTTGTTATTATAACAATAATTGTTGAAGCCTAATTTTCCATAAAGAACTGTACTATTCCTGACATACCTGGGAATAACCAAATGGGTTGTAATAAAGGTAATAAAAGATGTTACGTCATTCAACACTGCAGTTTTAAAATAGAAATTAGTATTGTCGCACATCTTTGAAACTCGAGAGAGCAGAGACTGATGGTATTTATTGCTTAAAAAAGTCATTTGATTTCGTTGCATAATAAATACTTTTTCTCTTTGGCATGTTAATTGAGCGACTGTGAGCGAGGAGATATTTTGAATAATTACACTATGAATTTTACTTCTCTATTGTATTGGCGACCCTGCAGTAAATTTGATAACACTTAGTTTCTTTAAATAGGACTATATTGCGTTCTGTAAGAGCAATTAATAAAATTATAGAAGAGTTGAGGTTAAAATAGCTAAAAATGACTGACAGCACAAGCTGGATGATTGTTTTGCCTTTTCTACATACAGTTATAAAATATTATCTTATATATGCTTTTAAAATCTAACACAGATTTTGTAAATATACTTAATTGATAAATTTAGGCAAAACGTATTATTTTTCCGATGAATGTTCACAGGTATAAAGTAACAAATTATACTAGCTTTATTAAGGGAGAAAAAAATATACGGGGCTTTTTCAAACTTATCTGTTTTTATCTGGTCATTTGCTTAAATTGTCATGTAAAGGAGGTTGTCATATAAAGAATGTCATGTAAACGATTGTGAGAAAAGAAGCCTCATAATATATGATCACCATATAACTTTCGGAGGGATACTGATTAACATGCCCCTGAAATAAAGTCAAGGAAAAACGTCATACGTAAATTGTTTCAAGGAATATTAAATATTTAATTCACATAAGTTGAAAGCAATCAAAAGTTTTAACATCAGAATTTTTATATCGAATCTATTTCGGCAAGTAATGGAGCCGCTAATGTGTAATGTTTGCTAATTATGGATAATATTGACATTTTTTGTGAATTTAAAATCCTTAAATAAGATTATGATAAATAAAAATTTACTTTTTACTTAATAGTGGATGAAAAAATTAAATTAAAAAGTAATCTTAATTTTGTTAAAACAATTACAGTAAATCTATTATTTCCCATATTTATATTCGTATTAATAACCAAAACCTTTGTCTTACTGTAAGTTACACTTACTAATTTTAATCTACTCTCATTGAAAAAGTGAAAGTTACAAACTACTAACTTTACTTAAAAACTTTACATAAATAGATAGGCTATTTCGTCCTCATATCCATTTTCCTGTTCTAATGTCACAGCCACATATTTCTTGCAATTTAAAACCGATTTCGATGATAATTTATAGAACGATATATTTGAATTACATATAGAAGTAAAGAAGAAATATCATTTATATATTTTTAAAGGACGTTTATTAGAAATTATTTTTTTTTGTCACAGGCCTCGTCAAGAGGATATTATTACAAAGGTGTCTTAAAAGGTAATCGAAATTGATACGGCTTTCTTTCCAGAGATATCAGCCTACGTTTTGTTGTTATTAAAAAGATTACTTGTAAAAAATTAATGACTTTTTGCAAGCAAGTTATTTGCCTTACGCCTACAAAATATAAACTAGTCAATATATTTACATGGTGAGAAAAAATATTGGTATTTATAGTTCCACGTGAACAGTTTTCGTTCAGGTCTATATTTGTACAGAATCCTCGTAGTGTGATTTCTACTCAAAGTGGTTTATTTCACGGTGGTTCAAGTAGTTGCTCACTATTTGTCATGGTTATTAAGCACCTCTTACCCTATATTCATTATACCATGTTTCATTTAAACAGGTAGGTAACGACAGAGGTATTTTTCACTTATTTATACTGATACATATTTTATTTTTTCATTGTATTCTCTACGTATGGAATACATAATGTTCGTAACATGGTCATAGAATTTATAACAATATGCATAAGATGCTAATAAATGGGTATTATCTCTTTACATCGGACTAATACACTTATGTGTAAAGGACATAATACGTTTCATTATAGTAGAAAACACGATCATACCTTAAGTTGCCTCGATAACAATTCTTAAATGATATAAAGATATGATATAAATGTTTTTTCCTTTATTCGGCAGATTCAAATTGACGATGTCAATCGTTAATAAATCACAAATGAATATCAATGTCAGATTTCTCAATTGACAAGCTTGTTGTTGGTCGCTATTGGATACGGCGGTGTAAAAGATGTCTCTTCTCGTTTTTGATCCCATTAATATTTATTAAGGACGGTGCTTTGTTCCTCGTGCGCCTTTGTCATGAAATATTCGAATCGGCGCGTGCAGACGAATTCGTTGTTTAATCGTTTTCTCGCGGAGTAATGTCGTTGGAAGATGACTTATCAAATTATGTTTAATTTGTTTGCCAATATTATCGCAAATTTTTTTTCGGCAATGTAAACAGAATGTGCTTTTATTAAAATTTTGGAAATTAACTATTTATTAAAATGTATTTAACTCTAGGAACCAGATTGCGAAGTTCATATTGAAATAAAGACATACTTAAAATAAATAGGAACTATCAATGGAACTATTTTATTTTATTCTTCAAGCTCGTTTCTCTCATAAGCGTTTGTATTATGAAATATGCTACTGCACATCCGAAAAAAGCTAGATTGTATAACGATTTTCTAAGACGAGTACTATAAAACAGGTGAAAAAATGTGCAAGCATTTGAAAATACCAAAAATGAATTATATTAAACCTATTAAATAATCAAGTGAATTGTATATACAATAAGCCAGCAACAACATTTACGTAGTTATCTTAACAACCATGGAATGACGTTCCGTGTACATGACTATAAATGTACAATTAAAGTCATTTCTGCTTATTCGATTTTGTTGAAAAAAGTGCGTATTTAATTTTTTTTTACCCTTGGTATGCCTGGTCGATAGAAGTTACGTCACATACCTGGTGGGATATATATATATATATATATATATATATATATATATATATATATATGCATATTAAATAACATATTTTAGAATGATTACCTTATTATTTGTGGGTTTATCCCATTACATTCCTTAAAGAATTAAGTTGACAAACACATCGCAGTAAATATTCAGTCTTTAGTAATTAAACAAATAAAGCTCTTATAAATGGTGACAAACATCCAACATATCCATTTCAAGTTATAAATCTTACATTTTAGACACAGATCAAGCTTTTTTACACATAATTAAATGTTCCTACATATTAAAAATAAATAGGAAATGTAAGTTGAATCATGTCTTTCTTCTGTAAATTACACATGCAAAAATAGCGTGTTCTAGACAAATGTAATTATTGCAAGAGGCACAAGTTATTTCGACTTGCATTCTTTCTTAACTGGGCACAAATAACAACACCTTTTGAATAGAATCAGATTTTTTACAGCAGGGTTTCAAAGGTGAGAGCCAATTCGTCTTTTAAGAGTCACCGGCAAGTGCATATCAGTTTTTATTTTTGTGAGGTGTAGACTTATCAATATAAAACCCTTCATTTATAAAGACCCTTCTGGTAGAAATTTTATTACTATCATTCAGCATCGGATAAATTTTTGCACTCATAGCAGCTGCATTCTGTATCCAGAAAACAATGTCAGTGGCCATCTCTTGAAGTTTCAAGACATAAGTGCATATCGGTGTATCCATACTGTCTACACCACTTTCTTTCTTGTTGTAGAACGTAATCATTTACGGTTTTTGCTGGTCTCCTGTATCGCTATCTATCTTGTTATCTTGATGAAGAGTTGAGAGTATGAAAACATTTTGGAATAAAGGAAATAATTGTCAAATCTGAGGCTTATTACTCGCTTTGTATTGCCCTTCTGGCTGTTCTTCTGCACACAATTTCATGTTCAACGAATAGTATTTAACGGCACCAACGAAAGCTATAATTTTCAACCCGTACTTAGTTGGTTTGTTGGGAATATATTGACGAAAACCACATCTCCCACGGAATATTACTAACTCCTCATCGACAGTCAGTTTTTCATAGGCAGTGTGATTATTCTGGCAGTTTTTGACAAGATCTTCCAATAACTGCAGCTTTTCCTCGCGCGTGTCAATGTGACGAAATCTTAAGCAATTTAATTTTATTGTCAAAGGGAAGATTTTGATTCTAGTTCCATTATTGGCCCACAAGTCTTGAAAATTTTCTCTCCCAACTCGAAAAAGTTTAGCAAGGGACTGAAGTCCAATACGTACTTTTAGTTCAATAATACGTGTCTCTGCGTATGTGTATTCGTTTGAAATATTCGCGTAATGTCAACTCGATACCTTAATACGTCTCTAAGAATTCGTCAGGGTATTGATAGACACACAGACAGACGGACAATGGAGTGACCCTATAAGGATTTTCTTTTTGAGGTACGCTAGTACGCTGAGTACTTCTAAAAACGAAAGAACTTGTAATTTATAATATATATAAGTGGTATTAATAATTGAAAATAATTAA
This sequence comes from Druceiella hillmani, assembly GCA_039881145.1. Taxonomy (NCBI): domain Eukaryota; kingdom Metazoa; phylum Arthropoda; class Insecta; order Lepidoptera; family Hepialidae; genus Druceiella; species Druceiella hillmani. Next base: position 39,311,910 of record JAYKKI010000015.1, read on the forward strand.
TAATATTGGGTGTACATTTGAGTCCTTCGCCATTCAATAGCACTTATTTATAGTTTTTTTTTATTTTATCGATACGCTTCCCTTCTCTTTTATATCCCTCGTCTTATAATTTATTCTTCTTTTTAATATTATCTCGCCACTTCGGCGTCGCTACTTTGAATTTCTAAATTATGACGAAAAAAATTATGTATATACATACACACACATATAATGTATTTTATTATTCATAAGCCCGCCATTTCAACCACTTGTGCAGTTTAATCATGCTATACATAATAGGATTGCATAAGGTTAGGCAAACATATTTTCTTATGTAAGTAATCTAATTTATCGACATTTTTAATATTATCGATACTACGTATTCCACATTAAGAGTAGCTTCTATTTTATCGGGCATAAAAATATACAATTGATTTTTACTTGGCGATTGAACTTTACAAAAAAAACTGTTCAATTATATCAAATTTGTGTCGGACACGAGGGTGATTATTAATACATGTCGCAATGAGAATTTAGGACAAATAGCTACCGTAACTATCGACGTCGCCGAGCAAAAGGAAGTAAAAAAAGCACAATTTATTTGATCATTGTTAATTTTATATTTGAAACATTTAAAAGTTTCTCTTTTAGTTTTACAATCTCACAAATTATTTCAAAAATAGCAAACAATCAAAAGTTTTTATCTATAAAATCATGTAATATATTATTAACGGTTTAAATCGATTTCATTTGTTCATTTTTAACGATTTATTTTTGGACACATACGTCAGAATAACATAGTTTGGATTAACCCAACAACAGGCCGCGACATGCAGCCGGATGTAAATAGACCTACAATTTACTTTATTGTACATTTTCATTAGTGGTATCGACCTAAAATAATGTTCAGACCTTTATTACTCGTAAATCCAAAATTTACTTGTCGATACTGATTAACAATTTAAGGTACGCAGTCAATTGTTATTGTAATGATGTGCAATAAGCTAACATAATTCCGATTTTTTTTCTTTCAATAAAATTAGTTTCTCTCTGTTTCATTTCAGGTGAGTATAACTTTAGGTTAGGAAATCAACGAATCGTCATTTAACAATCTTATTTATATCTCCCGTTGAATATTTCTTTACTATTTAACTCTAAGAGTCTTATTTTTCCACCACGCTTATGCCCCCCGCCTTCACCTATCTGTGAATTTATTTAAATTTTGTAATTTTTTTTTTTTCGTATTTCAATAACGGATCGACTTGAAATTTAGCATATAATCATATATATTACAATAAAATTTAACAAAAATGTTGTTTTGTCATTCAACATAATTTATAAATTCAAAATGAGACTCCCAAGAAATCAAAACCAATAGGGTACTTCCCGTTGATCTAGAATCATAAAATTTGGAACGAAACAAGGTTTTATAGCATAAGTAAAGAAAATAATCCGAAAATCTTTAACTTCTTGTCATATCACACAAACAAATTTAAAAAATGCGTCTGTGAAAGATATTGCGGTAATATATTTACGTTCCGGCCATTTATGGTTCATACTTTGGCACTCGTAAATAAATCAAAATCTCTAGGGTACTTTCCGTTGACCTAGAATCATTAAATTGGACAAGAAGTAAGATCATCCAGCACAAGTAAAAGAAAAAAACAAAAATTATTAATTTGCAGTTAATTAAATAAAATAAAAATAATATTTTTTTAAAGTGCGCTTGTAAACGGTATATTAGGTCATTTTCGGTCTAAAATTTTGTAAATAATATAATAAGAATATTAGGTACCATCAAATCTTTATAAATGCCTAAATGTGTATGCAACCCTCGTAGTGCGAGTTCCACTCGTGCTTGACAGATGTTTAAATTACTTTTCTGAATGTCGTTGTTTCAGAAATGTCAAATTTAGGAATTTTTATTTTAAATCTAGGTGGAGTATAGAAAACCATTCAAGTTTATATTAATCAGTCAAGCCTTCTTTTGTGTGTAATAGACACCGTTATGTAATTTATTTTTTTCAGGGATCGATTTTGCTTGTCTGAAAATGGAAGAAATTTGTTTTTATAGATATTTTGTTTATAATTTTCGTTTCTTAAATTTAATTAATATCTAATGAAATTTCATAGAGGGATTTATTTTGGCATTGGTATTATGACATATATTTAATTTCTCTATTAAGTCGTAATATTGTGCCGCGCAGTTATTGTGTAAAATTATAAAATACCCCATTTTTCACTTTTATATATTTTTCTTTTGTACGATTATACAAAAGAAAGGAATAGTTAGGAAAGTCAGGTACGCGCTCGCGTCGTTAGCCATTTATCCAAGATTGCCACATTTCTCATCTTTATCAAAGTAAATTATGTTCGAAGTAATTAAAAATATGGATCAATATTAATTACGTATAACAATTTTGAAATGAAAATAAAATGTCGATATCATTGAAAAAAATACGTTTATCGTAATTTACTGTTAACACTCATGATGTACTATAATGGATTTAAGTGACATTGTCACTATAAAAACATACATACACACACACGCACAAGCACGTATACACGCAAGTATGGACGCCCCCGCATGCAAGTCCGCATACACCCATGCACGCACGCACGCTCGCACGTACATACACGTACATACACACACATGCTCATACATACAAGCACGCAAGTCATTTTATATGGAAAATTATACAAGAATATAAATCAACATGCGGCGTAAACTTGGCTGAATCAATATCGACACGATGAGGCTTATATTCAAATCCAATAATCCACATCTCATAAATATATTTTCTTACCTTCTTACAATTTATAAGCAATGTGTATCCGGCCCTAAAAATTATTTAAATAAAAAACATGAGAATTCACCAACTTGTATCTATAAAGCTCAAACTCACGCCAATGAAGCTCAAAGTCAATCAAGGGCTGCATATATATTTTACACACCATGTCAGAAACGAGGTGACAGACAGAAAACTAGCGTTACTTATAACGGAGGCAGAGTTCTCTTCTGAAGATAAAATTGACAGATTACATTCAGACATTGGCTGACAAACAAATGAGTCATGTGACTACCAGCAAAAATATATGGAGACATTTAGGGGAGGTTCATGTTGAGTATTGGACCTCAACAAGAAGATTTTAGTTTATCGTAGAGAAATTCCGTCAATAGTTTCAAATTATTCCTACCTTCCCACCTGGGTTCTACAAGGACCCGTAACGACAAAAGTGGAGACCTTCGGAGGTCCCTAATAGTGTCCCGTGTCTATAATTTAATACTTCCACCCAAAACAATTATGAAATATCTATACTCAAAGAGTCATTTAGCGCCTCCTCTCACAAAGCTTGGTCTGCTTCCAACCGAGTCACGATGACTAAAGAAATTACGTTTTAAGAAACCGCGTGGTTCTACTCTACAATCACGACGCATGCTCTCCAATAAAACTATACGCGTATTGCAGTTTCATAAAATGTGTTTCATGTCATGCGTCAGTGTTCACTGCAGTGTCACAAAATGTGTTTAATATCATATGTTTCGTAACCGCAGGTACCTACCGGGTATATATATATATATATATATATATATATATATCTAGGTGCGAATCTATATAGGTTTGCGCGGAAAATGTCCGTAAGAATAGTTTCAAATTATCTTTCGCTCTGTTTTTGGGAATTGAGCCTCATTGTTGACTGGCGAGTAGTTGCCAGTCAACAATGAGGCAAATTCAAGTTAATGACTTTATTTCCAGCAGCCAAATTTCGTTTTAAACATGTTTCTTTAAGTTTTTAAATTAATTTAATGTGCGTTTTTATAATTTTTTAACTTTATAAAAATATCGTTAAAATTATAAGGGGTATTTTTAATTTATTTAATTTTTTTTACTTGTCACTTTATTATCTTACCAAATACAACACTGACGTCGATAAAAATGTTAAATTAGTATTATTAGGATCTCTTTTCTTTTTGTCGTAAAAAGTATTGCTCATCGATATCTTTTACCAGACTTTTTATATCTCCGAATTCATGATATTCTTGCTCTTAGTTATATATTAAAAAGGATGAAAACAACATTAACCAGATTTAACTATATGTTGCTGAATTCTTAATTATAATAGTATCTAATATTGTATGTAAAATTTATTCAAAGGTTTTTTTAAATAAATAGGTTAAGATAAGGAAGTATTAAAATTCTTTCAATGATACTTTTTGGGTTTAGTACCTATATACACCACGGAAACCATACAAGTGTGTAGTTGCTGGTACAAGTGTGTAAATTAAGTATCTGATTTCGTATATGGTGTATGCATATTACGATAATGGTGCAGAAAATACAAAATAAAATAAACTATGGAGGAGTAGTAAAAATATTTTTATAAAAAAAATTGAAACAACCGAATTAATAAGATATGAGTATTCTTGTTAAATTTTAATTAAATATCGAAACTATTTTCCTAAATTAATTTGTAGTTGAAATAATACTTTGTGCAACATTATTCAATATATATTTTTAATATATCGAACATATATTGAATTATATTTATTTCCATGTGATACGGCAGAACTCTTGAAGTCATGGCTTTGGATTTCCGCGTCTTCTAACGTATCACATGGAAATAAATATAATGCAATATATGTTCGATATATTAAAAACATATATTGAATAATGTTGCACAAAGTATTATTTCAACTACAAATTTTTTTAAATTTGAAAATTAAATATTTTTAATTTTGAAACCTGTATCATATTCACTTCGCAATAAAACATTTTTCTATTGAGCTATAATTGCATGTGCCCTATTAGCAAAATATATATTCACTCATCGTTACGCATACACAGCGTATTGCTTAGCTCACTGTTCGTCGTAAGCGGTATTTATTAATAAAGGCGGATAAGTTATTGGGTAATATTTTCGATATTTTTTAGTACTTTACTCGCCGAAACTCAGGTACATTTACATCATTTATATTTCATAATTAAAATTTTTCGAAATCACCTCAGATCACGGACAATTGTTTTATGTTACACAAAGAGTGTTGTCTAATGACACATATAGATGGGCCTTTTAAAATGTAACGTTACATGATAAATATTTTTGACAAGTACAGGGTGCAATGAACATAAAATAATGAGCCGCAAGGTGCAGTTAGCTTTGAGCATTGGTCAGTCTTGATACCCTCCTGGTAACCAATTATTCTTTGCCAAAATTAAGTCTCTCCGAATATACGTGTATTTTGTTTTTAATTATCACGTATGCTTGTTAATCTTATAGTAGCTATCAGATTCTATACGATCTTATTGTTATATTTCTGTGTGTATTTAATTAACCATTATTATTAAGATATTAAAGTGTATTTGCACACGCATTATTTCAAAGCGACTTTCTTTATTTAATTATTTAGTAGTCGTAGAAACTATATTTTAAAAATTGTATTTGCATTTCTATCAATTATATTTATTGTGTAATAAAACAAGAAAAATGTTTAATCCAAGTGAAATTCCCAAGACGTCCCAAACTTTAACGGTAATTCGACAAATATATATATATATATATATATATATATATATACACACACACATATACACATATACATTTATATACTTTGACCCAGCGTTTCCCACAAACGACATCGCTAATCAAAATTCAGCTTTGAAGTCGAAAACGCTTAGATATTACAAACATCCAAAAATAAAGGAGTTCTTTGAAAAACCAAGGCCCTTTAACCTTTATACGTTAAAAATATGCACCGAATTTTGCCTTAAACCAATTTAGGGACTTCAAACAGTAAATGAGTTAGATGTAAATTCGAAAGTCGTTAACGTTTACCTTTGAATCCTTCAGTGTTACATCGCTTCGAACATGACATTAAAGGTGAGGTTATGTCGAACTTTTTCGTTTTATACCCTTAATATTTAAATATTATACTTATCTAGATGTCTTATTACTTAACTTGGTGTCATTTATACCCAGTTAAGTATTTTTTATTCTTTTTAGAAGTTTATGTTTAGAAAATTCAGAATAATTTTTTTTTATTCATTTTGCAAATTTTATAGATAATTTTTATATTTAGTTAGACTGAATAATATTCACAAGAAGGATTAATTTCTAAGCCGTGAGATATGATAAAAGTAAAAAAGCGCTAAAGTCGTGTACACCCGACATAGGGTTTGGTTGAAATCAAAGAGATGTAGAAATGTGCTGCTAGTATTTTTTGGTAAACCTTATTTCCGAGATTTTCAAATAATTGTTGTTATTACTTCAAGGAATAGACGTATGAGTGGTGAAACAATTTTGTTTAAAAACATTTTTAATGACTAATTATCATATTGTCAGGTTTTTCACCTTAACAATTTTAATTTCAAACATACAGTACATGGCTACACGATGAGGTTGAAAAGGAACTTATTAAATTCAATTATAATATCAACAAACCCGTGTGTGTGTATGTGCATGTACATGAAAATGTGCCTGCGCGTGTATGTGTGCATGTTATTATATTTCAGTTCATTTAAAACTTTTTGGAAATAACATATAGTTTAATCTAAGCAGCTAACATGTAATGGTTTTGAGCACTGTAATTGGTTTCGAACACTGCAGATAAGATTTTTGGAATATATGTATACCATCTTTCTTTTCTCTGATATCTATTTGTACTCAGAATTAAAATACCACCAAAATAGACCAGGACTTCACCAGCTTCGACAAATTTGCAAAGAGTTTTTGTTATAATTATCTGGTACATAACACGTGCATTGGTTTTATTTTTCATTTTTCAAAAGTAGTCACACATTCGATCGGATCCGTGATTTTTCTTTGCTGGGAGTCCAGTCCTGCTACTGATTAGCGAGACTGGATCCAGTAAAGAAAGAATTCCCGTAAAGAAAACGGACATACTGCCGGAATTTGCAATAGACATTATATTACCAGATATCTAATTATGCCAAAAATTATTTATGATTGCTATCAAAATCTTGCTACTGTAAGTTTTTCAAATTTTAAAGCATCGATTTTCAAGAGATACGTTATCATTCTTGGTTGTTCAAAATGGAGATATTTCACCAATATTCTCTTCATTGAATGGTACATCCTCTAATTTAATCATAATCATTATTAAAGGAACTGAATGTGAATTAGATAAAAATAACCATGATGTAAAATCGAACCCATATCCTGGGTGAGCGATTATTAATGTATAGGAATACCGAATGGCGTTCCTGATACACTGATGCTGGATATTGCTATGAGCTAATTAAATTTCAATTTGAAGCTATGTGGATAGAACGACGCCATAAAAATATTCAAACGTTCAGCAATGTAAATCAGCTTTCTATCATTATAGTTGAAAATTTGACACATTTAATAAAAAAATATTCCAATAGCTTTTAAATTATTTTATGAGGCAATAATTGTAAATAACAGAGTTTAACTGTAATAAAGTAATTAAAGATATTTTAACTCAACAAATAAAGTATGGTTGGTATCACACATTGCAAACATAGAAGCGCTAATCAAAGCAGGTGACGCCTTTTTCATTTAAACCACTCACTTCCAAATGGTCGACACAATCCTCAAAGTTCGATAGGAACTTTTTCAAAGGTCAATAGATTCAATAAAAAAATGGGGGGCTAAAAATGGACACCTCGCACTAATTGCCTACAAAAATATTATATATTGTTTGTTAGTTCAAAATATTTTTTTTAGTTCATTTCAAGAGTTTAAGAGTTTGTTAGTTCATATTTTTGCATGAAACAACCGTAGCACGAATTTCATACGTATTTTCTCATAGAATAGAAAAATGCAAGTGCAGGGAAAGAAAAACTGTTACACGAACTTGCTCGCGAAGATGAGACGAGTCAAACTTTCATAAAACGCTATAAATTGGTTTGTTTGTTGTGACATGTACTTATTTGTGATTTATATTTTTTAATTAAATATTTAAGATTTAATATTCTTAAATTTTTTAAAAATAGTAATACAAAAAAGAAAAACACAGATTATTTATGAACCAAGTTTGTAGAAAAATTTCTTTTAGTTGAATAATGCCAATTTTGTTTGTTTTCAAATATGCGAAACTTTTTGGCCAATTTAATTTTTAAAAACGAATTTTTGAAGAATAATAAATATCATGGTCAGTATGATAAAGAAATTAATGATGATGAACAAATTAATTACTTTATGAAAATATTTCTAAAGTTCTGCTTGTTTCCTAAATACAAATGCAATGTCTTTTATATATGAACAAAAATTCAAAAATTAAAACAAATTTCAAAAACATAAACTTTAAACCAAATTAACTCCTATATTTATAATACTTTATGAATAGAATTAAAAGGACTGATTGTTTACATCCTATTTAAAACCTTGGTTGATTTTTATTTTCAATGAACTATATAGAATTCCAATAAAAACAATAAAACACATTATTCTCGAATGCAAAGACGCGTTTTGGCGATGTCTATTGCTTTTCTGTGGTGTAGTTAGGAGGTGTGGCGCTAGTTAGACCTATGTCGCTCGTTTTCTCACCCGCTCAAAAAGCAATAAAAATAAAAAGCGTCATAATTAAGTTAATTTTAATCTTAGGTTTGAACCTGTGTTTTAATACCGTAGTGTAAAAAACGAATAAGTTTATTTTTTTTCGTAGTAATCTTCCACTTAATAGTTGTTTATCCATCGCTATATAAAGGTAAGCTTAAAAAACTTTCTCGCTACAAAGAAATGACGTAGCTGGGTATAACGGCTCAAAATGGACTGCGAGGAAGAAGAGCGAGAGGCCGCCCGTACACCAGATGGGCGGATGAAATAACGAAAGTAGCAGGACGAGGTTGGCTAAACACCACCAAAGATAGAAAGAAATGGCATATCTTGGAGGAGGCTTTTACCATACAAAAATAATTTCTACTTATAAGGTACCGACATCAGAAATCAAAATATTAATGGTAGTAAAGAAATTATGGCATTGTAATTTTTTTGCATGGAATGTAATTTAATTTAATTTAATAAAGCTTTATTATTATTAGTTTAGTTCAGCACCGGTGATATTGACCTTTTTTTGATAGGACATAGAAGAATATGAATTATATATTGAATGCAATTTATATTTTGAAATACGTCGTGTATTTCACAATATATATTATACGAGTAGCTTGTAATTATTTATAATAAAAAACTTGATTTCGAGATATTCATATTTTTGTTTATGCGGAAATATATTTTAATTTTTGTCGTTCACGTAATTCACTTTTTTTGAATGAATTTTTTATTATTATTTATTTATCTACTTTAATGTATCTAATTGATACATATGGCGGACTTATTGCTACAAGAGCAATCTCTTACAGCCAACCACAACACCAGTCCAGCCCCGTTCGACGAACGGCCGGGAATCGAACCCGGTTCGCCGCGGTGCGTCGCATCGTCAAAGGCCGTATGCCTTGTGATCAACCCAACACACCACAGCGACGACATACATTATTAAATAAACATTTAAAAATAACAAAACATAAACATCAATAATTAAATCAAGCTAAATTTAATATCATGTTTTTAGCCGATATTTTACCGAAGATAATCACTATCTCACGCATATTGAATTAATTACTTATTGCGCACCAAATGACTGAAATTATATTATATAATAAATTAAGTTACCTTGAATGTGAAGTAGGAACGTATACAATTATTCTCAATGGTAAAAAAGTCAACAATTATCAAATACATGGAATCAACTCACCAGTTAACTGGTGACACGCAGGTGTCCCCAAATTAAAACTAACATATGTAACAATTTCGACGTATTACACTGCAATCAAAATGTATCCAAAATCCGTAGAACCTTCAATTATACATATTAAATAACGACAATATTAAATGCGAAACCGTTATATTCGCGTGCATTCACAAAAACTTCAGGTCAATTTATAGTTCTTAATAAGTAATGTCTTTTAGTTAGGCAAATGATTCAGGCGTGTGATATATGCCACTTTTGAATCTGTTAGATTAAAACTAGGATTATTTAATATTCTTAACAGAGATATTCAACAATTTATGCACCACATCAATGCCATTAAGTGGTGCCGGCATTGCGAACAATTTCATTCAGCTGTGTTCCTCAACATAGCACTGTTAGTGTGACACCTCAATCGTAGTGTTGTGACTGGAGTGCACGGTATGACGTTGATTCTGCTCACAGTCAATGGGTTTTTGTCATGTACAAAAGCATAGTAACGTCTTTTGAAGAAATGCTTGAACCCTGTCCGACTTATTTCTTTCAATTCAGGTCTCGACTGATTTATAAATTTAGCTTATTTAGCGGTATCTAGTCGCTCACAGGTTTCACTCTTTTCTTATATTTGATTATATTATGAGCTGAGACTCTTACATTTTTAGTTGGTTCATGTTCACTCCATTTGACTTTATTTTTGCCATAACTTCTGCCTGCGCTCTATTAACTATAGCTTCGAATGGCTTACATATTTATTTCATCTGGTACCAAACACTTTTGAAACAGCTTCCAGTTCAGTTTGAGTTATATTCAGAATTGTACTAAATGTTGTCTGACTATATACTTTCTACAATAAAATTTTTGACATCTGAATCGCCGCCACCGTCGTTTAGAAGCCATTTTGTTAATTACGAATCTGTTAATCTTATTGAAAGTGACCGTAGTGAGCGAAAATAACTCGCTTGTACAGAACCCATCCTAATAAAACAAAATTTGGTTGTAAAAAATCACATAATCACTGATATCATTTGTCAGATTTAGCAAAAAATTAAAACACCAGTAAATACCTGCAACAGTACTACGAACAACTTCTTACTTTGATAGTTCACTGTTCATTAAGGCACTCGAAACTATCTAAGCTTACGCTATCCTCTACCTCACAAAAGTGACACACAGAACGACAGACGAGACAAAAGTGATATGTTTGCCAAACAGTTTGATAAAACATGTTGCCAGTTGGAAATAAATGAATTTTAAATGCGTCAATAACAATGCGGTGCGCTCCTCCACCTGTACGCATAATTACCCTAGAAGTATCAAATATCCTTACAACGCTCGTAATAAATGTATAGAAATGTAATACGAAAATTGTCGTGTTTTTCAGACATTTTTTGACCACTCGCAATGATATCAAGATAAGTAGTAACATTTACGTACATACTAATATATTTTCGATTTCTTTTCTACACACGATCCAACAAACTGATTAATGATTGGTTATTGAGTATTGTAATTAAAACCTTTGTTATTTTATTTTAAAAAACGCTTGCGTCCTCTATTAATTTCGGACATATCTATATTGCCATATTCAACAAAAAAACATCGTATTTAATTTTTTGAATGGAAATTAAACGACAAAACGCGCAATAGTCACGTCATTGAGTTTAACGAAATAGTAGAGATAAATCGTATATGATATAGTAGGTGAATATAGCAACAAAGGTAAAAGGGAAAAAATAAGAGTTTAAAAACATTTTTTCATACAATTGCAAAATGCCTAAACTAAAAAAGAATATTATGATAATTTGAATAGATATACATACAAACCTTCATTCAGTATTTTAATAAATAAACGTCCTTTTATATATTCAAAAGTTTTCTATTTTGTTTAGTCGTTTAATAATACCTGACGGGTATAAATTTTTTCACTTGAATATAAAAACTCTGTAAAGGAAAAACAATATTTTACTATTTAATGAAAACAATATTTCATTATCCAGTGTGGTCTAAATAATGGAAAAAAACTTATATTTTGTCAATATAAAATAAAATAGATAGGACTAGTTCTCGGAAATGTATACGAACACACGTCACTATTTGTCACTATTTTCGAAATCTGATTTCTTGAAGTACTAAGAACATTGCGCTGTATAATTCTATAACATATTTATCAACCACTCACCACGATATCGAGCTTTCAAGGTTTATTAACAAAATTAAATTACATGGAGTTGTAATGTTTACCGGTACAAGAATATTTGTTGTTTGCATCGAATAGAAGAAAATAATGTGTTTACAGGGTTATAATTTTGAAAATTTAAATAAATAATGGAAGATGGAGGAGCAACTATTAAATAAAAAATGGGACTTAATTAAATATAACACTAAACGTTTCTAAGTTTCCAAGGGAAACCAGTATCTTAAAAGGAATTATGGCTCGTATTGATTAAACCGATTTTAGTTTCAGTCGTTTATCAGGTAACCAAATAATTGTTAAAACTGAAAAAAATAAAATAGATTTGAGTTATTTGGGTACAATTTGAGAAGTTATAAATTTTACTAGGCGAATAAATTTTGGCGCAACATATGTTTTTCCAAAATGTATAAATGAAAGTGAAATTAATAATTAAATGGAATATTTATAGATAATAATAAAGACAAAATATTTTCTTTGTTCCAAAAGGCACGCTTTCATTTAAAACTTTCTGAAATATCTTAAGTTCACTTTACTTATTAATAAATTGGGGATATTAGGATTTTCCGGTCTTTTTGACAAAATATTTATCTAATTTCTAACAATGAATAATGGATCACTATTATCGTATACTCTACGACTACTATATATGCCATTAGGCAAAAAAGTAATATGTGATACAAGAATCATGTACGTGGCGTTGTTATGGTAAAAATATTGTATTTCATTAAATAAATGTATGTATTTTATTTCATTATTTTTAATATAATTGCACTTTTAACTGACTAAATCTATGCATATAAAATATAGGTCATGAAACTAAACTTATCTATACATAAATCTTTGCCTCGTATCGGAATCCAGGTAATTAAGGAAAATTGTTTTTTGTAATCAACTAAATAGCTGAGAAATTTGTCATGTCGTTGAAACAAAACCCTTTAAAGTTAAATTTTATTTCCTTTTAAATTTAAATGTATATATATGCCATGTACTATAAATAAGCATCGCTAGTAAAAAGTGATAAAATTCTTATATTTTCTATAGGAATAAAACGTTAACATCTATACATTAAATATGAAGCACAGAAGCAGGTCTTTTCCACAATCTAGAAAATTAATCAAAAAATTTACCAAAATATTACTTAATTAAAATTACAGCTATCAAAATTAGCAGATTTAATTTTCTCGGGTTTAATATTCCAAAGAAATTAATAAATTTTAAAAATACTAAACATAAAAGACAATTTTACATCAGTATTTTAAGTGCGTGCTTATCTAGATATGGTTTAATGAAAAAAAAATTAATTGTCTGTGATCTTTATTCAGTTTCCTTTTTTATATTATTTTTTTAAAATATTATTTAATAATAGGATTATTCAAATAATGTATGCTCTGTATACGTTACTAAAGCGATGTTTATTATAGACATTCATATTCTCTTTATACAAATATGGTGATTTCATCACACAATTGCATAACTTTAATCATTTTGTTATGATATTAATTTACTTAATTTTACTCATTTTTAAAGTTCCGTACCTCGGAGAGAAAAGTAGAAAGATTACAACATAACTCACATGTCTGTTTGTGCATTGTTTTTTGTTATGAAGACTTGAAAATATGACTTTTAAAAATAATTTAGTCTTGAGTTATTTATTTTTTATTACATTGTTACAAGTTTTAATATTACTAAATATTTCGTTAGACTTGGATTACGACTGACGTGGACTGTATTGAATTGAGATAATCTGAACCCCGCGGGACTTCCTTCTAAGGTTTATAAAGAGTAAGAAATGCTGAGGAATTTGGAAGCGGATTTTGCAGATGGGACCCGGAAAAGAGATTTATCATAGTAAGGCGATGCTCTTTGAACTGGATTGTATTATAATTTCAATATGACAAAGAGCCGTGTGAGCGCCGGTGTGTAAAGCATTAGGGCCAGTAAATAAAAATAAACATACACCCTTATGTGAGTTTATATCATAGAAGTTGCAATTCTAGATGCTGCTATTGGGAGAATGACAGTACCTGTATCAGAAGTGTGTTAAAATTTTACATTATTCCAATTAAGTATAGGTGCAGTAGATACATTATTCTATATGTACTTATATTTATAAATCTTATCGTAATATTGAACAGAGTGCTTAAGGATATGCAAATATATTGGTATATGATTAATAAACATATTCTAAGACATCAGATTGACCTATCGAGTTTATATTATTTGTGATTTCCTTATATATTTGTCAATTTATTAAAAAGAATTTAATTTAAAATTCTTCACTATTACCTGCGTAATTTTTGTCAAATTTCCAAACCTCGCAGACAGAAAGTAAGAACTATGGAAGTAATTCAATTTTCATAAGTACTTTGCAGAATTAGAGTAAATGTTAATTATGTCACTTAAATAGGACTGATTAATAACAATTTTACAATTTTTTAAATTTTCTGATTTACAAAAATAATTATTATCCTTAGTTAAACCAATAAATTTGGTTGAAAGAATTATGGCTACACAAGAAACTGTGACATATGCTAGGGTATTGATGGGTTATAATATGGGAATTCTTGAGATTTAACTTGTATTACCTTTTATGTAAATAACAGCATATAATTTCAAGTACGTCAGTTAAAACATAAATTTATTAAAGTATCAAATTATTTGAATCGAGTGATATATTTAATAACTGAAAACTAGGCATAAATCTATAAATTTCGGCTAAAGCCACTCTTGCTTTAGTGAAATCATAAACGAATATAGGACATTATTTTGTTAAATATTACACTATTCGTCATATCTTTCATTTTAAATGATAGTGTGAGTTAATTATTTTCTAACTTATTCAATAATTCCAAAAAATTAGCTTTTGACAATAATGTATACGACACAACAATCAAGTGATATTTTAAACGACACACTCAATATGATATATTAAACAGCGATATTTAAACTTTTTTCATTGAGGTTTACTTTCTTTGTTGTCTCCTGAAATAGAGTATTGTTGATAGAATTAAAATATTATTCTTCACATGTTTTGCTATTGTATTCAATCTTTTTCCACATTTTGAACAGCGTTGTTATACTTAATGGCGTTGTTTTCATCCATTATATCAAAAATAGGTTTGAACACAATTTCAATGTTGCCAAACATAGCTATACGTTTGTAACGTATTGGAATGGAATGGTATATGGAACAAGAATAAATTGTATTATAGTAACGAGTAGAGAGCAGTTACTTCAGATCACTCCCCACGTTGATAAATATAACATTTGTTTACAAAGATACCTAATCGTTTACAACATAACATTAATAATATCTTGTTAAGACTTTATAAAAGATATGTCGATAGGAATTAACTACGTTAAGGTGGTCGTTTATGAGTTTTAATGAGTCAACAGGGTCAGAGTGTATACCAGGATCGCTGTTTATCGGTTGTATAAAATCGGCATTTACAAGGACGATGGCACTGTAATATAAGTAAAATATAATTTTAAAAGTAAAAGATTAAAATTATGAAATAAATGTGCGTAAAAGATTCAAATTATGAAAATCCCATATGACGACATTTATGAATTATTAAAATATTTTTTTAAAGTAATAAAAGTATTATGGCATGAAATTAGTCATTAATATTATGCAGGTAATATTGTAAGTAAAACGAAAGGAAAAAGTATTTAAATATAATTTAGGATGCGGTGTCATTAATCCTTCTTGCTAATTTCACTTCGTCGTAGTTGATGAACGACGTAACAACGTTCGTTAACAAAGTCGGAGAATTTCGCCCATTTAGTTTTAATAATTATGTAAGAACCCTTCCAAATAGAAGAAAGGGCTTTCCGCAGTCTGAAGTAGTTTTTAAGATAGGCTTAGTCTATAACTTGGTACTTTACAGGATGCGAATGAGAATCATAATAAGTATTCTAGGTTTCTTTTGACGTTAGAATGTTTTTGAAAGCTGTCCAGAGTTGTAATATTTTGATGGTTGTAATATTTTTATATACTCGGGATAACTAACGTAAATAAAAAAGTCAGGGGTAAAATCGTGAATATAATTCGAAAGAAATGGTTTATGACATCGGAATATAAACATATCCGAACCGATTGTCTTGATTTTCATTAATACGAGTATATGATTTTAGATATTCCTTGAGGGTGCAATGGTTACACTCCAAAACATCCCCTAAGTTTGATAGTGATGTGGCGGTGCTCATAATTTAATTTTCAAAAACCACAGGTTCTTTTAAAATATCAAATTTGAAACTTGTTCCCTGATGGGTGAGAATCGTTTTAGGTATACCAAATGAAGGCATAAAATATAGGGTTTATTTTTTACTTGGCATGTGAAACAGTTTTTTACAAAATTTTCGATATGTGTTCGTATGTTTTTCCGAGAAGTTTCTTTTGCTCTATCATACATTCGGGATCAACCTAGGTGTCCAGCGAAGGGAATGTCATGATTTTCTCTAAATGAAGGAAATATTATTTGTTTTTTTTAGGTTTTGTTCCTATATCAGTATGTGGAATAAGTGTGAAATAATGTTGCCTACATGTGAGTGTTTATCGAAAGGGTTTCTGAAACCTATTTTAAACTTTAGTGAATGCGATTATTATTTTCAGAGTAGTGTGAAAATGTAACTTTCTTTCAGATTTCATTAAATATTGGGAATTTTCATATTTTATTATTTTGTGCATCCATTTTGGTCAAGCGATATAGGGCTTGCGATTAATTTTCGTGGTGTTTTCAGTGGATTGTCAATTTATTCGATTGTGTCTGTGTTATATTGTGATTTTTGTGTGAAAAAATTTCAAGCATTTGGAGTATTAACCGTCATAAATGTCGACGTTAATTAAAGGATCAAGATTTTCAGGATTAAAATTAGGTTGCATTATCATGAATTCAGTTGAACAGGATTACAAGCTTGTCTTGCAAACCGTATGCAACCTATCAGATTGACCAGGATTTACAAGATAACGAGAGAGAAAAAGAGCCGCAGAATTTCATTTTTTCACTCTATAGACTATTCTGTAATAATATTATTCTAATTTCAAACACCAGCATTAATGTTTACTGCTTGGATTTTAGTGGTTAAATAACCGTTTGAAAGGGCGGTGATCAGTAATAATGTTGAATGTGCCACCACAGAGTTATGGTCTGAAGGTTTTACAACCGAATATGATGGCTAACAATAACATTTTCCGTCGTATTAAGAAAGCATTTGTGTTTCTTAAATGTTCGAGAAGTACATGAAATGAATCGATCTTTACCGATTTGGCCTTGTGGAAGAATTGTGCTGTTAGCACGGTTAGATAAATCGCAGGTTAATATGAATGTTTTCGTAAAATCTATATAAGCGAGTACAAGGGCAGAGATTAGTTTGTATTTTAAAGTTTCAAAGGCAAGTTGTTGTTCATTTTCCCATACAAATGTCACATCTTTTTTTAAGGAGAGTTATTAGAGGTTTTGCTAATTTTGAGAAGTCAGGGATGAATTCTCCATAATGGGACACAAGACCAAGAAAATATTTAATGTCCTTGGGTGATTTGAGTTCTTGGAAATGATTGACTAGCTTGATTTTTTCAAGATTTAATTCTACATCGTTTTCAGTAATTATGTCACCTAAATATGTAACTTATATACATAAAAAATGCAGTTGTCGGTTTGGAGTTATAGATTGAAATTGTTTAATCTTTCAAAAGCAGTAAATAAGTTTTGTTTATATGATTTCTGGTCAGAAGTCTAAATCAGTAATTAAATCGTTATTTATAAGATCATTGCAACTTAAATTAATTTTGTCGAGTACATGAAATTTGTATAATTCTTTTTATTGATTGTCCGGAAATAGTCGTAAGTAAAATGAGTCGAAATGAGGGGAGCGATTGCAAATTTATGTACATAGGATCTCACTGAGTAACCATAAGAAATCTGCACTGACTTCTTTATTCAAATTGATCCTCTGTTATGTTGCTAATGACTAAAAGTAATTTTCAGCCAATCATCAAACCTCTAGATTTATTCGTTTTTGCAAAAATGCGGTTGCCACCTCGTAACTTTGAACTCATTTTTTATAAAAAATTTATAAATATTTGAAAATTATCAAAGTGAACAGTCAGTTACTGATTA
This sequence comes from Druceiella hillmani, assembly GCA_039881145.1. Lineage (NCBI taxonomy): Eukaryota > Metazoa > Arthropoda > Insecta > Lepidoptera > Hepialidae > Druceiella > Druceiella hillmani. The sequence goes on from JAYKKI010000015.1 coordinate 39,329,935, forward strand.
GAGTTACATTCTATATTTTTTATAATTTTCTGACCAACCATAAGGCAGCCAATAACAATTTGAAAAAATTAGTAGTAGTAGGTGGTTTTTCGGGGCTAGTTCTTGAATAGATATATATACAACGGGTGGAACAAATTTAAATAATAAAAATTATTCCTAGCATTGTAATCTGATAAAATTGTAGACTTAAATATTCATAATACACTGCGCTATTTACAAATTATGACAAGTTCACAAAATTGCGTCATTTGTATCGGTTGAAATAAAGTGTTATACTGCTTCTTGATGTTACTATTGTAAATCACGATCATTTTATTTTATTTTGAAATAAGAGTAGTGTCACGTGTTTATTGACTTTCAAATAAATAATGTTGTGTTTATTAATTTGTGTTGTGTTCATTAATTTGTGTATAATTTTGTATATTTGTTACGTTGTTGTAATCTACAATAGTGCAAAATGGAAGGGGAAACGAATAGATCAAGTAGATGCATAAATTGTAATCGAAGTGAAAAAAATTGTATACGAATTAAAACAGATGAAGAAGTTCTTAAATACATAATGAACTATTTGCAAAGAACACCGTTCAAACAGACTCTTTATTTTGCAATAAGTGCCTATTATTAATGTACGAGTATACGCAGAGACAAGCGGATGAATCAAGCAGTGATGTTTACAAGAATGATCCTAGTTTTTACGCACAGGAAAAAAACAATACTGAAATAGAATAAGTGGAACTTTCGCTAAAAATAATTAAGATAACACATACTTGTTATACTATATGTGAATAAACGAAAAAATATTGTTATCGTGCCATTAGAAGTCCGTATTCAAGCATATTGATACCGTGATTTTTATACCAAAAGGAAACCGTTATTGTCAAAAGTATTTAATAAAAAAATATTTCTTCCATGATGAATTTCGACTATTGCGAGAATGTTCCAATTACAGCTCCATGGATACAAGAGAAGTACTTAAGTTTTTAAATATTTTGCTCATAACGTTGATTTTTCCCTTAAGTCTCAAATTGGCAAATATTCTTTATCTGAAGGGAAACTTAAAACATTCACAGGCCTAACTGGGAAAACATTAATATGCTGCGGGAAATGCTTACTAGAATGGAAAATGGTGAGGCTTGCACAATTACTCAAGCGTTGGTCATATTTTTGTTTAAATTAAAAAATGGAACTTCAAATGATATGGTTAAAAAATTATTTGGTTTAGAAAAGGAACAGTATGTGTCAGATTAGTTTCATCAGATAATAAGAGCTTTCGAAAAGGATATAAAACCGGATCATTTTGGGATTATTGCAAAGTCCAGACAAGATCTAATAATTAACGAGACTGCTTACGTAGCAAAAACTCTTTTCCAAATAAAACAGACCTCGCTGGATTTAATTTTCGACTGTACATATGTTCGACATGAAAAAGTAATAATAATGTTTGTCAACGAAAATTAGTTTTTGGTCAAAAGAAAGTTCCTTTATGAAAACATTTTACCATCGGTACTACAAATGGTTACTTTATTGATATAGCAGGCCCATTTAATGCAAATACCAACGACGCTGCTATAATGAAAATTTACTAGAAAATCCAAATGGATTAAAATCGATTATGAGACGAAGTGGCTGGTGATTTGTCGATAGAGGATTTGGAGATGTAAAAAATATTGAAAACCTAGGATATAATATTTAAATGTCAGCATGAAGGGAAATCTCAAACAACTACTGAAGAAGCAAATAATTCAAGGCATGTCACAAAAACGATGGTTTATTGAGGCAATACATGGGTCTATCGGTCAGAAATGTTAGTTGCTGCATCACAAATTGGATAACAAGTTATTGCCTGTAGTTAGGTCGCTGTGCCGTATTGCTGGATTCTTACACAATACGTTTGGGAAAAGATTGAAATGTGACTCAAAACTTGTCGACACTATAATTAATTATAAGAGAGAACGTGAAACACAACAAAATTTATTAAAAGGCTTGATTGAAGCAAACAAATATTCGCCGCAAAAACCCTTCACAATATTATCTTCCACTTCCCTCATATATTTCCCAGAATTAACAGAAAACGATCTTTTAATACTCTTAACAGAAGTATATCAGACGTCACAAGCAGTATGTTACCTTGATGAGCTGCTGGACGAGAATAACGATATTAATATTATCTAAAAGAAACGTTCGTTCTCGACAAGTTAATAGCAAGGTTTATCAATATTTTATTGAATATGAACAAATATTAACAAAGATAAGGGAATCAAGAGGTATACCCGCGATTGTGCTAATGGAAATAGGACTGTAGGTTGTTGCTCACACTTGGCATCAATAATTTATTATTTATCATATGGCCGTTATCTATCCAAAATTGTCAAGATTTCCGAAATATTAATATATGTATTTGATGCTACAAACATTACTACAATTATAGAAGAAAATAGTGACATAGATTGAATTATTTGGTATTTTTTTAGATAAAAATTAAAAATGTTTAATATTTTGTGGCAAAGGCTGTTTTTATTTTGATTTTAGTAACTTTTAATGGACTAGCCAAAATACATTACGTGGCTATCTACATAGAATTTTGTAATTTTAAATATGTTCCATTCATTGCATATATATGTACTTGCTATGAATTATAGTTGAGCAATTAGTGATTATACATGATTTTTTTGGTGTACTACTATAACTAAACCTAACTAACTAGTAACTAGTGTAACTAGCCTCGAAAAACCACCCCTAATTTTTAAAATTTTTATTTGCTGCCTTATGATTCGTAAGAAAATTATGAAAAAATTATCAGTAGCTGCCCTGTCGCTTTAGTAATTTTCAAATATCTATCATAGTTTTACAAAAAAAAACGATTTTAAAGTTTAGGGGTTGCAACACCTTTTTTGCAAAATGGAATAATGATAGACGTTTAATAATTGGCTGAAAATTACTTCCGGTTACTACCAATATAGCAGAGGCACCAATTTCAAAAAAAGACGTTAGTGCAGATTTCACATGGAAACCCGGTGAGGCCCTTTGTATGAGAAGATTTAAATTTTCATGCGAGTCATAATAGGGTTTAATAAGTTGTAAAATTATACTAAAGAAAATGTTTTATGAATGTATCTATACATCTCTAACGCTTCTAATATTTTTATCGTCTTGGGACATATATTGTGCCAAAGAGGTACGATTTGTTTATGCGGTTGATTACGACTGATAATAATCTAAATAAATTTAACTTTTGTTGTATTTAAAAGGACCTTTGAATTATAAATATATTCGAAAAATGTTTAATTGTAAAATAAATATTAAAGTAATTCAAGTTAAATTATACAAAAAAAAAATTTGTGAAGCAAATTACAATTATTACAGGGCGAATATAACTCACACTATTACGAGGTGCGTAGTCCACATTTGAGACGGTGATGATCCGTGCGTTGACAGTATTGAGGTTCGAATCAGGTTTTTGAAAAAAATGCGCTGCTGGCGTTAACTACTCGATGCTACTTGCTTCGCTGATGGAAAAGAAACTGTTGCCAAACTGGGCCTATACAGACTGATTAATAATTTAGATTTGTTTATGTTTGAAAATGTGATAAAAAGTGTTGATGCTCCTCCGCGAACTGTGTGGCTTCTGAGTGCAAGTGCTTTGGATCTATTTGTTTTGCGATGAATACCTTATATTGATGGAGATTCTTTTTTGTTCACAAGTCGTCTTTTTGAATTTCTTTTTAAAATCCCATTACTGCCATCAAAATATTGTAACTACTTTAAAATGTGGCATTTTAAAAAGAGATCATTATTATTATTAAATATTATTTATTATTAAATTATAACAAATCAATTTTAATTATTAAAAAACTAATTTATTATAATTAAAAAAATAATTACTTGGGTGATGAATGACGCGGAATAAGATTGAATTGAACTGAGATGACCTGAACCCCGCGGTGCTTTCGTCTAGAATATATAAATAGTGAGAAATGAAAAGGTAATTGAGAGTAGAGTTTACTGATGAATCATGAAAGCGGGCTTCGTCATAGTATAGTAATGCTCTGTGAGTTTGACTGCGTTATCGTGTTAATATGAGAATCATAAAAGAGGTGATGAATAATAATAGTACTAGCTAGTACAGCGTATAACATTTCGAAAGACAATTTTTTGTTTTTTTTGTGCTAAATTGTCTTGTTCCAGTTGGACGTACTCCATTTCACATATTTGACTTAACTTAATGTGATATACGTTTCGCCATGAGAATAAAAAGCTTAGAGTTGAGAGATGTGGTTAGCAAAAACTCGTATACATCGCAAAAAAAACGAAATCATTGGTATGGATTTGGACTGATAGAGCCCTTTGTTAGAATATTGTCCATTATATCCGTTTTCAGTACATTCTCATAGGTCGTTGAAATTGCATTAAATTGTTCATTAATTGTAAAGCTGTTAGTAAATTATACAAAATGTGACGGTTACTTATTTCAAATTCACTATCTGGGATTACGTAATAATAAATCGGTTATATACAGTTATTGCATTGGCGGGGATTGTTGTTAGGTTATGCCTTTCCTGTCAGTTTTCCTGATTAATTATTGACGATTTTCTTGTGAGGTTTTGTCTGGATATGGTAATTGGTCTTAGCAGTAAAGGAGATTTTGTAAAGTTTGAACGTCGCTCTAAAGGTTGCAAGACAAAATTGTGTGACCAAAGAAAAATAAGTCCATTGTTCTTTTCTGTTTATATCATATGTTTGTATCACGTTTATAGCATTATATGTTAGAATTAATATCAAAATAATGTATTTAATGTACTACTAGCGCCTTCTATGTGGTATCGTTTGTAACTACCTACCTAAGGTTAATATTAAGAAATAAATTCAGTCTTTGATCAACTACCGTACACGTTTTTTTAGGTTATGGGCCCAGACCCACATTTGCTAAAATCTTTTTGATTTTCTCGTGCGAAAGTAACTATGTCGACGTCGGGGTACTTAGTAAATGTGCCGAAACTCAAAGGACGCGAAAATTACGACGATTGGGCGTTTGCAACAAGTAATTTCTTGTTACTTGAAGGCATTGACATTGAAAATGTACCGGCAATTATCAGTGAATCTGAGAAGAAAAAAGCTAAAGCAAAACTCGTTATGACAATTGACTGTTCATTATATGTGCATATAAAAAGTGAAACTACAGTGAACGGTGTGTGGAAGAAATTAAAACAGTTATTTGACGACACGGGGTATCAACGAAAAATAAGTTTGCTACATTGATTTCAATACGCCTCGATAACTGCGAATCCATGACATCCTATGTATCTCAAGTGGTTGAGACAGCACATAAATTGAAAGGGACAGGTTTCGAAATCACAGACGAGTGGATTGGGTCATTACTTTTGGCGGGACTTCCAGATAAGTATTCACCGATGATAATGGCAATAGAACACTCTGGAATAGCCATTAGCGCTGACGTCATTAAAACAAAGTTACTTGATATGTGTTCGGAGGTTGGCACTACTGGAATCGACTCTGCCTTTTGGTCAAAACAGCGAAATAAAAAAGGCAACACTGACAAGCAAATGTCAAAGTTAACCAGCAGTAAACAAATAAAGTGTTATAATTGCAAGAAGATCGGCCACTACAAAAATACGTGTCCTGAATTAAAAGCAAATAAACAATTGAATGCTTTTAGCGCGGCGTTTTTCAACGGTTATTATAACACAGAAGACTGGTAGATCGACTCAGGCGCAAGCGCGCATATGACGTCAAACCAAAAATGTTTACTCCGAACTCGACCAGTACACGAACCTAAAGAAATCGTAGTGGCAAATCAAATGACGGTGCCTGTAGTTAGTGTTGGTGAAACACACTTAACGACATGCGTGAACAGTTCTCAGTATGACGTGATTGTGAAGGACGTATTGTATATACCCAATCTCACGGCAAACTTATTATCCGTAAGCCAACTTATAGCTAAAGGAAATAAAGTTGTATTCAAAAAAGATACCTGTTTGATATACAACCAAGTGAATGAGCTTATTGGTACAGCAAATTTGATAAATAGAGTGTACAAGTTAAACCCAAAAAAATTCAAGAACTCGTTATCGGCAATGTCAACATGGCATAAAAGGTTAGGACATATAAATAGTAAGTCCTTACAAAAAATGAAAGAAGGAGCAGTAGAAGGAGTTTCTTTTCACAAGAAAGCTGACATACAGATACAGAATTGTGAAGTGTGCTGTGAGGGAAAACAATCACGTTTCCCTTTCCCACTAGCAAACCATAGAAGTGAAAAACTACTGGATGTAGTACACTCAGATTTATGCGGGCAGATGGAGACCAAGTCAATTGGTCTGGCGAAGTACTTTCTTCTGTTTGTGGATGATGCCAGCAGAATGACTTTTGTCTACTTCTTGAAGGAAAAGAACCAGGTGTTCCAGCATTTCAAAGAATTTCGAAGTTTAGTTGAGAATCAAACTGGAAATAAGATAAAAATACTGAGAACCGACAATGGAGGTGAATTTTGTTCACGTGAGATGGAAAGTTACTTAAAACAAGTAGGTATTGTCCATCAGAAGACCAATCCTCACACTCCAGAGCAGAATGGACCCTCAGAGAGGTTCAACAGAACTATAGTTGAACGGGCAAGATGTTTATTGTTTGAAGCAGGTCTCGACAAAAGTTTTTGGGCTGAAGCAGTTAATACTGCAGTTTACCTAAAGAACAGAACACCAGCCGCCAGTTTAGGCATGATGACACCATTTGAGAGGTGGACAGGTGAGAAACCAGACCTCAGCCATGTTAGAATTTTTGGCAGTAAAGTAATGGTGCATGTTCCCAAAATACAACGACAAAAATGGGATAAGAAGGCTGACAGATTAATTTTAGTTGGGTATCCAGATAATGTGAAAGGATATAGATTGTATAACCCAAGAACTAAAAAAGTTACTACGAGCAGAGATGTCATCATTATGGAGAAAATGGAGTTGGACGAAGCTCAGATTGTAGTAAACGATTGTGAAAATAAGTCAAAGAAAGATGAAAACTTAGAAGAAGATGAAAGTTTAATAGAAAATCCAGGTTCAGATCCAAATGATTCAACATATATTTGTGAATCATCGTCTACCCAAGATGACTCGTATCAATCTGTTACTGAAGAAGAGTCTTTTGCAGAGAATGAAGTTCAAATTGAAGCTAAGCGTAAAAGAAAGCTAGTAGAAAGATATGGGATGACCAATCTCTGTCTTCTGGATAATCTGGAATCATGTGATGAAGAACTCAGTTATGAAGCAGCAATAAATGGACCAGACAAGGAACAGTGGAGACAAACGATGGAAGATGAACTGAAAGCTTTCGACGATAATCAAGCATGGACGTTTGTAGATAGGAAAGAAGCTGATAGAGTAATACAGTGCAAGTGGGTATTCAAGAAAAAGTACGAAAGTGATAATAGTGTGCGATATAGAGCAAGACTGGTGGCAAAAGGTTTTACCCAAAAAGAAGGTGTAGATTACGCTGACACATATTCACCAGTGCTTCATTACTCTACACTAAGGTTTCTATTTGCTTTAAGTGTCAAACTTAACCTTGAAATTATTCACTTAGATGTAACTACAGCATTCCTAAATGGTTACTTAAATGAAAAAGTGTATATGCAAGTTCCCCCTAATTTAGATTGTAAAGAAAATAGTGTTCTTAAATTAAATCGTGCAATTTATGGTCTAAAACAATCAGCCAGGGCTTGGAACGAAAGAGTAAATGATTCTTTATTAAAATTAAATTTTGTTAAGTCAAAGTTAGAACCATGTCTGTATATAAAAAATTGTGAAAAGGAGCAGATCATAATAGCAATTTTTGTTGATGATTTTTTCATTTTTTCAAACAGTAGTAATATGGTTAAGGAGTTAAAAACAAATTTAATGTCAAAATTTAAAATTAAGGATTTGGGGCAATTAAAACTATGTTTGGGTATGAGAGTAAAAATGTATCAGAATGGCAATATTTCCTTAGATCAAGAAAAGTTTGTAGACCATATTTTAAGTAAATTTAATATGACAAACTGTAAAGTTGTTGGTACTCCTATTGAGAAAAATTTAAAACTAGAGAAAAGTGTAGATGTTTGTAAACAATATCCATTCCAACAACTAATAGGAAGCTTAATGTACTTAAGTGTTTTGACTCGCCCAGATATTTCCTATAGTGTGAGTTTTTTGAGCCAATTTAATAATTCATATTCCTATACTCATTGGAAGCATGCGAAACGCATCCTAAGATACTTATGTAAAACTAAATCTTATGGCCTAATGTTTATCAAAGATATTTGTAAATTAGAGGGTTTCGTTGATGCAGATTGGGCTTCAAACACACTAGATAGGAGATCCTATACAGGTTTCTACTTTAAACTTTCTGGAACTGTTATTTCATATGAATGTAAAAAACAACGTACTATAGCCTTATCAAGTACAGAGGCAGAATATATGGCAATTGCCGAAGCCTGTAAAGAGGCTATTTATTTAAAAAAACTTGTTTTCTCAAATTGTAAACAGTTGTGATTATGTAATTATATTGTATAATGACAATCAAGGCGCTCAGAAGCTGTCTGAAAATTCTTTATTTAATAAAAGAACTAAGCACATAGATGTGCGTCATCATTTTGTTAGAGAAGCAGTTGCTAACAATCTTATAAAGATAGTCTACATGCCAACATCTGAAATGCCAGCAGACTTGCTGACCAAGGGTTTACCTGACCAAGGGTTTTTTGACCGAAAATAAAGATCGTATAGTAATCACTCTTTAATGATTACTATACGATCTTTATTTTCTTCCCTCGCTTCCCACCCCCACTTACTCATCCCTTTATTCTTTCCTAAACTCTCTGTTACTTCTTTTATGATCATTTATCTTTCCTTTTTCTTCGTCATTTCTACACATTCTCCATCCTATCGGAGTAGGGTGTATGTGTTGAGGAATAAGACAGTGATAGAAATTTGAATAAATTTGACTGCTTTACTATCAGTCTGCTATATGTATTTTATTTTCTTTATGATCTTACTTTTTAAGATATAAACTTACATTTACTCTCGTGATAAAAGAAATTTTTCATATTCATATTTTTATGAAACTACCGCTCAAAAATCCTAAATACAAATTCAATATTCTAATTTTACTTAATTTCTATAAACATTACACATTTATTCCATTGGTTATTTAATTTTCTGCGATTTTATGCTATGATTGTTAATAGGTAAAGTTGGTATTCGGCATGATTTTTATCTTCACAACTCTAAAGATACTAATTGTGCCGTAAATAACACATGGAATACTATATAATATAGTGCTAAATATATATATATATATATATATATATATATATATATATATATATATATATATATATATATATATATATATATATAATAATTAACATGTTAATTTCAAACATACGCAAAAAATTATTAATTAATTTTTGTGTTTTATCATTAAAAATTAATCGAATTCGAAATCATCGGTGCATTTAAAAATTATCCGTATTACTAATTAACGACACTGCTAATTAACCTGGAATTGTGAGTAAATATTTAGTTAATAGAACGTACTTCTAAATGAAACTTCGATTATTGGGTAGAGTGAAACTTTGGATTTTTGGAAATATGCAGTTACCCACGGTATATCACTGCTGTTTTACGGATCTGTTGTAGTGTATTGCTGAAATTAGTTTATGGTACCAATTTAGTTTTACGAGTTAACCATAAATACGGGATGAAGAATGCCATAACATTTATGGGTTAAACAGTTTGAGATTTTTTCAAAATGATTACTGATCACTTTAAACATTTTGGTTTATTTGTGGAAAATTCGTTATTGGATTTTTTATTAGAATATTTCTAACCATAAAATTAGTTGATTGTAATAAAAAAATGCACCCGTATGTTTTACACGATAAAGTTATAACAGTTTCGCTGTAGTTGACGAGACTCGGAAGCATCCATATAAAGAAAAACTTCAAGGGGCGTAATTCCAACCGCGTCAATAGTGGTGTTTCTTTATATTTAATTTCGTTAAATAGCTGAGAGTTGCAAGTAATAGCGCGTTATAACATACAGGTCAGCGGCACTCTCGCAAATGCAAATATTTTTAAAGCCAAGAAATTCAAATAGCCAGTTTTTAGAAGAGACCGTTTAGGAAATGAAGAACTGTCAAACTGTATTTTAATTCATTTTAATAACCATTCAAAAATAAAAAGGTTCAGATACCTATGTTTTCATTGCGTTTATTTCTTAAGTACACAATATGATTTTAGGAATGAAATGTTACGGGAAATGGTTTGTAAAGTGCCCTGTATATGTTGTTCTAAGCCTCGATTGATTTCGTATATGTTGCTCTAAGTCGACTAAAAATTTTAATTTTTTAAATTTAGGAATTGACTAAGTATGTGCCAAGTAAACCACATTCGAATATTGTATATAATATATGAACCGACGAATTTCTCCTTATTACTATACATATTCTGTGCCTATTGTAAAATTAACATAATAACACTTATCTTGACAATATTACAATCTTAAATTATATTGTAAATGCGAAAGTATTTTTCCTTGTTATTTCTTCAGGTCGAATTTCTACTTTCAATCCGGTAAATCTCATCCCCACTAACATTTTAATCTTAATATTATAAATGTAAAAGTGTGTTTGTCATAAATTCACATCGCAACAGAATTGTAGATCGACTTGATGTTTTGCAAAAAGCTGGCGGGTTCGTAAATAACATAGGCTAATTTTCATCCCAGAAAATCTCATCCCAACTAATATTATAATACTACTTAATACTTTAAATGCCAAAACATATTTCTTTTTTTCTTCCACTTCGAAACGGAGCAACAGGTCGATACGTTTTTTTGGGCAGAGGTAGTCGGTGGATCAGGATATAATTTAACCTACTTTTTATTTCCAAAACTCTCATTCGTTCGGGAAAATTCTTATTTGAAGCAAGAAAGTACACAATGGATATAAGGAAACAATATCGCAACGGAGTCACAGATAGATATGAATTTTGAAACGCTACATACGCAATATAAGGTAGCAACAGAATCACTCACTTAATCCCTAACTTAGAGGGAAATATTTTCATTTTCATTGTCATTTGTATTATAAAGTCATAAAAAAACTAACCAACTTTTGCTAATGCAAAGTCGCAGATAATCGTTACTATTTTGTAGATAAAATGTGTTTGTCTTTTATATAGATGTTTGAATAAATCATAAACTTTGAATAAATGAAACTCTGATTACGTTAGTCTTATTCTAAAATATAAGTTTGAAATGTTTATAGAGGACACGTATCGTTTCATTCGTTTGTATATATTCGAAATTAAAATGAAAAATAAAAGCAAATGGACGGAATAATTCAAATAATTCTTATGAGTAAACTTATTAAAATAATTTACTAGAACGAATAAGTGAAATGCATTAAACAGTCGCATAAATATATTGAAATAGATACTAATAATAATAAAGCTCATAGATTGTAATAGATACTAATAATAATAAAGCTTATACCTGATTATGCATATAACACTAGGATGATTACGGTAAAGAAACTTTAAAACTGAACATTTACTCACATTTACACAAAATACGAAACCTGTCAAGTAAGAGTAGAATCAGCGCAATGATTTACCGCACACACTTAAGCAGTTTACATAGCATTTATATTAAACTGCTTGAAAATATTAATTTTTGATATTTTCAAAGTAGAATTAAAAATATTTGTGTATATTTCATAAGGCCATGTATATATTGCCATGTAAGAATATGAAAAACATAACTAGAATCATTGATTGCTACAGTTTTCCTAAACCTTTCGAGTGGGATTCTGAAAACTCTTAATTTTTCATAATTTTGGATTGAGTATTCACAAAATTAGGATGCATTATTTTCCATATATTTTTTTCCTATTTTTCTGAATATGTCTGATGACATGGCACTTAAAATTTTAAAAAAATTACCCTTATAACAAGTCCTTTCAAACGGTACCTCCTATTATATTTTGAATTTAGAAGAATTTCTAGTTCTGAGTGATTTACCGAAAATTTTGAAGTATGTGCCAGTTGATATGTTTTACCATCATGTCAAATTTCAAGTTTTTACGTCAAATGCTTTCTGAGAAAAAAAAACTGCTATTACAGACAAAGTGAGGATCTTATTATGTTTCCGTTTTTCGTTTCTCAGTATAACGTTAGCATCATTCAACTGTTAAATATTAATCTTAATGTGAAATATACTTCGAAATAAAATATTTCAATTAGATAAAAATATTTAGCAAAACTCCGAATGATTTACATACAACGATATCACGCCAATATTATAAACAACATCGTTAATATTTGTATTCAGAGCGGTCACAATACGATTGACTTGATGCGAATCTCGACTCAGAATGACAAGCCGGCATCAAGAACATGGGAGAAACTTTTTTGAATAAATATTGTTATTTTTCACTTTTGCTATTGCGTCCATCTAAAATATATTCTATAAAAATTAAAGAGGAGCATTTTAATATTTTTTTACCATTTTAAATTAAAATATAATTGTTTGGAATGAATCCTCTAAACTTATCCTTTTTTTACGATTGTGGCGAGGAATGAATTGCAATAATCCGATTTTCATGAAATAAATTTATAAAACCAATAAAAAGTAATCTTTTACAATTATAGGTATAGGTTTGGTTCATTTTTCTATATAATTATATTACATATTCCCAGAGTTTAGAATAAACTTGGCGAAAATGAAGATTTTTTCGTAAAAAATGTAAGCACACCCTTACATCAGTGTTTTCTTAATTTCGTTTCTCCAATAAAAAAATTAGTTAAATGAGTAACAATCACTAAAAATATACCAGATTACAATTTCTATACTCATTTGTTGGAAGTAAGGATTAGGACAACAGATGGTAACAAAAATATCAAACTTACTGCTATAACAAATCCATAATTTAATTTTTTTTCTGTCGCAACCGATCGGCTTTAGAAATCAATCTTACAATCTTGTAATATATGCTCGATGACTCATAGCAACATTTAGTCCCTATTTGTTCAGTATTCAGAATAATTTGCAAGTAGGATGTTTTTCGAAAATTTTTCTATACATATATATAATTGTACTATATTTTAAATTTTTTTTAATTTTTTATTTATCGATTTTGTAAACATTTTTGACCTTAGCAGGTTTAGTCAGGGCAGCTGTTACGTTTCACTTGTTTAGGACGTATAACCTGAGCTCAGCTTTCCTTCGTCAAACGACATAATATTTTCCATTTACTCCTTTCTCCTACCTTAAGTAAATTATTAAATATTTGTACACACATATATACGCTAGCATACCTCTATGAAATGCTATGGAATGATTTCTTCTATTTGCACGGAACACTACAATTAAAAACAATTGGTAATTTTGTACTGTAGATACCAAACACTTAAGACTCTCTAGCGAACTACATAATGTAAACCTGTTCCCTGCAGATTATATTATTTAATCAGCCTTTTCTGACCTCTCATAATACTAAACAGATTCGTAGTACCTAGAAACACATTAGAAATCAATGCCCATATATAAGAAAATTTGTTTATATTTAAGCCTAATTTACATTTTTTCACGCTCGCATGTCGATCTAAATATGATTTTTAGTTTCGTGGAGTAACTGAAATGAAAAGATCTATTTCCAACCAATTTGAAACTTCATTAATTTTCTGTTAACAAATACTAATGAAGCATTTATTAACGAAAACTGTTCACAAATCAGCAGAAACGAAGATTCATTCACAGTTTAATTGGTCTTTGAAAGAGAGAGGGCCAAAATTTGATAGTTTCCCATTATCCGGTGTGATGTTTTATAAAATTTTAATTAAATTTATATATTAATGGAATGTTTTATTTCAATTACCGTAAAAAATATTTAAAAAACATTTTGTCACTAATGAAAAAATGTTTGTCACTTACAAATAAAACATATTTTTTCAACAACATATGGTTGAAATAAATTTTGATACAACCGAAGAAGTACAAATTTGAGTCTAACGCTCGAATTTTAAATCATGTAAGCTGGACAATCTTACGGCGGATAAAATAATTTTCAAAATCGCTGATTTATTTTTCAAAACTTGTTATCAAATTTGTATTTAATTGGACGAACATGACACTCAAAGATAATTTTGGGATCATAAATAGTTGTCACTTAGTAGTTACATTGTAACATAAGTTTTACTTCCATTTTCGTCTAATCTATAACATAATACGTAAGATCAAAGTAAACCAAAACCTAACTTACTGTTTTAAGTACTCATCTATTGAAGTTAAATTACAATCCCAAACTTTATCTATTAACTATATAATATTAAGACAAAGATGAGGTCAAAGTGTAGCTTCAACTCATGTTCATATAAGATAACGCAATCTCAATCTCTTACATCATATCGACAATTTATATAAAGTTAGAAATACTTGTACCAACTATTGAATATAATAATTTAAGTTATAAAAGTTACAAAAACAAGAATCGATCGCAGTAACAGCATTTTATTCATGTATCTGTGAGTGCATTTAAATACATATTTACTAATTTTCAAAAAGTATGTTCAGCCAAACCATTCAGTTTTAATATTATTACTCAAAATTTACTCAATTCTGCTTACAAATTAAAGGTTAAGTCTGTAGTTTTTTATTGCGTAGAATATTAATTGAAACAGAAAATATTGCAAACTACAACTCTTATTGATAATGACCATAACTTCAGGTCCACGTTCTTTTATTTAAATAGAACCATAGTAATATATAACGGCTCTGGAGATCTACATGCTTATGTTAAAATCAATGTAATCGTCCTAAATGCCTGAACGCTCGCTTACAATATCAATGGTCCGGTCATCGCAACACAACAGAACTTCTTTTTCTCTATTCTGTTTTACACCGTTTGTCACTATCGGTTACAAACATGATATTTATATATTATATACAGCGATGTATCCTTTTCGCTGGAATTTTCATTAATTCTTTCTTAACCATAAACAAATTAATAGATCTGAATAAATACCTGAAAAACTGCAAAAACTTCATAGCTGATATCTTCTTAACACTTAGTACCAAAAAACCATCAGAAAAAATAAAATATGAAAATTTCGAGATATATATATATATATATATATATATATATATATATATATATATATATATATATATATATCGTTAAAAACAAAGATATGTCGGCCCAAAACTTTGCAAAAATTATACCTGTAATTTGTGCTTAATTTTAATTTTTATATATGTGAAACAAATACCTCCAAAATGAATTAAGTCTGTAACATCCTATGATCCTTTGATCTTAGATTAAGTTTTTCCCGGCATCAAATTTAAATGAAATATTTCGTAGTAATCACAACCTAGATTTGACTTTGTGGAATAATCTCGACGTTGACAATTTTACAGATAAAAGTAATTCGGTCTCGTAAAATTAATGTATTAAAAAAATAGAAAAAAATCACATACGCCAGAAAAATATGCAGGATGAGATTGAAAGTGTGGGGGAAAGTGCCGCAACAATCATAAAAATTAAAACAAGTCTTATATCAAAACCATGGTACACAATATTAATGAACGATACTAAAGAAGATATCATTTTCTGTAAAACTATATAAGATATTTTTCCAAACAAATTTCTTAGCATATTCCTTCTATTTGCCATTAGTGCTAAACTTTTTAATGAAAATATTTGCGAGCATGTGACTGTTATTAAAATCAGTAGTTCAGGAAAATATATTTGAATATTTTATTCTTCTCTCTTGGCAGTTTTCGCCAAGTAGTAGAATAAGCGGAATTAAACGGAAAGTGATTTTTAAGAGAGCTTTTTAAGCCTAGTAATGTATCACAGGTGTAGTCTACAAAAAACCTAAAATTTTTTCTAATCGTAGTATAGGAATTTTTCGCCAGGATTTTTATAAATTACCTAATGTTTTTCTTTCAAAATGTAATATAATTATTTTCATGTCTGTTTTTTTTTCTAATAAATATCGTATAATTTAAAAGAGATAAGAATAGAATTAACTAAATAACTACTGCCTAGTTTTAGACATTCTCTGCTTATTTTATTTAAATCATCTTGAAAATTGTTCTCATAGTTTCCTTTTAATTTTAATTTTCTTCAACATTAATATTGTATTCCGAAATTTTAAATTTCTTGAAAAAATTTCCTGTATGATTTCTCGTGTTAGTTCTTCAAATAGCTATAAATATTTACAAAAGAGTCATACGTCCCTTGAATAATAACAAATAAAAACAAATAAAATAACAACCCTCTAGAATTTAATATAACGTAAGAAATGACGGTCGTTTCCAGGAATAAAATGAAAATAGTTAACTTAACCATATTTTGAAATTTCTCTTTGATCAATAAATTATAATATATACTTCATTAAAGGTCTTCTTAAAATTGTGAACCTCGTTACTTGTGATAAGATTGCCTCTTTGATGTAATGGACTGCTTCCGTAATTTTTTTCGAGCTTTTCCTTTGAGTTTATCTAACGGGTGTATTGTACATCAGCTATTCCATTTGATCGCAAATGAGGAAATCCATTGGGGTCACGTAAGAAAATCTTGCCAAGTAATTAAACCACCACAGTCAATTCAACGATTTGGAACGTTTTAATAAAGCCATTGTTTCGCACCGAAAAAGAAAAGCACTGGGCAACCATTTTCTTCATTGATTATATTCTTCCTCATGCTATGAATAAATAATAGAATTGTTCCTGAAAAACTTTCACGGCACTATGCCATTAAAGTTTTGTAATATATAAATTCACGTTTAATGAATTTTTAGTGAGCCTTTTTGTTTAATTTTTGCTAGTTTTTCGGACATTTAATTGCACAAAAATGAACACCGTGTTAATTTATTTTATTTGACATATCAGGTTCCGCAAGTTGGCGTTTATCATGAAACTATAGGTGTTTAGCCTTCTAATAAGATTTTCTTCTTCAAGAGCATGTACTGACGTCTAATGATGTGGATAAAGTTATCCCCAATGAGTTAATTAAACTTTCAATTTCCAAATTCTGGAATAATGATTGAAGTTATTGGATCTTTTTAAAAAAACATAGAATCAGTAGTGTGATTTTACCGACCTTTTTTGGAATATACAATACTATTGTATGTTATTAAATTCAGAAAATCGCCACTATTTTTGCGAAACTCGTTTTTTATTGTCATGTGTATTCTAAAGTACTACTTCAAATGGGATACCATTTTCAGAGTTTTACCTTTTAAAATGAATTAGTATTTTTTTGATTCAAACTAGAAACTAAACTATTACAAAATTATTATATTTTATTTTTATTTTTTATTATTTTTTATTAAAGCTTTAATTATTTTAAAATTACTCATTTCCGAATGGAATAATATTACTTTTTAAAAAAATAAGTCGAATTTCCAATAACTCTGCATAGGTATGTGCATTTGTGGGTTTTTGTTATATATACTAAAATAGTTCTCCCTATTTCTATATTGAAATGATAGATGAATAATTATATTTATATGGTTTATGGATAGACAAATAACACGGTATACAGCAGACATGTGCATAAAAATTATCATTACTTAAACTTGTGACCGTTATGAAAAAAACTTACAGTTTTGGTTCTTTATTAAAATGAAAGAACTAATTAATCTTTCAATGTATATCACTATAATGAAGAAGGAATAATTGTGTGACATGAAATCAAATAATAGACGCAATTGTCATGAATTTACATTTTGTTCTATTCATACTTATCTATTATAATATATTTGCATGATATATCTATTATAATATATTTGCATGATATATCTATTATAATATATTTGCATGATCTATTAATATTTTTTTCAATCATTCATTATTACAAATTATTTTTTAGAACAGATAATATTATTAATAAATAAATAATTTTGCTTATTTTTACCTCTATGACTAGAAAACAATGTTTTGTAACAACACGGAAACATTCATAACAAAATCAACATTTTTTTACGTACTTTAATAATTACAATTAATGCATATGGAGGACTGGTTTTGCTACTAAAGCAATCTCTTATAGTCAACGTGAACACCAGTACAACCCCGCTCAATGAGCCACCGTCAATCGAACCCGAATCAATGCGATGCGTCGAGCCGTCAAAGGCCGTACGCCTTGTGATCAGCCCAAAACACCACGGTAACGACATGCCGAAAACTTTGACCCAAAATGCCGAAAAGCGTTATCATTTATCGCAAAATGTGTCTTCGCGCTGTACACTCACTTAAAAGGTTAAAATTGTGAAATAATAAAATATTTGAATTTCAATCGAAAAGTTACTATAACAATGCTCAGCAAAGTTTAATAGGATATATTGGGGATTTTGTAAAACTAGCTTTAGCTTGCGGTTTCGCTATTCTATAAAAAAGTACATAGACGTCAATCAGGCCTTTTAAATAGTTGTAAAGTAAGTATTATTATGAACATAGTTTATCAGATCAATGTTTAACATTTTGTTTGATGCAGTGTGGCGCGTCGCGCTTTTTATGCAATCGTAGTTGAGGCGAAAATGTCGAGCAATTAACCCATGAATTTGGCATGTTGACTGGAAAATGTTCCGCTACTTTCTACGACTGAAGTACGCATAGAGAGTAGTATGTTATGCAAGGGGTAAATGTGTGGCGCGCGTGCCACGTCTACTTATCATCTAGTTTTATTACGTGATGTGTGTTTATGGCGATCTTTGCATCGTGAATCAGGCGGGAATTAGAAATTAGAAGAACCCTTACTTGAGTTCGATTAGAATTCATTTTTTTATGTAACCTGTCTGATAACTTTCCTAAAATAGTCTTGAATTCTTGGCTTAAAATTTGTTAGCGAATCCAAAATTTATAACATGATGTCGTTAATGTTGAGCTTTTTAGGCGTTATATAATTTTAAGTTTAACAAAATATTCTGAGTTTACGTATTTAGAGTTCTGTCTAGGTTGAAAGTAGTTTATATTTTTTTGTTCTTTGATTATTCCCGATAAATTAGATCAGTCATTAGCTTCTAATAATGAATTATTGCTACAAATTATTAATAGTTTACCTGCTGTTTACTTCTGCTCTAATTTATTAATTCTGATGGGTGATTATGCAAATTTTGAGTTGTTACATTAGGATGGTAATTAATTGCAAATGTAACTTTCTTTTGCACATAAGCATTAAAAAATGGCATTTTTGTATTTATAGAAAATGTTTAAGGTGCACGCTATTTCTACAATTGTAAAACTGTATCACAAGTACGTATTAGAGTTAGTACAGGATGTAGATTACATGTCCTTAACTTAATATGGTTGATCAATATAATTTATATTTAATATAATACTGTAAATCAGGACGTAATTTTTTGCTATTTATTGACTTACTGACTACTTGACTCTTTTTTTCTTATTTTCTAAAATATAATTTCAAGGGGCAAGTCAATGAGAAGTGATACAATTCGGACAAAGGTTTAATACAATATAAAGGTTTAAACTTAACATTCAGATTAGGATAGCAATATTAAATTAAATTTAACTCGCTTATATTTTAATAAATTTATGTAATTTGTTCACTACTGATTTAAAATCAATCTATATTTTCATAAGCTTTCAATAAAAATCGAATATTTGTGAGTAGCCATCTATCTAGTGTGTCCGTCTGATAGCACTTGAGATAATATAAGCATATTATGTTACAGATGATTTCTGCCGGGTGCACTGGTATATAATTCTATTTTATAGCCATTTTTTGGTTAATATATATGATTATTTTCAACGAACGAAATAATCAGGCTAAAATCCGCACAACTAATTTTGTTTTGAATAATACGAACTTTAACATGGTTTGAGACATTGGTTCCTCTTGGAAAATTAGAACCCTTTGGAGTTTTAATTAATTATATCCTGTTTTTTAAATTTTATTCCATAATCTTCTACAACATATTTAAATTTTTTAATTTATTATAATTGGCACACAAATATTTTTATACCCGTGAATATTGCCACTTCACATATTTTAATTTTATTAATAATCAAAATCAAATTTAAAAATATCCGCTAATCTATTATGCTACTTTACCTCGAAATCGTGGTGAGCGATGATAAATGTGCGAACCACAGAATATCTCTGTAAAGATTTTGAGTAGAGTTGGAATTGTGTTATTAGCACTTCAAAAAATCTAAGTTCGAAATCGGTGACGTATGCACTTCCGGAAACCAATCATGTTATTTTATTATGACTAAATAATTTTTTTTTCTATTATTTGCATGGCACTAAATTGCGTATTACGTTTAATAAATTTAAATGTAGCAGGTATTAATGGCTAAACAAATTAGAAGACTTCAATATATTACAGTAATGAACGAATATTAGTATGTGTATAAAAAATGCACAATTTTTAGAAATAATGTAAAATTTTATGTACATTATTAAATAAAATGTGGGGAATTATGCAATAATAATTTTACCTCAATTTACCTTGGTATTTTGAAAAATAAGATTTGTATAAAACATATTTATTAATGTCGTTCGAAATAGATCATTGACAGGCAATATCAATTAAAATATTTTTATAAATTTGTCTTTTAGTTTAAACCTTAGATATTCAAATTATAATAATATTTTTTTTAGTGTAGACAATTGATGATTATATTAAAATATTATTTCATTTATTTTTTTCTTCACTATATCCATTAATTAGATCATGCGGAATGTATCATGGTCATTTCATTAAACTTAATAGCTTCGTTGTTTATTAGGACCATCGTGCGTTTTATCGTTTAATTTTGGTTCAAAAAACTAAATAAGATGTTGTTTATACATTACGGAAATATAGGTAGGTCTAAAATTAGAAGAGAGGGCAAATATTTTCTAAAATAATAAAATCGCGAAAGTTTTGATTATCATGACCTAAAACCGACGAAACTCTATTGGCAAGAACGTGTTTCTGTTAGTCAGTTTTTTGTATCGCATGTAAATAATAAATTAATAAATATTTTAATATTTACGGATGTAGTACGTTAGTAGAATATAAGTTTCCTTAAAAAAAATAAATTTGGAAATAACGGCTAATTTCTACTGCTGTTTAACACGATATCATGGTGATTGAATTATATAGAAACGAGAACGGATTTAATACTTCCATTATGATTATGACGTAAAGTGATTGTGTGCACGGTATTGTAATCCGCGAATTTAAAATTCATTTGTTGTAAACTGTCGACAGGTGTTTATACAATTTGGCGAACATACCAGTTTTTTATGCCTTTGTATCCTGTGGTCAATAATATATGAAATACATAATGCTATCCTAATGGCAAATAATTGGTTCAGAAAGTTCAAGATCGAGGATAATAATCTTAAATGTCATCCTGGTAGTTTGCAAAAACGATCTTGGTAGTTTGCAAATTCTCAATGCATAAAAATTGTTGTACATGCTATATTGAACATATTAAATACATTTAAAGCTTCTAGATATCTTGAATTAAGATTATAAATGAAATAAAGTAATTGTTACCATTTTCACCCAAAAACAATGAGATTCCAGGTAACGTATTCCTCATATAATCCATAAATCTTGTCTTAAAATCTAACCTATAACTATTTGTTTGAACATATAATCAAAATAAAAAGACGAAATAATAATATCGTTAACTAACTAAATACAGTATAAATTTCTGTTATGCAGACTATACGGTTACGAACAATATATGCATGTCGTAAATCATGACTTTCAAGTTTCACGACCAAATATCCTTGGGAACAAAACATACTAAAAGATTATTAATGGACTCGAAAACGGGTACTAGCATATATTTTCCATGTCACCGGCACAAAAATCGTCCATCATCGTACTCATCTATAGACAATACTGACATTGATATTGATTTATGATAAAACGAGGCATTGTGTTGTAATTTGATCTAAGCCGGATTATAATTCAGACACTGTGTAGCCTATTGAGATGTTAATATTTTAGTATACCTTTTTTTCGGCCTCTTGGAAATATCTCGTTTCTGATACCTCGTATGTCGTTAGAAGCTTAACAAAAGATCATAAAATTCTCTACGAGTTTGATTCCGCACAAATTTATACATGTAAAATTGTTTATCTATAATAGATATTTATGGTATTAATCATTTATTAACTCAATTTTATTTGTGTGACTCAAATTATGTTACCAATTTCTAATTGCATTTTAATTTGAGAGGCGCATGAGAGTGAGAGTTTTTTAAATTGAGAAATACGTGCATTATTTACTTTTTAGTAATTTGTCATTAAATTGAAATGCCTATAATTTTATAACCAAAATAATTTATCAAACTAGTCATTTATAATATGCATCTATTTTGTATCAGTTGTTTTTTACCATATTTTTATATTGGTTGGCATAGTGTGCCATAAAATTGATTTGTACAGCTTTATATACAATAATGTAGTGTGAAATAGTTATAATGTTCTTTCATAAAAAGTGAAAAATAATTTATTTTATTTTTCACTTTTTAGTTTTCAAGACGTGTGAACACTTTTTTCCGTTCATATGTCTTAAAACTCAAAAAGTGAAAGCTTAAACACATAAGATACACATAATTATAAACGTGATAGAAAGTATATTTATACATATAGTATATTTATATATATATATATATATTTTTTTTTTTTTTTTTTAATTCATGTTTTTTTGAAATTATAAACTTTAGCTAAAGACTTCCGACTCAAAATTGGAAATTATCTTGTTAATAATCGTAGTGAATATCGAAACCAATGTAGTTTTTTACTCTACTTACGTCCTTCATTTTATACTTACCAGATAACTTGTTTTTATTGTCAGTAATAACTTATTTATCTTAACAGCAAATCAATACGTCATCAATAAATAATAAAATATATAAATATAAACATATTTCTTCAAAAACGAAAAGTTATCAAAATATAATTTAAATATTCATAACGTATTTGAGGACTTTTTTTTAAGCCATATAATTAATCTACAAATTCTATCATTGCTATCTTCATAACCACCTGGTAATTTTATATAAAATTCGGACAAAACTTTATCATTCAAAAATGCTGTTCCTACAACCTTTGCTTGTAATAAAATATATCTTCCCATATCCATAATTTGTCAACTATATCTGCAGTTCTATATAGTTCAGGAAAATAAGCCAGAGAAGTTTTTTATTATTCCTCTTTATTTTGCAAACTAAAGGACTCTCGAATACATTCACTCTTCCCCCTTGTCATATTTTAGTTCCATTATCAAATTTTCAGTCAAGTTTTGTACTTTGTTAACATACTGTACTAAGTAATCATTTACCTCATCTTGTGTTTGAATACAATAAACTTTAAAGAATTTTCCATAGTCACCTCTGAAAATCCAGATTTAATTTTTGCCACGATTTTCTATTCGTGGTCCATTTAGTTCTGTACATACTATCTTTAGTATATTCTCTGTTCTTCCTTTGCTATTATAAAACGGTATGTTGTGCATTTTGTTTTCAATACATTTTACTTACTTTAAATATTCTGGTTCAATCTCCTTGGGTAATCCCTCTAAAAATTCATTCTTACACATTATTTTCAAGTTATTAAAGCGTATATGTCCCAGTGCACGGTGAAGTTTCACTTTTATAGTCATGTTTGCTTGTCATTTTTGTTCATTCACATAGTCTTCTACTTTATATAGTTTTTTTCTTTTTTTGCGGCCGCTATGAGCCTTCCATATAGGTTGTATATTTTTTGACAATCTTCTTTTGAAATAAATGAATATTTCTCTTTGATTTTCGAATAACTTAACAAGTTGTCTTTACTCTTACATAAAAAAAATATTTGTGAATGTTATCTCGAAGTCTTGTCCACAAACTGGGAAACAAGTTTCAATATTACCGACTTTCGTAGTTTCTAATATTCTTCAATCACCAAGTTTTATTTTTAGAGTATTAATAATATTGCCCATACAACCACTATCAAGTAACCATTCTGCTTGACTTTTTTTCGCATGTTTCTTTTTATTTGTTGTATTAGTGTTATTTGCAACGGTTGTTTAAAAACTGTTTCCTTAACACTCATGACTAGTATTATGATCATTTCCTCCTTCTCGATGGAAGTTTCTGGATCCACGAGCACGTGGATTGTATAAGACGAGAATCTTCCATCGAGAAGACCCACGACCAGAAAAATCCATGACCTCGATGAAGATTTCCATTTCTAGAACGAGAATCTCCTTTAAAATAACCGGGCTCTCTACAACCAAAACATCTCAAGTTATTCTAAAATGATGACCCGGCTCTAGTTAGAAAAAACATTTGATCTATTATTCGACGCTTCATTATGCTTTTCTTCATTTTTTAACTTTTTTTGAATTTTTCAGACACGTCTCATCAAAACGTTTTGATAATCTCGTAAGCTAAATAGTGGTCTTTTATATAACATCTTTGTTTGTTATTGCGCTGAAAATATAGTTAGTCGCTTGGATATTTCGTTCATCCCAGCTGTCATCGTCGGTACTTTTTTACTCTCATTACCACATCTTTACATTTTTTGAACTGTAAAAACATGAACATATTTAATTTCCATTTACTGTAATCTACTCCGTGGAATATCCAAATGTTTATTTCAGTACTCGTCGGAACCATTATCATGTTTTTTTATTTTATATTCTCTAACTAATTTAACCTTTTCCTTTTCTTGTTTCTCAAACCGTGGACTATTATTATGTTAAAATAATGAGTTAAAAGGTTGCTAGACTGTAATAGTTTGTTGACAGATATATTAGATCTTTTACATTTTCTTTTACAGAATGTTCCGCCACTTATACTTTTATACACTTCTTACACTTTTACTACAGAAATGGACTTGCGTCATAGTAAATAAAACCAAACATTGTTGCAAATAGAAAAGTATAATAACTAACATTAGAAAACAATTCATGTTAGCAAAATGTTCTATATGGAATACTTTATTGTGTCATATTTTTAGTTGTTAAGTGACTTAACATTTCATTACTTTTAAATGGTTACCATTAAATAAGAGAACGTAATGATGATCGAGATGGTTACCATTAAGTAAGATAACGCAAGAACTTAAAGAAAGTAGAATCAGTTAGACAGTAGTTTCATTTAATGGTGAATAATGAATTTCTACAAAATTAATGCCAAATATATTCAATATTTGAAATGGTTAATTATTTTCTAATAATAAATATTACAAGGATTAAATGAAATGGATCTTACTTATTATAAGTGACATTGTTTTTATGTTCACATATTTTCTCGGTATATTTTTTGTACATTTGACTACACATGCAATCATTTTTCGACAAAAATCAATATATTATACACAGGAGAATATCGTTGCTTGTCGTTGCTTACCCTATCGTTGCTTGCCCTATTTGTCTTATCAATCAACGAAAATTTTGAGATGTAATCAATTTCTATCCATTCCTTCAATGTTTGTTCAAGGACCAGTAATTAGCTTATGTGGAAAAGAAACAGGCGGAAAAGTTTCTAAGAGCGCTCAAACTTGTGCATTCTAAATTAAGCAAGAGCTTACTAACAATGCCCTTTAAATTCGTGGATCTGGTCTCACAATTGTTTAATTTTTTTTATAATTTGAAAATACTATTTTCTCTTTTCCTTAATCCCAATTTTGTTTTTGACGCTATCTATTCGAACTTTCTCATACCGGACTAATATAGGTGTCATACTTTGCACATGTCACCTGCTGCCGCGGCTACGGGTTTATAATGTTGTCGCAGAGACTAGATGATGCATTTGCTGTAATAAAACCTCTAGCCTACTTTTCTGTAGCAGTTTATTTTTTTTTAATAATAAATTATTGAATAACTTTATCAATTTTCTCAAGCTTGTAGTCTCACCATTCAATATTTCCTATGTTAATTTTCTTTTCCATGTAACTTAAATATTTTTGTCTGTAGTTTTTTACTTGAAACGTTTACATTTTTTAAAATATTAATTTTTTTCTTACTTAAGCTTTTGAGCTACCCATTTACCCATTAATCTTTTTTCGTTGCTTATTTTCTTCTATGTCCTTATTATTTTTACTATGAAATAACACAACGATAATAACACTTTTTTTAAAATAATAACACATTTCAACTTAATACATATTTCTTGAAAATAGATTTACCACTTATCCGCAAAAATGCAAATGAAATACTCATATATAAAATGGAAAAGAAATAAGACAGGAAACTGAGAAGTTAAGAAGAAGACACTTAAAAAAATTCTCTTAAAGGAATATTTATCAAAACTAGGTTATTTCGTGTGCAGTGCTAGGAACAATCTTATTTTGTGTGTTGGGGTGGGAAAAATAGTTTGTCATAAATCATAAAAAATAATAAATCATAAAATAATTCAGTATGTTAAAAGTAATTACAAATGTACACAAATGTATGTTTAAAATAATTATTCAAAAGATGAGACACTGGAAATTCCCTTGTGATTAAAACCACATACATAAAGTTCCTTCAGAGTTATTAGACCAGGTGTATATATATTAGTTCAGACTGAATTCAAAAGAGAAACCAAACAATAATTACTTTACAAAAAGAAACTAAAATGTAAAATGTCTAAAATCAATGAAAGAAAGTTACACTTTCGTCTCTACGCAAAAACTTTCAGTTATTCTACTTTTTGTTATTTTCCGGGTACTCTATTTGTGTGAAATAAAATGTCTATTATTGATATGTAACCGAGTATATATTTGTTATAAGCTCGTATGAAACTAAAAGGTGATAAATATGACTTACTATTTAAAATAACATTGGAAATGTGATTTTTTGGCATATCTAGGTGAAAAATATCTATAACTTTGCAAACATTTTCTGAAGAAATTTAAGTTAGGTTTTACAAGGCAAGTTTAAAAGTTTGTTTTAAAAATATGCGAAATGGAAAAAACCTAAGTTTCATTAATACTACGATCAAATTTTTCAGCGCAATTTATTAGGTCATTTTTTGTTGTATATTATTTGGAATATAGTATCAATAGCCTATTAAATATAGAACCAATAGCGTATTAAGTACATATGTGGCTTTAGATACATTTAGGTAAACATTAAATGAAAAAATAATTTTAAAAATATTTTTAACCATTAAATAACAAATGACGATATGTTTATATTATTGAACATGAAAGTATTAACAAATTTGTATATGGAACTAGCTCGTTAAATTTGAATATTCTAAGCATTTTTTTATAGAATATATTCACAACTTTCTTTTTAATATAATAATCTAACAAAAAAAGTTGCGAATAACGTGCGAACAACTACCAAAAAATTAATTATTAACGCACAGTGTAGAGTTTCCTAGATAGTTTCTAAAGTATCACAGAGGAAATTTAACCCGGAAGTGTAAATCGAAATTAACTAAGTAAAATGATTATTATTAAAACTGAATGCTTAGGAAAAGAAATTAATTGGGAACACTTGTTTCGTTAAAAATTTGCATTAAATATTTCTTAGAACTTTGATACTTTCTGAATTGTTAATATATATATTCATTTCCCTGATTGATGTCTTTTACTGCAATTCGCTTAGATATTTCGGTATGGAGCCTATTATTGCCTAATGAAGCCTAATACTAAAAATTTATTATCTTAAAATTTTAAATGATTTTACAATGAAATTAATCTATTTTACCGTTTGATAATTTATATTTTAAGCGACATTGCGAGAAAGAAGACAAAATGTCACTTTAATTAGTTCCATTTAACTACACCCTATGGGGTGCCGGGTTTGAAGTCATTAAACTAATTTATAGTAAAAAATATAAATTTTCATAGTTTCATTTATTATGGAAATTTTGTATGCAATCTGAGGATATTTTTAAGATATTTAATTTTTGCGTCCACTACAATAACATTTTCAAGATCACGGTAAATGATTAAATATAATAAATGTGGCAAAAGAAGTGATTTTAAGAGTAGAAATGGCGTTTACATTATTTCATTATTCGTTTAATTATAGTTATTAAAATATAGCACCTGAATAAAGGACCTTTAAATTTACAACTAAATATTAAATTTATTATTGCGGGACTTTTGATAAATATAAGAAGAAGCCTCAAAACTCGATGATTTTAGGTATAATTTGCGATGAATAAATTATAAAATGTTCATTACTAACCGCTTTTTAAAAATGTTTCCATTTTCAAAACTCATTAATTAAACTGGTAAAGTGTGTGTAGAAATACAGAGCCGGTGTTCATGTTTATTTATTTACGCAAACGTTTATCGAACATTAATGGCTTAACATAGTTTACAAGACCACAAAAACTACAAAAGATAACGAGAATATATTTCGACAAATTTACTTTCACTTGTGATAAAAAAATCAAATTCCCATGTGGCAGAGGGAATGTCGCTGGAAACTAGATAGTTCCAGTATAATTAGATTTAAGAACAATAGTGTATAATGATAAAATAGCAATAGTGCAATAGCAACAGTGCAGTATAACAATAATATGGTGAGTGTGGTAGGGCCAGGAATGTCAGGTAATTTAATATCTTAGGCAACTGAAAACGTAATAAAATATGTTTATTACTAAACTTTAAATATCTCAATGGGAAATGGTCCTTCGATTCTTACGATTAAGTTAGCCATATTTAAAGTTGCTAATTTCTACGTCGAACAGTATCTAGAGAAGGCTGTGATAGATGAAAGGACACACGAGTGGAGGGGTTACCCCTTACAAGGCTTATA
Organism: Druceiella hillmani; assembly: GCA_039881145.1. Classification (NCBI taxonomy): domain Eukaryota; kingdom Metazoa; phylum Arthropoda; class Insecta; order Lepidoptera; family Hepialidae; genus Druceiella; species Druceiella hillmani. Next base: position 39,358,700 of record JAYKKI010000015.1, read on the forward strand.
TTTCTTTTCCTTTTGTTGTACGGAAATCCAAAATGAATAAATATGACAGATGATAAAACCTATTTCGATATTATTATGAAAAATACCCCCACTTTTAATAATTGGTTCATGATTTATAATCATCTGATTTACGATTCAAATAAAATTCCATTTTATGTTTTATGATAACCAAGCGCAATATTGTAAAAAAAATTGCAGTCTCTTTTCAATATAATAGGTAAATAGAAGCGAAAAGAAATGACTTACCACTATGAAATGAAATATTTTTTTAATTATTCACTTTTTTATTACTAGCTGTGCCTCATGGTTTCACTCGCTTGAAATTCGGAATAAGGAAAGCTATTGGAATTTTTTCTTCCTTCAAATATTGCTCTTGGTTATCAACTATTACTATACCAAGTGTTATCAAAATACATCCACTGTGTTTCACGTGTTTGACGTAAAAATTAACATAAAGACAGACTAAAATTTTAATAACAAGTTTTGTGGCTTCCGTCGTCATTCTTTATGCTAAATAAATCACTCTATTTAAAATATTTTTCATCTACAGAATTCACTTTCTTACAATTTAGTAATAGTAAAGATACTCCTGTTATCTCATTCTATTCGCGATTATATTTTTATAGATTAAATTTTTAATTTTTCTTTTTCCACTGCGGTGGAATTAAATGATTTATATTATAATACGTCCATTATTAAGTTACATTTCATGGTAATAATTTCATAACCCCTTTATTCCTATATTTACTGTAATCGTTGTATTTATACATTTTTCGTATCATTAATTTTTATTTAAATGTTTCTATAAGGCTAAATGATTTGAGAAACGGAGTTAAATATTTTGAGACCCAATATTAATGACTGGTTAACAACAAAAAATAGTACCATTTGCTCGTAACAATTCACAACTGGCTGCTTTGTGTAGGAGAGTAAAAAAGGATACAAAGGAATTTATGAATATTCAGTTTCTTGTTTAATTTATAGCACCAAGGCGTGTACAAGATAGATAAGGCGTGTTCCAAAATCAACAAAATGGACTACGTGCATTCTAATGTATTTAAACTCGTTAATTTAAATTAGTTAATGGTTTCAACAGTTAGGATGGTTTATATTATTTTGTTGAACGCTTACTCCTCATATTGTTGCCAACATAGGAATGTGACTTATTTTAATCATAATAATTGAAAAAGCGCGACCTCTTTTATTTATGAGATGTTAGAGATAATAAATATTTCTGTTAAGTAAGTATTTTACTATTGTTACGATTTGCCGTGGTAATGTAATAAAAGAAAATGAAATTATAAGAGAAAAAAAACATATGATATTTCAAGTAGCACAAATTATTTTATTGACATCTCTCGTACTAGACTTGATACTATTTTATTAAAGCTGATATTATGCATTTACATGACTTTATATTTCCCCTCTCCTCTTGATAATTTTTGCAGCCGATATTATGCATTTACATGACTTTATATTTCCCCTCTCCTCTTGATAATTTTTGCAGCCAGGTACCCACCTGGCTCCATATAAAATGTGTTTCATATCCTGTATAGATTCTTACGTCCATGCTCTAGATAAAAATGCATTAAACCTTTATTGTGGAGATATATTTATATTTGTTTCCAGTGACTTATACGAGTATTTTGGGAATATTTAGTATAACTTTTTGTTCTTATGAAGTATTTAATTACTGTAATTATCTCCATATTTTGATTTTTATTATTAATTAAATTAATGATGATTTTTTTATTTATGAAAATAAATTAAATTCGGTGAAAATAATTTAAAGAGACAGGATTATTTTCACACTACGTATTTAACTTATTATCACCGAATTTAATATATTTTCATCAATATCGAATAAGTGCATCGGCCAATAATTTTACTTCTTAATAACAAATTGCAAAATTTTAGCTTCTACACGGTAAAAGGGTAGGGGATAAACTACTAACAGTGTTCAAAATGATAATAAAATTAACCTGTAATTGTTTTAATATTTGTAAAATCTTTTTCATTAAAAATACAAAATTCATGATCTGTTTGCAAAATACCGCATCTAAGAATTTATATTTACTAGTTGTTAACTCTCTGATACATGTGGTTGTCGGCATGCAACACGTATCTTGAACTCTTATATTGTAACTAAATTTAAAAAGTGTGTTTTATGTGTTTCGGTAATCAGTTTCATTTATTTTAAAATGTTAAAATTACTTCTATACGACAATAACAAATATTAGTATTATCTCAGTTTTCATTCGGATTTTATCAATTGACTAGGCCGGCTAATCAGAATAGCTGTTTACAATTGTTTTATTTTCCACCTGCGGCTTTATCCAGGTAGCAGTAACTTGTGACTACTAACTAATATTTAAAATGATAACTAATTAATATTTAACTATTATTTTACTTTTTGATATGCAGTTTGATTAATTTAATTGGTTTCTTCCTGTAAAATAAAAACAGGTGTAAAAATATAACCACTTGTTGAAGTAATAATTGCAACTCGATACCGCCAGCGAAACATGTTTCTCTAATTACTGGCGTATAAATCACAACTGTTACTAGCGTGTAAATCACAACTGTTACTAGCGTGTAAATCACAAGGAAAAAAAATAAATGCCACTTTCACTTTTCCTTCCTATCATTTAAGGTAATTATTTTTTAAAACCAAAAGCTTTTATTTTTCACTAAATTAGTTATTACAATTAGATTATTGGCCTGGAACAAAAAAGTCAGAGTTTTACCGATACAGTTACCAAATTCAATTAGCTTTGTTTGGATATAACTACGTAAGTGGTATCGGTTGTAATGTGGTCACATTTATTCCTTCTTTAACAATAATATTCAATACAGTTATCTAATGTGGCGCCTTTGATATCAACGGAAAAAATTTAGATGTTGACTGGTCGAGATAACTACCAAAGTTAGAAATCGGCAGTAAACATTTTTTTGGAACATGAGGAAAAATGGGATACAATTGAATTGGGTCCAACTATATTCAGAATGGTAAAATGAATACAATGGTACGGATGAAGATATTACTTTTAACAGAACCAATAATACTTTATTTATTACCAAATAATAACTTTTATAGACCCAATAATAATTTATTTTAACATCCACGTATACAAGTGTAGTCGCCTTCTGTACGTGGATGTAATTTAAAGCGAAACAAGTTTGGGGAAAGTTTGAAAAGGTTTTTGATGATTACGGATAAAGTAGGAAAGTAGATTTGTTATAATATCTGATTGCAATAATGCTAGGTAACAGTTAGTGGGGCTTTTATGGACTATGTGAACAAGATAATGACAACAGCTTAGAAGCTCGGGAATATAAACTTTGCAGTAAAAGACGAGGGATCGGCATTATATCAATAGCTGGTCTTTCTGATGTCTACAAGATGACCGATGACTATGACTATAGAGATTTTTGGAATATCGATTACTTAATATTATGTAAAAATAAAGCTTTTATAGAATATCCTACTATGCTAAATCATATATAAATGAAAATATTTATAAATACATACTAAGTAACAACAAGATTTCAAGGAAAAAAGATATAAATGGCCCACGATTTTATAATAGTAATGAATTTTATTACCTCAGTAAAAACTGTTATGAATAAAAAAAAACATGTCGGATTATGTTGATACGAATAATAATGCTTATAATGCTGAGCTTCTCAAATATCCAAATTCACTCCGATTTTTGTGGTTGGATGGAGATAAATTCTATTAGTGGTACTAAATATTATACCACTTTTATAGATGATTTTAGTACAAAAGTGTTGGTTCACTTCCTTAAAAATAAATCTGACGCTTTAGATAGATTTAATGAATTAAAAAAAAACTAGTAGAAAATCAAACTGATAAAACAATTAAAGTCTTACGCATACAATGACTTATTTCTTACATACAATAATTTATATGTGTATTACAATGATTTATTTGTTACATACAATACAATGCTTTTATATTGTTCTGAAAGTGGTCAGATACACAAAATCAAACCACAACTGCGTATACTCGTGTATAATTTGATGTAGAGATAACAAATTCACAAAATTATACAGTCAATGATACTATTAAAAGCTACTACGCTGATCATCATAGTGATGATGACTACAATTCGAATACAATGGTTGAAAATATACAAGGTTCATCTACTATTTATTACATTGAGGCCGAGAAATAAAACTATTATACAAAACATTAAGGCCGAGAAATACAACTACTACGTACCTTTGTCACGACGAGGACCCGACCCATTTAAAATTAAGCAATAGATTTTTAGCGAAGGAGTCTGTTGAAAAAGCTATTTTAGACCCAAATGCAAAAGAATGGGAAATACCATGAAAAATGAATATTGAGTTACTCGTTCAAAATAATACATGGAAAATAGTAACTCTTCCAGAAAATAAGAAAAAAATTCCTTACAAATGGGTATGTAATATTAAAGTTGATGCTGATGGTCAGGTTATGAAATACGAAGCAAGATTAATTATTAAATGTTTAATTCAATAGAAACGAAGAGAATATAATGAAATATTCACTCCAGTAATTCGCCATACATCAGATATCTACTTGCCACGGCTGTTAAATATAATTTATATATAGATCAAATGGATGCTGTTATTAAATTTCAACAAGTGTACATAGACTCTGAAATATTTATGACCCAACCTCCAACATGGAATGAACATGGAAATGAAGTACGTTAATTGTATAAATGCATTTATGGATTGAAACAGACGAGCCGTCAGTGGAATTTGAGACTTACATCCGTATTAAGGAGTCTGGGATTGAATATCCATTTTATTTCTAAATACTGTTGTTTTCAAAATACTAAATTTACGAGTTTGTATCTTCCGGTCTGCTTATTAGATGATACTGTGGAGTGTACCAGTCATATCTATATGTTATTCAAATTATTTTTTTAAAAATTTCTTTGATTAAGATCACCTAGCAATTTGTTTTATGGCCCTTCGTGATAAGCTTAATTTGGTGAAAAATCATTAAAAAAAAGTGAGGCGTCACGGGACGCCTATACGAAACATCGTGTTCGTACAAGTAACATGCATAAAAGACAAGATTGTTACAGGAACTAAATATAGTATAATGAAGAAATAAAGCATTACAAATTTCTTACAGAAAATGGTGACTTTATTTAATAAACATTTATTTACAATTAATACAAAAATAATATAGCACAGGTTATGTGTACCGTAGTAAACAACAGCGTCGAACTAAGTGAGGAGGGGGTCGCGTAGTCGGTTGCGCATGGCGACACGTCGTCATACCGTACACTCTACTACATATAGACTATATATAAATACTTTAGTATAGCGTGGCGACCCGTCGCCACGGCAAGCGTCGCCACGCCAACGATCCGGTTTATACCTGCGCCTATAGATGTTTCACATCAAAATTTTATTTTTCACGAATTTGTTTCCGCATATTTGTATTTTGCTATGACATAAAATAGATAGTTTCAAAGTCTCACAGATTTATTTCGTAGCCAAAAAAAGTAAAAAGGCGCTGAGTCGTTCTCTCGGACTTATAAATTCTCATATTATGCTATCATATTTTTGTATTAATTGTGTCACTATATTGCGGAGGTTTCCAAAATATATTCCATTCTCAAAAACTTTTTCAAGTCTCCTGGTTTCAAATGTCTCATCACGTTCAGGTAGCTAAATTTATAACGTTTCATCAACGTAGATCTATCTTTTTCATCTCTGACTTGGTCGCACCACAGAAAGTGCCAAAACAGTGCCGTTGGTGATGGTTTCGAGAGCGTCGGTGGCATCTTGACCGACAAGCGCCTTACTGCATGGTCAGTTTTGTATTGAGTGGTAGGGAGGTGCGGAGTATAGCACTCAATTTTATCCCCACCACATGTGTAGAGAGTTTTATTGCGTGCGTACACTCGCGTATATTTGCGTGTGCAAGAACAAGTGTAATCATGAGCGATCCTATGCATATATTTTTCCTTCTTTCTCCTATTCTTTAAGTTTTCATTACTTTTGCATATCCGTATTGCATAATTCCAATTCCTAAGACTTCCTACTGTAAGGAAATTAAAAAAATGTGGTCCGAATTTTTGTATTGAATTATGCTTTAGATGTATATGTTTATATGGACTTTTTTACATTATATTCATCTTAAATCAGGGTCCCTCCCCATAGTATACACTGCACTTCAAAAATGTTATTTTTCTATATTGCTATATGTAGATTAATTCCGAATTCTAAAGCATCGTAGTACATACTACCCTATATATATATATATATATATATATATATATATATATATATATATATATATATATATATATGTATATATGGGTTTCTCGGAAACGGCTTTAACGATTTCGCTGAAATTTGGTATATTCATTACTTGGGTGATTATATTCAATAATTATGATGAGCTTTGTTGGTTAATTATTTTGGAAATGGCATCCTTTTAAAATTTTCAAAATTACTATGAGCACTGTTATTAAGACTTAATAACTTTTGAATGGAAAATCTTAGGAGAGAACGGCTTGGTGCAGGGGAGAGAGAGGGGAAGGGAAAGGGGGAGGGGAGGAGGAGAGGTGCGTGAAGAGAGAGGGACCGGGTAGGGGAGGGAATGGGGAGGAGGAGGGGGTGGGGTAGGGGGATTGTAAGAGAAGGTGGGAGGGGGTTGGAAGGGGAGGGAAAGTGGAAGGGGAAGGGGAGATAGGGGTAAAGGAGGGGAGGGGGAAGGGAGGGGAGTGTAAGTGTAGGTATGGGTGTGGCAAAGGGACGGGGAGAGGGAGAGGGAGGGGAGGAAAAGGATAAGAGGAGAGAAAGGAGAAGGGCGGGAGAAGGCAAGGGCGGGGTCGGGGAAGGGGAGTAGAGGAGGAGGGTGAGGTGAGGGGAAGGGGTGGTGAGAGGGGTGGGGAAAGGATATGTGAAGAGGAAGTGGAAGGTAAGGGAAAGGAAAGGTAAGGGGAAAGGGAAGGGGGAGCAGAAGGGAAGGTGAAGCCGAAGGGCAGGAGAATGGGACCCGGAATGGAAGGGGAAGCGGAAGGGAAGAGGGAGCGTAAGGGAAGGGGAAGGGGGACCGGAAGGAAAGGGGGCCAGTAGGGACGGGTAAGGGGGAGCGTAAGGGAAGGGGAAGGGGGAGTGGAAGGGACGCGAAGGCGAACGAGAGGGCGAGACCAAAAAAGAAAGCAAAGGGGAAGGGAAAGGGACGGGGAAAGAGAAGAAAATCTAATACTAAATCTAATACCATGAACTAAGCAATTTCACGTTCCTATGGGAAACTCGAAATAAACCGAGTATCGCTCGGTCACCTGGTACTATATATATATATATATATATATATATATATATATATATATATTTATATATATATATATATTTATTTATATATATATATATATATATATATATATATATATCTGATATAGATATCCGTTTCCGGTTGTTGAACTATGAACACCATTTCTATAGTGTCTGATATAATCAAGTGAAAACAAATAGTTCGAGGTGATATCAAACACTTACTCCGTTCGAAAACAATAGAAGAAATGTTGTGAAGTATGTAGAAATAACCAATTTTTCATAAATTATTGGAATTGTTCAAATATAAAACACAAAATACATCATGAGTTTAGAGGTCAGAAACAATCAATCATTAATATCTGACGTAAACACAACTGACATTGGTTGACGTTACTGTCAGTACTGCCAACAAAGAAAAATATTTCTACCTAATACGTATTCGTTGCTATCTTATACGTTACGTTTCGCTACACAAAAAAACTTTACAAGATGGATGGACAATTTCAACTTTTGTTCGAAAAGATGAAGATCGAGATGGAAGTCCAATCTAACACTATAATGGCAAAAATTGACGAGAAACTAGTTCCTTTAGTGGAGGAGAACAGAAATCTAAGGGCAAAGGTAGAAAAATTAGAGAATGAGTTGGAGTACCTTAAAAGAGGACAACGAGAAAATAATATTATTATATTTGGATTAGAGGAGACAGAAACATCTAAACTAGACTTTATACAAAAATTAAACGAACATCTCAAACAAGACCTGGAAATAAAGTTAGAAAACTCTGAAGTCAACAAAATACATCGCTTAGGGCACAAAAAACTAGAAGGTAATAAGTCGAGGCCGATCTTATGCTAGTTTGTAAACAATTGGAAGAAGACTGAAATTATTAAAAACAGGAAGAATTTAAAGAAAATTTACATCACCGAGGACTACCCAAAGGAAGTGCTGCAAAAGAGAAAACAGTTACAATCAGAGTTAGTAGAAGAGAGGAATAAGGGAAATATTGCCTACCTGAACTGAAATACGATAGACTTATAGTGAAACAGACATCTGCCTAATATATATACATATATATATATATATATATATATATATATATATATATATATATATATATAATATTATCGGATAATCGACAGCTCTCCCGTTTCCACAATCAATGATTTAAGGACACGAAGTCAACATTGGAACCTATTTTATGTGTGAAATCAGAACCATACGCAATAGTTCTGTTCGTACCTGTAGGAAATTAACGACATCATGTAGTAAGTTTCATTCAAGACTCAGTTCAAATTGTGTAATTTAAACTTTGGAAACGGAGGTTTTGTTATAATTTTCAATGCGTTGTTTTTACGATTAATTTTAAAAGTTATAGCTGAATATTTTAAAGACATAGTTATAATATTTTTTCATATACAATTTCATTACATCTGCCTAATATAAAGGTAACGATGCATTTAGATTTGCATTGGAAATCATCGCTAAAGAACTTTCGTTTGAATAAAATCACAGGAAGAGGAATCATCTTTAAAAATTGTTGCTATGTGATGAATGATTCCCAAAGGCTATTTTCGAATTCCGTGACGATATTTTTGTCTAGATCAATCCCTACAGATGTTAGTATTTTTTTTTACTTTCAAAATACAAGCTAATGTTTGGTTATTCAAATAATTGGCTGGCGTATTATCAACTATATTCAATAAACAATTTCATTAATTCCTGTTTGAAACAGAGTACTCATTCAATATTCATAGTCATTGCAAAGCACGCGCTTGTATTTCATGAATATTAACGTTTGCTTAATGTCATTTGTTCGTGACGAATGGGTGAGGAATAGTAGTGTGTTTTGTGTTACTAGTAAACATGATTTGATCTTAAGGGTTGGAACAAATTCTCCTATTTATTTACATCTTTGCTAAATTTCCCACTAAAGCAGAATATAAAACGTGATTATTTTTAGACAAAGCATCATTTTACTAAGGTCTATTAGGTATCGATAGCCTATAATCTCATTAAGAATCGCTCTTCTTGGATTATTAACACCTTCATTACCATTAGGAAGAAGACGGCGAGAATATAAAATTGTTTATAATTATATTTAGCTTTTATTTTTTATAAATACTACCTACTCATGCTAACCATAAAATATATCTAAATTTTCAAGGAAAATTTGAATTTCAACTGAATTCCATTTTCATTTACGTAAAAACGGCTGAAAGCCTATTTGTTTAGTATTTATTTGATATTTGGAAATATTTATTAGCAACTAATATAACGTCACACTTTTCGTTATTTTTTAAATAATTATAGCAAAAACTTCCTGGTCGCTGAAAATTAATATCAATATTTTGGAATTATCTTTCATAACTTTTGGAAAATTCGAATTTTTTCTCTACATAAAGGGAAAGAAACTTTTTTTTATGAATTTGTAGATTAAAACTTGAAACATTCTCTTTAAATTATTTTACTGTTATTTTTAAGCAAGACAAAGATGCTTGAAATTTTGTTTCAACAAATTTTAAATCTCTTCCTGTTCGGATTAATATGTAATCATAAAGCTGTTATGAGTTAAAATTTAGTTGCCAAGAGTTTTAATGACTTTTTTTTCGAAATGAATTGACTCATTTATCCATAATTTTTTCTTTATATTTAAATAATTGTACTGAAATTGCTTTTAGCAATTTTTCTTTATTTTTGGTTTCAAATTGCCCTCTGCTTTTTTAAGTAAAAAGACAGTATTGACTACGTCGTACGATACAAGATGCCGCGGCGGTGCGCGGTCGCGTGTTGCGGTAACGTTTTTTTTTAACCTTTTGTAGTAAAAATGATACTCAAAGTAGTATGTTAGCTTAAGTTTAAAATGAAATAGCTGCACTTGAAAATAAAACAGTAGGAAAACTGAAATATATAGAAATGCCATCTCAAAAGACAAAAAGGAAGAAAATTGATTTTCCGAAAGAAATTGGAAATTTCAAAATCTTCGTTGAACCGAACAGAAACGAAAATTGTTCAACTATTTATGCTGTCGTTGGTGCCAAACTTCCAAAAATTGCCTCATCGGTTGAAATCCGCTGTGAACCTAAATTTCTTAACATCTATAATGGAAGCACAAGATGAAATATATATACTTTTCATCGATCAGCCTAATCCGAGCAATACCAAAATTATACTGACTATGGGGAAGGTTACTTTTAAAATATAAGCAGTTCGAAGAATCAGGCTGATGAAAATAATCCAATGCATTATTTTAATCATTTAATCATCCAAGGCATTATTAATATAGAAGACAACCTAAAACTTGTAAGTAATATTCAAAAAACGGATATTACTCTTAAAGGAATTGAGATGTGTCAGTATATTGTTAATGCTTTTTTAAAACTTGCAAATTATTTCCGAAACGCGATTAGTACTGAAGAAGTTGAACCTTAAATTAAAACATTACGTTTCTGTAGATAGAAGAAATTAAAGACTTTTGATTTTGATGATTAAAAATATGAATATAAAAGGTTTTTTAATCACCTTGGTGCAATTAAAAGCTTTTCTTTTGCCAAAAACAAAAACACATATTTCCTATTCACTCTGGTAGTCGTACGCCCGATTCTTTCTAGCAAATCATCAAAAGTTGAAAAATTTATATTCCTGTGTTGTTAAATCTTTGCAGAACAACATACATGTGTTAGTAATTCCTTAATTCCTAAAAATGGATGAACCCAATATCTCCACCGTCTTTTCTTTCCTTTTTATTTCGTTGCTTTAGGCAAAACATTAACAAGATTAATGCTGTCAATGCTATGATTGCGGTCTATATTTTTGATTTTAAACATCTAGTCTCGCTTCCTCCACCGCGAACAGCTACGTACTCGTACAAAGTGACTTCACACTGTTACGCGGTGCTTCCGCCCCTCCGCGCCGTAATTCAGTCCGTGCTCCATCGCGGCCGGTGACGCCGTTCCGCTTCGTCTAATCATTTAAATTTTTTCTTCCTTACTTACCTTCTAAAACTATTTTTTGAGAATCATAATAGGTATCCAATAGGAATCATAATATATAATAGGAATCATAATAGGTTCCTATTATTAATAGGTATATAATAGGAGTCATAATAGGTAATTTCATTTTTCTCACAGTTAGTTTTTTCATATTCCTAATAGTCGTTAAATTAATGCCTCTCATAAACATTTTTCAGTCTGTTGTCGATTGATCATTCTTCCTTGGGGACCTTCCTATCTTTAGGACAATTATATAATTCGAAACTTGTACACTTAAGTGAATTCAAAGCAAACGGTTTTTCACAGCTTATGTAAAATTCTTGTATCTTTTCCGTTGACAGTAGCTTTAAAGATTTAATTTAATCAAGCTATGGCACTGAGCATCATACGCTTTTAGTAATTGTAATACGCGATTATGTGACACGATTCCCAAACTCTTGTTGGCTCTTTTTTAGAATTGTGCTGGAGTTTAAGACGATACCTTATTAAATTATAATATTTCATTACTAGTTTGTATGTTTGATAATATTTAAATTTTCCAAAAAATCAAACGTATTAGGTGGGTAGTTAATAATATAATTTACGACCCATCGATATGTATATGTATATATATACCTGCTCCTGACGCTAGCTCTCGTACTATGTATCTGTTAGCCAGTACGAAATAGTTGTTGTCCGTCTTTGGTATTGGTTTTAGTAAAGTTTTCATATAAAATAGTAAAATGTCAAGAATTGAAAACTCTGCAAGAACAATCAAATATCTTCTTGGTCTCTGTAATCACACGTAGTAGTGCTCTGCGTGCAAGAGATATAGGTTTCATAACTGATTTTATTATTCCACTCCAAGCTATATGTCTAAAGTTGATAGTCAATCGACGTCATCCGGTCTAATATATTATGTATATTTCAAAAATATGTATTAGTTTTCGTAACCTTATCGTGATTATTTCAATGTGTATATGACAGTGTAAGTCATGGATAAGTTAACCCCTGGATAGCACATAAGAAGACAGTTGCATGAAAACCAACCTAGCCACTACTCATTAGAGTAAACGTACAACGTTGGGATAGTACAGAAATGTAGTTTATTCGATCTCACGTATTTTTGATATGTTTCAAAGTAAGGGTGTTGATGTAATAAAATGGCTTTCCTTTTGTCTTTGATAACTTTTTTGTCTATAGACTATATGGTGGCTGTACAACACAACCTCACTTTCCTTTTACTCTGTTGTTTATGATAAAGGTTTATAACTGCGTATGATAAAATTACATCAAAATCGTCTTTAATTTGATTAAACACAACAGGTTATGGGCCCAGGCGTACGTAAAATTAAAGTGATTAACAAAATAAAGTTCGAAGTTATAGTAATTACAGAAAAAAGGTTAAAAGTAGTTTTACATAAACTAACAAACCACGCTCTACTACCAAAATTGTCTTCAAATAATACGATGGCATTGATTGATAAGCTAACTGGAAGAGATATGGCGATTTTCGGTACAAACATACCTGGAACGTGAAGAGTTGTGGAATTGCGTCACTTATGACAAATATACTGACGACAGATTCGACACAAAAATCAGATCGAAAATTATTTTACTTCTCGATCCCATCGATTATATACATATACAAGATGAAAAAAGATCTACGGAGGTGTGGGATAGTTTAGCCAACGCCTTTGATGATAAAGGATTGACACGCCGAGTTAGGTTATTACGCGATCTGATGACTACCACGCTAGACAACTGCCAAAATATTGAAGAGTATGTGAATAAAATTATGACGACAGTACATAAACTAAGAAATGACGGCTTCATAGTAAACTATTAGGAGCTTGGGACACTTTTACTGGCTGGTTTATCGGAGGTTTATCAACCAATGATTATGGCACTAAAGAGCTCGGGCATGGTAACAACTGCTGATGCTGTCAAGACTAAGCTTCTTCAAGACGTATAAAACTCGGAGTCTTCTGCACTATATGTACACAAAGGAATAAGAAATACTTCACCGAAGCAGTTTACCAAACAAGCTCTTAATACGAAGACATTTACGAACACAAGCAAAGGACCTCGGTGTTTCGTGTACAAAAAGTATGGACATATATATGTTTCCTTTCCACAGACTTTCACAATCAATTTCTTGTCATCAGCAACCTTTATAACAATGACACGTGGTGTTATTTCGTCATACAGCCAGTCACGGTGTATTGTCAAATGTATTGACGCTCCAGAATCAATAAACTAACTGCTGTTATTGTTCAGAGTTGTTGTCGCCGAGAACATGGCCACTTAACTTGAATCTTCTCCAGTCTTTTGTTCATTGTTTTTATTTCTGCGAGGTTAATTATATGTCCATACTTATTCCACACAAAACCCCGAGATCCTTTGCTTGTGTTTGTGAATGTCTTCTTATTGGGAGCTTGTTTGGTAAACTGCTTCAGTCATGTATTTTTTTCTTTGTGTATGTACAGCAGTTCAGTGTGCAGCAGTTCAGCAGTTCAGCAGACTCCGAGTTTCTTACGTCTCGAAGAAACTTAGTCTTGACAGCTTCAGCAGTTGTTACCATACCCGAGCCCTCTAGTGCCATAATCATTGGTTGATAAACCTCCGATAAACCAGCTAGTAAAAGTGTTCTAAACCACTCATAGTTTACTACAAAGCCGATATTTCTCAGTTTATATGCTGTCGTCATAATTTTATTTATATACTATTCAATGTTTTGGCAGTTGTCTAGCGTGGTGGTTATCAGATCGCATAATAACCTAACTCGGCGCATCAAATCTTTATAATCAAAGGTTTTGGCAAAATTATCTCACACCTCCTTAGCTGTTTTTGCATCTTGTATATGTATAAAGTTGGTGAGATCGACAAATATAATAATTTTCGATCTGGCTTTTGTGTCGAGTCTGTCGTCAGTGCATTTGTCATAAGTGATGCAATTCCACAACTCTTCATGTTACAGTTATGTTTGTGGGATAATTATCTCTTCCAGTTAGCTTATCAATCAGTGCCATCATATTATTGAAGACATTTTTGTCGGTTTGTTAGGTTATGTAAAAATAATTTTAACCTTTTTTACTGTAATTACAATAACTTCAAAATTTATTTTGTTAATCACTGTTATCGCTTTAATTTTGGTTACGTCTAGGCCCATAACCTGTTGCGTTTAATCAAATTAAAGGCCATTTTAATATAATTTTATTATACGTGATTATAAACCTTTTTCACGAACAAAAACAAAAACAAGCAAAAAGAAGTTGTGTTGTACAGTCAGCAAATAGTCCATATACTAAATGAGTTGTCGTCTATCGATTAGTTATCATAGACCATAGGAAAGCTGTCTTATTACTTCAACAATGTGGATAGTGTTAGATATTTGACACCAATAAGCGAAACATTCCGTCTTCATCGATAAATTTATATTTTTCGGACGTCATATTTATTTTTTGTTCTGTCGATGAAAAATTTAAAATATGAATATTTTCTAGTGGAATGCGATTTCCACGAACACTTTTGGATAGCACAGTGTGTGTTAAAAAAATTTATAAATAGTTTGGAACTGCCTAGCCATCGGATTATTATTATATCTATGGCATCTTATATTAGAAAAAAACAGCTCGATTTGGTCTTGACTGACCTTATTGCATAGGGAAATACGTTAATGTAGCATATTGGTTATCAACTGAAGATTTCGCACTATCAAATAAAAAATTCGCACTATCTATGTAGACGCAAAATATTATGATTGGCTTCTATTAGTTTAATGGTTTTTATGTTTTGACGTTCACAGATTCATGTTGTAATTGTTTTCAAGTAAAAACTAGCGGATTCAAGACGAGTCAAATAATCGAACTTATTTTCCTTGTTCATGGTTCGTTTATATCTGTATTGCTGAACTTTGAATTTAATACATCGAAAACGTCATTTATATTGTTTAAAAAATTTATCATTTTTGAAACATACTCAAATTCATTGAATTTTAAATGGGAATAGCAAAAAAGTAGAGCTTCTGATACGGTTTTACTAAATAGTTGTTACGCTAGTTTAACTTTCATTATTTTACTCTTATAATGAATATGCTCTTTTCTTAATTTATTTGCCACATGGAATTTTTTTTTATTCTTTTAACCTGTTTAATTCTTCCAAAAAACGCCATTAAATCAATCAAAGGAGTTACAAATTAATTAATGTGGCAGGGATCCAAAAAAAAATTAAATTGGTTTTCCAGTTGAAAGATCAATGAAATTAGTCTTCAATTATCTGGTTCCAATGAAGAGCCTAAAATGTTTACCATAGATAAATTAGAGGGGCATCCGTCAAAAGTCAAAGTATAGATTTATATAAAATAATAGATTTATAGAAATAATCGATTTCTATTTCTCTAACAATTTCAATGCATTTTAAAACAAGTGAAGTTTTTTAGTTACCACTTATACCATTCACCAAAAATATTCAACAGGCACTTTCCAACTTGCGTTAATTACTATAATAAAAAAAACCAATGCTTCTTTAGCAAAATCCGTACAATCACTTTCAATACCAGTTTCCAAATCTACATACCCACAAAAATGTTTCACGTTAGGAATCCATTCAATATTTTGTCTTAGAGTCATCTCATCTATTACAAGTGTACATAATAACTTTGTTTTGGATTGGTCAGCTTTCAGTTTGATAGAAATGAGAGTTTCATTTGTGAATCCTGGTTTTCCTTCAATATTGAGATACTATTTATTTAAAGTGCGTGGTGACGGTAAACAAGTATTGAAAGTTTTATGTACATAGTCGTACGGTTTGGCTGAATAAAAGTTCAGAGTCAAACCAAAAGATCGTAGGACTGGAGAATATTTTACTTTTCGAATATATTCTTTACTTGACTTAAGTAACTGTCGCTTTATTAAATCCGTGGGCTGTACACCGACACTACTAAGAATTGACTTATTTTCTTTAGTTATGAATGGTTTTGATGTTAAGTTTCTCAGCAACTCCTCCAAGTTAGAAATGTTTTTCTTAAACTTACGTGTTTCGTATTGCAGTGGTTTAATTTTCTTTAGTCGTTGCTCCGATGTAATTTTCAAGTTCTGGATCGTTTCTCCCATTTCCTTTTTCCGAAGTGTTTGAATTTTAGTATTGGTTGTAGGTAAAGAACTTTCTTTATTTAATAATGTCGATTCTGATTACTGGCTAGATGTTAATGGTATAACAACCGTCAAAGAATTAAAAATCCTTTAAAAATAAGACTAAGAATTATATTTATAAAAAGATGACTTCACAATATAAAAAATTGTCGTTAATAAATAAAGAATTCAAAAAAATCTTACATGTGCCGCTAGATATAGGGTTGGTACTGCAGACTCCAATAAAAGCCTTCTCTTGTTTTGGCTCGTTGCTACTAAATGAGTGGCAAAATGTTTGGAATAAATAGTACTTAATTTTGTCGGAAACCATGACTCATATTGCCCAGCCACCTGTATCCATTTTTCTTTTCGGTGCAAGCGGTTCGAAAACATAAAATTAAAAGTGAAATATAAGTAAAATGCTTTTGTTCTAAAATAAGAGAACTGGGTCATCTACGAATACTATCATCTTAACGGCAATGTTTATCCGGTTTGTGTAAATTAATAATAATATTAGTCTAAATATACTTCCTTGTAGTATCGTAAACAATAGTTTGTTTTTCTGCAATGGTATTATTAGTATTTACTGCGTTTCTCATTTCGGTGATGTAGCTCACAAACCCATCACACACCCGAGATCCAATCGCAAGTACGGGCTGCCATTTCCTCGGTTCTTTCCACAGGCTCAACGCTAAAAAAATTGTTATTTATGCTTTTGCACGCTAGATGATAAGATTTAAGCACGAGCCATTTCAAAGAGAAGAAGTAAATAAAGTATTAGCTGTTTTAAGGATTTTTAATTACTTTTAGTACTTCAGGATTAAAATACGATTTGCGAATGTTTTACTTTCAGCTAAATTATGATAGATGGCATTTCAGGATAGGTAACTATATAGTTTATTTTCTTGATTAAAATGTATTTGGGTAGATAACTTAAGGTTTTGTGTAACTTTTGCCTTTTTATCTATGATTAAAATTCTTACTAATAATATTGTTTCATCAAATTATCTATCAGTTTTTGAACAAATTATCACGAGTAGTTAATTGGACACGTTTATTGCATAACGTATGCATCCCTGCGGATCTGAAATATGCTGTATGATACAATTGTACCTAAAATATTGACTTGACATTAACCAAACTTTTAAATGTGATAAGTTTTAAAATTTTTTCGTTTGGTTATATCACCCATTAAATTTATTCCATTTTAGTTTCACAAAAATTCCGCTATAAATTTTGCAATACTAATTAAATTTCATTTTGCAGTAGTAATTAATTAGTAGGAAAGATAAGTAGTGAAATAATAACTTTTTTACGGTTATGTTGTGGAGAAGTCTAAAGTTTAGAAATGTTTTACGAAAATCGAAGATGCTTCGTCTGCATGATACCTAAGATTTCTTAAAAAAAATGATAGGCATTTAGCTTATACCTAGCCTCTCTCACAAAACCTGAACCTAGTTCACCTAAACCTAGCCTCCTCGCAAAAATTCGGATTCATCAGCAGAAATTAATATCAAAAATTATAATCTCTTTTTAAATATATGACGTCTTAATTTTACAAACTAAGTCTAATTTTTACCAAACGCTGTAGAGGCTAGAGTTTCTGTTAATGTTGTAAGTAAATCTCCTATAGAAGAAAGTCAGATTAAAAAAGAATATCAGCTTTTTAAAATTATACGAATACGAACCATAAATATGGAAATTTTGTGCAAGGCTCTCATGATCATAAAGCCTACTTAAATACAGTAAATGAACGTCTTTATTCATTATCTTAAAACATTGTTTCGAAGATATGAAACTGTGCGTGTATATCGCGTGGGTCGAAAATTCGGATTCTTTCTACTATGATTTCCAATAGCGCACGAAGGGTTATTTGATAAAGATTAGAGACGTCGTATTTTTAAAATTTTATTTTTCATAGTTAACTACCACCATTTTGAATACAGTTATTAATTACATGTAAAAAATATTTAAACAACAAGTTTATGTTCAGAAGAGCAATAATGAAAATATGCATTTTGACAATTTGATATAAGTAAATCATTGCGTTTTTTCAAAATAATACTTTTAATTAATAAAGTTGATTTTCAATTTTTGGACGTGGAGTTTTGTTTTACTGGTATCATAATAAATAGCCAACCAGAAGAGAAGTGCCATATTTTTTTCAAATTTTTGATTAATTTCAAAAAATAAAAATTTTAGAAATGTTCCTATATTGATGGTTTATCAAGATGTTTCAGGGTACATGTCATTCAGAATAATCGAATTTAAAATAAATTTCATACCCTCTGTATTTTAATGTTTTCGTACAGTAGATTTTTGAAAGTTAAACACATTTTTTTAGAAATATCTTTAAAATAATTTCACAATATTGTGGCATTGCAATAATTTTTACGTAAATAAGTAACATTATTATATAAGCTGATTCAAATATCCCACTTTAACCTCATACCTCCTACATAGCAATAATTTTTACTTAAATAAGTAACATTATTTTATAAGCTGATTCAAACGTCCCACTTTAACCTCATACCTCCTACATTGCAATAATTTTTACGTAAATAAGTAACATTATTTTATAGGCTGATTCAAATATTCCACTTTAACCTCATACCTCCTACATTGCAATAATTTTTACGTAAATAAGTAACATTATTTTATAAGCTGATTCAAATATTCCAATTTAACCCCATACCTAACATTATACTTCATTACTTCTTAGCAAACGTTTTAAACCGGTAACTCGTTGGTAGGTAGTGTAGTTGTAGGTTTGAATCCAGTCGAAATAACTGAAATTAATGCAAGTTAGCACTTATCTAATCTATACATACAACAACCTAGTAACAGAGTGAATACTCTACATTAATAATATTTAAAAAAGTGATTGATATAGCGTATAGAATGATAATACAGGCCACGATAACTTGTTTTTTTCATTTTTGTGGTAAAATTAACATACAGACGCCTGTCTGTGTGTTAATTTGTGCGGGTATCGTGCACAATTACTAGACGGATTTTCATAAAAATTGGTATAGCAATAATTTATACCCCGCAGCAACATATAAGAGAAAAACAAACAAAAAAAAATCTTTCATAATTATTTGCAAACGAAGTCACGAGCAAAGCTAGTTATACGATATTTTGAACTTATCAGGCGTAAATCATCAAAAATGAAGTAATATTTAGGACGTTTTGTCGGCAATTTTTCATTTCAATATTATGGATTCTATGTTCAAATTATTGTCGAAAATAATGTAATTTTAAAAGACTTATAAATGTAAATTTGTTTACATCATATCATAGAATTCCAATATTAAAAATAATGAAGTTTATACAAAAAAGACGGAAAGACGTAACAAAAATATATAAAGAATCATGGTTTGTATATTTGTTTAAGTTTTAATATTGTGATATATAGAGTTGGGATATATGTGTATATGTTTATATACATATATATATATATATATATATATATATATATATGTACATATATATATATATATATATATATATATATATATATATGTACATATATATATATATATATATATATATACAAAACATACATACATACAAAATGTAATTCTTTTATAAGTAAGCAACGAATTTATGTTGATAGGTGTGATCCTAATTATACTTTTGTGTGATATAGGAAGTCACTGTGTTATATAAATACCTGTTAAAGAAATTGTAGTTTTATAAATTATTAATATTAAATAAATTTAGTTAATAAATTTGTTCGCCGTTTACAACTTTTAATTTATTAATATATGCTTTTAGTAAAGCTGCTCATGAATTAATTATTTGTTTTAATTCTATTTTCAAAATATTTTTATCAGGAAAATTAAGTAACAACTAAAAGTATAAATTTCTCAAATCAATTTTCTTCACTAATGATATTTTACGAAACAAAGACTTGGATATTTATTTTTTTGGTTAGTAAATTGTTCTGATTAGTAACTTATTCTAAAAAAATCAATAAAACATTCAGTAGCTAATGTTAAAATTCCAAATAAAATACTTAAGCACAACAACATATTGAAACTATATATATCTAGCCCCGAAGTACACGTTAACCCATATCAGTTTGAAGATATTGATAAGTTTAACCTATTTTCCGAACATTAACTTAATAAAACGAAATGAGGATTTCTTTGTGCCCTTTAACTAAATATATTCATGAACTTGTTTCTTTTTTCTGCAACTATAATAAATGTAATGTGTTTTGTGTTAAACAAGGCGAATTAATATTATTTTAAGGGCAAATATTAGACGCTTTTAGGTTAATATTTTTTTAGGATATATTAATTCAGTTTGCCATAGAAGCATAAACCTTTTTTTGTCCCTGAATAAATGTTGACAAAAGGATAAAATTCATTTGAAAAATTAATTATGACAATAATAATAAAAATCTGTTCATTCTTGTTTTATTATTAACATATAACGGAGACCTCGTATAACCGCATACGAGCTGTACTTTGTACACATTTTTATGGTTATGTACCACTCACTATGAGTTTGAAAATTTTCATTTGATCGAAAATTTTCATTTGATTTGAATAGTATGCCAGTTAGGTAAAAATAGCTTGACTAAAATATAGCGTGCTTAGTATAGAGAGTGAACATTTTTCTAAGAGCAAATACTAAATTTTTATCCCTAAGTTCAACCGTTAACTCATAGGGGCAAATTTAAAAAAAGAAAGAAAAACATTTCACAACCGACCCCATCCCTGAGGTCGGTAGTGACATAATAAAAACCAAATGGTTCAAAATTATTTTCGTCGATCAACTTTTATTGCAAATAATAATGTTGATAGGTGTGATCCTAATTATACTTTTGTGTGATATAGGAAGTCACTGTGTTATATAAATGCCTGTTAAAGAAATTGTAGTTTTATAAATTAATAATATAATACAACATAATCTCCTGAAAAAAATAACATTAATTATAAAAAGAAATAAAAACTGAAAACATTCAAATAACTTATAATTATAAGGCACTGTAGTACATTTAGTTATCATAACGGTGAAAAAATTTTAACTAAATAAATCTTAATTATCAAGTAATAAAAAATTGTTTTAAAAATACGGTTACCCTTGTAATGTATAAAATAAGTAACACTGTATATAAACATAAATGTCAATACCATTAAATGTAAATAGAAAATTATTTACTAAAGAAATTATGACAATATAATTATTTTGAAGTAAAACACAAATGAATACGATAATATTTATAGAAGAAAATTAAAAAGATTAAGTAACATCAGACTAAGAAGTTAAAATTTAAAGAGACTTTTTAATTTTTAGGATAGAAGATACCAAATATTAACACATAATGACATTTAATAATTATATCTTAATGTAAGCGAATGATAGTAAATTATGTGTATCACACTTCGTCACTGCCACTACGCCATAAGAAAATATCAAAAAACATATTGATATCTCACTCTAAAGATGCGCAGAAATATTGCGCGAAGGGGCCACCTAACGGTTAAACTTTTTTAACGATCTGACCTTCGTACGATTGGAACCTAAACGGTTACACTTTTTTAACGATCTGAACTTTATACGCTCAGAACTTCTCATTTTACTCCTCATAAAACTTCAAACCGGGCTCTATATGTGAAAATCTATTTTTAAGGAGTAAACTCTAATAAGTTGACTACCATAGTCAATATCATTATTGCATAACATAGTTATTCATAGAATAGTTATTTATGTAATGACCAGCTTACCTAGGAAATTGGAAGAAGTTATCAACATCCCAGTTCCACTAGAAGCAGATTCGGTAGTTTCGAGGTGATAAGCTTTTATTGATTCGCATTTCGTAATCGGTAAGCCTTTTGCAAAATGATCTGCAAGTTTAACACTAGTGGATTATTTGTTCCTTTTAAATACCGTTGATCGGTTGTAATTATTTTATATATTATTTGGATCTGTTTAACGAATATTTTTAATTTTTCTGTTTTATATTATTGGATTCACTAATATTTTTTCTTGTATTATTTCTATTAACTTTCAATAGTGTTTATATTTTTATAAATAACTTTCTAATATTTAACTAAATATATTACTAAAGTACGTTGTCTTTTTTGATTTGTATTAATTCTTTATCAACTGGAATGACATCACTCATAACTGATATTACAGGTATTGAAAAGGTTTGAAAAGTATATTATTTGTGACACTTATCCTTTGTAATAATCTCATCCCTCTAATATAAATAAACATACAATTCATTTTTAAAGGTACAGATAATATTACAGATACTTGTATCCACAGAACTTCTATTATTATATGCACCTACAGGAAAAGAGTACCAATTAGATACTAGGGATAAATTGCCTTAGCACGGCTTTAATTTAGGAAGTTATTAATACTTATTTATCTTTCACATTTGGTAATTTAATAAATTCCTACAAAAACATACCTATATTGTGTTTTAAAAAGTTATTTTTTAGTGTTATACGTTGGCATTCAAAAATTCTATTTATAAAATTTGATCTGGCTGACGACTTGATTGCTTTTACCAATAGAATATTAAAATGTGAATTAAAATTAGTTTGCACTGGACGGTTTACTTTATCTATAGCCAGAATGTTAAAATGTACATTTAATTAGATTGTACTAGATAATATAAGCCAGTGACTACTTTAATTCGGAAGTTATCAATACATATTTATTCTTCATATTTGTGATTTAACAAATATTTGCAAAGACATATTGTATTCTAACAATTTGAATTCGATTACAAATTATGACAAAAGCTTCATTAAGTAAAAATTCTGTTATTAAAATGCAATTTATGGTTCAATTTGCCCATTAAAAAAAATGCATTAAATTAGTTTAGACATAATAATACAAACCATTCTTTCATAGTTTCAATATGAAAATCCTATTTCATTGGTTAATACACCATTTCACTGAACATTTGTTTTATGAATCTCTTACCAAATTGTGATGTTGACTACATAAATGCGACTTTAACAATTAGTTTAAAATTTCCACTAATTTTGTGTATTATTGAAAATATAAATATTAAATTTTTTTAGCTTTTGAATGTTTTAAACAATGTGCTACACTGCCCTTCTTCCCACAACAAAATAACGATTATATGATTTATTATTGAAAATGTAACTGTCTATTGTGAAATTTAAAAAAAATATTAATTTGAGCAGAAAAATTTATGAAAATAAATATAGTAGAAAACTTTTGTAAATAGGGTGTATAAAAAAATAAATCGAAATGAAAAAAATATAAAATAGAATAACAATGTATAAGTAAAAAAATTAATTATCTAAAAACGTATTTTATTTATTTTTCAATTCCCTCTCTGCAACTTCAGCACGAGCCTTCATTTCTCGAGCTTGACTTGACTTAATACAATTTTCTTGCGAATTTTATGGAGCTCGTCTTCTCTTTGTTGTCTCTGCTTCATTCATGCCCAGAGTGACTCAGCGTCCATCCAACACAAGCAGTAATTATGGCTTTTTTAAGGGTCTGATATCAGACCAATCTAAGGGCTTCAGCTTGTGTGAGAAGTGTGGTGGGAATGAAAGCAAAGTGATTCTAGTTTCTTTACCAATGTTTATGTGTAAATATTTTAGCAATGGTTATCCAGCGCTAGTGAGACTCTATATATGAGAGAAACATTAGAGTATTTCTTAAAATGTTCGAGTAATGCTTGCAATGATGCATCTTGCATCCAGCCTAAGGGATTTGCTATCCCGATCGATCCTACTGGTACGTCCCTAACAAAATGTTAGTGACAACGAACCTGGTGAAATTTAAATATGACTATTCCTATTATATTTATATTTCCCCAGGTTCCGTAATATTTATTATCCAAGGCACTTGCTGCAAAGGCAAGCTTAACTAATGTGGGTTGTTTAGTTGAGGTAAGAACTCCTATTTACCGTTTGCTACGTCATGCTACTACTTTATAATGTTTTTGGACAGTTGTGACGTTTGTTTCTTCAACATTATATATATCCCAGGGTTTATAGGTGGGTCTGTATATAACTTGTAAATAATCATAAAAGGCTTCCAAGTTGTGTTTGTTGAAGCTCGTTGCTCTTGAAAGGCTAGTAGCTTGAGCAACACAGACAGTGAAGTATTTTGTATTCATGAATGAACGAAACCATTTCTCACTAGCCACCCCATTTTCAAGTCAAATAGCAGGTCGCTTCAGATTTTATTATATAGTGATAATCTAAAAATAAATAAAAAATGCCAAACTTGACTTACTGTCAAGAATGGCAACTGAAAAAAAATATTTTTGAACATTCATTATTTTTGATCATGTTTCAATGTATTATAGTAAGGTAATCATAATTCTAAAGAAGGAGATGTCATATTTGAATAGAAATGACATCATAACCATGAAAGTCAATCCACAAATCTGCTTACTGACCGAGAGGCTGCAACGTGAAATTTGAGAACAAAAGCACTGTTGTTCTCAAATTTCAAGTTACCATTAATATGGTTTAAATTAAATTAAAGGATTGAATATATTTCGCGTTATTTTTTTGTAGAAATTCATTATTCACAATTAAATGAAACTACGTGATGTAGTATTATTTCTACTTTCTTCATTTACCATGACCTAGGTTTCGTTGTATTACAACATCTTCAGGTAGGATATTAGCAAAGATATCTTTGTCTATCAAAGATATCAATTATTTTTTAAAAATAGTCATGTATTTTTATTGATATACTCTACTTTAGGGTCTCGTACTTCAATAATATAACTACGAGGAAACGTGCTTACGTGTCTATTCATCTGAACATCTGTTTCAACTGTTTTTCTTAGAATATTTAATTAAAGGTAGAAATTTGACACAATAATAAAAGTATTAATGTACATGTAATTCGATATTCAACGCTCAATAGTATTTATATGGAAATATAAGAGGGTTCGAAGTATTTTGTCAAAGGTTTTTTTAATTTTATCTGGGCCTATCATATGGAGAAAATTACAATAGGGGTAACTACCATTTTAATATAAACGATATGTACTCTGCTGACCATCCATCACTTAGTGATTCATCGCTACCCATAAGTGATGAAAAATGTTGGGCTAACCTTTAGTTGAAATTAGAAATTATATTGTTTATAAATATAATATATTTAAGAGGAAAATTCTGCGAGTCACCAGTCATTCTTTCATATTTTAATTTCTCTATACTAATATTGAGAGTAGGATTAACGGCAATGAATAATGGTAATAGAATCACTCGAATGATATTAATTATGTGCCAATGTGCAAATGAAAGGAGAGTTTAATCTCCATTCTTTCGTAAAAGTTCTATAAATGATATGGCATTAAATACTAAGCACATCAACATTTTATAAGTATTCTGTTTTATGGTTTACTAGCGGCCCGGTACGTGCTTCGCTATGTATAAAATGAAATATTAAAAAAAATTAATTGGAACATCAAATTCATTTATTCAAACAAAAAATTTTTTTATTAATTGCTAGCTATTTTAAAACTTAATCCAAAACATTAGGATAAACAATATTTTTTGTTTTTCCATTTTGAGCATGAATAAACAAACGGCTGGGGGTACCGACTCTGGAACAGGCAACATAAAGTTGGCCATGTGAAAAACATAATTCCTCCAAATTCACATCACAAACGTTAAGTGTTTGCCCTTGGGCCTTGTTGATGCACATCGCAAATGATAAACGCACAGGATATTGTAATCGTTTGAATTCAAATGGCATATCAGTTGGAATCATAGGGATACGCGGTATCAAACAAACTTCTCCTTTTGATTTAGCAGTTAAGATCGTAGCTTCAATCAAATTTGGCAATAACTTTTTCACTGCCAATCTGGTGCCATTACACAGTTTTGGTGGATTAATATTTCGTAATAATATAATCAAAGAACCAACTTTTAGATTCAAGCAATGCGGTGGCATACCAGCCGGTTCCAATGAATTTAAAAATTCAATTGGATAATTCATTGTCTCATCTTGATTCATAACAATGTCAATTGATTTATATGTCGTGACTACACATGGCAGTTTTGCTTGACTTTGAAAATTAATGGCATTGATATGAATGTTTTTCGGTGTTAAAATGGCGCGTTTTCTCAATCAATCAAAATGATTTCTGTAATTCTGAAGAATATTCGGAAAAACACATTCAATCAATTCATCTATCGATTGCGCAATTGTACAAAAATTGTTCGGTACAGCGATCAATCCGTTGATACTACCGATTTGTATTTTGCCATCACCAATTTCTAACAATTGTTTTGAAAACTCATGGGCAGCTGGATCATTTTGTAAGTGAATATGCATGTTAATGTTCAGTGTAAATTTTTGTACATATCTCCAAAAAACTGATGACTTCAAACAGGCATTTATTTCATCAGCAGGAGTTGATCGAGGAATGACAGGCAATGTTTGTCGAAAATCCCCTCACAGTAATATCAAAGCACCATCAAAAAGCTGTTGATTACCACGTAAATCTTGCATTGTTCGATTAAATGCTTCTATTGATTTTTTATTCTCCATTGTACACTCATCCCATAAAATAATTGACGTTAATCGCAGAACTTTTGCCATAGCAGAATTTCTCGAAATATTGCAAGTTGGAGTTTCAATCACCAGTAAGAATAGTCGCTAAAATTAATGATATAACGAACGTTTTGCCTATACTACCAGGTGCACCCAAGAAATATAATCCACCTGCATTATTGGAAACGGCAAGCATGATTGTGTCATATACATGTTTTTGCTGTATATTCATTTTGGTTATATTCTATTGTACAAATAAACGCAAATCATTAGAATTGAATTCCTGCTCACGTTGCAATTCACGATCAAACAAATCATGCATCTCACGATTTGGTGCGGTCATACCCAATTGTACTAATGCTTTATTTACAATCGTTAGACACATATCTTCAATTATTATCAAAGCTTCGTTGTACATTCCCAAGGTAATCAACAAATTAGGATTTCTTGTATGATGACGCATACGAATTAAAATTTATTCTGCCATATAATGTTTATATTTGTTCCATAATTCAAGTAGATTTGATAATATAATAGCAAATAGCATTCGTATTTGTTGTGGATGAGCTGAAGTAGATGCATCTTGAAGTGTTGAGTCCCAATGTGCACCATGCTCCAACAAATGCAAGAGTTGACATGCTTCACAATATGTTTGACACAAATGACCGTTGACTGTTCTCAATTCTTGAAATGATTTTGGGCCATTGACGTTAACTAATAACAATCTCAAATAAAAACACTCAGCATTGTTTGGATGTACTGTATATATTCTGCCCATTGCATCTGTTTGGAAAATTCCAGGATGCCCATGGACTGCTGTTCCTTGTTTACGTTTTTCAAATTTTTTCGAAGGCACATTCCATGTGTAATATTGAGGCGCTTCAGAATATAACAAATTTATCGCAAAAGTATCAGTTTCGCATAATTTGAAAAAAGTTGTCAACGTAGTCGCTGGTGGTTGTGCTGCTCTTTCCAATACATTTGCTAAATTAAAATAAACACATTGGCCATTTTCAAGATGCACAGCCAAGTGAACAACCACAGGATGTCTTTCGTGCATTGAAAACGACATAATCCTCCAGACAGCTTCATTACTACTAATATAGCGCCCCATTTGATACTGAGTAATTTCATCATTTCTATTATCACCAGCAACACCGAAAACAGCCATATCGCTCCCTTTATTTACATACTTGCAAATATGTTTAATGGATTTGACTGAATTACAATACTCCACATTTATATGAGCATTGAATATTTTCGATAATAATGGACAATACGGAACCACCTAACGATTATCAACTTCAACGTCCTGGTTACGCATTCTAATGGTTGCCGTTTTGCCATTATCATTAGGTGATCTACGTCGATACAACGGATATCCGTCATTGCACGTTATTGTGTCTGAAGTCAATTGTCTTGGGTATCGTTTCGAATACTTTCCATCAATCATACATGGCCAATTCATATTTAGTTCACCGCACGGACCATGTATCATGTTTTTAACGACAACTTGAAATAACTCAGGATCAACAGTTAGATCAGGAATTTCATCTGATATAACATTATCGATTTGATCCGGAGTTATTTTATGTACCAGCCAAATTAATATATGTGCGTGCGGCAATCCCCTTTTTTGCCATTCGATGGAGTATATATGGCAACGCACCTCTCCAAATACACATAATTTCACAATTAAATCCATAAGGGCTTTCAATTTTTGCCGAAAAACACGTGCTGTAATGTCATGACGATTAGTTGTCGACCGTCCTTCAAATAAATTGTTTTTGATGTTATCCCACTGCGGATTACATGTAAATGCAATGAACAGATCCAGTCAACCGTATTTTCGTACATATGACGTATAGTTAAACGTCCGATGTCATTAACATTAGCATCATTCGCTATCGCATCTTGCAAATTAATATATTCTTCGGATCTTAATTTTGCTGGGTTGAAACGAATAAAATTAAGATGTTCAGTTTCTATTTTGGCATCCATATCAACGATGTACTGGTGATATAGTTTACCACATCTCAAGATATAATTTTGTTCTTGTGGACGAACCATCAATTGATACGAATAAAAATTCATGGCACTAATTTTTTTCTGTCCATGTAGACCTGAAAATAAGTGCAAAATGTGACTTTAGACATTTATACAAATTATGAAATGTCAACACACTGAAAATAGGTCAATTATTTACCTGTTCGTGGATCAATCACTGGTATATTGATATGGTAGCCATCTTCACCTTTCCAATGCAATATTGGGTATTGTAATGCATCGTAACTACGATGAAGTTCCGAAACACGTTGTAATTGCTCATTTCTGCGATGAAGTACAATATCACGGGATTGAAACTGATCACCAAGAATTACAATTGCAACCTCATCAATTGTCGGTGCATTGAATCGCCTCTGATGCTCTCCAAAAGGTGTTCTATCAGCCCTTATTACGATTTTGTGATTATCAGATGGCATATGATCGAGAGCAATTTTGAACAATTGAACTAATGCGTTATGCTGATGGAAAACCTTTGTAGCTCCCGAATAATTTCTCGTCTTGTATTTAAAACAATTGCACAACGTCGATCCAATTCACGATTTTCATCACCAATAAAATAAATTTACAAAAATTTGTGATCAGCGTCGGGGTATGGCAATAACGAACCAGCTTGATGATAAATCTGGCCCTGAATCTGTAACATGTATGCAATTTTAGGTAGATGTTGTATCATAATTTTTATCATTTTTATCATAATTTTAGGTAGATGTTGTATCATAATTTTTAAAACTATCGAATACTTTATGATTCAGATTGATATAAACATGAGTCAATCCTGTTGAAGTATTTACCTTAAACGTCGGCATAAAATTATCTCTAATAATATTATGCACGAAAAGAAGTCATTTGAAATGCCGAATTGTATTGTTGAATATGACTCAAAAAGTGCTTTGACTTTTGAGATGTCCCGAAAATTAATGAATACATAATTAATACATAATAATGGTTCGGGTGGAGTTTCTAATGCTGGCAATCTCACTTTGCCAGTAGGACAACACATGCCGGGCGTTTCACCTAGAAAGTTAGCCGCATCACAATGTTGACATATTGCGTCCATCATTCCAATGTATCTGTACACACTATAATCAATCTGACTGTTGTAATTAAAAGCAGCACGCATCATTTCAGCCTAAACAGCACGACGTATTCGTGATCGCCGTGCAAGATTCAGTACAGTTACAGGGTCAACAGGTATATTTCGTGCATTACGTTGACGCTGCGATGCATTAGCTTGTGCGTGTTCATCTGCCGTCTGTGATCGTCTTAGTAATGCCACATCATTTGCATTACGCGTTCGGCGACTTATATTTGCTCGTGGCATTTTTCCTTCAATTAAAAAAGAATAAATCAAATTAAAAAAATAATTGCTACATTAATAGTGGTACACAATATATTTTTTCAAATAAAGAAACACACATGCATACATGTAATTCACTTCAACAGTTCAAAACTTACCGTTTGTGTAAATGCGTTTGACAATTTAATTCATAGTACATTTGAACAGTAAATGTAAACACAAAGCAATAATTATCGCTGACAATTTGCTTTAATCGAACCACATCCAAAATGAAATGACCGCATGAATGACATAACAACATGCTTTTACTGTCAACACTGAAAAAAGTTTCAATTTGACAGCACAATCGCCATCTGAAAAAAAGTTCAATTTGACAGCAAAATCCCCATTTACAAAATGATCCGCTATTTATTGAATTCAGTTGTTACAAAAAATGTGATAAATGAAGAGGCACTCAACCGATTTTGTGCAAACTTCACATAAACCATCTACTAAATAGACCGAACAAAGCCTAAACATTTGGTCTGGATAGGTGAGCCCATTCTTGAGTTATAAAATTACAACGAAAAGTGGCATTGATTTTTATATATATAGATAGAAGAAGATAGATAGATGTATCACTATTAAACTATTGAATGAATGTAATTTGATTAAATTAACATATCTTCAATTTGAATGAATAGTTGGAATTAGTAATCACCCTTACTTTCTATTAATTTAATTATGATCATCGTTCAAGTACAAATTTAAAAACTGATCGTGCTTAATTTCTTATTAGTAGATCATTAGACCAAGAAAATGATTCATAATGTCCTACTGCAAATTAACAGTAATACTTTGTATTGCTCTAAGTATTTTAACTGTATACATAATAATGCCTCTATAATGCAATAAACGTTAAATTATTGTTACTTTTTCCAAAGTTAAAGTATTTTTTTAGACTACGGAGTTGAGTAATGAAAATTATGCCAGTAATGCCATATACCATAATTTAATGGGCTGTTTTTTTTTGGAGTCTTTATATTAAGGATCGCAGTAAGAAATTAATGCCGTACTAATGGGACCATATTATTTCCTTATTAAGCCCAAATATTTATTATCTCCAATTTAGAATTGAAGTAAGTTAAATTCAAACGAAACTATTATCAAAACTTAAAATTATACACAATTTTCCTTAACGAAATAGAAAATAGGTAAAGAATTATTATCAACTACAGCACTTTACCATTTTTCACCAGTACGGTCGAAGGGATCTGGAAAACGTATGGCATATCTAAAAATTCCTGGTTCGATAAGATTTTTAAACTTTTATTTTTGAAAATAATCTCATTTTGTTTACCCTATAATTTTCTTAACTTGCTTTGGAGGGATATTTCGTTCACTTTAACATGATCACACTACATCAAACACATATGTAGCCAAGGTAAGCACCTTATAATAATTGATTATAGTTTTTTTTTATGAAGCATCTAATGGCTAATTTTAATTGGAGTTAAAACGTTATGATGACATGTCGTGACGTACTATTTGACCTAGTTATGCGTCTTGACGGTTAACAGTATTTATAATTAAAAATATGTTTCAATAAATTGTTAAGAAATATTTGAGTGACAAATTATTCCATAAAAATAAAATAAATGATTGTCTTATTATTAACAATTGTCTGAACATACGTTTTTTCGTTTTCAATATATTCAATTAAAAATATTTCAATATAAAAATATAAAAAATTTAGATGTTTCACATCTGCCATTCTTCCCATGACGGCTCACAATTTTTTTTTAAACATCACCGATGGTATATTAACCACGCTCTGCAGCGTAATGATTAATATCTTCATTTTTATTTTGTTATGTTAAGAAATAAATATTAATTCGTCAAAGATGCCTATATATTATAAATCCTTTGTCATCTTAATCCATTCCATGATTTATATGATCTCTACCTTAATGTCGTTTTGAAGCATTTATCAAAATTACATGCTTTTAAACAAATATCACCTGAAACTCAATATACCAGTAATTATTCTGTCAACCACGTTGTTATGGCTCAAAATCATCAATTTGAAACTTAGTCTCTAGCATCGGTATGAGAGTACCCAAGGTACTCTAGTAAATGATTTTATGTACTGAGAGTACTCTCAAGCTGATACTAGGGAGAGCTTTCTAAACCTAATTACATTTATTATCTGCAAACACGGTACTATAAAAGCGCGTCTTCGAGGAAGGAAGACGTAACCACACTTAATAAACATCTGCTCGAAATATCCGAGGCGAGATTAAAATTACGTCTTCCAACTACACTTTGAAGGATCAAAATTTAATATTGCTATCGGCCACTTTGATGCGACGTGCTGCCTCGGGCTATATTAGATACTCGCTATGCCTGCTTTGCGTTCAGATAATTATTTCGTTTGAAACACTTTTCATTAAGAATGACTTTGATGCGAACATTGTAGAGGAAAATAAAATTCCTAGTGTCAATATGAGCAGAAATATTGTAAATTTCAGATTTTCTAACTTATTTTTATTGAACAGATCACAAAACTGCACACATATGGACAGACGAATACAGACACACGCACATACTCACACGCATCTGCACATACGTACGTACATAATCAACAATCTTGTAATATTTGAATTCCAAAGAAAATAATCAAGTTTATTCATATTTACGCACGTCAAAATGTTGGAAACTAAACTGTCGTATGATAATGGGAATAACTTGAGATATAATTATTGACCAGTAGGGTGCGTAAAGTCACGAAAAAACGCAATATTATCAAAAAATTTTACTAAAAAGAAAGTTAAAGTATTTCGACAATTTAAAACAAATGACTTCAAACACTATTTATACAAATTTACTTTGTCAGTTTCATCTAAATGAATGTACTAAATACAAAACTTTAAATTATTCGGTGTAATACACTAAATACAAAACTTTAACTTATTCCCAAAAAGATTGTATTTAAGTTGAAAAAATGCTTTGCCATTAAATTTGATTCTGTTAAGCGTAATTCGTGAAATAAACAAAAAAAATAAATATTGGATAAACCTATTCAGGTTTATCCTTATAAAGAACCAGTTTATATAGATCATAAGCTCATGGTATACTGGGTTTTGAAATGTTCATACAATGTATAAGTGAAAAAAGTCAAAACCCAAATAATAGTATACAAAAAGGTCCTAAGAATTTTGTTACAATACATTTGACCACCTTTTCCTTTACTTTTCTCAAGGTTTAATATGTCGTTATTAAATTATTATGAAATGTATAAATTGAATTTAATATTATCTATAGAAATAAAATATTATAGTATACACTGGAAGTTGTAGCATAATTTGTTTCCAATCACTATTGTAAATTAATTCTACGAGTATTATACTCGGTAGCGTATAGTGTCGCGATAATTGAATTTCGGCTTAATTTTAAATGCTTAGGGTGGGTTTTAATCTTTTTAAATTTAACAATTTACATGTTCTCAACGCATCATACAGAAATACTAGTTAGTATTATCTGCAATTTCTATATACTGATGCTTTCACGCCTAGCTACCATAGATCAGTATTCCATGTTCATGTGTATTGAAATATGCTATTGGTTTTGATAACAAACGCAAAATTTCTAAATGGATATAAATGTTTCCATATTAATAATATTTTCTTTTTCTTTAAATATATTTACATATATATATATATATATATATATATATATATATATATATATATATATACATATATATGTATATATATATATATATATATATATATATATATGTATATATTTCTTTTTTTTTAATCAAATCATTTACTCAGCTCAGTCGTACTAATCCGTAGAATAAATCAAATTAAATCATGAAGACATTAATTTTTTTTACTTTATGGTTTTGTTCCTCGAAAAATGGAATTAATGTACAGAAAGATGAAAAAAATATCTGTTTTTGTACATAAACAACATATATTGCTTAAGTGGTAAAAGAACTTATTTTCTATCTTTAAAGGTATTCATATATTTTCTAATGAAATTATTTACTCAGTTCACTCGAACTAATTCGTAGAATAAGCCACATTCAATCATAAAGAAATAAATTAACATTTTTGAGTTTATGCTTTTGTTCCCGGAAAAATGGGATCAATGTGTACAAAGACGAACAATATTGTGTTTTGGGTACTTAAACTTCATATATGGTTTTTATAAGTTGTAAAAGATTACCATAGGATTATCCTAAGTTGTAAAATGCCCCGCGATCTTTATAGGTTGCACAAAGAAAATCTGCTCATTTTCACGAATCGCTATAATTAATTTTGGTTTTCATTAAGAAAGAAGGGATCTATCAGGCATACTTATACATAGATATTATTCAGGCAGGGGTTAAAAAGAAACGCAAACCTGACACGAGTTGGACAAAACATTTTTCCCGAACCAAAACGGAGCCTAATCTTTGTGGAACTATGGATGATGTAAATATTAAATTAAAAAGTTCTACAAATAGACTAATGCTACAAACACTACTCATCTATATTTATCTACAAACACTACTCACTTGAAAGATTGAAAACTGCATACATGATTTGTTATAAGCGGAAGGTAAAAGAGATTTATTGAATATCTGTATAAAATGCTATATTATAAATCACGTTTCTTGCGTGTTTATTATAGTAACCTCGAGCTAGCTTAAGTTTAAATTTAATGAAAGTTTTAGTAAGTTTGCATATTTGTGCAAACAGAGTCTCATTGAAATAAAAAATCGAACTTTCCTAAATGGACACATATGTACCATCGTTGGTTGTTATTGTCTTTCTTTTTTTGAGTTCATAATTAAGGACGTTAAATAAGTAAGCGGGTATTGAAAATTCTCTCTTTATAATAGGCTTATACGTCCTAATCCTAAACATATCATAAGAAGTCGTGTATCAGAGCATTTCTTGCAATTACTATAATATGATTTAGTTTACGATGACCCATATAGATCATAGAAATAAGTCATTCATTAAAGTCTCCTGTACTTAATTTAGCTAGTAAAATAGCCAAAGCTGTGAGGTTCTACAGACGGCGAAAGTAGAATGGGCGCGCGAGGCACCGCAGTTACTGAAGGTTTTAGAGTCGGCAAAGGTAACGAGCGCGGAAGATACAGTTGTTATTGGAGTCTTCTCATACAGCGAAGGTAATAGGTGCGCGGTAGATATAGAAGACACTGATGGTAGCACAGGCGTGCGAGGTACCCTGCTGTACCTACTACTGAAGTTTTACAGGCAGCGAAGGTAGCACGAGCGGGAAAATTACAGCAAGCACAGGAGGTAGAAGATGCGTGGGGTGTGCAACAAGTATTTGAAGAAATACAGTTGTGTTAATTACGGTAGTTACTCTAGATTCCATAGGTATCAAAGGTGCTCTAGAAATAGAGCAAGTGTTAGAGGGAGCACAGGCATGGGGCATCAGTATGTACTGGATATTCTTTAGTTACTAGAGGTACCACAGACGGCGGTGGTACTACGAGTGTAAGAAGTACAGCAGGTACTGAAGGTTCTGCCGGTAGTGAAGGTAGCATGAGAGCAGAATGTATTAACTGATATTGGATGTAGCTCAAGCGTGGGAGGTACAATAGGTACCGTAGGTTATACAGGCGACGGAAATAATACGAACACAGGAGATACCACACGCGCTACAGGTATCATAATCCCTGAAAGTATATTTCATTGTCGAGTCGAATTATTACTCTGATACCGCCTACATCATTAGCAAGGAAACTCGTTGTTATTAAAGATAAATGCAACGTTGTCTTTGTTGCACTTATCTTTAATAATAACGAGGTTATTAACCATTGCACTCCTGTTTTCGTATTGTTTTATTTCCCGGCATGGTGAAAAGAGAAGTCACACGCCTGTGGTCATACACCACATAGCTTCTTTGTTCTACGATAGCGATCAGATAAAAAATAGTTACTTTATTTTTTTGGTCAATATTTATCCACTTTTGATCGGGGTTGACAAATTACCGGCTTGTTTGCGTCCTAAATATACTTTTTTTCGTAATATTCCGGTAAAACTCGGTTATTCGAGATCATTGTTTAACAAATGTTTTGATACAATCAATGAAAAATATAAAATTTTCCAAAAATTGAGCCTCTAAACACATATGAAAAAAACATTAACTAAAATTATATTAATAATCGATATTAGAAAAAAAACACGCACATAAGCAGACCTGCATAATATAAACAAACACACATGCGCTCGTCCACATATACACATACAAAAATCCGTATGCACACACACGTGCATGCACAAATATGCATGCATGCACACAGATAAGACAGAATAAAATACATCTGCGTATGCTCATACACACATGTATGCGCAAATACATACAAAATATGCACATGCCCACACTCACCCAAGCTCACACGCATACATGTACGCACTACATAGGTAAACACACACACACACACACACATATTCTCATAAACTTGTATCACAAATGCACGTACAAGGGACGTACGAATTGTGACATATCCGTGAATGATATGGAAAAAAATAAAATAGTTCCGTATTTATCTACATTTTTTTAAGTTGTTATGTAAATTAACCAAAATAATCTGATATAAAAGTTATAATCACTAGTTGATGATATTTGGATTTTTTTATTTGTTCCTAACTTATTGTAAACAAAATAGACAGATCACATATTGAAAATTACTTTGAAGCCTAATATTTAAAAAGGGAGCTTAAAACATCGTGTGTTTACTTACGTCCATAAGTTAGAAGTTATACATACTTATTTGGCATAATGCAAGAAATTTATTTAGCACACAAATAATTAATGTAAATAAAACAATAAAAGGGCTGAACCGTGATTGTAAATGCGGTCGATAAAATCTAAATTCAATGAAATAAATAAATTTTAAAGAATTAAAATTTTCAAAATTACTTGTTAAATTTATTAAAACAATCAAAACACAGTTTAATTAATAATAAAAATAAATGAATATGCAGTAAAGCTATTGAATTTTTTATTTTAAAATTTATAGCAAATGATAAAGTAATAATTTATAATTCAAGTAAACCTAACCTCACCGAGAAAAATACACTTAATACATATTTCAATAAAATATCTTTAAAAAAACTGACTTCAAAAAAGCTGTTAGCCGTATCAGAGTTTGGTTCTATAATTCCGAAGTCGCATATTAGATTTAAAAAAATTAAAAACTATCGCTTGTATTGTAAAACTATTCGCTATATCAATATCAGATTTTACAAAGTAATAGCTTAAGTAACAATTAACCGGTAGCATATATATTGATTTACTGCCATCCGTTATATTATTGAACTACAGAACTGTTATTTTGCAAAGTAAAAATAACCCGTAGCAAATATCTTGAATTACGTTTGATTTATTACCATCCGATAAGGAGTTCATCTCCAGAACGCATCATCAGACTGACATGATCGATCATGCCAGTCAGTGTAGTTATTTTATGAATTAACAACTACCAATAGCAAATATCTTGAATCACTTTCAATTTAATACCATCCGTTAAGGAGTTTCATTGAAAACTCATCATCAGACCCTAATATGGTCGACTGTGTAGTTATTACGCAAACTAACAACTACTATTAACAATGATTTTGAATCATAATTGATTTACTGCCATTCGTTAATGAATTACATAGTTAATTTCCGGATCTCATCATCAGATTATCATTATATTTATATGGGACTACACTTCCAAATAAAAAACAATCATGAAAAACAATCATATTCTGATTATACACGCCGTTCATTACTGCGTCTATGAATCGTTACTGGTTTGAGTGACGAATTAATTTCCGCAATAGTGAGGTCACAAATCCGAGCAACTGTAACTAACGCAAAATTGATGTCTTGTGATTTAGTTGAATTTTTATCAATTTATGTTAAACCCAGTCCTAATACTTTTATTAGCGACACATCCCATGTTGTGTCTCGTATACGACGTGACATTTCGAAAGTGAAACGTACCGATTTTGGTAGGAAACGGCGCTTTGATAGTAACAAATGTTTTTCGTATGGATTCTCGGGACACGTACTTGCTAATTTCCATAGAAGACATAAAATAAATCCTTTTTCTACTACACGCAAATCTGATACTCGTGTTACAATTGATCAAGGTAAAGCGGAAACGTGTTCCTTTTGTAAGAAACCTGGTCATAAGATAGAAACCTGTTTTGCTAAAATAAAATCCGAATCTCGAAACAAAACTAACGTTAATTTCTGCTGTGAAAAGAAAAGTACTCGTGAAATCGATATAGTAGTTGCTGTCATACAGGGTATACATGTAGACGTATTGATTGATAGCGGGTCGACCATAACTCTTAATTTGTCTTCTTTAGTGAAACATTTCTATTGCCCCCGGAAACCGGCCTTTCGCATCTTGAAGGGTATTGGAAGTCAGGAGGTAGAGTCTACACATTATGTGACCTTGCCAATAGAGTTTGACGATATCACGTTTGAAGTTGATAAGTTTTGTGATTGAGGCAAAGTATATGAGCGCCCCGATCATAGTAGGGACCGACGTACTTAACCGCGAGGGCGTCACATATGTATGAACTCGAGAACGACAATGTATTACTCGTAGGGTTGAGAAGACCGCTAGGATTTTAAAAGTTGAGTCTGATGGGCGTATTCCGATAAATACGAGACTTGGCGACGATAATTTAAATAAATTATTGGCCATCATTAGTAAATATTCTAAATATTTTATTACGGGGACAACAACTACGACTGCGAAAACCGGAAGTATGTCCATCAAACTCAACAGCGATGCACCCGTTAACTACAGACCTTATCGTCTTTCACAACCTAAGACGTTACGCGTTCCTGAGATCGTTAGGGATTTACTGGAGAAGGGGATTATACAAGAATCAGAGTCAGAATTTTCAAGCCCAATTCTTCTTGTTAAGAAGACAGTTGGTACGGCTCGTATGTGCGTGGATTTCCGAAAGCTTTATGCAATCACAATTAAAGATCGTTTTCCCTCGCCACTTATAGATGATCATATAGACCGTTTAGGACGTCATAAATTTTTCACTAGCCTTGACATGGCAACCGGATTTCACCAGATTCCAATGTAAAAAGAGTCAATCCCGCGGACGGCTTTCGTTACACCGGAAGGCTACTATGAGTACTTGAAGATGCCATATGGGCTGGCTAACGCTCCTGTAGTGTACCACCGAATTTTCTCGAATACTCTTCGTGATCTCATTAATTCTGGTAAGGTCTTGGTTTACATTGATGATGTGCTTATTTTAAGTAATTTTTTTGATGAAGATTTCAAAATGTACTCAACATTTTAACTAAAGCTGGCTTTTCATTAGATTTAAAAAAAATTACTTTTTTGTCCACTGAAATTGAATATTTAGGCTGGTCCAGTAGTCAGGGTCAGGTACGGCCGAGCGTATATAAAGTTAAAGCTCTTATTGAAGCTCCTGTTCCTAAAAACGTCAAGCAGGTGCGCAGTTCTTAGGCCTAGCCGGGTATTTTAGAAAGTATATCGCCGGTTTTGCATCAAAAGATAGCGTGTATTGTAAGTCTCACGAAGAAAGGTGTTCGTTTTTATTGGAGCACCGAACAGGGAGCTGCTAGAATAGATGTGATAGAGACGAGCCAGTCCTTGCCAATTATGACCCAGTACTTCCCATTGAAATCGATACGGATGCTAGCGCGATTGGTTATGGAGCAGTTTTATTTCAAATACACGAGTCGGGTCACAAGCGCGTTGTGGCCTATTTTAGCAGCTATATTACTTTTGTGAGCAGACCTCACAGCTTGATATTTACGTACAGACCTCGCAGATTGCCTTTTGTGAGCAGATCTCACAGCTTGACTTTTGCGAGCAGACCTCGCACATTACTTTTGTGAGCAGACCTCACAGCTTGATATTTGGGAGCAGACCTCGCAGATTGTCTTTGTGAGCAGACCTCACTGCTTGACTTTTGCGAGCAGACCTCGCACGTTACTTTTGTGAGCAGATCTCACAGCTTGATATTTGTGAGCAAACCTCCCAGATTGGCTTTTGTGAGGAGACCTCACAGCTTGACTTTTGCAAGCAGACCTCGCATATTACTTTTGTGAGCAGACCTCACAGCTTGATAATTGCGAGCAGACCTCGCAGATTGCCTTTATGAGCAAACCTCACAGCTTTACTTTTGCGAGCAGAGCATATTACATTTTGTGAGCAGACCTCACGGGTTGATCTTTGCGAGCAGACCTCACAAACCATTATTTGAGAGCAGACCTTGCTATTATTTACCTGAGCAGACCTCGTGTAAGTGAGCAGACCTCACATTGCACTACAGTTTTGACAGTAATGTTATAAGAATTATTTTCTTTGAAAACTCTAGATCAAGAAGATTTCGAGTCGACATTGACTGGACAACTGACTGAGGAGGAGCCGACCATCGACCTATCACACGAGAACGAGGACGTTCTCCTGTCAGGAGAGGTCGTATTGGAGAAGAGCTAAGAAAAGTGCTGCGGTCCTCGCTTCTCCCGAAGCCAACTTCAATGCGAGCGATGGTGAGCGGCTTAAAGCGGGGGATTGCGACGCGTTTCACTTCGGGAAGGGACTCGGTTCGGATTGGACGTATCTTACTTACTTACTTACATACTCGTGTACTCTGTAAAAGTAATTAATTATAGGCGTATTACGTATTAAATCACTCTTTTAATTCTATTTAATTTTCCGACTTTCAATTCTTACAATATATATATATATATATATATATATATATATATATATATATATACATATATATACATATATATATATATATATATATATATATATATATTATCCCCTAGGTTTGTATTTATTTATGATAGTATAGGGTATAATTGCAACAGGCGGCGGCAATAAAGAGACCGGTCAATTTGAGTTGTCAAGTCCGATTGTCGTAAAAACCTTCATCATTTTTTTTTAATTATTCTCTACAATGCACGTACGAATCCATTTCAACAATAAATTCGTCTATATATTACCTGTCAACAAATTAACTGATATTATTCTTTCAACTGTGTTGCGCGTGTGTCGACATTGAAAATGAGCATTATATTTTTTTTTTGGACTCTAAACACGTTTTTACTTGTAAATTAGCCAATGCCCAAAGTGTTGTCAGGTAACGGGTTTGCGATGCTCAATGGCAGTATTATTTTAAATAAATGAGAAAAAACATGACTTTAAGCCGTCATTATCGATATGTATCCTCAAAATTTTGGGCACATGTAGTTCTCCAATTGTCTTTTTCCACTATAGGGCGTGGGCCGTGTTTCTAATCCGTTGATCAAACTTTCATTTTTGTACCTGACAATTTTCTGCGTTTACGCAATCATCACCTGTTTGCTATACCACCCTCTATAACCGAATAATATCGGAACTCTCCAGTTACTTGTTTAGTTGTATGCAACTGCTCAACCAACTGATCGCAGTCGCAAAAGAGTGATTTTTTAAGATAAGTAAAAGTAAATTTATCGAAATAGGT
The DNA here is from genome assembly GCA_039881145.1 of Druceiella hillmani. Classification (NCBI taxonomy): domain Eukaryota; kingdom Metazoa; phylum Arthropoda; class Insecta; order Lepidoptera; family Hepialidae; genus Druceiella; species Druceiella hillmani. Next base: position 39,400,533 of record JAYKKI010000015.1, read on the forward strand.
CGTCGTTATGGTTTACATTTCTTGTGTATTTTGTATTCATGTTTAATTTATACCGGCTTTTGTTTTAATTGTTAAACTATTAATTGCTTATTATTACGAACAGGTTACGTGTAATATATCGAAAAATTATTATACAAAGTGAGCGACGCTCATTCCAATCGTTTTCAACTTAAAGCTTACGTGAGATTGCAGAAAAGTTGTGGTCTACTAAAAAAAGGCTGTTTACACAGAGAATTGGCCCTAGCCGGGAAATAATTTGCAAGAAGAGACGTCCGTAGTCATAAAAATGATCCTTGTAACAAACAAGATACAAAATTATTTTTACCCGTGAAATGACCATCATTTTTAAATATATGACCATCATTTCTATAAAAATACACTCGCAGGCACAATCAACCGCCCACTCTTCTCTAATAGTTTCGTCTTTGTTTATAGTTGTTAAACCTCTTTCGCTATAAATGTCTTGACGAGTAGAGTGTTGTTTTGACAAGTAGGTAAATTTTACTACTACCCATTTTGATCAAAATTATGATAATTTTATTAATTTGATAATAAATGTACAATACAGAAGGATTAATGTTTGCTTCTTTCGATCGATCTTAGAAATTACTGAAGTAACTTTGTTGTCATCTTCACTAATAATATTTTTCGGGTTCTATTCTAATAAAAGGAACACTTTTAAGAGGATTTCATCAAAATCTGTGTTATAGTGTGTGAAATTATCTCGAACGAATGCGTGTAGTATAATTTAGTTTAGTGTGTGTATATACAGATATATATATATATATATATATATATATATATTTACATCCTTGGACTTTTACGATTTATATCTTTCTTTGCTAAATTATATTACTTGTCATTTTTTTAACTTATTCTATTTTAAGTAATTTGAAAGTAAAAATAGTTTTTTGTTAAAATGTCAGATACAGTTATATGCAATTATATTTTATAAGTGTAACTTTCCTGAGATGAATACTTGATGCGGTCACATATGTAAGTATTGCAGAGTGGTGCTAGGTACTATTGCAGTTTTTGCCCCCGTCCAACTACTCAAGGTTATTTCGAAGGGGCAACTTTTAATAAGTGCTAAATGTGTAAGCAGTTTGCTTGGCCGTCTTGTTTATGTCTGCATGCCACTAGGGTACCACTAGGCTACTTTTCGCCGCACCGTACGTTGGGTTCAAAGACCACTGCATATTATACGCATAGGATGTCTTTGACATTATTAGGTACATTTTTTATGGGTTTGCGTGTTTTTATATTCAAATCAACATTAATTTCAGCTCTGTTAGTAACATTATGAGTGACACTAGTATGCAGCAGTGTTGTAAATGCAGGACCGCATTAGGTAAAGATGATATTGCACAAAATGCTCCGTCAATATTATTTCTACTTTGGTGTATCAGTGTTAAAGACAACTGGTGCTCAGGAGTACTATGACGCCCTGTGGTGCGCTTACTGCCAAATTGTGACTATCGTTATTTGTAAAAATATTTATAATTGTTAATATTTCCAGTTATGTTTTACATGTATTGTATTGCTCGTTGATATTATATTGCCTGTTTATATTTTATGCATAAAATTTATTTTCACTGATGTTACCCACTGTGCATGCATGGAGCGTTGCTTCTAAGTGTTATAGAATTTAATATATTAAGTAAATTATGGAATGTTTTTTTATCTTCGCATGGAAATCGCTTCCAATAAATTACAACTTATGATAAATTGTAAGTTTACTATTAAAATTGTAGCAAGTTTAGAACTAAATTTAATGAATTATACTTAACTATATGAGCAAATAACTATGAAATAATCATGTCTGAAGAAATATTTAATTCAAAATATATTGACAATGGATACATTGTGTATCGCAGAGATAGAAATACTTACACGAGTTACAAACGGAGTGGTGATAGAATTATGGTACATCACGATACATGGAATATGAATTTATTGAAGTAGGCAAAATAATATTAAATTCATTCCTGGGTAAACCAAAACTTACCCTTAGCTCAGTCTATCCCCCACTAGATCTACCTTTCAATTAATACGAAATCCATTTTATGATAGGAAGTTTTGTATTTTAGGTGACTATATATATCTACAATTACCTGGCAAGGTGAAGAAAAATACTGTCTTTGTTACATGTGCATTTCAAATAGTGCATATGCTTGTGCATATTGCAATAGTGCATAGTGCATATTGCACCATTATCTTTCATTACTTGTACGCTATACAGTTTAGACTTAGTTCTTACATGTAGCGAAATCATCCCTCTTTCACTTTTACTAATATGTGAAAACCCACCACTTTTTTACTTATAAACCCCACTTCTTTTGAGCGATTTCTGGAATGTTATAGAAGCTTTTAAAATATTTCTTTTAGTGTATAAAGAGAGTGCGGCATTTGAACTTCTGTTCAGTTTGCAATTGAATAATCGATGAGTAAAGAATAAATTAAAAATGGAAGTATTTCGAAATGAACTTAGAGGACTCTTTCTTCATGAATATCATTTAGGGTGAAAAGCCAATGAAACATCATGGCATATATACACAACGATGGGTAAAGTTATGCCCTCTTATGATATAGCCAAGCATTGGTTCCAAAGATTCAAAGAAGGGAATTTTGACCTATCCGATAAACCTCATCCAAAGCGACTTCCTACAATTACTTTAGGAAAATTTAAAAGCCTAATTGAAATAGATAACAGATTAAGTTCGCGTTGTTTGGCAGAGCAATTTTTATGCTCTTATACTGCAGTTGTTTTTAACTTCATGCTTTGAGAAAGAAGTGGGAATATTCTGCTTGGCTACCACACGAGCTTTGAGTTCATGGTTGGGTATAAATGGGGTTATTCACTGTGACTCCATTTGTACCTAATAATGAGACTTGAGAACTCTTTCAATCTAACAGTGCAATAACAGCTAAGATTTATTGTCAACAATTGAGCCATGTCACAGTTAAAATTCCTTCAAATCAAAGCAAAGTTAATTTTTTAGGCGACGGTGCTCGACCCCACGTAGCAAAATAATACGTAAAGGACTACTTTCACTTGGATGGAGTATACTACTTCACCTTCTGTATTCTCCAGGTTCTTCGTCATCTAATTACTATCTGTTTTGCTCTCTGTCTAATAATTTACGTGATAAAAATTTAAAGACGAAAGTTATAGATAATTTTCCGACTTAATATATATATATATTTATACCATATAATTCATTTTCGATGATATGCACATAGTTAAGAAATAGAATCAAGACTACATTGGTTCGCAACGTATTTATTTTCAGTGTATATATGAAACACCCGGTAAAAATATTTTCTCAATATATTATTCTAACCACTTTGATTGCAACCTAGATGAACGAACTATAAAAATGAATTGTTGAAAATACAGTAAAAGTCATAAAAAACATTAAGTGATTTTCGTCATGTGTCTCTTCAAGACATGAAAGAAATGGATGTCCATCAACTATTTCATTCAGCGAAAATACCACCACTGACTACCGAGCTCACTGGTACAAACATGGATAATTTTGCTTTCTAGATATTTTAATGTTAGCATGTCATTGGTTTAAAAGTATGTAATGTTTTAAAATACTTGAGTTATTAAACTTAAACGATGACCAAAGACCAGATAGGATTAAATATCTTTTTTCACTAAATATACCGCATAAACAATATATTTTAAACCTCTTTTTTGATAAGTGCATAATGCATGGGAGTTTCCTTATATATTGGAAAAAGGCTCATTTAACGCCAAAGCATTAAAAATGGGTCCAAAGAAAACATAATTAACTATGTAACATTATAGCCGTAAATTCCAAATTTTTAAATAGATTGTAACATGGATAGGGACAACCGATACTCCAGGGACAACCGATACTTCCTGAATAATATGGATTTGTCTATGGTAGGTCGATCACCATTAATCTACTATTTTATTCTCAGTACTTGTTTAAATCATTGGATTCCGGACAAAATGTCAACGTGTGATATACACGGATTTGAAGAAAGTATTTGGCAACATAGACTACTTGATGTTGATGCAAAAACGAAGGGTATCAGGGATAACCTGCTTAGATGTTTCATTTCATACTTAACCCATAGGCTGTAAGCAGTCGAAATAAATGGGTTTTCATCATTATATATCCAGGTGACTTCTGATGTACCACAGGGATCTGTGTTAGGTCTTATTTATTTCATTTGTTAACGATATTAATATTTTTTTCAGAAATAATAATTTTAGAAGGTACATTCAAAATGATTATCTAAAAATATTTGCTCGTCCGAAGATACTATATCTGTCCCAAAATACAAACTGATCTCGATTGATTTTATATTTACTGGGAAGAAAACAAATTACATTTAAATTTCTCGAAATGCAAAATTCTGAATGAAAAAACTTTCACAAAAAAAACAAGTAACAATTGGAAGAAATTTACTTATAGCATGCGAAAACTTGGCATTATTTCTGACAGTAAATTGCATTTTGGTTTGTACACTGAGCAGATTGTTTCTAAGGCCTATGCATCGGTAAACTGAATGGGTTTCTATTAAGGACGGCGACAACCTTTAACAATTTTGAAACATACTTAACCTGAATATGCTGTTATGGTCTGGAATCCCCTATGTGCCATTTATTCTGAGAATATTGATAGCACACAGGAAATAAAAATGTTTTAAGGTGTTTAGTGTCGTATAGTCCTAAATTATCTTTTAAAATATTAATCAATATATTTAAATGTGGTGCCCTCTATCAGAAATGTTTGTTATAGAGTCATTTGTTTCACATTTCATATCAAAAACGCACGAAAAAATTCCCATAACAGAGTATCGCTACGATGGATGATATATTTTATTGTATATTTAATAAATGCGATTATTTTTCTTTCTTCTTTTTGGAAACTATAGAACACGAGCTCATTTCTAGTTTAGATTTCATAGCATATTTTTAATAGTTTCGCCTTTATATTAAATATAATAGACGTAACATTATTTATCTTGATACGGTATGCTTTTTAACTTCTTAAATAAAATATTGTGAGGATATGTTTGTTTAAATTTAATACTGTTAACATAAAACAATAGGCTGTTATAGTGGGAAACATGTTTCACAGGAAATATTTTCGGGTAGAGGTCGGTATAAGCTATTCAGGGAAATGATAAAAATCTCAATAAATCCAACTTTTATCATCATTGTCGTGTTTTCAACGTTTCAATTCGAGTTTCATTAATTCGGAGCTGAATTGCTTTTAAACACATTCCATCTGCAGAGGGTTGAACTCATTTGAAAATATGGATATATTATTACTTATTGCCCCTTTATTTAGATTGTAGTTACATAGAAACTCTTGGTACGCAATTATCTATCAACATTTTGTCTCATATTAATAAAACTTGTATTTTAAATCGTTATAATTATTCATCTGGAATACGTTCAGTACTGGAACCGTAAAAGTCACTGGAATCGTAAAAGTACAGATTCATAGTCTATATACGGTCGATTGTTTTTCATTCCACAAGCAGCATGCTTGGAATTGACATATAAAATCCAAAATGCCGTTATTTCCTGAATTATAACTGCATTGAAACTTTATTTGATCTTATTAATCATTCGAATAATTTAAAATCACAAAAAATATAAAGTAACGACATATATGTCACGTACGAAAATAGATATCAATCAACAAATGTGTAAATATAATTAAATAAAGGACTGCAAAATAATCGTCATTATTAATAATTCTACTTTATGCTGATGACATCCTAATAGCAAGATCTTGTCAACAGTTCTGAAGAAATCTATTTCAAAATCAATACTAGTACAAAATATAAGGTTTTTTTAAAAGATAGAAAACGTAATGGAAGCTGGCAACCATAACAAATGTGCATAAACCGAGTGAATGTACTTGTTTACTTATTTAATTAATCGTCCCATTAAACTGACAAGGAGGATAAAGCAGTGGATAATTTAATTAGTCTTTCAGAAAAATATTACCGCAAGTTCAAGAGAGATTAATTAATTATACAGGCATATTATCAGTCTTCTTAAAACGGGCCATTAAACATTTTTACATGGTAATTTTTACATTGTTATTTTGCATACCAAAGTGTATGGTCGCCTGTTGTCCTAAATTATTTTATAGAAAAGTTTATTAAAGTGCTTTCCTGCGCTATGAAAGTATTATGAATGGGTTAGTTTTAAAATTGCACAGCTACTACTAGCAAACAACATGTAATTCGTAAGTCCGGAAAATAACATAATCATTCGTAAGTTTATGAGTCGATACGTGTATCAAACGTGCATAAGTCACGTTTTGTATGTATCAACTTTTGGGAAAAAAGCGTTATTGTACGAGTAGTCTGCCTTTATTAAATTATTGCCTAAAGCAGAGTGCAATACTGTCAATACTTTCATAATAATGTCTAAGTGTAACATTGTGAAAAAAAATGTTCAAACCGCCATCACTTTTTTAAAATAGACAGGTTTTTATTTTCAACGTAAGCACTTTTGATAGTGATGTTATGGATTTAAGTACATTTGAAAAAAAACTGTAATTGGACATAAGCGATAGTGAAAAAAAACACTACATGACATAGGCTATCTTGATGTAACTTACTATAAAGGGACGTATTTCTAAACCCTATATAAAACAGAAATACAGTTTTTTTATTATTTATTTACAAAGGTCCGTTCATATTTAGAATCTTGTCAAAGTAATGTCCTTTAAACAAGGAAAATCTTTAATTGAGTAATATATTGCTTTAACAGCTGTGTTTATATATTTCTTCCCGCTGTTTACGATACATAAACACTTTAAACTATGAAATAAAGAACGCTGAATCAATTAATATTTAGTAATTAAATACACAAAACAATTATTTTATTTACAATCTGGTCAAAATGGTTACTAGACAAAATCAACAAATATTGTTTCAGAGAAGAAGAAACATTTTATCCGTATATCAAATACGGATAAAATGTTTCTTCTCTTACGTTTTTAATTAAATAATGTATTCCTGCCCATTTACATTTCCCAACCACTTTAAACTATGAAATAAAAAATACTAACAAACACTTACTAAAAATTAGCACCTTGGAAAAACATAAAGGAAATCATGTTTTAGCTAGTGTCATTATACAAAGTCTGAGATTTCTATTAGTAGATATTCAGGATCATCGTTTACTAAAATTAAATCATCATCGTCTCGTTATGGCAAATTTTCATTGTAAGATAGCACATATTTTGTAAGATGTAAGATAGCACCATCAACATTTAATCAATTCAGGCAATGGTATAAGCAAGACGATATTTAATTGACACCTTTAGATGCAATGTCTTCTGTCCATATGTAGGAAGAAACATTATCTTTAGTGAGGCTAGTGTGAGAGTTTTTCTCAACAATTGAGAACTTGTATAATTGCCGCAAATAATAATTGATTGGTCAGCTACTTTTGGCAAGGGTAAGCAAGATCGTTTAGGAAATGAATACCAGTTACAGAAAAAAGTGTATGATATAATAAAATATGATTATTATTTTTTACAAAGTTTGTTTGTAATGGTTTGGATGGAACTTGATGACCATCGATATATAGACTGAAGAAAGTCATCTTATAATGATTGAAATTAAAATGATTTTTTTATATTACCATTGAATGCACTATTATCAATAAAACCTATAATTCAACGTTTTTGAAGTTGCCTGAGAAAAACATTATCGAGTGTCTTACTTAAAACACCTAATAGTAGAGGAGCCCGGGATGCTAAATTTGCAGTTACCAAAGTGTCATGGGGACCTATTGTATTGTGATGATAATGTCCTAAAACGAATAAAAGTTTATGTAAAGTTTTCGATTTTGTTGGGGAGGGGAGCGTGTACTAATTTTCAAAAATGTAAAAAAAACGGTCACATGGAAATACTCGAGCGCGTCAGATATTCATAGTGTATACGCACAATGTCATTTTGAAAACCGAGAGATATTAATCTGACGAGTAACTAGGGGAGGGTGGCCGTAAAAAGGGTTTGAAAAAAAAAAAGAAAGTTATTCGAGCGTGTTAGATATTCAGAGGGAATGTAAATAAGTGAACTCAAGAAAGTGTCCTATTTAAATGACTGACGATTTGGATGGGGCCAAAAGTCATAACCGATTTTTGAAAATGTAAAAAAAAACTGTGACCTTGAAATACTCGAGCGCGTCAGATTTTTATACAGATGGTTCAATTTGATGTCCTAATCGTCCTTAATGATAATCTGACAATTATATGAAGGCATATTCTTAATCTGACAAATCGAAAATTTTTTTTTAACAAAAATTTTTTTTTTTCAATTTTATTTTTTTTTTAAACTTTATTCTCCAATAATTTACATTTTTTATAGTGAAAATACCGATTATTGTTGAGAAAAAAAATTTTCTATTCAGATAAACAATAATTCCTTATGATACTGATTTTTGGTAAGTGAGATGAGTTTGAACATTTCAAACAATAGGAAGGAGTAATCGCAGCGTTCCAAAATGTTTACAGCTTTTTTGGGACATTTTAAGGTTGAAAAGTTAGTCTACATTTTCAGTTCACCCATTATATGCAAAGCAATGACAAATTATCTCAATATCCTTAATTATGCCATTTTTGACCTCTTTTTAAAACTAAATTTTCACTTTAAAAAATGTTTTTCGTTCAAAAATCAATAACTATTCCTTGTAGAGAATGTTTTGCAGTTTAAAATGCAGTATCTAAATGTCCTCTATGATCATTATTTCCCCAAGTAATTAATTTTTTAAGTGAAAAGAAACTTTTTTGTTTGATCGACGATTACTCAGAAACCAATCGTCGTAGGAGCTCTTAAACTACTCAAATTAAAGGGGATTAAATTGTCCAAAAAAGCTTTATATTGGAATTACAAAAAAAGAATTATTGAAGTCCATAGACTTTTTTTAAAACATGCCAAAATTTGGCAAACATTTTTTTTGTTGGTTTTTTATGATTTCTCAGAAACTATTGGAGCTAGATTTTTTTAAATTATACTTTCTTAAACTAGATACTTACAACTTTAATTTCCATATTTTTTTTCATTCTACGATCATTCCTCTTTGAGTAACAGATTTTTTAATATCACCTAAAAATTTCGAATTTTTTTTATATCCCTTAATTTTTGTGACTAGTGTATATAAATCATATGTAATGAATAATCTATTACATTCACATTTACTCGTATACTGTTGTACCAGCAGTCTGCGTTGCGGAATTGCTAGAAATATATAATTCTGGACTATCTTCAGCAAGTTCTGGTGCATCATCACATTCCTGCGCATTTTCCGATTTAATTACATTTTGCCTTAGAAAATCGGACGGTATTTTGATAACTGTAAAAATTTTGTAACACTGGGCATGATAGCCATTATTTAAAGATGTATCATTAGAAAGTTCGACTGTAGCATAAGCGTTGCTAGATTTTCTTTGAACTGGTTTCACTTTACGATACTCTAAAATAGTTTGACATTTTTTTAAAGTTTCCGGAGTAAACTTTTAAATTTTTTTACATGTTTCATTTTCACAAAATACACATTTCAAACTTACATTACTCATTATTGTAATGAATATAAAACTTATTACATTTAATTCACAAATTTCTTTTTAGACACAAAAAACAAATCAAAACGTCGTACATCTACAATAACAAACACGTCATTGTGATCAGCTGAGATGGCGTCATGGCGGCAGACGATAGTGTGGGGATGGTGCGAGAGAGTGAGAGATAGAGAAAGAATGAGAAGGAACGAGAGACGCGGAGTGGGAAACACATAGTTCTTAGCAGCTGTACGCTCCACACTTTATTTATGGTTTTAGCTACATCTCCCCATGAAAATCGTCAGATTATATATTTCCCGTAATCCTTAAAGGATTTCCTTCAAAATAAAAAAAAAATTCAATCGCACTCGAATATTTCGAGGTGACGTTTTTTTTTACATCTTTATGACTCGCCCATTTCCTTATGCCACGCTCAAATCGTCAGATTATTGAAATATGCACTGTTTTGCATGTACTTAACATAGAATCTGACGCGCTCGAGTTTTTTTGAGGATCGATTTTTTTTTACTAATCTGACGGGCTGCCCTCATCGCACGCCCCTATATTAAGGGTTCATATATGGTAGGGATACATTACAGGGTACAAGGTTTCTCCCCATATGATTTTCTGACGCGCTCGAGTAACGCGAAAAATCCGCGCTTGGGCTCCCCTACTATAATGGTATTGTGAGTACTTTAACTTCCACTCGCGTGATAGGATATTAGATAATGCCTTTGAATGTGCTAAAAGGACACTAGAATTTAAACACGATTTCGTATCATTAGTGTATCATCTGTTTTGTGAGATTTAGGTATGAGTTTATTTACATCCGTTATCAAGTTGAATGTATGTTTCGATCGTGTTAATTTAATTTGAATCTCTACACCATTAGTTAAGAATGTTTCTTGATTAAATATATCGCCGTGAAGATAGCCGATAATTTCAATCTCATTACTTTCCTTTCCCAACTATGTTATTTTTTGAAACCTATTGTTATTCTCATTTATATGACTCATATGGTTTGCTGTATCACTGTACCAAATACTACATGATAGTTGGGAATTCTTGGCAGCATTACCATAATTGAGTAATGTTTTTAAATAAGCTCTATATGCATATATATTGTTTGGAGGTGATATCAACTTTTCATTCAAATAAATATCTAACTGACTAAACAAAGAATGTAACCAGTTATTAACAGGTGCTACTGTATCAGTAGTTTCAAGTTTAGGTAAATTATTATTTAAAGTTTTAGCTTTGAAAAATGAAAGATATTTATGAAAAATTCAATCGGTCCATCGTCACTTAATGATGAAATAGGGTTGTAGTGGATTCACTGACCACTTTCAATACTCATTTGCGTTGATGCTAGAGCAAATAAATCTAATTCAGACCTAACTGATTATGTAAAAACGACATCATTTATTCAGAAAAAATATCAAAATTTTATTTTCTTTTTATTCTTTTACCACCTTTCACTCTCGTAGGTAAGGGCGGAATGAATTTAGTCTTTCCTGTTTTTCTTTTTTCATAACCAGAGCCTTTCATTATATTTGCTATTTTGTTGTCAGCTTAACGTTTTAGATTGCTAGTTACATCATGAAGTCGTTTTGAAAAATGTTATTGACCCATCTGCAAAGTATGAATTTACCATATCATCTATTAATCCCACACTCGATCTCATCACCTCTTTCCCAATGGTTTTCGCACCACTCGCACCACAAGAATTATATAGTAAGGTGGTGAAAAATTATTCATTCCATTTGCATCATATATATTCTTTGAAGTATCTAAAGATACAACTCGCAGTAATGGTGCTAAAATAGCATTCACTACATGGGGATATATAATATCATAATAAATAAAAAATTGTGAAGGTTAACCTAATTCTGTATTAGGAGGATGTTTGGCAATTGAATCAAAAAATTAATTTGTGCCTGGATCAAATCTTAATTAAAGAGTTAACTTATTTGAGAAAGATATATCAGTAACATACTCAATAAATGATGTAGTTAATATATTTGCTTGAATAATATTCGTCACCTCATTAAATTCAAATTTAAGTTTATCTATTTATTAGAATTTAATACTTCTATAAGATCTGTAATATTTTCATTTTAAAATGATTTTCGTATGTAACATCCCCTTCGTTATCTTCAAAGTATAATAATGACCTTTTCTTCCTGAATATAATAAATTTCACCTTCTTGTACATTTAACATAGAACATGGATATTGAAATTCAATAATACTGATAGACCAGTCCATCGAGTTTTATTTTTTTTGGTAACTTAGTTATGAATTTAGTAGTTGTATTGTCAGGGAAATATTGCATAGAACTATTACTAAACAAAGTAATATAAAAATTATTTTTATCATATTTGTAGTAAATCAGAGTAAGGAATCCAACTATTAAATTTATCTGAATAAACTTTGCACTTCACCAAAACTTACTTTCTGGTACTCTTTCCTCACATTATTATTTTATTTATTTTATGAGGCATATTTGAGTCGATGTTTACTTTTTATAATTCTTTTTCATAAAAAAATATCACTAATATTTAAATTATTTAAATCCTTTATCTGATACAAAGTAAAAGGTGACTTTGTAAAATTGCTTAAATGATGAAAATGTCATCACTGCAATTTGTTACATAACCTTTCTCAAAAAATGTTTAGTTTTACTTATTCGCACATAATCTCCCATGACAAAATTATTTGTTACACTGTCCGCTTTCGACTCTATCATATAGATTACGCCACACTGTAATCATATTAGTAGTACTAACATCAGCAGGAGGTACCTTTGTACTAGAATGATATGAATGATTATATAAATGTATTAAATCAGGTAAGATGCCAATGTATCTATTGTCGTCCAATGTATATATAGCTTATGTCGATGTTGTTTGTTGTTTGTCTTATGTCGATGTTGTTTGTCATATAAAAATTATTATTGTTTTCACGAAAATACTTTTGTACTCGTTTTGCGGTAAATACAGACCCTTTTTCAATTTGAATGTGTCTAGGCTTATGCTTGTATTCTGAAACAAATACTTTGAAAATCTCTTATGATACTTTGAATATTTTTATTTTTTAATAGACATACAAATGCCATTTTACTAAAAATGCCGATAGCAAATAAAATATTATTATTTCCATCATTTTAGTTATTTAAACTTCCTAAATCTGACAAATCAGCTTGCCATAATTGATTGATATCTGATACAACATATCTATTTCGCGAAAATATCATTCGCATTGGTTTATGAAGAGTATTTGTTTCCTGTGATTGTAACTAAGTCATAATTTGAGAACGTGATAATTTTCCATGCATTGCTTTACTAGCTTTTCTTCACTTGCATACCCAGCTGGATGTAATATGTCGTAATAGATTTTCTTCAATTCATCTATGGGCTCTATTTTTCCCACACAAGTTATTTGTTGCTTTGTCAGTTTATTTCTTTTTTCAGGTGTAGGGACACCGTCACCGGATGGAGTTCTGTATGCATCTAAAGCTAATTTTCTTTTTCGTGCAGATGCATGTTTACGCGTTCGGATATAATTACGCGTTCGGATACATTTTTAAGATATAATTGATTTATATTTTCATATTTTCGAGGATTTCCAAGGACACCAATTGGTATATTGATCTCATTTAAAATTGATGCAAAAATTTCCCACCAAACAGGATTACTTCTTTTAGTGGTCTCACAATATCACTAAGTAAATTTATTATATTACTATTAGGTATTAATTGATTATTAATTCTAACATTTCCTGATTCAACCCGTGAGATTTTGTCATTATGATCATTTGAGTAATTTAAAATTTGGTTTCCTTTTTTAATATGTTTTTTTCGGTACAACACTTTCTATCTGAGATTGTAATTTAAGGTTTATTATTACATGAAACTGAATATTTTATCCTCTGAATTCATCTCGCCTTGATTTTCATTATAATTGTTATCAGTATTAGTCACCTGTCCTTGCTTTTGAATAGTTGATGGATAATTAGACAAACTAATTTCTTCTCGAATCGATATTTCTAATGATTTTCGATTACGTGACACTAGATGTAAATACCTTTGTGAAGTTTGTCGCTAAAGAATCCATTTTTTATCATCATTTCTCTTAAGATTTAAAATCTTTTGCATCTCTTTATCTTATTGTGATAACATATCCTTATTGTGGCGATGGGAATTTTGTAATATCTCAATTACCTCTGGTTTAATTAAAATAATTTTCTTTGCATTTTCCATCTTATATTATTATAAAAAACAAATCTATTCTAATTAAGAAGTGATGAAAATACACTACTTAATAATGACCTTAATATAATAAGTACAAAGGCACCACCTTTTTGAATTATAATTTTCTTTTTTTCTTTCACTTTACCATTTTTAGTCAATTTTATGTGACGTAATAAATTTTTATGTTTCTTTAACTTTTTTCTATGACTTTTACTAACTGGTAATATACCTTTTAAAATATTATGAATACATTCATTAATACAATTTATTGCTTTATGATAAACAACGTTTAATAATGTATTTCTATAGCGGGGTTTCAAATAATATATTTATTTCAACAGCATACTATTTATCACCCTTGTAGACATTGTTTGTGAATAGTTAATATTTCTTGGAAACATTCAATTTAAATCCTTTTTTGGTAAATTTATATAAATTACAAAATAATTTAAATATAAATTACAATTTAAATAAACTCATGTGAGGGCAACACTGAATCGACACCACACGGGTGCATTTTGTTTAAGATCCATCATAAAATATCTGTATGGGTTACTTGTTGCATTCCTATAAGCATCTTGAATAAATTTTACATTTTCTGAAAAAACTTGTGTAAAATAATAAATCTGTCTCTTATCTCTTGGATTTTTAAAATAAAATTATGTAACTAACATTTAAAGAAATATCTCTTTGTCCATGTCCTGATGAAATAAATTTTGAGATATATAGAAAACACTTAAATTTCGATGATACTACTTTTTGTGAACATATTACCTATCCTCTCATCGGTTTCCTGCCTGAGGTCTCCTATTATTACAAGTTCTGAGGAGGATCCATCAAATAAAATTAAATCTGGTAATCTTCAATAATGATGTACATGATTCAAATTGCATAAAGGTTGCAATTCGTCATAGCACCAAATAACTTTTTTGAAAGTTACATTACAAAGCTTATCAATATTTTTCATAAAATTTGTGACGAAATTAGATTTACCACAACCACTAGGGCCAGCTATTATACAAGTAAATGGGTGTAATATACATTTTTTATGTACAATGATGATGCTGATAACAAAGAAATTTACTGTAATCAGATTGCTTGTGCTAACAAACGTAAAACAGTAAAGTCTTCAGGTAATGATATAAATTTATTCGGAAGTTCACATAAATTTGGATATATCCAGGATTAATTTCAACTATCCACTTCAAACGCGAGTCATATTGGCCTTTTCAACCATTTACTTCAGTTGAGGATTCTGATCATATTTTATGTGATATATCTAATATATCAATCCATAGAAGGTATTTGTGCAATAATCTTTCTTCAAATGTACATAAAAACAACAGTTTACAAAGTTTTATGCCTAATGTGCAAATGATTGAAACAGCTTTTCAAAGGAGAATAATTACCTATCATATTAATGCTGCAATCAATCTTGCATTTCCTAATGAATTTTTTAATAGTATAAAAGAAAATTGTATTTTTTTGCTAAGTAATTCCATAAACAAGTTCAATAGTCTGAAAATGAATTGCATTTTATGTACAAAAGATGTGCAGTAGACTCTACATTTTATATCAAGGAATGTTATTTTGAGCAAAAATGACAATTTAAATGAATATTATAATTCTTTAGTTGAAACATTTAAAGTTAAATTAAGGGAATTCGAACATAAAGATAGTGGTTGGACATTACAGAAATTGACATATTGAGAACTAAATATAAATAAATTTACACCCTTAAGAGGTGGACCCTGTATAGAACTACCGAAGGATATAAAAAACAAAAAAGCTATAATGACTGTATGTAACAATGACTATATATGTATAAAATGGGCCCAATTACCAACATTATTTCTCATTAAAAAAATTCCCAACGTCCTAGTTCATATAATCAACATATACACAGTTTAAACTTTAAAAATTCAAAATTCTCCATTAAAATAAAAGATATTCCTAGAGATGAGGAGTTAAATAATATAAACATTAATTTATTTGGGTTAGACCAAAAACAGCATATAGTAATAGGTCCTTTCCATCATAGAAATGAAAAGAAATCAAGGTATATAAATTTATTATATTTTTAAAATGGTAATAGTAGTCGTTATTGTTACTGTTTTTATTAAAATTTTAGACATTAATGATTGTATTATTACTTATATTAAAAAATAAAATACATATACTTTTATGTAAAGAGTTGTTTTATTTTATAAGTTATGATTTAAGGAAATATGTACATAATACGAAAGAAATAATCGAGATTTTATAATCATTTTTTTACAAGTTTTTCGATCCGATATCACTTTTATCATTCTAGCTAAAATATTTTACTAGCTTTAAAACGTCATCATTTGAGTCTTCCACAACATAATTAGCTCTTATATCAGCACATTTCCATTGTTCATCTGGTGACACCCTTTCAATATTTTTTCTATTATTTCAATTTTTATAAAATAACATCCATGACTAGTATCGTCTATTAACTATGATAATCCATCTCTTATGGGCTTCATTATTAAAGAGCTTATTGTTCTTTCCTCTTTTTTTGTCTAATGAAGAAAATAGTGATTGATTATATCATAGTCCGCATAAAGATCGTGTGACTCCTCACCATATCAACGTAAAGCATCTTGTCCATAGTAAAATGTGTTTATTTGAGAATGGTCATCTTTAAAATTATGGAACTATACAATAACATAGAATATTAATATTAATTGAGATATATTTACACAATAAAGTAAACGGAGTTTAATAAAATTACAATGCTCATGAGACAATTTACCGACATCATCTTCTACTTCTGAAGTAGTCGAGTTTACTGGATGAATGGTTGTGATCTAAAGTCATATGATCCAAAAGCTTAATTTATATGCAATGTAGTGAATGAATTTGAAATATTTAACGGTATTTGTAATTATTCTCAACCTACTAATTATATTATCTCACTAGTTATTTAATGATATTCAATTCAGTCTACGAGTTTTCGCAAATATTTTATAATTTCTACATTACTTAACATTGTAATTAACTCACTAATTATACCATTTAGTTACGAGTCTTAAATTCTATTTTGACATGAGTACTGATATTTCAAAAATATATACGTTCTTTGAAAATATCATTAGCTAACTAATTATATCATTTAATTAGCTAGTACACGTTCTTAAGTTAAGTGATATTTGATTATATTTAAAAATGACTTATAAAACTATTTTATAATAAGCAGAGTGCATTTTCTCTATGTATGAGACGACATACAGCGAGTGTCATGTATCCTTGATTTTTTATTTATTTTTAGTTAATATTTTATTTATATTAGGCCATATATCGAGGAAGGAAAAATATTTAACAATATGTTATTCAAGTTAGAATATACTTTCCTTTTATCAGACATATATATTTATAGTAAGTATATAGATTAAGTTAAGATAGATTCAGTTAGGTTTGGTTATATGACGTTAGGTTAGGTTATATTTTTATAGGTTAGATTGGTAAGGTTAGGTTATGTTATGTTTTGGAACATTTAGGCCAGGTTAGGTTGGATGACCAAGAGTGAGCCAGAACACATACTGTCTACCTACTAAAGTTCCTAATAATCTCGTATTTAAAAATATATTAAAGATACAAATACCGGCAGGATAACAAATTTTTTTATTTCTGTTAGATAACAAATTCTTCATCCTAAATTCTTCGTCTGAGCACTCAACCATAGAATTGATTAGACTTAGAAAGAAAAAAAAATGCTGCCTCGATTTTTATATGGAGAACTCTCAAAACCGTTAATACGTTGATAATAGTTTTTCTCATACTAACGCATTCTTAAATTTAAGAGGATATTTTTAATTTTCTTTTTAAAATCTTTACTCTAGTTATCATTTGTATGCAGACAATACCAATTTGTTTACCCCCTCAGATTCTTCTGCTACTTCTAATCAGCATCTACGATATTAATATAAATTTCGGACATTATTGATAAAGAGGCTCAAAATATGTTAGTTTCCAGACATTGGAATTAGAATGATCGACAATATTCTTAGCTAAAAATCTCAACTAATAAATTTTAATGGGAGAATATTTAGCAAATTATATTTCGAAAACGTTTGATATCAGATTTTCTCAACTTTTGGTCTATTGCCTTTACTACATTGAATTAATTATAATCAATAATAATAATCTTTAACCAAAAATGTTATCAATAATATTTATAATAATTACATAATCGAATAATAAAAATTATATGGATATATGTCATCTAATTACCATGGGTCGATCAAACAAATTACAAAGTTTTTCTTTTCATAAAATTGATGAAAGTATTGCGATGATATCAAGTAAAGTATCCACTAAAATTAAAAAAGATTTAAGATTCGGCAATCATAGTGGAAAACGAATCGCATCGGTGTCTGTAAGTATGTAAGTCTGCATGTACGCACATATGTACTCTTATAACGCTTTCAAAATGTGGTCAAAATTGGACGAAGTATTCGATTTTCTTCTGATCTCTTTTTATTTTATTAACGCTTGACGAGATATAGATGATGCATTTCAGGATTTAGAAAACCATACCTTTGCCGACACACGTTCTCTTAGAATTTAAATCCACGTTCTACCAAAATTATAAAAAACTTTTTTCGAAATGGATGGATTTCATTTCAACTCTTTATTTTGTTACATATATTGTATTTATTATTTTCATTAAAACCCTTAGAATAGTTTACGAGATCCAGCCAGAAAATAATTATTTTTCGATAAACAAAAAAGTCACTCTCGAATTGTTATCTTTGACATAGTTTCATTGGTTGACAACTCTGCTTATACAGATTATACTTTTCTAACACAACCAGCTCTACTTTTCTTCGTCATGTACTATTTTCATGTAAAATTTTCCAACCATATTTGTGATATAATATAATGTTGATTTATTTAGGAGTACATGTATGGCTGTCTCTGATTTTTATTATTATTATTCATGCATTATCTTATTTTTATGTAATTTTATTGCCAGAATATTCGTTTCAATCAAAATATGTTGGTTTAGATTGCTTCTTAAATGCGGAATTAGACCAATGCACATATATTTTATTTTAATTTTAATACAAACTCGTCTTACCTTAATTAAAAATTCACAACCTTATGATCGCAAATTTATGACCTCAAATGATAAAAAATTCCTTTTATTCCTTTTTTCTCCAAACATAGTATCTCCATTTATGGCTTCATAATCCACCGCTTTACGTTCTAGATACTTTTCAAATCTTTTCTCAATAATTCCTAAAAAATGTTAGGACCTATTTTGGTACCATGGAGACTGGAAAACAGATGAATAAGTGATAATTAATTTGTAAGTAGCAAGCACACAAACTGTTGTAAAGATCGATTAAGGTATTTTTCAATAAAACAACGATGCTATTTTATGTTCCGTGTTTACAGCGGTACTATCACAACAAACTGCCACCAAATTGTCTACTATTGTCTAAAAATTAATCTATATTGTTATTAATGCTAATTGCTTTCCTCAAATCAATTGGGAGATATCCGACGTACTTAGAACCTTGCTAGGATATTAATGAAATGTAATTTTTCCATGTGATCTTTTTATCCTCAGTTATAATTTTTCGATGTGATGTATTTTTATTCTTAGTTAAGACTAAAGTCCTGGTTTCACGGCCTTTAAAATAAAATGTAGATATGAATTTATCACAACATGCACATTGCAAACTTAAGCATAGTTTTCGATACTCTCGATGTAATTTGTTTCAATCTATTACTTTTGATGAGTGGTCACTACTTAGAACATTTAAATAAAATATTTCAACGTTTACTACGATTGCTTCCGATCGATCAAACCCCAGCTGTATAACAAGTTGTGGCCAGATTTTATAGCTTATCTGTAATTTTATCTTTCGCTCTTGGATTTTTGAGTTATCTACAGAGTTTTAAAATGTAGTGCTCACACAGGTCAGTTTCCAAAGTTTCAGTAAAGTAACTATCAGAAGAATATTCCAAGACTGAGAGAGAAGTAGCAATGCTGGAAGCATCAGCCGTAGTTTTCAGAAATTATTCTTACTTTTTTTGTGAGTTCTTTATGATCGATAAACTTAGTTGCTTTAGTAAATTTAGTCCACAGAACCTGTATACCCTTTATGATCTTCTCGTTGATCTTTTAAAAGGTCTTCTTCTGCAATAGGTATCTTATTTACATATTTTTCTTGAAATATATTTACATGTTGCAATGCCAAATAACTTTTTCAAAGAATTTTCACAATACTTTTGGTTTTTTTAAATCAACGTCTCAATAATTTGTTGATGATTTATGATAGGAATTGACGCCTTACCCCATAATTTATTGACATTAATGGATGACTATTTCACAGACCTGCTTTATTGTAGGGTCTGTTTCATTACTTAACTATATCAAATAATTGTTGGCACCCAAATAATATTTAAACAAATTACAAATATCAACAACAAGTTACAATTTGTTTCTCGTGGTTCATAAGACACAAAGCAACGTAAATCTTTCCGTGTTTTAACATTTTAATACTTTTAGTTAGCCCAATGACTTTTATTGTTATCATAAAAATACACTGTATTTAAGTGATTTGAAGTTTTTTTTATTAATACATATTAACGTTGCGTTAGTATATTTCGTAAACTTTAATGAAACAGTATCAATTTATCGTAAAATACAATTGGACTAAATGAAATAGAAAATCGTGCCCGTACAAAGTGGATAGGGGATGATGCTGAATTAACGATTTAGTGAAGCCATAGTGTAAACATAAACACTTATAATAACATAACACACAACCTTCTGCATCGCATCACCGGCAGACAACCTTTCCACAACATTATATAGAATGCACATTTTAATTAGGGACTGCGTGTTCATATATTCAAGTCTTTGAGTTAGCTACAAAAATACTTCTTTTGGTAGCATTTTTTATGAAATTTGCTTAAAGTCCAAACTTAATTGTGACTAATATAGATAAAATTGTCGGGTTTAATGATAATGCAGGTTATAATTGCGAAGAAAGCCATAATAATACATTACTGTCAACAATAGTGTCAAGATCATTCTCAATTGCGGGTAGAAACAAATAGTAAAAATTGAGGTTTTTTTAATACCCGTCGTGCGCCACATAAAGATAAAGTCGTAAATACTTAGAATAAAGAGTACTCCAGAAGGCGAGAACACGCGCAAAAGTGTATCCAAAAAACTACGCATAAAATACGTAGTTTCAAAACACGGCTGTCAGTGCAATTTAAGACACAGCTCTGGAAGGTTATGTGCTTTCTACGTGACAATATAGCTTAAAATGCCGGCTTGTGATATTCCCACCTCCAAAAATATCACTGGACTGAAAAAGAAACAAATGGGGATTACTTTTCATACGTAAAAACTATTACTTAATTTCATTTTCAATTAACTATGCAATTTTGAAATATCGAAGTCGATTATTATTAACAGAAGCGCGCCATTTTTATCGGTGTTGTCACCTCTTAAAAAATTGTTTACCCAAATTAAAACATCTTAATCGCTCGATACTGAAAAATGTAAAATTTTATTTGTAAAAAAATCGCGATTTGGAAAATGTTGAAGAATTTGATATAACGTTTAAATTTCCTTTATCATATTCAATTTTAGAATATTTTACATGTTACGTATACAATCACTATATGTAGGATGACGGCATGAAACACATGTTACGTTCATTAATTTCCGCCGTCTTCTTTAATTTATTGAAAAATGCGAACCGATATTATTTAAAATATGAAGGAATTTTATCACGACATTGAATGCTAATTAATATAAATAATTGTTTCGTCCTATTTTTCATTTCTTTGTTTGAGGTCGAATATTTTCAAACTTTTAATATGGGCTTTTTCACATCTCTTTTTACTTTAAGTCACTAAGATAATTGTGTCGTTTTTGTATTAAACGAGTTAAGTCATAAATAAAATGGTAAAATGTGACAAATTTTTTAAATAATTTTAATCTAAATACTTTGGCCATTGGTTGTGGTCAGAATAAACATTTTAGAAATTTAATATGGCGGCCTTAATAATACTTCATATAAGCCAAGCCAAGCATCATCATATATCAATTATATTACCGTATAAATTGATGCAAATGTGAATCCTACTGCTGCAAGAAAATATATTTATGTACGTCGATTTCCTGAAGTTCGTGGGTAAATTTATTCTGCTGGTAACATCGTGCGCGTTAGGGAAGGGCGCTAGTAGGCGGAGCGCGGTGCCCCCTCCACCGATTTTTGCCTTCACCGCGACCGCGAAGAGATTTCTGGATTACTCTAAAGGGGTATGGCTTCTATCTAGCATCACGAATCATTTTTACCCAAACATCAGGCGTGTCATAAGGTGATTTCTGGTTTATGCAATACCATATTTCTGTCACATTCTAAATATGAGTGTTCGCGAAAGGAAAATATGATTATGATCATATCCAAACATTTTGCATTGTGTACAACATAGTGTATAAAACGAAACACAGTCTAATTATTATTCTGCCCCCGTAGGAATCAATAAATATATAGTGATGGAGAAATCAACATACTTCAGCAGATCCTTTTTTTGTTATTGTTTATAGGTAATAGAAGAAATATGATTTGGATGTAGATAGTTTGTGGATGTTAAAAAGAGGTTAATTGTCTTTTATAATAAACGTCATTTGTGGTAACGTTCGACATAATTAAATTTTTTTCAAACTCCATTGCAATAGCTTCCCTCAGAGAGGATGACATGCTTTGAATCCTGGTTTATCTTTTCTCGTTTATAGAAAATATTAGACTTAAACAAATGTAACTTATTTTCAATTTCTAACTTTTTTATTTCTTTTTCAATGTCATGTTTTCAGCTCAGAAGCATTCTTCAGATTTACTTTGAGAGCCTTTGTCTTACCCAGAAATTCGTTACAAGTACTACATGGATCACTTCTTAGATATCCAAATCCATGTTAAAATGATTTACGAATATAGATCCATATGTTTCATAGGATAGTAGATTATTGTCTCAGAACATATCATATATTTTCATAACATTTAACTCTTCTGATAGATAAATTTTGGAGCTGCCATATAAGCTGTAATTACTTTTTGTTACACGAAATAAGCTTATGTGATCCATGACCTTAGATTAAGCACTAGACTCATTTTTTTAGGACGGTTGAGATGTTTTCCTTGCACGTCGGTTGGGGTTAAACCTGTTGTGAGTAACGACTTTTTTCTTGTACTTATTATTTGCGTCGTTATACCATGCCTAGCAATAAATACTGTGGCACACACTAGCGCATTCACGTGTTGGGTTTCGTCTACAAGTCTCACTTTGTAGGCATTATTTACTGTATGCATCTTAGCTTCAGGCTACTCTTTTCCAGGTCATCTTCTTTGGATTTACAAAACATTTATCAGATCATATAAATAAAGGTTTTGTTCATCCCTAGATGGTAATATGTTGAAATCTCAGAAGGGCTAGAAGGGCAGCCCTCTGTTCCTCATTAATAGCTTCAAAACACTTGTATATCTTTCAATTACAATTTAGATCATTTTAATGAGTTTTAAGACTATTTTCTTAATAACGTCTGAAAATCGACCGTAAAATTTACGCTTTTTGGTAAATTGCCTCAGATTAATCTCATCTTCTTGTTATGATGATATTTTCAATAAATAATGTAAGTAAATATAAATACACGCAGCATAACACAACAGATGAATGAAATAACCTCAAGAAACAAGCAAATAACCTCAAACGTCTAGCTGACGACCGTGGATAATGCTTATTTTTCCACCGTACGACTTGAACATTGTTTGTTATTGCACTTTATCATATTTTGCTAAGAAGATTAAGTACTTCGTGACTGCATGTTACTGCAAAGTGTGTTTTGGCGTTTTGTTCTACCACAGTTGTACCATATTGCCAGTTCAAAAAACATATAATATATATATATATATATATATATGTATATATATATATATATATATATATATTTATATATATATATATATATATATATACATATATATTTACAAAATATTTTTTAACGACGATATATAATAATAATAATAATAAGATTTTATTTCAGACATAGTCCATACAATTGTGTTAATAGGTAACAATATTCTTAATCTAATGTTAGTATAAATAGTGAATAATTACATCATTAATAAATCATAAAATATGCAATAAAATAAAGTCAATACTAAATGGAGTCAAACCCAACTGCAGTAAAAAAATTTAAAATCAATACAAATTAAATCATAATAAATTAAGTCAATTAAATCAGATAAAATTAAACTGTATCAAACTACACCAAATTAAATTAATTACGTCAGGTCAAATTAAATAAGATTAAATAAAATTAAATAAAACAAGTAAAAAACTACTCAAATCAAATTCAAAGTAAAATAGTAATAAAATCAATTAATTTAATTAACTCAATCACAAATTCATTTAACTTAAATCATAATGGCGCATGTAGGTCTATCCAGTGTGTCAAAAGAGGTAGGTCCAGTCGGCGCGCGCACGTGACCAGCATATTGCTGGAGCTTCCCGGCACCCTCTTCGAGCCAACATATTGCAGCGCACAGTCAACGCCCTGCGTTCCCTGTCCATATCCATGTCGTCCTTGCGGTCTCCATTGACCCAATGACACAGATATTTAAAATGAGTGACTCTATTTAAAGATGTGTCATAGAGGGCTACCGAGTGACCTGGATATGGTTTTTTAGATACTCTAAAAATCATAAACACACTTTCTTTTACATTGTATTGGAGTCCGTGATCCTCCGCGTACAGTTCACATATACGAAGCAGCATGCGTAACGTGCCGATAGAAGGGCTGAGCTGAACCATGTCGTCCGCGTAGCTGATGTTATTAACGCATACTCCGTCTATATGACATCCGATTCCGGTACTGCTCAGCTCTTCAATCAACCCGTTTACATATATATTAAACAGTTTGGGTGAGGTCAACCCCCCCTGACGCACCCCGCACTCAAGACCATATTCGTCCTACTCACTATCCGCCCAACTCACTGTGTTTTTTTCATTATTGTACCAGTACTTAAACATAGATATAATTTCAGGAGGCAAACTAGTGTCATTTCGCAACTTGGCCCATAGCAAGTCGTACGAAACCATATCGAATGCCCGGGACAGGTCCAGGAAGCTGGCATATACTGGTGTTTTATGCTTGGTGTAGTACTGCACAGTCTGCTTGAGACGCAGAATGGCACTTTCAGTGGATAGGCCCACCCGAAAGCCGAACTGACCAACGTGCAGTTGTATACTCCTAGTTAAGTGACCATCAAGGAGACCATCCAGCACCTTCCCAATAACCGCAGCTAATGAGATAGGTCTGTAGTTTGAACGGTCCGAGACATCCCCTGTCCTGTTTTTTACAATGGGTACAACAATTGTATACATTAGCTTTTCGGGTAGATAGGCGTGGCTAACACACATATTATATAATAATGCTAGGCTTCTAAGCAAGTGCTCTCCAGCATTTCGAAGGTGCTCGATGCTAAGTCTGTCATAACCTGGTGATTTACCTCTTTTCATTGATTTAATCACTGAGGCTATATCTTTCTCTGTGAAGCTTACGTTAATGTCCCCAGGTTCAATCCCCCCATCACACACGCTCAGTGGCCCCGGTTTCGCAGACTCACTAGAAGCTTTCACACAAAATCGCTGACGAAACAATTCCGCTATTGCAGAGGGGTCCAGCACACCGTCAACATTCACGGGCCGGCTGGGCTTAAGGTTCAACTTGTTTGTTGTTTTTCAAAATTTAGAGAAGTTATTTTTGTCGTGATGTTGTGCTATGATATCCATCTTAATTTGTTGTTGATTATTTTGACACCATTTTAATTTTGCCTTAAATAATCGTCTAGACTCAACCATCTCACTATATACCCAGCCACTGCCTGGTTTCCCATACAATAACCAATTTTGATAACATTGCCGAGCCTTCCCGTGAGCCTCCCTCACATACTTGTTCCACCCTATTTTGCGTTTACCCCTACCGGGTATCGCCTTCACAGTATAAGACTGCTTTGCTCCCTCACTTAAAATATAGACTAGGTTGTTATAAAAATCATTGATTAATAACTTATGAATTTCACAATTACACATTTTATTAGTACGCGTACACCTTGCAAGGTCGGCTGGGAGGTCTATATCCCTTAACCTGTCATGACAAAAGTTATAATACAATTCAATTTTATCAGTCTGCCTCTCCCCCCATATTATTTAATTTTTATAAAAATTATTACAATTAGATACAATCTTATCAGTTACATGTAATATAAATTTACTAAATTTATATTACATGTTAACTGCATCGGATAATGATCAGACCAATAAGTGTCATATAATATAGTCACGCGATCAATAGTCTCACGCGCCGCGTCTGTGACCACACAGTGATCGAGCCACCGGCGGCAACCGTGTGCTTCACTGACAAAGGTATGCGAGTCGCTCGCTAACATATCGATATCAACACATGTCAAGGATTGTTCCACACAAAAGTATAAGAGTTGATTAGCAAATAACTCACCCGGATGTGCGTTGAAATCCCCCATCACATACACAGATTCCACATCACTATTCTCAATTATGGAATTTCCTCGCCTAGACATTCCGTAAATTCAATTAGATTTTCTCTCGAATCCGTAGGCATGTACACTGATATAATTATCATAGAATGATTACCGATGTCAATCTTGATAGCCGCTACGCGATCACTAGTACACGGTAACAGTGACACTGATGGAAACGCATACTTCCTCCACAACACTGCCACACCTTCGTACGGTCGGTCACGGAGCACACCCGCCGAGGTGTCTACGGCAGACTTGCCCGTATACGCAAACTCGTCGCTGATGCTGCCTAGGAACGGAATATCGTGTGCCAATAGCCATGTTTTCTGAAGTGCTACGATATCCGCTGTTTTGTATATGTTCCTTACACAATCAACTGATCTTATAATAGTTTTGCAATTAAAAGTGACTAATTTAGCGCAATTAATCATTTAAACATGAAAAGCGATTATAATAATACACATACATATAAAAATCATATATTCGCACTTTTTCTATCATCACTCTTTCTTGTCTTAAAATCAACAAAGCGGCGGCATGCGATACCTTCTGGCCAGAAGTCATCATTCAGAAAAATATCTAGTTTATGTTTCGGCACCAAGACTTTATAGGCATCATACATTTTTGGTATTTTCATGTTCATTTTCTCCAAAGTTACGTCTACATCAGTTTTATTTGCGATATAAGTCAATATGTCACACACGGGCACTTCCTTCGCAACATTGTAAATGTAAATAGCAGTTTTTATATCCGCAGCTTTAAAACTAGCTTCTGAGTTCGAGACCGCCTTCCCTCTCTAGGCAGCAAAGCGGTTTCTCAATCGTCTCCTCTGTACTAAGGTCCATTCTTCATCTTTTTGCGGAACTTTCCAATGACATTCGCAACAACATCGGCTAATGCCGTTGCTATTTGAAACATTATTCTCAATGCAAATTTTCGATGTACCCTCACTATTAGGAAAAGGTTGAACGATATCCCGATAGTTCTTATCCCGATTTTTGCATGAAATGTTCTCTGCTGTATCCATGTAGACAAGTCCCCTAAGACCACTACAGTACTCGTCATTTGTGTCCATTATACCACCTCGCTTAATATTAACATTGCAGGCGTTATTTTCAAAATTGTTCACAATAGATGCTTTTTTCAGGTTTTCTAGTTCGTTCGTAATAACATCCAGGTGTTCTTTCGTAGCATACTGATCCTTGATGCGCTTTACATCCTGTTGCATTGTTAACAAATCTTTTAATAAGCGAGTTCCGTCGACATGATCAAAAAGTACCGGTGGTAGTTTGTGTAGATCGCGAGCCACAAATACCGGTAACACTTCAGGATCAGAGTCCTTCAGCATGCAAATAATGTCGTCAGTTTCACGGAGTTTCTTTCCATCGCTTTTTCTCGTCTTTTTACGTTTCTCCATAGGTAAAGATTCGCACAGAAGAACTTTTGCACTATGTATATCCTCGTCAGAGAATGCACTTATACAAATATTACTGATGCTCTCCTCGTTCATCACATCAATTTTATTACATATAAAGGCTAGCACTTCGTTAATCACTATATTGCAACCCGTACATTTTAGCATTTTAGAGGCCATATTGGCTAACGCGTCCTTACGTCAACGCGACCGACCGGCGACTGAATGACATACTTTAAATTGATGAATGATAAATTTTAAATTAAGTAAATTTATTCGTGGAACATCAATTAATAAACTGATTCCTTAAATGAACTAAAATACCCCTAATTTTCTTTAGTTTAAAATTAAATTTACCATTTAATTACTAATAAAATTATTAGTAATTAAATTATAAATAAATAATTTATTATAAATATATTTTTACACATATATACATATATACATGTATATATATATATATATATATATATATATATATATATATATATTTATATATATATATATACATATTATATATATATACATATTTATATATATATATATATATATATATGCTTAAATAGCATATTCTATTCATTTTCTCAAAAACCTCTTTACAGTGCAGATAGGTCTTTATTACCGTTTTATAGTAGTATACGTTATTTTAAATTTATAATAACATCCCATGCAAGTTTCGAGTTCCAGTAGAAAAGTGAATGACCTTATTAATATGGACATTTTACCACAGTTAACAATTTTATTACCAAGTCGTCTGCATGTATATTCACTTCAAAAAGGGGTTAAAAAGTAACGCACGATGAGAGGGAGCGCGGATATCGCAGTCTTTTGGTCTACCAAACTTGAGAAATCCGACTTTTAATTCTGACAGAGAAAGGCAAAGAGATTTATAATTCATTTTTAGAAAGCAAATTAATTTTAAAATATCTCCATACAATTTTGAAATATATTTTGCAAACAAGTGGGTAAAAATATTCTATCCCGAATAATAGGTATAATCCTAGGTCATAGGTATAAAATATAGTAACTTTATTGCAATTAATTTATAAGTCTTACGCTATACCCAACCAACAGGGAGATAAAAATTCTAAAAAGTGAATTTACCAACTAAATAGAATATTCCACTATTTTTTAGAAATATTTTCTATCCACATACTCGACATATCTGTCACAATTTCATAATAGTGTAAATATAAGCACATACTTGTTTAGTTTAATTCATCATAAATACGCCTATACACATTTTAAGTCAACTGATGGTAGCGAAATATATCCGCGTCCTCATACCTTTTTCTTTGCATAAATAATTTGAAAAAAATCAGTTGAAATATTTTGATAAAAAAAGTAAAAATAACGAACTATCCTCTTTTAAAATTCACTTCGTAAGTCTAGTTTGATGTTTCCCAAATTTAGTCAATCAAGTCATTTTGGTAAATCCTTTTCTATGTAAATATTCATAGCTGCGCACTTCACTCTCAATAAGTCCAGATTGCACTTGGGAGACTTGAAATGACAAAAATTGCGGATATAATTTTTCTCTTTAAAAAAGGCAGCAGTTATATTTTATTAAAATACCAACATTATGGCTACTTTGAAAATTCAAACAAGTATATTTTGATTTTAAGAACAGCTTCCTTTATTTATTTTTTATTTTATATTCGACACAAAGGTTTTAATTAATTTTATAAACCCTTTAATAATTTATAAAGTAAATAGACAGGATATTCCTCGCTATAAGAGCAATTTCCTACAGCCAACCAAACTGTGATAAATGTGAAATACTAGTATGCGGTAAACTATACTATGAATGACTGACAGAGAAGACAAGCGACTCATTACGGATAGAGAAATATTAGGGGCATGACGAAGAGTTCGATCCGTAAAGTGTGTTAGAGGATATGGTTTCAAACGACTTTTTAATACAGAGAATGCTCTTTATACATTTATATTTAGCGGTACTCTAACTATTACGAATTCTGAATTCACCATGTAATTTAGTATAAAGGACTTGGGAGGGGATAATTGGTTTTTTTTTATAAAATACACTAAAAGTGTAAGCGAAGTGTATTAGAAAAAATATATGAAGAAAGTAAATTTTTTACAAAATAAAATTTAATACTTTTTCATCTTTTGTGAAGTAAAGAATAAAATGTACTGGCGGTTTAGCAAGTCATTTAAAATATACATTTCCAGTTTGGAAGAATGAAATAATCAAACCTTTCATAGTTATTTCTATTTTATTGTATTTAACTCAAAGAAAATTATCAAACAATAACAATAGTATTTATATCTTTTAAGGGTTTAGATATATTAATAAAATTTATTTCGATATATAGTAGGATACCGAAGCTATTGTAAATACTCAATAGTAGTAACATAATGGGCAAACTACGGAATACAACATTAAAGAGGTGTGAATGAAGAAATAAGGCGGATACGCCATGGGCTTTTAACAATGTTAATGAAAAAAATATTAAAATAATATCCATGGCATGACAATCTGAAAGCGCACATGCAATTGCAAATGTCCTTCTAAAATGAAATTAATATTTGAAAAATAATTGTATTTTAATACTTAAATTCTCATAGCACTATTATAGATTTAGAAGTCATTTATACAATAATACACTGGAATTATTTCCGTAAGATTCGCTTTTTTACATAGCGTTAACAAGTTTATTTGTAAATTATTTTTTAGTCTAATGTGTTACCATGAAAAGGTTCAATAAATGTAAAATTCTAACATGTGGTAAACTGCAAATTACTGATACAGACGACAAGCGTCATATTAGGGATAGAGAAATATAAGAAATATAACGATCTTTTATAATGCAGAACTCATCAAAAAAGACGAGCTAAAAATAATATTATACGATTTATAAATAGCATAAAGTAGTTACTTGTCTTAAATGAAAATAAAATGTTAGTTGAATTGAAAACAATATTCCAAATTAAGTAATATTGATATATTTATAACCTTTCTAAGATTATGTATTCATATCTAAGTTCACTTAGAAAGATATATAATCTACAATTCCAGTTATCTATATTCCAGTTATTATTGACCGGAATAAACTATTAGTTTTAAGAAATTTCTTCTTACAATTTTTATTAATAATAATCAGTGAATAAGGTGAACGGTAAATACTTGGCGATAAATATTTTGTTTTCATTTATTAAGTAAACATGAAGAAGTATGAAGAAGAAGTAATTTTAATAATTAATTACTAATAATGAATAATTGTGAAATATGTCCTATACGTATATCACGCCTAATTATTAAGATCCGACGGCTATATTATATGGTCACCTTGTTTTTTTTGCATATTGCATACCTCATAATAATGCAAAAAGTTTGAATGATTGTTACTCAATTATGTATAAATATTAGACACAATGTTTTAAAATTTGATTTAGGCTTTTTATTAAAAACAAATAATAATTTCTTTTGCATTTTTTTAAATTTTAAATTATTTTTTCAATACGATGTCTCTACTCGATAATAAAAATATTACACCACGACAAGTGAATACTTAGCCCAAGGTGTATTAAATCAGTTGCTCGCGTGTCTCGAAAGAACACGGCAAAATGTTTAGCATTATAATTTATAAGAAGGTGTTGTGATAGATAATATCAGATTAGAGACAAACTCGGCGCCTTAAGCGAAAGTGAACATGGACGAAGACGTATAATAATGCTATTATTATAAAAATTTATGTAATTTAGATTTAGTTAGATTTGTTTCACAATTAAATCCATTATATATATATATATATATATATGTGTGTGTGTGTGTGTGTGTGTGTGTGTGTGTGTGTGTGTGTAACAATAAATTACAGCGTAGAAATATTGTATGCAATAATCCGTATACAGGAAATTTAACGATCTCAGAATTTCTACGAAAGCCCACGTACGTATATTATAATAGAAGATAGAGATGAAACTTTTAACGATATTTCTTTCAAATGTTACTAATATTTTTCTTCTATATTTCTTTGAATAATTGTTAAATGAATGTTGATTAAAGAGAATTTGATTTTTTATTTTAGCTCTGGAAATATTAGCATTTTTAATGAGTTTATAAGTTACATTAAAATGTAATCTACTTTATTAAGCAATTTCAAATTGGTAGACTGATAGACTTTTTTATTAAATTTAAAAAAAATTGCGAATTGCTTATTAACCCTTTCCTCTACTTCATTAGATTCCGTCACAGAGGGAAAATAAAACTTTATTGTAATGTTTCAAAGTAAATTAGAGGGAAATTACATCGCATAAAAAAATGTTCCGCCACTCAATATTTGTGAGATATATTTCACTTAAATTAAAGGCTGAATAAATAAAATGGATTTAATTTTGTACCTACCTCTGAAGACAAATCAATTTAGAAAAGTATTCCATCATTCTTCTTATTTCGTGGTATATTACAATAAAAATGCAACTTTTTTACTTTTAAAATACTATAATGCATTATAAAGTATACTTAATGAAATGAAATAAATTAGCATTATTTTGTTGACGTCGATTGAAAGTACCATCTCTATTGATAGTGAGATATCTCTCTCAATCAACATCAGATGGTTTTTTACTATCGAGCAAGTGCATCTTAGAAAAAAATTGCATCAAAATAGGGCATTTATTTCAATGATTCCATTTAATTAAACAATAAATTAAAATATTTATTTTACATTTAATATATCTAACAAATATTAATTACCAAGATAAATCTAAATATTTTAGAAATTGGAATCGAAATCATACATAATAACGATTTGTAACAATATTGCATGAAAACTGCCGGCACAATTCTGGTTGATTATTGAGGATTTATATTAGCAGCTAAACATTTAAATATATAACTCTATATCTTAGAGCTTTGTTGAAAGTTTTAACTTTTATGTATAAATATCTATATCAAAATTTATAATTTATTTAAGTGCTGACAGACAAATTCTCTTTTATAATATATAATCATATTTTTTATATTGTATATTGAATCAATACATATTTAATTTCAATTCTGAATTTTAATTAAATATTTATTTGATAGATTGCTGTGTGTCCAATCTTTTAAGGAGATGTATATGATATATTTGATTTATTTGACATATTATATAAATTATTTTCATGGACAAACTTGAATCATCTTTAGCAACAATTCGGTGAAATATTTTCTATGTTCTAAAAGTGAAAATAATAATAAATTTAATGATTTTGTGCTAGGTCTAGAAATATTATAGTACACAAAGAAACATCAAGTTTCTACATATGTTTTAACATTATTTACATTTAGTATAATGTTATAGTTAATGGTCCGTACATTTTAAGCGTTTAATTTCAATAATTTTAAACTTTTCTTCTTTGGTAGTTATAATCCCGAAGTATAAATTTCTTATATCTAATGTATATGATAAGTATTAATTAGGTTACTATTATATATGTTGTCTATTTTATTGTGAAAAGCAGAAGTTGATCCAAGAATTAATATTTTATTAAATACATAAGCCATATTTGCCGTTTTTTAAGTATCATTTAAACAAAATGTTAAAGTTAAACAATTTAATCTCTTGTTTAAATGGTTTTATTTATTCGTTTGCGTATTTTCTTTATGCTGCATTTTGCAAGATGATAACAATTGTATTTGATAACGCGTACATAACTTGATCAAGTCTTAATTTTTACTCTAAGTAAAAAATCTAATTATATGGTAATACTTTCAGACTATTGGTCTGAAGTACGCATTAATGACGCATAATCATAAAAAAGGAGAAGTGATAATCAGTTTGTAATATGATTAACTTCGTAAACTATTACAATTTTGCCATCAAAGCTTGTTAAGATGCTTATAATTTCTTTATTAATTATTTCTGTAATAAAATAAATCTACAATTAAATGAAACTACGTGATGTAGTATTATTTTTACTTTCTTTAAGTTCTTTACGATGACCTAGATATCGTTTTATTACAACGTTAGCAAGATTTTTGGCTAATAGCCCACCTGAAGACGTTGTAATACAACGAAACCTCTATTTTCTACAAAATTAACGCCAAATATATTCAATAAAATAAATAATTAGACTTTTCTTGTAGTAAATTATTATGTTGGTTACCATTTTACCATTTCCTTTAATGTCAATCAAACCTTTTTAAGAGTTTAAGAGTTACTGGATAATTTAAAGATTAAATGTAATATTTTGTCTAAGATTTTCTGAAAATTGTATAAATTTTTAGGGAGAGAGAAAATTTGAGGCAAAGTAAAAAGTACGTACTGTCAATAACAAACGATAAAGACCGAAGATCCCACATCGATCTTTGGTAAATATGATAATATTTTGCAGAATAGATGAAATTGTTTATTTTTAATAATTGATGCTTATTAAATGTTTTACTATATTTTTTACGAAGTATTTTATAATACATGTCGAAATGTACATAGAGTTATAACCCGTGAAAAGAAGAGTCAATCGCACAGTCGCTCAATTTGATAACCTGATTGATCAATATGCATAAATTTGGAAATGCTGTAATAAATGTTAAGCCGTGTTAAAAACAAGATTAACACTTTTGTTGTATTTAGCTATAACCTGTTTTCATAAATGTTTCGCACACAAGCAGGTGCGCCGTAATGAAACAACCGTAATGAAACAAGCAGGTGCACCGTAATGAAACAACCGTAATGAAACAAGCAGGTGCACCGTAATGAAACAACAGTAATGTTAAGTACGGCCTATCGTTGCCGTACATAACAACAGATTCGTACCTTGCTAAACTTAAGGGGTCCCGAGACTGTTCAATGGTTTGATACAGACCTCGTGTATTTTGATCAAATTGTCGATTTTGATGGCGATTGGAAGACTCGTCAAATGAAATTTGGTTAAACGGCGAATCAAACGCAACAAGATTATACATTTACATCAAACATTCTGTAAACATGTAAATGTTTGAAAAACCTGTAAAACTAATACCATATACTATTACTATATTTTGAAATCGTTGTAGTTATGTATTATTACGAGTTTAGCTACTGGTATATGTGAATATATATATATATATATATATATATATATATATATATATATATATATATGTATGTATGTATATATATAGTTAATACACTGAAATTTCTATTTATATGGTACCTAATGAGAATTTATAATCTTTTTTCAAAGATTAAGGCTAGCTAAGAAAAAGATCACAAAAGCCTATAAACAATTTTAACACTAAAGAGCAGTATAATTCTAAAAGGCTGTTTATGTCCGGCAAAAGAAATTTGTCATGTCAGTAATAGTGAATTGTGTATATATCTATATTATTAACAAATGTTGTCAGAATGAATGCGATAAATTACGAAACTACGGTGGACCAGGTGTCTTTATATTTTAAATAGATTCTTCTCTAAAAATAACGAGCTCTTAAGCAAACATTTTTATGTTTTACATTGATTAGATTCCCATATCATATAGGTCCAAGCGGTGTGAAAAAGGAATCATTTGCTTAATATCAGACGCATTACTAAATTTATTCGCGCAAAAAAAAGTCCTCCCAAATAAAACAGTACATTCGATTCCGAAAAAATGTCTCATACAAATGGAATGCGATGAGGCTTTAACTTTTTTGTGAAGAAAAAATTGTAAGCAATCAATATTTATCTATACATCTCGTAAGTAAAGCACACAATTCTGACAAGTTTCCAAACTATGACATGGTTTTGACAGCAAAAAGACAAAGTTATCCGTGCAATATTACAAACACTGCTGCACGTGCAAACATGGCAAATGATGTCTTGGCAAATACAATATTATGGGACTATGAATATTAAAAAAGTGCATCGAGAATTAAATGGGACTTTTTGTAGGTAAATCAAAAATATGGATTCGGTACGAGCAACGAAAGTAACAAAGCACGTAATTTTTTTGAAAATCTGTCTTTGGCTGCAAGCATCAAATGTATCATTGGTATGGATAAATTACTTACAAAACATTTAGGAGTTATTTTAAAAAGTGTATACATTGTATTTGAGATTAATATTGGACTGTTTGCCTATATTGCTTTGAAACCATAGATATGTATGTATCCAGATATAAGTGGTGCTATATACCACAGAGTATTTATAATGTTCGTAATAAAGACTAAAATTATAGTGAGCATAAAGCACGAAAATTTAGCAGAACGGAGACATTAGAAAGCACATCACAACTTCTGCTGGTTTTGTCAGGTTATCTCATGGTAGTCTCGTAACAAATAAATTACTACAACAGTTACTAGGTATTTCAAAAATAAACAATACAGAATGAGAGTGACGAGGAGTATGTATAAATATTTTCCTCATTATGGTTAGATTTTTGGTCAAATAACACCTTTCTAATCACGAAAATATTTATGAAACGACTAGTTTTTAATTTTTATAAAAAACCTACGGCTATTTATATTTAAATGTAAGCTAGATACGTTTTCTTTTTTCGTAATTTGAACTGAAATTAGCAGAATAATACATTTGATCCTATCACATTAAGGATCCGAACCACTGTGAGCCAGTTTAAATCCCTCTCCGTCAAGAAATTTATTTCCTTCATTATAAACCCATATTAAACTGGGATATTAAGTAATATTAAACCTTAAATACTGGAAAAAATTAAATATCCGTTATATTAAAGCATACTAGTTAATGAATAACTATTATATGTTAGAATTATACACTCAGAAGTTCGGTTTAATATTAAATACTATGTTCGTCTGCACTAATATTTTATATGCATAGAACAAAGCACAATAACATTCTATGAAATTACGTTTTTTTGTTAGGATGACTGGCTTAGTCTTGTGTTTAAATCAATATTACAGTCGAATGTTATAACCAGCTCATTTACAAAATTTCCTATTCCAAAGAATTAAGTAACATTCAGTCGTATTGGCAATGCATTGCAATTGATACTGCGCCTGCTACTGTTAAATCAAAAATGTAGAGTCTCAGTAAACATATATTTTGAATTAAAATGAGCAAATGGTTAATGTCTTATTATAGAGTAATAAAATTTTATATTACACAATATTACATCATTTTGTTTATCCAGAAAAAATATATTATTTTTTGCGGACGGCATAGTGATATTTATAGTGATCAGGTGTAAATTTGAAAATACAGGTAGATTGTTCTATGTCAACACGTTATTTTTATTCCTTGAATATCCAATATATTAAACAAGTCTTGAAATATCTAAAATATGTTTAATCTAAGATTTGTTTACATTTTAAATGACTTACGTAAGGTTCAATAAGCCCTAGTGATAAGTGCACAATATGTGAAAGTAATTAATACATACTCATTGTATCCGATATGATCAATATATCTGGATATATATACTATTGGTTTGCTCGTGAATATTAGTGGTATGAAATTGAAGGACAATTTCTGAAAATTGAATTTTTGAAACTGGGGGATGCTGTTATGCATGGTGATGGAATTTTTATGTTTCTATGTTTTAAATATTTGTCTTTATAAATGATTTAATATAACATTTCAAGCTTCCTTCGTTAGCGATCAAAACCTAATAGGTTTTGAGACAGTAAACCCTAATAGTAT
Organism: Druceiella hillmani; assembly: GCA_039881145.1. NCBI lineage: Eukaryota > Metazoa > Arthropoda > Insecta > Lepidoptera > Hepialidae > Druceiella > Druceiella hillmani. The sequence goes on from JAYKKI010000015.1 coordinate 39,437,971, forward strand.
TTTTTAAATTTAATTATAATTTGCGCTCCCCAAGTATATATTACTATTAGACTAAAGCTAAAATAATATCTATTCAAATATTGACGTTTCTGTTGCCGACCACTCAAAAGACAGGCGGACATAATTAAAAACGGTATGTATAAAATTCCCGTAATCGGAGTTGAAAATTATTATTCTCTACCACTATATTATAAATGATATTCAGTGAATTTCCGATTTTCTATCTCACACTTTATTGCTATAATATGTACTTAATTGAACTTGGTAATTTTAAAATGATCCTATTTTCTACTGTGAATATTTTTACAATTCAAAGTACACAGAAATCTTGTTAAACATAATACGTAACATAATTTATCTATATCTATTTTCCAAAGCAATAAACCAATCAAAGCAGTGAGCAACGAAACAAAATACATATAAATAAACAAAATAGCCATGTTATGAAGTTTTAGTAAAAATTCCATTCACGTGCGGAGTAGATGGTTTTTTTTAATACGAGAGAATAAGAGATAATTTAACTGTTGGTAATTCAATATTAGGGTACGAAGGAAAGCTTTGAACATATATAGTTGTATAGACCAAAGGCGATAGACTAATTGCATAGTGGTAAACATTGACAACGTTGTTAGAGTTTAGAATTATTCCTTAACATAAAGATGTCAAAAATATTCGTACTTGAACCCATATTTTTCTATGTGCTTTTGAAAAAGGTTACATCGAATAAATATATAATTGAATCGACGAATCGTTCATGTATATTACTATAATACGATTAAACCTAATCAAATAGGGTGAATTTAAATTTTCACAATATTTAGATAACAAAGTTTTACTTCATTATGTGCTTTGAAATAAGTCCAAGAATTTTAAAACCTTGATTTATTTGTAATAAATACTAAAGCAAACTATTATTAATAGTTTATTTCAAAGACATGATTATAATTACTGGACAGATTTGCTTAACTTTCTAAGACAGGAACAGATTTTAATTTTGGCATCAATACATCGTTACAATAGTTATATTTCCAAAAAACTCGTAAAAAGGATAGTTAAAATAGATTTATTAAATACATACAAAAAATGTAGAAATTGTATCATACTACGGTATTGAATTCACAAGTTAACAAATGTTTTATTAACATTTTATATTCAGGATGAAGAACATACATTTATCTATAAATTATAATGGTTTATAGATTAGACATACAAACTTCCTAATACGAGTATGCAGTTCTGTATGACCACATATCTACTTATAAAGTCTAAAACGAATTTTAAATAAATTAATACATGAATAGAAAAATATCGATATCCAATTAATCGCTTAATGTGCACTCGTCTAACAAAGAAATATATTGTGTTAATTAATATTATAAATCACCCGTCATGAAGTAATATGGAGGTTTTTATTATAAATCTGTACACTTAGAATTTCCTGACGGACCTGCAATAAATAAAATTATAATATTTTAATACGCCATTTTGACATAAACTACGTTTTGGTATCGGTTTCGAATTGAATTATCTTATCATTAGGCTTGAGGAAGTAAAATATGACAAATAAATTGATTAATTTCTTAAAACCCATCTGGAATTAATGGAAAGGGTCGGAAAAATATTTAAGCCATATTTCTTCTTATCTTATTTTATAATACATTATTTCCAACATATTTAAAAGCTGTGTTATCACATTAATTATACGTTAACATTAGTTTTGACCCGTGGCTTTTGCTTACGTGAAAAATTAAGGAAAATGTTGATGGAATTTAAAAAACAAATTCTTGTGAAAAAAGTGGTCTTAATTTTAGAATAGAATCGAAGAAATGGCTTAAAATAGCCTTTGGATAGAGCTTTGCAATAGGTAGCCATGTTGCCGTGACGTTTATTACATACTTACGTTCGTGCTTTTTCCTATGTTCGCGGTTTGATTCCTTACGGGATGATTTTGTTAATTACAACAAAAAATTTGTTTTGGAATAAATATAATATTCTGTTCGTTCCCATAGCATGTAAAATTTTATGAAGGTTAATTTAATAGTTTAAGTGTGAAAGCAGACCCAAAAACCAAACTTACTTTCACATTTATAATTTTAATTGGAATTCATTATAAACTAATATAAGGAAACATAAAAAGTAGAAAGTTTACTTTATGTTCTCGATACTTGGTGCCGAATATAACTTTATAAAATAAATTTTATTTCAGGGATCAGAATAAGTAGACATATTTGGTTGCAAAGAAGACATATTTCAAGTTATTTTTCAGGTTTTATTTCCATCTATAAACTTTGATTTACTTTTGATTGACGTTGTTAAAGTTAATAAAGATTATCATTAATGAAATTGTGTCAATGAATAAAAGATTATCATCATCAATAAATGTAACGTAATATATATGTAAAATAACAGGCAAGTGCATGTCGAAACGCACATAATGTAGAGTTCCACAATAATTAATGTCTCTTGAAATTGTCGAGGGAAGTTAACCGAAAAAATGCTACTATATGATTTTTTTTATTTTTCGCACCAATTAGGGAGAGACGGACACGTTACACGTCACTCTCGAGTTTATTATTTTACAAAGGCGGTTTAGAATTGAAAAAAAAATCCTAAATAAAATATGCATTTAATTTCAATAAAATTCTTCCAGTGGATTGTCAGACGAACGAATGGACATAACGAAACTATAAAGGTTCCTTGTTTAACTTCGGAATCTTTTAATGGGTCATGTTTATTAGCTGGCTACATGAGTAAAGTTAGGTGTATTACTCTCTCGAGCACAATTTTCTTGATGGATGATGAAATTATTTTTTATAACGCATATTCAAATGATCTTGATGTCCTTTCGCAGCGGAGACTTCTAAGCTGACAGAGGAAAGATTATATTAACGACTTCAGGGCCTAGAGTTTTTAAATATATTTTTCGGCCCGTCTACTTAAGCCATACTTATATTTTCTTGTAAATATTTTATTCCAGCAAACAATTATGATAGTTTTTTGGCCACAAATTTATTCACGTTTTATGGGTAATGAAATAATATTGCAGATTGTAAATTTATTTCGACGATGTTATATTTACCTCAATAAATTTTTTGTAGCGAAATTAATAAACCTTGTTTTTCCCTGATATAGTTGTATTAGCAAAAAATGAAACTATATATTAGTACTTCATAATTGTGTTGATAAGGCTATTAAGCAGCATTTTCTTTTCTAATTTTAATCCGAATAGATCTTACCACTGCGTTATTTTTGCTAGGAATGTATGACTGTATTTATAGAATACGCTACATAATCCCACCATTAGCTTTACGTTATGTTTTCAACGATTATTATCTTATTTGATTTAAGTATAAAAGTAATAAACACACACCTGTAGCTGAATATCAACCAATCTCTTGACCCTCACCACCTAAAGATACAAATGATTCTTCATTGATTAGTCGTAATTTCACTGACTCTCGCCTTAAGTTGTAACTACTCGATATGTGACAGTGTTTGACATCAGCATCCATTACAACACCTTCGGGACCAACTTCCTCGTCATAGTCATCTCTATTTAGTTCTTCACGAAGAGCCCGTTTCATTCTTAAAGAAGGTGCCCGTATCATACTCGATGTAGCCATACTGTCAAAGTATGTGTCAGTATTGCCATTAAATGTCTTTTCTGATGGACATGGAGCAAATTCATTTAGTTGTAGATTTGTTCTTACGGGTATACTAGAATCAAAGCATGGCAATAATTGTTTAAATTCTTTACGAAAATTTTCATTCAACCAAGCATAAATGAATGGATTATAACAAGTTGATGACATAGCCAATAAATGTGCTGAGAAGAAACAAAGCACATAATACTTCCAATAAATTATATCGGCGTTGTAATCAAAAATTATATTTAAAACGTGAAGCGGAGACCAGGAGATTCCAAATATCATAACCATGGCGATTAACATTTGATTGGTTCTCTGTTTTCTTTTATTGTCGAAATTTTCCTTCTTAGTGGCTTTTCTAGCTTTCACTTGAGCTCTCTTATTTAATCTTGCACTGACACAGTAATAGCAGAAGGCCATTATCATGAACGGTAAAGCGAACTGCAAAATGATTGTCACTGTGCCAAAAAATCTTCGAAAAAGTTCCGAAGGCCACGATTCAGTACAGAATTCCATATCACCGTCCACAACCAGCTGCATGAAAACACCGTAAGGTGTCGTGAGAAGTATTGAAAAACACCATATATTCGCTATTAGAAACAGACATGTTGTTATTTTCATTCTCGGTCTGAATGGGTATATTATTACGAAGAATCTATCTATAGCGATAAGCATCAATGTGAATGTGGAAATGTATACACTGCACCCTTGGACGAAAGGCATGAGTCGACAGCTTACTTCGCCAAATACCCAGACGATATTAAACGCGTACAATGGTGTGAATGTCACAGCAAAAAGACACAGACATATATCAGATATGGCGAGATTAGTTATTAGTAAATTTGTGACCGTTTGCATTGCTTTGTTTCTAATCACTACTAGGCATACTAGTACATTCCCTAATATTCCAAGTACGAAGATAGTTGTATAGAATGTGAGGTAGAGTACTCTTAATAGGATCATATCCACCATTTCGAAGTGTCTGAGGATATCGTCAGGCGCAGGCATAGCACAAGGAGGAACCGAACTATTAATTAGCATACTTGTGTAGTTCGTACTATTAAGTGTCTGTAGAATTCCTTGAAGTGATTCAGTGGATAAGCTGTACATGACTTTTTGAAAAACCGGATACCTGTAACAATAAATATAATAGTATGATTAAAATAATGTTTACAAATAATACTGGGCATGAATTCCAATTATGTTTCATATATATTGGTTGTAAGTTTCATTTATATTGTTTAGTTGATAATTGATGATTTTGTGTTACAATTTGATGTTGTGTATTGATTTTGCGCACACCCCTATACACAAGCACGCAATACTTTCATATCCTTACTTACTCAGGCACACAAGCATGTACATACACACACGGGGTCGATCGTGCTCGCATTCACACACAGCATCCGCACACAAACACACATTCACAGTCGCACCCGCGTACACATGCATTTTTCATAGAAATATTTTCAAATCGAATGAAATATTAATTGCTTAAATGGTTATCAGTGCAATGTTATGCGCATAAAGGTGCACAAAATAAAATCATTACGACAAATTTGGCAAAAGTGGTATTACATTTCCTATAGTTATTTTAGGTTAAAATCGGGCAGAAATGTAAAAAGTCTGGTAAGTACATAAGGACTTGTGCTTCGCGGTTCCGTATATGTTTATGCCATGTAAACATTTAAGACTAGGTTTTTTCTATGAAACTACTTACAGATATTGATATTATTTTGGCATTACATCGGTACCGGTTAAATAACTAGGTTTTCGGGCATTAAACATTTTGCATTTAAATATAACTGTATAATTTAAACCAGCTTCACACAACTTCTTTGTTTTGAGAAAGTAAACTAGGACTCTACACTATGGTGCAATGAATAAATAAGCCACAATTTGATAAGCTAATTTACTATGTGTGGGAACTTATAATGGCATTTCAGTAAATAGCAAGTTTACTGCACTTTAATCGGTTACACTTATCACTTCCGGTAATTTATGATAATGGACGATTTTTTTGCAAGTTTACTGCATTTAAAACAATTGGATGATCACTAATGGCACTCCATACACTTTTATAGTCTCCACTGATATTAACGTAAATATAATGAACCTTTATAAATATGAATTGATTGTCCCATTACAATTATCAAAATGACATATCACATATCCTGTTTATATCACGTTCTAACCCTTCATAAATAGTGTCGTTAATATACAGTTTCTATTTTCTTTTAACATACTCAAATAAAAGAAATACTTTCTTTGGAAATTAAAATAACCATTTTCTGAATTTGTTAGTATTTATCGGCAATAATAAATAAGTCTTTATTTTAAGCGTGATTAAAGAATTTATCTTATCCACGTATTTAACGAAATAATGCAGATTTTATAAAGAGGACAATTTTGTTTCTTTGATCCCATTGTACAAAAAATATATATTTTTTCGATTAACATAAAACTTTCGCCATCGTACTGCTGTTACATTCAGATACACAGGGTTTATAACATATTTTTAAAATATGTGGTTAACAGCGATAAAGGTTTAGGTGAATGAGTATACTGAATGTACTTTTGGCTAAAATAAATTTTAACTTCAAACTTTAAAAACTTAGCCACATACAATTAATGTACCTATTGCTGTAAGTTGTCTTTTATCTTTTAATCTTATGCACCCGTTAACACTTTAGAGTATTTTCCTTTCCACGCCTAAGTTTCCACACGCGTTATAAACGTAGCAATCCATAAAAACGTAATTTTTGAGTATATTTAATGGGCCAAAAAAATTGTAGTTTAAACGAACCGCTTATAAAAATAGAGGTATGTGGCTAATTATTATCCATTGTTATGAAAATTTTTATTTTAGATTGGGCTACGCCCATTTGAATTCTGATAAAGCACATAGGAAATAAATTAATCGTAAAAACTTTCAGATAGAAAACGACTAAAAAAGTTTCGAAAAAATTTTAGTTCAAACGAACCGGTACTTTTAAAAAGAAAAGGGAATGATATCATAAAACACCAAACTTTTAGATTGAGAAGCAGGAAAAGTCATTTAACTACCATTCGGTTACAAAAATAATGTCAACAAAACTAGCCGAGACGTCCTCACACTTAAATACGAATATCTGGCTTTTGTAAATTCAGGAAACTTTGGTAGTGTAAATTACAACAGCAGATTGGCAACTCTTTATTGACTATAATAAGAGAAGTCTAAAAGTTACTTTAGAATACAGTGGTAAAGGAAAGAAAAAATTTCGAGCTTTTTTTTAACAGAATCAACTACAATTTATACGTACATTTTATGTACCAACATATATATATATATATATATATATATATATATATATATATATATATATATATATATATTTATATATATATATGTATATATTTATATATATATATATATATATATATATATATATATATATATATATATATATATATATATATATATATATATATATTACTACATTTGATTTTGTTTATCGAATATTTTTTTTGCAAAATGTTGTTGGTATGCCCAGACGTACATCGGATATAGGTCGGATCGGATATAGGATAAAGAAGAAGACAAAAAACTTTTATTTTTTGGTCGTATTTCTTTGTCTATACAGAACTACACAACAGAACTACATTGATTCGGAATTTTACTGTGATAATTTTTCGGATTCAAACATTCCTCGAATAATTTTTGTTTATCGGTTTATGTTTATTAGAACAAAACGTAAGAATTATTAAGTCATTTTTAATTATGCATTCACTGGAATGATTTTTGGGGTTCATATAAAAATATAATCTGCTCTTACTGACAGAATAGTTCCTAAGAGACATAAAACTAACTTATTTGTGCTCACGTGATGAGAACTGCAAGTGAGAACTGTAACTCATATTTACTTTCTTTTTTACTAAGCAAGTAAATAAGAGTTATAAAAAAGAGAATTGCTTTTTTTTAAACAGTGGATCTGTTACTGGAAGTTTATAGATAAACACCAGTGTTTTTTAGCATTTCTATACATTTACTAATATATATTTCAACCTATCCAAAGCTCACTATATAAGCCGAATTCCATTTAGCTTTAGCTTTAGTTCCATGCAGTTTTTAATATTATGGTTCAGATTAGGTACTTGCTTTTACTCGACTTTAACTCGTTTGAAGAAGATACCCTCTTCAAACGAGTCAAAGTCTTATTTCATTATTAGTGTTTATTGCAAGGCAATGCTATTTCGCTAGTAAAGTTACAAAGCGAGTTTTACATTTTCCAAGCGGAGATCGCATGGCTGTGGACAAAAATGTTAAAACAGGTTTGTTTGAAATTTGTTATTGCCCTTATTTACTGAAATATTTGGAGCCTTAAGTCATATTCTCATTCAAAATTTATAAAACGGATATTTATTGACAAACATTTGCCCCAAAAGACATTATTAACATCATACTTTAGATCTACATAGAAATCGGAACAATTCAGTGGCTATAATACATTTTCCGCAGGGTTTAATTCGTTTATAAACATTCCTCACTTTTTTCTTAAATATTCAGAGCTAAATAAAACTTATGTAGTTGTAGTAGATCTGAGTGATATTTTCTGTGCATAGTCTCTAAATTAAATGTGAGCAATGGAATAACGAAGGTAGAGGAAAATTCGCCACATCTAAATGATATAAATATATTCACTCCGAGAATATGTTCTTGTAGAAGGCATATTATACTTTTCCTCATCTTTCTTTTCAGTTTTCATGTATCGAAGTCATTATCATTTTGCACTCACCTCTTTGATCAACAAGAAAGTCCCTGTCTTCTGTAGTTCAAGTAGATTTAATCACGCAAACGTTCTCGTGTATAATATCAAATAGCTTATCTAGGTTGTTATGAAAAAAATTCCTTGAGTTTTCTGTTATTGAGAAAATCTTATTTATATTGATTTAAAAGCAACCAGTTGTTTTTTGTCAAGTTACTCAAGACAGTGTTGCAGTTCTCTGACCATAATATCTTTTTTTTTCCCAACCTGCATTATTTCCTTAACAAAAAAATATCGTGCAATCTTTTACGTTTTTTTTTCTCACGATCAATGCGTCGCAATAACGTAATAACACTTGATTTTGGGAATAATCTTTGATAAATGGAAATAATAATTCAAGATCCTTAAACTGGAGAAAGGAAATCGCATCTTCACAATATTGAATATATTTGGCGTTAATTTTGTAGAAATTCATTATTCACAATTAAATGAAAGTACGTGATGTAGTATTATTTCTACTTTCTTTAAGTTCTTTACCACGACCTAGGTTTCGTTGTATTATAACATCTTCAGGCGGGATAAAAGCAAAGATTTCTTTGGCTGAAGATGAATATTTACTAGTAGCCTACCTGAAGATGTTGTAATACAACGAAACCTAGGTCGTGGTAAAGAACTTAAAGAAAGTGGAAATAATACTACATCACGTAGTTTCATTTAATTGTCTTCACAATATGTTAAGGGGACCATCTTCTAAGTAGTTATGCACTGACCATACAGGTTATAAATTATAAGTGGCTAAATCAAAAACACAAAAAAAACACTCTAACATAAAAAAACAGTCAATTTCCACGTTTTATCTTTATTAGATCGTTTTAAAAAAGTTATATAAATCGCCGTAAAATTTCATATAAGGAAAAATCTTATGACTACGCTATATACAACCATATTATATTACATATTATAGTCATATTATAAAGATCGTGCCCGTAGGAACATAGAATTAATACTTTGTTTATTTTGCTTTTTTAAAAGGTCTCTTCGGATAGAACCAGGCCCAGGTTATCACATGTCCAATTGTGCATATTTATTTATGCTAAAATTATATACACACACACACACACATATATATATATATATATATATATATATATATATATATAAATTAATGTGTCATAATAATTTTAAAAATAAAACCCCAGCGGCAATGACAAATTAAAAACGATTTCAAATAAAGCAATGAAATCAGATTTTCAAAAACAGCGACCACAAAAACGAGTGATTAGAAATGAATTTTATAATTAATTTTTATAAAAACAGTATTACTTTATAATAATTAAAGTTATAAGTAATTAAAAGAAAGTGTAATATTAAATAAATAAAGAAACCTACTTTTGTAACAGTACGTATACATTATGTACCTGTTCAAAGGTTATTTCATTAGTGACCAATCATCAATTTTGGTTCCATTAAATAGAACAAGTTTATAGGAAACACATAACGTGATATTTACATCACGTCACTTTCCGTACTTGCTTATAATATCTGTGATTTTATGTTTATTTCATTGAGAAATTTATTCACTTCAGTTTATATATGTCAAGATAAATAAATAAAATATCAGTAAAATATCAGTAATAACACAAAGCCCATTTCCTTTTAGAAGTGGTGAACTTTTGAGGTGTAGAAAAATAGATTTATACTACTTATTATATACTCTTTACCTTTTGTCGTCTTTGGTATTTTTTAAACTATAAAATTAGTATAATATTCCTTTAAATATTTTATACTTACTTTAAAAATGTCCCCGTGCGAAAATTTAAGGAAATTTAAAAATTTGCATCAACGATGGGCATCAACATTTGCTGAGGCATTCCATGTCTTTTTATCTCAAATAGAACTTTGTTTTACGTAACATGAATCTGAAACTGTACTTATCTAAAAAAAAATTATAAAATTTCTAATCTTTTCTTAATATATATATATATATTTTTTTTAAATTTTTTTTTAAATTTTTTTTTTCTTTTCTTAGTTTTCCTTCTATTATTAGATTTCGTTGTAACTTCTAATGATTCATAATTATGTATGGATCCCTCTTTTGTAAAATTCTCCTCCAAAGATTGCCAATTGTCTTTATTTTTTGCTTTCTCAATCTAACTTTTGCCTCTGCTTTTATTTCATCTTGCCATTGGTGCATGGTCGACCTCTGTCTCTGGTTCCTTGTGATCCCTTCCATATTGTTATTGAAAATGTCCATCTCTCGTCGGTATATCTCGCTACATGGCCGGCCCATTTCCGATTTAATCTTTGAGCAAAGAGTATGGCGTCAGTTACTTTAGTTTTATTGCGGAGCTTTCACTCTGTCCTTCAAGGTGATTCCCAGGCAAGGTGATTCCATTGGTCTCTGTGTGGCTTGAATTTGTGTTTTTGATTTTTTATCGAATTATTGTTTATTAGATAAGGTAGTATTGCTGAATATATAAGAGTTTTTTTTTAATTTCATTGGGAGCTGTATTTTCTAAATCTTCTTATGCGCCCAGAAGTTTTTCCAGATTAAAGCTATTCTTCCATTTATTTTTTCTACATTTTTTTCGTATTGAATGACAGCTCTTTTCCTAGATAGACATAGTTATGTATATATTCTAGTGGCTCATTATTTATTACGATAGGTATCATTTTGTCATTGGTCATGATTTTTGAATTATGGAGATTCATATCTAACCCTACACGATTGCTTGCATCTCATAGATTATTCATCATACTGTGTAGCTTTTTAGGGTTTTCTGACAGGACGATATCGTCGGAAAATCTCAAATTATAAAACTCATAAACCTTCCATCCACGTTGATTCCTTGTGTTAACTAAAGCATATCCTTCATTATATTCTGCCGTACCACTATAAAGAGCTTAGGTGATATTGGGTCGTATTGTCTCACCTCTCTGTTGATGTTTATGCATTCGCCTATCTTTTCTAACCTCATTCTGCTTGTGCTTTTATTATATATATTTTTCAACTTATACTTCAGACACGACATCAGACTTATAACTTTAGACACGACATCAGACTTATTGGCGGGTAATTTCCTATGCCAGCTGAATCGCCTTTTGTGTACCGTAGAAAATTTCCGATTTAGTCCAGTTCTCTGACACTTGTTCCTCTATAAAGATTTTGTTGAATAGATGTATTAGTGGAGCTAAAAGTATGTATTAGTGGTAGTTCGTTTCTAATGCTATAAGGTCCTGGATATTTTTCTAGCTTTAGTTTTAGTACATATTTTAGGACTTCTATTTCGTCAAACATCTTAACATCGGATTGTTTAGTAATAACCTGGTTTTGTTATGTTGGTGTGCGTATTGGATCAATATTTCTCCTTGTGTTCTTCTTTTTCCGTAGCCATATTTTCAAGCAACTTTGTTTTCAAAGGTCTTGGCTATTCCAATCTGAGCGGTAAAGTCATTCATCGTTAAAGTCACTTATATTTTTATTGGAAATTCTTTGGTGGGCTATTATTAAGTCTTTGTAGAAGTTGTCTAATTCTTCTTATGTAGAGCTCTCCGTTGAGGAATATGATTGTAAGATTGCAAAAAAGGTTTTTTTTCAAATTTTGTTTCCAATATGCAAACTCTTTCTGATATACCTGTAAAGTTTATATTTTTTTCTTTGTGTTCTTATTTAACAAAAATTCCCACACCATATAGACTTTTCGTTTGTTTTATTTAATACGTAGTATAATTTTCATCTTCAATAATTCTTTCCCCTAAACGTCGAACTTCGCCTAGTCCAAGCACGTCACATTTTATTTGTTGTAGGGCTGCTTTTCATTCAGGAAGTTTTTCTGTTGAAGATAAAATTCGAACGATACAGGAACAGATATGTATGGCTGTATTCTTTTGTTTGTTTTTCCTTAGAGGGTTGTGGTTCTCTCCTGCGGTGGAGACAAAGATGAGGAGGGTCAATCCTGGTTACAATGCTGTATCTATTTGTCTTGTTTTTGTTTGTTCTTGGTTGTAGCTTGTGTGTGTGTAGCTTTGGTTTATGCAAGACGAAATCTTTAATATTGGTGGGTTTGTTTTTATTTTATGATTGCTTTATTATTTGTTTGTCTTATTGATTCTTAATATTTAGTATTTTTGGAGAATCGGTTAGGCTTCTTTTATTTTTGTAAAGGTGGGATGTGCTCTCATTTTTGTCCAGTACAATCAGTTTGTCATATTTAATGATCGTTGCATTGCCTAGTTCTCTTTCTATCTTCAGTTGGGCTTGTAGTTCTTTGCGTTTGTTTAAGACTCCCTGTGGAAAGTCTTCTTTTATGTAATTTTTGGATTTTTAGTTTCAATCTCATTGTAATAAATTATATTATTATTGGTATAACCTTCTCGCCTTTTTTTTCATATTCTTCTAACGGCTTCGATGTTGTCATACTGGACATTAAAATAAGTGTTCATTATTTTTACTGTTCTTTCTTCTAATTCATGATGGGATTTTTCACCCTCTTCCACTCCAAATATAACCAAGTTCTTACGTCTTATATACCAAGTTCTTACGTCAAAAGTTCCATTTTTTATTCCTAGATTTTTAAATTTCTCATTATCGTTGCTTACGATTATATTTTTATGTCTTCTTTCATGTCTATTTTATCCACTTTTTGCTGTCTTATTTCTTGTTGCATATTTTCTAACATCTTTTTTGTTTCTTCCATTTTAAGTTAAAGTTTGAATAAAGCGCTCTCTTTTGGTGTGGGCAAGTATAGGTTCCAAACTCCAATTCGAATTTCGAAGGATCGTACAGTGTCGATCTATAGTAAGCATTTCCTACGAGTAACACTAGGTGGCGCTAGTATGATCAGAGCTTCGACGTTTCACGAGATGGCGTTATTTAGATAAGTACTCTTGATAAGGGTTCCACCGAACATTGCTAAATGTCGACAGCATTACAAGTTATTTGCAAGTTTTACATTATAGAGTCATTGGTAATAATTTTGAGGTTATGACGTTATTTTTCTTTATGCTTAATACTTTCACTTCACAGATTCAATGATTTAAAGTCACCACACACAAAAAAAATTGGTTTGCACTGATTGTATTAGTTTCTGTCGTCACTTTTGATTCACTTTTGTTCATGTTCGGTACTTTTAACAGTTTGTTTTTTTTTCAAAAATCACTTAAGAATTGAGTCTTGGTAAATATTATTACCAAGACTCGATTTTTAAAGCGATTTTTGACATTGTCCAGATGAATTAACGGTTAATTTATATGATTTAACATTTTTTTGCATATTATATTTACTATTTTATTTTTAATTCTGATTTATATACTGACACAAAATGAACAGCGGCACTGTGGCGCCCTCCCCGCAAATAGATTTCCCATTTTTTAAATATTCATCATCATTTTTAAATATTTTCACATATTTTTCGCTGATAAATTGTTTTAACCAATAGCGTTACACCAATACGTCCATATATTTATATGCAGCTGTGATTGTAATAATTTTGAAAATAAATGCAGGAGGAAATAATACTTGTATTTTTCTTGGAAGATATTTCTTTCTTTTGTTAATTGCTTTGTTTATAAGGTATAATAATGAAAGGTACAGATATTTTAAGTCTTTGCATAAACTCTTATTTGTGCTATTAAAATATTATACCTGTTTGTAAACAGTTTATAACACATATTTTTATTAAAATATATGCAAGTTAACAAGTATTAAATTGTTACAGCTAAATCTACCCAGAACCTATTCGAAACGCTAGATCCATTCATTATTATTTATATCATTTCAGTTCAAACTTGTGTAGATTACTATTCACTGTGAGTCACGGATAAAAATAATGTGGATTTTTATCCGTGACTCACGGTCGCATAACACTTATGAATCATTGAATTGCAAAATTTACGTATAAATTTTACGAAGCGTGAAATTACGAATTGTAATATACATTATACGTTAACTCCAGCTACGATAACCGGAATATACCCAAGCATTTTACTATGGCCTTGTAACTACATTACGATAGGTAGTTTGGAAGTATGATATGTGCTTGAATAATTTTCTTTACGCTAACGTTTAATGAAATTGCATTTGCTGAAGGCTTGTCCTGTTTTCTGAAAATCGTAGCGTAACGATTTAAAAGTTTGTAAATTTTTTGCCAATCATAATGTTTTATTATAAGTGAATCCTATTTTACGGTTGTGAAACGGCCAATAGCTATACGTATGTATTCGTTTGAATTAATATATGTAGGCAATTGTATGCTGTATGATGAATAGTTAAAGTTTACGTACAGATTTTCCACTATTCATATCTCATTAAGTGCTTGTCTTCCAGGTTATGTTCACACTAAGGTCTACTCGGTTCCAGTCTATTAAAAAATAATGTAATACAGTGGGGACTCCTCACTGATTCTTTTGCTTGTAATTTCTGACACACCAAATTTAACGAATTCTTTTTATTATTCAATCAATTACATACATTTAAACCTTTAGCTGACAATTTACGAAAAAGTTATATTATTGTTAAATATTATCATTCATCATTCAAATAAAAGGCTTAAGAATAATGATTCGTATTCTGCATAGGAGCTAAAAATATGTTTTTTTTTATTTATAAAACATTAATAAAGTCGTAAGGTGTGTTTTAGTTGTTAATAGAGTTTTCATGTCATTTGAAAAAATTTGTTGAAATAATTCAAGAATAAAAATAGTTATATCGTTTCAAATATTTCACGAATTAAAACCGAGTGTTCCCTGTTCAAGATTTTGCTAACTGTGAATCAGTGAGCGTTAGTGTGGAATAGACTCTTCTGCGATTACAGACGTTTATTTAGAAAATACATTTATTAAATTATTTTTTTAAATTCAGATACATATCGCTAAGCTTAAGAGATTGTTTAAAAGTAATTTCTACACATTTATATGTGGCATAATTTTGTAAAAAAGGTATAGTAAATAGTATTTAATGATCAAGCTCAGTGTATAACTGATCCAAAGAGTTTAAATATGGTCGTACTCATCCAAAAAGAAACGACCAATAATGTTGTTCGGCAAAGACAACCAAACAATTCTACATGAACATAAATAATTCTACACCAATATCTATGCAGAATATTTTTTTCCAAATTACAGAAAATTCGGTGAACTGTACTAAACTGCTGCATTTGTCATTATACAAATTCATTAAAAATGTGCACACTATTATGAGCATTAAATAACAATCAAACTGCAGAGTGGGTGTTCCTTTAAAATAGTTGCCACAAAGTAATTGAAGATAGAGTATTGAAAAAAATCCAAAAAATTAATATGGAATTATAATTTTGGGGTGACAAAGGAATTAACAGAATACATTTTTTAAATTTAATTTATCGTATGATTTCAAAGAGGAAGTTACAAGAAATCCAAACATATTTTATATGTACATAAACACATGTGAACACGTATACATAGATATTATATAATATACATACACACACACGAATATATATATATATATATATATATATATATATATATATATATGTATATGTATATATATATATATATATATATATATATATATATATATATATATATATATGTATATGTATATATATACTTTTTTTCCACAGAATTTAGATTTGGCATAGTGATGGAGAATATTTAATTGCACATATTTCAGTACTTCATACTTAAAACATTTAAATTTAATTTTAGAGATGGCAAACGTATTAGCGATCGCACGCAATACGGCTTTCACTAACATACTAATAAATGTAATCAACTAAACTTTAATTAAATTTGTTTTGTTTGTTGTCGCCAACGGATTTTCATCAAAAGTTGTTTTTGCGGAAAATTTGAATGTAAAGAAAAGGTCATGGAAACTAGGTCACAACATTCTGGTCCAGCTAATAAGCAAGCAAAGTTACAAAGAAGCAAGTAACAGTTACAGATTATTTACCATAATACATATCAATGGCTGACTTTTAAATATAATAAATATCTCGGGTTTATAACGATACACAATGGAATCTATACTATCAATAAAAGTACAACAGGTTAAACCCAGGAGCAATATATAAGAGGACAAAAACAAAATTTGTTTTTCCTAATTATACACGAACGAAGTCGTCTCAGATATTATTATATAAAGTAGTAAATAAGATAAACTAATTACATTTTCCTTACATTTCAAATGACTAATAGGAAAATGAGAATACAGTAAATCAAAGTTGAATAAATTAAAAATAAATAAATACTAAGTTTTAAGAGAATTAAAATACATATATTAGATTACGCTTGCTCAATAAAAAACGGAAATTCCGTATACTAAACGGAATTTCCGTTTAGTGCGGAAAATTAGCGAAGTAACACGCAATATTTGTACAAAGAAGATGAAGGCGCACCATCTTCTGACACAACTAACCTTCGTTTCTAAAGATTCAAAGAAAGAAATTTTTATTGCTCTAATAATCTTTACCCAGATTATACAATTTTAAAGCTTTATTAAATTAAACCCTAAGTTAAGTCTGCATTATCTGGCAATTAGAAGAACTATTTCATTCTTTAACAAAGAAGTGACAATCTTATGGTTTGGCTACTACACGAAATAGTGTCCATTCGACGTCAAAAGAAGGTCCATGTATGAAGTTACTGAATTTCCATTATACGGATGATATCTAAAGTATCTCATTACAGGTAATGAAAAGTGATGTATGTTAAGTTTGGAACAAAAATATGATATCACCAAAAAGTTGCGTTAAGTGTAAAAGAAATTAAATGGAATTATTTGCTGGGAACTCCTTCCAACGAATAATGAAATTACCACTAATATTTAATATACACGATTGGGTAAAACTCACCGCTAATCTTCCTTTAAACCAAAGCAAAGTGTATTTTTACATGATAACGCTCGGTTCGATCACACGTAGTCTTCCAATTATCTTCTGTTTAACTTCATGGGTTATAATGTACGTGACTAGAAATTAAAGATGCAGGCTATCTTAAATTGAAATTATCGGAATTTTAAGTTAAAAGCCTACGTAATTAAATTAGAATTCCACAAAATTATTGCTTTTGACACAATTTATTGTTATAATTGATCGAAAATTAGGAACAAGGAATTATGTCAATGAAAGAAGGATGATAATATGTATTACTTGAATATATTGCGTTATAATTATACCTCTGTGTTCTAATTCTACGTAATAACGAAAGTAGGTTTTCCATTAAACAATTTGTATTGAATATCTCGTCGTCTTACAGCTGATATTTAAGGTAGAGACTCGCGTGTTATTGGCGTGACAGCTGGATAATTTACATTACTTGAGTTTTTGGACCCAATAATGTAAGAATTTATCATTCCTACACCTATGACATTCTTTGCCATTTGCAAAGCGCGGGCAAACTCCATACGTTTAAAAATCATTTACAACAACGACCATTGTTGCACATATTTTGTATAAATTACGGTATATAATGCAACTCCTTTTCCATTTCCTATGAAAAAAAGTCCTTAATTTTCCTAAACATTAATTCCCAAAATCTTCATTCGAGCTAGCGTAAGAGTTATTTTTAGTTCGTTTTACTTTTTGTATCAAAGTTGATTTTGACAAATTGAAGAAGGCTTTTACATATTCCTTATTTGATTTGAATATTACTTTTGTAATTATAAACCACCAGCATGTTGACTGCGAGAAGAAGAAAAATGAAATATGATTGGGCTATTCTGTTTTGCCCCCGTGAAGTTCTTTTTAATACAGTCTATAATGACTAAATATGTTTATTTAACTAATACTCACATTTACACCAAATTGTTAAAATGATATCCAATTGAAAATAATCTCAAAATATATTTTCGGTGGCGATGAAATCATAACGTTTAATGACGCGTCTTTAATGCATGAGCCGTACAAAGACAATAAACGAAAATTATGTGGCGACTAACAAAAAAGCATTTTACCGGAATTACTAATCACACCCACTGACATCCCGTTTTGTTCTGAACTTAATTTCCTCCCATAAATTCTCTACATATCGACCTATTGATACACATACATATATACTCGTATATTAATATACATATAAGGATATTTATAGATATATGTATGTATCCATATATAAGTATAGATAAATAAGCAAAAACTCCATACCTTTAAAGCCCCATACCACATTATAAGGAACCCATATTAATCTAGTTGCTTGACAACTTAGTCGCCCATAATGCTCTCTGTCTTTAGAATGGTTCAGTTGTGCCCGAAATTGATCAATCAGTAAATCTCTGTACCTATTGGTAAAGAGCTTGTCGAGGAAATAATGACAATATATTTATTTTTTTCTCTTAATTATAAAAAGATTTGAATCATTTCACAATGTAAACACCACAGCATACACTATTAATTCTATGTAAAAATGAATAGCTATATAAGCTAATATAATAATTTTTTAGATCACTTCAGAGTTTTGGTGACAAGAAACTCTAGAAAATGCTGTAAATTCTTCTATTCGACTGAACTATTTGATCGTCTTCATATTTTTCGTAATTTCAAATAACGTAGTGCTTGGTATTGCTGACAAATAGTACCCGAAACAATATTAAACGCATATTGTACACTAATTTCATTCAAACAAATGATAGAACGGAATAACAAAATTTCCTAGTCAAGTCAAAAACATATTCCACTTATTATAACGTATATATTAAGAGTAAACTAGTTATTCGGCTAAAACATTTGCCAGCCAACGAAGCATGTAAAAAGACCCTCTAAGCTTCCTCATAAGACTGAATCCTGACATCGTGCCCATTATACGAACTGCCCAAAAGTGCAATCGGTATAAATTTATAAATGTATAAGCCGAAGTAATGCCTGAAGTCGATGCAAGGGTATATGGATTAGTTAAGTTAATAATATGGATTAGTAAAGTTGACATAAAAGAAGGCAGAGGTCTATTTATGAGGCTGTGGGTGGTCGTTTACAATGTAGATTTACTTGCAACTATATTCAAAGTAAAAAAGCGTAAGGTTATGTGTTTAATATTCCTCGCCTAATTATTTTAACATGTATTTGTCATAAAGGATTATCACTTTTTCTAAATTTATTATATTAGACCCGTGCCTATTCGACGCTTTCTCCAACTCAACAAAAAAGTCATAAACCTGGTTTATAGTGGGACTTCGTACCACACGGAGTGGCTTAGATTTAGATTATTTGCGAGTCAGTCTACAATCGACATTTATATATTTTCAAATAAATGTTTGATGTACTGCGCCGTATGAAAAAAAATATTCAAATAACCGGAAGGATTTCTTCGGCATAACTCATACCGAGTTATGCCGAATAAATTCTTTGTCCTGTATTATAATGTTTTATTATGTTATATATTTTTGTATTATTGTTATATTATTGTATGTTATTCTATATTAATTATTTAGCCGTTATGTTTTTTAATATATATAAGGCGCAAACTAGTGTATGTAAACATATATATATATATATATATATATATATATATATATATATATATATATATATATATATATGTATATGCATGTATACATATTTAACAAAACAGAATTTAAAGGCACGATACATTTATCAAGAAAACCTGACATTTGGCATAAAAATATCTTTGGTCGAGATTTAGATTAATTAGGTCGAATAAATCGGTTTATAATTTACAAAATAGTGGTGAATTCAAAAATGTGTGGGAAACTCATTTTATTATATCATTACAGGTTATATACAGTTGGGAAGGGATTTAAGAAAATATGAATTTCCCTACTCAGTCTAAAGCCAAATTCACCTATTCGATGGGACCATGGGGCATTTTAGGTGATATTAGGTATAATTAGATAACTATACATAAGCCCATAAATTTATTAAGTTGTCTCGTTGAGACCTTTCATTTAATACCCATAAGAATATATCTGAGTGAATAATAAAAAACCTGAAATAAATTAGCCTTCAATGACGTCCATATAAATTTGTTTCCTTATGTCATATAAATATGGCACTGCCGCAACGGAGACGAATCTATCGGTGCTCTTTAAATTATATTGTTAAAATCAATTATGCATGCTACGGTGGAACAAGGAGATCCAAGGATATAAAAACGTGCGAAAAATATAACCCTCCTTTTGTTTTGCGCAATCGTGTAAATGTTTTGATTAAAATATGATCAAATTAATTTTTAATAATGAACAAAAATTTCACAATGAAAATTATTACAATTTTCATATTCTTATGGAAATATTTTTTCCCCTTTTTATAACATTATAAAATGTAATTTTATTGGTACCTACTTTTCAACCGCAAAATACAAGTAGTCGAATATATAATACCCTTTCTCGGTTGTATATATATAATCTTAATCGACATTCTAAATGCGATCTCACAAAATCGCACTATACACTTATTTAACGTAGGAACATAATAAAATTTACTGATAGAACATTATCGTCTTCACTCGTGTAAATGCGGTAACTTTTGTTAAACTCTAGTGGAGTCTTCTGTAAATAATTCTTAGTAATCAGTGTTCTAAATTAAATAAACTGTAGTTTAGAATAAACAGTTGTATAAGTTGTTTTATCATAATAACCTTACGTAGAAAATGTTAATTTATTTACACAATTCTTAAAGACACTCGTTATAAATTAAACGACAATAAATCCAAATTAATTTTTATTGCAAACAATTAAATCCGGCAAGTGATGATTTGTTTTTTTTTTAATTCACTACTTATATCGTTAATTTTTAAACTAGAAGCCTTTTATATGAAACAAAAAAAAATTACTATAGTGGTATCAGAGAAACCTGAAGTATCCATTCGTTTTTACGTTGGAGTAAACACATTAATTTTATTATTTCGTCAAAATTATATAATAACATTAAAAAAAATATAAGTAATTTTTTACTACTTTATTGAGATTAAATGAAATGCTAGTAAAACATGGGCATAAACGTATTTTTCAAAATTTGTTTAAGCTTTTCTCCTAAACGTTAACCTGTTATTATCTTGATTCAAAACGAAATTTCCGTATAAAATATAAATAATTGGACATAAATTATTATTATTTAAATATTACATTTACACGAATGTACTGAATCCAGAGAGATATTTGGAATTGCTAACAAAACTGTTATTTGCCCATAACTCTCATGTTTGTTCTAATAGTAATACAATCTACTTCCATATTTAGTACATACTCTTATCAAATCCGTAATGTTTAATAAAACAAAAATATAAAGCTTATTATTACATTAACTTTGAATATGAAGTTACATTTGCATACAAAAAGATTTTGAGGAATATATCTGATAATAAAAATGACGATTTTTGTTATGAATTCATTCCGCATCAAATCATAATAATTCATAATTAACAGATTTTCATTCAATTATAAATCTGATTGAAGGGATGGCACTTAATTAATTCATTTCCGCTACCAAAATATCAATCCGCTTTCATACGAAAGAAAATATTATCGAAAGCTTTTCGCTAAATGAAAAGCTTTAATTAAATTCTTAATTGCTGGTGTCGGTTATTTTTACAAGTACCTGAATGAATATTTAGCAAAATATTGAAAAAAAAAACAAATTAATTTGCCATCCAATTTGTGCAAATTGGGGATAGAGTTTTCCACACAATGTCAAATGAGGATAGGTCATTCAAAATTAAATTGAGGTTCTATTACCGGTTTATCATTTTTAATATTCGCCTTCAGTTTTAAGTGTCAAAATTAATCCACTCTTATTTTTAGTAATACTAGCATTTGATTAGAAAGTTATTGCAATTTAAATTATTACATTTACATTGCACCAATACTTTCAAAATACGCAAATAACTACGGAACGTTTTGTGCGAATATAAACATAACAAATTTTTAATATTTTTAAAGACAGTTTCTTTACGTTTTACCCTTTTTTCTTTTTCAGTACTATCTATGTTGATTTGTTATTTTTCCGTTCCATTTTCACTTTTTTATCTTTATGTTTTGTCACATGTCTTTCTCCTTTTACATTTTTGCGCTATAATATGAACAATAATAATTACTGTATTACTTTACAAACGATTTACAATATGAAATATATTTGCCAAGTATTTTAGAAAGCAATTACGTTTGACTGAAATTCTGCATTTCACTTCCAGTATAATGTTTAACCTAAATTATTCAGCCTTACATTTAAAGAACAATTCGATTACTTGTACCTATTTTCAGCACATATTGTTAATATAATAAAAGAGAGTCTGATAACAAAATATGATTAGTAAAGTTCATACAACCTTTTGTGAGTAGAATTAATTTAGAATTTTTATATTGACTTTCGTAAATTTTTATCTACAATTCACTTACACTTTTGCGTTAAATAAATGAACGCTGAAAATATTATCAGCCTTCCACATATACCATTTACAAGCGTTATGATATATAATGATTCTGGCAAATTTAATATAAAATATAGAATGAGAATTATTATTAACATATTTAAAAAAGCATACTTTCTAATAAAACGTATATTTATTAACATGTTATTTTATTAAAATCATATTTTATTAAAACCAGACAGTTCCAGGTATATATCAAATAAATAACCTCAAATCTCAACCACTTTCACAAATTTCTTTAGCAAATAGACGAGTAAGTTAAAATTAAAAACATACCTTCAATTTTTTCTAATATCACTTCGTTCACACGTGCACGACTTATGTTTTAATTTAATGTTTTTACTGCAAAACAACAAATAATAAGCATTAAAATGAGTAATATGGTGGGCACACGACTGTTGTAATGCGCAGGTTCGTAATGCGTTTTCGAATATGGAGTCGAGACCTGCGCAGTTGTAGGATAACCTTTATTCGGCTCAATGATTGCAGATTTCCTGCTTGCGCCCTACTTAACTCGAAGGTGTAAAAAAAATGAATGTATATGCATTGTAATAACATGGGCCAGTTTTAAAAATTTTGAGCGTACTTAGAAATCGCAATAATTATTTCTTCGTTATTCAAGGAATAAATACGTATTACAAAGTACGAAAAACAATGCACAATGCTACGATTTGTCGGTCGGTTTCATATTAAAATGTCATTCGAAGTAATTCAGTATTCACAGCTTAAACTGAATTGTGAAATATAAGAAATTGTGATACAGTTGTATGAAGAGCAATCAAATAAAGAAATAAATATAATATTGTAATATTTTACAAGTAACTATAATAATTATATAAATAAAAATAATGAGCGTCGAGGCTGGAGTGACTATATTTTAAAACCTAACAATAAAATTTAATGCGTAATGAAATTAACCAGGAAAGCCATATAAAGGGAACAGCCAACTATAAGTTATAAATTATATTAAAAACTAAAACAATAAAATGTAGGATTGGAAACATATTTTTTGGACATTTTCAACAACACCTCTAGTTAGTAGTGGTTTTGGAATTCTTATATCTTGGTAATCAATTTTTTTCCTATACCTGGAATGAAAAAAAATCCAGCATATAATAACTTTCCTCAAAAATTTTCATGTGAATATTCTTGAGTATATTATGCCAAATTTGAAAACGATTGTGATATCGAACAGATGAAACAACATGTGAGTGATCTTAAAAGAATTCCTTCTCTGCCTTTAGAACGTGGAATCCTAACAAATGAAAAATAATTATTTATTCAAACGCGATCTGTGACGAAACGCAAATATAATTTAAAAGCTCTTATTGACTAACGATAATTTCGTTTCCATTTCTGCGGTTTGATGTGCTGTCGAACACATAATGAAATTTTACGTAATTGAGTTCAGACGTTTGAAGGCAGTTAAATACCATGTCGCATATTTGCCAATACTTATTCATGAAGCGAAATTTCTCATCACTGGAATCTACACAAGAAAAGAAATCCAATTTATTATGTTGATTTAGTTTGATAAAAAATATGTAATAAATAATATTGCATAGAATTCTGGCATTAATATTTTGAACTTTTGTACTCTCGTGTTCTTGGTTTGTTTTAGGCTAGACTGGGTATTTAACTGCATCAACTATTTATATTCAACGCAATTTGAACAATTTTCGATTTAAACCCACTTTGTACGGTAGCCTTTTTAGACACCTAACTAAATTAATTATGTAACTTCACTGTATTTAATTATTTATCTCTGTTGATGAAAATTAATTGGAGCAGATTCCATTTCATGAAGAGATTGTTCAAAAAATAACAAATCCAGCCAAATCAGGGACCTGTATCGATCTATGGGGATTCCTTTCCTACATTATTTGACATAGCATGGCTACATATACTTTTAATTTTAAAGAGTATAATATGGGTAAGATATTTACTAACTATGTTTTAAAATGATACAATAGAGGATTGCAAAAACAAGAAATGTAATTTTTGTATTATTCCTAAATGAGACACTAACTTCATATTAGTTCATTATTAGTTATTGGAATGCTGGTATTTTTTTTGTATTCTGATTATATCTTAAATTTTTAATACAATTATATTTTTAATTTTTATTGATTATTCTTAATATTTCTGATTCTGTTGACTTAAAAACGTTATAAACCAGGAATTTCTGTAACTTATATAAAAGAATTATTTTTTCAACAAAGTTTCGGGCCACTTATCATCGTATTTGTTGATAGAAAAAAATTTGTGCAAATGCATTTGTAAAATAAATCCTTCACCTAAGAATCTGGAATTCCTGAATTCCAGATACTTAGATATAATTCAACTATTTTCCACAAAAGCTATGATCTGTTTTCCAAGCCTCTTGTAACTCTTCTTGTTGACCCGTCCCCCTCGTCCCTTTCGTTTTAAAAGCATCTTCTTTAGAATTAAATTATGTAACTATTTTTATTACAATTTTTAATTTTTCGATTTTGGCGAATATATTGGATCAAGATATAAATCTCCGATTGGCTTATCTTTCATTTTCCAAACTCGATTAATTAAAACTTAAATTAAAACTAAAATTGAATCGTCGGAGACGTGATACGACAATTCATATCAATCTAGACTTACGTAATCGCGATTTAGTGTGGTATTATCTTTTGTCTATTAATACGATATTAATACTTATACGTGTGAAAATCTGTCATTGCGATTATGTCATAAGAAAATGCTACATAAACATATTGATATCTCACTCTAAAGAAGGGCAGAAAAGTTGGGCGAAGGGGCCACCTAACGTTTACATTTTTTTTAACGCTTTGAACTTCGTACGCTTTAATTCTTTTATTTTACTCCTCATAAAACTTCATACCGGGCGCCATATATGCAAATCGATTCTTAAGGAGTAAACTACAATTATTTTGGTTAAATTGCATCAACAATATCAGTACTTTACATATATTGTTCTTTAATGTCAGTGCTTGTAAACCCATAGATAAACAGATCTTTGCTTTTGCCTTGTCATAGCTTGGTAGTGTAATCTATAATATTGTGTGTTACATTATTTATTTTTAACCACCCTTTGTTAGTATCTTCACTATCTACGTTTACCTAATATTATACTACATAATGTAAATGAATTGTTAGGTAATCACGAGAAATTAAAATTATTAAATTACAAAAACGAAACATTTTATCCATAAGTAATGAATAGGAAAAATATTAGACCACTTTCTTTACGTATTAAAAAATGTGTGTGTAATTAGGTAAGTTTCCATCGAACCGTACAGTCGAAATTTCATGGTTTTTTTTTTGTTCATACTCGATTACCTCAGAAAGTATAAGAGGTGAAATGAAAGCGAATAGACGTGATAAGTTTTTTTTGTAGGAAATTTTATAAACTTAATTTTCTTGCAGTTTACACAGTAGTTTTAGTTTATATAGTAATTGTTCTCTCAAATAAGGTCTTCATTCGAATACGTGCTTTCCCCATTTCTCATTGTTTCGGCACACATATGGCAAGACCTGGCTTGGTTGGCTTCTAATTTAGTCTCACAACCGATGACTCACGTTCACCAATCAGCACGTGTTGAATGATCTTATTTCGAATCTTGTCGAGTAGATATTTATATCAATCATAATTCTTTAGGCTATCTTAAGATTGTAGGACAGCTCCGCGGTCAAGATTTTTATTTCACGTTTATATGTATGTCATTGCCGGTAGAAAATGCTTGTAGAAAATTTTAGACTTGAGTGATCACAACACTTTGGACTTAAGTTTTCTGATTACTACTAAATCAAGCTGATTTCTTTAATACATGTTCGCCATCGTCGAATATAGACCAGGAATAATATGTTTTCTAATGTAAATGGACTAACAGTTGACCATGCAACTAAGTCGACTTAGCTATAAATACTATATCATCAGCATATAACAGAGGGCACAGATACGTTTCTTCAATGTTTAGGCTCCTATTGTCTCAAACTATGCTCTTAATTTGTACACCGTCTTTTATGAATAATTTCGAAATATGGCATTTCTTTAATATTCCTTCTCTGTTAACGCTGCAAAATTATAGAATTAGTTGGATTCTAGTATTACAATAAATATGTCTCCATATACACCACTTACGAAATTAGTATTGGACAAAGCATACATCTACAAACGTTGTACCAGATTTAAGCCATATTTAATCCATTAAAAGAAAATCAATTCAACCCATATATAAAATATTACTAGAACTACGCAAAATTCAAATATATTAGTTCCACTAGACCTTCTAAACAAATTTACAAAATTTCATGTGTATGTACATATATATGTATGTATATTTGCAAGTTTGTTCATGTATTTCTCCGAAACTAATAATTGGACACTAAAAATGTTTTTTGGATTTAGTATCCTTAAATTAAGGTACATACAATAAAACTTTCATCAAGATCGGTACAATTATTTATAATATATAAAATGTTAAGTGTGTCACAAGAGATTTTATCATGTACGTAACTGTAGCCATCGAGTTATTATTTAATAATATATGTTTAACTATTAGTATAAGTACCACAACTTACTACCTTACTTACTACCTTACTTATAACTAACAAAGAAGGTATAGTAAATGTTATAAAATGCGCAAAATCAATCCAAAATCCACATCAAAAGTAGGCACTACTCTAAGTAAGATTAACGTTAACAATTTTTTTTGTGGTTGATGCCAGTTAAGTCATTTCAAACGTATATACCAAAATAAAACAAAAAGCATCCTAATTTATACTGAAGAAAAACATAATAATATTAGTTATGACGGATTCCAATTTATAATAACAGTTATCATAGTTTCTATAAACTTCTAGGAAAAAGTAATTAACATGTTAATCAGATTGACTATATTTCAGTAATTTATAATTAGGATTCGTTTAAGGGCTGGGTAAAAATATAAGCCCTAACTTGTTTTAAACTACCATATAACATTCAATTCTAGACTGCATACTTTTTTAATATGCGCTCAACAAACGTGTGTGGCTGCCAATACCTTTTTATCATAAAAACTTGATTATTTTATTGCATAGTTAAAATCTGTGTAGGTAAGGTAAAATATTTTAGTAAATATACTTCTAAAAAACCGAAACCCTGATATTAAAATATTTCAATTCTTATAGTAAATGTATCCAAATGGTACTATCTACCACATTGTGTCTTTCCGTAACTTTGTAAAGTTGCTGATTCTACTACTGCTCGCTTACTAAATATCTACCTATCTATTATCGGAATTCATTTAATCAAAATATTTTTGGATCTTTCCTCTATGATACTTTTATTTACTAGGATCATACTAAATCAGAAGTATCAGAATAAGATCAGAATGAATCACAAATGTCTAAAATCAGCATAGAATTTTTGTTACATGGTTTCGATTTTTATTTCAATTTTTATCAATATTTATTCGATATTATCAAATATGTTCATTTGTGCCTTCATATACATTATTTATCTTTACAAAATACTTATATATAGGCGAATTAAAATAATTGAAAAATGTAGTAAACAGAACAACGTATTTCTAATAAATATATATGAAGGTAAACAAATTACTTTGAACTGGTTTAAAAAAAATACAAATTCGGAATTGCTTTAATTCGTCTATAAGAGAGAACATTAAGAATTAAAAAAGAATCGATAATAGCCCACCTGAAAATGTTGTAATACAACGAAACCTAGTTTGTGGTAAAGAACTTAAATAAAATAGAATTAATACTACGTCACGTAGTTCCATTTAATTGTGATCTATAATAAAATTACGTTCGTGAAGATGGTTCTGCCAATTCTAACCATGAGATTTCTAATATTGTTTTTGTTTAATTTTAAAATATTTCTATGCTATATATTTATCATTTTTGTTAATTATTAATTGAACTAATAAACTTTTTTCATGTGCTGAATGAAAGAACGTACCCATTTACAAAACAGGCATATTCAGAGCGATATTAGGTTTATGCAAATGTGGTATTAAAATATAAAATAAATAAAGAAAAACTATTATTGAAATCACTTTGTAGTTACCCTAAATAAAAGATAAAATAAAAATATTTTGAAAAAAATTAATTACACAACTTTGCGAAAAAATAAATAGAACAAAAAGCCGATCTATGTATTTCTAGCACGAAAATTTCCGTAAAACTTAGTTAACGAAAATGCAGTAGAGACGTTCTTTATATCTTTATTTGTACCATACGTAACTAACATTTTGGAATTTTTTGGAAAAATGTTTCGTAGAAATTTTTGATAGATATTAAAGCCTTGTTTTGTAAAATCATTCACAAAAAATTGAGAAATTTTCTTTTTTTCATATCTTTTATTAAGTAAATATTATTAAGACTTTTTATTAATTACTTAAAATTAAATCAGTTTCATTCCATTTTTTGGTTTCAAAATCTTTTCTTTCTTACTGACCGCTCATTAATATACCTGAAATTGTGTTGCGAATCGCGAGCGAAATCTCCCTAGGATACGGTACCAGTTGTAAATATCATAAGTGAGTACAATATAAAAAGAAAAACCTTTTGAAAGATATACTTCAGTATAATTTAATGAAAAGTTTGAAAAGAAATTAAAATTTTCTTTTAATTCCAAGTGTTAAAAAAATTAAAAAGTTTAATCAATTTTACTAAGAATACAACGATGCAACTCGCATCGTGTTTTTTTTTATTTATTATATACTATAATATGATTTTTGTATGAACTTAACATCGCTCGTTGAGTATGTTTATTTCGTAACCTGGCAGGTCCTTTCATTCAGGAGATGAAACAAGTTTATTGTTTAATTTAATATTAATAAAAATGATAAACATACATCATTAAAATTAAGCCAAAACCAACGATTTAATTACAAATCTCATGATTAGAATTGACATAACTATATTCACAAATTTAATCATATTAGAGATATTTGGAAAATGTTTAAGTGCTAAGGAGGGATTCATCTAAATATGTTAAAATATCACATATTCGTTTCAATAAATGTTCATTTACTAATTTCTTTGAAATTCCTTTATGCTCGTGAATATTTTTGCCGTCAGGTTGACGTCAATTTGTTGAATTTGTTTTTGCCAAAGCTTCAATTACCATTAAGCGTAACATTAAATTATACGTTCTCAATAGTATTACATTATTATCATATGATTAAAAAGAACAATTTTAAAATTCAGTTGCAACCGATGCAATTTCAGTTTTATTTTTTTTTTCAATTAAACTAGAACTCTGCTTATTAATATCGTTAATTAATTACTTGGAAACTGTTACCTTCCTATGCATATAAAAAAACAAATACCTCTCTTTTAGCTAAAATGTTATCTCTAACCAATTAAAGTATTTCAAGCCAATTCAAACCCTGATTGTAACCAAAGCAGAAGATTTTAAGCAAATGTTAATATTTTTCTTGAATATAACCAAATTTTCGATTCGAATAACAATAGTAGTAATACATTCAATTTGTATACTATGCCATTTTATTTGCCTCTCGATTGTATTTAAAGTGATTTAAATACTATGCATATGGACAGAAAAATATATTTAGCCTCCTGACACTCGTACTTAATTTAAATGAAATTATTCAATGGCTAAGGTTTTCACAATTAATTTCTTCTCAACTACTTTTTCAACATCCATAAGCATCGTTCTCTAAAACCTCTTTTTCGATATTTTTAGTCATGATCTACAATTTAATGATGATGTTCACATTCACCCAGATATTCTACTTCAGTACATATACTCATTCAGACTACTCTATTTCTATCATCTTGAGGGATATTAATATGGAGCTGGGTATACTAATGAACCCAAGTAAATCCAACATTATTACGTGATGGAATCAGGTTTTTTTCAAAAATTGCCAGTAAGATTTACTATAAACAATATAAAATTACATTGTCGTTACTTTTTTTCAACTGTAAACGATCTAGGTTTACTTATCATATGAATTCTTAGCCAGCACCCTCCTAGAATAATGTTAGTTATTGAATATTCAGCACAATATATTCTATAAATTTTCAGCACCGATTTCATTTCAAATCAAAAATAAATTTTACTAACTTTTTAAATAATTACATAGTAAATAATATTAAAAATGTAATTTTTATTTTACTAAATTTTTATGTAATTAACATTTGTAATATTAAAAAATTCCATATAATCTTTATTGTTTAAAATTTGATATGCAATTTAGTGTCGACGAAGTCTTCATAGTCACTCGAACCATTCGTATTTGTACACAATAGGTTTTTGGGGCATTCTTTTAAAATTTCCTTACATAGTATTTCCTATACCTTCTATGAGTATACCTCTGTACGCTGCCAAACTCATAAGAATTCTTCTCATACGAATTCAACCCGTCGCGGCTGCCTTCAGAAGATTGCAGCTAGATAAGAAATTTCAGACTGTAATTCCCACGTGTCAATAGCATAAATGCTTTCAGATATAATTGACGTGACGAAGTTCTGTTTGATTTCTATTTATTACTTCGCTTGGCATTACTCATCACGTAAATTATTAAATTTACCTTCAGGAAATTACTTCATTAAAAGCTCCTTGCCGTTAAAATACATAAAAATATTGGATGTCAAATTGCTCGTCCGTTTGTTTGTGAATATCATGATGATGGTGATCATGCATAAAAAAATTTATCGTAAAAGAGATCTTAGGGTACGATCCTTATGCATATTAAAAAAAGTAGTAGCAAATATCACAGCTATTAAATCAGTTCATTCAAATCAAGTATCAGAAGATTAAATTAATTTTTATGTCTATGTATATAGGATTTAGTCAATAAATACAGTTGAGAGGTAAGCATACAGAATTGAACATATTGCTCAATCAAGGAATACTGATATTGAAATTTGTTTGTTATTCATAGATAAATGTAAATCAGTGACTTTTATTAGGACAGTTAAAATACAAGATTTAAGAATAAAATTTTAGAGGGTCGAAAAACTGGTGATAATCTGGAAGAATGGTTAAATTTGCTCAAAATATTTTGCTCTACTTGGAGTCTGTGTTTGAATTGGCTTGAATTCTTTTAACTGGGTAAGAGGTAATTTTAGCTAAAACAATATTTGTTTCTTTTCTCATTTCGATAGGTAGGTAACAGTTACAAGTAATTAATTAAAGATTACGGGTTATAATAAGTAAAATTCAGGCTTAATTGCAAAAAAGTTAAACTTGCATTGGTCACTGAAATTAAAAATTGTTCTTTTTAATCATATGGTAATGACGTAATACTATTGAGAACGTATAATTTAATGTTACGGATAATGATAAAGTGGAACTTTGGCAAAGAACATACGTATTTAACAAATTGATGTCAACCTGACACCAAACATATTCACGAGTGTTACGCATTTTCGAAAAATTGGTGAAAGAAGGTTATTTTGATAGGATTATCTAATATTTTTACCAATATAAATACATTTCTTATTAGGATTCAAAAATTTCCCAAATATCCATAATAAAATCGATTTGTGAAGATAACTCCGTCAATTCGAATAACGAGATTTCTAGTTGCATAGTTGGTTTTGTTCTAATTTTAATATATTTCCATGATATATGTTTATAAATTTGGTTAGTATTTAAATGAACTAATATACTTTTTTCACCTACCGATGAGAGGACGTACCAGTTTACAAAGTAAGCATGCCCAAAGAGCGATGTTAGGTCTATCTTAATAAAGTATTTTTATATATTACAAATAAAAAAAAACTATTTTTAAGGTTATTTTGTGATCATGCCTAAATAAAATATAGAATGAAAATATTCTGAAAACAACTGTGCGAAAAAATAAAATATACGACGAAATATACGATATACGACGATGTGACGTCGTGTCCTTAGTAAATTTAGTAAACTCTTTTACTTATCTAATAATACAGGCTAACTATGCTGTTTTTAATAGAAATTAAATACTCATGTAGTGAAAGAAGTTTTCCAGAACCTCTCACAAAATATCTAGCATATCTTAATTTATGACAGTTCGCAGTTACTTAGTAAGTCAGTCAATAAACAGTGTAAATTTATCTTCAAATATGGAAGATAAATTATATATATATATATATATATATATATATATATATATATACATACATATATATATATATATATATATATATTTATATACATACATATATATATATATATATATATATATATATATATATATATATATATATAAATATATATACTTACATTCGGTATGTAAATTATTTTTGGAATATGAAAAATAGCAATAGCTTCAAAAAGTACTTGGGAAGAGAGTATATGATGACACCTTTTTCGGTATTACTAAATGAAATTCTTTTTTGCAAAATTTAATTTCTTCTTAAAGTTTTCATTAGATTGTATTAAATTAAAATTTTGAGATGGTTTTGCTTTTTTGTATTGACCGCATTAAACAACTGTCTTCTAACCATCAATTACAAGCTACTGATCTTCAAAAATATCCTCACTCAAATGTCAATGAAATTTCTTCCTAAATTGACATACTGAATGCAAACCTAAATTCAATCAGTCATTCGGTCAGTACACAAGTTTCTTTGATTAATACAATTAAATAACCAGCTATCATTGTCTTCAACCAGAAACTTGCGTCGAAAGCAATGGCTATATCCCTTTTATTTAACTGTAAATAACTTGGCCTATTGATTGCTCTAAAAATTTGTATATTCGGTAATTTTCGGACTTATAAAGTTTGTTCATAGGTCAAAAGCCGTAAATTACAGAGGCAATCAAATTTGAATATGTCTATCACCGCCGGCTTAGAAATAAACATGAATACTATACACAAGTTGTCAGCAAAAACTGTCAGTAAATATAGGAAAAGATTGAAAAAGAAAACATACGCAAAATAATACAATAATGATTTAAAACATATTGTTGTTTATGATTGTATAAGAAATTATACGTAAATTTCTTGCCATTGTTGTCGATTACTGTAAATATAATTTACACACGTATTTCATGATATTACTGTATTTTGATTTATGATAGCGTAATCCTTGAGAAATATACTTTAAATATGTTTAAAAGACAGAAACATTTAGAACTAGAAACGAAGTTCTAATAATGTAGAACCGATCCGTGTGTTGTAATACGACAATTTCCGTAAAACTCAACAAAAGTTAAGGTAAAGAAAAGTGGCACGTCCTTGCACCGTATTAAACTAACATTTCTGAAATTTGGAAAAAACTTTTTACTGTAACTTTTTACTGTGGTGTCAAATGAAAGGTATTAAAGCGTAGTTTTTTATTATATTACACTGACGAAAATTTATAAATTTTAATTTTTTCATATCACTTATTATTATGATGAATTTCATTTAAAAACATATTACACAATGTATATATATATATATATATATATATATATATATATATATGCATATATATATACATATATATATATATATATATGCATATATATATACATATATATATATATATATATATATATATATATATATATATGGGTGTATGCATAAGTTTTTTCCAGTTTAACTAAGAGATGGCTCCAGCAAAAAGAACGCAGCGTATTAATTTGACACATACGTCATTTTGTTCGGCTGACAGTCTGACATAAGATTAGAAACACACACAAGTTGAGTCCGCCAAAAACTATAGCGTCTTTGTTTTGTCGTTCAGTGATCATGTTGCGTAGTGCCTGAAAAAGAACATTTGCGGCACGCATTGCTTTTCTTATTTAATCAAAAGAAAAAGGCTGTTGAAAGTCATCGTTTGCTGGTAGCAACATACGGTGAACACGCTCCATCGATTAAAATATGTGAGGCATGGTTTTCATAATTTAAAAGTGGTGATTTCAATGTGAAAGACAGTGAGCGCTCTGGTAGACTAGAAAAATGCAAAAACGAGCAATTGCAGGAGTTATTGGATGATGACCCAACTCAAACTCAACGGCAATTAGCAGAAGCATTCACAAGAAATAATCAGCAGACGTTTACGAGCAATGGGAAAGATTAATAATCTTGGTAAATGGGACCCACACAATTTGAATGAACGTCAAATGGAAAATCGCAAAGTCACTCGTGAAATGCTGCTTCAACGCCACGAAAGGAAATCATTTTCGTATAAAATTGTGACGGGAGACGAAAAATTGATTTATTTTGAAAAACCGAAGTGGAAAACATCTTGGCTTTCACCTGGCAAAGTCGGTCGGTTGTGTATTATGAAGTCTTGAAGCCCGGCGAAACCGTTAATACATAACACTATCGCCAAAATAGATTAATTTAAACCACGCATTAATCAAAAGACGACCGGAATGAGCCAGAAGACATGGCAAAGTGATTTTTTTTCATGACAATGTGCTCACACAGCAAAACCAGTGAAAGACACCTTGAAATCGCTTGGATGGGACATCCTTCCGCACCCGCCGTACTCCCCAGATCTGGCGCTAACTGACTATCACCTCTTCGCATCAATGGGGTACACGCTCGCAGAGCAGCACTTCCGCATTTTCGAGGAAGTTGGAAAATGGCTCGACGAATAGTTTGCCGCGCAAGATAAGCAGTTTGTATTGCATGGTATTCATAAATTACTTGAAAGTAAAAAAATTACGTGTTTCCTTTTTACCAAAAAACCGGAAAAAAATTATGCATACACCTATATATATATATATATATATATATATATATATATATGAATATTTATGCATATATAATATACGATTTAAACTGTTCCTAAACTAATTTTAAATGAAGACTTACTCAGTAACCGTAAACTGTCATAAATTATGAGTTTCTCGAAGAGTTCTCTTACCACATGAGCATACAAGTCAACATCTATTATAAACAGCATAGTTAGTATTAGATAAATCAAAGACTTTAGTAAATGTTGCTAAGGACACAACGATGTAATTCGTATTGTGTGTTTTATTTATTTATTATATATTTTAATATCACATTTGCATAGACTTAACATTGCTCTTTCAGTATGCTTATTTTGTAAGTAGGTACGTCCTTTCATCCAGGAGATGAAAAAAGTTTATGAGTTCAATAAAATATTAATAAAAATGATAAACATACATCATTGAAATGTATTAATTAATAGTAAATCAAAAATAATGATTCAAATAGAAATGTCATAATTAGAATTGACAGAGCCATCTTTAGAAATCTAATGTTATTATAGATATTTGTAAGATTTTAAGTGCTAAGAAGAATTGCAATTGGTTAAATATGTTTTTTTGCCAGAGTTCCACTTATTTCTAACCATAACATTAAACTATACGTTCTCAACAGTATTACGTCATCACAATATGATTAAAAACAACTATCTTTAATTTCAGTTACCAATACAATTTCAGTTTAATTTTTTTGCATTTAAAACTGAACCCTGCTAATTAATATTTAAATCTCTAACCCAATTAAAATATTTCAAGCCAATTTAAACTTAGATTCTAACCAATACAGAGGATTTTAAGCAAATATTAACATTTTTATAGCTACTATGAATTTTTCGATCCCATTAATTTGATTTTTAAGCCTTGTGTTTCAACTATCCTAATAAAAGTCGCCGATTTAAATTTATCTACGAATAACACGTAAGCTTCAATATCAAAACTTTTTTATTGTTGTAATACATTCAATTCTGTATACTGTATTTAAACTGGTTTAAATACTCGATATATAGAGATAAAAATGTATTTACACTTCTAATACTTGATTTTATTGAATTGTTTCAATGGCTAATAAGGTATCCCCCAAATTAATTTCTTTTCAACTACTCTTCTTCTTTTTAGATTTTATATTTATACATGATCTACAACTTAACGATATTTATATTCATATTCGCGCAGCTATTCTACTTCAATATATATATTCATTCAGACTACTATATTTTGAATATCATGAGGGATGTTAATTTGGATCTCAGTCTTGAACTCAAATAAATAATTATGTGACGGAATCAGATATTTTTTCCAAAATTGCCTGTAAGATTTACTATAACCGGCATTTAATTACATAGATGGTACTTTTTCTTAAACTGTAAAAGATCTAGGCTTGCTTATCATACGAATTTTTAGCGTACTCTCCAAAGGATAATATTAATTGTTGAATACTCAATAAAGTACATTCTATAAATTTTCAACAACTATTTCATTTCAAATAAAAGTCAATTTTTCTAAGTTCTAAGTAATTTCATGGTAAGTAAATATATTGATATATATATATATATATATATATATACATATACATATATATACACACATATATATATATATAATTAATAAATGTCATGTATCTTTAAATACATAAAGTTTGGTATATACTTTCATCTGGACGAAGTCTTCATAGTTGTTCGAACCATTCGTATTCGTATACAATATGTTTTTAGAGCCTTCTTTAAACATTTCCTTTATTTCCACACATAGTACTTCCCATAACTTCTATTCCCACCAATCCATCCGAGTAGTCTCAGAGCCCATATAAAAGGGGGGACTATTGAAGTTTCCCTAATAGTGTACCGTATCTACAGTCTCAGCGCTTGCACCCAACAGGGTTAGAGTCTGTTCCTTCCCAATGAATCCTTTGGTATCTCCATTTTTTCGAAAACGCCTTTTGCGAACATTCTAAATGACTCGGGTCTCTTCGGTCTCTTCCCAACAAAGTCTCAGTGACTAAAAATACCACGTTCTGAAGTTCCGCGTGGTTCTACATTACTGTTTATACATATGCTCACTCAAAACACTCTACGGAAATCATCGTGCTCATTGCAGTGGAATAAAATATGATTCATATCATCCGCAAGTACACGCCGGGCTATCTCTGAGGGTGAAAATATGCAGACTGGCATGAAATAAGCCATATCTCTTTAATAGTTAACTATACCTAAATAGTAATCGGAAACGAGCCAATTTTTTTAACCGCTCGGAAACATTGGGGAAAAACAATCTGGTCGTTCCCACCCTTGGAATCAAAGGGAGACCACCTAGATGGCCAATAAGAAACAACGATCTCTAAAATATGTCTCTTTCTGTCAACAAGGGATTCATCAGCTAAAAACTCGAAGTGTAACGTACCCGCTTCATACTCCACCTCATGCCAAAATAAAATTAGCGTTCTGCGATCGCCAAGTAGGTAGAATATACTCACCGAAAGTGGCAACGCATCTATTGAGTAGGTTCTATAAGCTTTAGTTAGCGTCAACATTGGGGTACGCTGCAATCTCAGTACTACTCGTCTAACCTGCTGGATCCCGATGCACCACAGAACCCAAACCGACGACGCATAGGCCGATACACCCAGGTATATTGCTGTATACTTGTTTGAGGGTAGAGTTATTTAGCCTCGAGTCGGTACCAGCAAGCTGGGCTATGGTGCGGAAGGCTACCAGAGCCCTCTCATCGATGCACCGTGCTTGTAGTAAAAAGCAGCCTACCCATGAAGAGGATAGCGTCGGACTTTTAAGGGACAAAACTGAGCTTGTTCTTAGTGCTCCAGTCGTGTAGCCTGGCGAGGGAGTCCGCCACCTGATTCTCTCTCTCTCTCTGTGGCTTGCTTCTCCGACCAATAGCAGAGTATCATCCGCATAGGTGATGATACTGCATCCCTGAAGAGGTATCGCGAGTATGCCATCGAACATGACGTTCCATAAAATTTGTCCAAGGATCAAGCTCTGTGGGCAGCCCCTGGTCAACGTGTTTTGAACTATTATGTCTTCATCCTGCAAAAAGGCAACCCGATCACAAAAATATTCTAAAATTATCCGACGAAGATCAGGTGACACTCCCCAGGACTCCAACGCGGACAAAATGGCCGGCCACCACGCATTGTCAAACGCGTCGGAGATGCCTAAAATATTTCTAGGACGTATTTGTCTGGGCATGCGTCGAATCAAGACAAAGCTGTAGAGAGTACGTCCAATGTGGACATTCCAGAACGAAAACCGAATCCAAACCTGAAGAATGAGAATGTTGTTCCAATAGATGCGCCGCCACTGCTCGCTCGAGCACCTTCTCAAAATTCTGAAGGAGCGTAATGGGTGCTTAGAATTTTTCATCTCCAGGCGATTTCCCACTAATGTTTTTTTTTCGAAAAGTGGCCCGCGCGAAGGCAGCAGTTAAAGATTGCAAGTTCTCATGCGCACCAATTCTTCACACTACTTTGACTAACTTTTTGTTGATTCTATCAATGCCTGGAGCCTTTTCCGAGTCGAGATTCTAAACGATGACGTTTAACTCAGTGTCGCAGCTCCGGATCAGAACTGCTATCTGGAACTATACTCGCTACATACATGATACTCCACTGTTCGACCATGTCGAGATCAGGGTCGTCATCTGGGAAGAGAGATGTCAACAAAAAGATGTACGCAAAGATTTCGGGAATGTTCCCGGTATAACTTACACCGGTCCTCTTAATGGCGCTAAAAACAAAGGGTTATTCCTATACCTTCTCTGAATATTCTTCTGTACGCTACCAAATTATGTAACAAACTTATTTCTGACATTCTCAGAAGAAGTCACTCAATTACGGCTACGGCCAGAAGAACGCAGCTCAAAAAGAATTTCAGACTCTAATTTCCCTGTGACAATAGTATAAACGCCTTCAAATATCAATTAAGTTGAGACATTTCAATACTGTTGGCGTGACGAAATTCGGTTTGATATCTATTTATTACTTCACTTCGCATTACTCAGCACGTAAATTATTAAATTTCCTTTCAGGAATGTTTTATTAAAAGCTTGTTGCCCTTAAACTACAAGAAATTATTACATGTCAAATTGCTCACCAATTTGTAGATGTCGTGATGACGGAAGGTGGAAAATTAGAGAGTGATTTTATTTTTGTAATGAGTTTTATCATTTTTAATTCTTAACTTTTATTATATCGTATACGATAATAGAGGTCGTCGGTAAATACCTTTTACTTGTACTGTGGTAATGTTCGTCTATATTTTGTTGAATATTCAACGAGTCACATTATTTTTTATGGAGTGCAAACTGACAATTTATATGATCAGTAAGTCTAGATCTTTTACAGTTGAGGATAAAGTACTGGCAATGTAATAGTAGGGCTATAATATGTAAAATGAGGCTAAGGGCAGCTATATTAACACAATCACTGTCGAAGGATTCAGGTTTAATTGGTAAAAAATATAATTAAACTTGCATCGGTAATTGAAATTAAAAATTGTTTTTTAATCATATGATGTAATATTGTTGAGAATATATCATTTAATGTCATGGTTTTGGCAAAAATATATAAAACAAATTGATGTCAACCTAGCAGCAGAAACATGCAAGAAAGTTAAGGAATTTCCGAAAATTGGTAAAAGAAAGTTTTGTTGAAGTGAATATGTAATATTTTTTTAATATTTCTATATATTTAAACGCATTTCTCCTTAGCACTCTAAATATTTTCCAAATTTACATAATATGTTTAGATTTTTGAAGACGGTTTTGTTAATTTTAAGAACGAAATTTCAAACTTAATATTTTTGGTTTAATCTTATTATATTTAAATGGTAGATATTTATCATTTTTGTTAATATTTAATTGAACTCCTAAACTTTTTCATCTGTTCAATGAGAGAGCTTGCCAGTTTACAAAATTGATATAGTCAAAGAGCGATATTAAGTCTATGTAAATATAATATTGTAAAATATATAATAAGTAAAAAAAAATTAATTTTTGAGGTCATTTTGTTATTAAATAATTTAAACGAGGCGGGGATAAAATCATAGATGCATAAGTCAAAAAATTGATAGCTAAACGAAAAATCTAATAAATCTGGGGGAAGCTATAAAAGTATAAGGAATATAGGAATAATATTCCTTATACTTTTATAGCTTACATATAGGATCGCCAAAACCATTAATAATATAGAAGATTATTTAGTCACCCCAGATATCTATAGATTTGTTTAAATTAATTTGCAAATTTATTTTCTGGGAATGTGCGTAAAATAGTAAAAGGTTACAGTGGACTGTGAGAAGGCTTCAGATGTAAACATAATACACCTAAATAATTGATGTTTTTATAAGTAAGCGTTGCTTAATAGATAAGCGATCGATATAATATTTATCGTGACATAAATTTGAATGTCAAGTCATCATAAAGTTAAGGTTTTCTGTTCCATCACGGATGTTCGTTCACGCCCCGAAATTCGATTATTTTGCATTTAAGTGAAAACTGGGAGGTTATAAAATTTAGAGTGGTTTTTGTATTTTTTTTTATCATGCAGCGTAACTTATGAGTGTATTATTTTATTAAAAACATTAATGTAACTGGTTTTAAATTTATTATTACAGTTTGTAAAATATAATATGTCACAATATAATATTTATGTATCA
The DNA here is from genome assembly GCA_039881145.1 of Druceiella hillmani. NCBI lineage: Eukaryota > Metazoa > Arthropoda > Insecta > Lepidoptera > Hepialidae > Druceiella > Druceiella hillmani. Next base: position 39,479,072 of record JAYKKI010000015.1, read on the forward strand.
ATGTCCCAACACAATTCAATTATTGGAGAAACTCAAGTTCTAAGAAGAATAATTTAATATGTGTAAAGGAATATTTTCAAAGGTATTCCAACAATGTATGGCATAAAATAAACGTCTGCAATTGTAGTATTCTAAAATAACGCTTTTAAATATTTAACTATTGTAGTACTATTATGCTAATAATCAAAACACAGACATACGGACACCTAACTCATGATAATTTTCGTTTGTATTTTTTGATGAAGAAAACTATGAAAAACTGGAGACTATATGAATGATGTATATGGATGACTCTATTCTACCATTATAGATATTAAAACGTATGAATATATACATCTCTATGAATAGTGAGTATAAATACAGTGATCATTGGTCTGTAATAATTTCAATAGTATATAAATTTTGGTTCGTTCAAAAGTCTTGCTCAAATATATTTTTCACAAATGTTCTTATCGACAGATCCTAATAGGCAGCTGACTACATCTGTGGTATCCGTCCGTTAACCTAGGGGACAAGGGATGGCTCTTTGTTACGTTGCTGTCAACTGTGACAGTTGGGGTGTAATAATAAATACGTCGACCCATTTTACTGGCCCGTGCAAAGTGCTGATCGACCGTAAAATTAAATGGTGAAGTTAGATAAAACCTACGAAATCATTATCCAAAATGTAGTTGTACAGTTAATTTTTAGAAAGCTTTTTCAAAAAAATTCTTTATATTTACTTAAGTGAAATTTCTTTGCGCGCGATGAGAGTAAAATGTCAAGGTCGTATTTCCTGCAATGTTTCTCATGCAAAAGTTTTTATGTAATGTTTAGTTGTAACGTCTGAACTTTACGAATCTATCGCAAGAAGGACGGAATATAGGTACTTAGCTAACAACCGAGAGAGGTAATATACGATAGAATAAGAGACGATACACGATAGAATAAGAAACGATACACATGTGCGAAACAAACAAAAATTACTTTCGCTACATCAGCTGTTTTATATAATTATGGCATCAGCTGTTTATAAGCAATATGTACCTATTTATGATTGATTTGTTAATAATTTTGAATATACTTCATCCTTTAAAAGACTAACAACATATGTACATAATTTATTTATGAATCCTTAATGAATCTGTTTATGAAGTTGTGCTAAATATATTTTACAAAAGGAGCAATACTTCTCGAATTCAGCCGTGTCATGGTACTGGCATTGTGGCTATTTTTTAATTTACAGTCGTCTATATAAATTTATATGAAGTTTTCATTAGATGTTTATGCGTTTCGTGCCCTTCATCGAAGATTCTCCTCTTTAGTAATGAATTTAATCCCAACATCATGTTAAATTTCAGTTCTTTACGGTTTAACTGCACTCATTTGGGTTTAGTGTGCACCATTTATCAAAACAAATTAAATAATTATAATTGATCAAACTCAAAACAAAATTAGGTCAGAAAATTTTGAAACTACGTGTAAGTTTATATTTTTCACCAAAGATGAGAATTTATCATTAAGACTTATAGTGAAAATCATATAACACTATATGTTTTTTATTAAGTAAATGTCATTTATTATATTTATGTTGAAGTATTAACATTAATATTTGTAACATTTTACAGAAACTATTAATGTCTGATGGAAAGTTGAGTTATGAAATATAAACGGACTTTAAAACTTGTAAAATTTAAAATTTACATCTTCTAATTGAATAGTGCAGATTTCTAAGAATTAAGTGTGTAGGGTTCTAAAAGGACAATTTTTTCATAATTTTACATTCAGTTTCGGAAATAAGGAGGGGAACTTATAGTATTTGCCTTATTTTTGGGATATATGTGAAGATATACCAGATAAAATTATGAAAAAATATTACTGAGGTCATCATAATTAGTCCCTTGAAATGCTCCACCTATATTTGGTAATTCACACTTAATTTGCGCATGAAAAATTCAACTTGTCAGTGTTAACTGTTGGGATATATGCTTTATTAATTACTACTACTACTACTTATTTAACTCACCCACCAACATGAGAAAATAACGGAAAAGAATGCTTTATGTTAATATTAATATAAATAAAGTCAATTTACGATATTATCATAGCTATACATATGTAACATAAACCTATTAGAAATTACTAATCTGTAATAAATCACTAAAATTATCGTATTATCTAGTTAAAATCATTATCTCTGCTTCCAACTTCTCTCCCTAAGTTGAAGCAAATAAAAATTTGAATTCTTATATTTCCGACGTCCCTGAACCACCAAATGATAACAGTGCAGTAACAATGTCGATAATAGAACAAGATAAAAAAATAATTTAAAAAACAGAATAATAGCTTTTATTTTACACAAAGATGGAACTCCAATAACATTTCTAAAAATTTGAGTAATTAACGTAGAAGTAATGAAAACATTATCAGATATCAATAGCGATAAGCCACATACAGGAAATATTTACTTTAGCCCTAAAACTACGATTAAAGTGGCATTGAAGTAATTGCATCGGAAGGACCATGAAGGTTTTTAATTTTTGACTTTATTGTAATTACTCGTGTTAGTAAATGTTTTAAATTACCAAATTTATTGAATACCATGCATCTTGTGAAAAAAATGGTTTAGTTTTTCATTGTGAGCCTATCATCTGTCAGACCGTTTCCTAAATTATACTGCTTCAAGTTTATTATTTTTCATACTGAGTAGTAGAAAATGTAATCTTGTTTTAACATTAGATTTAATTTTTGTTAATTTAAATGAATACTCAGCATTCAATTTAATATAAAATTAATTTTATGTAAATGGTTAAATTTACTAAAACAACCTAATACAGTTTAATTAATAATGAAAAAAAAATTATTTCCTGAAAATGTATTTTAATTTATTAATTTTAAATATTTTATTATTTATAATTCATGATGCAAATACATACACACCGAATTTGGCAGATGATTGGCTTGCAATAGAAAGCCAGCAGAAAAATAAACTATAATATATCTACTTTCACCTGATGTAAGAAATACACATTTTTTTCCATTAACAACTAATGATCGCCTTGTAACTGCAATAGTTTGTACAAACGCGGTAAATTTACTATGACCTATCACCTTATGAAAGAAATAAACATATTTTTCTCTTGCCAACTCATGATAGCCTGGATAATTCGAACAAATGCAGTCACATTAAAATTATTTACTATCAAATTATCGCTTCACGATACTATAATAATACAAATTCTTTCATACTCGTACGTGCCTATCACTTTGAACAAGTAAATCGATAAAAAAAATATTGAAGTGAGCAACTTCAAGTGGTCGATTTTTTATTGCATCGTAACCAACTTCATTCTATATTTATAAAACTTCACTTCATCATTTTTTCATGACGCACCTGAAGGAATATAACTTCAATATTGAGTAATATATTAAAAATAACCATATTCACACAAACTTTCCTTTGTATTCAGGAATATTAAACATTGTCAAAAGTATACAAACCTGACAATCTCAAACTTCAAAGAAACTAAAAGGTTAATGTTAAATCAAAGAATCAAACTCTGTTTCCTTTATGACAAATTTCTTAAAGTGCAGAAAAATAATGGAGTTAAGAATAACACGACATCGAAGATATGAAATACGTCAACAACGATCCGTAAAAGTTCTCAAGGACGAATTTGTTAAGTAAATGAAAAGAATGAGCTCGCAATACGAGGGCCTTACGCTTGCTGGAGTATATACATATTTCTAAATCTCTAACGATAGCAGCCATAGACTTAATGAAGTGGCATTTTGTAAATCTAATAATGTTTAGAGACGGTATTGTACCACGAAAGTTCCAACAAATAACTCGTATATTCATTATTTCATACTTCTCATTGGATTCTTTACTCAGTGAAACTCAAAAACGTAGTTTCGTATTATTATTAAAAAACATTGTATTATTATATCATCCTATTTTATCAAGAAGGTTTACGAAAATATCGATTGCGTTTAATCGGCATGTATGTATTTATCTATACGTACCATCTATATGCATGCATGAATACATACGTAGACACATACATACGGACTTAAATAAACTTTTGGTTTTATCGTCGTCGGTGGTTCATGGCTTTGTGTACACCTATACGTAATTACCTACCTATTAATATGCTTATTTATCCCTGTCTTTGTATATTTATTTATCCAGCTACTTACATATTCAGCTATTTAACCTTTACATATCTACCTACCAAGAATTTCTCTCTCTATTCTAATAGATGCCTCAGGTCTATTATAATAGATGCCCTTGTTATAACAGGCATTACTCGCATGTATATATTCGGAGTACCGAATATCGCGGGGTGGCTAGAAGCCGGAAGGCAGCCGAGATGATATATATATATATATATGTGTGTGTGTGTGCGTGTTTGTATGTTTATATATATACAAATATTATTATAAATATATTTATGAGAGCGGTATTCTGATTCTTACATTTGCGGCTATTTTCAATTTACTATTGTCTGTATAAATTTATATGAAAATTTTGTTACATATTCACTTGAATTTTCTATAACACTTTACTTATTTTTCTGATTGTGTGCTATTAAGACCTTTCTCCTTGATTTTATTACGATTCATGAACTTACACAAGTATGCTTTTTTAATATTTAATTTAATTTTTGGTCCGTTTGCAACCTTGATTTGAACGAATTTTGAAAAAAGTAGTTCAGATTTTCCCAACTTACCTAAAAATAAAACATGTTATGTGTAAACATTTTATGTGTGAAATTATTCATTTTTGAGAACTTTCCTTAACGGGTCTGGAAAAATACTTTATTTTAATTTATAAACCATTGTTTCATAACCGAAAAGAGAGATTAAATAAAACTAATTCAAGTAAAGGGCGCATACCAAATTTCATGATAACGGATGCCAACACCGAAGAATTAGATAGCTGGGCAGAGTAACTTAAAGTATAGTATAGTTACAACATCTTTGTTAGTGACACTATTACAGAAAAGATAGCAAAACTACTGGAAGATGTCATTTCACGTACAGAGAATAGAGTCATCACTTTTTCCATGTCAACTGCAGCCCGATTTGAATATTCTTCTTTCAAGAGATACTTTAATTTCGAGCTCACACGATGACAACAAATCGCAGCGTAGACGAAGTCATCAAGCTAGCTCAAGAAGCTTAATTTCTCGATACCGTCGTAGAGTTGACCAAAAAATATTTTAGAAATATATCCCGAGTCTATCATAATGAATATATAGTAGAACTCACCCTTAGAGGGATACCAGCAGCTGTTCGACAACTACACTCTTTACAGACCAAACTATCAAGAAACTTCAGAATGCTATCAGACAAATTAAGAATGACAAGACAACTGGATTGGATAACTTACGGGTAAGCAGATCAAGACCTTTGTGTTAAATACAACCAAATGGACACAAAAGCTTGTAAAAAATTGTATTACAATCGCGCAGATTTCCATGTCATGGAGAAAAGCTTTCGCCGTCGCTCATACGAAGCCAGGTAAGTAATAGTAAGAATTCCGCCCTGTTTCTTCTGTTTTCTGTGCCATCTCTCAAAGTTCTGGAGCCAATGGTACTAAACTGCATCGCCAAATCATTCATAAAGAAATTGGTTTTAGACTTTGAATATCATACTGTGAACTAATTATCAACCTCACATTCAATATATAGAAGGTGGTTTTGAAAGGAAACCAGATAAGTGATAGAATTTTCCTGAACGTGTGGACACGACAGGAGTTGCCTACTGTGTCGTTACTCGTTCGAAGGAAACAAGTGATGCTCAGCAGTAGCGAAATAGGGAGCCACGTTTGAAAAGTAGGAGAAAAACTGAATACATCCCTGGGATAATTTGCTGTGCATTATAATTAACTATCTCAAACTGTAGTCAAGTAGGATTTAAATTTACCTATGCAACCGGCAAATTAAGAAGCAGGGAGAGGACTACGAGTTAGGTGCGAGCAGCACGCACATTTACGAGTTAAATGGGATAACACAGCGTCCTGAACCCTGTTACACAGAATCCTGAGCTTTACATTGCACTGGCTAGACTCGAAGAAGAAAGTGTGCATACGGAACAACATCATCCGCATATTGCCGATCATGACATGTCAAAAAGTCGAAACAGCGATCATAGGCACGACACACTCAGCGGAATGCCTTCGACCAACCTCCTTGAAGAACCTGGATATTCAGTATTTAATTGGGCAACGGGTAGGATTGCTAAAAGTCGAAGAACCTTTGCACCCCATTTCGTAAAATTCTTTCAGACTTACGATTAAATATTGAAAAGAGAATTCCAAACCCAAATAAATATATTAAGTATGACCTGTGGACAAATGTGGCGATGAGTAGTTCTATTGTGAGAAAAATTTTAATTTTTCGTCTGCATTCCTTTTATTCTATATGTTTATAATAATTGTGTTACTCAAATCTGGGGTGATTTTAGGTAGCACTGACACTTGGAAGTCAGTGAATATTTAACTAATTTACATTTTAATTGGATTTTTTTAAATAAGATTATTTGTTGCAATCAAACCATTGAATAGAAGTCCCACTGAAATGGCTAACATTCAGTGGCAAAAAAGATTAATTAAATTTATTTTTAAGAAAATGTGAATACATGATCAATATTATACAGGCAGAGTTGTTAAAAATTATTATAAAATTCAGTTAATGACATTTTATCAGGAAAGCGCAGGTAAAAGTCAGTCTACATAGCTATTTAACATTGAAATATTGGAATTTTTGCATAATACTAAAGCAAAATTTTGATAACACGAATAGCGAGAATTGCATATCGTTAAAGTTAGGGAGCATAAAAATAAAATTCGAGTTAAGTTACTCTGATTTAAATAATTTCTCCGTCAAAGGTAACAAATAAAATTATTATTTATTTTAACATGTCATTGACTGTATTTTTGTTTAACATCAGCCAAAATCATCATAACAGGCTTTAAATAGGTTAAAAGAAGAATATTCATATTTTCATACCAAAAATTTCGATTAATCTTACCAAAATCATTGACTACAAAACATGAACATTAACTATAATAATAATCAGTCAATTCCTAATAAAAATATGCCGAAAAAAATTGTGAGCCATCATGAAACTCCTGGCAAATGAGAAACAACTATTTTTTTTACATTCATATATTTTTATTTGAACGAATTTAAAACAAAAAAAGAACAAATATTCAAAAAAATAATAAATATGAAAATAAATATTTATTTTTAAGAAATAATTCATCACGGAAATATTTCTTAACAATCTATTGAAAATATATTTTTAATTTTATAATTCCGCCAACCGACGAAGTGCGAAGCTGACCAAATTAAGTCGGAAAGAGTCGTGAAGACGGGAATCTGACAGAATTGTATATGTAACGTGCCATCCTAACATTTTAACTCCCATCTACACTCGCTATTAAATGTTCGGCATAAAAACCGTCCAAAAATTGTCATCTTCTTATTAAAAATAACATCAAAATATTGTGACAGCAGTACACATTGTGACTAAAATTTAAGCTTATTACATTTTACTAGTAAAGATGATCTAATGAGCTTAATTAATACTTGGCCGGATTAATTTGCTAAGAACCATTACAAGTCACTAGTACACATGCCAGCCAAATTTATCATAAAATAAAAATCCCATTTTTTTAAATATTTCATATATATATATATATATATATATATATCTCGAGTCGAGTTTTTTATTCTAACTTTGTTTAAAATACCTTCCTTTCTTTGGAATCTGTTTGCAACATTAATTGCGTTGCGTCATCTTTCAACTGATTTCGTAAAAGTGATGAATAAAACCTATCAATCAAGTAAAATAAATTAGTAAAGAAATTAATTAGAAAAAAAATTACAATCTGACACGAAACAATGATAATACTTGAAATTATTCAGAATCTGGCTAAAAGTTATATGAATGAGAATAAAAATAGAAGAGAAACGTTATTTTATTTAAATATATATTCATAATAATTTTATTACAAAATAGTTTTATACAGTAGATGAAGTAAACGATACAAACGAAAAAGGAAGTGAAAATATACCGGAAATGAAAATATGCGATTAGATTTATATGAAATCTACGTTAATTAGAAAAGTTGGTTTAAGACATGTTATTAAAAACTAAATGATATAATTACAACACGTAAACGGTAAGGAAAAAATCCGTTTAATTTTTAAAACCTAAAAGTGCGGGTTTCAAATTTCAAAAACAAAATCAAATTTTTCGTACAGTTATAATAAATAAAACAGACTGTTTAATACCAAGTCAAAGACTAAAGGAGGACTAGTTAACCCTTTAGGATCCGTAATTAAACTTATAACGTGTAATTTAATCAAGGTAAATGCAGAATATTATATTAAAATTATTATCGAATTAACACTTACAACATTGTAAATAAAAAGGTTGCATTGAAATAATAGTGAAAACGCAATTAATGTTGCAAACAGATTCCAAAGAAACGAAGGTATTTTAAACAAAGTTAGAAGAAAAAACTCGACCATAAATTTTCGTTAAATATACTCAGTGTATTTTTTCAGTACCCTTTCAGTACAGTTTCTTGGTCCTTTTTACCCCACTCTGTAATAAGCACTGTATAAAAATTAGATAATAGTTCACCAATATAGATAATAGTTCATAATAGTACCATATTAGATCAATCATTTCATATTTATCATTCTACAATTCGTATTATATCATGTTCACTCGATTGTAGCGATGATCATGACCGTTACAATCATTTCGTTATATCATAAATAGAAGTTTTATTGTAGTATTCATACCTAATAATAATAATAATTGCGAACAGTATAATAAAACCGAAATAGTGTACTCATACTTGCTCGAAGAAAGGAATTCACAATTGGCGTCAGAAATGTAGGATTATTAAGTTGTTGAAAAGAGAAGGAATAACAAAAACATCTCAAAAAAATAAGTTCGTCTCATCTATAACAAGCAAGGATCCATTTAACAAAAGGACTTAGAGAAAGAAAAGAGGAAATTGGAGCGGTATAGAATAAATAACTTGATGCAAGTGGCTGTCTTACAAAAATAATTTCCTGCCGTCAATCAACACTCTGCAAAGAGGAGATTTACTACATTAATAATTTGTATTATTTAAATTAATATTACTAATTAATGTGTCGATCGAAAATAATAATTTTAAAACTTTGGCATATGAACACACAAATTCTATCGGTTGCAGCGATAAAATGGACTATATAAGCTTAGAATTAGCAGAAATAATGCTTAAAAAATTTGACAAAAATAAATTTGATTTATGTATCATTATCGATAATTGTGACACTTTTTACAATTTAATAAGGAATAGTAAAAAAAAATATTTATTTGCAAATTATTTCCTCAAAAATATCTAGGAATGTTAGAGCATTAATATTTAACACAGATTTTAAGTCATAGTTACACTTCATACCTTTAAGAATCTTATTACAAAGACCCTTTAGTCAATGTCAACATTAAGCAAGTAAATATTTTCTGAGTCGGTAATAAGTTTTTGTTAACAAATTAGAAAATTTTCTAATCAAATTAATTTAATCACTTAACCATAAATTAACCACAGAAGCTACAATTGCAGATATCAATATTATAAAAGATTAAGCAATGATTTTTTTTGTAAATGGGTTAAATAAGGTATTAGTAAAATCACAGAAACTCAACTCTTTGGAAGAAGTTGTACTTATTATTAATGCAAAAGAACAAGATTTAAAACAAAAAATACGAAATATCCAAATTTAAAAATTTTAATATCAGTAACACAAAACACTGTTCCCTAGATCTCTCTTTATTTCGAAGGATATCACTCATTATAGTTTAACCGAAGTTTATTTCTTTGTAAATATCTTGAATTATTCACAAGTACTTTGCCTCTATGTCCAACGGTTTTAAAATTTCCCATAAACCTCGAGTGCATTGGAGTTGAACGCCTTTAAGTAACTTGTAAATACTATGTAAAGCGGCAGTTTTTATTCATTCTATTGCTCTATTAATAGAATTAATATAAATATACGATCCGTTATGTTATTCCTTGATCTAAATGCTGCTTGTTTTCTTTGTTGGCGATAGCCTAGAGTCGATGTAAATTATCAAAGTAATATATTCTCAAATAGGTTATAAGTATTTATTAATAAACCTAGTGGTCTCTACTTACTCGTCTCTACTTCGCCTTTAAGAAAGGCTTAACGTCTCGTCTATTTTCCATGCTTATGAGTTTTACTGCGAGTTCATTTTTAGATTTTATTTTGTGTGTTAATTCATTTACTATTTAAAATTAAATATCCTTATAACATATAAACTTAGAGCTCTTTTAATGCCCATGATTGAGAATTTTAATATAAAAATTGTAATTTCATTATACCAAGACGTGAAATGAATCCATTCTATTGCCTTCATCTGCATCTATTTTTCAAAAGGGGATTAATAAAAAACATATTTTACGAAAAGTCTTAAAATAGTTCTACATTAAAAATTAAATTATTCTCGAAAAAGCAAATTTAAAAGATTCTAAATGAAGCGTGTTAACTAATCCTAGTAAAATGGGGAGCAAATTTTTTTTCCTTTTTCCATTCAAAGTCTTAGAATTCCATTCTTCTAGGGAGAGGGATATTATATTAAAATAATCTTAAAATTAAAAATATTACGCTAATATAGTTTTTAAATATATTTAAATACAATTAAAATGTAAATTATGTTGAAATATAGTCCACAATTAAATGAAACTACGTAATGTAGTATTATTTCTACTTTCCTTAATTTCTTTACCACGACCTAGGTTTCCATGTATTACAACATCTTCAGGTGGGCTATTTGCAAAGATATATATTAGATCTTTGCTAATAGCCCACCTGAAGATGTTGTAATAAAACGAAACCTAGGCCGTGGTAAAGAAATTTAAAAAAGTAGAAATAATACTACATCACGTAGTTTCATTTAATTGTGAATAATGCATTTCTTCAAAATTAACGCCAAATATATTCAATATTTGAAATATAGTCTTTAAATAGCTTGTATATTATTTATAATATCCGGAATTATGATTCATTTGAAATATAGTCTTATTAAATATGTGATTTATTATAGCCAATAATACTGCTCATTGAGCCAGCAAGTATTCAGTCACATTCATATGTCAATATTAATAAGGAAATAAAATCAAGCTTGTTAGTTGCACTTATTTAAGATGGGATCGAATAATGAAAGTCTACTAAGAGAAGTAGGAACAGATAGTAAAGGTCGAACTTTAGGTTTTGTTAATATGAACATTCAAATTCACCTTAGGAGGAAGAAATTAATTTGCAAACTGGTACAGAATAAATGATAAAATGATTAACTTACTTACTGAATAAAATATTATATGTGTAATGTTAAAAATAAAGTTTAATATCAATAAACCACTATAATTTAATTTGTAAATAATTTCAAATACTTTCGAACGGAGGTTAATAGAGGTAATATTAATTAGGTTAATAGTATTTAGTATTTAACATATTTAACCCTTTATCCAAGGACGAAACATTGATATGATTTCTATGTTAACGTAATGAGATGCTTGTTAAGCATACAACAAAAACATTTGCATACTAACAACATGGTTTATTGTGTAGAGGGTAGATTTATATTTAAACTTTTAAATAGCTACCATCTATTTGAATTGTATTTATTACAGCTAAAATAAAAAAATTTTCGCATTATAGATTATTAAAAAATCGCATATATTTGTCATGTATTTATGAACGATATGTTAATTAGAAAACCTTTTTTTCTATTTTCATTTCTTTTTTCTGCTTCAGAAATAAAAATTATCGAGGAATGAGGAACGATACTTTTTCCTGACGAAGTTTCGATATCGTTTTATTTGGTCACTGACGCGCTAAGGACTACGTGTTATACGTGATGTCAATGATGTGGGTAATGTCGTCTGCGCTGAGAAATGTGTTAAAAGGTTGAAATTTTTTTTATCCGTACCCAAAATCCGCGTTCTCATTAATATACTAAAAAATATCATTAATATAATAAAAAATTAGGTTATATTAAAATTATGCTATTTTCTTTGGAATGTTTTATGATCAATGAAAATAAGTTTCTATAACGTACTAACGACACCGTTTTTGCTTTAATATTTTTGGAATAATTCCTTAATAAATAAATAAAGAAATAAGGATTTTAAACTTTATTTTTTAAACATATTCTTCATTAAATATATTTTTGTACCAGCTGTACCCGCGACTTCATCCGCGTGGAATAGATTCTGGAAAATAATATTTTTGTGTTATATTGCTTTTATGGAGGTCTAGTCAGGAAAAAGTTTGGTTTTATTACTTAATGATCTATAATTCTATAATTGAAGAAAAAAACTATAAAAAGAAAGAAAAAGGTTTTCTGATACGCATACATTTCATACATGAATGAGATGTGCAATTTCATAGTCATTTGTAATATAAAAATGTTTTTATTTCCACTTTAATAAAAGCAATGTAAAGAGATGACAGTTATTTAAAAGTGCAAATATAAATCCTTTATGTATATAAACTATATTTTTCCATAATCAATTTATTAGTTGAGCTCAGCTCGTAAAAGCTAGCTGGCGTGGCAGTCTCGTTTATATGCAAATTGTTTGTCTAACAAGAATATCATTAAGTGTACGTTGAAGTGATATTAATATTTCGTTAAATCGTCAAATATATTAAATAGTAATTACTATTTATCTGCTTATTGATTACTGAGTTAACTTTCGTTCCAAACTATTTTAAATTAGAAATTCTTCTAATATTTTAAATTAGAATGTTTAATGGAAAATAAAAACTTATTTTTAAAGTTGCATATATGCATGTAACGTTTTATTCAGTAAGAAGATGAAAATGATAATTGTATCATTAACCCTATTCTAGTTTACAATATAATTTCCTCATTTTAAGGCGATTTTAAATACTATTCCTACTGCTCTTGATCGACTTCATATTCTCTCATCCCATTTTAACTTCTCAAATTATTGCAGCTAGCAAGTTTATTTTATTTACTTATACCCATTATTAATAGATCAACATGACAAAATACTTGCTGGCTCAATGAGCAGTAACACCTGATGTACTAAATAATATATTTAATAAGTTTTTATTTAAGAAAATCCTAATTCCCGTTACGATGAAAAGAGACGTAGGCTTTTTAAGACCATACTTTAACATAATTTCCTCCTCGCTTGAAGAAATAATCTCTTAGACTATGATTAGAAAAAAAAAATTTTAATTTCCAATGTCACCGATATTAGTGATATAATTATTTCTACTCTTTTCAGAAAACAAAACTTTGACACATGTAATTACATTTTCTGAAGAAAAAAACAGACATCGAAGTGCGTTGAAGAGAAATTATTGTATTTTTATTAATTTCTAGATCTAGAGTCTGGAGCGCAATAAAGTAAAGTTAAGAAGATGGTATTTATATTTTCAGGACTCTGAAAATATATTAATTTTTCCGAATATATGATTTCGATGCATATATTTTTTATCACTTAGAATGAACAGCACAATTAGTAAAACAATGTTATATCAATTCGTCACCGATGTTGTTAGTAATTTTAATACTCATATATTAAAAAATCAAAGTTACGAAAGATTGCGCTTGATTGTAATGTACAGGTATTGTACCACTTTCTTTCTAACAGTCAGAATTTTAAAACTGATCAGTAATGAAAAGAAAGACATTATGCTATTTTAAACTTATTTTATTGACATTCAATCAAAAAGAGTTTGAGCGTAAAATATTTAAAAATAAAGCGATTAATTGAATTTAAAAAGAAATATTCAGGGTGTTTTTATTGAATCGCTGACATCTTCTTTGTATCGCTACGACTCTTTGATTGAACCACATGTTCAGTAACGGAAACACGTATTATAAGAATTAAGACTACTTTAAAACTTTAATAAATTACAGTTATTATGTATTACTGATAGCATTATTGGCCCTATTAAATCGTTATTAAATAACATCTTTCACATCTTTCAGATATCCAATTTAAGTTACTTACAAAAAAAACATAAGCCACAAACATAAACTAACAGTCTTTTTAGCAAAGTAACAATAATGAAATTAAAGACATTGATAATAAATTAAATAAGTACGGAGTATAATATTTAAAGTTACTCTAATAGTAAATGAGCACCAAAGTTAACAGTCTTTGTTAGTAGTCTTTTTTGGGTTTAACATATGGGGCATCCCACGCGAAGCAGACAAGTAAAAAATGTAGATGTTCCCAATTTTAGTAGTATTAGATTATATTGTACCTATATATATTCTGAACCCAAATACAAAATATTTTTACAGTATAAAGTCTAGTTAACGAGTTAGATGACTGAAATTTTGACCGACTGGCAGGTGTGCGCTACTTTGAATCCCATTACCCAGTTTATAAAAATTATAATAAAATAAACAAATCAGTGGAATTTATACTTTATTTAATGTGCTTTTTAATTGCATTTTTGGATTAAAAAATTTTTTTTATTGAAAATAAAATATTTTAATTTTTGAAACTGGAATTTCATAAAGTTTATCCACTTAATTATTTTTTTTTAAAATAGCTAATGGTGTATAAATTAATCTATGCCAAGTTTCATAACGGGTGTAAAAGTAGTTTAGGAGCTAGACGGGTTACAGTGCCGAAGCGCCGCCTGGCCAAGCTTTTCGCCAGCTAGCGCGAGCTTATAGAATCCTTCAATCATACAAAATATTTACTTACGGTCAGAGTTTTAAATTATGTTTTTAATGGCTTTAATGATATGAATTATATTACATACGTGTAGTATTTTTTAATAATTGTCTCTGTAATCTATTGTTCTATATGCTAAAAAGAATATTTCCCTGTATCTACATTTGAGTATACCATTTAATATACCTACTAATTAAACAATAAGAAAAAAATTATGCGGTATATTTTAAATAAAATATGTGAAATATGTATTGATAAAACAATTTAAATTTCAGTGACGTCATCTATGACCACTGAAAAGAATTTATCTGCAATTCAATGTAGATACTAAAGTTATGTTGATTATGTGAAAGAGATGGAGCGATGACGCTGTGTGTTATAATTTTGTCGTTATTTTAGTCAATTGTTTAGCAACTGCTTACTTATAAGGATACGTGACGAATGATTTTTTTAAACTTTTATTTTTTTTTAGAGAGAAAGCAAGAAAGGCAAAGGAACTGGTCAAGAGGAACGGCATTTTATCATCACCTGATCCATCGGAGGGACGAAAATTGACATCAGAAGTGGTACATTTGGTAACAATATTTTATCTTAGAGCAGACAACACTCAAATAATGCCTGGTAAAAAAGACTTTGTGTCTGTAAATTAGATGACGGGAAAAGAGTTCATTTACAAAAGCAGCTCTTGACGTGTTACATTGATGTGTTTTATTGAGTTATATGCATAGTTTAAATTAGAATATCTTAATACCCTTCAAAATTATTTACATTGCAGTCTAAGCAGTGCTTTTTTGCTGCAGGCCCTGGGATATTTGCCAGTTTGCGTATGTATTTACTACAAAAATGTTAACTTGATGCTAAGTGTGGGGGATATTTCATCTCTTACGGTGATCATCTTACATCTTATAAGGACTGCCTGTAAAAGGTGGTTTGTCCAAATCGACACCAACTTGCCATTTGGAGAAACAAAAACCACCACCAAGTGAGGGATGTAGCAATTGCCCGGGCTTTGAAACAATTCGAGAGAAACCAAGGAAGAAATGTGCAGTTAAATGTATAGAATGATATGGATCGCTTCAGTATCGCCACTGACGAATTCATCGACAGCCTTTGCTCAGCTTTAGAGGATTTGGAAATCTCATGTTTACATGGTAGACCAGCAAGCTCAGTATTTTAAATTATTAAAAGAATCAATTACGGAAGGCGACATTATTAGTCAATGCGATTTTTCCAAAAACTACAGCTTTATAGTTCAAGATGCTGTCCAATCATTTCACTAGAACTACAACTAAGTCATTATTATTACAAAAAAGACCAAATTTAAAACCCAGAAGTATCATAATGATATCAAATGATTAATATACGACACTGCTACATTACATACTTTAAAAAAAATGCACCAGAATCTTCAGGAAATCAACATAACTACTAAAATATCTTTATATTACTAATGGGGCATCACAACACTTCAAAAATAGTTTCAATTCCATTAACCTATTCGATTTTAAACAGGATTTTGGTACATATGCAGAATTTCAATTTCATGTCACTTCACATGGCAAAAGGCCGTGTGATGGACTTGGTGGCAACTTTAAACGCCTGGCAGTACGGGCAGTCGATGCCAAACCAAGCCATTACGACACCCGAGCGGTTGTACGAATGGGCTAGAATGTCAACGCCTGAAACTAATGTTTATTATGCTCGGAAAGAGGAAATTGAAGAAAATACATTTTGTCAGAAAAACGAATTTGACTCTTTAGTGATAATACCAGACATTAAAAAATATCATGCTTTCGTTCCGACCACTGAAGGTATTATGATAAAAGGCATGAGTAATAGTAAAGGTTATAAAATTTTAAAAATTTGTAAATAAACTTATACGTTATCATAACATAATTATCTTGTTTCATTGAAATTTTAAGTATTTCAAAATGTTTAAACAAAATTGGGTAAGCAATCTGTTTGATTGAAGGTTTCTACAAGCTCGCGCTAGCTGGCGAAAGGCGCGGCCAGGCGGTGCTTCGGCACTGTGACCGATCTAGCTCCTAAACTACTTTTACGTTCATTATGAAACATTGATACAGATTACCTATACACTATTAGCTATTTTTAGAAAACAAAAATAAAGAAATTTAAGTTGATAAACTATGTGAAATTCCAGTTTTAAAAATTGGAATGACAAAATTTTTTTTAAATACAAAAATTCATTTAAAAGCTCATTGAATGAAGTATAAATTCCATTGATTTATTTATTTTATTACAGATTTTACAAACTGGGTCATGGGATTCAAAGTAGCGCACACTTGCTAGTCGATAAAAACTTCAAAGTCCTCTAACTTATTAACAAATATTTATACAAAAACATATTTTGTATTTGGATTGATAGCATATATAGGTATACTTTTTTACTTCCGCTTCCGCTTTGCATGGAATGCCCCATATGACAAATTTATTTAAAATTACGATTAGTAATAATACGATGACAAATGGCGTATTGGGGCGGAGCCCCGAGTACATTTCAATACAAAATGAAATAAAAAAAGTGATTTTTTACGAGCGTGTTTTTTCTACATCTAAAAATTATTAATATAAAAACAAACTTTATTTACATTACTTAATATTTTCTATTGAAATTGTCTTATCTACTGTAAATCCCTAAATGTTTAAGTTCGACGATAAATTAAGGATTATGGATCTATTCCGAGCACATTAACAAAGAGATGACAATTTCCGAACAGTTGGTGCGACACGGTGTGCAAAAGATAAAGAATGCAATCTATCTCGCTTTTTCAAACAAGACTCACATGCACGCTTGTTATATAGTTAATAGTTATTATTGTGTCTAAAAATATATGTATCTATGTGTACTGTTGTCATTTATCAAAATATTACTTAAAGAATTCAGTTAAAAATATTGAAAGCGACGAATTATCGTCGTAATAGTGGTTTTAAAGAATTTGGGGCATCCTCAATTGGTTTTACATATAGTGCAAAATTGTTCAGTGAAATATAAAAGTATTATCCATCGTTTTAAAATGTTTTTAACAACAACTTGTGTGTTATGGTTGCAACCTTGTTGGTTGTTTAAAATTTAAGATTTTCTTGTTTTCCTTGTTTAATTTATTTTAGTTCTGATATGTAGTGTAGTTCATAGTAGAATTTTTTTATTTTCTTCTTTAGATCTCAAATATCTAAATAAGAAAATTAAGAAAAATGCTGTTCTTTGAGTTACGATAAATGAAATGTCATTAATGTGGCATTATTTGGTAAAAACAACATTCAAATGATAATATTGCAATTAGATAGTTTACGGGCATCTGTTTTTTGGCACTTGTTGGCAGACAATTCTCAAGTATATTTAAAATTATATAATATTAATGTTTTAAATTTTTCATAAAAAATAGATTGGGTTGTTTAGTAGTAGTGCTATTCAAAATATTGATTACGAGCGAATTTAACTATTGGCCATCTGTTTTATAATATAATGCCTTACGAAGAAAATTTTAATATCCTTTTATTTATTTAATATTATACATAATGCATTTACCTAATCACACATTTTCTTTATTTGCGAAATCAATTTACTTAAAGCGTCGATTATATCGGCGTCTGTCAATAAGAAAAACGGCGCCACTTACTGCACTTTCGAACACAAATGAACGAGTGAAGCCAATTTCAAGATACTACTTAAATCAATTTGTTATGTTCTTTTTTTACATCGGGCAACAAAAAAAAGCTCGACATCCAGGGATTTACACGAAACGAGCTTACATAGCTTATTAATCATTGTGACAATAATTAAACAGATGGCCATAATTTTGACCCACTGACCGAACTGGTATCACGATTTGCCTTTCGTAATTTGGTTGCTCTATTCTTTACATCTGTTTATATTTATAAAATCATGAAGTATAATTGGCTTGAGCTAACTCGAGGAGGACTATCAAGATATCCATGAATTGGTGGCGTCCCTGTTGAAAAAAGATGATCATCTGATGGGGCTACCAGGTGGCTTAAACTAGTTTGAAGGAAACTGTTAAGCAATGATCATATTTCTGGTGCATGTAAATATGGTGAATTATTATATTAAATCCTTGTAAATGAGTTTGCAAGGAATTGATTTTGGCTCCTTTAATAAAACAGACATTCGTGATTGGAACAATATTCCCTGATTCGTTTTGTAAAATCACAAATTTGTAATCTGAAAAACTATCTCTGTTATTGAATAAATGCTATTCTTTGTAAAATAACTGACAACTACACCTATAGAAAGTGCGCACTCGTATGCCTTAACAAAAGTCGTAAGTTTATTAAACATCGAGTATATTATATAACTAAGGTGGTTATTGTGTAACCGCTCCCCTTGAGTTTTATCATAACCATTTTTCATCTTATCGACATAATTCATTATCATATTTCTTTTAAATCCTTTAGTCTATACTAAGGGATTTAAAAAATGAAATGTCGATCGACTACAAAATTGTGTGATGTATGTGCTGGTAATGTTAACATAATGATTGTGTATCGTGGCGCCAAATCAATCGAAAGCGAATGCTTCGTATGAGTTGTAGCCATTAAGAAGGAGCAACATTTTTAACATGTTCGATTATTACGGAGTAATGCAAAAATAGATCTGGGAAGAACGCCTTATTGCAACTCGCCTTTGGCGTTTTTTCGCTTAAATATTATCAGTGGAGGTAGAAGTTGTCCTGCAGCACTTGATTAGCAAACCCCTGTTTTATTCTATACTCGTTCACCGTTACTGCCTGATCCGATCTGATGTTTATATTTCTCAGGGAATTCGTACGCAAGCATATGTTCATTTTTGGAGTACAAATAAATAAGCTCCACCTCTAAAAGATGATTCATCATTACATATTTAAACTCCGAAGTAAGATCACACTCTGAACCTTTATTAGAATGTGAGCTTTGGCTTTTTTATTGATATTAAAACTCGTCATCGTAATGTAACTTTAGGAACATCATAAATTCTGCCAGCAACATTTAAACTGAACTTTGTTATTTAAAGCTTCTATGGGTAAGTTCCTGCTTTGTTTATTCCAACTGTAATAGTTGCCCCTTCTTTTTCTCTTCTCAGTCTTAACACTTCTGCCATTCCACCTTCGAGCAAAATAAAAAAACATAGCTTTAAACATTCAAATTGTGCAGGTATTATGGCATTAAGTAAATAAACTTTTATCGTAAAATGTCGAAATTACAATAAAATTGTAAAAAATCTCTGGTGTGAACGAAAAAAACAATTATTTTAAACCTTACAAACATATAAACACGCATCACTTCGTAATGATGGCTGTCTACGATGGCCAACCTAACGTGTGTATATATATATATATATATATATAAATATATATATATATATATATATATATATATATGTGTATATATATATATATATATAAATATATATATATATATATATATATATATATATATATATGTATATATATATATATAATATTAAATTATATATCATGAAGAAAATAGAGTCTCGAAAACGGAAACTCAGAATCCGGGAAATCTTATCTGACCCAAGGAATTTCCATATAAAAAGAACATAACCCTGAGATTTTCGAAATGTTGCCCATAATATATTCATCAACAATAAAATAAGAAGAAGTAACACATTATTTGCGGCTTCACTTGATTAAATACAAATATCACGAAAGTGTTTGGATGTCTGCTGGACAGATTTTCAAGAAATTTGATAGACATAGTTGATGATTCGAATTAAGATATATTCTACTATTTCTTCCATAAAATATTACAATTTCTGTTAAATGAAACTCTGTGTTTTAAAATCCTAAAATCCTGTGGCTTTAATAAAAAATGTATGCCAACAAAATCAGACAAAGTTAGCGAGTAATACGTTTTTATCAACAAATTATTATTTTGGAAATGTTCTACGAGTGATTGCTTTTTTACTTTCGCCTAACAATTTTAAGGTAAATATTTACATGCAAAACCTTTCCAAAGAAAAATAATATATGCATTTTATCTTCTTTGTTAACGACAACGTTTATCATTTACCTAATCCACATTGAGATATTAACAGTCTTTAAAATGTGATGTTTATAAATTTTGAAAACATTTGAGAATCCACTCGACGTTTATCTCATTGATACGGAAGATGTGTGTATTTCCTTCAAATTATACTAACAAACTATATGAATTATAACATGAAATTATAGATTCTATTTTCAGTTTATTTACCATTATAATAGACGTAGTAATAGACTATAATCTTTGGTCTTCCTCACAAAAATCTGCAAATTTTGATATCCAGATACAATAGTCTATTTATCAGAAAATATTAAAAATATGTCTCCAATGTATTAACCTACAAAACTATTGAGCAATTACATCCGTGTAAATTTTTTCTTAACTTAAATGTCTAAAATAAATGAATAAGTTACATTATAAAATTAATCACTTTCTACCTTCCAAGATTATGCCGAAGTAAAGTAGAAATAGACTATATCGATAAGGTCATTAAATACAAGTTTCATTCTTACTTTCGAGTACAGGTTTTAAATTACTGGTAGCATATAAAATATGAAAAAACTACGTCGATGTGTGTGTATGTCAATAACTTGATCTATTATATAATACATAATATTAAAGAGACTTCCTTCGTACCCCTTCATAAATAAAATAGTACACCAAAACTCGTTTTTCCGGGAAAAATGTTACAGTTATAATTCTCATAAAATCTATAGCAAATTAATTGCGCTTGTACAACTAATGCTTTGCTGGAAATTTTTCAATAATGTTAAAAGTTTAATCATGCTAATACTTTATAAAATAAAATAAAAATCAATAAGGTTTCATAATGTTATATATATATATATATATATATATATATATATATATATATATATATATATATATAATATAAAACATTTGTAGTTTAAATGGAATTTAAAGTTCCGTGCTTTTAATGAACTATTTGTTCACACTACTAGAAATGAAAACATTACATATAATTTATTTTCTAAGGTGTTTAAAGTTAATTTTAATTATAAATAAGCTTAAATATCTGGAAAAATTTTCATAACATTATTTGACAAAGAAGATATATAATTTCTGAATCTCATTGAAAATAATTTAAGCATTTAAAAAAGAAATTTGATTAAGTAAATAAAAAAACTACCTTAGTTCATTGTAAAAAATTACTATAACACAATCATATTTAATGAGATTTGGGGTAAGTTATTGATGATGTTTCGATGAGATGTTAAAAAAAATAATAAATTCTAAGTTGGACCAGAGCATGGGGGATGAATAATAACGAATAAGTCAATTAACCAAACGTTGATTTTGCTGCTTACCATATTTTGTCAGATCTTTGTATAATGAATTTTTTTACCGGAAGCCATTAGTTATAGGCAAATAATTAATATTTTTAGTAATATTTAAACGACTACGTAAATAATTTAAGAGTTTTGGCGTTCCAAATTCGGAAATAAAAAATGTATTACCACCCAATTTCATTATCAACTCTTCATTAGCACCGAAGCTATTTGCACAATCAGCTAAGGTTTATATTTTCTATACATGCCTTTTAAAACTATTACCTTCGTTACATGCCTTTCAAAAATAGAAAATTCTAAATTATTTTCAAACCATTTGAAATTGATACGTGAACATAAAATACGTTTTTAAATAATTTAAAATTAATGCTGTAAACTTACATTAGTGTTATGAACATGTTACATACATGTAATATAGAGGAAAATATGGAGAAAAATTATAATTTATGTTGATGAAAAAGTATTTTCTTAAACTTCAATTTTTATAAAATTCCTTTTCATTCACGTATTGTTTTCATTTTGATTTTTCTCTTTATATAGCAATTTTACAAAAATAAACTGTACCGGCACACTACATTTATTTTTTCTCAATCCATTTATAAAACTCAATCCATTTTGCGATTTTGTACGAAACTTTTTTTTATAAATTTTGATTTTATAAAGTGTTAACATATTTGAATTTGTAAGCTTACAAGGCATTAATCATTATTAAAAAACCTACATGGTTTTAGCTGTACAAGCGCAATCAATTGTGTGCAATCAAATGTTTCCGGTTTTATGAGAATATATAATATTAAGATATTTGCCAGAAAAACGAGTTGCGCCGTATTATTGTATTTATGAATAGGTGCGAAGAAAATATTTTTAATATTATTTATTATGTAATAAAATAATTAACTGATATACACACATTGACATTGTTTTTTCGTATTTTTGTATACTATCAGTGCTATAAAATCTGTACTCGAAAGTAAGAATGAAACGTAAGGATGAAAGTTCTATTTAATGGTGGCATTGATTTAGTCTATTTTTACTTTTCTTCAGCATGACCTTGAAAAGCAGAAAGTGATTAATTTTTCATTTATTTTAACATTCAAATAACGAGAAAAACGTTACACAGATACAGAAATTCAATAGTTTTCTACGTGAACACAATGAAAATATATTTTTTATTTTCTGGTAAATAGATTCATGTATCTCGATATCAAAATTCGCAGAACTTTCTGAGAAAGAACAGAGATTATAGGAGATTTTTTTGCGTGTAAACTACGTCACTTATAGTATCATTATATAAGATGAATTTGTAATTATAATTTAATTTTTTAAAAAGAATTTATAATTTCAGATCAGAATTTCTATCAGTTTATAGTATGCTTTGAAGGAAATACAGATCATCTTTGGTAGCATTGTTATTGGTAATGATGAAGGCAGATAGGAATCCCAAATGGTTTTAAAATTTACAAACATCACATGATAAAGAATGTTAATAGACTTAACGCGTATTAACGTTAACGTATATATAATATAAATGATAAACGTTATCGTAAGTATAACAAAGGTCAATTTTAATCGTCACTTGCATTTAATGTAATTATGTCCTCCCAACTCTAACACAGCATAGGCGAAAAGAACACATTCCCTAACACCGTACAAACTCCTTATCACTTTAAATTACACAATTAATCAAATTTTATGTTTTAATGACTCATTTACTCATGGAGGTAAAAGCATATAATACGTGACATACATATTAGTTAATTTAAAAAATATTTTTTGTAGCATTAACATAGAATTCATTAAACGCTTATAAATGGTTGATTTGCTTTTAGTATGTATGTATCTCTATGTAATAATTATGATTTGTAGGACGTGACTTTAATTATCTACTAATCGTTTCGCCGAATTTAGTCTCGCCCTATTTGCTCCTCTCCACTGGTTTGGAATATCCATATCAAGTTCTAAAATTTATCATAGATTCGTGACACTTTGTTGTGAACTATTTATTAACGAATATAAGACAGCTTTTCTTAACCAGGTCGTTCTAATTATTCCTAAAAATATTAAATTCAAACTTTGATATATTTCCCGTCGCATGAAGTGAATTAGTCCTTCGAATTCTTTTTCTTGTGTCGTAACTCGAATTCGTATTACCTTCATTTTGTTATAAATTCCACTATTCACTTCAACATATACACATATATATATATATATATATATATATATATATATATATATATATACTGTTTGTCTATTCGCCTATAACTTGAGTTTTCTACTAGATGTGTTTTGATATAATATCCACTATTATAGAGAAGATTTATCCAGTAAGACCGCAAATTCATCAGTATAAATCCTCATGTTACAAAGCTGTGTTAATATTTGTGAGACGTATTCTTGAATGCGGATATACATGGACGAGACGAAATTATCACTGGAACTATATGTAATCGGTATCGGCGAAATAAGTAATATTTTATTGTAAGGTTTTTCTGCTAATAGAAATATACAACAATGACCAAGTGATCTCTTAGAAATCTAGAATTATTCGTAATGACACAAATCATTGGAATCTAGAATGATTCGTAATGATACAAGAATTTTGAAAGCTCAAACCTTCACAAACAGATTATAGACCGCAAAGATACTCAAGGCTATTGAAACAGAAAAATTCCAAAATGTTAAAAAGTATATAACACTGCATAATTTTCAAAGGTTGTTGGTAAAATATATTGCACAAATATTCCAATGTTAATTACTATTAACTACATTAACAATATTATTAACACCGACATTATATAAAATAATAAAAATGTAACTTTTATCGACTAAAAATAGACAATAAAAGTTATGTTTTTAATTTTTAATCAAAAGCTTTATTTTCAATAACGCGATCAATTGACCAATATCAGATTTATGTTAAGAGCTTTCAGCCAAAAAAATATTTAGCCAGATTTCAAGTTTTTACGTCGCATGGTTTCTGAGAAAATAGGCTTTAAAAATAGAAAAATGTAAAGTATGTGTTTACTTTATCGTGTTTACTTTATCTTTCGTAGGGTAAAAACGTAAGGAATAATTAAAAAATTATGACGTCTAGAATCATTGCTATAGTTTTTCAATAACCTCTGCGTGAACATCTAAAAATCCATAACCTTTTCATAATTTTGAATTGAATAGTTTCGAAAATAATGGCGAAAACATATTTTTCAGTATATCTGTAAATATTATGATTCCTAAAATTATGAAAAAAAGCTAAGCCCTTTCAAATGACTACACATTAAATTAAAAAAATGTTTTCGAGTACTTATTTTTCCCTACTCAAGCGTTTTCTGAGAAAACAGTTGTAATGAAGGTACAAACAGGTGAGTGACCATATAAGGGTTCTGTTTTCCCTTTTAAGCTACGGAACCCTAAAAGAGGTGACAAAGATTATGTTTTGAAATTTTACTATGGCAGGTATTATCAAAAGGTCTCATTCTAATTTAAATCAACCGTTTAATTTTTAAATGGTATTTTTGCGCTAAGAGTTTTCAGCCGGAGAAAATATTTCCCACGACAAAAAAAATTAATTTTCGTTAAGTTCTACGACAATATTTGTTTCATTGAATAATTGTCAGAATATGCATCAAAGAACCTAGCTGCAAGATAACCATTAGTTGAACGTCAACTATCGTTACACTATAGTTAGTTTAACAAAATATCTAACAACGGGATCTTAGTTATATTTAATATTTATAGGTACGCATAGTGTGGATCTTAACCAAGCTAGAAATGTTTTATTACTGGTAGATACGGTTTTTCAAATTTATTTTCGAAAAGTGGTAAGAACCGTCAATCAAATAAAATTAGGTAATTATTTTCTTTGCGAAAATCAGCGAATAGAAAGACTTTTTCTAATTTCTTTACAGGAAATCCTCTTTATTAGCTTCTTTTCACAAAAGATATTCACCT
This sequence comes from Druceiella hillmani, assembly GCA_039881145.1. NCBI lineage: Eukaryota > Metazoa > Arthropoda > Insecta > Lepidoptera > Hepialidae > Druceiella > Druceiella hillmani. The sequence goes on from JAYKKI010000015.1 coordinate 39,505,091, forward strand.
AACGTGAAAAATATCAGTGCTCTTGTTGATAATAATCAAAAGTGTCTTCACTTTTGTCCCCAATATAAATAATAATTTGTTATACCCAATAGTGAACATGACTTACCACGAAGTTATAATACGAATCACAAAATCAAATACTACCAACTGTTGATACCGTAACCGGTCCGAATGTAATATTAAGAGTTTCATAATTTATGAAGATTAGTTTCCTCATGTCAACTTACGACAAATTGTAAGGGTTCCGTACTAATCCATGTCAGATTTTACAATACATTATCTCATCGTTATCAGTACAGCGTACTTCTTAGTTCTTTTTATTTATTGTTCTTAAAAGTATTTGGACTTGTTCGTCATTTCAACCATATTACAATTTGGTTGATATGTACTCGTAATAATATCATTGTGATTTATAACGGGTCTTTAGAAGCCTTCCAGAGACCAAAAATTTTTGTATTTTTTTAAATAAAACAAAATTATGCAATGAATAAATGGACACACCACGGAGTACGGAAACAAATTATAGTTAGTTATATGTGGTACACCCATAAAATTATGTATGGGTTTGAAAATGGTCGAAAGTTGTTTTAAATACTTAATGTATTGATTTAAATACCGCTATAGAAAATTTGCAAGTACTCCCTACTACAATAAAAAAATCAATAATGGTAAGAATGATAGCGACGTGATAAATAAAAAATATGCAATTATTTTCAAAATTATAAAATTATCTTCACTTATGATAAACAAACTACGAGGATACGATAGCGATACGAGTGCCAAACATATAAGGTCAAACATATACGCAAATCAAATTGTTAATTTTCTATTTTTGTAACCGAAATAAAAATTTTCATAACTTTAGTATTTCTTTTCGTCTATATAGAAAATTGGTAGGAATACAAAAGTAATTCTGTCTTATATAAGGATGTAAAAAGAACTTTAGGTACGTTCATTTATCAAAAATAATTCTTGCTTCCCAAAAAATTGAAGAAACATATTGGGAATTTTCAAATACAATATCAAAACGTCCATGGAACAACACTCAAAAAATCTGAACTTCGAAATCGATAACTTCATTAAGTCGGAATAAAAACATCTCGACCACATTCTTTTTAATGTTTGAAATGAACGTGCAGTCGACTCCGTCTATTTGGTTTACGTGAGCCGTACCGCTCGCGTCTCCAATAACTTATAAATAAACTAGTCATATTCATCTGCAAATAACAGGAAGTAACATTTACTGCATTGTCGACAATATTTTCCGGTATTGCCCTCGCTCAGATCTCAGAACTTTAGATCGCGTGAAATAAAGCTCTAACTTGAATTAAAAGTAAATAATTTTATTAAATAAAATCACCTAATCCTAATTATTATTCATCCTAATTAGGTAATTTTATAAACTCTTCAATTGATTATTTCATATATTTAATACGCTTAGTGTTATTAATTTCAATGTAAATTTTAATATAAGTATTTTGATGAAACTTTATTTCGAGTTTGATGATTCAAATTATTTAAATAAATTTTCTAAATGAAAACCAATTCATTAGCCTATTTTAAATTAGGCATAAGTATAAACACGCTAATCCTTGAAGAAATTAATAAAAAATTATATTCGTTTTTTATTTTTGCACTGAAGTTTCCCTGTCGGCAAATGAAAAAAATAACAAGTTAATTTTTTGATCATGGAGTCAACAAACGAGTATCCAAAAATATCCTTAAAACAACACAAATATAATGATCTAAGTCCATCTTTAAAATATATCCTTACTATCTTCTTCGAGAATTGATAGAGAAAAGTAGTAATTTCCTACGAGAACTCTTTGTTGACATAGGTCTTGACTAAAGAATTATATTGGGGAAGTTAATTTTAAAACAATAAATATAAAATTATATATTTATATATTTATTTCCGAAAAAAACCCTATACCAGAAGTTAACAATTTTTTTTCATTATAACTGACTGTAAATTAGATTCGTTTATTGTTGAGCGAAAAATACCTATGCAATTATTAATCCATATTGATCTCATAAAATATGCAAATATCGGATACATATTTTATAAAAAGTCTTAAACAACTGGACTTTTAAAAAAGGCTAATTGCTTATGAAAAACTGATATTGATCAGTTTGTTGAACTTGATTATAAATATTACATTAGAGCAATATTACAATACATAATAATATTGTATCACACAAATTTAAACGATTACGTTATTATTACATTTTACCGGAATAGACAAAAAGATGAACAAAATCTGTTTATAAAGAAATAACAATATTACCAACTATGCTGAGAATATTTTGTTGTGCACGAATCAATAAGTTCGTCGATCAATTATATGGCTGCGGCTATGGGGGTTCAAACAGCTATGAAGCTATGAAAAGGTAAAGTTATCTATTACTTTTTCATAGCCTAGTAGCCGTTTGAAGTAGATGTTTTCAAAATCACGAACGTCTTAACACGTTCAGAGGAGCATGTGATTTTGGGTGCCTAACACTACACCGATACTAATTGAAAAAAAAAGTTTCTGCTTCACAAAATTTTATTTTTGAGGGTGACTTTTATACTTTTAACTCTCTTCGTGTATAAAAAAATTGGCAGAAGTCTTTGTGCCTTGATAATCTTTTTTGCTGGTTACAAGTTCATATCCCTATTTTAAATGTTAAAAATTTAGCTTGCTGAATTTATACCATTAATAAAAAATATTAATTTAATTGGTGCACCTGTGAGCGTAATATTGCGAAAAGATACGAATTTATTATATTGCGAAAAAACAATTCTTCACTCATACTAGTTTTCACTTCAATCCGTATGAGTGCTTATGTAAAATACGCGTATTTTTTTTCCAAAAATGATATTTTTTTAGATATAAAAATTGTACACAGATTTTTATTTTCCTAAACAAAAGAAATATGGTAATCTTGTATGAAGAGACTTCTTAGTGAAACGAACGTGAACGTTTTCAACGAGTAATTATCCCTTTCTTATGCATAATCACACAACATAAAGTCTATCAAAGTAATCAATTTTTTTTAAATTTTGAATGGTAACGGCTCAGCAGGATATCACGTTTTAATAGGGAAGTAAACTGTAAGGGGTTGTACGAAGTCGCTTTTACTTTCTGTCTATAGTAACGGCTTGCCCTAGACGTCAACTGGGTAACGTGCCGATGCCTAGCTCTCTGTAAATTAAATTAATTAGGTTATAATATAAACCTTAGTAGGTTTATATAATAATAATGGAACTTTTAAAGTCATGTAATAATGGAACTTTTAAAGTCCCAACCTATAATGTTTCAAAGATTTTTCTAAATAGCGACTGAAATAGTATGATTACTAAATAACAGTTTGGTAGAATGATAGAAACCTCACTTGATGATAGCTGGGGATAATATCGTTGCGGTTAATCTACGAAGAGGAGTTTAAACCACCCATTACCACCTGTAAAAAAATTAATATAGAATTTTATCATTCAACGAAGTTAACCTGTCATTGATCTTAAGAAACTTGGTTACGTTGGTGGGTTAAACTTTGATTGATTTTGAGTTTCATTGACATTTATTTTCTGAGTGTAGTTCAGATTTGGATTTTAATTGAAAGAAAAGAAGAATATCTTAAGAGCTAAAATTCGATGATGTACTCTAGATAAGGGCGATAGTTCTGTAGCCGCTGCGAGTATTCATCGCTAGATATTCTAAACATGTGTTTGGCATAAAGCAAGTCGCTGGGAGCGTTTCAATGCTAGATTCCTTAGAATCAACTTGTGAGTTTCTTATCTTTTGGCTAGCAAATTGCTGCGAATGTTCGGTGTAAGATTCCCTAGTACGAATATGCGAGGTTCTTATATTTCGCAAGTCATCGTGAGCATTCGGTGCTAGATACTGCAGCGCGGACCTGTGAGGTTTATATATTTTTGCTGGCAAGCCGTTGCGAACGTCTGGGCCCAATTCTCTAGGCTCATTAATAAGATCTTTGAGGCTCTTATACTTTGGCTGGTGAGCCGCTGCTAGCGTTAGGCGCTTGTTTCTTTAGTGCGAGTCTATGAAGTTCTTATATTTCTTATATAATTGCTGATAATTTATGTATTTTTGATGGTAAGGTGCGCGAGCATATAAAAGGATGCATAAAAGAAAAACATATTTATTTTGATAAGAATTTGATTTTACATATTAAAATGATTCCCAACAAATTTATCTGTTTTTCAACATCTCATGTCTTTTGTAAACCTATTTATGTTCTACAATTATTCTGTACATCTTTTGTATATATATATATATATATATATATGTGTGTGTGTGTGTGTGTGTGTATATATATATGTATATATATATATATATATATATATATATATATATATATATATATATCGTAAAGGCTGCGTTTGAGTTTGCTGAAAGTCATCTGCTTGACAATTTTTATGTTGGTTTCCATCACAAAAATTACCATTGGGCAGTTGCCTAGCGTTGTTAAAATCCAACAAACAAACTCACAAACAATGAATGTTACTGAGATTCTAGGTAAATAATCAGCCTATCACTATTAAACGTAAACAATGAATCTTTAATATATGAGTATTTGTAATATATAACTTAATGTATTTTTAACAAATATTATATTTAAATTTAACTATGCCAAATTTCATATTTCCCTGTGGTTACTTTAAAAAACAAATTACTAATCAAAATGAATAAATAACCAATCAAAATCACAATTGAGAGTAACTAATGCACATATCAATAGTTAATAGAGAAAACAAAGCTGAAATTAACATAGAATTGGAATGTTGAAAAGAGCGTACCATTTTCAATATTAAATGATATGGGTTGGATGTAGACGTTTGGTGGACTATGATATCAAAAATGCGCAATACGAAGTAAATATTTAATGTTTTTCAAATTTGAGTTATATTCTTGATTTTTGAATTTAATATTCTAGGCAAAAAATATTTATTTCTAACTAAACTTAAGTTTATTATGGACCCCTTTACATTACCAATGAATTGAAATTGAACTGTGTTATAAACATGAAGTAATCTGAGAAGATTTTAGTTTCATTGGAGGATATTACTTTTAAAACTATATGTAAGAGTCGGTAATAAGAAAATAGGTGCTTCTCGTATTCAAATTTATGCTTACTTACCTCGATGATACGTATATCGATGTCACTTCTAATATAATTATATGTAAGTAGATTTATTCATCTTACAATAATTATTCACTTATTTGGTTTACCATACAATTTTAGGAAATCGAATGGCCACATCAATGATATTAACGTTTTCCGGGTTACTATAGGATATATTAAAGTGGAAGAAACCACGTAATACAAGGAAAACTCTCGTTCTCAAATAGATTATTCCTTGATTTTGGTATATCTTGAAAATGGCATCTTTATTCACAAAGTAGTATCATTTTTTCAATAAATAAAATAGTGCTCGCAATATTATAGAGCTTGTTAAATATATGATATTTGAAATATTTTTTGCGATATTCAAATACCTTCTTTGAACAATTTTTCAATATAATAATTAATATTATAGGCATAAACATTATTAGCAATAACAAGCTCTTTATTATTTACTGTCTATAGGCGTATTAATTACGTATAAAAAACGTTTCTGTTACAATAATAGCTCAATAAAGAAATAAAGTTCAAATTCTGACACCTTTTAATATGAAGAAATTTTAACAATGTTGCCTTGACTTTGAATTCAATGCACAGCGCCATCAAAATTAAACATTTGCTAAAAAATAGGATATTAATTTTCATAACATACAGTGCTGTCATATCTCGATGAGAGGTAAAGTATGTATTCTAATAAGTCGATATGACAGAGTAAATTGTATAATTCAATCTTCTAACTCTACCTTTGAAAATGTACTTTGGTTGATTATATATATTTTTAAAAATAATTTAGATATTAATACACTTACAAGCATCTACCCGAGAAAATTATATATATTACTTCCAATAACTCAAAAATAAAACTGGATTTGAAATTTCATCAATTTAAATTCTAACTACCGCTTTTAAAATGAAAGTGATAATTAACAAGGATAAACTTATTTCTATTTAGTTTTATTTTCAAAATTAAATCATTAGACGCTTTGAGCGTGAAACGGTCTTGCCGCGAAGTAATTTAGATGCAAATTATAGACTATTTAATAAATGCCTTGGTATGATGTCAGGAAAATTATGTTGAACAATAATTAATTTTTAAAGAGCTATGAATTTAATAATATTTAGGATATTTTAGGCCATGTGATTGATTGTATTTTTCTAAATCATTTTTAATGTGACAAGGAGCCTGCTTTTATTACTAGGCAAAACATTTTGATAAAGCAACTTAAGATTGATATAAACATTACTAATAGTTATTTAGCCCTCTGTTAAATACATAGGTTACAAAAATTGTGTGTTTGTAATTGTAATATATTATTAAAGATTTAGAGGTTCCATGATGTTAATATAACTTGTTGTATATTCTATTTGCCTAATTTATACGTTGAAATCAATGTCTTAAAGCACATAATATTATATTCACATAAATTGAAAGAAAAACGCCAGATAATACATAACATCAGTAATGCATGGAATTCAAAATAATACATGGACCGATTTGTTGAATTTCAAATCTGCTATATAATTTATTCAAATTTCAAAGCATCTATTAAGTAAAGACTGTCATAAGGTAGTGTTAGAAAGGTAAAGCTACTAAACAAGCAAAAATTATACAATGAAAAAAATCGCAGACATCGAAGAGTAAAAAAATAATGGATTAAAAAATGGGAAAAAAAAATTTGAATTTGTGTTCTTGATTCGATACATTTCTCATTTTTTTAAACAAAAAACTCATTTAAGACTTCAATCAACTTGGTAACAGAAAGAGAACTTTCTCTTTAACCTAAAAATGGGGAGATGTAATTAAAAGTGAAGAAAATAAATATCAGCAAATAATAAACTAAAAACTCATTCGTATTTTTCGTACATATAATAGAAACATTTGGAAAGGTGTAAAAAAAGTTTGTTAAAGAAACTTCACTTTATCTTTGCGTATATTCCACCATATAAATTGATTTTACATATCATTTTCTTATCCAGTATTGTGTTATCTTTGCAGAATTACAATGATATAGGAATTAAAAAATTAATCAATTATAATTCAGGCATGTAAAATTTATGGTAGAAAAAAAGATACTGTGTGGTTTCGCCTCTTCGTTTAACCTCATATAATTTTCTTATTTATATCGACATATAATTTTCTTCTTTCAAATATCTATGAATAAATGGGGCATCACCCGAAATAGTATGAAAACGTTTGCATACTTTATATTGCTGATGAAAATATCTATATGTATATGCAGATAGGCGAAAGGGTAACGTTATAATTCCTTAAGTGTTGAGTGGTGCGGTGAAAAAAGAAGCTTAACTTCCAAACGAGGCCAAATATATAGCATATTTAAAAACAGGACATAACATAAAAAGTGCATATTTGTGGAATTAGTAAGAACCACATATTAAAACTATTTTAAAATCTCCAAGAACCATTGAGTACTATTCTACATTGCATGCTGTTATAAGGGTTTTTAAATTTTATTTTTAGAAACCAATTTATTTTTGTATTTGATTCATTATTATTTAAAATACATTTTATCTATTATTAAATATTATATTTGAATTACGATTTGTATCTAGCTTACGATCAATCGTAAGCCGTGGGTTAAGAACTACACTGAACTGTTTTGATCTGAACCCCGCGGGGCTTCCGTCTAGAGCTTGTAATGGGTAAGGAATTTTGAAACATCTGAAATTGCAGTTTACTGGTGATTCTGGGAACAGAGGAAAATCCGGACTAACATGAGAATAATGAAAATTATACTATGTATGTATTGGCATTACCAAACGGAGGGAGTAATAGTGCGGGTTTTTTCGAAAGCATTTATGAATGAATTAAAACGCTTTAAAATTTACTTATCTTTTATATACCAGGCCTCAAGGAGAATGACTACATTATTGAATTAGTTAGTAATTCACTTTTCACTTTTCAAGTTTCATATTTCTTTCCTACTTTATAAGAATATCCGACCTTAAAAATTAATCTTAAGTCTACGTCAGGTTTGCTAACTTATATACCAAAGGTCTGAACGTTGATGATATATAAAAACATAATGCCGAACAAAATTAAATGTTTTTCGATAATTCTTGCCAATATGCAGCAGCAATTTGCTGGATGTATTTGATAGAAAAACTTTACATAATAATTGTGGAAAGGGGTTTAAGCGTATTACTTATTCTTACTTACTTCAGAGACTGTAGGAAATGGAGAATATCCAAGATCAGATTGCTATTTAAACTACCGCCCTGGATTTATTATTGGAATATCATGCCTTGTCAAAAAGGGCTTATTTCGCCAAAAAGTGAGTTATTGAAATTAAATCCCATCATATATGAAGACGGTTTGATGAGAGTGGGTGGCAGACTTGATCATTCATCCCTTTCATATCAGCGGGAACACCCAATAGTACTCCGGAGGAGTAATCATGTAAATGAGTTTTTGATAGATTTATTTATCTACTTTAATGTATCTAATTGATACATATGGCGGATTTATTGATACGAGAGCAATCTCTTACAGCCAACCAAAATAATAGTCCAGTTTTTGGTAATGAGCTTTTTACATTTGAGGAACTGAAACATTCGTTATTGAAATAAAATCAGTTCTTAATTTCCGTCCTCTCACTCATTTGTTTTCTGTTTCTAATGATTTTAATGTATTAACTGCTGTTCATTTTCTAATTGGTGATCTTTTTTTTGCGTTTACCTGAGCAAGCCTTTTCAGCCAAGCCGAGAAATCGACTTTCTATATGGCAACATAGTAAACAATAGAATACATAACTTTTTATTATTATTGAAATTTAGAGCCAAAATTGTTGTATATCAATTTGCTTATATTTGCTATATGTTTTCTATTAGATATTTCGTAAATTTTTATATGAACAGTTGATCGCATGTCCCTCAACCGGGAGAGTTAGTTACATGTGTGTATTAAAATTGTAAAATATTCTATCGCTATTGCTCTAAAAATTTCTTTTTGTCGTATAATGAACAACTGATACTTCACAAATTCTGGAATTTGCCCAAATTACTCTAAAACTTTTTTATGTGTATCTTCGCTCAGTATAAAGTCATAGGCACTTTCTTTAAATTCTATTTAGCCAATCATGGATAATTTTGTAACCTTTCGGAAAGTTTAGCAAAATTGTAAGTTAGAAATAAGATAAATTATTACAAACGATAGATAAGAGATATTATTAAAAAAACACGACCGGATTATTTGACGCTAACTTCCGTGGTTACTTAAGGTGTAACTTAAACTTTTTTTTTAAATTGACTCATATTCTTAGTAAACTAAATTGTAATTTTTAAGTATAAAAACACAGTGAAAATTTTAATTGGAAATTCAATATTATTTAAAAAAAAAATTAACCATATCCATGGAAATATAATAATAATAATACTAATAATAATATTAATAATAATAATACTAATGATGATAATAATAATTTATTTATGGATAGAAAATTCAACAGGTAAAATAATAGGTATGTACAAACATTTTCTTACAGCTAATTGATAGGGTACATTTTTCTCAAGTATTTCAATTTAAAGAACAACATTTTAGAGAAAAAAAGAGAAAAATGAATGAATATCTTCTTAGTAACAAGTGTGTGTAAAACCCAACTAAACATAATGGTTAGTAATATATATATATATATATATATATATATATATATATATAAATATATATATAAATACATATATATATATATATATATATATATATATATATAAATATATATATAAATATATATATATATATATATATATATATATATATCCAAGGGTTTGCCAAGGATCGGACCAGCACTACATGAGTAGCGTAACAAGTTTAAACTTTCCGCGCTACAGCCGATAGTTACTTATACGGGGAAACAAAGCGATGCGTTCCTTAGTTGGTGGCAATTAAATAAAGTGACCTTTGTTGAAATGGGATGAACAAAGAATTCACTTCACTCACAACACCAAAGTCGCTTGCACTATTTGTTCAACACCCGCAGTTTTTTTTTAAATAAAATCACAGTCACTTCACTATTTTGTTAATTTATTTTATATGTTGTATTAAGAGTTCTTGTTACAAGTGAAATGTTTATAGTTTTGTTGAACTGAATTTATGTACCTTTAATTTTAGTTGCAAAAATAATTAAAAGTAACATGTCCGTCTAGTGGTACCTGTTCGGAAATATAACTGCGGCATCACTCTCGTAGTAAACACATGCTACGCTCCAGAAATTTCGATCCTCTATGGCATATAAAAGGAACTTAAGCGCGTGTATTATAAGAAATTAAAATATAACTAGAACTTGACAAAGTAAGAAATATATTTATTAAATAATGTCAATAGAAAATATTTTTTCTCAAATGAAATTAATAAAAAAAAAACAAAAATCACCTATGGTTTCTACACAAATTTTGAAATATTCGTGTTAACACTACAGAATTTTGAAACTATAACCAATTTCCTTCGAAATACACAGTCGATACGATATGTGCACATATATTGTATGCAAAAATTAAGTTTTGTACAAAACTATATAATCAAAACTGGTTTAATTAAACATTTCAAAGAATAATAACTAATCATAGAAATTAAAACCATGTTATAAAAATATTAGCAAAACGATTGTTTCTTTTATATTATTAGTTGAAAACTTATAACTTGGTTTTACCATATTTAAATAGTATATTTAAAGTTATAATAATACGTAATCAACAAAAATACTTTTCGCTTCGATGTAATGACTTATGTTTTAATATATACATGTTGAAAGCTGCAGGATTACTAAGATTATCCACGGTATTATTATTAAAAATGCAAAACGTTAACTTGTTTTGTTTAACATATTATCATATGTCCTACGGGTCAATATATATTTTATTTTAGAAATATTTAGGGATTGTAAAAACTAAATTTAATATAACAGGACTGTGTGGTCTGTTATTATTATATCTAAAATTCTAGGGGGCCCCCCAAAAGCGACGATATTAGACGCAGCACTAATAATATGCGCATAACTCGGTGAAACCTTACATCACTGAGCGGGCGTAGCCAAGGGTTGTCGGCAGGAATTTAAATAGAAAAGTGCGAAGTCCAGATATCAACTCTTCTACAACGGGATAAAATCAAATGGGAACAGAGTCGGCATAGTCCTCGACAAAAAACTAAAGCAGTGAATATTTAAAGTAGAAAGCACGAGTAACAAAATTATGAATGCAAAGATAGCCCTAGATAACCATCCTTCCCTAAATATTACATCAGTCTACGATCCGCAACCGGACTGCTCACACGGAGATTAAGAGTCTTTCTAGGAGGATTTCCACGACATCATATAGCCTATACCTATGAAAGAAACGAAATTTATCGGCGCAGATCTGAATGGACGTATAGAGTGTACTGCGTCTGATTATACACGAACTCATGATAACCTTGGATTTAGTACATTAAATGCTCAAGAGAAAACTATATTTTCTAATCGAACTAAGTTCGGCTTACCAATTGTTAACACATTCTTCGAAAAGAAAACCAATTATCTTATAACACATAATGGAAACTCAGTTTTGCCACTAGCATATTATATGTATTAGTGGCTTCTTGTGCTTCTATTTACTCAAATGCATTAAATATTACAAGGTCATATCCGGGAAAACTTTCACTACACAACATAGACTACTAGTAGCTTGATTGGTTCTCGAAGTCGCAGCTTGACTCAAAACTACTACCACGCATAAAATGATATAACCTAAATAAATCTTAAGGTGATACCTTTACCGGACGGATGAAGAAATTTCTAAAAACTGAATGGCAGGTTCTAATAGGCCTGACGTTAATTCTCAATAGAATGAGGTCCATTCTTTCTTCTTGAAAACGGCTAAGTTTAGGTTTATCGAAGGGAAGATTAAAAAAACAACAAAGATCGTACGTAGTAGAACAAGGAAGTAAAAGTAAGGAATAAAAATATGCCTTTAAAATTGGCGGACTTCAGGATTAGACGCCGATAAATATGAATATAAAAAAGCAAAGAAAGTAGCAAAGTCCTGTGTGGCAACCACAAGAGCGGTATACAGATTCTCCTTCTATGAGAGCTTAAAAGCAGCACACTTAGAAAATGAGATATTTAACCGTTATGTGAGTAACAAATAAAACACCTTTATCAGAGTGACTAGGTACCCGGGTACCTTCATACAAACGTAAAGAATCAAGGTCTGTTTTGACATTACCCACACTTTGAATATTATTATTTTAGTTAAGCTAAACGGTTGACGATCTGTGGCAATTAAAGCGGGGGAGGGGTGGAGTGCGGTACATGATTATATTTCTTTGGTTGAAATATTCAAAAATATATTGCCCAATGAAATGTGTGACATAATCTTGAGGGAAACTAATCGAAAAGGGACTAAGATTACTGAAGCATACAATAATAAGCTGACGAAAAACTACCCTGATATTAGCAAGCGACCGAAACAAAAAATATTCAAACCATTCACAGAACAAGAATTGGATGTATTTTTTGGCATTCTAATCTTTAGTGGGGTGCATAGATCTAATAAAGAGCATTTGACTGAACTGTGGAAATCCAGTCACATACCATTATTTTTGGCTGCGATATCCTATGACAGATTCAAAATGCTGTTATGCTTCACAAGGTTTGATAATGATGTAGTGCCTCCTGAAAGTATGGCATAAAAATATTTTGGGCTTGTGATGCAAATAATTCCTACCCCCTAAATGGACAAATGTATACAGGAAAGTGATGGCAATCGTCAAACAAATGTTGGAGAATGCACTATATTAGATCTCGTGGCTATATATAAAAATTCAGGACTGAATGTAACTACGGATAATTTTTTTACGTCTCTTCATCTGGCTCATTCCTTGAATTCGTGGAACATAACACTAGTTGGAACGGTAAGAAAAAATAAACGATTTCTTCCTGCAAATATGCAAGTAGACAAGGAGAGGGTGATTTATTCTTCTAACTTTGCCTTTAGCAAAGAATTCCTACGTATCTAAAAAGAATAAAGCAGTAATAATGTTGTCATCAATGCACATGTCACCAGTTATTGAAAGTGATAAGGAAACTGCGAAGCCAGAAATAAATTTATATTATAATAAAACCAAAAGTGGAGTGGACAATATGGATAAGCTGTTCGCAGAATATACCGTAAAGTACAGAACGAATCGGTGGCCTTTAGCACTTTTTTACAATATCATTGACATTGCAGCTTTGGCAGCATATATCATTTACATGGAATATAACCCACAATTTGTCTCGAGTGACAGACGTAGAAAGTTTTTGAAATCATTGAATCTACAACTGTGTGGTAAAAATATAGAAGAAAGACCAAAAAATTCCATTTTGACACCAAAATTACATGTGAGTTCTGCAATGTAGGACGTGCTTGGCCAAAAACTAAGGTTTTCGATTCCTTCTGGATCTATAACTTCTATAAGTCAGAATAGACGAGATTCCTGTAGAATCTCGTGTTGCCGTCGTCGAAAGTTGTTACATATGCAGAGAACTCAAACGCAAGCAAAGAAAAACAGGAAAAGCTTGCACTAACTGTAGAAAACCAGTTTATGATGAACATGCAGTAACTCGTCCAACATGTAACACCTACTTCGAGAGCTGTGCTAATTCTGAATAAATAAAGAATTTGTAATTTTTGTAGAAATAAAACATCATAACAAATGTTTATTATTTCATTTTTGTACCAAATTATAAATATTTTTTTCATTGTCATACAAGATACAAAGAGGTACCCGGGTATCTTGTCACTCTATTGTGAGTTTAAAATATGTTTTGGTTTCCACAAAATATTGTAAATAGTTGACTGGGTCAAAACATTAAAAATTATATAATTTATAAATAGTTAAGAGCTCTCACGAAATCACAGCTACCTACAGAGCTTAAAACATATTCTTTAAATTTGAAAATGCTAAAGGTACCCGGGTACCTCGTCACTCACATAAGGGACACATCAGAATCAGAGAAAATACATAAAACGCTACAAGTATGTAAAATATATGTCGTGAAAACTAATAACCCGGAACAATAATATAAATAAACGGTGGTAAGAATACTACCAAATACTACCAAATAATTTTCCATACAAACCACAAAACCAAATTTCATCAAAGAAAAGCCCTGTTGAACAAATCACAATATATGGAGTGAGGAGAGTCTTATGCAAAATGAATAATAAGAAGGCAATTGACAAGATCATTAGAGGCGTGAAAAGAGACTGAAAGCACCGGAGAGGCCTGGCCCACAAACTTTTCAATAAAGTCATGATTAACAGACAGGTCTCTGATATGTGGAGACTAAACGGGATAATTTCTTTCTATAAAACAAAGGGGATGTGATGAATTACGGCAACTATTTTAGGATTGAACTAACGCCCCATATTCTAAAAATTTCGAAAATTATCCTTGAAAACCAACTAAACAAAATTGCCAGTCAGCTTTAATCTACATCTTGCATTTATTGACCTAGTTATAGCTTTTGATCGCGTACCTAGCGACCTTATTTGGCAAACTTTGAGATCACAATTAGTCCCGGAACATTACATATCCCTGATTAAAGATCTATACAATTTTTCAACCTACTTAACCTATGCAGGAATAGTTAAATGCATGACAACGGGACCTAAAGAGTTGAAGTCTTATAGTGAACAGAGACAATAACGAATACATGCCGTGTGACATGACTGGAAATAGCGCAAACCAAAAAACAGCAGTGACGATCGAAACAACTTCTCTAATTAAGTAGAGCTGGAGATTGAAGAAAGAGAGTTTAATTATATCGGTTCAGTCGTAGGGACAGGTCGACAGGTATAGGATAAAAATTACCTGGATCTAATGAGGGTCACTATCCGTGGTATTATGAGACACTAGAATGTCCATCAAAGTCAAATGTCGAGTTTACATGTAAGCAATACGACCAGCGCTATTTTAAGGGTCGGAGTGCTAACCGATGAGAAAGGTGAACGAACAAAAGATGCATGTCACGGAAATAAAAAATTAAAATTTGATAATTAAGTGTTGTTAAATAAATTCCTTACTTGTATTTACTTCACAATCAAAGTTAAAATTTTTATTCGAATAATAATAAAACACAAAAGCTACAATAACTTCCATACATTACGTATTAATGTATGCGTAAGCCTACACGTTTGGTTTTTATGTATATGCCGAGATCCAGCGCAAATACCAATGGATTGATCTAGATGAAATTTTATTTTAATAAATTCGCCAGCTAACCACAAAATTGAAGATAATTTAATGATGCTCAATTGCGAACAACTACGAATAAAATACCTGGATGGATGTGTAATTCTCACTTTTACTTTCTGTGTGTGGACAGGGTCTAGTGCTAGTTAATACCTGTGGACTGATACAGATAAAATTTGATATTTATAAATTCGCCAGCTGTTTTCATTACCAACAAAATTAAGAGTACTTTAATTATTCTGAACTCTAAACGATTGCAAACAACATTTATGGAGTGTTTGAGCGTACCACTTTGTTTTTTATGTGCGTACAGCGTAAGGTCTAGCGTAAATACGAATGAACTGATCTAGATGAAATATGATATTTATGAATTTCCCAGCCATATTTTTATTAACCACACAATTTAGGATACTTTAATGATGCTTAAACTAAAATATAAAACTTTGTGTTTAAAGCAGCGGGTTTCCAATTACTTAATGTTTTGCCAATTATTAAAAAAGGTTTCGCTCTGAATTTTATAATTGGTATTATGAGTGAAACAGACAATAATAAACTAAACTCTTCACACGCGCTAGACTCATAATATTTTTAACCAACTGCAAAAAAGAAGGAGATTCTCGATTTGTCGAAATCTTTTTTTTATATATGTTCAGCGATAATTCTTTACGGAATGGACCGATTTTGTTTATTGTTTTTTGTTTTTGTTGTACTTTATTTATTAATTTATGTACTTTAATGTAACTAATTTAATATATTTATTGTTACTTTGTTATTATCTATTGTTATCTATTTTCACTAGTAGATTTCACTTTTTAAAATAACTACACCGTCGACTAGATTAGAGTCTGATGGTGATTTCTGGAGACAAACAATGGAACTCTTTAATTGATGATAGAAAATTAAACGTGATTCAATGCTACTGGTAGTTATTACTTTGCAAAATAACTATACCATCGTATATTTTTGAGTCTGATGACGCGTTCCCGATATGAACAATGGAACTCCTTATTGGATGGTGGTAAATCAAATATGATTCAAGATATTTGCTCAATTACTTTTTATTTTGCAACTATCGACCACGGAGAACGGAACTTCTCAATTGCTAACCACTGGCAGCCAATATTATTTCTTCCTTTCTGTGTATTATTGTTAATCTACTTTATATGTATATATATATATAATAGCTATTATATAAGATATTTCCTCGTAAAATCACTAGTGTCGTAGTTGTGCCTCACACGGCTACAAAACAAGTTATTTTATGAGTTTTTAAATACAATAGGATCTGCGCAGTCATTTGTAATATTTTTCATAAGCGTATTTTTAATTTGCATTTAAAAGCGCATTGTACTTGCAAATATGCAATCTCCTCAAATTATACTTTGAAA
Organism: Druceiella hillmani; assembly: GCA_039881145.1. NCBI lineage: Eukaryota > Metazoa > Arthropoda > Insecta > Lepidoptera > Hepialidae > Druceiella > Druceiella hillmani. The sequence goes on from JAYKKI010000015.1 coordinate 39,521,834, forward strand.
ATTTCTATTAGCCATTAGCAGTAAAGTCAACACAAAAAACATAAAAATGTCCACCCATTTCAGAAATGTTTTCTGCTAATCTCAGCTAATAATACTTCCCAAAAGTGAAAACTGTAAATTTTCACAAAATTTATTTTTAATTTTTCTCTTCAAACCAAATGAAATGCCAAAACGCGTTCACGTAACGTGTGTGCGTATTGGAGAGAAGTACACGGCTTATCAGCAATAAAAGCATGATGCTTCCAATAATAAAATATTTTAAAATATCCGCAATAAAATTAAGTAGTATAATTTGGATGAATATTAAAAAAACTCATATGTAAAACTTTAAAAGCTTGCATTTTGTAAGAGTATGTATACAGTGGGTTGTACCATTTACATATAAAGTTTTAGCTTTAAGTATTCCCTTCTGATATAATTTTATTTACAAATAATATTTTTATGGAATAATCGACTTAATTTCCATTGCATTATTTATTTTATCAAATGTATTTATATAATTTCAATAAAAAAGAAATCAAAATGATTACTTTAAAAACATGAACTGAATAAGCGGTAAATAAAACAATTGGTATCAATAATAGGTCCATTTATTTATATAATGTATTAGCAATCGATCAATTTTTCATTGTATTTGTCACATGTTTATTTATTACTTGAATTATACCACAGAAAGTACATGATAACTCAGCGAGTACCTATATCTCAATGAAATATTGTTATATGGGCTTGGTAATATAATCTGATAATTGGACGATAAAAATATGATATATAACTCCGCGATTATGTCAATTAAATATTGTTTAATGAGCATGATAATGGAATCCGATAATCTTACGGATATAAGAAGGGGCAGGCGAGTACAAATTAGCGGAAAACATAATCCATCGGAAGCTGTAAACACGACACCGCATAGATCATTATAAATGGATGGATAACGTGAGACTTGTTTAATGACCTAAATAAGTAGCTGAATTTACTGAATTATTACGGATTGAAGAGGAAATAATACTTATTTTCCACAATTCTTTCGCGAAATTTTTAAAGACCTCCAAAGAGATAAAACTCTCTTCTAAATAGGTGAAATGAGTATATAGGCAAAAAAGAGTATATAGAATTATATATATATATATATATATATATATATATATATATATATATATATATATATAAATTTAATATATATAGTTACAAAAATATCTTATATTTTATCTAAATAATATTTGGATCTCTTAACTAAACTTGGTTGAGAGACAATTGTCTCATGTCTTAGATTGATAACGTCGACAATTTCTAACAATGAATTTTGAACCTGCGTGCTTGACCTTACTTATTAAAAACCGGAAGTTCTATTTCATTTTTGTTTTATCAAAAGTTGATAAAAAATTACTTTTAACTTTGATTTGTCAGAGAGAATTTAATTACATTTTACTAGTAATTTTTGCGTTATACTTGAAAAATATTTGAAAAAATCAAAAGTGATCGTAAATTGAATACCGAGGATTATTCTCGTGAAATTTTCATTCAAATTCTGGTTCAATCTTTACCTGATACTCGAACTTTTCCGGAATAGGATGTTACAGCTTCCTTTTTTGCAAAATAAATTGAAATTCCACTGGGTTCATACCTATCTTTAGATTTGTAGCTCAAAACGAAATAAACTGAACATGGATTACTTCAGTTTATTTTGTTTTGAGCTACGAATCTAAAGATAGGTAAGAAAGGAGGCAGAAAATTTTAAGCAACTTAAAATAAGATTTTTGTGTATTATAAGTGTTTATGTTTCAATGAAAATAAATAAAACATTCACTGAAAAACAAATTCTAACCAAATTCAACATGTCTCAAAATAAGAAAAACAATTATCTCAATTTGTAAGCTCTATTAATACAATTTTTTTCTCTCCTATTAAACCTTCATTATTTTCTCCCATGTTCATCTTATTTTGATGGCTTGGAAAGGTTTATTTATGCTCTTTTATCTCTCTCTTCTTAAACCGTAATTAGGATTTACTTCAATACAGATTGTTAAAAAAAATTTAGCCGAAAATTTTTTGTATATTTCAATACATTAATTTTTAATACCTAGGTGTTCTTCCCCGTTTTTAATATAAATAATACACCTCCACTTTTTAACTTACTCTAAATTTTGTTCCAAGATACCACATTTTATTGTTAAATTGTTCGTTTTAAACGTGTTTAAAACGTTTTAAACAGTAACTTTAAAACAATTTAACTTAACTGCTTTGCTCACGGACGCATATCGTATTTAATTAGGATGCGATGGAAACTGAAATTTATTTAATCCATTAATTTCAACTGCTACGCTTCCTACTTATCGAAAAAATGCTTACACGATTCCCTCGCCCAGAATGATCGTATACAATCCAAAGACTTTCTTCCAATTTCCATCTTGCCATTTTTTTTTGTTCAAAGTTTTAATATTATAAACATTATACTAAATAATGTCTATTTTCAACTAATAGACAGTTCGGATAAAAGATCGGCTATTCTTCTTCGGAGAAAAATCACCGATGCGTAACGCATTCTCCAGAAAAATTCTGAATTGTTTATTTCCTTTAAAATTAAAGTTCAGTTATGTAAAATATTTTTACCTGTATTCGATGATCAAAATGATTGCAAATCTATTGTTTAAGAAGAAGACTTCAAAATTTACGTTTTCTCTATTTGTTCGAGTTTAGATATGAGTCAAATGCATAACGATTCTTAATCAACTCTATCCATGACCGGTCAATTTAATATGGCAACAACTAAATTTACAATAGACTAAATTTACAATAACAGAGCGAAAGAAATTCATGAGAAGATTTTACCAAGATTTGGTGACATATTTCCTTGAATATATTTTTAATAGTTTCTTTTAATATTCATATACTTTTACTTCGATGTTTCTTTAAAACTTAAAAACGAGAAAGAATCTTAGATCTGTTTTTAGTTATGTTCAACTTTTGAAAATAGTGAAGGTATGAATCCAGTGGAATTTCAATTTATTTTGCGAAAAAGGAAGCTGTAACATCCTATCCCGGAAAAGTTCGAGTATCAGGTAAAGATTGAACCAGAATTTGAATGAAAATTTCACGAGAATAATCCTCGGTATTCAATTTACGATCACTTTTGATTTTTTCAAATATTTTTCAAGTATAACGCAAAAATTACTAGTAAAATGTAATTAAATTCTCTCTGACAAATCAAAGTTAAAAGTAATTTTTTATCAACTTTTGATAAAACAAAAATGAAATAGAACTTCCGGTTTTTAATAAGTAAGGTCAAGCACGCAGGTTCAAAATTCATTGTTAGAAATTGTCGACGTTATCAATCTAAGACATGAGACAATTGTCTCTCAACCAAGTTTAGTTAAGAGATCCAAATATTATTTAGATAAAATATAAGATATTTTTGTAACTATATATATTATATTTATATATATATATATATATATATATATATATATATATATATATATATATATATATATATATATATAATTCTATATACTCTTTTTTGCCTGTATACTCATTTCACCTATTTAGAAGAGAGTTTTATCTCTTTGGAGGTCTTTAAAAATTTCGCGAAAGAATTGTGGAAAATAAGTATTATTTCCTCTTCAATCCGTAATAATTCAGTAAATTCAGCTACTTATTTAGGTCATTAAACAAGTCTCACGTTATCCATCCATTTATAATGATCTATGCGGTGTCGTGTTTACAGCTTCCGATGGATTATGTTTTCCGCTAATTTGTACTCGCCTGCCCCTTCTTATATCCGTAAGATTATCGGATTCCATTATCATGCTCATTAAACAATATTTAATTGACATAATCGCGGAGTTATATATCATATTTTTATCGTCCAATTATCAGATTATATTACCAAGCCCATATAACAATATTTCATTGAGATATAGGTACTCGCTGAGTTATCATGTACTTTCTGTGGTATAATTCAAGTAATAAATAAACATGTGACAAATACAATGAAAAATTGATCGATTGCTAATACATTATATAAATAAATGGACCTATTATTGATACCAATTGTTTTATTTACCGCTTATTCAGTTCATGTTTTTAAAGTAATCATTTTGATTTCTTTTTTATTGAAATTATATAAATACATTTGATAAAATAAATAATGCAATGGAAATTAAGTCGATTATTCCATAAAAATATTATTTGTAAATAAAATTATATCAGAAGGGAATACTTAAAGCTAAAACTTTATATGTAAATGGTACAACCCCCTGTATACATACTCTTACAAAATGCAAGCTTTTAAAGTTTTACATATGAGTTTTTTTAATATTCATCCAAATTATACTACTTAATTTTATTGCGGATATTTTAAAATATTTTATTATTGGAAGCATCATGCTTTTATTGCTGATAAGCCGTGTACTTCTCTCCAATACGCACACACGTTACGTGAACGCGTTTTGGCATATCATTTGGTTCGAAGAGAAAAGTTAAAAATAAATTTTGTGAAAATTTACAGTTTTCACTTTTGGGAAGTATTATTAGCTGAGATTAGCAGAAAACATTTCTAAAATGGGTGGACGTTTTTATGTTTTTTGTGTTGACTTTACTGCTAACGGCTTATAGGAATTTTCAAAGTATAATTGGAGGAGATTGCATATTTGCAAGTAAAATGCGCTTTCAAATGCAAATTAAAAATACGCTTATGAAAAATATTACAAATGACTGCGCAGATCCTATTGTATTTAAAAACTCATAAAATAACTTATTTTGTAGCCGTGTGAGGCACAGCTACGACACTAGTGATTTTACGAGGAAATATCTTAAAGTACACACGTTAAAATATTAGTAAGCCGATGTTAATCATTGAAGTCAAAGCGAGTTTTGGTGATTAATGATATTAATCATCATACTATAACTAATACTTACTTCCATAAAATATTGTGTAATTTTTTCAAGTCAGGGGCAAAAGCTATTTTATATATATATATATATATATATATATATATATATATATATATACACATATAAAGTAGGTTAACAATAATACACAGAAAGGAAGAAATAATATTGGCAGCCAGTGGTTAGCAATTGAGAAGTTCCGTTCTCCGTGGTCGATAGTTGCAAAATAAAAAGTAATTGAGCAAATATCTTGAATCATATTTGATTTACCACCATCCAATAAGGAGTTCCATTGTTCATATCGGGAACGCGTCATCAGACTCAAAAATATACGATGGTATAGTTATTTTGCAAAGTAATAACTACCAGCAGCATTGAATCACATTTAATTTACTATCATCCATTAAAGAGTTCCATTGTTTGTCTTCAGAAATCCCCATCAGACTCTAACCTAGTCGACGGTGTAGTTATTTTAAAAAGTGAAATCTACTAGTGAAAATAGATAACAATAGATAATAACAAAGTAACAATAAATATATTCAATTAGTTAAATTAAAGTACATAAATTAATAAATAAAGTACAACAAAAACAAAAAACAATAAACAAAATCGGTCCATTCCGTAAAGAATTATCGCTGAACATATAAAAAAAAAAGTTTTCGACAAATCGAGAATCTCCTTCTTTTTTGCAGCTGGTTAAAAATATTATGAGTCTAGCGCGTGTGAAGAGTTTAGTTTATTCTTGTCTGTTTCACTCATAATACCAATTATAAAATTCAAAGCGAAACCTTTTTTAATAATTGGCAAAATATTAAATAATTGGAAACCCGCTGCTTTAAACACAAAGTTTTATATTTTAGTTTAAGCATCATTAAAGTATCCTAAATTGTGTGGTTAATAAAAATATGGTTGGGAAATTTATAAATATCATATTTCATCTAGATCAGTTCATTCGTATTTACGCTAGACCTTACGCTGTACGCACATAAAAAACAAAGTGGTACGCTCAAGCACAGAAGCAAGAGTTCAGAATAATTAAAGTACTATTAATTTTGTTGGTAATGAAAACAGCTGGCGAATTTATAAATATCAAATTTTATCTGTATCAGTCCACAGGTATTAATTAGCACTAGACCCTGTCCACACACAGAAAGTAAAAGTGAGAATTACACATCCATCCAGGTATTTTATTCGTAGTTGTTCGCAATTGAGCATCATTAAATTATCTTCAATTTTTAGCTTAATAGGACGCACCGAAGTACTTAATAAGATTTTACTTCATCAGTGCTAGTTTTATTTGTACTTAATATGATTTTACAATATAAAACATATTTTTGAAGTAAAACTTCTTTAAGCACACTTGACTTGGGGAGTAATCTGGTGAATGCGCGAAGAGTGTTACGAAAAGTGTGATCGGGCGAGGCGAACGGAAGTTGAGAGGGAGATATAAGTTAATGAAGACAGAAAGAGAGAGAGTTACGTTTCGTATATTACTGTAGGGATAAGAGAGAGAGGTGCGAGCACACATTTTCTTTCTCTCTTTCTCTCATAGCCAGTTATGTTTCGTATATCTAAGACACAGTGCAAGCATATTGTCTGTATCACACTGTAGGAGCAAGAGAGAGCAGTGCCCGCGCACATTTTTTTTCTCTTTTCCTCTCATAGCCAGTGCATGAAATATATATGTATGTATATATATATATATATATATATATACATATGTATATATATATATATATATATATATATATATATATATACACATTCGAGTTTGCTAGCGTAATTTCATTTCGTTCTTGAACAATTTTATATATTATTATTTTGTTCAATACATTAAATATTCTACGTTTAAAGTGAATAAAATTGTAAATTCATTGTAAAGTTCATATTTTGTGAATTTGAAGTTTTACTTCAGTCGTGTGGTCTAAAGCACACTCGTTACCCTCGTAGTTTAACAAGGTAAACTGATGAAAATATCTTTCATCTTGCAAAACAAGGATTACGGAACACATATGTGTGTTCCGTAATCCTTGTTTACGTGATGAAATATATATATGATTTTCAAAACGAAAAATATATTCTCCTTAAACGCAAGCACAAATATGTTCTTTTATGTTTTGACATTAGCTCCATTTAATAATTTTTTAGTATAATTTTTTTTCAATTTATAATTTATGATTTACCAATAGATTTCATGGTAAAATTGGAAAATTGGAAAAAAGGTACATTAAAGGAATTACTTCGATGTCTGTCCGTCTGTCATAGACGATTTTCTCGAAAACTATTTGATGTTTAATTTAAAAATTCGTCACAAGTATAAAGTATAGTGATCCAATTAAAGACGTGAAGCACAAAAGGTGAATTTTGATTCTGGGGTAATCCCCATTAGGGGTGTAAATTGAGAAATAAAAATATATTTTTAAGTTATCGTATAGGGTGTCGAATGAAAGCTTATTGAATCATAATATATATAATATTTGAAATTTTTATGTACTTTTTATAGATATATCATTTTTTTATAGATATATTAAATTTTATGAATATTGTGGGAAAAAACGCTACAAAATTGTCCGCCACACTTTTCAACCGAAAGGTCGCTCAGAAAAATTTGAAAATACAAGCAGTGTGTATGATTCTCTATAGCTTCGTAGGAGCATCCGAGCTCAGTTGCTAGCCAGTGTATCGTTAACCTGTTACCTTTTTCAATTAACAATTTTAACTTGTCGCTAACCAATTTCAGCAATCGATCACAGAGCGTGGTTAAACATTCAGAGAATGATCGCCGCTTCGATACTGTTGGAACCATCGTTTTGAAATAGTTTCAAATATTGCTTCAGGATTTACGCGTTGGCATATGTTACGCTTAGCTTCGGCAACAGAGAGACCAAATTGGTGCTCGTAGAATAGACAGTGTCTCACACGCGTCTTAATGCCGTCCATATTTCATGCGTGTTAACAGTGCAGCGTCTAGTTACTGCTTAATCAGTTAGAGTGTGCCCTTTATGTAACTTCGATAACGGAACCTTCCAGAAAGTTTCCTCGCTCTCTAAATAATTTTAAAAAACACTCAGTACTTTTTAACCATCCCAATAAATAAAAAATAAATATAAAATCTGCATTGAAGAATACTGTTATTATGATGCAAGCTAGCATTTTCCACGACATGGATTAATACACTTATATATTGAATATTACATGAGCTAAAATGTTTATTCATTCTCAAGACCCTTACTCCTTACCTCGATATCTTTAAATAATAGTAACTTTAAAGACATTAAAGTTACTATTATTTAAGAAACCTAGAAATTGTTCAAACTCAAGCTTCCGCCGGCCAGCGCGTGTATCGGTCGGCGCTTAATTCGAAGTTCACGCATGGTAATGAAAAATTTGTGACCAAATTTGAAATGTTATTATTTATTATTTGTTCGTTTCAAAACTAGAGTTATCTATTTTTACTTTACGAAATAAGTGTACTTTACTCCGTAATTAAAATAAATTAAATTACTTATATCATTCCAATTCTTCCTCCGTAGTTTATACAGGTTAGAACCGTCATAATGACCATGTTCTTATTTTTTATTGAAATCGGTAATTTAATTAAGGCGCATTTAAGAAAATTGGATTCAGTTTAGAATAATTGTAATTTCACATACCTAATGAAATTTTGGTCCTTATCCCTAATGATATTATAATGTTCAAAGATTCCATACAATACATAAACGTGCATATTTTTGTAAATTGTTTTTAAGTACTTTATTAAAGAAGGTTCTTAGCACTTTATTAAACATTTTATTACTTTATTAAAGACCATTCGTAAATTGCTCTTTAATACTTTATCACGTCACTATATCACTTTTTATTTTACTAAATGCTGAAATTACTTTCTTTTTAAGGTCTTTATAACTACATACCACTTCAAATGGCGCATGTATTTTCACCTCATTCGACAAATAACATTGAATGGCGTGAGATTGAATAGTGACCTAGCCGGCTACGGTACAGGATCTCCATGCCTGGTTCACGTATTTCCGTAGCGATTATTCAGAAAATCTCACACTAGCCTAGCACTGTTTGGGGATGCGCCGTCATGTTGATAAGTCAAATTTCTTATAAATGCTGACAGCACATCGTCAATAAAGTTTGCAATCGCTTCTCGTAACATACTCAAATCGAAATGCTTGTTAAGCAACTTTCGATTAAATAAGACCCTATAATCAGACTTCCAATTATTCCTGTCCACACATTTACATTAAATCTCACTTGACGGTGTCTCTAATTAAATTTGGATTAATGTAAGCCCAATAGTGTTTATTATGGATATTATAAAGTCTAACTCGCGTAAACAAAGCTTCATCTGTCCATAAGATGTTGTTGTTGATATTTTGTAGTAACCAATTGCAAAATTGTAATCGCGCCGGATCGTCAACATCATAAAGAGATTGCACGTGTTGAAAATGATACGAGTGCAACCCGGGCGAATTCAACAGTTTCCATATGTAATATCGACTCACCGAAATGTTGAACGGCATCATTCGTGATAGCAGGAGGATCACGTTAAAAAAACTGCTGTTAGAGCACTGCACCTTCAAATTCGACACTAATTGGGGTATTACCTCCTCGACCACTAGCGTGTGATGAAACAGTAAACTGTTAATAATATAATAGTATTTGATTAGCTGCTAAAATTGAGTACCGGTGGGGCACTCGTCCATGTCTTTGTAAAGGAGGTGCTCTTTCATTTTCGTACAACCATCGAGGACCGTATAAGCTTTTTCCGTACAAGATATAACATCGCACCATCTGGTAACATTCGCGATTGCTATACGTTTGCTGATTTTCATTGTCGGAATCGAATTTTATTGGTCGCGTATGCAACGTTCATACTTGATCAGATATAGACGCTACTGAACTACTAACTAGAAAATGTCGATATGTACGGCGCGGTGTAAAACAAGAAGGGCGGGCGCCGACGGAGAGCGTCTGCTGGTCTCCGCGGCCTTCTTTTGTCTTTTGCATCAGCGGCGGCATCAGACCTCTGATCCTTTAGGACAAGTAATATCATAGAGAAAAAAAAATTGTAAAAAAAATTAATATCTTTTTTTTTCAATATGATTTATTTGCCGATTCTTAGTCGCTCCTTAAATTATTGTCACTGACTGAACTATAATCCTGTATATGTGTATGTGTGTGTGTTATAACATACTTAGGAACTTAAAATATGGTAAGCAATGGATTTTGATACACCAAACTCACAGTTGTTTTGGATACTGAAATAAATTATATTACAATCAATATTAGCTATGAAGTTAATGCGATGTCAAGCACTGCTTTCATAAGGACTAAGTATATTGTTCCGATTGTTATCTGAATTAGTAATATATATATATATATATATATATATATATATATATATATATATATATATATATATATATATATATAATATAGCGGTCATAACATTTTGTACCAGATTAAATGTGAATATTAATTATTTTGTTATAATGATCGAAGAAAATTAATTATGATCAAATTATTATAATTAATTATTTACGACAAACAAATTAATTTAAGTAATTTGGGAAAAATCAAATATTAATTTCTTTACTAAAAAATCTAACAATATTAGATAATATATTTAAATAATTTAAGGCGTAATCTAATTAATAAAATGAAGGGTCTAACAGTATAAGAATATGAAAACTGCCCCAGCACAGCGCTAGCCTGAATACACATCGCTCTAGCTTGAATTAATTATTTAATGCAAAGTCACAGGAAATTTATATTGATGAAAAATAGTGGTAAAAAATGAAAATCAATATTATGTTAACTCGCTTGCGCGAGGAAAGATGGGTAGTATTTTTAAATTTTATGTATATATGTATTTGTTATAATTTATAACACTTTAATGTTTAAAGGTTTGCACGGAGTTTGATGTATCATTGCATTCTTTACAGTTTTGCTGGCGGGATAAGATTTAGATAAATGATTTAATTAGTATTTCTATATAGCGGATGCTGAGACCATTTTATACTATATAACTCATTCGTTTTAAATATTCATTAAATTATTCCTGTAAGATTTCTGCTAATAAATAATAAATATTTATTTTAACTGATGCATTGCAAATATTGCACTTGTACTCCATAAGAAAAGTTAAACGTCTAAGTTTTCAATCTTTCGAGTAATACGGATTCATCACTAAGTAATAGAATTGGCTAGTTTTATATTTCTGGCGAAGAAGTAGATATTTACGCTCACAAGCGGGAAAATATTGACTACCATATTGGATACAATCTAAATAATTATAATTCTTGATGGGTGGATGATAGTAACGATAATTGAGTTTAGATATTAAATTCGGTTGATCAAAATGAATTTTTATTGTAATAATGATTTTATATTTTTCCATCACCACTTTCCAAGTAATTAAATTTTCCTTTAATACGTTAATACGTAATAATAACAAATTACTCCTAATTTTTTTGTAGGTATCCCTTAAATTACCCTCAGTGATTATATTCACTGGTTTTTAACATTTACAAATGAGGGGATGAATTATGAAAGAAATATATATTATGTAGTTTACGTACGTTTAAGAACAGTTTCCATTTAGTGTTAACTTCCTCCAAGAGATTTGTATATAAGGCAACAGTAAATGAACAGTTCAAAGTTTTAAACTAAAAAAATATAATTTAATTTTTAATTTAAAAAGTTCAATTGATTTTTATACTTCTTTCATTTCCGTACACAATTTATTAATTTTAAAGAGATAAATCTATTTTTTTTAGTAATGAATTTAGTGTAATTTTATTGAAAAGTTTTTGCACGCAAGGACGCACGAACGCACGCATGTAGGCACGCATGCACGCATTCACGCTCGCAGGCGCTCACGCACGCACTAACACACGCACACACGAACGCAAGCAGACACGCACTTACGCACGCACGTCCGCTCGCATGCACGCTTGCATACAAGCACGCCCACACGCTTGCACGCACGCACGCATGCAGGCACGCACGCCCACCCGTTTGCCCGCCCGCACGATGCCCGCGGAGATATATCACATTTTTTGATATTATTTTCCCAAATATGTTGCATTAACGAAAATGTTTTTCCCGGCGTAAAAAAAATATTCAGCATCACAATGTATACAAATGTAGAGATATATTACATTTTCTGAAATTATTTTTCGAACAATAGTTAAAATCTACTCATACCTTTCATTTTAAAATTTTCTTGTAGCAATAGTTTTAGTACTATAAAGACCACAAAGCTTTGACGGACGAGTGAAGACGAGTGAAGTGGGACTAGACGAAGTTATTTATTATTTTACTACAAATCTCTTACAAGTATATTAAACCTGAATTTTTTGAGCTGCAGTTAATTACAAGAGCATACTAGCATCTAAATAAATATAAAAAAAATTTAAAGAGTATAAAAAAAATAAAAAAGAGACAAATAAAAAATTTAAAAAAATTTATATATAATATAATTTAAAAGAAAAAAAAATGTGTTTAAAAAATTTTAAAAAAATTTATAAATAAAAGGGGAGATATGTATAATTAATGGTATAACATTGTTCTATCAGATACCCTTGCTATTGTATAAATATTTTACTGAGAATAATATTTATTTAATTTTATTACATACACCGGAACATTTGCACTGTATAACCTCATAGAATAACATTAATTTAATTTATTACCCTCACTAAAATTCTTGTATATTGTATAACTTCCAAAAGTAAAAAAAAACTACACCGCTCCCCTACAATAAACCCAATAACGTAAACAGTGCGAAAACCCGCACAAACCCAGCTGCCGCTACTGTTTTGTGAAATATATAAATGCTGTTGTAAGTTCCTAAGAGTTAATCTTTGCTAATAGCCCATCTGAAGATGTTGTAATACAATGAAATATAGGTCGTGATAAAGAAATTGAAGAAAGTAGAAATAATACTACATCATGTAGTTTCATTTAATTATGATAAATCAGCTTGACATATCTTTTGCATTGGTTTGTGGAGTGTTTACCTATCCTGTGATTAAAACCAAGTCTTAATTTGAGAACGTGCTAATTCTCCGCATATCACTTTTACTAACTTTTCTTTACTTCCATAACCGTCTGTATATGACTATGGACTCTACTTTTGCTATATACATTTTCTTCTAACCTTAGACGCTTGGAGTGGTATTTGCTTCTTTATTAATTCTATTTCTTTTTTAAGCATAAAGACATTACCTGATAATGACGTTTTATGCAGATGATGTTACACGGTCGGATATGCTTTTAAACTATATTACGCTAATACAATGGGTAAAAAGGTACCACGATTTTGAATGATAAGTTTCCATTTTTCTTTCTCTGCATATTTCTCATTTAATTATTGTAATAAATTTAGATGTTTTTTAATTTAATCCTATGAATTTTGCTAATTGGTAACATATCCTTCAAAACGTAATGAAAACATTCACAAAAATAATATATTGCTTTATGATCGGCAGTTTTCAATAATATATTCCTATATTGTGATTTTAATGTGTTAATTTTAATACGTAGTAGTATTATTTATCAACCTTGCAAACAATCTTTATGAATAGTCAATATTTCTTCGAAACATTCTGTTGAAATTCTTTTCCTTTTGGTAAATACATATAACAAAACTCATCAGGAGGTAACACTGAAATGTTTTGAGAAGATATGATTTGAATATATTTTGTTTCAGATCCATCAAAAAACCTGCATTACTGATTACATTTCTATAAGGATCTTAAATACATTTTGTATTTTCTGGAAAAACTTGTTAGGCCATATGTTTTACTTGCCCGTTATCCCTTAGATGTTTTGAATATGTTGTAATAACTGGCTTTTAAAGGTCCTGGTGAAATTTATTTTGAGAAACAGAGAAAATATTTAAGTTTTGATGATTGAATATGTTCATTTTGTGAACAAGTTAACTATTCATTTATTACTTTTTTACAATAAGTAATCTATGGTTATAAGTTATGAAAAATATCCTCATTACATTATTCAAATCGTATAAAGCTTGTATTTGATTGTAACATCAAGTATTTTTTTACACAAAGTTTACCGACACTTCTAATGAAATTTCTAACGAAGTTTAGTTTGCAACGACCACTAGGTCCAGCTATCATAAAACTAATTATATGTCTCAAATGATACACATTAATTATAAACTACAATTTAATATTTGTAATGAATATATTTAAAGAACAATATATTAGTATATATAAATATGTGTGTATGTGTGCGTATGTGTGTTCGTGTATATATATATATATATATATATATATATATATATATATATATATATATGTGTGTGTGTAAGACTCTCATCGATCGCAGTCTTTTGTATAGTAATAGAGAATTTATTTTATACATTTCAATCTCATGATTAGTAGATAGAATTCGAATTAAACTAATAATATAAATATATTCAACTTAATGACAGATAAACACATATCTAAAGCTCATATAACAAATGCCACCTTAAGTAAACGAAGAACACGTTTAAGTAAAGATGTTCTTTTATCTCATTCAATGGCATTATTTACAACTAATACTAAAAATCCAACAAATCGAATGAAAGTTGAAGTACTCACAATACCACTGGTATTCAAAGTAAGACTCGATAATGATTTTCTGTGACAAATTCTACAGCATTGTAGATTTTATTGATAATAGTGCATTTAGTGGTAATCTAAAACAGAATCTATTTAATTACAAACTTTATAATATCGTATCATTTTATCTATATATAAATGAATATCAAGATCCCTTCAAATATTTTCAACCAAACTTTTTAGAAAACAATAATTATGCGTCATTACATCATACATTTTTTTCGGGGACTGGCATTAATTTTCTAAATGAAAGATTATTAGCTTTTGACTAACCTGGCTTATGAATAAATTTAATGTTACAATAGAATTTAATTAAACGTGGTAGTTTAAGAAGTGAAGTAAGTTTTGAGGAAAGTTGTAAAAATACAATTAACTTTATATTTTAGGTGAAGATTTATAATATAAGGGACCGCTGCTCTTTCTACCCTCTCTCTAACTTTGTCAATATGTAAATGATATACGGCCATCAAATTATTTTTGCTACACCTGCCAAATTTATACTGGACAATGTGTTTACATAATGCCATAAGTAAAATCTTATTAAAAATAATATATACACTTCATTGTTCAAATGTGTATAGAACTGGCATTGTGGTTTCTACTTATATTCAGCAAATTTATTTTTTAAAGTTATGGTAACATTTTTAATAGGACCGCCAAGCTCGATAATATTTATTTATAAGGATAAGTAAATAATTTCCCCAGTACAGCCAGGGGTAAAATAATTTATATCTCATGTTTCACTGCGCTGAAGTGTTACATATTTTTAGGACATAATCACCGATTTTTTTCAAATAAACACTGGGACATAAAAAATATGTAGAAGTTAACTTAATATCACAATAATAAAAAATAAATACCGCAAAATGTGAATAGATGGAACGAAGTGCATTTTAAATTAATGTATCATTGACATATTACGTCTGCGTGAATACGTTCCCTCTTAATAAAAAAATAAAACAGACTTGCAGCAGTAAAAGACAGTGATAAATATATAAATTTTACATATATCTAAGACCTTAATAAACTAAAGTAACTACTTAAATACTTTGAAAAGTAACTAAAGCAAGATTGACTACTGTTTAAATTAAGTCCAAATAGTCCTTTTTTGGAGTCCGAAGGTAGCAAATCGATTGCAATGCTTTTGATTTTCTATTTTATTTTAGTAGTTCAGGAGCCCAAAGGTAAAAGGCAAAACAGTAACGCAATTATACATTTGCCGGAAAATATATACTCACGGAATTCCCTCTACAATTTATGTTTCATTTCCCTCCACACCAACCTCCTCGTCGTAAATATTTCTCGCGGCCTTTCGCACTGTATATTCCACAGAATGAAATTTATTTATATTGACTGATTTATATTATCTTCACATGAATTTATTTTATCTCTCTAGAAATTTTGCACATTTTATATCGAAATCGACATGTGAAGATATTGGAAACATTCCTATTCCTTGGAAGTGCAAATAATGATCGTAAACTTTTATTCAGGGATGATAATTAATTTACAGTCTGCCAAACGAGACCCGCCTTTAGCTATTTATTTTATTTACATATTTGCAGTATAACTATCATACATAATAAAAATAGAAAGATCTGATTATCAGTTAAAAAAACAGACCCATTGTGGCTTAGAACGACATCTTAGACATTTGATGTTTAATATCCCGTTTCATTGGGATATAGTAAAATTGTTGTTCTAAATATATAATTAATAGGTTATTTAGTCAAATAAATCATTCCCGGTCGTTAGCGCCGCCCTTCTAGTGCTGGCAATTAAAAAATGAAGTGGAGGAGTCGCATTCCAGATATGACGCTTATTCTAATTATAATTATTAAAAACGCTAGTTACCTTATTTTCATTGCATTTAATATTGCAGGAGTTCAATACGTATATACGCATTAAAATATGATAAACCGCGTTTAGTAATTTTATGAATTATATAATCTATGGCGACTTTATCGCTCGCAACATTTTAATTTTAAATATTACTTGCTAAATTTCTAGCGTCTCTGAAAATGATGTATTTACTCTGTATTATAGTTGTATTAATGTGCATTTTATGACTTAAATATTCTGGTGTGGTTACCTAATTATTTTGTAAGTTAGGGAGTATATACATTTTTAATGAAAAATCACTCTAAGCAAAACATTTTAACCTGAAAGGAGATAAACTCGTTAATGCATGTATATAAATATATAAAGAAAAGTGTATATCCGAGAAAAAACATTTTTGTAAGAACTATGTTCCTGAGCAAACGGATGAAATTATCGGGGTTATTCTTAGCACAGTATACACACAGATACAGAATATTTCGAAGTACCGAAAGGAGGAACAAATTTAGAATTGAAAGAAGAAAAGCGAACAATATATTATTTAAGTGAGATTGGGTCAGTGAATATCACATAACAAGTGTTGTTTAGCTTGACGCCTACACACACTCATCAAGGCAGGTCTTTCAATTCTAACAAGAACTCGAATATTCTGAGTTCATTGTAATGTGATTTTTGCACTTTGGTGTTTTATTTTTGTGAAATATTAATATCTTTTGAATTTATTATATGTATATATATATATATATATATATATATATGTATATATATATATATATATATATATATATATATATATATTACATTATTCTTCCTTCTGTGGGTCTGAGTTATTGTCAATAAGTATTTTTGCTCAGAATAAAGATAACGTACATGTTAGTTTAAATGTTCTATTGAATCGCTATAACAGTCTGGAAAATTTTTGTGCATAATTTCTAAAGCTTGTGTGTTCAATTGTTACTGCGTAAACATTGATAAATTATTTCAAGGTCGTTAAGGAATATTCAAAAGCGCAAAACATAATTTTACCTGAACCGATACGTACAGGGAAAGTCTTGTACGTATTGGTTCAGTAGTTTTCATCGATCGTCTGGCAAATGAACAGAGAGGAATTCTAAAAATTTGCCTCACGATTCTACAGTAAACCTAATATGTTTGCAGACGGAGAAAAATAAGGACGTCTTACAATATGTAAAGTCGAGATAAGTATTGAACTAACCACGGAAATGTTTCATTCATCTAGGTTTTTTAGAGAAAGGAGACCGGCAAGAGTCCACATAGTATTGGACCCAGGTTTTAGAAGAAGAAAAATGACACTGTTATATAGAAAATATTAAAAAATAGAGAGAAATCGTGTATTTTTTTTGTGAAAAGTTAGGTTTTTTTGATAATAATTTGTAAATGTAATTTCTACGGAATTCTTTGAACCAGCGATATAAAACAAAGTGCAAATTTTGTGTGATTATCTTTTGTAATCGTTTCTAAAATGTTATTTATTTTGTATTCTATTAGATTTTTTTTTGTTATTTTTATTTCCAATTAACAATTCTTGATATTTTGAAAATATAATATGGGCACATTTACGAAGATAACTTTCCTTTGTTTCCTATTACGGTAATAAATTGGATTCTATTTCTTACTCTTTCCTGATTGTCAATTACTGAATTGTTTGTTTTTTTTTACATTCTAAAACATTCCACCATTTTTAAGAATTATGTTTCATGTTTCTCTGTAATGTCGAGTTCATTTTTGCCGGTCTCTTTTATTACGGCTTGCAGGTCTTCTATAACTCTGTTCAAAGCATTTAAACTATTAACTTGAATATGAGGCGAGAAAGCGCAAAATTCGTTTTCTTTCCTAACATTAAAATTTCTGGCCGACAAAAACGTTACGGTGTACTCTCATAAATTTGATTCACAGGATATGATATTGTACAACTTCTCATTATTTCAAGAAATTAAAATGACCATAAGAAGCAAACAAATTTATTGACTGAGGGCTTTCAGGCATACAGTATTTTGTTTTATAGCTTTAGCCCCCGAAATTACATCCTTCAAAAATTATGTAATGAACTGATTTTTTACCCTTATTTTTTTTACTCCCTTTACCGGTATTTATTATATATATATATATATATATATATATATATATATATATATATATATATATATATATATATATATATATTATAAATACCGGTGTAACACTTATAACAGATTCCTTTTTTCTCTCTGACGCGTTTGTCTATGCGCTGATATTATTACATAAATACAATAACGTCAATACGTAGGCTATATCGCCCCACATTTATATACGCTAATATATGCGCTTCAATAATTGGCTTTATATTTATATGAGAAAAATCCTGACTTTTTCGTCAACGCGTGTGGATACCATTAAAATAGTCATACAGTTTTGAATTACACTGAAATAATTAAAGTATGTATGTGTGCGTACCTTGGGGTTATTGACAAAAAGTCATTTTAGTTCGTTTGTCCTTATTGGATTTGAAATGAATATGAGATGTTTCTAGTGTTAACGTAGGCTTATAAATAAAATTATTACACAACATATGAACAAATTATTAATAGTATGCCAAAATTATCTATTTGAATATTTCTCCTAAATAACCATATAATATTTTACTGCACTTTTCATTAAAGCTAGTATATTCTAATCATTTTCATTTGAAATTTAGAACTTGATTAGTTTTTGAATTGTCTTCAAATTTACATTTTCTAAACATTAAATGATATTTATAGAAATCTGTAAACTTTTAAGCTTAGTCAAGAAATTTGCATGATAATTATTACCTGATAATAATAATAATGAAACAGGTGATTTCCCGCTTGAAAAACACATACTTTGTTACAACGTTTTTACGTTTTATCAAGGAAGAGTTAACAAAGATATATTTTACCTTTCCCAAGTAAGAGCTCGATAACCAATACAAAGCAAATGCTATTATCCCTCGTCTGCCTAAGGGTAAAAATAAAGAGCATCATAGGAAAGGGATACAATAAAGAGTGGTGAACATGTTGTTTACAGGTCTGTGCTGCTAATGTGCCTTAAATTACGATAATCTTGCGCATTGTACGTGTTAATCTCTCATTTTTAGATATATTTGTCTCAATGAGAACAATAAATTTATGATTACTTCGCGGTCAGAGAAATCTTGAATTTGTTTTCGCCTTGCGCGATGTACTAAGAAAATAACTGTTTCACAATATACAGTATGATAACAGCGAAGGGTATTATGTTTCATTAATACAAATGTAAAATACGGTACAGTCTGCACGTGAATGAGAGTTGTCATGATATTTAATAATAAAATGGAGCGTCACTGAATTGTTAGTTCCAACAATTTTCAAAATTGTTTATTTTTTATTTCAAATATTTAAAGATTTTTTAGCGATATTCCATACAAACATTTGAAAACATTTACTCCAAACTATCAACGGGAATACCTTAAAGCAAAAATTAGAAAACGGAAAGGTTGATGGGACGAGGAAAGTGACCCTTTGAAAGGTAAAAGTTGTCCGAAATTAAACTTGTGTTTTGTTTATTACTTATGTGAACTGCGAGAGAAATAATAACTTTAGAACGAAAGTAACCATTATCCCTTAAGATATAGTTATACTATAAACAAAGCGATTTTAGATAAACCGTCGTCTTAACATTTTAATTTCGTTAACTACTCTGATATTTAAAAAAGACTATTGGTATTTTAATATGGTAATTGATTAGAGGCGTAGATGCGGGAGATTTTATTGTTACCGAGCAAGCAGTGAAATACGACACTGAATTTTGAATCGACTACAAGTACCCTAATGTATTATTAATATTTGGGTTACATCATTTTATAAAGATTTTATATTCATTTATATCATTTTAAATAATGTTTAAGCCATGTCAGTGAGCTATTTGATGAATTTTGCTTAATACGTCTGATCAGAATATTGAAACCGGCATTAAGACTGATGTGAAATTATTTTGGACCTAAATGAGATACGTAATGACTGGCTATAGACAGTGAGAAGAAAAAAAGAAAATTAAACGTTCCCTACGTTTAATTTTCTTTTTCTTAAAATAAATATTAAGACCTACTTCACTTCAATAAATAAAACAGAATACGATTTATAATGAAATCAGTGGGAGTGCATTAGCAGAGAATTTAGCATTCGTTTCGTTAACTTCATTTAGCATACTGACTTAGATAAAAACTCATCATCCTCATCATAAAAAAACCATCACTTAAAATAAATATGTTTTGAGAAATTTTCCCCATGCATAAATTGTATTTTCTCAGAAGTTTAGGGCAGGCAAATTATTCAGAATGTCCTTATTGTAGAATATTTTTAATTTTGCAAATAAAAATTTTTAAAAATAATAAAAATTTAGTATGTTTGAAAGTTACAAGTGTAAAAAATGAGAATGGAGTAATAAAAGGATCAAAGATCAATTTAAACCAAAGGATCATTAATTAATTTTTAGTTCACAATTAAATGAAACTATGTGATGTAGTATTATTTCTACTTTCTTTGAGTTCTTTACCACGACCTAGTTTCATTGTATTATAACATCTTTAGGTGGCTTATTAGCAAAAATTCTCCTTACTACTATTGCATTTGAACATAAGTAACCGAAATATTCTTGGTCGTTTAGATACAAAACTTGTTTGTAGATTAATTTTGTTGTAGTAGGCAAAGATGCGTCTAATTAAGTTTTTGTAAATCAGAATCTTTGTTTTTCTACTGGTGAAGCTAGACTTAAAGTACTTTTTTGGACCGAAAAAACTACTGTTTGTGGCTACTGTGGCCCTACTACGGTTCCTAGGCATGATATCATTGAAAGTATTAACTTGTGATTGAAGTATTTAACGTTGCTAACGGTTTCAAATTTGTAATTCCCAATTTCAAAATAAGGGCTGCTATAATTGGTACAGGTCATATACTTAATTTTATTTTGGTTGATTTCAAGATGCATTATGCACACTCTAGTGATGCAAAAGCCTCTCTAAGTGCCTCAGAAGTTCGTGCGACAATGTCAATGTCGTCAGCGAATGCGAAAACTTGAACAGATTAGTTAAAGATTGTACCACGGGTACTTATGTACGAGTCTTCCACAATCTTTTGGAGGGCAATATTAAAGAGAAAGCAGGCCAGTGCATTCCCTTGTATGAGTCCATCCGAAACAACAATGGACCCTGAGAGATTATTCTAAACTTTGACCCTATTTTTTGTTTCCGTTAGAGTAATAGTTTTCAAATTTATAAGTGTTTCAGGTAATGAAAACCCTCTCATGGCTTCAATGAATAGTTTTCTGTTTAATGAATCATATGCAGTCTTGAAATCAACAAAGAGATAGTGTGTTGTTATGCTGAATTCATTATTTTTTTCCAGGATTTGCCTCTTCCTCCTTTGATGAGTTCCGAAGGAATCTGGTCCTGAAGCTTTGTGTTTCTTGAGTTATTTAATTAATTTTTTAACTTCTGCAAAGAATTTTAATACTACACGTGCAAAAAATGTGTCGATAATAGAAGATTAAAAAAATAAAAATAAGAAATTGGAAAGTATTAAAAAGGTAAATAAAATTGCGTAAACCTCAACCTCACTTAATAATAAACATAAACGAAAATGTTTCATTCTGCCAATCTTAAAAATTAATGGAGTCTTTAGTTAATGTTACCCACTTTTTAAAAATAGCAATTCGTGCTTGTATTTATTATCCATTTTTACTTATTTACACTCTGGGTCTTGTGAGTTTGTATTTTCAGGGAAGACGAAATACTTGTGAGATCATCCACCTGTCTATTTATCACAATTGATTTTCACAGAAAGATACAACGTGCACACTTGAAATGGACACAGCGATATATCTTATTGACCTACAAATTTGATACTAACTTTTTTAATGTGACAAGACTTTAAAAAAAATTAAGTACCCATTTTTTACTTGGCATATCATGTGGTGTATGTCATAGAAAAGAGTTTGCAATGAGAAATAGAAAATGTAATTTTTTATTTTTAAATAACTTATCTAAAAATATTTTAAAAATATGTGAAAACAGGATATCCACCACTTTTTCCGAAAATACTGAACGTAAAATCATAAAAAACAGGGTTGGTAAAATCTCACTAAAAGATTACAGAATCAATTTACACGATAACGCTTGATATTATAATTTGAAGTGTGCACATGCTTTTTACGCCTGTGAAAGATTTAATAGGACATATATTTACGTTGGGAAAAATTACTTTTGAACATAAGTTTAAATAATTTATTAGAAATACTATGTACCCTCTTAAACGTTTGAAAGTGTCTAAATGGGTACGGAACCTGTCCAGAGCGAACTCGACACCTGTCAAACTTTTTAATATAAATTCTTGTTTGTATTTACAATTATTTTTTTTATGATTTTTATTATTCTTTTTAATTTCTTGAACTTATTAGACAACAAAATTGTCATTGCTGCTAAAACGCCTTTGTTCCCAATTATTAGGGAGTCCTAAAAGATATGCTTCAATAAATAAAGATTTCAAAATCAATTTTTAAAATTCATATAGTTCAGAATTTTTGTTAATATGATTGATATTAGTCAGCTAGACGTTATATTTTAATACTATATAAATTGCTTTTTTTTCTCATATTTCGCTTTTATTATTAATATCTTTATTTATATATTTATTAAGTTTCTTTTTATAAATTGAAAGTGAAAGTAGTCGAAAACTTTTAGCAATACAAAATATACAGGTATTTATTGCGACTTAATTTTTTTTCAAAAAGATTTTTGTTATGAAATAATAGCACTTATAATTTATTTTTCAAAAACGTTTTTCATGTATATTTTTTCATTCAAAATTGTTTAACAAAACTTTTGTTAATTAGAAAATTAACAGGATTACGCGATATTTATACGTCCATCTATTCAATTTTAAGTAAAAATGAATCAGAAAATTAATCAGAATAATTCGAAATTTAAACGTCCATGTATTGGACACAACGCGTTAGTCGTCAACGTTATTGACATTACTAATTTCATCTATGAATTGCAGTACTTTCTATTGGCTAATTTTTATGGAAATATACTGGTCGCTCGTTAATGAGAAATGTTAATTGGTTAACTTAAAAAACACAAAACAAGATGGGTTACCTGACAAAAATGTGTATGATTGGCTATAAAGTCATGTGATGTCATGATGTCGTCTTGTCAAATGTTTCAATCTTTTAAAGTACTCAAATTTAATTTATTTTGCGTTGAAGTTTTTGTAACTTTTAATTTATATTTTTTTAATTTCAAGTTCATGAATTGTCAGTTACAACTGCATGGCATAGTTTACATAATAATCATATCACAATGTAAAAAATCGAGAAATTTATACACGTAATTCCTGTTTTAAGGTAACACATTGCGCTTAACTGTTTTCTTCATTCCTTTCTATATTAAACGGGTAGGTGTAAACTCGTATCACCGTGTGACTTAACGGACGCTCAGAAAAAATACAGCTTTATTTTCCTGGTGCTTCATACAGCTAATGTGTTCAGAATGCAATTAGTTCAATGGCACATAAAACTACTGAAGGAAACCGCCTAGATTAGTGACTGTGACTACACTGGCATTATTAGTTACATCTTGATAGTTGTACAACATATATACATTCTACACATACATTCTACATATATTGACAAAGTCGTATATCAATTAGATTAGTACTTTCTGCGTTATTAAAAAAAAATAAATACGAAAACAACAAACAAAAAACAGCAAACTTTACTCGTAGTGTTAGTGGTAGAAAAGTATAAGTAAAATATATGGACAGTGTAAGTACATATTTTATTCGATATAGTTATATCTAATCTAAAGGAAAATTTTACGTTCACAAAATTAAAATAACACGATAATTATTTCAGCATAGTGTTTATATTTTTTGGCAAATAAATGTAACCTAGAAAATATTCAAGAACAGTTTACGGGCAAAAAATTACAATCTAACTGTTTCAATTTATCTACATAGACCGGGTCAAAGGCGAGTGCTCCCGGACACACCGTATTTAAAAATTCGTAAAAAATAGATAATACCGTTTTTCTCCAATTTTTCTTTCTATTATTGCATACTTCTTTGTATTTTCAACGTTTTGATGTAATAACGGTGTTTGCTGTAAGTTGAAAAAAACTTAATTAAATATCACTTATAAGTGTGAAAACGTGGTCTATGGTTTTTTTTGTTGAAAAATCCTGGCAAACGCCAGTTATCTGGGAGATTGTTACCGTAAATACCAATGTAATATTTATGTTATCGTTTGGTGACTATTGAAATTGTGGTGAAACTAGTTTACTCGTAATATATTTAAGAACACTTTATGTATTAAATATTCTGAGGGAAATTATATTTATTGTAAAAGAAGTTTATTTTGGGCAAAATAAGAATACAAGATATTGTATTAGTACAAGTGACATTATTATAAAAGTAAATTATCGGCCTATTACGTGTATGTTTACAGATTTATTAAAATGTTTGTTGTAGACAACGCGGTGTCGCCAAGTTGCCTGCTACCTGGTCGGTGCTGTGCTCCTATTGGGTGCTGCGCTAAATTGCCTCGTAATTGTATATATATATATATATATATATATACATATATATATATATATATATATATATATATATATATATGTATATATGTATATATATATATATATATATATATATATATATATATATGTATATATATATATATATATATATATATATATATATATATATACATATTAAATTTCCTTAGACCGCATATTTTTGCGATCACTTCTTCGATCTTGCGATCAGTTCTAACAGCATATTATGAAGGTGAGACCTCTATGTATCTAATCCATCACATCATTTTACATTCATCTAGATATTTTCTTAACAATTTTCGTTGACATGTATATATTTAATATTCAAATGTAATTATTAGTGAACGCATGGTATATCGATAAAATTACTTTTAACGTAAACATTATATGTTTTGACATATATTAAACAAACATCTAAAAATAGAAATAAACTTATTAAGTTAAGAAAAACTCTAATTTTGATGCTTTTCCCAGTTCATTTAAGTCGCATAAAAGTCTTTAGTTTATATCATTAAGGGTTTAATGTTAATTGCAATTATTAATATCATTTTCACAAATAGAAAAAAAGCTATTTGCCTATTATTTTATGATATGGTAGTTGACATATAAAATGTCGATGAAATTCGCTGATTTTTTATATTTTATTCAAGAAACTAATGAGTTGAAAACATAAAAATAGGCGTGTTTCTTGAGTTAGTAGATTGTTTGCCATTCTTGATTGTCTGTTTAACGATGAAATAATAGACAAATATGTATAACAGAAGATATGAATGTTAGTGTATGTTAATTATCTAAGGAATGTTTATATTAAAAGTAATTTTTAGTAGGCACCGTGAGAGCTCATTCAAATTTTGACTGTGTAGCGCTACCATCATTTCCTCCCCATACTTTATTTTTATATCCTTTGCTTCAGCTGTATAAACCCTTTCATAATAGTTAAGTTCCAAAATTTATACACTTTTCCTTATTTTGCAATCATAATTTTGAAAAACTACTATAATCATCAAGTGCGTTCCCTGGTCGAGTCACCCTTGTGTGTATTATTAGATATATATTTGATAATAAAGTAAGAGAGAAATATTTTTAAAAAGGTATTATCAATTAATTTATTTGGAAATATAAAATTCAACAGAATTACAACTGATATTCACAGCATCTTCTAGTGACGAAGGTCAGTTTGTTGCTTCTGATAGTGAGCGTTACTATGTTCCCTTAGTTGAAGAGGACAGATCGATTGTTTCTGATATTGAGTCAGCAGGTGAAATTAACATGAAAGCATTGAAGAGGAATCGTATCGGGAAAGATGGAATTCATTGGCATATTGATCCACGTTCAAGAACATAAACAAGTAATAAAATATTATTCGTTAACAGGGCGGGACTGCACTTTTTTGCAAACGAGACACCCCAAGGGAAATTTTGAAACTTATTTTGTCCAATGAAATAATAGACATAATTAGCACATATTAGTCATATAATAGACATATTACAATGAAAACATAGATACGACATAATTTTGTGGGAAAATAATCAAAAGGGTACATAGTTTATTGAAGTATACGAAAAAAAGCTGATGGAAAATTACCCAGATATTAGTAAGCGACCAAAAGTTGATATGTTCAAACCATTCACAGAACAAGAAATGGTGCTTTTTTTGGCATTCTTGTTGGTAATAGAGTACAGAGTTCTAATAGAAATCACTTTACTGAATTGTAGAAATCTGATCCCTTACGAATATTTTGAATTGCAACGTCGAATGATAGATTTAATTGATATTACGCTTCTTGATTTTTCTCGTCATAAACATTTTTCAACTGACAAAGGAGCCATTTCACGTTTCACATTTCAATTTGTATAAAATTTGTAGACCACATGAATGCATTACCGTTTATGAACATCGTGCTATATGCATATTGTGGGCTGAGTATTTGGACAAATCCGTGGCATTTAGCACTTTTTTACAATATCATTGAATTGTAACTTTGATAGTATGTGTCATTTACATGGCGAATAATCCGTAATTCGTTTCAAGTAATAGACGTAGAAAGGTTTTGAGGACATTGACTTACAACCGTGTCGTGAAAATATAGAACTAAGATCGATCCCTTCGATTGTAATATCAAAATTACACGTCAGATCTGCAATGTACCACGTGTTTGACTATGAATTCCAATATGTAACAACTGCTTCCAGAGTTGTAATAATTCTATACAAACAAAGAATTTGTATTTTTTTTTCAATAAAGCATTTTGATAATTATCTAATATTGTATTTTTGGTACTTCCCGTACGAAATTCGAAATACTTTTCCAATACCATACAAACTATAAAGTGGTAACCGGGTACCTTTTCACACTTTTATGCATTTAAAAATGTTTTGGTTTCCTTAAACTTTTATGAACAGTTGGCTGGGTCGAAAAATTAAAAAAATATGATTTAGAAAAAGTTAAGCCATTTCAAAAAGCTAGGAGTACAATATACTTTTTTATATTTGAAAACGGAAAAGTTACCCGAGTGCCTAGTAACTCACATAAGCGTTAACAATAAAATTATATACGTATTGATATAAAATATATAAATATATATATATATATATATATATATATATAAATATATATATGTATATATACATATATATATATATATATATACACACACATATATATATATATATATATATATATATATATATATATATATATATTGAAAGTAATGGATGCTAATGTTTGTTATCTGACTGTTTATGTTCAAATTAATTATGGTAAGCGCCGTGGGTTTATTCAAATTTTTTCTTACTGGTCGCTATTATACGATGCTTTCGTATCCTTCGGTACTTTAAAAATGCATTTTTTTTAATCAGCTGTCATAATAGGATTTGTAAAAATCCATCACATTTGAGATCAACCGTCATAATTTTACGAAAACTCAAAAAAACAGCTTTGAGGAATATATTTCAGTTCCGAAAAAGTATGTTTTCTTTCGGCATTTTTGTGAATTTGCAATAAACCACCTATTGAAACGTAATTTTAAGACAAGACAGGTAAATTTAGGCTTTCATAAATCCATTACAATTTCAGGCTTTGTATAAATCCATTACAACTGAATTAAGGTAAATCAACTGCCGTCATTTTACAAAAACGCGAAAAAATGTTTCGTAAATCACGCTATACTCAAGCTTACACAAACGCAGACGTAGAGGGTGTACAGCGACCAAACGAGCAAGTAGTTGCCGAAGAAATTTCTATTTTTAAAAAGACAGCTATAGTTTATGTTTTAGTAAATGACGATTCTTGAAAATGTTTGTAGGCCTATGTATTATGTCCACTATAGGTTAAAAATTCAAGGAGAAATTTTTGTGGGATAAATACCTAAAAATTAAATAATATATAATAAAAAGTTATGAAATTCAACCGAATACCATAAAAATACCATTCACCCAAATACCTTGGATATCCATTTCACAAAAATAACTAACAAACAAGAAAAACAAACCTGATGAGCCACTGATATCAAGAGCACGATTAATGATGCGTTAATTTTCGTAGTCAATAAGCAAGTACAAATTAAATCAAATAAGTTATAGGTTCATATTACTAAGTAGTTTGTTCTTCAGTGTATCGATATTTATGACCTATGGCAGTAATAGTGTGTCACACATGTACGTAAGCACGCAATCACACATACAGACACACACATTAGGCATGCATAAGCACGCGAACGCATACATACACATTGTTGTGTTTTATAGTATGTTACTTTATTAGGATTAAACGTTTTAAATTCAGTGCGCTTTTGACATAAATATACATATTTATCAGAAAAATGTTAATGAATTATCACCTCGCACAAAAAGTATCTGAAAAATCAAAGCAGAACAAATTATTTTGTTTCTTAATGTCATAACTGAAAAAAAATATAAAGACTACTCTTGTTGCAATAAAATCATATTATTTGTTTACGAAATATTATTTAGTAAAGAAAGGAACTAAATAAAAAAAGGCTATCTTGATTAGTGTATGAATTTTAATTAATATGGGGGACACATTAGCATTCTCATTAATTACAAAAAACTGTCAATGGAAATGTTATTTAAAACTAACACAAATTTGCTAAACTTTGGATACATAGAAGAATGATTGGGTACGTCTTTCTTTGCTTTACCAAGAATAAATTGAATCATTTCATTATCGGATTGAATTATGATTGTCCAAAATATTCCGAAATTTTAGAGTAAAATTGGTTACTACAAATTAGTTTTATTAACCATTGTTAGGTACATTTGGTTTTTTTCCTTTTTATGTAATTCTTTGTCTAAATATACAACAGAACAACAAGCGAAATTACATGTAAAATAAAGATTACGTTAGCTGGCCAAGTAGTGTGTAAATATATTTATTTGACATTTTTGCTAGTGTTAAATATCACCTTATCGATAATTTTGTACCGAATTATATATTCGAATATTATGAAAAATTGGACTTAGTATTGTTGAATATAATGTTATACCGATAGAAATTTACCGATAGGCCTTGCTCTTTATAAAGTTCCAACTACTTCAAACTAGGAACTTTATAATTTCATCATGTCTATTCCTCTTCTGAACAAAAAAACGTAACGCAGTAATTAAATCATTTTTAAATATTTTAAGATAACATATATTTTTGAGGTTTATGTGTTTAATCAATTCAAAGACAGGATCATTTTTGAGGTACCCTTCTAAGGTCTTGTGATAGATTCTTTTCGCCTACAGCATCGAATGGGTTATCAGTGGATAATTTTGTTTTTTCAAAATCCTCTCTTCTTCCATCGTAATAATCAGACCTTAACAATTACTTCAGATGTTTTATAGAATAATATTTTAAATAAAATATTAAGTTCAAATAAATTCAAAATAAATTTGGTACACATATTTTTTAAAACTTAATAAAATATGTTTATTTAACATTTTTTAATGATTTTTCCATCAAAAAAATAATAGTTTGTTTGAAATTATGAAGTAATTTAAATTATAATAAATAATTATAAAAATTTAATTTAACACTTGAAAAGGAAATATTTTGAAAAATGGTTACTCTACTATTTCCAATTAACATTTTTCATAATTATGTTAACTTAACTAAATCAGTTAGTTAACACTTTAAATTTGGCAATATTTATATTTAAAATAACTATTTATTAAACTCCTATAAATAAGATGCAATAAATGAAATTTTGTTTAAACGAATAAAAAATTATCTTCAAATAATTTAAAGTTACTTATAGTTAAATAATTTTAATTTTATAATAGTTTTGTTTTAAAAAATTTTAATTACTTGTTTAATAGTATTCTACTTATAATAAAATAAATTACCACTTTTTTTTTAATGTAACAAAATGTTTTTAATGTAAACGAAATGATTAAATACAATTTTAGTTTGTCCTTGATCTTATTAAACTTTTTTTTTCACTGTTAAATATTCGAAGTAACAATTAAAAATTGTTAGGGTTAATTATATCGTGAAAACCTTTGTAATCTATTTAAGATATACAAAGGTTATCACATCGATATCAACGTCAATATTATAGTAAATTTACTCATACATTACCAATTCCACTTAGGCCACGCGGAAGTCTGTGGGTGAAAGTGATATTTTATATAGAGAGATAAAATACCAAAGATAGTATGAAGTCATTTTCTACTTATTTAATATACTACAAGTTTAGATTTGCCATTATTGATACAGAATATTTGTAGTCTATTTTGTGTCAAAGTTTTAAAAAGAGGCCGGATGTGTATTAAAAAGCCGTAAAGTAGTTATTTCGCTGTAATATATATTTCTTGAAATTTCTGATGTAAGTTAAACGCAATAATTTTAATTAAAAATGTTAGTCAGTGCTAATTTTTATTATGTTTTCAGATGTTCATATGCGCAATGGAGAAATTACCGCAGAAGGAATAAGGGGAGCATATTGTAGTGGGTAGTTAAAAATATTAATGCATGACTTTAAATAAATAACTAAGACGACAGACATTTTTAACATGGACACGAAAATAATATATTTAATGTTATGTGCATAATATTGATGGGTATATACTGATGAATATATATTATAATACTGATGATTATATTACAAATTGCTGATAAATACGTCTGCATATGATAAGATATTACGTTATTAGACCAAATTTATCAATTATTGGCCGAATAAAAAATTTGTAAGGATCAAATTTATCAATTACTGGCTGAATAAAAAATATTTCAAAGTGAAAAAAAACAATTCTATAATTTTCGACAACAATTTAGGTATATGAAAGTATCGCTTGGTTATCAAGTACCAAAAAATGTAGGTAATAATGGATATCTATGGTACGGTCAGTATTAACCTATTATCTAATATTAATATTTCTTTACACGTCTTATATTAAGTAATAAAATTCATAGTTAATATAAAATCTATTTATAATTTTCAGTACAACAAACAAATTTTGGACTATGTTTGAAAAAAAAATTATCACTATATTGTGCCAAAAAATAGCAATAGCGCAATTAAAGACATGCGAGTAACATATCCACTACTGAGTTACCGGTTTGCGCATTTATTGATAAAGCATAAATAAAGCAATTGTATTATTAGCTCGATTATTATCAATATAAAACAATTACCGTAAAATACTGATTTGGATTATTTACCTCAATGAATGCAATCAACTCTCAACTAGCCCATAGAAGAAATATTAAAATTTCATATTGTACAAAATTTCATATTGCATAATAGGCGGTCAGAAAGATTATTTCGCAATCAATATATATGTTGCTCTAAACAGAGAAAATTATGTTACTTTAGGAGCGCAAGCATTGCAAAATACAGTAAAGCCTACTTTTAATTTAATATTTGATTTTTACATTAACCTTCGTTTTTATGCAGCATCAGATAGAATGGGAATTAAAATGTTCAGATGGCAAGACGCGCTTTGACATCCGGCCAGCTTCGGGAATTGTTGGATTTTTCCAACTTAATTCCCCATTTGGCCAGCTTCATTATATCCTCGTCTCTTTCCGAGTTAATACGGCAAGCTTGGCTTCTTGTTTGCCATTTTGCTAGCTTCGCGTCTTCTCGGCTCTTACCGGCTTAATTCGGCCAGCTTGTTTATGTTGGTGTATTGTATCAAACTGTCTTGAAATGTTAAAAGAGTAACATAAATATATTTGGGTTCGTTCAGTATTTGAATCCGGGACCTCCTGCACACTAAGCGAAAATCGTACCCCTAGACAAAAGAACCGTGGTTTTGATTCTTAAAATTTAGATATAAAAGGCTGAGCTCATTTTTTTCCATAAAATTATTTTTAATTATGATTATATTTATATATTCTTGGCAATACTTTTCGATAAATGGCTTTATACTGAATCTATGGTTCGAATTTAAGTGTGTGCTATTTTTATCGAACTTATTTTGTTCTGGTGAACATTTATGAAATTTAGATGGCCAGCTTCGCGTTTTGTCGGCTCTTTTCAACTTAATTCGGCCAGCTCGTTTATATCTGGGTATAGCGTTAAACTTTCTTAAACCGTAAAAAGAGTTACATAAATATAGTTCGGTTTATCTGGGATGGGATCCGGGTCCTCCCACACCCTAAGCAAAAATCATACATCAAAAAACCTTTGTTCTGGTAATTGAAATTGTGGTTAAGGTTATTTTTTTAAATAAAACTATATTTAATTATAAAATATTTCTGGTAATATTTATGATAGACTGAATTCATGGTTCTAATCTATGTTTGGGCTACTTTTTATCGGGTTTATTTGGATCCGAGGAATAGTTAAAAAATCTAAACGTTTAAAATTCGTTTACCGGAATATATAATATAATATACAATGCAGTTTGCAGTAAAGGATTTTGATTAAATATTTCTTTACTTTCACCTACCAATTATGCCGTGCACACGAATCTTTAAAATTTGTTTTTATTTTATGAGAGTATTGTGGGTGATGTGGGTGTTTTTATTAACTATAAAAAAAACATTGTTTACCAAAAATTATAATTGCTGTAAAATGGAAACCTGAAATTCACTACAAAAATTCAACAAGACAAATATTAACTCTGAACTGAGTCATAAAGCAATATATCAACTCTGTTCTTCACGATACATTTAAACATATATGTATCTTAGATATTGTAATTATCTTACCCGACAATATCCGACGCGTCTCCGTACAATTTAGATATTATTAAGGAGTCATATGCTGGGATCACGTGAACGAATATACCACCATCCCATTGTTATATAGCTATGTGTCACAGTTAACGGTTTACATCATAAATCGGAGCTCGGTATCTCTACAGATCTGAACTTTCAATAACTGTAAAATTGATGGATATTTGTTAGGTTATATATTAACATATCTCATAAAATAGACATAAATATTTTACACGTGACGACACAATAGTTGTTAAAGCAGACATTACTTGAATTTAAGTATAATCAAACAACATTTTTACTAGAAAATAAATGGCATAAGTCAGTCACTGAAGAAAACCTACATGTTATTGTATTCCTTTCGTAACAATAATAACAATTAATGATTTTGAGGTTAGAACTAATGGAGTTTGCTGAATAATTTTAAATGTAAATATTAAGTGCATCTTTATACATTTCATGTTTTAAAACTATTCAAAACAACCATTCCATTTTCTGGATTTTTAAATAACACCAAAGTTTATTTCCTGCATAAATTAAGTTCCCGGCTATTTAACTTTATTTTTATTTTTTTATTATTATTCTCAATGAGGAATAGTAATGATAGTAGTCTACGATAGCACAGCTAATGATGTATGTGTTATGTACACAGGTTAAATTATAGCTGCTATCATAGTAATATTAAGTGCTACGGCATCAGTTTTTTTCAGCGACGAAGAAGGCAATGTCCATAGGTTAATGAACTTTTTCTGTTTGCTTTTGTCATGACAATGTTTGATTGTTAACTTTCGGTTGATTTTCTGATTAAGTTAACTTTGGGTTTAACTTTGATTGCATTATTAAGATGTTTCGAGAGTGCTACCTGTTATTTGTAGTATATATCAATTTTTCTCTTTTAGCCTTTATCTATTTGTTGAAAATAAATTTCTCGATTTATAAGTATAGGACAATGTCAATATACAAATGAGTTTAGTATTGCATTTTTGGCGTAATAAATAATATTTACGCATTCTTTTGTGGTCCGTTGCAGAACAGTGGTGCCTGTTACGATATTCGATGGATCAAGTATGTGGAAGTTGCTTTCATAAAAAAGTAAGTAGTTTTCTTTCAAAACCTTCCTTCCCAAAATATTTGTTTCAACCTTATTTTTTATTATTTTAATTCTTAGTCGTCCGCAAAGGATTGAGTATTTATATGCTGCTAATTTTAGGAATTTGTTAATAAAATTTGACATTACTAAAATATTATATATTCGATAAAATACATATGTTCTATTAGGCACTCAGTACAATATTATTTATTGGAGGTTAAATAGCGGCTACATTGATTATATATTCCAAAAAAGATGTTAATATCTATAGTGATGTAACGTATTTAAGTGGCTTTTATTATTTATGAAACGAAAAAACGCCCAATGTAAGTAGAAAGGTTGGAAGGTTTGCAGTAGAACGTACGAAGTACAAAATTTTGGACAATGACCTTATATTAAATAGAAACATTATACTCTTTTAAAATGAACAAAAAAGTGCTTCCGGGCAACGTTCATAGACAATAAAGAAAGAGATAGAAAGTCAAAGAAGGCATGTATAAAAGAGAGGTATTTGTAATGAAAACAAGTGATTATCTCGTCTTTTGAGGACCATTTTAGATCGATTTTGACATATATACTTAATACAACGTTGAATATATTTGGCGTTAATTTTGTAGAAACTCATAATTTACAACATTGTATTGTAATACAACGTTATTGGTATTTAATATACTTGTTATAAAAGTTAATTTCTTGATGAGTATTTCCAAAGAACAGCATACAAATAAAATTTTAATTATATGTGTTGTTAGCTACTGCATTAGTTGGTATTTGAAAAAAAACTAAGTAAGATAACGATTCTTATTTTTTGGGGATGCTTACGAATTCATTTCCCCCGAATTACCTTCAACCATCGCTCCACTTAGCTACCATAACATATAGTCTAATATATCCCTGTTGTATGACGGCCAATGTTACTATACATTCGAACTTTTGGTAGTTAAAATTTGATGTTATTTTGAGGAAAATGGATCGATTAAAACATCAATTTCACTCCTTAGACTAATCGAAATAACATCATCTGTGTAGTGTTCGATATCAGTCAAGAAAGGATATTTATTCTAGTAACGCTTTATGGAAGAAAATGTATGAAATCTTCAGCAATGAAGTATATTTTTATCATATTTACATAGTATATTGATGTAAGCTTAGCAAAGGAATAAATAACTAATAATACATTAACAATAAATAACATATCCGTAGTACCTATTAACCGATAACGGGTTGAAATATTTAAAATACTGAATCGTCAAAACGGCCAATCGGCAAAAAGCAATTTCAAATGATCGTTGCTAAAAGGTTAAAACAAACCGGAGTACGAGTATATAGACCAAGTTAGGGTCACAATAATCATTTCACTTTATGTAAAAAACTACTGTTAACTCCATTGATTCAAACTACGTGTACATGATTCGTTTGAAAAATGCCATATTTTTACGAAAATATGTTACAACTGTATATTTCCTATTCAGTATTGACAGTTAAAAATAATTGAAACTTTACAAACTAAATAAATATTGATTCCTGAATGACCTTAAAAAACGTGCTTGACGGGACTATTGCACGATGAAAAAAAGATTATCGAAATTAAGATTGAAGGAAGTATTTGATCATAGCATCAACTTAAATAAATAACAGTGAATTGAGAGTCAAAAATTAAACTCTTTATCGATCAGAGTCAAAAATTAAACTCTTTGTCATATTTGTAAAAAAATTATTTCATTCAACTTGTTATTTTATTCGTTTAAATGTATAAAAATTATTAACAGTTTCCTCAATATAATATCTTACCATTTTGTTGAATAATTTTGTTTCTAATTCTTCCTTTTAAGAAGAAGTGACGTCCACTTATCAATGGCTTGGGTTCTAAATAAAATAACCAACTTATCAGTAAGTAGATACACAATTCAAAAGGAAGGTCTGCTCGCATTTGCTCGCTACATTCATTATATATTTTGATATCTCTTCCTTTTTATATATTTTAAATACAATACTTAGTATTAAAAAAAATAAAATATCTAGTCATCCTACCAAACTAAACTTCTTTATTAGATGTATATTCATGATCGACAACTTTCCATTGATCTTATACTTTATTAAAATATACGATATTCCTCCTATACTACTGACCAGTTTTAATTTTCCTTATACTTATGTCACTTCCTTCAGTATTAATAAAGTTACGACGCGTTGGATTAAATTCGGAAACTAATTTATTTCCTTTAATCAAGTTCTTCACATACACTTCTCGCCACTTTCAAATTCTCCATCAGTAGTTTTTCTCTTTTTGTCTTTCTTTAATTTTTTTCTTTGTCTCATGCTCTAACTTCTGAATCATCATCGTGACTAATATCATCGTAACTATTTTAGAGATCTATTAAATATGGTTTCAAGTGATCCCTAAATTGTCTTCCATAGAACAGCTCAGATACATCATTAAATATTTTAACAAGTTATCTTTCCTGTCTGAATTCTCATTTCGTCGTTTAAGGATATCTCTGTTTTGCTTCTCGATCTCCCCTTTTGTTAAGGCCAGTAAGGGATTGTATGAAAAATCAATATCTTATTAGCGTCAACAAAACGGGAAGGTCAAGAATTCCTTTTTCGATACGAAATGTTTTGAATTCTTGACTTTAAAATTGCCTGCCATATATATATCAGCTGTTATTCTGGCAGAAGTTTTGTTTAGTGAGAAAATTGTTTTTAATACTTTTATTGTATCATACGTAGATATAGATTTCGTAACTTTAATCTTTTTGTATCAACTGTAATAGTTTACGATCATGAAGCGACAATCTCCACTTACAAGTGGACCCAAAAAATCAACGACTATATCCATCCAGACTTTTGACGTTAGTTCACGTCTTTTCATGACACTATTGATCGGAGCAGAGACAAAAGTACATGTTATGTAGTTTTTTACAGTATTTTCGGCGTCTTTGTCTATCTTTGGTCACCGGACCTTTATGTATAATCTAGCTTTCATATTGACAATGCCTGGTCTTCATGAACATCAATGGCTGTTAAGACGTATTTTATCCACCCAATGGAAATTACTACTCAGCAAGAAGCCATCATGTAACCAGAGTCCATACTTAAATTACTCGCAATTGTTATTCAACGAAGCATCTTTTCCTAATTTAAACTCGTCATTGTCATTCGATACTTTAGTAATTTATGTAAGAGATATTGCTACAGGCCACCCGTATTAAATAATCTAACAAGGTATTCGCCTCAATGGAACAACTATATTTCATTTTCCGGATTTATAGATGAGTTTATAGTCATATGCTTGTTATCAAAGGACCCAGCGTTTGATTCGTGTGCAAGGCTTTGATTGTGTGCCAAATATAACTTCTAAAGGCTTGTTATCTCTTACAAGCATACATTTTTTCCCATATATTAACATGTCAAAGTATCCGATTGCCCACACTAAAGCTAATGCTATTTTTCCGATCTGACAATACCGCTTTTCAACGTCTGTCAGGTTCTTTCATCCAAAGGCAATGATTCAAGATCCGTTGTCAACGTGCTGAATTAGTATAGCTCCTAAACCTACAGGGCCTGCATCTGCGATAATTTGGGTACGATCTTTTGGGTATCTTTGAGAGACATTTTTTTAATTTGACAAATGCTATTTCTTGTTTTTTCCCCAAATTGCAGTGATATTGCCATTTTTGGGCACTTTTCGCGACATTGCCGAATGAGTTCTGTTAAGTTTGACAAAAGGTTTCTTGAACCAGTTTCTGTGAAGTAAAATTTAGTTGTTAATAATTTAGCACCAAATTTCATTTGAGCGTCAAATGAGCCTAACACTAGGAGGAGGAGGGGGAGACTTTGGCACTATAAACCAGAAACGTTTTGTCTCAAGAGTTTTGTTGGTCGAAGACTACAGCCTTAGATTGTTTCATGTGTTCGCAAGTCTTATCATTTATAATATTAGGTCTACTACCAGAATCAATGAGCATTTTGGTGTCTACCCCACCTAACCGACAATCTATTGTTGCGTCATCATGATGTGGAAAATGTAATTTATAGATCTAGATTCTTTGTTTTCGAGTGTTTTCACTTTGGTATTTTTAGCTCTTTTGTTGTTTAATGAGAGGTTAGTATTTTTATTTATTTTGGCCTGTATTCTACTGTGTTTCTTGAAATGACCTTTGTAATCACATTTCATAAAATTTGCATTCATTGTAGGACAGAAAGTACTATCAGTTTTGTGATTTTTACTACCACATCGACAACAACATTTAAGTTCTTTTTTAGCATACCGTTCCGTTACTATAGTGCTAATTTTATTTAGGCTTTTAGTCATTGCTTTTGTGCTCTGTCTGTCGTGGAACACGTTTAAATCTCGTTCTACAGTTTCTACAGACTTTGTCCCCGCTATTATTTTTACGATTGCTGTCGTGTCACCAAGTACCATTGTATTATTTTCTAATTTAGTCAAGCTATACTTTTTCGCTATTTGGTCGATAAGACTTTCATCTTTATTAGCAAATTTGCATTTTAAACTTTGTCGTCTCAAAAAAATAAAGAATTTCTCAAACATTTCCACTGGTTCTCGTTTCATTAACCGAAAGACGTGCCTTTCCAATAAATTACTCTCTTTAGGAAAAAAATATACTTCTAACTTTTTAATTGCGATGTCATGAACGTCAGCCACATTAGGTTACGTGTGCTCCTGGTATATTACCTATTAAAGTTGGGTCACCCTCAAATAGTTCTATTGTCGAGACTTATGATTGGAACATCTTGGGCGATCTACAAATAAAGGAGAGGAGGCTCGTAATATATTCATACCGATGGACTTTTAAAAATATTTAAAATCTACTCGACAAGTAACTTTTATCATAATTGTTTTTATTTTATTAATATAATTACTGTTTAATTCCGTTATTAAGTGTAAAATAAAGATTTAATATTATAATTGTAACAGTACCTAACATTAAGTAATAATTATTAGCTTTAAACAAAATGATTAACTAGGTAAGAAACTTAGTTTAAACTCGAATTGATCGTTATCGGTTTTTAGTAGGTGTGTTGTGACTAACAATCTGATTGATAACGATAAACAGTGTAAGGTACATTCGATTCGAATTATAACTTTATTCATTCAATAGCCTTAATGGGTTTTACGACACTTGTTTAGTTTTAACAATAATATAATTGCATAACTAAAAACTAACGAACTGGGTACTTTTTTAAAACTGACAATTAATGATTAGGTTGGTTGGAATATTTATTTAATTGATCGAATAACATCTTTTGATAGGTATTTGGTCAACAATAACTACTTTTTCGGTTCAGTACTTCTACTGTAGGTACGTATTAGTTATTATTTGATTAGTAAACACATAAATTGAAATAACTACCTTCCGATACCTATACAGCGTTGTTTATGTCAAAACCGAATGACTCGCTCATCGATCGATGCACTGCATCCATCTGTCAATCGTCGACTAGGTTGTGTCTAGATGAACTATGAATGACACAAGTGCATAAGATTGATTTACCAGTAATAATATGTTTTCCTAATTTTAATAAACAACCACGGGATTTTCTAGGCTATGTTGTTTCCAAAGTACGCGCATTTATGCTATATAATTGATAACTTCATTTTGATTTCATACGTTATAAATTATGTATTTATAAATATAGATAAGTAGAGATGTAAAACTCTTTACTGCAAAGAAGAACACATGAACTTTTTCTTATCCACTTGTTTCTTTTCTTAAATATGAATTTTATTGTTGACCAATTCTTCTAAGCCAGTACCTAATTTGAGTAATAAATTCACTTACTACGTCGCCAATGTGATGTCGACTTATCAAGGCTTTAGGTTTAAAAAAAAAACAACCGGCTTATCAGTAAGAAGACACATAACTCAAAAGAAACGTCCACTTGCCTTTGATGACAGATGGACAATGAGAGAAGCGCCACCGTTAACTTGCGCACTACATTACAAAAAACAAGACGTGATAGTGAAGGAATTTAATGAAATAATATTTTTTATGTATTTGCAACATTTAAAAAATACTATTAAATATTATTGAATTGAAATTTATTAAGTTCAATTAGTTATAAAACTAAATTAATTATTTCCCCTTTATTACTGTATAATAAATATCCAAAATGTTCACCTACTTAGGTTAATGACTGCATCAATATTCAGAAGACACGTCCAGAAGAACAATTTGAACGTCTGTCTTTTCGTCTTGTCCACGATATAAGCTTTGCCATACTTACTCAGCACTTACATCGCTTATTAGCTATGATTCATTATATATACGTATTGTATTCCTTCTTCACGTATGAATTTAAGTATCTATTTTTAAAATTTTGTTTATTTAATCTTATTTTATGGTATTAGCAAATTTAGTTGATATATGTTATTATTCATCCTCTGGATAGGGGATTAAAAGGACATTAGGAACTTAATTTTTAATGAATGCTATGTCAGAAAGTTTTATCTTGATCAGCATATTTCGTATTATTCTTATACCAGTCACTTTTGTTTATATTTAGAATATATAGTTATTTTTGACGATAATTAAAATTCCTTGCTTAATTTAATAATTACGATGCTTAAAATTTTTTTCCTGACGTTCATATTTTCTTAAGATGTTCGTTTTTATTGAACATGTAATAAATAGACGGAAATCTGTTATGCATGATTAAACTTCCTACCATGGAGATAATATATATGCCTAAATATGTATGACATAACCTACTACTAAAATTATGAAGTGTTTACACTTATTGATATAATGTATTGTTATGTAAATGTATTTATTGTGTATCAAATTATTCACAGACATAAGAAAAATTATTTAGTAGTCTATATCCCTTCAATCTTTTAATTCAAGTACACTGAAATACATGTTATCTCCGTTATATTCGTTTCAGAATTTTGACATACGTCATTCAAGTGAACAGGAAAGGGACTCCACATAACATTTTTATGATTCATATCTGGTTAAGAAGATGGTTCATATCTCGTAATATTACAATCGATGGAGACCGTCAGAAAGTAAATGTTTATGTTAAGTTTGATTTATTTATTTCAATTTTTCTTTTTTTTTACATTTCCATATGTTCACGTGATTCATATATATATATTTCATATCTATATTAAACAGAGAAAAATATGATGCTACGGCACAAAATCTTACACCGGGACATTAGAAAGTTATATTAAACCCGTTTTTGCCATTCGGCTATGGAACTCTAATAATCACGTTATCTTTATATATCCTTACTATAACAGTTCATCTATCAGATATAGCTCCCTCTCAAGTTATTCATTTACTGATTAAGGGCATGGCAAGTAATGTAAAAGATTAACAAGTAAAGAAACGTTGCGGTTTGTAAAATATCAAGACATAATTTCCCTTCTCAAGTTTCGATGAAAGAATAAATATCATGAAATTTCCTTGAAAGAACAAAATTTCAGTTTTATATATTGATTTTATATTAAGCAGTATCTATCCGCATTTGTCTTGCAATAAAATTTATCTGAAAGCGAAGCCATCAAGCCCTATCTATTCCGAACAATCACCCTTTTTAGGGATCAGAACTAGGATGTTGTTAAAGTTGGATCAGGGAAAATTCGAGTTCCTCCGCATTACCTCAGATAAATTCTTGGAGTGTCATGGCACGACCACGTACGGAATGT
This sequence comes from Druceiella hillmani, assembly GCA_039881145.1. Lineage (NCBI taxonomy): Eukaryota > Metazoa > Arthropoda > Insecta > Lepidoptera > Hepialidae > Druceiella > Druceiella hillmani. The sequence goes on from JAYKKI010000015.1 coordinate 39,563,761, forward strand.
GATAATTCAACTAGACTGTGGGAATTAGCCAACAATTGTCCACCTAGTCCAAAGGCTGCAGCTATGTCGGTTATGGTCATATTTGTCTAATGAAACTAGATCTTTTACCAGTCAAGCCTTACTGATTGGAAAGAGGTGCCGCCTGGAAAGTTCAACTCGGAACACCTAAGAAAATATGGATTACTCACATTGGCGAAGATTTCTGAAATCTATGTTTGTCTCCCGAAGAAACCAAAACTGTCGTCTACGATCAACTGTGGAAGAACATAGTCAACGATGCTAAGAACTTTGCGGCACCCAAAGTAATGTATTGGCTAAGGAATCATCTACCACTGCTTGTCATCATTCAAGGATGTAAGAAGGAGAAAGAAATTAAAATATATGTGGAAACTTAATAAACATATTTGTCATTTAGGTTAGACGAATCAACGTGTCCAAATGTTTAGTATGTATTTATTTGCATTATGAATTATAATTCAAAATGCAAATAAATACATAATTATCCTCTCATAATGATGTAAGCAAAATCGAAAAAATTGCAAATTAGTCTTACGAGCTTAACTTGAGGATAATATTAATAATTAATTTAATTGTCCAGAAACATTTTAAAATTTGTTTCTAAAATTTTTATCAAAAATGTTCCGAATAGCATCCCATATGAAGAAGATTATTTTCATTATAAAAATGTAATGATTTTTTGGAAGGATTATTTATATCCAAAATACATAATCCTTCTAAAAAGATTGTTCTTTTCGACAAAAAATAAAAATAAACAAAAATACAAGACAGATATAAAAATAAACATGAAAAAATTCCTGAATAATAGTTTTGTTTTCTAAACTTTAAATATTTATATTAGTCACGGGATTATCTGTACTAATTCGTCCACATAGTGACTACTATAGTACAGAGTAACTACTGTGTAGAATAATTCATATCTACATGAACCTAAAATGTATTCATGTATTTCAGAAAGAACTGATCAGGCTTTATGAGAATGAAGATGTTAGTTAAACATATCGACGTTAAGAATACTTACAGCGTTTTAGTGTAAATTGGTATAGAAGAATCGTCGACATATAGATTAATTGTGACGTTAAACTTAAGTTGACATATGAAGAATTGTCGGACAATGGCCACAAATTTAGTTGTAGAATTAAATCATCTTCCAAAACATCTCACGAAGTATAAGATGTTTTATCCAGTGATATTCAGTAAATATTATTTAAACATTGAATAAAGAAAATAATATTTTAACACGGAATACATTTTATAATGTACGATTATATGAAATGAAATAGTAACATGTATGAAGACATTAAAAACATTTATTTGTATGGTCGTATCTGTTAACAACCGTATAGAATGTATGTATCCGGTTTTTCCAATAACTAACGTGAGATAAAAAAGATGTATTCATATACAACATTTAAAAATTTATAAAATTTCGTTTTGCATTTAAATAGCCCTGAAGTAAAAATGCTGGCGGAATTAATATTTTATTTTCACGGCGTTACTTCTCAGTTTTAATAAAATCATTCAACCGGTCTTTTAAATAATACAACTTTGGCTTACTTAAGCATAAAATGGTAACGCGGGAAAGAAGTAAGACATTATGTTCTCTTATAAAAGTATGCACTGAATTAGACATTTATATTTGTGAAAAAAAGGATATGAATATTAACAAATTGTACACTGGTACACCCTTATTTTATACGCTACCTTAAAATAGATATGACGTTTTTATTAGATCGAAAATAACTTCAGCGAATAACAATAGATGACAACTATCAATACAGCTGGCATTTTGCAAGTATCGAAGAAGATTAAGGGTTCAATATATCTTTAATATCTTACGTCAGAAAATACCATTGTATCAGTCAAACAATTTCAATACTTAAACTCACATGATTTTACTAAGTAAGATAGTAATTCAAACCCAGATTGAGTAGCTAAGCTGATGTAACTTGTAGTTTGCCCGATTGTACTGGTAATGATTGAGGTGCTTAAGCATTACCTGAAAATAAGTCATTTATTTAATTTTAAAATTTGTCAGACAGAAAACGTCCGGTATATGTCCGGTACGGTCCGGTATATAACTAGAGAGTTAAATACAAATTGAACAGATTATTATCAATATAACGATAAAAGCCTAGCAAAACAAATTTACTGAGTATTTATATATTACATTGTAATCAAAACATTACTCGAAGCACTCCAAACAAGTGAGTATCAATGTAACTTAGCTTTAGATCCAACTGCCAGCACAGAAGCTGCATACAAAGTCTCCAACAAACGTAATGAATGTAAACGAAAATTTAGCGGAACTCGTTAAGTTCCTACTTTGTCTCCAAATTACATGTTCCAGACGAATGTGTTTTGTAGAAATATTGGCGGAAAATGCGCTCGTAACTATGTTGCCCAGCTTTTCCCCTTCGCGAATTCGCAACTTAATTGCGTCGAGTAATTCGTGCTTGTTGAACTCAAAAACCACGATACGTGATAATCAGTTCTTCACATGAATTAATATGGTCTAAATTAACGAAAAAATAACACCTCATATTCGCCCAGAACACATGTTAATTTACCCTCTATTTTTATAAATTATCTTCAATTATTTCTAAAATCGAATATTGAAGTATATGTGTACATGTATATATATATATATATATATATATATATATATATATATATATATATATATATATACCCACACGTAAATGTAGTTTTTTCAGTAAGAATTATAAAGGTAAATATGTTTAATCTATACGAGAATGACACCCATGTTAATGCACGAAAAAGGAATCTTAGGTGAGGGAGAGGTAAGACTTTTTAAGGCGATTTTTGAAAATGTAAACTGGCAATGCATTTCGAATATCAAAATTAATCTTTATTTATTTTTTCACACAAGAAGAGAAATTGTATTATGTTTGAAAATATGGATAATTAGGAATAATTCAGAACGCTCGCCAGGACTGTGAACACATAATACTTTGAATCTAAAATGAAGATAAAACGAATTGCGGTGATTATTCAAAATATTCAAAGAAACGCAGCAGATGGTCTAAATTATATAATATCTGTGAAATGTAAATGAACATGTCGTTATTGCACAATATCTTTGAAATGGTCGAGTAGCATGCCTCCAAGCCATAGCGATAAAACGTATACTAGTATATGTGAGAGGTAGAAACGTTGCCTCACATCACCGCGCCGGAAGAATTAAACACGGTTGAGCTGTTTTTTCTTTCGGCCCGAAGCGAATTTATTTTGAATAATAAACTAACCATTTTCAGGGTTCATAGTCAAATTAAAAACATTTATATTTTCTCCATATCTGTCTGTGTGCCATTGTTAGTGCTAAAGGATGGAATTGGTATTGTTATATATATTTCTAACGCCTCCAAAGTTATGAAGTAAAATTAAAAAAAGTTTTTTAGCGTACCCCTAATTTTTATTATAGAGAGTGAATATCTTTAAATAGGTTTTTAGATAATATTGGGATAAGTCCTGAACATTTTTCCGACACAGGAAATATGTAGCTATAAACTGGTATTTTTATTGTTATTAGGTGGGCTCACACCTATCAGATAAACTGTTATTATTGAATATCTTAAAAATACTCATAACAATAATGTTTATAACCAAATGAAAAGAAAAATTATGACAGTTAAATGCGCTCTACTAGCTTACGTAGTAATTGTAGACCAACAAGGACGTGTAGTTGGGTCTGTAAAAATTCACAGAAACTCCATACGTGGGATTTAAATTAACGGCAAAAACAGCTTCGTATTTTAAAATGTATATTTTTATGCCTGGGAAAGATATAGCAGGTTAGATATTTATACACTTAAATATTCAGAAATAATATTATTTAAATATACACAATATTTTAACGCCCGCAAAATCCATAATAGTCAATATATGTTGTGAAGAGTTAATATTTATAAAATAGATTAATAGAAGAATCAAGGACTATTAAATGTTTGAGTGGCTAAATATGTACGACTTCTTTTTAATGTGAGTTTTACTCGTGTTTGACAGGTTTTTAACAGTTATATTTTATTTACTTTTATTAATTATGAAGCAATATTTATTATAGCAAATATGATACAATTTATTTGTTATTGAGCTTTTTACTAAAAGTTTAACGGGAGAAAACAACAAGATGCTTAATAAAGTCACTAAAATAGTCATTTCCATTATGTTGTATTTACGAAATAACAGAATTATCAGTTAACTCAATAAGAAATTAAAAAGAAGACGAGTAATTAATCATTTGTCTTTTGAAAATTGGAAGTTACTTTGTTTGGTTTTGGTGACGTCAGCGGTTTAATTTTTTCATATACCTCAAGTTGACGTATTGCGTCTTTTGATTGCATTTTTAGTATTTATGAAGAGATCAGCCTTCATTATCCGTTCATTTATCATGGTAATATGACTTTATAATAAAATAGATAAGTTTGAAGAAATAGAAGCCTCTGACTATTGTAAGAGCACTTAAGAAGTAGAACACCGCAGAAATAATCTGTCCGAACATGATAATTCTGAAAATATTTTTGAAAATCGATGTGTTCCGATTACTCAAATAATAGTCTTAAAAACCAGGGAGTTACTTTGAAATATATCACCATTATTATAACAGTGATCTATCTTTCTATATAATAGTGTTTCATCTTGATATTTAGAGAACCGATTAACTATAATTCGATTCCATGACGAAATAATTTGTCTAGGTTTAAAACGTTTATATTTTGAAATAAATGTACATTTTACAATTTAAAAAGTTTTTAAAAAATTATCTGCGATGTGTTTTATTAAAATTAGGCAAAAAAAATCAAAAAATTAACTTGATTTAGTTAGCTTTTAAATCAAGTTTTTTTTATTTTTTTCATAATTTGATTTAAAAAAATAATTTTATTATTTCTTCACAATTTTTTTCTAGATTTCCTTAAATTATTGACATATGATATCTGTTCTATTATACACCATAACATAAAACATATCTATTAGAAAATATTAAAATTCTGCCATTAACTCAAACCATAAAATTTCGCAGCCAAATTTGTTATTGAATTGTGGAAAGCATTTAAACACGATATTAAATTAATACTCGTGGTTTTACTTTCTTATATTTTGAGTGAACTCTGTTAAAATTAAGCAATTAAATCAGTTTTTCCTGTTTGTGTCGGTAGTAAGGGTGAATAATTGTGAAATCAAGATAGGAAAAGAATTGGCAATTTGACGCAAAGGTTGTAGAAATCTGTAGCGATGAATTTAGATATCATAATTTTTGTAATATACACCAAACTTTTACGCCTGTAAAAGCTAGTAAAACCTGGTAAAGCAGGCAATATATTTCCGTTGTGAAAAATTTATAATTGTGTATAAATATTACGCACATAGAACATAATTATTATATACACTTAACCGTTTACAATGATTAAATGTGTACGAAATCCTCATATTGCGAGTTCTACTGGTACTGCACAGGTGTTTTTACTCGAAGTTATGTTGCCAACAATAAAATTTATATAATGTATATTAATACTATCAAAAAAATGAAACATACCGAACATATTAAGTAAATGTAATGTCAAAGTATATGAATCTGAAAATAAAGACATAGCTATAGTTCAGAGGGTTGTAGTAAATTATTCTGTTCATTTATGAAAAATAAGAACATATAGTTAATTGTATAGAACAATATAGTTAATTGTAATAAGTGAAGATTATTTAACCGTGGGTAACCACATGCTAAAATTGTAATTATGAAACATGTCTTCCTTTTGAATATCAATTAATGTAATTATAAAAAAAACTACACAAAATGAAAATATTTTTCAAAGCCATTCCGGCTTTCTTTTCTCTTTCATTTAAAATTAAAGCCAGATATATGTACTATTTAAAGATTTTTGCGACGACTTTGACTACATGGGAAAGATAAAGGTTATTAAAAATACAATCACAGTCATAGTCAGTCAGCTTAGCCGGTCAACTCAGTTAGACTGTTGTTTCAGTTAGCTCAGTCAATTCAGTCATTGAAAGAGTCAGTCACTCAGCTTAGTCAGACAGTAGGACAGTCAGATCAGTCTCGACTGACTGCAGTTAGAATCGGTAGGAGTCTGTCGAGTCAGCCGAGCCATCCGAGTCAGTCAGGTCGGTCAAGTCAGACAAGTCAGTCAAACGGGTTGAATCAGTTGGTTCTCAAATGATTCAGGCAGTCAGTCAGCAAAAAAAATTTTTGAAATGAGCCGAGTCAATAATATGGCTTATTGAACCACGAAGTGCGTTCCAATATCTCCGATTAATATCAACTATATAGAATTGAGTGTTTTATTAATATTATTTAATTTAATTAACGTTAATATTTCAGTATGTAATACAGTTATTTTATTGTTATGGAGTTGTTTCCTATGCAAACTTATTTCGATAACTTTAAGCCGTTTAAAACAACGTTACTGCTCTGATAATACGTGTTGATTCCAAAAGGTGAAAGAAATTATAGGCATCTCTAAGTTAGTAAATTTTTTTTTATTACTGAATCAGATTTACAACTTCCTCCTCATGAATCAATGTTTCAATATTTGTATTATTAGGCCACAGTCAAACCGAAAGTTAAATATTCGATATTCCATCAAACAAGCTTTATCTAAACAACTTCTTGAACCCTCTGATTATCCAATGTATTTATAAATGGACATAATTTCAAAAATTATTAGGTAGTATTTTATTTATTTCAATCGAAATACAAAACTATGATATTAGCTATCGATAATAAGAAAATTTAATTAATATAGTTTAGTAAAGTGGAGTTAACTTGAATAAAATTATGCGCAATACATAATAAACGGAATTTTGAATTTTGGAGAAGCATGCAACTAAGTAGGACATGGTTTGAAAATGGCTTATGGATGTGTTCAAAGGGGGTTTACTATGTGTATGTACACTTTATATTATATTTTTAAAGCAATCAGTGTTTTGAAATCAAATAAATAGACGGAGCAAAATTTCCATCCAAATTGCCAATTAACTTCCTATCTCGATTTCACAATTGTTCACCCTTACTACCGACACGAACAGAAATAAAAGAAGAAAGTAAAATCATAAGTATTAATTTAAAATCGTGTTTAAATGATTTCCACAATTCAGTAACAAATTTAGCTGGGAAATTTTATCCTTTGAGTTGATGGCAGAATTTTAATATTTTCTAATAAATATGTAATGTTTTATGTTATGGTGTATAGTAGATATCAATATGCCAATAATTTTTAAAGATATCTAGAAAAAAATTGTGGTAAAATAATAAAAAACTTGATTTAAATAAAATGTAAAATATAAAACTTCATTTAGAAGCTAACGATAATGAAGACTGATCTATTCATAAATACTAAAAATGCAATGAACAGACGCAATACGTCAACTTGAGGTATACGAAAAAATGTATACCGCTGATCTCACCAAAACCAAACAAAGTAACTCCAAAATTTAAAAAAAGATGATTAAATACTCGTACTTTCTTTTAAATTTGTTGAGTTAACTGATAATACTGTTATTTCGTATATATAACATAACGGAAATTAATATTTTAGTGACTTTAATAAGCATCTAGTTGTGTTCTCCCTTTAAACTTTTAGTAAAAAGCACAATAATAAATTAATTTTATCATATTTGATATAATAACTATTGCTTCATAATTAATAAAAGTAAATAAAATAGTATTTTTTAAAACCTGTCAAATACAAGTAAAATTCGCATTAAGAAGGTGTCGTACAAATTTAGGCACTCAAACATTTAATCGTCCTTAATATTTCTATTAATCTATTTTGTAAATACTAACTCTTCACAGCCTAAATATATTGACTATTATGCTTTTCGCGGGCGTTAAAATATGGTGTATATTTAATTAATATCATTTCTCAATATTTAAGTGTATAAATATCTAACCTACTATATCTTTTCCCGGTATAAAAATATACATTATAAAACACAAAGCTGTTTTGCCGTTGATTTGGCTTACACGCATGGAGTTTCTGTGAATTTTTACAGACCCAACTACACGTCCTTGTTGGTCGACTATTACTCGTAAGCTAGTCGAGCGTATTTAAGTGCTATAATTTTTCTTTTCATTTGGTTATATACATTATTGTTATGTGTATTTTTCAGATATTCAATTATAGCAGTTTATCTGTTTGGTGTGGGCCCACTTAATTCCAACAAAAATACCAGTTTATAGCTACATATTTCTTGTATCGAAAAAATGTTCAGGACTTGTCCCAATATTATCTAAAAACCTATTCAAAGATATTCACTCTCTGTAATAAAAAATCACCCCCACTTTATATTTAGGGGTAGTACCCTAAAAAACTTCTTTTAATTTTACTTCATATCTTTGTAGGCTTTATTATAAATATATATATATACATATAAATATATATATATATATATATATATATATATATATATATATATATATATATATATATATATATAACAATATCAAATTCCACCATTTAGCACTAACAGTAGCACATAGATCGACATGGAGAAAATATAAGTGTTTCTAATTTGACTATGAACCCTGAAAACGGTTAGTTGATTATTCAAAATAAATTCGCTCTGGGCCGAAAAAAAAATAGCTCAACCCTGTTTTCTTCTTCCGGCCCGGTGATGTGAGGCAACATTTCTACCTCTTACATATAGTAGCTTACGTTTCGTCACTACGTCTTGAAGGCATGCTACTCGACCATTTCAAAGATATTGTGCAATAACGACACGTTCACTGTTGCTAAATAGTGCGTTCGTGCATGTGAACTTACAATATCTGCGTGACTATGTAATGAATGCCAGGACTTTGAAAATGTACTAATTTTTTGAGTTATTTTTCATATAGACCATCTGCTGCGTTTCCTTGAATATTTTGAATAATCACCGCACTTCTTGTTATCTTCGTTTTAGATTCAAAGTATTATGTGTTTACATTCCTGGATAGCGTTCCGAATTATGCCTAATTATCCATATTACCAATAATTATACTACTTTCTCTGATTACCTGCTCCTTGTGTGAAAAAAAGAAAAAAAGATTAATTTTGATATTCGAAATGCATTGCCGGTTTACATTTTCAAAAGTCGCCTTAAAAACTGTATCTTTTTTCTTACCTCTTCCTCACCTAAGATTCCTTTTTCGTACAGTAACAAAAGTATCATTCTCCTACAAATTAAGCATATTTACCTTTATAATTCTTACTGAAAAAAACTGGTACGTTTGTGTGTGTATGTGAGACATAATATTATTTACTATGTTATAAATCGTGTGTGTGTGAGAAATAATATTATGTAATGTCTCGCACATACACGCATATACGTGTATTTGTGTATGAGACATAATATTCTTTACTATATTATAAATCTTTAACATGTGTTCTGGGCGGATACGTGGTGTAATTTTTTCGTTAACTTAAACTATATTAATTCACGTAATACTTACATATGTTTGTACTTTATTACATATACCGGAAGTTTTTTGTCAGACAAATTCTAAAATTAAATAAATGACTTTTATTTTCCGGTAATGCTTAAGCACCTCAATCATTAACAGCACAATAAACTACAAGTGTACCTACCACTTGAAGTAAACAAATATACTTCGCCAGCTAAGCTAGGCGTCGTTGTAATACGTCTCACTCAAAGCAATGAAATAAGCCGTAGAGTGAATTTGTGTTTGATAAAATGTTTATGTCTGAGTTTCTAGTGGCTAAAAAGCGTATACTGCGCGGAATTGAAGACAATTACCTACTAGGATAAAATTACATCAGCTTAGCTACCAACCTGGGTTTGCAATACCTTAGTTTTCTTCGATACTTGTGAAATGCCAGCTGTATTGATACTTGTCATCTATCGTTATTCGCTTAAGTTATTTTCGATCTAAAAAAAACGTCACATCTATTTTAAGGTAGCCTATAAAATAAGGGTGTACCAGTGTACAATTTGTTATTATTCATATCCTTTTTTTTTACAAATATAGATGTCTAATTCAATGCACACTTTTATAAGAGAACATAATGTCTTACTTCTTTCCCGCATTACCATTTTATGCTTAAGTAAGCCAAAATTGTATTATTTAAAGGACAGGTTGATTTTATTGAAACTGAGAAGTAACGCCATGAAAATAAAATATTAATTCCTCCAGAATTTTTACTTCAGGGTTATTTATCTGCCAATTAATTCCACAACTAAATTTGTGCCCATTGTCGGACAAATCCTTATATATTATAACTTACGTTGACAAGTTTAACGTTAATATGTTTCACTAACTTCTTCACTCACATAAAGCCCAATCAGTTATTTCACTACCTGAGATAGGTACGTGTATATATCATTAAAAATATATGAAATACATTTTAGGGTCAATATTTCTTCGAGTACTTAATACCAAAAAAATTCCATATAAATATTTTTGAGTGCTACTTCTTGAAATATATGTGGGTTCATTTACATTATTATTGTGTCTATTTCAATTTCTACGTCAAGAGATTTCTGAGAAAATTTAACACTCGGATTGACAAATACGTGATATATTTTACAAACAGTTCATGCATTTTTTGAGGTACGGAACTCTACCAAATCTATCTACTCTAATCTACTCTACAAAACACAGACCAATAAAATCGTGCGGTTACCCTCTCTTCTTATATTATCTTTAAGGTGCAAATTATTTTAAAACTTTTAACTATTTGAACATTAAATCATTCATGACAATCCCTAGGACCTTTTTATTATTTTCAATATTGTACCACCTGTTTCCTTTTGGTGGTGGAATTTGGGAATCACGGTTCTCAAAATTATTGAAGATCCACCCGTATATATATATATATATATATATATATATATATATAAATGTTTGTATAACAGTAGTCCTCACAATTCTGTGCAAAGATTATAATTATATTTCTACTCTATTTTTATGGACCATAGTCATCAGAAATAGTATAATTACTTTACATAAAAAACAGTCAACCATCTCTAACATACCTCATTAAATAGTTCAAAATATTGTCGAAATATACGCAGATCAATGTGTTTTTTACGATATTCCATATCACATATTTTCTAAAAAGTACGTGGATGTTTTCAAAGTCTTTAGAAATAAATATATTACCTACAATGGCACTCTCGCTACAAAATTGTTTTGTAAGTTGCTTATTGTTTGCTTGAAAATAAGCATTATTTTATAGAAATACATTTGAGTTATATGCTTTGTTGCTAAACCAGAGTTTCTCTGTCAAATTATTCCCAAGAGAAATGGTTGTAACTAACGGGCAGACAATTCGATCGTTTAAAATAATTTTTTTCCATTTTGAGGTTCGAAACCCTAAAAGCAATCAAATGTTTTTATGTCATAATGAAGGATGTGAAACACTTGGCGAATACTCAGTGATGTGAGAAACTGACAGAAACTCGAATTGCTATATTTGATCCTAATATAATAATGTGATTAATTTCAATGTTCATTATTCATGTTATATTAGTTATTTGTTCGTTTTTAATTGTGTCTGACTAAATTTGGAAAAAAATATCGATTAGAAAATTATAAAATTAAGATTATTAATAAAATAACAAGTGTCGTGCAACACCAAAATTTCCTATTTATGGAATAAAATCAAATATCAAATTCCAATAAAGTTACCGAATTGGAATTCGCTTGACACACAAATGATACAGAGGAATGTGGATTTTTTTTTGTATTTAGGATATATAAAACAGAAAAGGTGTTTTTGTTTGAATCATTAGCCATGTAGATCTGAAGCAATAAATAACAAGCCTATGGCCATTTGGTGACGAATGTAGTCATTACTATCATCTAAAATAATTCTTAAATAATTTTGTATCAGGGTATACCTGCAATTAAGTGGAAGTCAAATTAATTTGATTTTTGCCATTTTTGTCTCTTTATCCGTCTATATATTTATTTATAATAACAACATGTAAAAATTACTGGACGGATTTGGACACAAATTGAACTGAGATAATGCTTCAGATGAAAATTCAGGTTAAATTTTTCCTCAATTTTCTCTGAGGTATTTAAATTCAATATATTCAATATATGGTATTCACGTATTAAAAACCGTATTCGTGCGCTTAAGAACCAATGAATAGAAATTGTAGGGACCATCACTTACAATTTAGTTTAAAGTTCAAGCTAAGATAAAAGTTGTTTTTACACTGGTCAAAACTATTTACGAGATATAAACTATTGCTGGAAAAAAAGTTTTGTATATATGAATAAAATAAAATATGTAAAAAATAACAAGTATCAACTTTTATATAATATATCCCAGTAACAATATTACTGGTAGCGGTATTCAGTAACAATCATTATGTAACAAGATACATATAAAATCGTCCATAGATTTAGGCTTGAGGCAATTTTATAACTACAACTTAATATCGTTAAAAATACTTGATCACCAAATAAGTCACGGCTCAACACACGTTATCGTTCTACATAAAACAAGGGTTGGCTACTAGATGGCGGCATTGGTGAATCCGCGCACCCCCGCAAAATAACTCACTTGGTTTCATATATCGCACCTTAAGTGCATAGTCTATATGATTATATAGTCTGTGTATGAAACAATTATATTTACTGACCTGGTAATACAAAAACGAATCTCGTAATCTTTTGCGGCTCTTCCTGCTGACGATGACCTGAGTAGGCTGTTAAGGTTGCAGGATCTCGACTCTTAGCAAGCTGTCATCGAAAGAAGGTACAATACGATGACCAATTGTCACCCGCAGAAACGCAGAAACCATTCACACCCAGTAGTTTTTTTTTCAATTAAAATCTATTGGTGCGATTTCAGTAATTCAACGATCAAAATCAGTGATCGTTTATTTATTCTCTTTGTATTATTTACTCGTTTTAAGCCGTTTTTTCGTTTATAAGTGTAAGATCGTTTATAAGTAAAACAACACAAGTTTCATTGTCACAAACACCTTACGGTTATAGGACTTCCTCAAAACGTTACATGCTATCTCCATCGCCTGAAACGGGATGCTTCCGCGATTATTTATAACTTTTATTTAACACCTTCAACTGAATATAAAAATCGTTCAATTTTTTATCAAACCATATTTTAATAAGAATTTAAAACTGAATCTTGCTATAGCAAGAATTTGGGCTTGGTATATAATTAATATCCTCGTCGCTTCAAGAGATTAATCAGAACTTCACGGCTAGGATATACAGTTAATATCCTTACCATTTTAATAGCTTATAAAGTACATAGTAACATAAGTATAACATACTTATGTTCTTGTAAAGGAATTAAAAAATGAACCAATATAACAACTGGACGAGAGAAATAGCGTGTAAATAATAAAAGGCAATTTTAAAAATTTCAAAACGAAATGGTACAGATATAATTTCAAGAAATTTCTATACTTTACAAAAGTTATTTTGTATTTTATTTAAATTCCACTTGATAATGCTGGCATTAAAAAACTTTGCAAGCCATGTTAAAGAAAAATTTTAATTATGAATTCAAACAAATAAACGCCCTCTATAATCTATTTACTACAAATAACAAATCAAATTAAATTATGTAATTATTTGACAAACGTCAAGTCTAAAAATGTCATTGATCATACAGATGGCGGAAATAAATGATTTTTTTTAGAAAATTTATTAATATTTTAAATAAATAATAACTCTCATACAATTAATAAATTTTATAATTCTAAATTTTCAAAATTTTAATCCATTCTCCCCGCCCCTGAAAATTCGTAGAATTTTTCAAAACATGTAAAAATGTATATTCATACATATTATTGTGTAGGTATTAGAGATAACTTTACCACTGGATGTTTAAATTCCAAACGTTGTTTCTACCGTAACAACATGGACAACTTTATCAGAACCTGGATGGGTTGCTATGATTACACCTAAAAGTCATTTTAAAGATGGAGTCTCTTTTTGATCTACTATCATGACATTTCCAATATTAATATTACGATTAGGAGAAGTTCATTTTTGCCTGACTTGTAACGTATGAATTATTCGTAACACATGTTCATTAAATTATGTATTTTATAAGCACCATTCTTTCCAAAATCATTGTACTATTTTGTCCAATATTTTTTTACGTTGAGAGAGATTAAAACATTCCTTAGAAAAGTGCTTTGCTAGAAGGTATTGCAAAGGAGTTGACATGAGGAAATGTGTAATAATTTCAGGATCTGGATCAGCAGCAAGACATTTATTAGGCGAGATTTTAAAATACATTGAATGACGAAAGAAGTTGGGTTCCAATCACCGGATACATGTGAGTCTTTAGACTTTTTATATTCGATTCTCATAATTTCCATATTCCACCAAAACGGAGCGCTCTTGTCGGAATTGTTTTCCATTCAATACACCTATAATTGAGCACACTCTTTAATTCAGATTGAAAATCAAAATTAATCAGAAATTTACAAAGCTCGTCCAAATGAGCTTCAGCACCTACAAAATTACTGGCATTATTCAAATATAAATTGGAAACCAGACGATGACTCAAAACAAAACGACTAAAAGTTAGATAATTAATGTACTATTATAGTACATTAATCATCTAACTTTATATACTATGTTACTATAAATAGTTTTAATTAGAAGCAAATAAAACTATTTCAGACCTCTTTATCATCTGTAATAAATTCAAGCCAAAAAATAATAGAAACACTTTGACTTCCTTAAAAAAATTACAAGCCAAAAATATATCTCAGGCACTTGACTTTGACTAACCTATCTAAGATATAAGTCAACGTTATATGTGTCATAAAGAGATAATATTTAGTTTAATTCGCGTACAAAACAAAATTTAAATAATTCACGTAACATTTGTTACTTTATCGAGAAAAAATAAGTTCGAATTATCAAAGTATTATCTTACGTTTTATTTATTTTAAATATTAATAGAGCAAAAACATTTGAACATAACTGCGGAATCCACATACATTGTCAAAGTTACTAGCAGCTCTAGAATCTTCAAATCCTTATTTTATGAGAAATTCATATTATTATACAATATGATAAATCGTTCGATATTCAATTATTATATATCGGCGGTACGTGTAATATGAATCTCGCATCTATCATCGTTCTTTGAAGCGTACATCTCCTTTTTGACTTTTCGTTGACGGGACATTTTCTCGAATGATTACGATAGCGGACATCAAATACATGTCTTTTTTCTATACTAGTTATATTGGAATTAATATTTAAAATTTTATATTATATACTGTCATGTGATACTGTCTTAACATGTACTCGTTTGAATAATTTTTATAATTATTTATATTACGTTTGTATATTTTTTTATTATCCTGTAAGACATATCGATACCGATTCCTTCATGAATCTCGAACTTGGGCAATGGAGTGTTACTAATGCAATTGTTAATACGGACATTTTTGCGACTGTCGTGAAGTTGTGTGTTACTCGGAATGTAACGCCTAGGTCCATTAAATCTTTTAAAAGATGAGTAGATAGGATACCCTTCATTATTAATACGAGATACAGACGAAGTAAATAAATATTTACATTAAACCAGAAAGAAATTAGAGCCTAAACTAGGAAGAAATTCGGCTGCTTCTAATTAAATTTGAGAAAGATGGAAGTTCTACTATTCTCATTGATATAAATACGTGATTGTATCAAGTTAGCATGTGTCTGCTTCCTAAATATTTGTACACCAATAATGTATATTCAAAACATATACATTATTGGTGTGTAAAATTTAGGCAGTAGACACATTCTAGCTATTTTTGGAAAATGTATGGGAATATTAACCCTTAGTTTGCATGGTGGAGGGCAATATCATGTAGTCCATGGGGACTTATATTTTGGAAATACAACTAGATATATATTTATAAGGTATAAATAATTTTAAATAAATAATTTTTGTGCCCAAAAAAATGTTAAAACTTTAAATTGTACATAGTTAATCATTAAAGACATAAGAGTTACAAAAAATATTACTAATAATATGACTGTCAACTCACAGTCTAAAAAATGCATACGTTTTTCATTAGTACAATCACTTTAAATAACTGTTCTTTTGTTTCTACTAACGACTTTCCTTCTTTAACTAATAAGTAATATATGACATATAAAAAATAGAATACAAAAATAATAAAATTTATCAAATTAAGAAAATGTTTATATTCGTTGGTATGATCGGTACATTGTTTGCATATCTTCTATACATACGACTAATATACAGGTTGCAATAAAAATAATAAAGATGAAAAATATTTGCAGGTAAAACAATATTTTATTTGTTTCCTTAAATAACATGAATAACTGTCACTTTTATGACAATAAATTGTATGAAATAAAAGTATGAATGCAAGCTGCAATTGTGTTTTTTTTAAAATATTACTGACATTATATTTTAAACTTATAGCTATTGCAGGTGATTAAGGCAAGCCACACATTCTAATGACGTATTTGTACACGATCTCATCTAACGTAAGATAATAACATTTAAAAAAAGTATATTCTATTATTATAGAGAAGTATCCCCTTCGTCAAAATAACTAAAATGAGGCTTAAGTTTAAAAATATAATGAATTTAGTCTGTTGGGCGACCACTAATGTATATATTCCAGTTTTCTATTTGTTTACATTTAGAATCGGTTCGATTTTTAAGATCGAGAGAGCGGTGGGTGGTTATTTATGAATATAATCTTCAATATTAAACCTTACCTAACCTAACCATCAGTATGAGTTAGGCTGATTACCATTAACATTCCAAGAAATATGTAAAAAAAGGAAAAAAAAATAATTTCTTTCATGATTTGTTTAAAGAAACCTAACTTCTCTTTATTATCTGTCAGAAAATTCTCTTACTAAGTGTGCAGAGTTAGATTTTTCCACGATTTAACTTTTAATTGGCAATGTGACTAAATTCCTTAACCTTGCTTGCAGTATTATCTATTGCAGATAAGTTTAAAGAATTTAAATTTGTAAAAAATTGCGTATAAGATATCGTTATAGAGCTTCTGAATGCAATCCTTGAAAACTTGGGTATAGTTTTTAATTATTGCTTTTGAATATAGTTACTGAATATGTAAATAAATTAAAAACGTAGGCAAATTTAACAATATCGTCTTTATCGAGTGAAAACGACAATCTATTTGAATTCGACGCATCAGTTAGTCTTAACTGAAGATAACTACAGAATTTGATAAGTTCTGATCTTTGTAGAATTTTTTTTACAATATGCACACAGACTTTTTGAATACTAATTCAGTACATTGAATCTTTCCTTGTGCAATAATAAAGTTTATATTTCTTGTTTTAAGTATTGATTGGCTCCTTGTGGAAATTTTATCAACCTGGCGTTTAATTCGTCTTACTATCCTTGTAGTTTTGAAGAGAGTTGGTAGCTTTGAATTTCTTCAGTCATTTCCTATCGTGTTACAATCGCCATTTTGAAGCTCTTCTTTCTCTATTCCTCCCAGTAATTACAGCCTTTTCCTAGATTTGCCGAAACCGATGCTTTTGGATTTTAGAGGCTAATTAAAGACTTTAGTCGGGAAAAGAGTACCGTATCAAATAACATTGAACCTAAAAAGTATTAATCGTTTGGACAAAGTGGCTTATATATTTGTGTAAAACATCGTAACCGGTTTTTAATTTTACTAGCTAAAGTAATTATCGCGTCATGAATACCACTAATTCGATAAACAACTGCTTTATACTGCTCTCCCTCTTCAGCGTATTTCATTGGATTTTTTATAGAATAGAATATAATCTAATAAGTGTTTGGTGAGAATTTTTCATTGAATGGAAGTGATAAAAACAATCTCTGAAGAAACTCAAACAAATTATTTAATTTCGACAGATATAGAGATACACCTTGAATTACAGCGCGATTAATAGGTCCTAATTTGTATTTCGGAAACTAAACCATTTAAAATCAAAATGGTCTGCCTAAATCACAAGATATCTATTGACCAAGATTTCTTTATCACGAGTACTAGTCTGCCTAAATCATTCTTTCCTACTGACTAATATTTTTTTACCTATTTCTAACTATTATTGTACACCCTTGGTGGACAAAATTCCCTTCAATTTCCTCAAATTCTCGGTAATATCAATAATTCGGGGTCGAAAACGGGCATGCGATGCGCATCGATGCTTACTGATTATATTTCTTTTTCAATAATTTTATTGTGTCAGGTGTACAGGTCTAGATCGTGGGCGAGATCAGCGGCGAGATCGTGGGCCTTCTGGTATACGTGTCGGTGAATTTGAAAGGAGAGCCGAGGTGTGTGAGTTCGTGTCATCTATACTGCCACTAGTGTATTGAAGATAACTAAGGAACAATATATGATGAAAGTAAGAGGAGGAACAAATGGACCCTTTATTTTGTTTGTGGAAAACAATACAAATCAATATTTTATATTTTCGATAAAGGAAGTTGGTTATTTGCAAGTAATTAATGGGGTAAAGATAACAAACTGTAATCTAATGGTGGCGTAATTATTAATTGAATATTATGTACTCCTTCATTATAACTTTTCTTAGGAAATTATAAAACAATAAAAAAAACAAATTTAATGTGTAGAATTGTCTTTTGTTTTGTAAATTTTCATTTTGTCACATTTTAGTATGAGCCATCACTTTGACAGATACGATTAATGTAAGGACTGTTTTTGCACTTAATTATGATTAATCAAAGAGATTGATTGATCCGATTTTCATTTCGGTTCTAGTACCGACCACTTTTTTGATACACAAAATTAACCAATAAAAGATATGTCTTTTATTGGTCTAAATTTTTTGATAGAACAAAAAATTTAGACCAATAAAAGACATATCTTTTATTGGTCTAAATTTTTTGTTTGGTTCAAACCCTTAATAAAGTCAAAATACTTTTTGTTATTGCAATAAAATATATTGTAATAAAAATTCATAAATAATGTAACTTGATGAGGTTTTATTTTAAAGATTGCCCCAAATTTTACATCTTCACGTCCCGGAAAGTGTTTTCTTAGCGGTAAACCTACTTGTGTCATACAGGAAACTAAATTTATGGCTTAAGATGTGGAAAATACTTTTACAATATACTTGAAAAATTAAATTGTGATTTTTCAAATTTCGAAATGTTGATTATTTATAAACACCAAAATGTGATGCTACTCTATATACGTTAGGAGCATAATGAATAAAAATATAAAACAATCCCTGGATTCCTAGGAGTGATTAAACATGTTTTCACTTTCAAATTTCGGATACCGTTCACATACAAAACTTCCTGAAGCCAAGTAAGGGTTAGAATTGTTTTCATATTTCTAATATGTTCATGATACATGATATGTTGTATGACTATTGTTCATATTTTCTACGATGAATATTTCTTTAGAAATACTATTAAGTTTGGTATGGAATAAATATACATAGGCGTGATCCATAAAAGCCTCAGGGTATAACATTATTTTAATTTTTCCCATAGATATTTTTATCAAGTTTTCATGATTAAATGTTGTTGACACTATTGGAGTGACATCGCACTATGTTTACATGTTATTGATAATGGACGTCGTATGAAAGACATGCGCTCAAAAAAAATAAATAGGAGTAAAATATACGAAATTATATTTATGCCAGTAATTTTTTCTAATAATTATTTTATAAAATATTTCTCTTGCTTAATGAGGAATGTTTATGGATTATTTTTTATATTAACATTCCCCACAAAAAACAAAGTCTTCCCATAAGATTGAAAATAGGAAAACCGTTCATTATTTTTATCAGGGGTCAGTTAACTCTTTCCTAATTGTAGTGGATATTCATTTTTTTTCTTTCTAATATCAAACTAAATTAATTTTTAAATTCTTTAAAATTCGTCTGATGAGATAAGAGTATCAACTCATATCCAATTAACAAGAATCGGTACTATTTTGTAAACATACGAACATTTCTTCTTAGATGAGATCCTAAATTTAATAAAAGTTTTGTCTGCCACATTCTTTTGCAAAATTCCTCATATAGCCATCTATACTTAGCTTATACTTAGTCAACTTATGTCATACTTAGTCAACTAATTTTTTTAAGCTCAACTCTTTGTTTAGTTATTATTATATAGGTTTTTTGCATGCATAACATACTGTTTTTAATTTTTGAGTCCTTTGGTTAAAAGTTAAGCTTAAAAGTGAAGTGACGTCGTTATTTTCAACCATGATTGTAAAAATCTGAAAAATATAATATCTAGTATATTTGATTAGACGTTTTATAAGAAATAATTTAGATTGACTTGTGCCAATGGTCTTAAGTAATATCAAAACCAAATCCTACATTGTGACCTTTTCGATACGCGTTTCACTTTTTTTTTTTACATTTTCCAGTATATTTTATATAACTATAATATAGAAAACACATTATTATAATGTAATTCTTACAAAAAAAAATATATGTATATATTATATGAAGGTTAAGAAATGAGGTGACATATACGGACTTTGGTGTAAAACTTAAAAACAATCTCTTTTTACCTTTATGTCATCTTCTGTCCAGGCTTGGTAAAAAGCAATATTAGATGAATGTATTACCAAATTTTAATAGAATTATTTCGTTTTCCTTCTTATCACACGTTGTTTTGGTCTTTTCACATTGGCAAGCTTTAGATATTCCTAATTTTTTATCTATATTTTTTACTTTTTTCACTAATTACTTCCGCATATACCGTCATCGGCCATTTATCTTAATTAATATTTAACGTGACCACCATAAACAATTTTTCCCTTTTTTATATCCACAATGTCACTTTCACCGACATGTGCAACGTGTGCGTTTTTCCATTAATATTTCACAATGCTTTAATGTACTTTCAGATATATTCAATATACTTTTGTTCTTCGTCTACTTTATGCAATACTTATTTCCGTACCATATGATTTGGTTCGTTTTTTTCTGTACTGTAGTTTATTGTTTACTTCTTTATATAATACTCTAATATACCCTTAAATATGGCTGGATTAACTTCCTCTCGGATTATATTTTGATATTTTTTACTATTTGAATCATACAGGCCTTTTACAATTTATGCCATGTAAATATGTTCAGCGTATACATGGTTTAAAATTGACTTATACATGGTTTAAAATTGAGCAACGGTTACGACTACAATAAATTTAAAAAAAGCTTACATAAATCGGTCGGTAGTAACTCACCAATTTTCGCAAAAGTGTTGCAGCGGAATTCTCAATAATTTATTTCAAAACTTTGACTTTTTTATGTTTTTATTGACATATAATTACTTGCGTATGTTTTGTTATATATCCACACCTGTTTTGAAAGTAAGATTTAATGTGTTACTTAGATCCAAATAAAGTTATCCAGTGAATTTTGTAAGTTATTAATTCATTATCCGTTATGTTAAACCTAATCATTATTAATTAATACAGTCTCTCACAGAGCAATAAACAAAAAACTTAAAAGTATTTTCACTTCTTAATTGACTGAATTATTTTTTTGTCTTTCTTAAATTATTCTTCCTAATTATGACTTGAAATTTCCTTTGTATTCATTAACCGATTTTATTAAAGCTATATTTACTTCAATGTTACGCACTGTGGATTTTACTTAAAGTCGCAGTATTTCTTATAACTTACTTTAAATGAAATATTAAAATTATTATAATAAATAAAATTTACTTATTAATTTACATTTTAATGAGAGAAATAATTACCATTAACGAGTACAAACTTGAACAAATAACTCATTAGCAACGCCAAGAAACTTTCAAGATTCTGCTTAATATATTTAACTGAGTAAATATAATTCACAATGCTAGTACTTGCTAAATTACTCTCGTAGAAAACTTTTAAACAAATTACTTTTCAAACAGCGGATATCAACTTTCAAGTACATTTTGAGAAAGGAGTTTTCCTGAAGTGATTTGTCGCTAGGTTATCTAAAAATGATGATAATTAAATATGATTTCTAAGTATTTTTCATGTATAGAAGTTATATAATACATCAATTAAAACTGTTAATCGAGTATAACTAGCACTATGAGTTCTTTTTATTGCATATGAACGCTTTAGGGGCAAATTGTACATTTATTACAATAAAATAAAATATTTATAATTAAGAAAATTATTTTTCACGACGTAAATATATAGCTTAGTACGTATTTTACAGTTGTATAGGTAATTTGTTCAAAAAGTTTAGGATTGAGAATAATTGCTATTCCAAACAATTTTATAGCAATGACACATTTTTTTTATAATTTTTACTTCAGCATTTTCGGAAATGTGTTGTGGGCAAAATTTTACAAACAATATTTCTCATTAATATATTATTTATCATTAATATATTTTCTATTCCGCATTTTTTACTCCTTATTTTATAATTTAAATTTGCACTTTACATCTTCCATTTTCCAATGTTTCGTTTCACAATTTATATTGAAGTTACACATCACAGTACAAACACATCACAGGAATATACAGAGTTTATAATTTACATATCCAGTAATGATTTGCACAAAATTAGATGTGTGGAGTGGCTCTTATTTTATTTCTATATGAAGGCAATGCGTGAATATACGTGATTGTTGTTTGTGTGAAAAATTGTTTGTGGTTGTGGACCTTGTAAAATATTTGTAAAATTTATTTATTCAGATTTGTATACTCACATATTTACACGTCTGAAGTATATTTTTATTCAAAACTTTGTTCCTTATTTTAATTTCTACAGAAAGAGTTGGAAAGTCCAAGCATATATTCAAACTGGATTTAAATTTATATCCAAATTCAAATAAAGAAATATGTAGTATACATTTTGGTTTGACAGAATCAAACACTTTATCTTCATTTAATAGTAGTATAAAGTTTTAGTTCCAAGGCTGAACTTAATATTTGATAAAGTTATTAGGGTAAGAAATTCTGTCTGGATCGAAAATGTCGATTTTCAATTTAAATCTCAATAATGCAATTACAGAGACTTTATCATTGGGTAAGATTTAACACTGATAGGCTATTAACATTAATGTAACCATTATTACATGTAATGAAATTGCTTAGGTACAATCAGAAAAAACTTGCGGTAATAAAATTGTAGCATATAACCTTTCAATGTGAATTATTTTTATTGTTTCAGTAAACGTGGCCGCAATCGATTTCTAACATTGATAGCGACGGCTTATAGAATTAAGACGAATTCCGTTGTCAATGTATATAATAAATTCACACTGAAGTAAATATCCGAAATGGAGGAAAAAACGATCACTAAAAATAAAATGACAAATGGTTGTAAATCAAAATATAATTAAAACAATGTATTTAAGTGAGAGTTTTTATCTATTTTCTGTTTGTTATTAGTATGTGCGTTTTGATTTATTTATCGTTACCTGCTCTAATGGAAATAAAGCACAAAAAGAATTAAAACGTAAATTTACTCTGATACAAATTTAAAAAAAAAAAAAGAATTAAAACGTAAATTACAACGAAACCTATTTGCTCAGAAAAGTTAAAATATATTATTGGAGTAGAAAGTCGAAAAACAATACGAGATACGGTGGGGAAACTTTCTTGAAATAAAATATTTAGGCATGAAGTTATTAATGGAAATGAGAAGTTGAATTATAAAATGAGTTTCGGAAAATTTTATCCGCAATTTGACGGTTAATAGACATTAAAAGTTTGAGCAGATATTAAAAATTATTTCTTGTTAAATAAGTAAAGTTCAAAATGTAGCACAAAAGTTGGTTTCCTGCTGGGACTGTTAGCAAATTGAATTAAGTTTTAAGCCATTATTATCAGTAGTAAAATACTCCTTCTAAAATTAACCCAAATGATCTATCATGACTTTTATTAAACGATTCTCTTATCTCTTTCGACAACACGGTAAATGACCTAGGTTTATTGATAACTCAACTTTTTAGTTAGCAGCGCCAGGGGAACGATATCAGTATTTATAAAATGACTTCAAAAATGTATCCTCTTTATCACCAAAATCTACTTCTACCAAACTTTTTTGGATATGGAACTTTACGTATCTTATCTAATAATTACAGACCAAAAATTCCTCAAAATTGGTATATTTAAAAAAGATGATGATATTTTTAATATGTTCTGATGCTGATAATGTTCTTTCTTTTCTTTATAATGTCTAAACGATCCAGATAGAATTTTTTATCTCAATGCTTAACTCATGAACTTATTTTAAGCCAGTATTAACGACTCATCCATGCTCTTCGTTTCAAACATTGTTCGTGTATTATTTTATGGATATCCCGTTTCTGTTTACGTCTCACAAATTATAGAATTCATTGAATCTCAGTATGAGAAATTAACTGTCCATATTCTATTTTAAGAATAGTATGATAAAACTGAGCCTCCCCTGATCAGATTACAGAAATTTTATCGTTGTCTAATTTTTAACTATGTTACTGACTAGAAGATTCATGGCAATAGATCTATATATAATCTTTATATATATATATATATATATATATATATATATATATATATATATATATATATATATAATAAAGCTTTATTAAATTCCATACAAAAAGTTACATACATGCAACATGCAATAAAAAAATAAATAATAAATAACAACATTAATTAAAAAGGATGACACCTGTATACATTGTATAAAAAATTAAAATAGAATAGTAAAATTAATTAATGCTCATGATAATTTACATTGACAATTATTATATAAAATTGTTATATTATTTATTATTTTAATTTATATGGACCCCCTTAGGGTAAAAAGCCTCCTCCAAAGCTTGCCATTCGTCTCTATCTTTGGCTGTTTGGAGCCACTCACAACCTGCTGTAGCCACGATCTCGTCTGGCATTGGGTCTGCCTCTCGCTCTGGTACCTTGTGGCCCCGTCCATTGGATGATTTTTTTTTTTCAGTCCACCTATTATCAGCGTACCTCGCCACGTGACCCGCCCATCTCCATTTTCTTTGAAGAGAGTAGGTATCTGTTATACCCGTTTTTTTGCGGATGGTGTTATTTCTTATTTTATCTTTTAATTTGATACCTAAGTAGCTTCTCTCCATTCTTCTCTGAGTGGTCTGGATTTTGCTACTAGTCTTAAGGTCAAACGTCCAGGTTTGGCAGCCGTAGGTGAGACACGGTAGAATCTCCGAGTCCATAACTGTCTTCTTGGTAGGTAGGTGCGACTTAAATAGTTACAAATATTGAAAATGTTTTTCTTTTTCCTTTCTTTGTTTTTCTTTGGAGGGTTTTGGTCGATCTCTCCCTCGGTGACCAGCCGTATTGGGTGATGTTTATTGTTTTGAGTTTTGTGTGTTTTATGTTTTCTTTTTTTTATTTTGGTTTTTGAAAGAGGCCTTGTAATTGATTGCTATTTATTTTCATCGCTTACATCTTGTGCTTTGGTAGGGTTTTTACTTATCAAAAAATTCAGCATTCCGGGTTTCACAACTCCCTCTGAGAAACTTGATGAACGTTGAGTGGTGGATGCACTGAGAGTCTTGTTCTTTTTGTGTATTCGTGATCCCTGGGGTGTTTGGGATTTTAAGTTATTTTCAGGAGATGTTGAAAGGGTTCTTTTCTTGTTTCCTGTTGTGATTTCCGGGGTGTTTTTAATATGATTAATTTATCGTATTTTATTATAGCACTATTTCCTTTTTCTTTCTCGATTCTTACTTGTGTCTGCAATTCCTTTCTTTTCTCTAATACTTTTAGCGGATAACCTTCTTTTATGTAGTATGCAGTGTCGTTGAGAGCTCGTTTTTGTTTAAGAATATTGATTTTTATTCCAAGTGTCGTAAATGTTATGGCGACAGGACGGGGTTTTTCTGTTCTTTTACCAATTCTTCTTATGGCTTGTAAGTCCTTACAGTTTATTTTCGTTGTGAAGTACTTGTTTATAAAGTTCGTCATATTTGTTTCTAACTCTAAATAGGTCTGTTCGACTTCCTCTACTCCAAAAAATACTAGATTGCGCTGTCTAGCCTCTTTTTCTAAACAGGAAAGTTGCTTGCCTTGATTGTTTACTTTTTCTTCTAGTTTTTGCAGTATGGTGTCCCAGACTTGGAGTTTTTTGTCCATGATTTCGTTGATGTTTTTTGTAATTTCCTCTGTTATTTTTTCTGCACTTTTTGAAATCATATTTTTTTGTTCTTCCATGTCGTTTTGTATTTTTTGAAGTGTTTTCATTATTTCCTCCATAGTCAACGATCTATGTCTATAACGCCCTCTTGTGGTATTAGTGAAGAGCTAGGCAGACGTTCGATCGTGTAGTTACGCACTTTGTCTAGTAGTATCTCCACTAGCCCCCCGATGGCGGTGCTAACGTGCGCTAGTCGTCACTAGATGGCGTTAAACGTTTTTGTTTGGCAAAGAAGTTTCTAGAAATTATGTTTGATGACTCATCTAGTAGATAGGTTTTAGGTTATTTTTTCTTTGTATCACTATTTTTCGTATCTAGCACTGAGTTCGCTTTCTTCATGTATTTAATGTTTTTTGTACTGCACTTTGTAGTGTCTCTTTAATGGTATTTTTTTTTGTTTTAATAACTTTTTCTCACTATTAATGTTCGTAGTAATTATCACAATTTCTTAAAAGTCACTTGGTATTCACTTTGTTCTTCATATTGTATCAGTGAATCGCACTTTAAGTTATAGTTTTTAGCACTTTTAATCACTTTTTACACTTGAATTATATATATATATATATATATATATATATATATATATGTGTATAAATATATATATATATATATATATATATATATATATATATATATATATATATATATATCGTACATATAATATGAATGTCACATTAACAAATTGAGAAATAATTTCATGTTTTCATAATGTAAAAAAATTATAGTTATTTAACATTCGTGTAAGTTGAATGCTCTGCCATTTAACAACATGGTTCAATGTTAAGTATTCAAAGATTAAATTAAACAGTTCATTAATTTGATTATATAGTTCTTAGTGGTTCATTAACAATTATTTACTCTGAAAAATATGAAATGGGATTATTATTGTACGTTAAAAAGAAAAAATATACCTTATTTTCGTGCAGAACAAATCTAACGAAATTTTAAACAGAATTTCCAGAACTAAATTTTTGAAACATTTTTTTTCATATTAATTAATTTAAGACATAATCTTTGCATCATTTACATAATTTCTTCCTTACTTGCATTCATCTACATCTTAATCTTTTCAGGAATGAAAAACAAATTTAAAAGAATTTTTGAAAAATGCAACCAAAAAAAATTATTTTTTATTAATAAATTGAATTCAAAGTTTGACAGCAGCTATTAAAACTGACAATAGATGTTAAAATATATGATCATGCTATAGTTTAGACTGAACTGAACTATATTAAAGTTATAAAATTGTGGTCAAATGTTTTTTAACTGTATTTTGTAGGGTGAAGTAATTATTAAATCATTTCACAAAATAATATACTTTGATAAGAATTACTATCCAATTAAATTATTTTTTAATTGTCTCGCGAACTTTTATACCACCCATTTTCAGCAATAGATTTTGCAAATGTGATAGGTTACAATGTAGACAGATTTTCAATGTGCATATCTCTCAATGGATAATTTAATTAGAATTCTTCTCTTCCATTAATGTAAAAACGTAAACTTAAATAGAACTGTCCAATATTAATTTACTTAAATAAAATGATTTCTGCATCCCACCTACATAGACTTTTGGTCGCAGACCAAAAAGACGATAAAATTGTTAAATCGATAAGGGAAAACATCTAACTACCATTATTTCTTAATATTTTTTTTTCATTTTGAACAACCGTTTCGAATATTTTCAACTGGAGTTTTTTAATTACTTTTATAATCAGCAAGTTTTCGTACCATATCTGCACAATATTTTTTTTATTTATTATTATCACTATTTTGTACTTTGTTTTCCCATCGAAGAATACCGTATTGCTATGTAGCATTAACGGGCTTAACGCGGTCGGACTTAAATGATTCACAGTAGGCAGGACAATGAAACGATCTGGCTGGAAAATTCGTTTGATGGATATGTTAATCAAATACGATAACGTAATAATAGGTATCTTAAATCACTGGTTTTAGGAAACATCGTTCTAATCATCAGGGTTACCACTTTTTGTAACTACTTGTGTGTATACATTGTTCAAAAATTACATCTAATTGCTTTTTAATTTCTTAGTTTGAAGAATAATTAATGAATCGTACATAATCAAATATAATAAAGAATAATTTACAAGAAGTCATTTTTATTACAATGATTTATTCCTCTGAGAAAAAAAGTTAAATATAAACGAATGTTTTAATAGATTTATTAAAAAATTATAGCTGCTGTTCTAAGTGTACGTATAAATAAAACTTCACGCCTGTGTTTTTGAACTACATTTTATTGGTTTTTCTTGGGAATCTTTGGAAACAAAGCTACACTATTTTTAATCGATACGGACCCACCGCTGATGGCATTCGAGTCCGAGAGGAACCGATCGAGGTTCCTCTACTTACGAAGCCCGCGGCGGGCTGATTAGTATGAAAAAACTAAGCCTCCCCTGATCAGATGGCAGGCGAAAGTCACACGTCGCACGCGTCGGTCGATAATAGAGAGGTATCATTTTAACAATCAATGATTTTATTTCAGAAAATGACGCATTTTTAAATAAATTACTACGACGTAATACCGTATTGTATGGTGAAATAGATAAAGATTATAAAAATGATCCTCGCATTTGTCATAAGAATAACAAATGCGAAATTAAATGCTAGTAATTGAAAACGGTTTTCAGTCACCGGAGTCTGGAAGAAAATAATTTGAGAGTCTAACTGATTAAATTTCATTTTCATCTTTATTCATTTTAAAGTATAAATAAATGCTCGATATATTTTAGAGGTAATTATGTGAAGAAAAAGAAAGTTTACTTAGACATAGCATTATGTTGATAGTTGGGGATTATGAATTTGCAGTTAAAAATGATATTAATAATAATAATACCAGACGATGATTATAACGATTGACTTGGGCACTCAGGGTTTTCTTTATTTTAACTTCTCAATTGGTGGGAGGTTTGGCTTGTTTTTGAGCATAAGATGTTTTTTATATAGCGACGTGATGGAAATTTACAATTGGACGGTTTTTATTTTCGATTTTTCTCCCGATGCTATAAATGTTGCTAATTTCTTGGCTGTCCATATATACTCCCATATCAGCTATGATTCTTTGATATAATCTACTAGTTCTGTTTCAGGTTCACCCTTTTCTTTCTTTCCGAAGAAAACCATTGAAAGATCCGAAGAAAAACAAAGTTATTCTTTCATTTGTCGATTTCTGCCGATTTAAGTTTATGTTCGAGCTCTGATATTTTGCTTTCGAGTTTATCGTTTTCCTCATCGATCGTTTTGAATTTTTCATCTATTGTTTCTATTTAAATTTTGGTTACTGAATGCGTTATAAGTTCGGCTTATTTCTCTAATTTTTCATCCAGTTTAAATAGCAATAACTCCATATTTTTATCCATGGTAAAGGAATAAATTGTTCTTTTGGGAGATTTTAAGTTTTTTTGTGGTAACACTTTTTACAAATTGGTCTGTATGTGTGATTATTACTGTTTGTTTTAGTGATTTTAGGTTTTGCAAGGAGAAGTTGACACTATTTAGTAATATTTTTTGATTTTATTCCACTGGACTTGTTGACGTTCATGTTGACAGCTTAGCTGATGGAACCATTCTCATTTAACCGTGATAATTATCAGCTAATCTCAAATCAGCAAAAGCCAGCGTAATGTCAATGTGATATGCAATAAATAGACAAAGCTCTGAATGGATATCACCTGTGCATCTCGGACTAGGCAATATAAAGTTCAGAGAGGCGCCACACTGTCCAGTTGTCTACGCGGCCAATTATGGTCCCAACATGTCAAGGCTCTCCGCTCGGTATGCTTACCCACCCAGAGTTTAATGTTTCACTTATCATTTTATTTGTAACTAAGAAAATAAATATTCCACTTATTAAACAACACACAACCTTTTTTTAATAGTTCTTTAATAACTCAAATTTTGTTATTATTTTAATAACACTGGTTTTATTTTTTTTATTTATTTATTTTTGTTTTTAAGTTTCTGAAACAATTAGCAATATTAGTTCTTAGCACAGTTCTTACACTACTTATTTGTACTTCAGTTGTTATTATTATAACAATCGATGTACTGCTGAGAGAACAATTTACTCGTCATTGATATTTGGAACGCCAGGTTTTTTGTACTATTTCGGAATAAAATTCAGGAGCGATTTACAAAGCATTTGACGTTTATAGCTCTGAGGAGGGAAACCCTGATAAATGATACCAACAGGCCTAACATACTAAGCCACGTAGAGAGAGAGAGAGAGCAAGATCGAGAACTGAATACACCAAAAAATTAAATATTATCTCGGAACACTGAAAACAAACTAAAAATACACCAACAGATAGGCACAACTACAACCAATCGATAATACGTGTCCCACCACGGCTGGTCCGCGCGGGAGATCTAGGTAATCACTCTCTTACAAGAAGAAACAAATTAATTAACACTGCAATACTAAATACGAGTCGAGCTCGTGTTGGCTATCTTCTGATCTAAGGATTAGATTAGAAGATAGCCAACACGAGCTATAAAAAGCCCTCGAAGACAAAAAACAGGATATCCTAGGTATGAGTGAGTTGAGAAAACTAGGAAAGAATATTGACGAACGCAGGGACTACATATTGTTCTACAAGGGCGAAACAACCGGTCAAAAAGGAGTAGGATTCCTAATTAAAAAGTCAATGAAAACATAAATTCAAGAGTGCACTGGTATTTCTGAACGTATAGCGGTATTTGACATTGCCATACCAGAATACCAAAAATTGTGGTCAATCATTCAAATGTGTGCTCCGATCGAACAAGCAACAGAAAGAGTAATAAATCTTTTCTATGAGGAAGAACTTTTACAAACGATAACTGATTTTTCGCAAAACTACATTATACTAATGGGCGACTTCAATGCTCGAAGTTGAAAAAAAACAAAGCAAATAAGAATACGTATTAGGAATCTATGGACAAGGATGAAGAAGCCCAACGGAGACTTGATTTCTTACCAGAACACAACCTAATGCTTCTCAATTGCTTGTTTAAGAAAAACAAGAATAGTAAGTGGACCTCGATATCCCCTGGCGGCAAATAACTTCGAATTTAACAAAAAACGAGATTGACTTCATAACAAGCTACCCAAAGGCCTTCACGGATACATCAGTACTAACAATATCCAACTTTAATACAAAGCATGATAAGAAGCTCTTTAAGAATAGAGACAACCAAATGTCCAGAAAATAGAGCCTCACAAGAAACAAAACACTATAATAAAGACATCTTAATTAGAATTGCCAAGTCCCTGAGAGAAACGTCGGTACAAATAAAGACGGAAGACGCTGATGTCGTTAAAATGGATGGAAAGCTAGAAAAACGACTTACCCTTGCTAAAACCGGTAACACGAGAGAAAATAAATACACGAGAGAAAATAAACTAACTGATATAATAATACAAATTATAGCAAGAAGAAAAAACCTGCTTTGATATAATCTTAGAAGAAGTTATCAAACTGATAAATGAACCAAGTAAGGACATCAGAGAGAATATCAGAAAGATAGAAAAACCAAGACGTTGTAAACACTGGAAAGGCATTTAAAAAGAAAAGGGGGCGTAAAGAAGGCATTAAGGGAACTCAGACAAGTAATTAAAGAATGCGTATCCAAACTCAATAAGAAGGAGAATACTTCCACCATCAGAAAAGAAATTAATGAAACAGCTACTAAATTCTACCAGGACCTGCACTCGAACCCAAATAAAAAACATGAACTATAAAGAGACCTGAAAGTAAGTCATCACAAAGAGGAATCGGACCAAGAATATTTCCCAGAGAAGTAGAAAAGGCTATTCTTAGTCAGAAGAGGATAAAATTACAAACGAGCTTCTTAAAGGCACTCTGGAAGAAATATTACCCAAACTTACATCGATATTCAACGTAAAAACGCAGACTAGCGTAATTCCTACACAGTGGAAAACATGGCATATATTATATTCAAAAAAGGAAAACAGAAAACATAAGTAACTACAGACCCATAAATCCTATATCAAACATCTACAAGGTGTTTTCCATAGTTATCATGGAAAGAATAAGTAAAAACTTAGATGAAAACCAACCCAGAGAACTAACTGGCTTCGGACCAAAATTTTCCATCCTGAACCATATACACACAGTGAAACAAATAATAGAGAAATACAATGAAAATAACAAAAACATCTATATGGCATTCATTGACTATTCCAAAGCTTTCGACTGTATAACCCATAATCACATATGGAGGAGTCTGAAACAACAAGGGATATCTTCAAATTATATTGAAATTATCAGGAACGTCTACTCAAATAACCAAGCGTTGAACGTTTAGAACGTTATCAGAGAGCCATGGAAAGAAGCATGACAGGAATAAGGAAACGAAATAAAGTGGGAAGTAGCAGATAGTGAGAAACACAAAATAAATGGAGCACGATCATATCAGACTGAAGACCCCAGAAATGGTAAGAGAAAGAAAGAGCGCCCACTAACAAGATGGGAACATGATTTAAAACTTACGACTGGACACTACTGTAGGTGTAGTGCATCTTACATTGTGGTGCTAGAGCACAATGGAAGATGCTGACTTCTCCAGCTTATGTCAAAAAGCACACTGAACTGCGAGATATCCTCTAATCTTGTAGTTCAGAGAATAAAGTGTTGTAAAACTTCTCATAATTTGCAATATATTATAGATGAAAAAAATATTTAAGTATAAGTTTAGGATTTTAAGGACGAAATTGCCAGAATGTGGAATTTGCGAAAACTGTAATAATACCCATAATTATTTCTACTATAGCCATTGTCCCTCAAGCTCTCCATGCTACCATTAAAAATCTTCATTTAACGCGACTTACATTTTAACTCAAAAAGCTGCTATTCTGAACAATTTCAGGATCATTCGTAAATTTTATGTCAATAAATGAAACCTTCTTTAGACAACCATGGTAAATAAGTGGGCGTGCAAATTCATATATACACGCATGCTATTTCAAACAGAAAACCTTATATAGACACATACAACCCACACAAAATAAATATTCCTATTCACCTATGTAATAAAATATTTGATTATCATAATCACTCATCATAATGCTTGGAAAAAAGCCCGTAGAGATACAAGAACCCCTAGCAAATTGGAAGAACCCAATAAATTAAAAATATAAAAAAATAACAACAAAAATAAAAAGCTGTTTGTTCTCAGAATATGGTTTTAAAATATATACGAAATTTCATCCAAAAATATCGAATATTAATTTTTTTTATGAAATTAAAATATTATAATTAGAATACCATTCTATAAAAAAAATTATAGTTAAAAAAATTAAAGCCTTCATGGGATACCCGGCAGATGTGAAACATTTGATTTTTTTGCGCCTTCGAGGAATCCACACCGATCCTTCCGATTCCCACCTAACAATCGCCGCCCTAATAAAATAATCAATAGTCACCAGATACATGCCATGAAGGCAGATTTTTTGCAACACCACCAAACCCACACATGATAAGAAAATCTGTGGACGTCAGATACGCGACTACGATGACAGATACTGTTGCAAGCCGTTTCTATACTAATAAACCTGATAATAAATGAAGATTTTTCGAGAAAAATCGTTGCAGGCACATAGCAGACAAAGACACAAAATAGACGCATTCACATATCCTTAAGTTTAGTTTTTGGTCCTCTTATTTGTTACACATAAATAATTAAATAATATTTAATTTCTAAAAAGTCTATTGTCTATTGTGCATATTTAGATATTCGTCGAATTTCTTAACTAATGCTCAAAAAGGACAAGGCTTCTTTGATATAAGAGGCTAAGACGCTAAAAATATAGTAAAGGGAGACGATGACGTACCGTTCAAATACTACAAATACTTCAGGGACTTGGATATGATAACGCTGATTTAATTTACTCTCATGTAAGTTACCTTTCTATTATCTATTCTATCGGGTCATGATTTTCTCGTGAAGGAGTAAAATAAAGGAATAAGTTTGAATTTAACGAGGAATTAAATTAAATTATAATGGCTCAAAAAATTATTATTATAAATCCCCTGCAAATACAAAGAAATATTGATCAGGCTGAAAGTTACCTTCTTAGAGTGGCTAAATTAATAAACGGTACTTCAGAAACCTTCCTGGAAGTCTCATCTCGATTTATTCGTATTATAATATATATATACATATAAATATATATATACATATATATATATATATATATATATATATATATGTATGTATATATATATATATATATATATATATATATATATATATATATATATATATATATATATATATATACTCTAAAAGCTCTTAATCAATTCCGAGCTAGCAATGAATAATAATACTTGAAATTTTACAATTATTAATTAATGACAATTTAAAATCCTTATTAGATTTAATAGTTACTAAATCATATTACTCTGTTGTTGAGATCCCAGTAGTTTTAAAACTAATTTCAAGATAAAAAGGACAATCTGAACTTGTAAAGAAAAATAAGTCTTTTAAGAGATTAAAAAAACGAAGTTGTTAAGAAAAACAAGTCATTAAGAGATGGAAAGTAAAATATAAATATTTTATTAAGTCATCTCATGGAAGAAATGTATATAAGGAAAATATTGTTCCGCATGAATTTCCATTCGGTAATAAGGAAGTGGTATAAAAATATATATTTAGTTTTACTGATAATTATGACCTAATATGGGGGGGGGTAATTAAAATAAGGTAATTGAAAGACCAAATTAAACGTTTAGATATTAAATAAATTACGAACAATAAGGCAACAGAATTAAATAATACAAAAACAGATTACATGATAAACTATATATACAGTAGTAATATGTTTGCAATTCCGTGATCCAACCTTCATAAAATATTATAAAAACATCATAATATAGGATGATATTTACCTACGATTTTAAAATTTATAAAATGTACATAACAAAAAAGGGACAAAGTTATTTGCTTGGAGCGTTAAAAATTATTTTATGTCAATGAATATTTTTTAAGAATAGGCAGTTAATAATTGAAAAAAATAAAGAATTAAGAAATATATTAAGGTAAATTAACATGTTACATGTTATTAAAAATTATGAAATTATTATCATTTGGTATAGTTACTGAGAAAGCTTTATCAGAGAATGAAATGTATCGCCTCATATAAAAGACCCACGAGGGATATATTAAGTATAAAAATTTTAAAAAGATATTGTTAGGATTAAAACGTAAATATTTTTTGGAAAATGTGTGCACTTATTTTCCAAGATTTAGGATTTTGTAAATGCTTAAAAAGTTTGCTATCTCACTGTTTGTATCAGCCACAGTATACGAGGAAGCGTTAAGGAAAAGAAAGATTTCTTGTTAACCAAGTTTAGAATGACAAGTAGATAATTGTTACGTAAAAAGGTTAACAAATATTTACGTAAAATGGTGGACTTAGAAGGATGGAGTTCATTGCAATTATAATCGCTTAGACAATTTACTTACTATTGTAGTATCTAAGAAAATAATTATAGATTATAAAAGTATAGTTTTTAGCCAATCCAAAATAACATTTCTATTAAATTAGGATAAAATTTATACGAATAAACTATGAAATATATTATTATCCCTATCTTATATCCTTAAGTTATTTTTTAAATATAAAAGGTCATCAAATTCTTGATTATATGGATAAAAATAAGTATGAAGCTAGGAACAGAACTAAGTTTATAGCAGAGAGATAAGAATTGGAAATTGGAAGCTTTATAATATATTAATATATATATATATATATATATATATATATATATATATATACATATATATATATATATATATATATATATATATATATATATATATATATATATACTAGTTTGATAAGGTGATATCCCGAGTCATTTTTGTCGTTTATAAAATCATCAATTTTATAATATGCTTTTTTCAGAAGTTATCTCTTAACAATGCGCTTCAAACTTTTTTTATATAATTTCAGTACGTCTTCGGTATTTTATTATAGAAGCGTATACTACTCTGTGTGAGTCTGAAATTGAGAATATACAGTTTATTTTTATTTCTAGTATTATAAATATGACGATCTCAATTCTTAAGGTAGAGGGAAGTTTATAATATTAAACCTCGTGTTATGATGCGAAAATATGTACATATTTGTATTGATAATACCCATTCTCCTAAAAGAAAAAAAAAGTTACGAACTGATTACTGTATTAACTTCGATAATTTCTAAACAATCCCATTATACTTACATTTCAAATTCATTATAAGAACTACAAGATAATATCCGACAAATGTAAAATAATAATGAAATGAAGATTACTTAACATGATCTACTACGTAATAATACAATTGTCCTATATACGTAAATATACTGCATTTTAAAAAAAGTACATAACATAGGTGATATTATTTCTAAAAAGAAAAAAAATGTAACGCCCGAATGTTATAATATTAAAAATACTATTGAAGGATAATATATCAAAGACAAAAGTAAATGTTTTTAACGAGCACAAATTATAAACTTTTTTCTAAAGAAAGCATTTCAGAAATTATTAAATAATGAATATATTTTGAAGAAAGCTCTGAATAGTTCCAGAAGAGGCTTTCAATACTAAAGTAACAATTTAACGTACACTTCTTAAGATCTACAATGGGTATCAAGTACAAGCGCACTCTGTGTCATCATATGTATCCTATGTATAATTTTGATACTTCGATATTTCTCTAAACTCAATGCAGAAAGACGCCAAAATAAAGGAAGTTTGAGTCAAGTCCGAGAAACCCGCAACGATCCGCCGACCTGATAAAATAATCATCAGACGCCAAATATACGTCGTGAGGGTAGATCTTCTGCAAACCACCTAAGAAACTTGGCGTCATCCACAAACCAGACGCTACATATGCGACTGCCAATGCTACCGCAATGATCGATCTCTCGTAACCTAATTATGAACTAGTAAACTCTAAGTATGAGGCTGCGACAAGAAGGCGTCGCTTCAAGCTTCGAGGTCGTTAAGGACTCAGTCATAAAAGCAGTTTATTTCGAGAGGAATTTTCACAGATACAAACAGATAGTAGACACGGATACAAAGCGTTGGCATAATATTGAGCTCGTCTTTCTTCTAATAGTTTTTGTAATATTTAAATAAAGTTTATATATAAAAAGTATTTCGTCCCGAGATAACGTCGAATTCCTTAGATCCCGAGACATGCGACGGCGATACTCGCCAACTTGTCATTATTTATACGTACTCGTATATCGTTGGTTGCATATGGCGGGCCAAAAAAACTAAGCAGCTCATCTGCCTACTTACTACGTGCGGCGGGCCTAAGTTCCGTTTTATTACTTCATTTTCCTAAAATAAACTGTATCTTATTAACTGAAATTGAAATAGTTATGGATTATACATAAATATATATATATATATATATATATATATATATATATATATATATATATATATACATATATACATATATATATATATATATATATATATATATATATATATATATATATATATATAACGTGTATGACAACTCTATGATAAAGCTATGATCAATCTCAAAATGGATATCAGAATTGCTTTTTTAGTTAATTTATGCGAATTAAAATGTCGATCGTCATTGGTTTTCAGTCATACCTGTGATAGTGCGTACCAAGATGAGGATTGCTTTTTCCTTCTCTGACGCTTTAATTATAATAAAAACATTTCATTCTACATAATTAAATGCAATTCAAATGTACTAAATTACCTTAATTTCAAACACGAGCGTAATTAAAATGATATTTATTCAATTATGAATGCGAAGACTAAACATATTTACCACATCGGAAAAGGAAACTTAATTTTAGAGTAGAAATTTTGGCATATTTATAAAGTATATTAACCTTCGTATATCAACAGTCGATACGCAAATATTAAATTATAAATTTTTTCTTCATTTTCGTGCATCGTGCCTGATACCTAATTCGAATCATTAATTTGTTTATTGACATTAAATGTTTTATTACTATTGAAATACTAGCATCATTCGTATTATATATAAACGTTACCCCTTCCTATATGATTCTTATTGTCTATGATATAAGATGGATACTCCCTGACTCAATCACTACATTTCCTCTCTTTATTATGTGAATCTAGTTACATTGCAAGTTGCAATGACTATCTGGCTATTTGTTCCAGATCCCCAACGTTAAATAGACTAAAGAATTATACGTATCTACACACATGTACGCGTATCTACCACAAACTAATAATACTTCAACAATTTTATGAAAAATAAATTTAGAATAGCATATTATTTGCGCGATTTACATATGGCCCCTGTAAATATATAGCTTCTGTAGTATAGAGGATGGAGCTGGGATTATCTACCGGGTAGAGCAAGTCTTGGTGAGTGAAATTGACGCCCATTTTATAAGTAAACAAATCTAATTGGAAGCGACCACATGTATCAATTTCATGAAAAATAAATCTTATCAAATATTCTGATCCAATGGATAAGACATTTTTCTTCTGGTGTTCTGGTGTATGTAGAGACTTTTAAAACGGATTTTTTTTAATATCCTTTTATAAATAATTTCCAGACAAATTTAAAAATAATTTAACACCTAGGATTTATGTTTATGGGTTTACCGCAGAAAAGCACAGAAATCAAAGGTCATGTAAAGTGTAGCGATAAGTTATGAATCTTTGGAGCATAAAAAATTGTACTATAATATCAAAGGCTAATTAAGGGAATAGGTAAATAAAAGAAATGAGTAAAAAACACTTTCAAGCAATACTATATCAATAAGAAACAACCCACACCCACATACACACACACACACACAGACACACACACATATATATATATATATATATATATATATAATATATCAAAGTAAGGACCTTCAACTTTCTCTAGCGCTTGGATTCAAATACTCAATGCAAGAAAAACAATTTTATTACATTGTTGAATATCTGACGTGTGCCCGCAGCGGATGTACTGCATGTATTAAGTGTACTGCACGATTGCACATTTTGCAGCGTTATTTTATTGTCTTAATTAGTTCTGCAAAAATGAATGAAACAAGAAATAAGATAGAGTTTTTGGAAAGTTTAGAGATAAGATTTGATGAATTTTTATGTTTTCTACCCAGCATGCCGCAATCGCAAATATGAGTCATCCAAGATCCAAAAAGAGACAGTTTGCATAAATCCAATCACCCATTCAGAAAAATCGTTATATAAGCTTGCTGAAATCAATAGTATCGAATAAAATCTCTCAAAATATTGAAGAAACAGAAGTGCAGAACGAAAATAACTGTCATACATACTGTCATACATATACCAATATCTATACTAAAACGAATTTTAACGTTAACATTCCACATAACCGTCATGGAATATTAACGTCACAGCTTATAATATAAAAATGTGTTCTAAAATAAAACAATCCCATCAAAACAATGCCATCATCTGGACTTGTCGAAAGAATTTTTCTATTTGTTGAAAGTAGTTATTTTAAGTACATGTAATTATTATAAATGTGCTTCAAAGCGTATTTTTTCTTTTTAAACGTATGAAAATTCAATTTATCACATTCATCATAACTTTTCCACAGTTAGGGTTTACATTGAATTCTAACGCGATTAGTTCTAATTTAACATAGCAATAGATATAAGAAACAAGTAAGTTTTATCGGATGACACTTAATATCCAAGTTAACGAAGCTTATTTTTAACGTGCTTACTTTCAGATAATGGTCAAACTGATAATATTTCTATCGCATTTTGTGAAATAGTCTTACCTAATTTATATCGTAAAAGTATATTTATGTCTGAAGAAACTAAAAACTACAAAATAAAGAAGTTTTTTATACATGAAGTTTCATTGTTATCATCTCCGTCGTCGAGTATTAAATATCATATGTTTTATTAGAGCATCGTATTTTGTCCTGTAAAGTACTTACTATCTTATTCTGAAAGACCATATAACCAGATACAAGAAATGATACCAGAAATGCGTAGCATTATTATGATAATTTTAATATATATATCTCTACAGGTACATGGATATTTATGTAAGTTTGAAATAAATTTACTTTTGGAATAAAATTATTTACCTAAATAAAAACCCAGTTATCGGGAATTTTTTTTTCTGTCCTTTGTTTTGAAATTTGTACATACTAAATATCCTTCCAACAAAGTTGGAAAATATATGGAATAGTATTCAGGCCGCATATTTTGTTAACCATATAATTTATTATTATTTTTGATTTGAATAGAGATGAAAATTGTAGTTCGTACAAAAAAAAATTAGCACTTATAAGGTTATTACATTTTTTCTTTGTATGGCAAACTAATCAAGCGCATCGGACTCTCTAACCTTAATTTTACTATTTGCACATTATTCTTTTTTTCAACTTTAAGAAAACAATACAAATAAAAACCCCATAGGAATTATCTTC
Source organism: Druceiella hillmani (assembly GCA_039881145.1). Lineage (NCBI taxonomy): Eukaryota > Metazoa > Arthropoda > Insecta > Lepidoptera > Hepialidae > Druceiella > Druceiella hillmani. The sequence continues at coordinate 39,604,379 of JAYKKI010000015.1, forward strand.
TTTAACAGAATAAAGATGGACAGTTTATACATTCATGCATACTCTAATGTAATGTTGCTACATGAACCAATGGTCAGTTAAAGTAGAAAGTAATGTATTAAAAGACATATTTTATAAAAATCATTGATGCCTACTGCAAGTTATGTCGTATTTTATGATACTTGCTCTTGTATAAAATAAATCGATATTAGAGACCGTTAGCAACATTTAAATTGTGAAGTTATATTACTCTCAATATAAACGTGATTTCAATATTTCACTGTCAAGGTGCACGGTGCAAGGAAACCTAACTATTACAATGCGTAAGATAATCATGATATTTGTCATAAATGTATCTGGATTCTGCGATGATGGACCGTTTGAGCATGTTTTTTTATTGTTTTTACTTCCTAGAGGGCTCTTGAATTTTTCTTCTATGTACACGAGGATGATGTGACGGATCATGTTGATTTTCAAACTATTATTTACAAAATTTAATTTTTTTTTCATATTTTTGATAAAATACAACACGGTATGTTTAACCAAATCTATAAGAAATTGTTTCACCTTGTTTTTGTTATTTTCGAGTGAAAATAACGTAATTGGTTTTTCAATAATTCCAAACTAGTTCGTAAGTTTCTCAATTGCTGGAGCATGAAAAATTAATGAAAATTATTATACTGTACTGTGAAAGGTAGACAGAGAGATGAACGAACGTGTGGATGGATATGAGGAAAGTATAATAATTCTTTGCTTACCTACGAAATTCTGAGAATATATTAAAATTTCCTACGTCATGCAAAAATTGCTCACTGGCACTTAAATTATGAGAAGCCACGTTATGAAAGTAGTAGACACTTACAATACAATAAAAAGAAGAAATGTTATTTTAGTTCATTTTCCTACTTTGGTTTAATTAAGTATTTAATTGCTATATTTGTAATAGGTGGGTTCGTTAAAAGTTTAAGAGAGTCATTTAAGTTATTGGTTTTATATATATATATATATATATATATATATATATATATATATATATATATATATATGTGTGTGTGTGTGTGTGCGTGTGTGTGTATATACCATTTTATGTCAACTTACTGAATTTTAGCTGAAAATTAAATCACTATTAATTTATGATAAACTAGCAACCCGGCTCGGCTTCGCACCAACACATTATGGAAAGGAAAATTTTGAAATATATGGATTTTTTCCGACTTAATCAATATGTATCGCCATATCTTGGCCAATTTATACAAAACCTACATCAATTATATACCGTTTGAATAGCATTTAGTGTCAATGTCCGGATCATTTAACTAGTGTAATGAACTAGTAAATGCATCTATCGGACTGTTAATTTTTTTCTGACTATTTTTTTTCATACAAAAATGTAATAGTTACTAAATATTAACCACAATTTTTAGTGAAATGTATTATAATAAGAATTATAAAATCATAGCTCCAAGATAATTTACAATCAGAAAATATGTCTTTATAAGCCTAAAATATTCCCTTTTATACAACATTTATTACTTCCAGCGGATTAGGTGCAAAAACAACATATGTTTGGATCTCATACGTGACAAGGCAAAGTACAATTGACCACGTGAAAAACATTGAAAGCTGAGATCAAATCTAGCAACGTTTAAAGTGCCAGACTGTAAACATTTCTGGCGTCATTGCGTCATTTCAAATGCTAGCTGCCAAAAAATGATAGACAATAATGTCAAAAACAAATTTGCGAACTCCGTCATTGTAATAATTTATGCAGCCCTAACGTCTTTCAAATGTCTTGGTTTTTTCGGACTTACTCGACAATTTTTATCATTGTTCGGTCAAATTACACAAAAATGTCATAAATTATGGAAGTAAACCTTTTTCATTATTACTCTATCTACTGGTAAAAACAGCATGAAAAGCCGTGCAGTGGTTTTTGCGTTCAGACAAACAGACTTTGTTTTATGCTATGTAGTGATTAGTCCTCTTTGTTGTTGGTGCACATCACCTTGGTCTTTAAATATACAATCAAAAAAACTTAACGTCTAATAATGTATTTAATAATTAAAATAATACTTTTAATTTTACGTTGTATTTTTTACCCGTAGTATGAAAGTTATTTTGACTGAAATTACACTATTCCTAAAATTGGCAAAAATAGTCTTAATTCGGATCGGACTATGTATGTAATGAGCCATTACTCTTTAATATTTATGTGATCTTTATTAGGATTTTGTAACGGAACGGCTGAAAAGGAACCCTTATAAGATCTTGTTTCTTTCTGTATATTAGAGCAGCATAGTCATTTCAGTATAAGATAGATTAAATTAATTTAATGAGAAACCTAGTTATCCAAGTAAATAGGAAAAAATAGAGAAAAATATATTCCCCTCATTAAAAGGGGTTTTTCTCATCAAAATTTAGATAGAATGAAATAGCTATAATTCGCATGTATTTCAATAGTTAATGCTATAAGTATTCAAATGGAAAGTTTTGAAGAGGCAAATATACATTATTAATCCCTTCACATTCTTCTTTTTAAATTTCATGTGATTACTTAAAATCTCTGACTTTTTGGGAAATTCATGACATTTACAAGCTTGTCAAATAAATATTATATTAGTCAAAATATTTACGTGACAAAAAAATAGTATTAATAATGGTAAGTAGTTTGAAGTTTACAAAAACTTTCGTGGCGCGAATTCTACTAAAAAATGAAATCAAAACCAAAGGATCTTTATTTTTCATACCTGGCATGTGACTTAAGTACGTAATGAGACAGCTATAAATTTGTAGATTAGGAAAAAAAAATTAAGTAAAATTATTTCAATTAGCTTTAGTAACTGAAACTACATTTAAGTAAATTTGAATTTTAGTAAAGAGAAACATTGCAGAATTTTTTGTCAATTTCATGTTTACAAAACCTGCTTACCACGAATTCTACTAATGTTTAAGAAATTACTTTTTATTTTTAAAGTTCCTCTCATTAAATCGAAATTTACTATAGACGTCATTAAATGCAATATAATTCTAAAGGTTGATTGCAATAAAAAAAGTGCTTTTAAAATTTTAACAAAAATGTCGAATGTCTGCAATCTTTTAGTGTTTACAATAACTAAAAATTAATGATAATACATAATCATTTTATATAAGTACGAGGAAAGTAACTAGGTAAATTTAGTTAATTTGAAGAAAATTTATTCCGTCAATTCGCTATTTTTACACATGTAGCACCTCATTCCTTTTTAGTAACTCTAACCATCTAGATTTGGTTTTATGTACAAAGCAGACGTTGAAAGTGCCTTAAAATGGTAATAGATATCTACAGATTGTTTTTCTCATGCCTGTCATGCGTCAATTTTGTTTACTTGTGAAACTGAAACGAGGGTATCATTAAGCCATATGCTACTCGCTGTGCTCATTTGAATGATGTTGGTGTTACGAATGTCAGCTCGAAATCTGATACATTTCTATCAATTAAAAAAAGGCTTTCTTTCGCTCCCTAATGGTTTCCTTATAACTTTTGCTAAGTTTTGGTTTTTTCATTTTTTTCTTGCTGCCGTTAAAATATTGTATTTAAAGTATTCTGCTCATAGGCTGAATGTCCAACTAATGTTATTTTTTTTCAAAATGAGACTTATTTATCAAGGAATACCTACTACGCTACTCCGTTCAATAATAGTTTATTCTGGAAAACCAATAATCATAAAACTTTCAATGTTGAAGGCTAACAGTACAGTAACGAACTTAAATATTAACTTAAATATACCTATGTGTCACGTGAACTTAAATAAATCGATGTACAACGTGTATATGTTTCGGGATGCATTAAATCTTCTGTGTGAAACTACGCGGCAGGTTTCACTCACGTGGAAAATGGTAAAAAAGATGATGGTAAAATTTAAAAGTAATGTTTATATGAAAATATCAAATCTTAGCATTGAAAATAGCTATGTAGTTTGATGCATGCGTAATTATATTAAAGCTCTTATCCCTAATAGGATGACTTAATTTTATTCAGTGGTTAAAAATAAAGTTAATTTTCATAATACTAATAATTAATTAAAACTTATAATATTGAACATATTTGGCGTTAAATTTGTAGAAATTAATTATTCACAATTAAATGAAACTACGTAATGTAGTATTATTTCTACTTTCTTTAATTTCTTTACCACGACCTAGGTTTTGTTGTATTACAACATCTTCAGGTGGGATATTATATCTTTGCTAATATCCCACCTGAAGATGTTGTAATACAACGAAACCTAGGTCGTGGTAAAGAAATTAGAAATAATACTACATCACGTAGTTTCATTCAATTGTGAAAACTTATAATGTTAATGTTAATTTTCAAGCTTTATATGGATTGGCGTACCTACATTTTACGGAGTTCGGCTGAGTACATGAGTTTTTATAGCAATATAAAGTAAACCAAGAAACTTACCACTGCATTTATAATATTATATTCGTTAGGATTTAATAAGACTTTTGTTGTACACATCTAAAAATTTCCTGCCATCGTTTAGTCATTAAATCTTTACAATATCAGAATGCCTAATTTATCTGGATCAACAAAATTCTTCACCTTTTTACCATATTCAATTCTGCACTTATTGCAGTCGTACGAAACCGTAATTTATTTATAACGGGTGAAAATAATTGTTTCCGATATATTTTCCTAGTGTATTACGATACTGTACTGGTTATTCGTGAATGATTTTGTCATAAAGTAAGATTTCTACGTGTAGGTGTAAAAGTAAAATAATTCTCTAATTACTTATATGCAAGTAACTAAATACTGTACTGGTTATTAGTAAATGATTTTACTGGTTATTAGTAAATAATACTGTACTGGTTATTAGTGAATGATTTTATCATAAAGTAAGATTTCTACGTGTAGGTGTAAAAGTAAAATAATTCTCTAATTACTTATATGTAAGTAACTAAATACTGCACTGGTTATTAGTGAATGATATTACTGGTTATTAGTGAATAATACTGTACTGGTTATTCGTGAATGGTTTTATCATAAAGTAAGATTTCTACGTGTAGCTGCAACAGTAAAATAATTCTCTAATTACTTATATGTAAGTGACTAAATACAGTACTATGATTTATATTATGAATTATGTATATTATGAAACCTGTACTTGTTATTAGTGAATGATTTTACTGGTTATTAGTGAATGATTTTATCATAAAGTAAGATTTCTACGTGTAGGTGTAAAAGTAAAATAATTCTCTAATTACTTATATGCAAGTAACTAAATACTGTACTTGTTATTAGTGAATGATTTTACTGGTTATTAGTGAATAATACTGTACTGGTTATTAGTGAATGATTTTATCATAAAGTAAGATTTCTACGTGTAGGTGTAAAAGTAAAATAATTCTATAATTACTTATATGTAAGTAACTAAATACTATACTGGGTATTAGTGAATGATTTTACTGGTTATTAGTGAATAATACTGTACTGGTTATTTGTGAATGATTTTATCATAAAGTAAGATTTCTACGTGTAGGAGTAAAAGTAAAATAATTCTCTAATTACTTATATGTAAGTAACTAAATACTGTACTGGTTATTAGTGAATGATACTGTACTGGTTATTAGTGGATGATTTTATCATAAAGTAAGTACACCTGTGCCTACGTATATGTGTATTACACTATGGCTTCGTATTTGAGTGACGCTTAAAAAAATCTAAACGAAAGGAACAAGCTATAAACATTATCCATTATGTGATATATTGAACTAAAGAATGCAATACTACATGCAAGAAACGATTGATATTAGTGAAATGTTAATAAACAAAGCATCGAGTAAGTATTTGAAAGTAAAACTTAAAATATTTAAGAGTAATATATAGTATATAAGGGGTTGATAATTTGTTCATTGCTATCCTTTTCTTCATATAGGAAAGTATTTAAAATATAATTCTTTTGTTGTTATTTGTTTTTTTACATATAAAATTCTACACCAAATTTGATCTTAACAGATGCAAAAACAGTAATCAATCGGTGATCTACAGAGGGGCGAAACTATAAGAGTTTGTGCCTGAGATTAGAGAAAAGGAATATAGTTTCAGCTTCTGTTTAGTACAATGTGAAGATGCTCTTATCAATGTGTTTTGTAAAACAATAGAACCTTTTAAGTACGAGTAGAATTTAAAAAATTAAAGTTCCATATATACTTATTTGGAAGTTGGAGGATTAAACATTTTTAAATACTTTTGTACCTAATATGTCACCAACGTATTTAAAATTATTCATTTTACTTTTTCAAGTAAACATATTTCCTAATATATCTTTAACAGCAAATACAGCAATTTAAAATATTCTGAAATTTAAAGTCATCGTTCCCAATAAATTCGAACCTCTTTTTTCATAACTTCAGGTAAATTGTTTCGGAAACACAAGGGGGTAAAAGATTCATTATTTTTTTTAACTATATAAACTTTGTTTTTCTCTTCAGAATAAAGGGCAAACAAAACAATAGTTTTAAATAATCACAGCTGCGAGAAAAAACATTCAGAACAAACGTATACAAAATTATAGCAAGTATACTTTATAAATAGTAGCAGCGATGTTAATTTTCTTGCTTGAACGTTACTTCATATACATAACCCTTGCATGAGCTACTGTGCCATTTCTATATATGGCGATAATATGTAATAATAGCAACGCTGTATTTATTAAATTCGAATAATTTGATGATCAAATGAGTTTCGTGGTTTAAGTACACGAGTTACATTTGGCTATATAAATAAGCGTGTAATAAGAATAATTCAGAAACAATTATATAATTTTCAAATGTATATACTTTTGAGAAACTTACAATGTTACAACCGCGACGGTCGGTGGGACATCTGATCATCAGACCAACGCAAACTATCGTGGTAGAATTTTCTGATTTTGTTCTTTGAATATAGTTACGGTGCAATAGTGCGTCCATTGTTCATTGTTGCATTCTATCTCGAAAACCCCACTAGATTAGCAAACGTTAATCGATCATCTGTGTTAATGCCATGATTGTAATATGATCGTCATGTTCGAATATGTGTGGGTCAGTAATATTTATATGAAATGATTATATATCCCTCAAATTATTTTACAGTGCTCAAAAATACTCTGGGGTACATTAAAAATAACTATGAATTTCGAAGAACGACGACATCTAGATAGCGAAAAAAAATATAAATCCCAAAAAGCCGCTATAGTATATTTTCATACGCCATACAATATAACCGTGTAATATAAATCTAACGTAATATAACTGTAATATAACGTCTGCAAGTTCAATATCCATATAATTAGTAAGATATATTATTAAAACGTATTTAACTCAAAATCATAAGCAATAAGATGTAAAGCAAATAAATTAAAAGAGGTATTGAATAAATAATGTGAATCACCAACTAAATGATAGAAGGAACGATTATCATGCAAAACAAAATTTATTACGTTTGCTATTATAAACGAAATACAAAGAAATAGAAGTAGAAACCAGCTATTGTTATAAATAATAATGTAAAATACCCGGGTCTTACACTAGTGTGTAATCTAGAGTTTAAAATAATTTAATCCATTTCGTAAAAGATATGCCTTTCACCTTTTTCAGCCAGTGACTAGTATGGAAAACCATACCCATACTCAAACAATAGTCAATGCCCATTTTCGGCATGCGCGAAACCTCGGCCACTTAGATCCGGACTAAAACCTTAATACTTTGTGCCAATTTTCTTTGCGTATTTTGCTTATTTTATTTCATTTACATCCCTTTGTGGTTTTGTTACGAAGTTAGCACAAGAAGGTCAAGTTTGCCGTTAGTGTCATAAAAAGTAAAATATATTTTATATATCATATCCCGTCATCCATAATTTTATGGAATATTTATTAAACTAGCTCTCTACCATAATGGCCTCCAGACGAAATTTTGACTTTATTAAATGCGTAATAACTAAATACATTTCTGCAATATGTGTGTATTTTTCAAAGTACTTGACGAATTCATACTATTTAATATTGTCATAGTAACTTTGTCCTATAAATATTTACAGAAACGCTAGTTATTGTCTCCCAGCTTTCATTCAAGAAAATTTCCATTTTCTATCCAAAATTGTTCTGCATTTCTGAATAATTCTATTTTAATGAGCAATATTGTTTCCTTTTAAAAATACTTTACAATTGCTTTTAAATTTTTCCCACCCTATATAGCGGAGAATAACCGTTACCCACACGGATAATTTTTTTCCGGCCATACTTATGATCAATTTTAGATAACTGGAAATATTTTTTTAAATAAACCCTTCATAAATTCTTTACTTATTTTAGCAATAAAAATCGCCATAAAGCCTTCTTCCTTATTTTTCATAATTTTTCTCCACATTTCTCATAATTTTCCAGAGTTTCAAAATGTTCCATGAAGTATTGTCGAATTAGATAGAAGCAAATATGAATAATATTAGAATTTGCTGGATCATTTTCCATTCACTAATGTTCAAATAGAATTTCCTTTTCTGCGTGAGCTTGATTTATATTCCATTGGCGAACAAAGCTAGTAAGATTCTAAGTAGCTAATAGCCGTAAATACTACGTCGCATTAGTGTTTCAAATTATGCGTAATCAGTAAATATGTCATGGTACTCACAGTGAATGGAAAATTATTAGACACAATACGAAATAGAAGTGGTCCAATATTATTTTTTGGGGCATGGGCTAGAATTAATAACATTTCTATTTTATTTTATTTAGGGATTTAAAATTTACAACCTTTCAGGTAATAACAATTGACGCAAAAGTTAACGTGGTTATGGGAGAAGCCTATTTTCTGTCATTTGAAATAGAATTTGCTTATGTCGACACGGTCGTAAGTCTACTTAAGCTACGAAAATTATGTAATTAATGATAGCTAATCGTTTAGAAGGAAACCTTGCTACGAATAGCGAGGTGTTGACAAATAAAATGACTACTGAAAGACACTTTCGAGTAATAACAATTGTCACTCACCTCTTCGTTGAGAAGAGACAAGTACTTTCTACTCTCAAATACTTTTAAGAGACTTTCGAGCACATAGAAAACCGACTATGCCGTTGCACTTAAAAGAAGAATCTATACCTCACTTAGCAAAGCCACGAAATTATTTTCGTGGTAATTTGGTAAACGATTGGTAATTCATAGATACTATATTTGAAAGGTATTTATAACGAATTTTTTATCCAAATGTCAAGTTTTAAATCCTTAAGTCTACCAGAAGTACACAAATAACAAGATTGCATAATTATACAAAACATCCCCATGAACATAATCAACGACAAAAAAAAACATTCTCTCAATTTAATCACTCAACCGAAAACAAATTTAATATTTTAAGGTGTTTACCTCAAAAATTTACTTTTTGTTTATGCTTTGAAGTATATCGGAATATTTTACAATTACGTTCAGTACTGAAATTCATGTACATACAATGAGCTTGTGAATATAATGTTAATGTAATGATATAAGTTGTAAACCAAAAAAAGTTTAATGAAAGGTACAAGGAGGAAATATTATGAACAATGGCACTTTATTACGAAATATTTGGAATAAAAAAATCCCTTCGTGTTTAAAGTTGAAAATAAATTACTAACATATATTTTTTAAACATAATCTGTCTTCTTATGCTCGTAACCACAAATAGTTCCAATTACTTAGAAATATGAGGTAATTTTAATATACACTAATTTCGAATAACGGTAGCAATTACAGCGTGAATATTAGTTATTTACTAGAGTGTGAACATAAGACATTCATTTATTAATTTAAATGTTAGTCAATTGAAAACTAATCGCTTATAAGTATGGATATTTAATTTATTATTCCTTTTAAAACAAATGTACCATTGCAAAAAAAAATTAAATGTATGGGATATACAAAATAAACTGGCGAGAAATATCATATAAGAGAAAAATAAATTTGTGTGACTTTTCTTTTATTCTAAACTTTTATAAGTTTACAAGCTATTATAAATTTGAATTTGAATTCCCTTAAATAAATAAAATTTTGGGGCTGCTTTTCGTTTTTTATAAATAGAAACGTAAAATTTTCTCATTCGTCATTTTATCAATCGTCATTTTATCCCATTAGCAAAAATTTTACTTTTGTCCCACTATCTTTAATTAATTTTTATGTGCAAGTTCAAAGATTACGAACATGAGGTAATTACAGAAATTATAGAAATCATGAAAAATTCCTATACAATTTAAAAAAATCCTTTACGATAGACTAACTATTACAATTGTTGTTTATTTAATGTATTTATAATATAAGTGATGCAGGAAAATATTTATCATTAACTTCACTTCACTATGAGGATGTTAATAATATAGATTTTTACCTAATAATTACTCATCTCATCAATTTAGGAAGTTTTCAAAATGTATGTACCCCTTAGATATTAAAGTGAACATATATTCAAAGATCTTATACATAGGTATATATGAGCTTAGATCACGGCTCAATTTAGTGACTATTCGTGATTCGGGAATAATCATATCTTTCTAGCTATAAACACATTCTACGATTTTATATCAAATGGGTAAGAATAACTAAGTACCAAACTATAAGTTCAGTTTAATCACTCATATATATATATATATATATATATATATATATATATATATATATATATATATATATATCTTTATATCTTGTCCAATGTGACAATATGTGCGTTACAAAACCACAAAAGAAGAATTGCGCTATAATATTATTTAGTTATTTAATTAATATTTGTTTAGTAGTTTTATATTAACCATTCGTAAACAATGAACATAAATTCGACTGCGAACAGGATCGCATCCTTCTACTTTTTTATTTTCAAAATCTTAAACCGCTTACGTATCCTAATTTACTTCGACGTAAAATTAAAAAATGTTATGCCCTGGTGCTCAAGATGCTTCGACCATTTCATATTTTCACACTTTACTTTCTACATTAAATGTCTTCCATAATTAAAACTAATGCAATTTTGGCTATATTTACAATTTTAATTCTCACGCTTTTGGTTTTCGTAATAGGAAGCATCACGTTTCAGTTTTGCCAGATCTACTATCTATCATATCTTCAGTAGGAAACTAGAAAATTTGTTGTCGAAATCGAAAATAATTGCAAACTTCTGCCTGTTTAAAGTGCAATGCGTGTATTTTATTATATGGATTTTTATTAGCCATATTTTTGATAAAAGTTTATAGTCTAACTTTTGATTACGTATGATTAAAGTCTAATTTTTGATTACGTATGACCATTTAACATACCTACTGATGTCGGTAACATAAGTATTATATGCAAAAATTCTATAAAAATTAAAGAATGAGCTTTTATAATCCCAACATCAAAATTCTGCCCTACCATGTAATGTATTCAGAAATTCAACTTTATTGGGATTATTGCAAATTTTTTTTAGAATATGCTAAATATTTTACCTTGTACCAAGGAACAACACTAGTTATGGTATTAGTTATAGGTATCTATTAAAAATTGAGACGTCATTTCAATATTGATATTTTAAAATTTTTATGTGGTTCCATATGGTCTATTATCTTAAACTCTTTGCGAGTTTGTATTTTGCAGATATATGGGTTGAATAAACAATAAGGAAAGAGACAATACTGAGTGCATAACTGGTGTTATTTTCGTATTTAGACTTTTTTTATATAACGAAATGAGCTTGTTATATAAAGAAATGATAAATGTGTATCATCATTATTGAGTTAAAGAGCAACATAAATTTCCAATGACAATACCGAGCAAGTAGAAAAGAAATACTGTCGTAGACCCGTTTCCACCCATAAGATTAGCTTGATTACTAAAGTTGTGAATTCGCTAGGGGAAAAAGCTGACAAAATAGCAACGAGCACCTTTTCCTCGATATTTTTACCAAACAAACTTGCCGCCAACATGTAATTTGGAGACAAAGTAGGAATTTAATGAGTTTCGCTGGATTTTCATTTACATTTATTACTTTCGTTGGAGACTTTGTACACAGCTTCTGTCCTGGCACTGGGATCTAATGCTATGATTCATTAATGGTCACGTATTTGGAGTATTGATAAAATCGAATATATATGAATATGTAATCATTCAGTTAGTAGAAAAGTTAGTAGACAATTTTTTTTTGTTTTATTGATAATAATCTTTTCGATTGGTATTCAGTTTATCCTTTTAGTTTCAATACTTCCACACGTTTGTACTTTAATATACGTCCGGATATTTTCCAACTGACAATTTCTAAAATTAAATAAATTGCTTTTATTTTAAGCACCTCATTCATTAAGAGTGCAGTCGAACAAACTAGAAATATTCCGCGTGATGTAAAATAATGTATTTCGTCAGATTCCATTAGGCATCGATGTATTACGACATGCTCAAAGCAATGAAATAAGCCGTAGAGTGAATATGTGTATGTCTCAGTTTCTAGGAGCTAAAAAAATTTACTTAGTGAGTTCATATGCGAGTCTAAATATGGACATTTTTTCACTGATGCATTGGTTTTTACAATGTAAGACATCAAAGAAATAGTATTTTATATTATTTTATTTTAATATGGATTTATACCCCTAGCCATCATCGATACGTTTGAAGTTCCAGCTGTATTGATACTTATCCTCTATCGTTATTCGCTGAAGTTATTTTACATTTCAAAAAACGTCATATCTAATTTAGAGTAGCGTGATAAAATAAGTGTACAATTTGTTTATATTCATGTCTTTTTTTATAAAAATATAGATGTCTAATCCAGTGCACATTTGTATAAGAGGAGACATTTATTCTTTCCCACATTACCATTTTATGCTCATGTAAACCAACATTGTATTATTTAAAGGACCAGTTGGTTTTAATGAAACTGAAAAGTAACGCAGTGAAAATAGAGTGCTAATGCACCCAGCATTTTTACTTCAGAATTATTTAAATATAAAACGCAATCTTATAAATCGTAAATAAATATGTCTTTTTTATCTCACCTTAGTTATTTGAAAAACCGAATATGTGCGCTGTATACGGTTGCAAACGGATACCCCTATACAAATAATTAAGCTACTGTCAAAGGTTTTTAATTTCATCATATATTACTATTTCTTCTCACATCATCGTACCTATAAAGTGTATTCGATGTTAAAGTATTAGTTTTCATACCCAATGTTTAAATAAAAAATTTCTGAATATACTATCATTAAGTAAAATAATTCATATTCGCGAGACATTTTTGAAAATGATTTAATACCACAACTGAATGTGTGGTATTAAAACAACTTAAACTTAACATCACATCTAATTTATATGTCTAACGGTATCTTTATATCGCTTTCCTTTAAGACTGTTTAAGTATTCTTAACGTTTATATGTCTTATTAATATTTTAATTCACAGAAAGCCTGATCAGTTCTTTTACTACCTGAGATACATGTAGATATCATTAAAAAATATTTGATGTATATTTTAGGGTTATGCTAATATGAACTATTCCACTTAGTAGTTATTATGCATTTCAGTAGTCATTGCGTGTCCGAATTTGTGCTGATTGTCCTGTAACTTAGGTAAATATTAAAGTTTAGAATGCAGAACTTTAATTTAGGAATTTGTTTTACATTTGTTTTTATTTTTGCCATGTATTTTTCATATTTGTTTTTTTCCAGAATAAGATAAACATTTTGTTAATCCAACTTCACAAATGTTGAATATATATGAATCTTACAAAAGATTGTACATTTTTATAATGAAAATGAAATTTTATTATATGGGTTCCTATTAGGTATATTTTTGATAAGAGTTTATCAAATATTTTTAAAAGTTTTCTGAGCCTATGGCATACATATAATCTAAGTTACTTATCCTCAAATAAAACTCTCGTAGCTAATTTGTAAGTTTTGTTTACGTATGACCATTTAGCGCACCTGCTGATGCCGATAAATGTAAATATTATATGCGAAAATGCTTTAAAAATGATATAGTGAGCTTTTATAATCTCAACATTAACTGCTCTACCATGTAATGTATTTAATAAATTAACTTTATATAAAATCAAAATTTATCGATTGTAATGTACTATATGGATACGGAGAAATTGTTTATTTATTTATTTATGTTTTAAATAATCGTTTACTAATGAACTTAATTGCATGCAAACGTTTTCATAATAGATATTAACTACTGGTGTAGACGTTTCAAAGGCAAAAAATTTCGATATGACATAGAAAAATTAATTAATGAAGCACAAAATTAAGTAACTAACTAATTCAGAAAATTTACTAAAATCAAAATAAGAAAATTTCCCTTTTACGTATATTATATGTGATAAATATTTTTCTTGCCGACAAAGTTAGTAAAATAAGTTATTTCGAAGGTGAACGTACGTTAAAAATTATAATATATTTTCCGAATGTTTGGGCATACCAGTCATTGTAACTTTAGATAATAGTAATTCAGAAAACTAGATTGGGATTGAAAGTATTAAACAAACTATTAATTATATAAATAAAATTGTCAAGCACGACTGGAACTCATACTACGAGTACATTTAATGGTACGTAATATTCCTATTAAACTATTTACGAAATTTTTATTTTTTGGATCGAAAATATATTGTCTATCATATTTTTCACAGACGCGTACTGTTACTGTCCGAGTTCTGAAAATTGGTTGTATAGAAATTCATTTGGCACAAGGCCACAAGATTCAGGTAAAAAATGTCTCATATATTCCTAGACTAGCAACCAATCTTCTCTTTGCAAGTACCATTGTTAAATGTGGCCATGAGGTAGTATGTCATGAAATTAACTGCGATATCCGTGATATGAATGGGAAATATATGTGTTCTGCTTTACTGAAAAATGAGTTGTATGTATTAGAAACTAAAAATAACCACGAAGCTGCTCATTTAACTTCGAATAATGAAAATATAAACAGAATTGATTTGTGCTGTTTATGTTGTTTTACCTGGTAGCCCTGGTAGCATTAGACAAACTATCTGACTGTGCAGATGGAGTGGCTCTTACTCAAACATAGATAATACCATCAGATACGTCCACTGTTATGAAGGTAAACAAACCAGATTGCCGTTTAACAATGTCAGAGCTACGGAATCCTTAGAAATCATACATTCAGATCTAGGACCCATGGACAATACATTGTATGCAGGTATAAGATATTTGATAACTTTCATCGATGATTACACAAGAACGGTCAATTTTTATCTTATGGAAGGTAATCCGAATGTGTTGGAAATATTAAAAGATTAAAAATGAAAGTGGAAAACAATTTGGGTCATAAAATTGAATCTATTAGAACTGACAATGGTGAAGAATATTGTAATTTGCACTATCAGAAATATTTGTCTAGTTGTATCTCCAGCATAATGGTTAGCATAAATAACGAATCGCACCTTAGCTGAGCGGGCAAAATGTGTATTAGTTTATGTAAAAATGGAAAAATGTTTATGGGCCGTAGCTATAGCTATGCTAAGTAGATATAATCAAGAACCCAAGACTGGACACCGGATTGTTATCAAAAGAGTACTAAGATACCTAAAAATATCAAAGATCTAATATTAGTTTATACACAAGATGAGTTTGGAACAATACTGTGATGCCGACTGTTCATGACTGTAAGTCGTGCCTGATAACATGTTCATATTTGAGAATGGGGCTATTTCCTGGTGTTCAGGTAAACAGTAAACTGTGGCCCTATCAACAGTAGAGGCAGAGTACATGTTTATGTTCTCTGCGACCCAGGTGACTCTCTGGCTGCAGCAGCTGTACATCGAACTCGGACAGTAACAGTACGCGTCTGTGAAAAATATAATAGACATATTTTCGATCCAAAAAATAAAAATTTCATAAATAGTTTAATAGGAATATTACGTACCATTAAATGTACTCGTAGTATGAGTTCCAGTCGTGCTTGACATTTTTATTTATATAATTAATAGTTTGTTTAATACTTTCAATCCCAACCTAGTTTTCTGAATTGCTATTATCTAAAGTTACAATGACTGGTATGCCCAAATATTCGTAAAATATATTATAATTTTTAACGTACGTTGACCTTCGAAATAACTTATTTACTAACTTTGTCGGCAAGAAAAATATTTATCACATATAATATACGTAAAAGGGAAATTTTCTTATTTTGATTTTAGTAAATTTTCTGAATTAGTTAGTTACTTAATTTTGTGCTTCATTATTTAATTTTTCTGTCATATCGAAATTTTTTGCCTTTGAAATATCTACACCAGTAGTTAATATTTATTATGAAAACGTTTGCATGCAATTACGTTCATTAGTAAACGATTATTTAAAACATAAATAAATAAATAATTTCTCTGTATCCATATAGTACATTACAATCAATAAATTTGGTTTTATATACAGTTGATTTACTAAATACATTACATGGTAGAGCAGTTAATGTCGAGATTATAAAAGCTCACTATATCATTTTTAAAGCATTTTTGCATATAATACTTACAGTTACCGGCATCAGTAGGTGCGCTAAATGGTCATACGTAAGCAAAACTGACAAATTATATTAAATACATATATATATATATATATATATATATATATGTATATATATATATATATATATATATATATATATGTGTATATATATATATATATATATGTATATATATATATATATATATATATGTATATATATATATATATATATATATATATATATGCGGTCATTTACACACGCAAATAAATCAAACTAACTACTTACCGTTGACTGCAGCACAAGTAAAGAAAAATATCCGAAAATCCCTAATTTGTAGTTATATCATATAACAAAATATTTTAAAAATTGTTAGTAACAGAACGCAACCCTAATTAGTTCCTACGACCGCCACTACGTGGCATGCTCTCTTTGTATTTTTAATGTATGTCAAATAAAAGACTCACTGTAATAATTGTTAAGCATTAAACCAAATAAATAATCTCGGAAGTTATAAAAACGTGTTCACGTGTGAAGATCTCAATTGAATAGATTGAATGTGTAGAGGGTCATAACGACATAAGTCTTTACATAGTTATATAAAGTGTGACAAAGAAATATATTAATAAACAACCACACAAAAAACTTGTAAATATTTTTATTAATGAAATATGGCAAAATAATATTATTTGGCATTTCTTAATTCAGTTTATGAGACTTTATATCCGCGTTGATAAAAAATTACATGAAGGTGGATTTAATGATACAGAGAATATTTTGAAAAGAATGAATGTGAAGCGTTTTGCGTGTCACTTTTAGCGGTTCAGACCTTTTACTAATACAATATTTTGCTCGATTTCATAAATCATCTGGGTTTGTGAAATCCAGATCTGCACTCCCTCATTGGCTCCAGTTTTGTTCGAGTACTGACAGAAATTTTGAGTTGTCTTTCACTTTAACTTGTTATTATTTCTAGAGTTTCCTGACTGCTCTTCACTTCAACTGTACTTTAACGACAAAATAATGATGGTCTGATCTAGATCTGCTCCAGGCAGTATATGATTGTTCCCGATTGAAGTTTCTCACTGCGATTTAATTAGAATATAGATTTGATTAGGATATCAATAGATAAGTTTGGGTGTAAAATGTATAGTAAATAAAGTGCAGGGATAAAACAGGTAATTTTAGAGAAAGCCATTCGATTTATTATTTGCCATTTATTAACTTCCTCGAATTGCAAAATATCTCAAAAATTGTAAAATACCTGTTTCATTTCGTTGTCCGAATCCGAAATTTTCCATGCAATTATTCAAGTCATCGGCATTAGAAACAACCTTTCCAATTATAGTTGCTTATAAACATTCCTCTAATAGGCATCTTTAAAATAGTGTTTTATAATTTGTGGCACTCGTTGGGGCATATATGCATGATATTTAGAAATAATAGCGTCGTTTTAAATTTACCACCAAGATGTTTTGACAGACACAAAACTACTGTATTTTTGCTTCTAGTGTCATAACCAGAAAGTATACTTCATTAGTTATAAAACATTTGTTCTTTAAATATCAAATATATCACCTACAGCCTCACATAGGTGAAAAATTTCTTATATGAAATTTGTTTTCATTGCATTCGATATATAGCTCATTCCACTATTGAGCTTAATATTTCAAAATCCCTGATCTACACCTAACCGGCTCAGTACAATACACTGATAAGACCGGGCAAAAAAAGGAAATGCACGTAGAGTTCATGAACAAGAAAATAAGAGCTTTTTTGACAGTAAAAAAATCGCAGGTGACGTTAGAGGAAATTACACAATGAATGAAGATAAAGAAAAAGCTAAGAAGGCATACAAAACAGTGGAATTTTTTTTGGAAATTTTGGATACGATGGAACTAAGCTCTATTGTTTAAATAAAAAGAAAATTGTTTTTTATGTTACAATGTCAAGTTTGATATGATATTGATATTGATTTGAAATTATAATATAATCGGTAGCTATACTTAGCACTCGGTATCTGAAGCTAGTATCGAAAGTAAAACACTTGCATGAAAAATAACACATTCATAGAGTAATACAGGTATGAAGTACAGAGTATTTATTTTTGTCAAACAGAAGTATCTAAATATATTATTTCTAAAAGTTGTTTTTTGGTCGAGCGGCTCGATCTCTTTAACTACTGCACCAAAAAAAATAAAAAAAATACCCACTTAAAGCTTATGTTTTCTACTTTACGCGAAAAATATAAAAAAATTTCGAAGAAATAACAATTGGCATGAGCGCCATCTGTGGGCGACACATCGAATATCTTAGCCAAATTGTATACTTGGAACACGCTAGATGGCGATATAGTGCGAAGACTTCGCACGGGTCAGCTAGTAATATATAGTCTTACAAATTTATGGAACTATTAAATCTATTGCTGTTTACAATTACAAATAAAGATTAGAGTTACAAAAGTTTGTGACTCGCATGTAAATTAAATTTATTTCTCGAGTTAGAAAATTCATTAAAGGAAACGTTTTTGATTGTGTATTTGCTAGTTATTGACTACTATTTACACTTTTTGTTCAAACATATTTCCATATAAACATTTTACCAGTATGAATGCATTATAACGACATTATTTCAACTTTCAAAATACCCATTTTCCCAATCCGATATAATGTCTAATTACAAAAACAATCTTTTACAGGTTTATTTTCACTTTCATATATTTTCCATATTAATAAAACCAATACATTACGTTAGATATTTGAATTACACAAATAGAAAAAAAATCACTGTTAGTGTTATCTTTCTTTTAAAAGACGGTGGCTACAGATATTTGCTTCCAAATCCATGGTTCCAAAGTTTAATTCCAGTGAAATTCCACAGAAACCCAAAATTACCAATCATATATATGTACACACACACGCACGCACACACGCGTATATATGTATGTATATACATACCCATGTACATATATATATATATATATATATATATATATATATATATATATATATATATATATATATATATATATATTGTTTAATAAGTTTTAATAAATATGAAGTTTATATGGAGAACGAGTGCAGGAAGCTACAATTTATATATAATATGTGTTACAAATACGTTAGATCATATTTTACAATGAGATTAAACGATTCATTGTTTACGTTCATTCTGTCAATGTCAAAGGCACAGCAGTCTATGATCAAACAGTTGCAAACTCGAGAGAGCTGTCGGTGGCTATTTATAGATATAATCTTCAATATAGAGGGGACTTCAATTCAAATAAATATGAAAAAAAAAGAAAAAGAATGAAATTATATTTATTTCATAATTCATTTAAAGAAACTTAATTTTTCTTTATTGTTTGTCAACAAATTTCTTATTAAGTGTGCGGAGTCGATTTCTTCCGCGATTTAACTTTCAGTTGACAATGTTACTAATTTTTTAACCTCCATTGTAGCATGAACGATCGCAGATAAGTCTTAAAGGATTTAAACGGGGAAAAATTTCTTCCTTGACTAGATACGTCACCGATATCGCTATTGGCATTATAAATTAAATCCAAGTACTTGGATATAGTTATTAATTATTTCTATTGAACATGGTTACTGAATATGTAAAGAAATTGGGTAAATCAAACATACTAAAAAAATTGGCAAAAGGTGGGTAGCTATAACCATATCGTTTTTGTCGGACGAAAACGACCAATTTATTTGAATTCGATTCAATAGTTATTCTTAATTAGAGATTACTACATAATTTGAGAAATTCTGATCTTTTTAAAGGCTTTTTTTACAATATTCAAAACATACAAACGTTTTAAGTACTAACTCAACACACCAAATCGTTCTTTCTGTAATAATAAAGTGGTATTTAATCAACATTTAAAAATTCTTGTTTTAAGTTTAAACAAGTTTTTAAACAAGAAATATCTAGTTTAAAGTTTCTTACTATCTTTGTAGCTATGAAAACAGCTTGCAGCTTTGAATTTCTTTAGTCAATTCCTATGCTGTTATAAGCGCCTTTGTGAAGCTCCTCTCTCCCTATTCCTCTAAGTTATCACAGCATTTTTCTAGCTTTCATCGAAATCAATTATTTTGGATTGTAAAGCCTAATTAATGATATTAGTCGGGAAAAGGGTAGCGTACTAAATAACTAATGAAACTATGAGGTTGAAAACTATTAATTGTTTGACTTAAGTGGTATATATAATTGTATAAAAAACGTCATAATCGATTTTTCAGTTTTATTAGCTAAAATAATGAATGCATCCTAAATATCATTAATTTGAGAAACGATTACTCTACACTGCTTACTCTCGCCGTTCAGCATATTTCACTGATTTTTTTTACAGAAGATATATTTTACAGAAGTGTTTGGTCAGAAGAACCACAAGCAAAATATGTCATATTAAAAAAATATTTCTTATCTAATGGCGTTCTTGATAACCTATAGTTTATTAACCAAATAACTTTCAGACAGACAGAGAGATGTACATTAAATCATAGTGCGATCAATAGGGCTTTCGGAAAGTGTATCTTTTAAAATCACGATTTTCGGTCTAGATCATTAGATTATTTTTATTATTTTACTTTATTATATATGATTTCTTTTATTATTTTGCTCCCTTGTTGGAGTAAATTCGCCTCAATTTCGTCAATTTCCCGTTAATCTAAATAATTCGGGCTCCCAAAGAGGCATGGGATGTGCGTTGATGCTTACTGATTAGATTTGTTTTACTTTATAATTGCATTACTTGTCAAGTGTACAGGTCGAGCAGCGGGAACGTAGGCGTCCTGGCGTACGTGTCAGCGATTTTGAAAAGAGAGCCTAGGTATGTGAATTCGTGTCGTCTATACGTCCACTAGTGTATTGAAGATAGTTAAGGAGGAATATGGTGATGAAGGTAAGATACGAAATAAGTGGGCGATTTATTTTGTTTGGGGAAAATAACAAAAATTAATCACAATTAAATGAAGCTACGTGATGTAGTATTATATCTACTTTCTTTAAGTTCTTTACCATCTTTGCTAATAGCCCACCTGAAGATGTTGTAATACAACGAAACCTAGGTCGTGGTAAAGAAGTTAAAGAAAGTACAAATAATACTACATCACGTAGTTTCATTTAATTGTGAATAATGAATTTCTACAAAATTAACGCCAAATATATTCAATACAAAAATTAATGTTTTATATTTTCGATAAAAGGGGTTGTTTGTTTATAGGTAACTAATAAGTAATCAATTGTAATTTAATGGTGGAGAAATTCTTAACTAAATATTATATATTCATTTGTTGGAACTATTAATAGGAACTTAAAAAAAAATTATGCGTGTCAGCTCTGACGCGCAACTGGAGTTTACTCCTTAAGTACGATTGTCTTAGAATGTGTAAAATAGGTAACACTATATGTAAATATAATGATCAAATGTAAATGTAAATGGAAAATTATGTAATAAAAAATTCTTTCAAAATAATTATATTCAAATAAAACAAAAATGAAGAAAATAAAATTCATACAATAAAATTAAAATTAGTGACGTCAGACCAAGAAGTTAAAATTAAGAGACTTTTTAATTTTGTAGGATAGAAGACACCAAATATTCACAATGATAATTAATAATTACAATTAAAAAATGCTGTTACTGAAATTCAATCTGACTAGTGACATATATCTAGAATATCCCTTTACCTATGCTTTAAAATTAGTCTGCGCTGGATGGTTCACTTTTCCTATAGCCAAAATTATAAAACGTGCATTCAATGAGTCTAGACTAGTTGATATAAGCGAGTGACTGCCTTAATTCAGAAAGTTATCAATGCATATTTATACTTAATATTTAGTAATTTAACAAATATTTTGAAAAACATATTGTATTCAGACAATTGAATTCAGTACAAATGACGACAGAAGCTACATTAAGTAGCAATTCTGTTATTAAAATACAATGTATGGTTCAATTTGCTCAAAACTAAAACAAAATCATGCACTAAATTAGTTTGGACTCGACGATCTTTCATAGAGTTTCAATATGAAAATCCTATTTCGTTGGTGGTCACCATTTCAATGAACATTTGTTTTGCCAATCTCTAACCAAATTGTAATGCATACTAGTATAGATACTATATAGACCCTTATTAAGAAAAAATGACAAAATAAATGCGACTTTAATAATTAGTAAATAATTTCTACCATTTTTGTGTAAGATCAAAAATATAAATATTAAATTTTTTTAGCTTTTAAATATTTTTGAAAAACGTGCAACTGTTTTTTTCACACACAACAAAATAATTACTATTTGTTGTGAAACTTAAAAAATGTAATATAAAACACAATATGAGCCGAAAATATGACCAGAAAAATGAAAAATTGTGCAAAAAGTATATAAACATTGTTTTCTTCTTATTTCGTTTTCATTTTCAATATAACGTAAAAATTAAAACGAAATAAGAAGAAAACAATGTTTAAAAACACAGAATAGAATAAAAACGAAGTTCATTTATTTTTCAATTCCCTCTGCAAATTCAGTACGAGACTTTGCTTCTCGATCTTGACTTAACAGAATTTTCTTGCGAGAAGACAGAATTTTCTTTTAGAATCTCCTTTTAGAAACAGACTTTCCTTTTAGGAATTTTTCACGGAGCTCGCCTTCTCTTCGTTTCTCAGCTCCATTCATTCCTAATGTAATTTATTTTTTGTTCTTCTGTCTGAAGTAACTGACGTTGGCTGAAAGTGAACCGAATATCCTTATTTTGTCTGTTGGTGCGTCCCCTGCTCATTGATACATTCGTGTTCACGTCCAACATAGTTTCCCGTGCCTCACCCCTATGCTGACCTGCAGGAACATCTTCCTTTGCCCGGGATGATGTTGGAAAAGTTTCCGCGTCCTTAGCAAAAACTTAACTTTTGCACAACGATTGTTGCTTAGACAAATCTGTAGATAATTGATTAATTAATTCAATCTCGATTCATGAATATCATACATTTACAAATTGTGAATTCCAATACATTTACGCTTATCAATAGAAAGAAAATAAAATAAGAGTCCAATTGAAAGGTTCTTAAATGATTTTTGCAATTTATAATTTGAAAGTTGATTAAATTACAATCTACTTTCATTTTTGATGCCGCTTCTTCAGTATTAAATATAAATTCGAATAAAATTCACTTCAAATAAATCAGTCTAAATATTTTCGGTACACCGTTACTATTATTAAAATAGTCTAAAACAATACTGTAAATAAAAGATTATGTTTACAGTTATTTAACGCGATTACATTACACACGTTGTTTACCTCGATTGAATTGCTGCAAAAAAACCGTCACAATTAGCCCTGGAAACCACGGGGTCAATTTAGATATTGTTAATCGGGCCTCCTCTGCCAGTGGCCATCCGCTGCTGCCTTTCCTTTGCCAAGTCTCTTCTCTGCTTGGCTTTTATATTAAGCCAAATTCGGCACAGTTGAATTCCAGAAAACTTTTTACAATTTTTTTGATATGTGAAATAAATTAAATTAAAAACGACATATCTGTAAAACATTCTGCAACTGGCGATCATTCATTATAAAAAAACCAATTTGAAAAATGTTGTACCTGATGATTTTGTTTGCGATGGAATAGGTTTTAACCTTTTTTCCAGTTATTTCACTTATTATTTTGTCACTACCCTCTTATCACACAATTAAAAGCATAATTTCTTATTAATTTTTAGGCATTTATAATAAATTTATTTATCAAAATTGTATATCTTTTAACCTGTCAACTTAAACAATTTCATTTTGCTAATATGGTATCAACATTCAGGAAACGGTATTCTATTTTTATTATGGCACATATTTTTTTTGTGTATAGTTCATTTTGTAGTTTCCTAATTGTTAAATAAATGTTAAATTCACATATTATTTTTAAATTTTTATCATTTTATTTTTAATTTAATTAATAATAAAAAGTATAATATTGATAATATTTATTGTCGGTTATTTAAATTTAGTCCAACCCAGCCCAGCTCTGGGCTGGGCTAGGTTTTTGCTTATTCTTTCGAAATATTTATAATAAATTTTTTTTGGTAAAATACATTTTTTATAAAAGTTATTTTTGAAACAAATTTTTGAATTAGTTGTGGCCAGAAATTATTTTAGTTACATATATAATTTGCATTGTTTCTTTTATACTTAGTATATTATACATTTATATCTTAAAAATGAATTATCATAATTATGATTTTATAGTAATGGCAAATGCAAAAATTGATAGTTATAAATTAAAAAAAGAACCATAAATTAATTATTTATAAATATTGAAACATATTAAGGTTTTTTACGTTATTTCAATTTTCATTCTAAATTATTTACTTTCGTTAATTTTCTTTTATTTTTTTGTGTCTATCAATTGTGTAATATCTAATGATAAATTCAATGTGAATATGGTGAAAAATAAGCATGTGGTATACAAATTTCCACATATTTCTTTTGAGTATTCTTTTTCACGATAATTTTTTTATAATAAATAATTATAATCAGCTGGAGAATTTTTTTAAGTATGTCGTTTTTAATGAATATTCTTTCATATAATATCAAAAAATATCGATATGTTCCTGGTACTAAACTCCATTTGTTCCAAATTGTGTTTTCATTTTAAAAGTGAACATTTGACTGTACTTACCCTTCCAGTATTATATCCACTAACATCATATAGATATCTCGGAATTTTTTCATCTTCATATTTGCTCCGCCGATGGGTTTATTTTCAATTACATCTTTGTGAGAGAATAATATCTTCACTCTGTTTCCGTGTAGTTTTCTGTTCTTATATTCATTTTACTACTTTTGTTAAACGCAATACTTCCAACCAAAGTAAACTTTGCTTACAGCTGTTAGTAAATAATTCGATATGTCAATTAAAGTCTGAAATTAGCTGATTACACTTTTTTAACGCTCTGAACTTTATTGGCTCTGCATTTAAAATTTTACATTTCATAAAATTTAATACCGGGCGATATATATAAAAATCGATTCCTAAGGAGTAAACTCCAAAAATATGATTGCACTGTATTATTATTAAATTGATAAACGGAAAGACTGGCATCGAATAATTACGGATAAATCGAGGCATAATTGCAAATTCAAATAAATTGAGGGGAATGTTGCCGTGGAATTTAACAGTTGATGTTAAATAATCCCGACAGTAACAAATCGAATAAAAAAGGAAATTTCATTACAAGCTACAAAAGTTGGGTTCCTAATTGCAATTAGATGAGATTGAATAACAAGATTGGTATAAATTTAATATGTAAAATTACTTTTTGTTTCGTAAATTTTTCTTTTGTCAAAAACTCTTGTTACTAACAAAAAATACACTTTTGTTAAATACACTTTTATGAAAAACACTATAACTAAACTTTTTATTTCGGTACCGTGAGATCATTTTTTTACATACTATTTTCATGTGAATAACCTCTTGGGTTCAAACCCTTTGTAGAGTTAAACTAATTTTTGTTCTCGAACCACTAGTATTTCTAATGTAATAATAACTAATAAATAATGTGACCTCAGTGAGGTTCCATTTTTAACATTATCCCAAATTTTCCATCCGTACCTCGCAGAGAAAGTAATTTTTTTCTGGCAACCCTAGTTGTATCATACACAAAAATAAGTTTATGGCTAGAGATGCGGACAATACTTTCACAATATACATAAAAAATCATTTTTGTTTGCCTATGTATAAAGCTACATACATAGTTTGTATATATACGTTGGGATAATCAATAAAAATATAAAATAAACCCTTGCTCCCAATTAGTGATTAAACACGTTATTCTACAAAACTTCCTAAAGGCAAGTAAGGGTAAGTATTGAATTCAAATTGTGTTCAAATTTTGAATATTGTGTGACTATTTTACATATTTACAATGATGAATATTTCTTTACGAATACTACTAACTACTACTAGTGATATGGATAAAAACTAAATCCCCCCTTTGTGCATTTTTCGATACGCGTTTTGCCGTTATTTTATACATTTTCCAACATATTTTCACAGAAATACAAAAACCATATTAATATAATATACGTGACTTTATACAACAATATTCAATTAGTTGAAATTTTCGCAAAATTATGTTTACAATGATATAAGTATTTTTTAATGAATTTTTAAAATTTTTTATATATCAAAAGTTATGAATTGACGTTTCTAATTTTCCTAAAAAATATATATATTAAATGAAGCTATGAAGCTTAAGAAATGTAGGCGATATATAAAGATTTTCCTCTGAAACTTTAAAAAAATTTTCCCGTTAAAGCTATTTCTCACACTTTTTACACTTCCTTTTTCAATAGAAACTCTTTCAAAATTTAGAAATAAGCGAATTATATCCCACAATGTTGTATTATTTAATTGTTAGAGTAGCGCTTCTTTCTTATCCTAAATCCTTATTTTTGTACTTTTTAAAATATTTTTACTAATTATACATATATATATATATATATATATATATATATATATATATATATATATATATATCTTTTTTTTCCTTAATTACACGAAATTTCTTTTGCATTTATTATCCAATTTTGTGAAAGCCATGTTTAATTCAATATTATACGCTATTGATTTTACTTAAAGTTGAAGTATTTATTGTACTAACTAAATTTAATAAAGAAATAAGGTAGTTAACATATATCCCACATTAAGTTAAGTAACATTTTAATGAGAGAAATAATTACCATCAATAAGTTTAAAATTTAACAAATAACTTATTAGTGACGCTAAGAAACTTTCAAGCTTCTGCTTAATGTATATATCTGAGTAAATTTAATATACAATTTAATGCTACTACTAGCTAAATTACTCTCGTAAAAAACTTTTACACAAATTACTTTTTAACAGACCTGAAGTGATTTTGGTATTATGTAACATTGGCAAATTTATCGCAAGATTATTTAACTATCTAAATATTATGATAATTATATATGATTTCTAAGTATTTTCATGTAGATAAAGTTATGGAATATATCAATTGAAACTGTTGAGTTGGCTAAAACTTGCACTATGAGTTCACATTTATTTCCACGTGAATGTTTATGGGTATATCGTAGTTTTATTGTAATAAAATAAAATATTTATAATTAAAAATATTATTTTTCTTGATGCAAATACATCGCTTAGTGTACCATTTACAGTTGTATAGATATTTTCTTCAAAAACTTAAGGATTGAGAATAATCGTTATTCAAATTTTATAGCAATGAAATTTTTTTTATAATTTCAACTTTAGCAGTTTCCGAGATGAGTTGTGGGCATAATTTTACTGACTTTTTCAGAAATATTCTTACCAACAAGTCCTTTATTTTATATGCCACACGAAATATAAAATTTAAAAAAATTACGGTAATCTTTCCGAATTGCAACCATAAAATTATTACATTGAAGGGAGGGGGATTAATTAAAATTAAAATGTACTGTCGAGTGATTCAATACTGTCGAGTTATTGTTGCGTTGGTGGAACCCCGTGGATCATTGATGATATACTCCTTAATGAAGAATCCGGAAAAATAGCCACCACATCTGTTGATGTTAGCCATACCGTTATTATAAACTGAATATGTTTAACACCATTACTGAGACGTGCAAATTTATGCACTAGTTAAGCTTACATTGTGAGCCTTATTCCAACTTTATTTACATCTCTATTCACATGTTATCTTACACTTTACATGTTTTACATGCTACTAAACTTATATTGACGTAATTATATTACGTCAAATTAGAACAATTTGGACAGGTAAAGATTTTTTGTTTCAGTAATTTTGACCGCAACAAAATTTTTATGGCAGCAGCTTATACAATTAAGTCGAGTTTCATTATAAATGTTTATAATAAATTCAAATTAAAGTAAATATCCGAAACGGAGAAAAAAAAGATTGCTAAAAATAGAATAAAAAATGATAGTATATTAAAACACAATAAAACTAATGTATTTAAGTGAAACCTTTTATCTATTATATGTATATGATTAGTGTAACATAAAAGCACAAAAAGAATTAAACATAAATTTACTATGATACAGATATTTAATTACAACAAAACCTATTTGCTTAGAAAAGTTAAAATCTGTTATTAGAGTAAAAAGTTTGAAAACAGCACGAGATATGGAGTGGAAATTGTCTTAAAGTAAAATATTTAGGCGTAATATCATTAATGGAAATGAGAACATAAATTATAAAGTGAGTTTCGGAAAATGTTATCTGCAATTTGACAGTTGATAGACATAAAAAAGTTTGAGCAGATATGAAAAATGATTTTTTATTAAATAAGTAAATTTCAAAAGATAGCACAAAAGATGGGTTCCTGCTAGGACTGTCAGTCAATTAAATTAAGTTTTAAGCCAATATCAGTAGTGAGACTTAGTCAGTAGTGAGACTTTCTTCTAAAATTAATCCAAATGATCTATCATGACTCTTATTAAGCAATTCTATTTTCCCTTTCACCAACATGGTAAATGACCTGAAACTCTTGTTCTTTTATCATTTTAATTAGCAATCCCAAGTGAATGATATCAGTCTCCATGTAATAAATTTGTTTAAAACTAAAATGCACTTCTGCCAAACTGTTTTATTAGATTTACTTGATAATGGATATGGAGTTTTACGGATCTTATCGAACAATTACAGAATAAAAGTTCTCAAAATTAGTGTTTTCAAAAAATGCGATCACTTTTTAAGTTGACATCGTATCTCATACTGATAACAACATTATTTCATTTCTTGATAATGTCTTAAACGATCCAGACAGAACTTTTTATATTAGTGGTAAACTCACGAATTTATTTTACCTGTGTATTGACGTTCAGAAAACTCTCCATGCCCATCATTTATATTTTACGTATATTAATTTTCTGTTTACATTGTCAAATTATAGAATTCCTTGAATCTCAGTATCAGAAATTCACCGTCCATATTCTATTTTTAGCATAGTCTACAAAAGCCATGCCTCCACTGATCAGATTACTGTTATTCTTTATCCGTTCACATCTGTAATATTTTCGTAACGTAAATAAAGTAACAGAAAAGGGAAATAAATTCGACATGAAATGCAAATTTATTTAATATGCCCATAAGTTGAGTGTTCTGTAATTTTAAAACATGATTCAATATTAAGCATTAAAATATTATATTAAACAGTACAGTAATTTGATCATATAATTCCTAGTGATTGACGGAAACTTATTAACTCTGAAAAATATAAGATGAGATTATTTCTGTAGGGAGTAAAAACTCAAAAATAAGGTCTGTGTTGAATAAAACAGTCAGAAGGTAAAACCAAAATATCAAGTTTTGATCAGTTTAGGGCCTTTTTATAGGAAAGTAAAAAAGCAATGAAAATAAGTTGTTGGCTAGTTGCTATAAGTTGTTGGTCAGTGTGATAGAATATATCAATATTCTATCACACTGATATTTGATAACCGTATTTTGCAATGAGGAGAAATAATTGAGAAAAACACACGCAGATCTTTCCTTGTGTAATTACTTGATCTTTTGGCCCTCGTTGAAAATTGCGCTTAATTAAGGGGATGCTTTCTTTTATGATTAATCCATTTAAGTCCTATGTTAGGTATGTATTTCGAAACATATTGTTTATTTCTATATTTTTTGTGATTTTTTTTGGTTGGGACCACTAAAAATGGTCGGTGTTAGTTTGTATCTATAAAAAAGAAAGGACCCGTGCGAAAGAAAGGACCAGCTAAGTATGTTTGTAGTAATAAGAGAAATAGGATAAGAATTTGTATAAATGGCATATTGCCGGGACACTATTTTAGACATAAATGGATTAATCTTTCTGTTTCAATTCATAACATAAATATATAGAGATAATGAAAATTGTAAAATTGCCCTGTAAATTTAACCATAATTATAATCAATTAGCACAGAATAACATAGAATTACATCACAATTAAATGAAACTAGGCGATGTAGTATTATTTCTACTTTCTTTAAGTTTTTTACCACGACCTAGGTTTCGATGTATTACTACATCTTCAGGTGGGCTATTAGCAGACATCTTTGCTAATAGCCCACCTGAAGATGTTATAATACAACAAAACCTAGGTCGTGGTAAAGAACTTAGAGAAAGTAGAAATAATACTACATCACGTAGTTTCAATTAATTGTGAATAATGAATTTCTACAAAACTAACGCCAAATATATTCAATAGAATTACACAAAAATTCATAGATTTAACTACAAAATCCTTTTAATAAAACTAATAAACAAAAATTTACCCACAAAAACGATCCCAACAACTATGAACTTTACTATGATAGGTTAAATCAAATTTAATATTAATTTAATTAATTAAGATATATTTAATCTATATCGAATGTCATGACACTATTTAAGAGAAAATAACAAAAAAAAATACTTCGTACAAATGGAACCATCCGATAGATTTATTTGAACAGTTGCATTCGATTATTTGAAATAGGTTTAAAAGGTCTTTATTACGTTATCCGGAAGGCAATTTTTTTCTTTACGAAACTGAAACACAATTTCCATTGTATGTAACAATCTTATTTTATTATAACATTTTAGTCTTTTTTTTTCATCTTTCTGGTAATAATACGATCTCCCCTCCATTACATCTGCTCCATTATTGTTTGCGGCAAAAATTTGTAAGCATAACTTATTTTGGTTGCCATTCAAGATCTGCTTTAGATATAAATTGTTTTTCTCGTGTTGCAGTAGTCAATCGTAGATATTAATATGACCGATAAAATATTTTTCTTCGGGCACATACGGAACGTATTATTGAACATATAACTAAATTATGGCTAACGGTCTTGAACAATAACAATTATCATTTAGCGGTTAGCTTCTATCAATACTTTATTTTATCAAGTGTAATTCTAAAAAGTGATGCGCATTAAAATGCCATAACAACATTTTTGAAACCTTTTTCGTTTGACAATAATTAATTCGTTTTCCTACAAATTTCAATTATTAAGTATTTTTTTAACTATAGTTCATTTTGTATGTTAAATGTAATTTCGAAAACCATTTAACAAAATAATTCACTTTGGCAAGAATTGCTTTCAAATTAAATAATTTTTTAATTGTCTCAAGAACTCTTATATGACCTATTTTCTTTAATAGATTTTACAGATATTATTGGTTACATTGTGAACAGATTTTCAATGTACGTAACTCCCAATGAATAATTTAATTACAATTCTTCTCTGCCATGAATGTAAAAACGTAGAATAAAATAAAGCTGGTAAATTTTAACCTATTTAAGTAAAATTATCTGTGAATCTCACCTGTCTAGACTTTCGGTTGCAAATCGTATCAAAAAGACGATAAATTTGTAAGATCGGTAAGGGAAACCGTTTATCTATCATCCTTTTTTTGGTATCTTCTTTTTTTTAATTTGAACAACCTGCAGGTTTTTATTTACTTTTATAATCAGCAAATTTTCATACCATATGTTTTCCCATCCTGGAATATTGTAATACTTGAGACTTGAGATGACCCACAGTTGGCGGTGCAATAGAACGATATGGCTGGAAAAATCGTTTTATGGATATGCTAATCAAATACTGTGATATAACAATAGATACCTTAAAGCATTGGTTTTAGGGTAATTTCGTTCAAGTCATTAGTGTTATCACTTTTTGTAACTACTATTTATGCACATATTGTTGAAAATTTACATCTAATTTCTTTTTGTTTTCTTAGTTTAAATTTTAATTAATGGAACATACAAAATCAAACGGAATATACAAAAACCTATAAGAAATCTGTTTTTTTACGGTAATCTATTCCCTTGCATATTTAAGAGAAGAAAAGTGAAAAATAAACGAATCCTCAAATAAATTGCCCAAAATGTAATCGTCACTTTTCTAATGTTATTTATGTACTAGCTTATTTATCATGCAGGTCTATTTTTATCATATATGTATATTTGAAGCAAATCTATAAAAGGAACTAAAATATAGAAATTTTCATTTTATATTTTACCCGCTTAGGGTTTGTATTATTGAAATATGAATAAACCTATTTCCTTATAAACCACATTTTTTTACTAATTTTTGGTCGGTGTCAGTAAAACCAGGCTAGTTAAATCCCTGATACGGGAGCAAGCCACTTAAAATTGGTCATGAGAACCCCCTCCCCCCTCTTTTAAATTAACCCCAGTGAATTTAAGAGTCTGGCCCTGTGATTTATTAATTGTCATAGAAAGAAAACATTCACTGTAAACTCTTTTAAATTCGACCGGTAGGTCATTGGGTATCTTGGAAATTCGGGGTATAAAAACGTCTTTACTCTAGCGCACCCAGTCAATATAGCAGCTTCTAATACGTGCCGATGTAAGACCTTAATTTGAAACCTGGTTCCATTACAAAGTTTTGGTGGCTTTAAATTCCTTAACAACATAAAGAGTGTGAATATTTGATAGTTAACATCCGTACTTATCTACAATTTCGAAAAATTTTGTTATCCCACACGACCATCAACGACGTCTGTTCCACACGTCTGCCCACATTCGGGTCGCCATCTTACGCTCACTCCCCCTGCTCCCTGACCTCGGCTTTGCAAGCTCTTTCCGCTTACCTTATCGTGCATGCAGTGATCTGTGAACAATATTTTAACCCCTATTTTATCCCCTTAGGGGTAGAATTTTCAAAAACCATTAAACGCATTAATTTATATTATTAACCAAAAGCGTAAATCTAAAATTTCACGTGTTTAACTTACAAATAGAGAGAATTTCATACAAATTTGCAACCCCTATTTTATCCGCTTAGAAGCAAAATTTTCGAAAACAATAAGTATGTTAATTGTTTTTATTACCCAAGAGCGTAAATAAAAATCACGTTTCTAACTCACAAACTTCGGAAATTTCATACAATTTATCAACCCTTATTTTACTCCCTTAAAAGTAAAATGTTAAGACCTTTTAAGTACGAGTATACTTTACACAATTAAGGTACCATACACTTTAAATATGAATACGAAAGTTGAAGGAATAACGGTACTTAATATAACACTAAACTATTTAAAATTATTCTTTTTTTTTTTGAAGTAAACATATTGTATATATTTGGGATCATCGTTCCCAATAACTCCTAACCGCTTTTTTCATAAATTCAATTATAGAGTTTCAGATATACAACGTGAATGATTCATTATTTTTTTAACGATATAAACTTTGTTAGGTAAACAAAGTTCGGAGTAACTGGAAAACAAAAAATATATATAATTTTAAATAACCACACCTGCGAGAAAATATATTCAAGACAAACGCACAAAGAAATTATAGCATATGTACTTTATAAACAGTAGCAGCGAGGTTAATTTGCTTACTTGAGCGTTACTACATACATAACCCTTGCAATGGGCTACTGTGCCACTTGCATATATGGCGATAAAATGTTTACATAATTTTGAGTGATTTAACGATCAAATTTGTTCCGTGGTTTAAGTACGTAAGTTCCACGCTTATTTATCTGCATAAATAAGCGTGTAATAAGACTAATTCAGAAAAAAATATATAATTTACAAATGTACGTAGGTTTAAGGAACTTACAGCGTACCACGATGATGGGCGATGGGCCACATGAATATCAAGTTCTCATCACAAAATGCTTAAAGTTTCTTCTTCCTACTTTACAATGAGCAGATATTTCAAAGGTCCATTTGTAAACTCAGTCTATTGTCGTAAAATTTGCTGATTTTGTTTTTTGAATATAATTATGGTGCAATAGTGCGTACGTTGCTCATTGTCGCATTCTATTTCGAAAACCCCACTAGATTGGCAGACGTCAATCGATCATCTGTGTTAATGCCATGATTTGAGTGCGATAGTAGTGTTGAAATGTGTGTGGGTCAGTATTATGTATAAGAAATGATCTTATATTCCTCAAATTATGATACAGTGCTCAAAATAACACTAGATATTATTAAAAATAACTCTGAATTCTGAAGAACGACGACATTTAAATAGCAAAAAAAATTTTAATTAGCAGAAAAAAATCTAAGATCTAGAGAAATCTAGAGAAATTCAATGGATCGATAGAAACTAGATATTGTTATAAATATAATTTAAAACACCCCGGTCTTGAACTAATCTATTTAAGCTATAGTTTAAATTAAATTAATCCATTCCGTTATAAATACGCCGTTCACCTTTGTCAGCCAGTGATTATCGTTGAAAACCTATACTCAAGCAATTGTCAATGCCCATTTGCGGTATGCGTAAAACTACGGCCCGTCTAGAACTGGGCTAAATCCATAATATATTATGTCGATTTTCACGACAATATTGCTTATTTTATTCCATTTACATTCCTTTGAGGTTTTGTTACAAAGTAAACACAGGAAGCTCAGCTTTGCCGATAGTATCAAATATATAACATATTTTATATAACTATATTAACATATGTCCATATCACGCATAACTTTATGGAATATTTAGTTAACTAGTCGACTATCATAATGGTCTCCAGACGAAATTTCATCTTTATTAAATGCTTAATTAATAAAGCAATCTGTGATATATTGCCATAGTAACTTTGTTGTATCAACATTTACAGAAACGCTAGTTAGAGTCTATCCAGCTTTCATTAAAAAATATTTCCATACTCTATTCAAAATTGCTCTGTAATTTTGATCGATTCTATTTTAATGAGTAATTTTGTTCCCTATTATAAATATTTTACAATTGCTTTCATACTTTTGTCCCTTTTATCCCATCTACTATGTAGCGAGACTAAATATTATACGTACTGATTAATTGTTTTTCCTGACCGTAGTTATAGTAAATTTCTGGTAATGGGAAATTTTTTTTTTTCAAATTATATTTTGATAAATTCTTTACTTATCTTAGAATTTTAATTAGCGTTCTTGTTTCTTATTTTTCAAAACTTACTCAATATATCTCATAATTTTTCAGAGTTTCGAACTTATAGAAGAACCAAATATAAATAATAATAGACTTTACCGAAAAGAATGTCACAATTTTACATTTAATAATGTTAAAATATAATATCCTTTTCAACGTGAATATGGTTTATACTCCATTGACGAACAAACCTAATATTCTAAGTAGGTAATAGACGTAAATATTACGTAGTCTCAGTGTTTCACAAAACGAAATAGAAGTGGTTCAATATTACATTGGTGGCACATCGTGAGGGCAATTCATGAAAAAGTTAACATGGTTATAAGAGAAGCCTACTTTCTGTCATTTGAAATGGAATTTGTTTATGTCGATACAATCATACGTCT
The DNA here is from genome assembly GCA_039881145.1 of Druceiella hillmani. Classification (NCBI taxonomy): domain Eukaryota; kingdom Metazoa; phylum Arthropoda; class Insecta; order Lepidoptera; family Hepialidae; genus Druceiella; species Druceiella hillmani. Next base: position 39,640,118 of record JAYKKI010000015.1, read on the forward strand.
ACCTAGGCCACAAAAACTGTGTGACGAACGACGGCTAATTGTTTAGAAGTAAAACCTTTCTGTGAATAGCTAGGTATTAACTTATGAAATTACTATACAGAAAGACACTTTCGAGTTTCAACAATTGTCGTTCACCTAGTAGAAAGCAGCTTCTTGTTGCAGATATTTCAGTTACTACAATTGTGAATCTGAAAAGAATATAACGATTATGGTAGTTCGATGTTCCCCTCTTAAATTTCTAGCATATTTACGTTCTAAAATTAACCGTTAACTTAATGATGCCAGTGGGCAATAAAAATAGAAATGTCTGTTTTTGTGTCCTTTCTATTTGAAAATAAAATAAGTATCGGAAACTTTTCGATGGTAAAAAGTTCAGTTTGAATTTTGAGATTTGAGTAATTTCAGGGATTCAATCAAGAAATTAAAAAAAATTATGTCCTATAATTGAAGCGTAAATTCAATGTTGTCGTTGAATTATGTTATTTTATGGATTTGTTTAAACATTTTAAAAATGTTTGAAAATTATTGTCACAAAATTATCAGCATTGAAAATATATAGAGCGATTAATTATTATGAACAATTTAATTGTTTATTTCCTTATAAATGCTGACCTATTGGTTTTACAGAAAAAGTTTTTCTAGAATAAATATTTTTCACAATGTAAGGAAAAACTTTTATCCTAACACGTTTTACAACATTTTTAATTAGGTCCAGTCGAAACCTGCGTGTCATCCAGTCCGGCAGTCCAGCACTGGTGCATACGAGATGTGATACGGTAGTGAACTTGGAGTGTATTACTATTAATATTTAAGTGGGGACAGATGTCACGGAACACTAGAGGTGCAAGCAAAGTTTGCAATTGACTGATTTTTTAAAATTATATTTTTTAGATAATACAGGTCCACACGCATGTACGCCTACATGTTTCCCTGCATGTTCGCAATGCATACGTGCGAGTCAGCATGTGCGCATGTGTATGAGCGTGAGCGCTGCGAATCTGATGTGAGCATGCGTACATTTATTGATACATGACTCATAACCCATTCGTAACGATAAACAATTAGTAGTACAAAAATTAAAACTAAAGAAGGCAAAATTAAACACGAATACAAAATACACAAGAACTATAAAACATAACGGCGACTTATTTCGACAAATTTACTTTCGTTTATTATAAATAAATCACACTCTGGTGGGACCACGATCAGGCGGTTGAGCAGTTGAGTACCGCAGGAAACTGGAGAGTTCCTATATAATACTGACTAAAAATTAAATGATGGTATAGGACTAAATGATGGTGATGACTTCAAATTAAATGATGGTATAGCTAACAGGCGATGATTGCGTGAATGCAGGAAATTGTCAGATATGAAGAATGAAATTTTACTCAATAATACAGGGCAATAAATTTTTCCTTTTAATAGGTTGGGGATAAATTTCATAAGCGTTGTTTCATAATCGTCGTCTTCTGAGTTGCAAAGAATAGAAATCTAGCATACTCAAGGAGAAATCGAGATTTGGATTCTAATCGGCTCTGCACCAATGAAGTGTACAGTAGGTGAATTGAGAACATAAATTGAAAACCTTTTGAATTATTTGACCCAAATTCAAGTTACCAAAATTATTTTTTTGCTATATCCGTCATATGCTAACGAAACATCAATGGTGTATCAAATCTGACTCTCAAATCAATGATCTCATACTGACGATGCAGTGGGATTCCGTTAACCGTATATTTATATTTAATAGGAGCACTTACTATTGAACATTTGTTTGCATTAAGTAATAAGCCGCTTGTTGGGTTCCACTCAACGACGGCACGTTAAAACTGTTTGTCATCTGCTGCATCTTTATCGACTATAAAAAGTTTGATGTCATCCATGAATAATAAACAACGCACAGTCATCACCGCATGACCAAAGTCGTTTACCAGAATAGTGAAAAGAAGAGGCTCGAGACTCGATCTCTGGCTCACTCCCGATCGGGTAAAGTAAGTCTTTGATAGAAAGTTACCCACACTTGTAAGTATTGCTTTTTATTCGCAAGATACGAAGAAAAAAATCTAAAAGTGGAACATAGAACCCTGTCTCGCCTAGAGGTTTTGTTAAGATATCGTTGTCTACACAATTTTAAGCAAAAAATATGCAACAACTTCTTTAAATTCGAAGTCAATATGATAAATGTTATATCGATTTAGATTACTGAAAAACGTATACAGTACTTACTTTAGTATTGCATATGTTTTATGAAAACATGATTTGAAAAAAGGTTAGTTGAAGAAATGGAGAATTAAGATGTGACAGAAAACATTACTAAAGCCTAGTTTTATGACGATTTTGACGCAATTTAGTAAGTAGCAATATAAGAAGTCGTAAAGATAAACAGGTTATATATATAAAAATAAAAAGGGGATGAAATATATTTCACGATAACTACAAAACACTATGTACTTACATACTATTTATATATTTTTAAATATTTTCATGCAAGATAACAGAAACAGTTTTAATTAAAAGTTCTATTTCCTCAACTGTTTCAGACATTCTATTAAACAATTAAAGGTGTGGCACAATTTGCACGCAGGGAACTATTAAGCTTCATATTGGCAAATGGTGCTTTAAAAAGAGAGAAAAATAAAAGCTTGTTTTTACTTTAAAAAAGTTTTCAAACGATGAGATGAAAAGAAAAAAAACAATTCATGAAGCGAAAAAAACAATTCACCCCAAATTTACATGTATGGGTAGATACTTCATTTTTTTTAAAATATTTTACTACAAATTAGTAGAGATTATAGCTGAATGACCTACTTACGAAATGCTACACTATTCTAAAGACATAGAAACTATAAGGCTGTAACAGACGCCAATATAAGGTGATTTTTACTGCGTGGTCCCAAAAAGAACCAAGTATCAATTTAAATGTGAAACATACATATCAAAAATACAATTATTATTAGCATGTGCGATTATCCATTCGGTCCATACTTTTATACTATTCCTAAACGTTTGTACGTAAGCTACATTCTATAATTTAGTAAAAATGTACATGTCTAATGAAGTAAACAAAAAGTTAAATTTTGTTCAATTATTTTCAATTACTGGTATAAATACGACGATGGTAAAATACTTTTTTTTATGAATATTTGACAATTTTTCTCACAGATTAAAATAATTTTATCCGAAAATAAATTTACAATATGTTTCACACTTATATAACACTTCCTAAAATCTTTATCACAAATTATTCAAAAGAGCATCCATGGTAAAACTTCTTCAGAAACATCCTTTAGAAAATACTACTTGCGATACAAGAAACTGTCCGATTTTCTCATCGAAAAATTTATTTCCTAAAATGAATAATTTTCAGCCGATTTTTAAAATATTGATTTTTTGTAAAAAAATGGCAATTTCGAATTAAGATTTAAATAATAAAACATGACAAATTGTCTGATTTGCATGCTTGTTAACAATAATACTTATTGAACCGACATAATCCCATTTGAGTAGAAAATAGTTTAGTGTTGAATAAATTTGGCGTTAATTTTGTAGAAATTCATTATTCACAATTAAATGAAACTACGTGATGTAGTATTATTTCTACTTTCTTTAAGTTCTTTACAACGACCTAGGTTTTGTTGTATTACAACATAGTTTGGTGTTCCTTGCATACCAATATTCAATAAAATATCCTTCTTCTTTTGCTTTTTCTTAAGCACTATAACCTGTCTCAGGCCATTGCTGTCTCTACAAGCCTTCTCCATCTGTCCCTATCTGGCGCAACAACCCTCCATCGGTTTACTCCCAAAAGCTTTAGGTCTTAACCTCATCCAGCTATCTGGTAGGCGGTCTTTCTCTTCGTCGTTTTCCGTCTATTTTTTGAAAAAGTAATTTTCTTTCTTGGAAATGTTTCATCATATCTAAATATATGACCCAACCATCTAGTACGAGATGCCTTGATGTTAAGTTTACCATATTTGTTATAGATTTCGTGGTTATATGCAATTTTCCATACATTATTTTGTTTCATACACCATAGATTTCTATAAAACTTTCTTTCAAATATTAGTAGAAGGTCTTCTTCTGCTTTATTTAATGTTCAGCATTTACTCCCTCATAGAAAAACAGTTTTTTTGTTTTTATTGGTGATAAGTTTGGATCTAAATTAATTTCTGAGGCCGTAGAAACATCTGTTGGCCATAAATAATCGATTTTTTATTTCTATTTTTATATCGTTGTAGCCTAAGATCATTGTGCTCAGACATTTAAATTGTTTCACAGTCTTGAAAGTATAGTTATGGATTATCAGGGGGGACAAATTCTCAGTTTTATTGCTTGCAATCATAAATTTCACTGTACCTTTATTAATTATAGTTAGCCCCATCTTTCTTGCTGTATTTTTAAGTGAGACAAAAGCCTTAACAACAGCCCGGTTGTTCTTTCTAAAATACTTCCGGTTGTGTTTGGTCTAGAATCCCTCACCGCATTTTCCAGCGTGGAGTTAAACAATAAGCATGAGGGTGAGTCTCCTTGATGCAGTCCTTTTCCGATTTAGAAAGTTTCTGAGAGATGTAACATAATTTTGGTTCCACATTACACATTTCTTGTGAGGTTTATCACTTTCTTTGGGATGTTAAATTCCACCATTTCCCCAAGAAGTTTTTTTTCTATTTGTGCTGTCATATGCAGCCTTAACATCAATGAAGACATTGTAGAAGTCTATGTTATGATCCTTTATTATTAACATTCTATTTTATCTCCTTTTTTATATATAGGACAGTCAGATCCTTCTTCCCACTCAATGGACATTTTCTGTCTCCATATAGAACAGATCACGTTATATATTGCTTTATTTAGTTCAGTCTCTTTGATGTCCTTACGCTCAACTTTTATGACATTTGGTCCAGCAGATTTACCATGGTTTAGCACTCTAATTGACTACTCTACCTGAACGAGGTTTGGTGAGTCGTTCTCTACTCCTTGGTTTGCACTTTCTGTGAAAGTAGCGCGTTGGGTATAGTAAACCATTCTGCTTTGTCTATGGCTTCAAACCGCCCTTTAAAATATTCACGTCATCTAGCCAGCGCTTCATCCATATCTCTGGTAAGTTCTCATTCATATTTTTTGCATGCTATTCTTCTATTATTGAAGTTGGTACTAACACTATTCACTAGCGGGTAAAACTTCCTCGCTTCCTTTTCTGTTTTAAGGTTTTCGATATCAGTATATAATTCATAAAGGTATATTCGCTTTTTTTCAATCTGGAAAATATAATTCTAACTAATTTAACAATCCCAACTAGTATTAAAAATTCGAAAATGTGTTTGTGTGCCCCTTTCACGTCCTTATAAAGCAACAGATCAACATAATTTTCCACACAAACGCAGTTAGTAAGGCAGGAAATGATATATGTTACTTTTCAATTCGAGGTTTGTCATTCCAACTAATTTAAATATCCCAACTATCATTAAAATTCCAAAGTGCGTTTGTCCCCCTTTCGCGTTGCAACGGATTACTAGATTGATATGACTTTTTACGTAGACACAGTTGGTGGACCAGAAAATGAAATACTTTGCAATTAATCTAACTAAACTACGGAGATGAAAAAAAAATAATTATATAAGTTGTGTGTGTTGTGTATGCGGGTGAGTGTGCACACGAATGTGCGTATATAAGTCCGGGTGCGTGATTGTGTGCGTGCGTATGTGCGATCAATGGCAATAGAGGATTGTTACTAAATAGCTCGTAATACTTTAATATATATTGAGATCTGGAAAGTACGATGATGAAAATTTTGATAATATTTAATATTGTTGTCGACCTGTCTGATGTATTTAATCGAAAGAAAGGCCCCAAATTTCTTACTACGGTACGAGTTTATAAAACACAGATAATGCTTGCAATAATGAATACCTGATGTCATAAATATGAACTGCATATTATTTAGGGGATTGTGAAACTGATAGAAGGCTTACACTTAAATTATCGGAGCAGTTTCGTCAAGATTTTTCTATCATTATTACAACAGACACTCAATATAAATTTAGTACTTAATATATTCAACAACTCCCTATGTATATTTCCATTACTAAGTATCATTATACGGCGAATATAACTATTTACATTTTCTTGACTTTTATTTAGGTGTTCACGTGATTTAGTCTAAAGGAACGTTATACCTATTTTGATATCAAACCTGCCTAAACATGGCGATACGATGACATTCATATCTTTTTCTTCACCAATAGGAACCCACTTTCTTTATAAAAATTTATTGTTGTAAAACCTAAAATGTTTTCTCATATATATAAGTATTTTATAGAAAATGTTTAAGGTTTTACCATTTTGGTAAAACCTTAAATATTTTCTCATATATACATATATATATATATATATATATATATATATATATATATATATATATATATATATATATATATAAAACTTTGCTGTTCATTCACAAAATGGGCGCAACACTTACACAGGTCATCGTAATATACTCTCGTTGTTTGAGTGGGTGTATTCAAGTAATATAAATGTAAATAAAATAAATAATTTGTTTTATTTTTATAATTATGAGAACAAAATCAAAATGTTTATATATATCAAAGTAACAAAATAATTATGTATGTTTATAAAATAATTATTTAAACAAACGGTTAGTTTATTGAAACATGTTTTTCTTATTGTACTATCAATGCTCGCTTTACCTTGAGGGACGGTCACGTTTTCTTTTTTCCCCTATGGGAATACTTTTAGCTGCAGGTGGAGGCATTGTATACTTTAAAAAAATCGCCAAACCAATCACGTGCTTGCATGTATAGAAATTGAAAAAAGCTGGACAATCATATCTCCCCTTTCACCATTCATTTTTCTCAATTGGCAGTAAGACAAACCAATTATTGATATTTTGATTCTTAAAAGCATCAACACTTTCCAACTGTACACCATAAATTGCACAATTAGTTGCTTGATCAGCAGAAATTTTATAGTTATTATAATTATTTCTTTTATTTGTTTCTTAAGTCCTTGGAACATCAATTTGAAATCTGCTTTTTGTTCATTGCTTGATACCGTTAAATAAATAGGGTGGAACTTTCGTTTTTTATCGGTGGTTCCACATACCAAGACAGAGAAACCCTGCCAGATGATTTTGTACGTAGAATCAGTCGAAGATCTACGAAACTAACGTACGAATCTACGATCTACGTACAAAGATCTGAGTGTGAATGTATCCAAGCTTCAAGCTCTCCTAAACTTATAGTCAGTTGGCCGTAGATAACACGACGTCGATCACCCAAATAATTTCTTAACTGAGTAATTTTAGGAACTTCAATATTTTCCATTTTTGTGAGACATTGCATTATTGCTTTTGGTTTTATTTTTGAGTCAAATAATTTATTAATTTCACTTTTCACAGTGTTGCTCAAGTTGTACGACGAGGTACACTCCTTTTTTTCGTCATGGTCTTGATTAGTATTAGTCTTGAACATTAACACAGAATCTGAAGTTATTTTCAAATAATAGATACATTCTCTCAGAGCATTGTGGACCACGTCTTTTTAACTTATTACACCTATAGTATCTTTTTTTCCTCCTTCAGTTTCGTGTTGAAAATGTAATGACCAAGTATTTTCAGATTTAATGGCTGTTTCACCTTGTTTCGAGTTATCAAACTTTTGAATAAGTTACAATTTAAAAACAACTTTGTTTTCTTAACCACTGGTGCTTTATGGTCACTGCTGCGGTCCATGTCCGATTCGTACTCGAGAATTAGTCGTATCTTTTCTTCATTATTTTTGTTATTACTATTATTATCCATTTTGCACCTCTCATAATCGAAAAATACCAAAACGAATAAAAATTACTAATAAACACGTTAATAACACTGCAATATGACTGCTATTAATTACCGAATTACCGAATGGCAATACATGCACGCGATTGGCAGCTTGTGTCGTGCGAACTGTTTTGCTTTACTCACAATAACGGATTCTGCCGATTTTTGGAACGAACGTAATCCATTGATTTATAATGATAACCATTGATAACCATTCTTTTAATATGCATACCTCTCAAATAAACTGCTTATAGACATGTTTTCTCTACTGACCTATTTTAAAACTTTGCTCACCAAGTAATTATTTTGCAGTTAGACTGCTTGTTACACATGATATTACAAGCGGTCTGATATTGGTTAAATTGTTGAGAGTTTGTAACATTGTCTGTAGGACAAGGGTTGCAGCCTGATTTTTATTGATTGCAGGCAAAATCTTTGTATGCTCTGCAAATGATTAGATGGTTTATTTTTGTTGCCAATCAATTTTAACAACGGTAAACAATTTATAGCTTTTAAACAAAAGCCAGGAAAATTAAAAGTTTAGAAACATACGCAAATGTTGTAGAAAAATTATAGCGACTATATTAGATCTCAAAATATTTTGAATATGCACCGTTTTTGATCATGTGAACTCTTCTAAGCACAAATCATACTAAAGTTTACTCCATTGATAAATATGAAATGTGTAATTTAAATAATTTAATATTTTCACTTTACTGAAAAGTATTTATTTAATATGATGTCACGAAGTAACTTAGTTACAACGATTCAACGGAAAGATGAATAAAGTTGCAAAAAATGTTTCCTTTCAATGCACGCAAAATATGTTGTAAGGTGAATTCGTTTTAACAGAAAAATATATAAATAAATAAATAACAAATAATAAAAGTTTGGACAAACGTTATTAACGAATTGCAGTAGGATATTATTGTTAAGTGATAATGACCGCTATTAATTAAATAGTAATTAAAAATAGGTACATAGTTTCATTTGATAAAGAAAACCCTTTTATAAGATTATTCACCTTATTGCTAAATTCAGGTGAATAAATTTAATTTGTTGTGTCGATAATGTTCGTTATAAATACCTCAGTTTAGATAAGGAAGATCGAATACCGTAATCGACCAGCAGAATATTTACTTACAAAAAAAATACGTCTTTATGGACAATACGTTTCACAGATCGAAACAACATGTTTACTCCCTGCTGACGTTAAAGTGATTTTGAACGTCAGTATGTGCTAAAGTATTTGGAAAAAAATTTTATTGAACTACACACATTTATCATTGGCAAGGGACAATGGCCACAATTACCTAAAAATAATTAAAAATAGATACCCAGAGACATATTACAGACGATAGATTTTTATTAAATTTCTTTCGTACTCGCTAAATGTCTGTATAATATACTTTAAATCATATTATCAACTTATCCACCCAGTTGAATAATGTAATGAGATGTTGAGTTTATTGTTACATACACCTCAGTCTGTGCAAGAAATATCAATCACAGTCGTAGCTCCGTAGAATATTTTCTTAGTATAAAGCATTGCTGCTGAACTATTGTTAGAGATCAAAAAAATATATTTTAGCACATACTGACATTCAGAGCTATACTACTGAGTGTTGAGTAGAATTATAGATTTTTCAATGTAAAATTTGTTAAAAAATGTTTCATATATAAATATAAGATGGGATATAAATATAACGTGACAATGCCTATTGCACAAACATGGTCACTCGTATGATTATACAGCTCGCTAAAGAGAATTGCATTTACCTGCCAAAATTGAAACTAAAAGAAGGATTATGAAAGTAGTTCTACATGCACATTTAAGTAAATGGACAATGCATTTGCCCGTAGATCCTAAAGTACTAATATGATTTGCTTAATTACAATTTTGATAGAACAATCGTAAAAATCAGAAAAGCGGCTAAAACAAGTTACTTGTTAATTGTTGACATATAAATCAATATTCACGAATACCAAATAACAAAGTTTTGAAGCATGATTTTAAAAATGCATAATTAACACATCTACTTATGTACTTATTTAAAAGGTTTCTTTTATCCTCCTAATTTCAATAAATATTGTGTCCTTTTTTCTTCTTCAGTTATTAGTGTCCTTTATTAAAAACGCACTTCAATAATGTGTTCAATGCAGTTTATGAACGTGAAATGCAGGACTTGTGGGACACAAGCTAATTCTGACGTTAGTGTGAAAACGGATAAGAAAAAAAATCGTAGACGGCTTGCGATACAAAAGTTTACCCTTAGTTAAACATTGATAAAATTTCACCTTTTGCCTTAATATTTTACTTTCAACTCGTTTGTTTATTTTAGTCTTACTATTTACACTAATTTATTTGTAGTAACTATAACTTTCATCTGAGTCATTGAGCATTATAATTACTATAGTACCACAAAAATTATATCATTTCGTATACACATAATTAAAATAAAAAATCAAAGAACTTACAAAATCTGGCATAAGTAATTTTTTACTGCATTCAATTTTTTATACGGTACTTAATTTGCCAAATTTCATTTTTCTTTATCAAATATCTCAATGTTAGAAAGCTCTCCAACATTAAAAGGTTGGCAACGTAAATTCTCTTTAAGGTTTTTCTAATTTTGGTGAGAGACCTCAACATTTTGGCCTTTATACACATAGGTTGGCCTCTTCAATGAACGAACATTAAAAACCTCTATTATTCAAGCCTATATAAATTGTTGTTCAGTGACTTGTTAATGTACACAAGCAATATGGTGTGAGCTTGACGATACTTAACGGTTATTCTTTACTTTCCTAAACGTTTCATAAAAAAGTGTTTGTCTTAAGGTTTATGTATTCAGCATTCATTTTTTCAAGCCAGCCTGAAATTCTGATACAAATAAAGAAGCTTAAGGCAAAAAAAAGTCCAGGACCAGACGGGATCACAAATGAATGCATCAAGTTTGCAACGACTCTGCTATTGACTCCTATCACTCTACTATGGAATAAAATATTACAAGAGGAAACTATGCCACAGATATGGACGGAATCTGAGATTATCTCACTGTATAAGAAAGGCGACCCGGCTGACATAAGCAATTATCGTCCAATAAGCCTCATGCCCAGCCTATATAAGCTGTTCGCCTCCTGCTTGCTGAATAGAATGATCTCAGATATCGACGAACACCAGCCAATAGAACAAGCCGGTTTTAAAAGCGGTTTCAGTACAGTTGACCACATTCAAGTTGTCGATCAGGTGATAGAGAAATATCAAGAATTCCGTAGACCCTTATACGTAGCTTTTATAGACTATAAAAAAGCATTTGGCTCTATATCACATAACAGCATCTGGGAAGCGCTGAAGTCACAGAACATAAACGAAAAATATATAAAAATACTGAAAAATATTTATGCGAACAGTAAAAGTAGAGTCAAACTAGATAGAGTAGAAAGAAAAATTAATATAAATAGAGGCGTGAGACAAGGCGACCCAATCTCTCCAAAACTATTTAGAGCTATCCTACAGTATATAATGAAGGACTTACCATGGTCTACGAAAGGCATCAGGATAGAAGGTCAGTTTCTAAGCCACCTCGGATTTGCCGACGACATTATCCTTTTTTCAGAATCTCCACACCAATTAAATAGTATGATGTTAGACCTCCAGCAGGCGAGCATTAAAGTTGGTTTGGAAATGAATCTAGACAAAACTAAAGTCATGACTAACTACCTCAAGACACCCATAACTATAATTGATATGCCAATTAAATATGTAGAAAAATACATCTACCTAGGAAAACATATTTCCTTCAGCAAAGAAAGGAACACTGAAGAAGTTGACCGGAGAGTAGCAATCACCTGGAAAAAATACTGGGATCATAAAGGCATATTCAAGTCGCACCTTCCACTGCCTACCAAGAAGACAGTTATGGACTCGGAGATTCTACCGTGTCTCTACGGCTGCAAACCTGAATGTTTGACCTTAAGACTAGTAGCAAAATCCAGACCACTCAGAGAAGAATGGAGAGAAGCTACTTAGGTATCAAATTAAAAGATAAAATAAGAAATAAAACCATCCGCAAAAAAACGGGTATAACAGATGGACTCACCTACTCTCTTCAAAGAAAATGGAGATGGGCGGGTCACGTGGCGAGGTACGCTGATAATAGGTGGACACAAAAAATCATCCAATGGACGGGACCACAAGGTACTAGAGCGAGAGGGAGGCCCAATGCCAGATGGGCTGACGAGATCGTGGCTACAGCAGGTTGCGAGTGGCTCCAAACAGCCAAAGATAGAGACGAATGGCAAGCTTTGGAGGAGAAGCTTTTTTACCCTAAGGGGATCCATACAAATTTAATAAATAATATAAAAATTTTATATAATAATTGTCAATGTAAATTATCATGAGCATTAAGTAATTTTACTATTCCATTTTAATTTTTTATACAATGTATACAAATGTCATCCTTTTTAATTAATGTTGTTATTTATTATTTATTTTTTTATTGCATGTTGCATGTAACTTTTTGTATGGAATTTAATAAAGCTTTATTATTATTATTATTAATCAAGCCTATTTAAATTGTTGTACAGTGACTTGTTAATATACACAAGCAATATGGTGTGAGCTTGACGATATTTAACGGTTATTCTTTACTTTCCTAAACGTTTCATAAAAAAGTGTATGTCCTAAGGTTTACGTATTCAGTATTCAGTTTTATTTCGACAATTGTGAAAGAATAAATAAAAAACCATTGAAATAAAAGTTGAGCAAATAATTGTCGCCTAACAAATCAGTCACGATAACGAAATCGCAAATATAATCTATACAAGATAATTTAAGATTTATTTACTTTTTCTCGTTTAATTTTTCTTTTTTATTTTATATTTTTTTAAATTTATATTTATCTTTTCATTAAATCCAAATAATTTTTTAATATACACTATTTTGCATAAAAAATGGGCGGTTTTGATTTTGTCATATTATTAACAAAATATTATTTATTAAGAGGTTGTATTAATTGTTATTGTTACTGGCAGGTATAGTGTATTCTGGCACTTAAAAACGAATGTTCTAAATTTGAAATTTATTCTTTTTGAATGAAAATTTTCTTTCACTGTAAAAAACGTATTTTTTGGAGGTAAATGAAAACCAAATCTTATTAAGTTCTTTTTCATTTGTTACGTTTTTTATTTTAATGATTAAATTTTAATTAAATTTCTGCTGTTTGCTGCATTAGTTTACTTCTGTTTGCTGTTCTCAGTATGGTTGAAAAAACGATAAGAGCTAGTAAAATTATTGCGCTTCTGGAATAAGGCTCTAACCAATGTTATGCGCCTCAGCAGTATAATCTGAGTCGTTCCACCATCCAAAGGACCTGGCAACGATACCAAGAAACGGGCTCTGTCAGTAGAAGGCCCAGTTCTGAAAGAAACCGGTGCACTGAGCCACGGGACGACCGCTTCATAGTCAGTCAAACGCTACGAAATCGTCAAACAGAACCTCGAAGACGTCAGAGGTACACGAGTAAGCCTATGAACAGTCAGAAGGAGACTTCAGGCCGTCAATATACGTAGCTATTGCTCAGCTCGTGGCCCTACATTGCTCCGTGAGCATCGAGTTGCCAGATTGATATACGCTCAACATTTTACGTCATGGACGTAACAAGACTGGAATAGTGTTTTATTCTCCGATGAAGCTCGTTTATCGATTAGTGGTGAGGATCGACGTCGGCGAGTCTTATTAAGACCTGGAGAATGTTTCGCAGAAGTGTGCTTTGAGGAAATCACCCCTTACGGTGGAGGCTCCGTAATGTTTTGGGCTGGTATTAACTCAGTTGACCGTACCGAGTTAGTTTTCATTGAAAATGGCACACTTAATGCGCAAAGGTACATAACAGAGGTTCTTATTCTTCATGCCCGACCCGTATTAATAGCAGTTTAAGGCTAGTCCATTTTTATGGACGACAACGCTCGCGCCCACCGCTCTAGAGACGTTGATGCGTATATGCAGGAGGCCGGAATTTGTCGGTTAGACTAGCCAGCTAGAAGTTCCGACCTCAGTCCGAAAGAACACATATGGGATAATCTCAAATGACGCGTGAGAGCTGTAAAACCAGTTCCAGGAAACATTCAGGCCCTAAAAAATGTGATCGTCGCTGAATGGGAACGTATTCCTCAGGAAATGATAGAAAACGTCGTCGAAAGCATGCCTAGCAGATTAAGCGCATTGATTTTAGCTAGAGGAGGCTATACTCGTTACTGAATGTTTAAATATTATGTTAAATTATGAAAAAATATTCAAAAATAAACTTTAGCCATTTTTAATGTACCAGTATGAAAACGCTCATCTGTGGACTTGCATCGATTTTTTTATTTATTCGCATTTTTAACGACTGAAGTAGGTAAAAACGATATCTCAATAATAAATAAAAATACTCTCATCATATCGCCATTTAAAATGCATAAAATAATAATAATATATCTCTGATTTGGTTTATTTCTATGTGTGTCCGTTTTTTTTTGCAAAAGAATATATTAGACAAATACATGTTCGTAATCGCTCAGTTTTATCTATAATAATCTACCCGTCTTCCATGCGCGGTTGTAGTCATAGACACAAGATCGTTAATATAAGATCTTGAAGTCTGTGTATAGAAATATAAGCGTATGCCTTTTTTGTTCCAATTATATACAAATTCATACTTTTTTCCCGAAAGGTTTTGATTTGCTAAAAATGAAGTACTATAAAGTAACAAACAAAAGTTATAACATAATTAATATTGTAAATAACATTCATTGTACACTAATTTTATGGGTCATTTTAACACTTAATATTACATTGGTCGGGTGAAAAAGTATACAATGCTTACAGTTGTAATTTTTTTTCCCCACACGAACTACTGATAATATATACGTACGCGCTCCTATATATACGCACGCGCACATGCTCGTGTATGCGCTCAAGCTCACGCATTCGCACACGTACACGCACATGCTCACGCACACGCGCACGCGCACGCATACGTACACACCAACACACACACAGACACAGACACATACATGTGAGCGTGCACATATACATATACACACACAGGAACTCACGCAGCACGCACCCACACACACACACACACACGGGTACGCGCGCGCGCGCTCTCGCGAATGCACACACATGCATACGTGCATGCACAACTCACGCTTTTTGTTTTTTGTCACATTAAGGCGATAGCTACGTGAAGTAATTGTTTTGACTACGAATTTTGCAGATTTTTGCAGTGTCGAGATTATAAATGGATTTTTTTATTTTAACCCTTTGAAGCATAGTGACCTCATTGTATGATCCCACAAGTTTTTAAGAATTTGAATATAATTTTCAATCATTTAAATAATATTTTCAATTATTTAAAAAAAAATCGCGATGCAAACCGTATGTACCTACTTATCTTGAAGACGTCAAATTCACTGCCTAAGGTATAATGGCGATCAGTGATTCTGCTATTGCTTTTAAAACTTTATCACTAAACTGCTTTATGGCCGTGCTCATCTACAACCAATCATAATGAAATGGGGAGCTGCTCCTTGGCATAATAATCTTATTAGAAAAATGATTAAAATGTTTAGCAATAAGCCTTCGCAATTTTGTAGAAATGCCAAAGCACTAAATATTCTAGGAGTTCAATCTCGTAATTGCTAGTTAAATGTGATTTCAAAAATAAACCAGAATATTTCACCTCAGTTAGTTCTAAACATATATTAATCCCAATATATATCAAATGACTTGGGTCTATAGATAGATCAAAATTTTAGTTAATTTCAGCGGATACACTTTCTTCGAAGTTCTTGAAAATTTTCTACCTACTAAAACGAAAATCTACCTTCTCAAACTCTCCTATTACCATTAATAGATTGTGGAGATGTGTGCTATTTCCTTTAAACAAATTAAAACGTTTTCGAAATATGATCATATGTCTGGACACAAGTCGCTTCTCAAATGGTCGAAGATCTACGATCGACGCTAATCCACAGCACATCCTTAAAAAACCCCAGGGGCCTATTTTTCTTATTGGCAAATTTAAACATTTGTCAGCTCATAGTCTTGAGTTACCCTATGAAAGCTTGCTTACCCTACCTATTCCCATACATATCTATGCTTCTTGCGAAAAATATTTTGGTGTAACCCTTTGGCATCGATTGGATTCTGACACTAGGAAATTGACCTCAATAAATTTTTCAAGGGTTGAGAGAAGAGGGTCCTACCTCCCCTGAACTCTTTCTTTTGCGCCCTTGGCCTTTCTCTTTCCCACCCTAACTCATGGCGATAATTTGTTTTTTTTAATTTATTTGTCTTTTTTTTCATTTTCTATTAAAATTTTGTTGCAAAGTCTCTTATAGTCTACTAACCAATTTTTCAAACTACTTTGTTTACTTGAGTGCATATATATATATATATATATATATATATATATATATATATATATATAAAATAACAATTAGCAGTTTAGGCTGCTTGGGCATTAAAATTTGAAATTGTGTGAATGTTTTAACGCCTGATTTATTATTTAGCTTATCCTTCCTTTGATAATTAAAATTGTAAATAGTAAGTTAAACGTCTACATATGTCGAACGAATGTAGATATAGATAGAGCATATTAATTTATTATCTAATAATAGTACTTTTATTACATAGTTTCAGAAATTTTGTTAAAAATAATATCAGAACACATAAGATGTTCATACCTAATGGTTATGTAATATAACTTTTTCTGCATTAGCCAATATTTAATTTTTTTCGAAAATAAAATTTCAGGCAGCTTTAATAACGCACATTATACTTCGAAGATAACACATAAGAAAAAACTTGACTGTTTCCATATTAGTTTTCATCTTTTGAAATTGATAATGCATGTTAACCAAAATAGTTTTAAGTGAAAGTCTTAATGATTTATTTTTGCAATTTATTACTTTATTTTACTACTTCTTTATCTGTGACTTGTCATCGTTTGGCAAGATTACAAGTGGTTCAACCATAGTATATTTTAAAGATTTTCGAAATGGTTGAATTTTTATTCTTTAATTATTGCTTATGTCAAATAATAATAATACTGCGCAAAGGCATATGAACAACCAGCTTAATTTCTGTAATTTTTTGAAAATTATGATTTGCGATATATGGTCCACCGTTAATGAAGAAAATAAAATCGATCCAATCAACTATTTTTTTTCGTAGCTAATTGATCAACTAAATCTACACCGTTGCTGACACTAAATATCCTGTTCATTCTGCATTAAACCATTAACATGTGTGATTAACCCACATCTCGACATCATTCGCTAATCGCCTCAGCCAATTGAAGACACGTTTTAACGTCAAGAATTGTTCAGAAATATTAACTCACAAAGCAGGAGAGTCTCTATTTGAATTTGATTAAAATCCACTTTTTATATAATGCTCTCAAAGGTACCATCAACCAAGAGAGCTTCGGCCTATTCACACCTTACAACATATTTTAGAACTTTGACATTTTTAGTAAAGTCCTGAAGACATGACCAAAAACTAATTAGGCTAATTAGTATGTGAAGAAAGTAAGGGGGTAAATACGGAAGAGCAAAAAATATATGTGTGAACCGTATTGAGAAACGTCTAATGGTTATGATGCACTAATGGGTGCTGTAAATATAAGATAATGTATAGCACCTACGAGAAAGGGTGAAGCCAAAGACAATAGATGAATATGGCATTCCATCATAATCAGTAGAAATTAAGATTACCTCATTAATATCATAATAATTTGCCGAAATTAGCTACTTGTACATATTGATTTCTATCGCACACCCATATTTTTCTCGCACTCATTTAAAATGTCGAGGCGCGAGTTTCAATGTTTTTGTATTAAATTAGTAGCATTCGCCGTGCAATTAGTATAATAATATAAATGGTATGTAATTACATGATTAGGTAAACGTGTGTGTATCTACAAAAGCAATTGTAAATTAACCTATCGCGTGGTTTGTTTCAGTAGCAACGTATTTTAAACAGGGTAATAACTTTAAACGCACTTGGTTATTCTGTTACTTAGATAAAATAAGTTTATTTATTTAACCGCTCGTGTTTAATGTTAATAACTTCACATGAACTGGTGTAGAATATTATCATTTTCTTCTTCATATTTCTTCTCTTCCTCCGCTGTTCTTTTAATAATAATAGTTTGAATAGTTGATTGACTATATTCATGTGTTTTGATCATCGTTATGTTCTTTATTGGTTTTAATTTTATTTGCCAAATACTTAAATGTATTATGTATGTAAAGTCATTAAAAATTATAATCTGCCTTAAAATTATCAGACTGGATATGTTCTGATATGGAAGTAACTTTTATATTTTGCAGAGGATGTATCCGTGAAAAAATTATACGAATTACTTATATTACGGATTTGTGGAATTTTTATTAATTTACAAATATATATTTTAATATAAATCAGTTGACAAAATATTTATTTATTGAATAGTTTTGATTTACGTATAGCGTAAGTAGAAATTCCACATTTCTACTTAAGCTATACGTAAATCAATTCAACTTTACTTCAATAATATTAAGCAAAATTTTCAAAATAAAAATATTTATAATTAAACACAATAATGTGAAATATAAAAATCGCCGAATGATGATTCGGAAAAGACGAATATGCATAAAAAGATTTAGTAAGATGTTGGCTTGTTCTTGTGAAATAAAACATCTAATTTCAATAACAAACCGAGAAATGTAAACTGAAACTAAATTCAAGATAAATGGGCTACCAAAATAACTATTGAAAAATTTATTACATTACATAGTAATTTTTTGCAAGACTACATATATAGCATCTTAATGGTGGTGACCTGGGAAAAGATGACTAAATATACCTGAAAAAAATTGGTGGGAAATTAATAAGAAAAACAATAATATGTTGTACAATATGAAACTTCTGACAGCTTTCTTTAAAAAAATTCTTAAAAGTAAAAAAATATACTTATACTCTAAAGGAATTATGTGACTATGTATATGTCAAAAACTTTCAACAGTTCTTATGTAATTATTGTCTATGGAAATCACTAAAATACCGAATAAGGAATATTCAGTTTTTCACGGCATGAAAAAAATATGTATGATGTGATTGTGGAATATAATTATTCACGAGCCAAATATCTAACAAAAAACCTATCAAACACGATTGGATCTCGCATTAAGGATAATACATGTATATTATTTAGAGATTGAAATTATTTACTGTGTTTTTTTTAATGTGAAACAACTAATGCAATTTGCTTACCTTGAATTCGGGGACGCGTACGCAAATTCATGTGCGTGCAAGTATTCGTTTAAGAATCAATCATAATTATAATATTATATATTCACAGCAAGAAATATATTTTCTAGAGTCAGTATATTATGTATTTTGTCATATGAATAATAAAAAAATATAACAATAAAATAACATAAAATTTCTGACATTTTTTTAAAATTTATTTGAGATTATTTTAAATATATAATAATTAAATATGAAATTAGTTTTTTTCATGGCGTAGTTTACGAAATATTGTCAAATATATAAAAATCGAGCGAGAAGTGGTCTTTTAAAAATTTAATATTATTTTTCCACATTCTTTAAATATATTTTAATAAAAATACTAGGATAATAATAGCAGTGCAGCTGTCGCTAATTACCTTAAAAAAGGGAAAGCAAAAGGAAAAGCGTCGATTCGCTAATTAGTTCTACCTCCATAGACGGATTGACGTCGAATTGACTACAACCATACTATAGTATTATCTATACATCTAGATTATTCTAATTTATTTTATTACTATTACAAATAGCAAACATAAATTGTACTCTCTAAATGATAAATATAATGAGAATATATTACACATTATGCTATATTTAAATACCTTAAACAAATCTTTTCTATCATTTATGTGCTACACCTCGGAAAAAAGTACACTTTGCTCAAAAATTAATGTACAATTTCAGTATATATTTATCTAACATTTTCTTTAAAATCGTATACTTTTAGACAAAATAGGATTAAAATTATATAGCAATTTATTGCATTAAAAAGTAAAACTTGAAAATTTGCATAGGAAATAAAAACAATGTTGGTCCAGTCTAAATTAATGACTTACTCATATATACAAAAAATGGTTAGAACTCCACATAAAATAATAAAGTTCTAAAAGAAATATATTTCCTTTCGAAGATGGCTTAATACTTTAAAAGTTGAAAAATCCAATGAAATAACCTCACAAATATTCAGAGTATCACCTTGCGTGAGTTCTTTTTTGTTGGCAGTAAACGACAGGATATTGGGATTGAGTTTATTTTTTTCAATATACCATAGATAATGTTTCTCTTTTTTTGCTACCGCAATTTATTTTCTTGAATTATGAGTAACGCCGCGTAATATTCATTTCAATTGCTAATTTTTACAAAAACACCCTTGATACTTTACAAACAACTCAACGTTAACGTTGTGTTATTTAATTCAGATTTCGGTACTGAAATTCTGTCTCTCCTGTACTAAGCCACTAGCATTTGCGTATATACTAAATGCATATAATCCACTTTTCATCATCACTTATCAATAGCTTCAGCCAATTTTGTAATTTCTTCCAGTCAATAAATCAATAAAAACTTATTTTTATCAGCTCCGCCAACCCCAACCCTGCTGATGAGTCACATGTATATCACAGTGTATATACATATAAATATATATATATATATATATATATATATATATATATATATATATATGTGTGGAAAATATTTAATTTTTATAAATTAACTTAAAATATACACCAATTTATAAAGAATATTCGTGAATATATTTAATAAATTGTGAATAGGTATTTTAAAAAAGCAACTTTTAAAATTGGAGTGTGGTAATGGGGGGAAATATTTAGTTATAACCTAGATATTCCAATTTTCCCAACGTGAAGAAGGGAGAAATATATAATGAAATGTCGCGTAGGTTGGAATTGCAAAAAAGTTGTTATATTTTTGAAGTTATAATTCTTTAGGCGCGTATTGAAAAAATAAGGAGAGTGAAATTTTTTACGATGCGCGCACACGATGCAACAAAAATCGACCGAATGAAGTTGCTCACTAAACGTATATATACATTGAACATATTTACTATATTCATAATACTTTTTGAGGTATTTGTAAATACACAACATGTTTTTTACATTCATGCAAATCTTAGTTATATCTGTACTTTTAAATAATATTTTTTAAATTTGAAATTTAATAGTGGGTGATTTGATAAAAAAAAATGTTTATCGTGAATATTCGTTACAGTAGTAGTGCTTATAAGTTTTTTAAAATATACTTTAAGTTTATTTCTTCAAGTAAGGTTCAGTTTCGTTATGTATTTATTTGCATTATAATAATAAATTATTTAAAATTCAAATATTAGATTGGATTTAGATTTTAACAACTCTATTTATAATCACACCGGTTAAAGTTATTCTTGTATTATGTCAAAGAATAATAACTTCTAGCGGACGTACGTAAGTACACGCAGAATTTTTTTTGTAACAGGAGATGTTAGGTCAAAATTTAAGTATGAATCCCATATAAGTGAATAGCCTAATGTCAGAATGTTATAATTATTTTTTGTCGCATTATAAATAATATGTTGCAGTGATAAATAATATGTACATACAGCGGGATATTATTTTAAAAGTAATTTCTTACAGTAAACTATAACGAAATAAATCTGATAATCGGTTCCTGTGTTGCTTTGGTCAGAGCCATTAACTCCGTGCGTTGCGGCGTAAGAACAATGCTTCCAAACTTCTGTACTCTGTACTTAAAATGAAGTATAGATTACCGTAATACCTAAACTGACAGTATAGGCCAATATGTCAAGGTAAATTGCTCAATGCACTAGTTTGAAAGTTGCAATACCCGATTATAGATTCACCCATTCAGACACTTAACTCTCTCGTGCAACTATGCTTACTCTTTGTGCCCCAGTCAGTTATCCTGGAGAGTGATTCTCTGGCAATATTCTCAGACTCTCTATGATTCGCTCCCTTAGTGTAGTTTACTTAAGAAGGACATTGCCTGCCTCAAGAGGTAAAGATTACAAATATACTGTTGAACATTTTACTCCTCAAAATGAGAAATTTGCATATAGTTGATGAATTTAATGGAAATATTTTTTACATGTTAATGAAACTTTGAAAAAGTACGGAAAAAGTAGGCTTCCTCATAATATGCTAGCTACCAAATTAGTGCACTTAGAATGGATATTTTATTCTTTGGACATCTTTTATTTAGTTAATATAATTGTTTATAGTTATGAAAAATTTATTTTCAATTTTTTTAAAAATGATGAAACATTGACTGATTTCAAACAGCCCAAAGAAAATTTATTGAACTCAAGAAACATTCATCAAAGCATTTATTGTTGATTGTTCATTATAGATAAATGAATATAATCTTTTACTAAAGCAGCAGACGTACTATTACTTGATTTGAAATCGGATTATAAGAAGTTAAGATATTGTAGCTTATTTTAAAAAAATCAATGATTGGGTAGGTATAATACGTTGAAAAAGTTTAGTTAAAAATAGTATGACAGAGATTGTGAGAACGTCTTTATTATGCAGTGAAGATACTACTGAATCTACCAAGATAATACTCAATTCCATTTTAAAAGATAATGTTTTTAAAATAATGTTTATATGTATATATATAAATATATATATATATATATATATATATATATATATATATATATATATATATATATGTATATATGTTTGTGTACATATATCCTTTTTTACAGAAAACCGACATATTATGATAAATATATGCTTAAATATTTCAATTGCTATTGATAAGTTAACTTCGTTAAAAGTGAATGACATGGCACTGAGGCAACAAACTTTACAAAAAACTGGAAAATATTGCATTTATACTTGACATTTCACAGAAAACATTTTATTGTATTAGTGAAGTGACTGAAGAATGGATAGAGTTTAAAAATAAATTCGAGCGTGAGAATCTGCAGCAGCGTCAGACCGCATATTCACTAAGCGATTGAATGAAGTTGAATTCTCTATTTCAAATGGCAATGTTTCCAGATAATTTTTCAGCAAACTTACTACATCCTAAGTAGAATTCACTAATGGAGATATTTCTGAAGCTTTATAATTTATTGAAGTTCATTATAAAGAGGCGATGCCTTATGTTATAAAATACACGACAAATGTAGTAAATAATCTTTTTATGAGTTTTTAATTAATAAAGTACGCGTTTTATCTATATATAAAGTGTAGCCCAAATGTTAATTCAAATAATGTACTATGTTTTTATCGAGTAAATCTATAGAACTGTTTAAGCGTTATTGAATTATCAAATCAAAACATCCAATACTTCTCATTCATAATATTAGTGAAACTAGTAGTACAGTAAATTTTGTACTACTAGTTCCAGGAGACATCTAAACGTTGTAGAATTGTACTGGTTAATAGAAATACGGAAATACTTCATTATATATCTTCATATGTGACTAGAGTTTTTTCTCCGTAAACTCCTCAACGTTCCAGAAGTTGATGGCCAAATAATTTACATGCTAATGGCCAATTAATAACACAAGTTTACACTGCTATTGCTTCAAGTTACTTTCAAAATAAATTTGGTACCGAGAAAGTTGCAAAACAGTATTTTAATACCTGAATAAAAAATAAGTATTTTCTTGCTTGTCTGACATACAGAATATTGAGTGTTAGTTATTTCAAAATATTGATTATAGTCTACTTGTAATTAAAATTGTTACTGTTTGAGTTGGGTTGAATAAATTAAGCAATAAAAAAATTGTGGATATTTTAATTACCATTCTAAATATACTTCTTTGTAGTTTCTAATTTAATTGACAAATATGACAAAGATCAAAGTTTTAATTTATTTAGAGCTATGTTAAGTCCTAAACATGAAAACTAATATATTTTCATTCATTTCCAGTTTATTTGCAAATAAAGATTGTTTCAAACTATATATTTTTCTTATTTTTTCAAACATTCTTTAAAGTTTGTTTTAAACTGGGTTTTTAAACACTTAACGAAAAACATAGATTTTGTTTCAAACTGGGTTTGAAAATAACTTGTTTTAATCATGGTAACCCTATCTGCCGAATATATGTAATTAACTAACAGCCCGTCGTTTGGTCCGTTGTGGTCAATAAGTTACTTTTGATAGGATGACTTTATGTTAAGAAAACAATGGTTATATGTTTAACCAGTACTATTTTTTAATATTATTATATTACAGGTTACAGGTTAACCAGGTTGTTTAATTAAAATTTTGGCTATTGGTAAACAATACATTGGTTAGAATTACTGTCTTAGAAATGAATGAGAAAATTTTTATTTTGTAGGAGAGAAACGTTTTTACGGATGACAGCACTGTGTTACGAATGACATTTTGTTGTGGCTCAATGTTTTTTCGTTATATTCAAAATCAAACGCAGTTTCTGGATTAAGTTTTTATTATCACTTTTTTCCTATTTTTTTGCTTAATGTTTGTTAAGACATTAATTTTCCTGTATATTTCTTATTTAAATTTTAATTTTCATGGATTTAATTGAATAATTACTTAGAATGAACGTTGTTGATGAAGTTTCTTGCAAATAAATGAAATTGTGATTACTCAATATTTATATTTATTTTAATTATAACTACTTAAATGTTATTATAAGTTCGTATTAAATTAAAGAAAAACTTAAAGGTGAATGAAAAACATGCCAGTTTCTCTGTTTGTTTCAGTAACTTTCATTTATAATATTTTTAGGAATCAATCAAGCAATTAGGAAAAAAATATACCGGTTATAAACGAATACATTTGTAAATTTAATATCATAATGAATAAAAAAAACTGATTACCCTAGTGTGACACAAAAAGAGGAAGCCTGGAATCGTCTAACGGACGAACAAACAGCTCCAATATAAATTTTATAATATAAGAAAGTTGTTAGACAAGTATGATTTTACCAACAAGGTAATTAGTATCAATTTAGAGAACTTTGTTTCTTTTAGAGGAAATGTCACGAGAATCAATATCTGGAATGCCTGCAGTTTATGATAGTAACGCAGTTCAACATGGGCGACGTTAAATTTCCGACGTTAATTTTTGTTAATGTTTCATGTAAATAATGAAAGATGAGAATACATTAATTATCATATTTTTCCGCTGATCCTGAAGTTAAAACGAACGATTTCACTGTATCACAAGGTCTGAATAAATTTATTATTTTTATATTTAAAATGATTGATCCTTAAATATTTTAAATTAAATCACAGTTATACTGGTGACTATTATGTATGTGCGTATGTATTACTTCCATTACCTATTTATCATGTGTATGTATAAGTAGTATTTGCTAAAGTATCCCTAAACAATTTTATTGCTAAAGGCTTGGCCACTGTGATGACTTATCTATGAAAGCATATCGCTAGGACCTTCAATACTCTTATTGTTATTGCTGGGTATTGAATCCGTCTTGCTCACACCAATAGTATATTTCCCTGTATTGGATCGAAATTAAGGGTTAATTTCTAAATTAACCCTTAATTTCGATCCAATAAAGGGAAATATTCTTTTCCATACATCAAATTTCTTTCAACAACCTACTGTATTCTTATTTGACTCTCATTATAAAGTCATTGAGAAGATGGGTTTGCTAGTGGATATTGGGTTTGCCAGTGGGATAAGAATATTTTCAATGCATATCTTTTATCCCCAAGAATATAATAATTATCAATACTCCCTATTAACAATATGCAATCTTCATTTTATAGTTAGCCATAAACATGGCACTATCGAATGTAGAACTTGATTATCTGGTAACAATACTCAATATTTTCAAATCTGCACCAACTACTACTGGCGCAATAAATGAAAAGTAATATTCTTGATTCGGAAATTAAACGTCACAAAACTTTATACAACTCACATGCAATAATATTCTATGAAGAACTATAGTCTGATAAATATATATGGTAATTTTAAATGTATATTTTGTATACATGTTACTATCCTAAAAAAAGGGGGCAAAAAATAATGACGAAAGAACCGAAGAAAAAAATTGCATACCTCTTGATAACGTATATGGTTAAATACACATAATATTCCTTTATAAGAATAAAAGAGACTTTTAAATGACTTTGTATTCCCTATTTCCAGTGGAGTAAATAAATAGCTTTCAATCCCAAAGAAAAACATTTAACAAAAGAAATAGTTCACAATAGTTGTATTAGAAAACTACCAGCCAGTTTATTATAAAATATTTATTCTTTTGATGCAAATTAACACTGGTGCCTCAAATGTCGCTTACACATTAATATAATTACTATTACGAACTTACGGTAAAACAGTGTTTTCTGAAATGTGGGCGATATTTTCATCTGCCAACTGCTGAACGCGCGATGGTAAGATCATAGTCCTATATACAGATGGCTACAAGGAAGTAACCACTACACGCATCACTTAGAGTCAGCAAAATTACGTCTTGTAGCTAGTCCAGCCGCAGCAATTACAATTGGAAAGCGGACTATATTGACTATATTACAAAAAAATAAATCCGCGTTGTGTCTTAACCATGACAATAAATGCTTTCACAATAACTACAATCTATTATGCTTTGTATGACTACATGTATTTTTACACTATTGTATCAATATGTATTTTTTAAATTCTTTTTGTAAGTTGTATCGATCGTTCATTTTTGCCGACTACTATATATTGTACGACATAATTTTTTGTCTTCTGGCAGGCGGGCGATTAACATATTTAAACGTCAAACCCTGTTATCTGTGTATTCTATGGCTTTTGGTCTTTGTAAGCGATATTCCATTATGAAGTAGATATATGATGTATTGTCATTTTTGTTCTTACTTCTTTAATCAAGTTATGTATATTGCATTACGTTAGAATTAGTTTACTGTTTGTTCTATTCTTTTACTGTTTATTACAGTGATCATTTCATTTTTAAACATTTTTTTTCTTTAATTCCGTAATTTATTTTTTTTACTGATATCTTTTTTTATCCACGTACTCAGGTAATAATTTTTTTTCGTATAATTTTAATTACAGTAGTCCATTTTTCTTTTTTCTTTCTACATTTATTTCATTATTAGACATTTTTTTATGAGCGACACATCTCTTTCCTCCGCTGATACCCTTTATTTCCTTTCTTCGGAATGTTTGACATTTAAGCAATTTCTTTCAGATGATATGAAAACTTCTTTGCGCGATGTTTTATATTCAGTATTCGATAATGGAACAAAAATATAAACATTTGTCAACTAAGTGCTCAAAGTATGCATTTACACTGCTCTAAATTAATTGATCAGCAAGACATGGCTTAAGCCCTCATTACTTTCGAATCTTAATGATTTACCCGGTTTCATTTTATTTCGTAACGATTGCATAGAGAGGCGGAGGTGTAGCTATCTATTTTCGTGATAACTTGTCACACAAAGTATCTCTTCGCACAGCACAGCACGAAATATCTGTCGCACAAAGTCTGTCCAGAGTATCTCTTCGTTGAAATCTCCCTTTTCTCATTATACCTGTTAATAGGAGTCTTATATTTTCTATCGGAAATACCTTTTTTTCGTGAATTTGAAGAAATTATTGAGAGTCTTTTCCGAATTGTTTATTATTGGGAGATTTTATTACTTGTGTGTGTAGAGATGGCCTAAAAGCTAATCAGCTTCGTAACATATTCACACTTACAAACCTTGTTATACTTTCTTCCTTTTTCATATTGCACACTGAATCTTGTCATTTTATTCTATCATATCGAATCCTAAACTTTATTCGGCACATGGTCAACTCATGCTTCAGTTTTTTCTTATCATGATCTCATTTATATATACTCTCTATATATACTCTGAGAGTTAAGACTCTAAGAGTCCAAAGCATTCATCTAACATAATATATCGTGAGAATTTTAAGCCATAGAACTGGTGTGGCAATTTTAACTGAGGATGCACGGAGTGTGGATTGGGCCGCGATCTCATGTTTAAATAGTGTGGATGATATGATGCAGAATTTCACCCCTGATATTACTAACCTGATGAATAAATATGCACCACTAAAGCGAATAAAATTAAGAAAAAATATTATTCCTGTACCCAAAATATCTACCCCTAATCAACCTAAAAATTTTCAACCTATATCTATATTACTACTATCAAAAGTCTTTGAACAGATTGTACTTTCTTAACTCGTTTTTTTTTAATTGCCCAAAATTTACTTGACCCCCTACAATTTCGCTTT
This sequence comes from Druceiella hillmani, assembly GCA_039881145.1. Lineage (NCBI taxonomy): Eukaryota > Metazoa > Arthropoda > Insecta > Lepidoptera > Hepialidae > Druceiella > Druceiella hillmani. The sequence continues at coordinate 39,668,278 of JAYKKI010000015.1, forward strand.
AAGTCAGGGCATAACACTTCAACTGTATTGCTGAAAGTGACAGATGGTATGCCATGAACCCAATTATCTGATGATGATATGATAACCAATTACCTGTTCTTAAACTATTGGACTTCAGTAATGCTTTCAACTCTGTGGACGTTGTTATTTTGATACATCGCCATAAATCTTTAAATTTATCCTAACCTTTACAGTTATATACTTTAAATTTATTTATCCTATTTCTATCTTCGTAGCAGTAAACAGGCAATAAAAATTGCTGAAAATTATTCAAAGTGGATAAGTATCATTACCGGATTACTTCAAAGTGGTATTTTTTCCATTTTTTTTTTGTTTTTATTGATCCTGTATTTAAACAACAGTCCTCCAACTATCATGTAAATACTTCCAATATACTTTCATTTTAATGTCGATGAAATTTCTTCATGCATTGATACATTAATTTCAGACCCACGTTTGATGAATCGGTGGACTGGTAGGTATGCTCTTTTGATTAACCCAATAAAATCGCAGGCTATTATTATGGGCAGTCCGAAACTTCTGCAAAAAGTATCTATATTTGATTTATCACAGCTATTGATTAACATATATTATTTCCCTTATATCAACTGTAAAATAACTTTGCCTACTAATTAACCAACATCTATGGCATTCTCAAGCAAACACAGCACTTAATATCTCATCTAATTCATTGTGGTTGGCTGTAAGAGATTGCTCTTATAGCAATAAGTCTGCCATTGTATACTTTGTTTTCTAAGCTTGCAGAAAAATTAAGAAATAAGATAAATAATTAATTTCAGTTTTTCTTATTTTCAGAACTTGTTGCTGTTTCTATTTCAGTTGTTTCTATTTTCTATTTCAACTTGTTGCTGTGTCTATATTCAATTGCGCCAGATATATTTAGATACGAATGTATATACATTTATTTTTTTTTATATCCGTGACAGTGATTTTTACTAACATTCGGAGGAAATTAATAAATACGCTCTATATAATAATATGACAAACAAATCCAATTCTTACAATTTTACAATTTAGTAGAGTAATCAAAACTAATGAAAAACTCTGATGAAAAGTTAATACGTGTTTTATTTGAGTCTCTAATAAACTTACTTTGACATTTTTTAATACAATATTATTTCAATACGCTACCTTGGTTGCCTAAAGAAGGAGGCGTGTGCATAGTTTTCATAGCTCGATCAAAGGTCTTTTCTTATATCATTGAGATTCCGATATGATTCACAGTAAACTAATGAGCAAATAGTAAATTTAATAAAATTATTTCATTAAGGAATTGCATATTATGAAAAAATAACCCTTAATCATTTTAGTGAACGGTGGCAAATTTACCAAAGCAGAAAACTTATGGAATCCTCTCGATGTGCGTTCGGCCGTCAGTCGGTCAATGACAGGCGACCTTCTTAAAAATCGTTAGACATAACAATTTTCAATTTAGCACTCATTAAAATGTTTATATGTAGGATGGTAGCTTAATTATAGATGTGAAAAATAAACCCCAGGGGGTTAATTTCGAGGAGTAAATTAAGAAGTGCAAAAAACAATCCTTTCAAGGTGGGTGTAATATAAAAGGTAGGTGTCAAATTAATATATATTGATGCACGAATTCAACAATATGTATGATATTTTTTTATGAATTTGTTCATACATATTTCGGAAAAAAACGCTTCAAAACTATTGTCTCCAACCTTTATCAGCAAAAGTTTGTTCAGAAAAATATGAAAAAAATCATGATCAATTTGAATTGAATATAGATTGGAATAAAATTATCAGAATTAAGAAAATCTAGGATGATAAATTTATTTAAACGATTTTCAAAATGTTTAATTTAGCTTAGTTTAAACGTATCCCAAATAGCTCCGTGCATAAGCGATATACGATTGCGGATAATGCGGTATTAGTGCTATCAGCGGCGGATAACTCGGCAAATTAAACATATATTACTCTGGATGACGGTATTATATAAGATGTTAGTTTTATTACAAAATTACTATCTACATAGCTAAGTTATAAAAGCGTATGATAAAGTAATGAAATTCCTTTTTTCCAATAACAACTTGTATGCGATTTGCCTTGATTTAATATCGTCCAATATTTCAATATTTTTATCAGTATATTTCTTTACTCTATCTTCATAAAATATACCGTCCCCACAGATATCCCCTTTCAGCATATCAAATGAAATATTCATTTTTTTATCTTTGTCGATGGACTTCTAAACCGTCAAGAAAATTCAAATATTTATCTTAAAAATTTGCATGCATTTGTTTCAAACTTAGTTGGGTGGTAAATATTTCATATTTATGGCATTATGTCTTCGGTATTGGGTCACTACTGACTGATAACTTATAACTGATAATTGAAAATATGTTGTTCAAAAACATCATTCTAACCTCTCCCGCAGTAAGTATATTTTGCAGTAAAACTAGCTTTTAATTATTGCGTTACACATTTTTGTAAATACACCATATGTGGCATATTCTAAAGTGTGAAGGAAAATTTTGCAACACACATAAACTATACATTTTTAGGAAAATAGTAGTACCCGAATTTTTTTAACGTATGTGTATATCAAACTTGTCTCGGCACGGAATTCAAACTTTAAATATTAATAAAAAAAACAATTATTGCACTTCTAATATTTCAATGACTGTAAACTGAAGTATATTTATGCGGATTATATATAAGGAATATTACACCATCAATATGTCTCCCATCACGATGAATGTACTCCTCAAAGCGTAAGTGCCAATTTGCAATGATCTGCCGCAGAACGTCGTCTGATATAACTCTCACTTCTTTCGCTATTTTATTATATTTCAAATTCATAAGAAGGGTACCAAAAATCCTTGCTTTGAAATAACCCCATAGAAAAAGTAAGCTGAGCTCGAGTCCGGCAATGTGGATGGCCAAATTATGCGTCTAAATCGGCTTATGACTTTTCCAGTTAATATTGCTTTAATTGTATTCATGGAGACCCTAACTGTGTGGACTGTGGCCCTATCTTGTTGAAACTACATATCTAACTCATCAACATCCTCATCTCGTAGCCACGGTCCAAAAAAATCATCATCATTAATCATTTCGATATACCGCTCGCTCGTCATTCTCGAAGTAAAATGGCCCGATGACTTTTTCAGACGATATTGCACACCATATAGTAACTTTAGGGCTATGTAATGTCTTTTGATGCTTTTCTTTTGGATTTCTGGATGATCATTATTGACAATTTACGTAACCTTGAAAATGAGAGTGTGGTTCATCGCTGAAATAAATATTATACATCCCGCTTTCCCCTGAAAAAATCTCTAACATTTTCTGACAGTAAATTTTCCGCTTGTTGTAGTCCCAGGTTTAATTTTTTGGATGATTTCTATTTTGCAGTCTTAAGCCGGATTTTAAAATGATTACAAAACTTGTGTCGTGCCTCACTAACATAAAAACCGTTGCAGAAATACAACCACAGAGTAAGCCCGGTGTGCGCCAGACCACTGTGACATGATGACTAAAAAATCTGCGCCAATGGGCTATCGAATGCCAATGATTCGCTCCTCACTAGTGTTGTTTGGACACGCTGATAATTATTTTGTCAAATATGTAAATTGCCACGAAGCGCAACATTGAATGCGAGAGGCAAAAATAGGCGTTAAGATTACATGCCTACAAAAAGAAATCGTCCAAAAAATTAAACCTGGGACTACAACAAGCGGAAAATTTACTGTCAGAAAATGTTAGAGATTTTTTCAGGGGAAAGCGGGATGGATAATGTTTATTTCAGCGATGAACCACACTCTCATCTTGAAGGTTACGTAAATTGTCAATAATGATCATCCAGAAATCCAAAAGAAAAGCATCAAAAGGCATTACATAGCCCTAAAGTTACTATATGGTGTGCAATATCGTCTGAAAAAGTCATCGGGCCATTTTACTTCGAGAATGACGAGCGAGCGGTATATCGAAATGATTAATGATGATGATTTTTTTGGACCGTGGCTACGAGATGAGGATGTTGATGAGTTAGATATGTAGTTTCAACAAGATAGGGCCACAGTCCACACAGTTAGGGTCTCCATGAATACAATTAAAGCAATATTAACGGGAAAAGTCATAAGCCGATTTAGAGGCATAATTTCGCCATCCACATTGCCGGACCCGAGCTCAGCTTACTTTTTCTATGCGGTTATTTCAAAGCAAGGATTTTTGGTACTCTTCTTATGAATTTGAAATATAATAAAATAGCGAAAGAAGTGAGAGTTATCTCAGACGACGTTCTGCGGCAGATCATTGTAAATTGGCACTTACGCTTTGAGGAGTACATTCAACGTGATGGGAGACGTATTGATGGTGTAATATTCCTTATATATAATCCGCATAAATATTCTTCAGTTTACAGTCATTGAAATATTAGAAGTGCAATAATTGTTTTTTTTAGTAATATTTAAAGTTTGAATTCCGTGCCGAGACAACTTTGATATACACATACGTTAAAAAAATTCGGGTACTACTATTTTCCTAAAAATGTATAGTTCATGTGTGTTGCAAAATTTTCCTTTAAACTTTAGAATATACCACATATGGTGTATTTACAAAAATGTGTAACGCAATAATTAGAAGCTAGTTTTACTGCAAAATATACTTACTGCAGGAGAGGTTAGAATGATGTTTTTGAACAACATATTTTCAATTATCAGTTATAAGTTATCAGTCAGTAGTGACCCAATACCGAAGACATAATGCCATAAATATGAAATATTTACCACCACAACTAAATCTGAAACAAATGCATGCAAATTTTTAAGATAAATATTTGAATTTTCTTGGCGGTTTAGAAGTCCATCGACAAAGATAAAAAAAAGAATATTTCATTTGATATGCTGAAAGGAGATATCTGTGGGGACGGTATATTTTATGAAGATAGAGTAAAAAAATATACTGATAAAAATATTGAAATATTGGACGATATTAAATCAAGGCAAATCGCATACAAGGAAAAGCTAATTTGGCTATTACAAGCTAGATGTAGCAAAATTAAATGAAGGACGCATAAAGTATTCTCTAAATGAAAGACGCATTAAGTAAGATCTTGTTTTGTAAATCCATAGCAAATGTCTTTGCTATGGATTTACAAAACGAGATCTTACTTCCGGATATGCCTCAGTACAAGAATGTTTTTTGAAGACAATTAATACTGTTCGATCTCACTTTTGCTCGCATTAAAAATCATATGGTTCCAATGTATGTGTGCTCTGGCACAAAATAATTGATATTCAAAACACCAGCAATACCGCAAATAGGGTTGTCTTCTTTTGACGACTCAATGGACGTGTAATATTTTAATCTCTGGGTTGACAACTAATATTATTAGATTTTGACTATATATATGTATATATATATATATATATATATATATATACATATATATATATATATATATATATATACATATATATATATATATATATATATATATATATATATATATATATATATATATATATATCTACATTTATTCCCACTAGCATTAGACAATTAAATGTTCATTCCTTCCCAAAGTTTATAAGTACAACAATGGCATGTCTTCGTTCCGTGGGTGTAACACTTCTATTTTAGCCATCTTAGTACAAAACCGCCTTTGGTGCGTTACCATCCCTTACTTGGTTGGTGGAGGCCTCATGACACATAATATTTAAATACTCTAGCACTACATAGTCTTCAGCATATTACTGATCTTCATTTGAATTTTGTACCAAAAATGTACAATAAAAAACAAGAACCCAAACAAAACGCATTCTCCTGATTCCATCATCAAATACATGGTATAAATGGTAATCAAATCAAATTAAACCAACCTGAACTCGACTTGTCTACTATAAGTCGTTGAGGAATTCCACTTTCCCTTTTCGATTTCATCATCAAATTAGCCTGATGGTATAATTTTAAACAGTCGTTCAAACTTTCTACGAGTAAGCTTGTAATATTTAACCTCAATCAGTTAAAGGAAATCTTTTCTTTTATCAACCTTCACCAATTATCTGCCAAGACAATTAGTGAAAGTTGGCCGTCAGCTCTGCGAACTAGGTCTTGTTATCGGCACGGCGAAAGATTTCGTAATCATTATCCATTCTCGGATGTTGCGTAACTATGACTTTTTTCTACGACCGGCTTTCCTTCTCCTAGCGACCAATAATAGACGAGCAGACGAGCCCTCGCGTTCATATAAAAGTATTGTCTAGATATAGTACTAGAAACGACGAATTAGAAGTAGTATTTTAGGGCAAAGATTGCTTAGTGCTTTTTCACTTCTCCAAATGTACCCCGGGAAATTTCAATGCGAATTTTGGTCTCACTCTGACAGTTTTGAGTAATGCAGATTCTTAGGTATTTATATTTATTAACTTATTCTAGTTTTTGACTTGCCACAAATATTCTTGGTTGGAGATTGGGACCGCTAGAGATGACCATAATTTTTTCTTGGTAGCATTTATTGTCCAGCCGGCTTGGACACTACGCTCGTTAACCCAATCGACAATCTTTTGTTACTTGGCTTCCGAAGATGCTATTACTTGGCTTCCTAGAACTTTATCATAAGCATACTTTAAATTGTTGATAAGAAGTCTATTGACTTTAATATCACAATGTCATAATTGCTTTTGAATACCGGTCGAGGAGAGTTGATGATAAAGTGTGATCCGGTCGCACTCCAATTTTAATGTCAACCCTTTCTGATAGTTACATGTGATAGAAATGTCTTTCTCATGGTTCCATGTAATAGAAATGTCTTTCTTATTCAATCATATATTACGGTGAACGTCAATTAGATGATTGTATTGCACTCTGTCGAACGCTTTTTCATAATGTATGAAATATAAAAAGACATCTAGCTGCATGTCTCTATATTTTTGCACCAAAACTTATACTGGGAATAAAATTTTTCTCATGCTCACTCCAGTTCGGAATCTAAAATTGACTGTCAGTTGACTATGCATTGCAATTTATCCTTATGAGTTTACGAATTAAGGATAGGAAAATTCATTCAAACTTGATTCATGAGGCTAACCGTTCAAAGCTCTATATATTTTGTGGAGTCCTTTTTTTAAGAAATGTGATAATAGTATATTTCAACCAGTCTTCAAGTATCTGACCAGTTGTGTAAACGAGGTTGAATAAGTATATGTATTATTTATCAAAAGCTTAAAGTACTCTACAGAAACATCATCTGGTCCTACGGCTTTTCAAGTTTTGGCTCTCCGCAGTGTTTTTAAAATTTCGTCTTTCCAGAATAAGTGGCTGTTGTCGGCAGTGTCAGCGGATATAGATGCGATGTGCACTCTAGAATCGTCCACGAACAGCAACTTGATACTTAAACAAATTGCTAATTAGATGGTATGACAACTGACCTTCTCATCTTCTAATAAATCGATTAATTATTAAACGATTCCAATACTAAATGAGTTTGCAAAAATTACGAGGAAAGCCATAAACACCTATCAGAAATATTTAGATAAAATGACGGTAACAGTTTTATTTCAAAGTATTCTGATAACAGGTAAGATGTCCTCTATTTGTTTTTCACCACCACTAGTTCGTTGATGAAAACAAATATTTTTCATATATTACATTGAATATATTTATAACCTAGTGTTTTGAAAAATATATATAAATCAAATCAATAGTGTTATTTACGTATTATGACTATAATTTCTAGGAAACATAACTATGTGTTCATCTCATTTTCTCCCTCGCTACTGATTGACTGTCATATAGGCTACAAGACAAAATCGGAAAAGACAAACCCGGATAAAGATTATTCGTGTCAAATTCTCAATTCGTATTTGACAAAACTTTCCAACTTGCATTAAAAGAACGCAAATAGGAAGGGTAGAACAAGAAACAAAACTATAATTAAATGAAAGGAAGCAAGGAAGGAACAAAACAAATCCCAGCGGTAATTTACTGATGATAGTCAAAATATCATAAAATTACTATTTATTAGTAAAAATTAGACGCACCATAGGAATATTATTAATACAAATAAGCATTAATTTTATTTATAAAGATAAAAGATAATATTTATAGCAATTATTTGAAGATAAATCTATCTATGAAAATTTCAATATTTGTTTAATTACCTCAGTACCTATATTCAATATACACACACATACACACACACACAGGAAAGGATTTGCACCCATACACAGCTACCGCTACCGCCACCGTCGGCAAAAATGTGTGACGTTATATAATTTTTGCTAAGAATGTTTCTGTTTTTCCACCGCCTCTACCACTCCTAACTCCCCTATAAATTTAATATCCATAGAATATTAAATTTATATGAATATTCAAGAATGTTCGGAACTGGAAATTGTGTGGTATGTTTTAGGAATTATTATAAAATTTCGATTCTCGAAATTTTATAAGACGAACTTCGGTGCGCAAATATTCAAGAATATTGTGGACTGCAAGTCATATATGTCTTGTTCTAGAAATTTTGAGCCTCGAAGGTATGTAAGCCGTACTTTGGCGCGCGTATATTTAAGAATATTCTGAACAAGAAATTGTACACGCCATCTTGTAGAAATTTGGACCATTAAAAGTATATAAAATGAATTTTGGAGAGTGATTATTCAAAAATTTTGGACTTTGGCTGGACTGGAAATTGTACATATCACATTCTACTAATTTCGGTTTTTGCAATTGAAATGTCTGCAGTCCATAATAAAGTGATTTTTTTTGTTTTTTATTAATTTATTTTATGTTTTGTAGTTTTTATCACGAAAATACTACTATCCACGATCTCTAGAAATATTGTGAATAGAAAAGGCCGCACGGAGACGCGAAACAGAAGAAGAAAGAGAAAAGAGACAAGAATTCGAAAAAAACAGAATGTCGAATGAGGAAACGTCAAAGTGAAGAAAAATTTGAAAATATTGGAAACAAAATAATACTAAAAATGGTATACCCGGTAAATCCGGGTAATACAAAGTAAAATATTAATTTAATTGTGTTAAAAAATTTGCATTCCAATTTTTTATTTGTTCTTGAGAAACGGATATTTAAAAATAATTACCCTATTTCACCTTTTTAAGATCAAAGTTTTAACAGTGATTTTTTAACTATACCTTATAGAATCACTATAAAATTCATATATCAAATGTATGTGGCTGACGCGTTGGGCATTATAATGACAAATTGATCGCTCACATAGTATCACTATGATATTTTCATTATCGCTAGTCTTTCTTATATTGAGATGAAAGGGATGTTGCTTAATGGTGGAACGTATGGCCTGATTTGAATACACTTGGAAGGACATGTTTACAAAACGCTTTAGATCGAGAAGGGATTTTTTTAATCAAAGTATACCAATACACACGCAACGAAGTCGATGGTAACATGTTACAAGTCTAAAGCTTATGGGCATCGGCTTGGTCTTTACATTTTTTATAACAAAAATAAAAATATGTATATGGTACTTTATTAATAAACAGTTTTATTTATTTTGTATTATTAAAATTACGTCGGTACAATAATGACAAATATTAGTATTATTCTAGTTTTAATTCGTATTTTATTCATTGACCAGGCCAGCTAACTAGAATGACCATGTAATATAATTTCATTTTCGGCCAGTAAAAAACAGAACTTATATATTTTTTCTTTTTTTAGTTTACCTCATATATGGGTAAATTAAAAAGAGAAAAAATACATCTAGTTTTTAAATTCTTAGCACTAATGGAATATGATGAACGTGTCATTTAGTATAATTAATCTCGATTGTCGAGGATCGACTGATTCTAGAAAAAAATAACTTTCAAAAAATTTTACTCAATGTCATTTAAATGTGCATTTCCAAAATTAATATTTCTTCACAATACAGTCATATCTCAATTTATGACTATCACTGCAGACCGGCAGACGTCTTGGCCAATGACACGAATCTGACTTTTTGTTTTATAAAACCAACTTGCTTTTTATTTATATTAATTACGCCACGATTCTACTTATATAAAACATTTTTTATTGCTCCATGTGAGTTCTTATTGAAGCTAGATGGTGGGCACTTAACTTCTTTAATGCTATCTGGCGTAGCTCCCCGACAATAAAATTCATTATACATAAAAAATAAATTGATATAATCACGTGTTGTTAATTCTCTGAGTGCAGTATATTGATTGTTTTATGCATGTTTAAGTTTTTAAATGTCAGAATTATCAAGTAAACCAAAAGTTTCAGAAATACTAATTTTGATAACCAATCAGAATTATTATATCGTAAGCCTTAAAAATAATAGTCACAGAGTTCGAAGTCGACTTTTCTACTGTGAATTTCTTTGACGGCTTTTTGTCTTTTTCGGTCCACTGAATGAGCTCTTGTTTTTACTCTAGATCTTAAGGCATTTACTCTAGATCATAAGGTATTAGGCGGGAAAAGCCATTTAAATTTTTGGTTGATTTTACTCTGAAACACTGGACTCGATAGTTATAAAACATCAATCCGCATATATCTCAATAGTTAAAACACAAACATATTTATTTGCAAATTGTCAAATTATGTTTCGTGTATTTTAAAAGGCTAGATAGAAGGTTTTAGTCTCAAAAAATTTTAGGTACTACATCTTCAGGGACATATTTCGCCCTAATTTTTTTTACAATTCAACTTAAAATTACGAAAAAAATAAGTATATATTTTTAGAAGCCTAATCAAAGATTTTAGAAAAACTATTGTGAGGATTTTAGATATCATGATTTTTCAAATATGCATCATATTTGCAAAGCTATGAAAGCTATAGTAGCGTTGTATTTATGGTTTTCTACATTCAAAGCTAATTTTATCAAAAACTATGCAACATAGAAACTTAAAAGCAAATAGTTTTAGTGACGAGGATATTTTACACTAACTATATTTTTTTTTTAAATATTCTTAACTTATTTTTCACTAACTATATTTTTTAGTCTTAATTTTTTTTAAATCACACATCATGAGGGATATTAAACCAAAGAACTTATTATGAAGAAAACCATTTTATTTCATAACTTCAAATTACACTTTTGAAAGCACGTTACAAAAAATATGGAAAAATTAAGCATTCCCTTTTAAATCCGAAATAATTGAGCTAAAAATCATAAAAAAACAAGATTGTTAAATTCTGTCTAGAAAATTATAGGAAAAATATAGTTTTTCCTAATCCTTCTAATTTTTTAAATATGCACCATGTTCTTACACCTATAGAAGATATGGTGAGTAATATATTTAGGTTCCGAAAAGATAAAACTAATATTAATGCGGGTATCTGACTGATTGGTCAGTGGATTCAAAAAGTGGGTGTATAAATTATTTCAAGATTCGCTCACACTCAATATCTCTGATTTCCAGATTGAGAATCAAATATTTTTTTACATAATTAACCTGACAAATTTATCATTAAGTAATTATGAGCTTCTTTTTGCAACTGTGAAGAGCTTAAGTTTTGAATATTGAGCTCTTATTCAATATTTTTAATTTTACTTAAAGAATAGCGAATAATGAGAAAATAATCGAAGAGGATACAATGAAGGTGCCTTTAATAAATAAACTACTTGGATGAAATTTACTTACCCTACACTTTTTATTTGGTAAATGTTTCATTAAATAATGTGTTAAGAGACATTATTTAATAACACCTTTTTGATATAGTGTTTCGCTAGGTATCAGAGAAAAATAAAACTACAGTTATAGTGTTTGTTGACTTGTAACTACTCGTACAACTATCATCTTTGTTGAGTTGAAAAGGAATGTTGGTAAAGAAGAATGGGTTTTTAAAAGTCCCTTTGGCTACAAGGATACTACACAAATTTTAATTTTTAAAATATCTGAATGTATGTGTGCGCGTGCGTGTGCCCGTGTGCGTGTGCGTGTGCTTGTGTGTGTGTGTGTATTTATTTACTTATTCATCCTTTTCGAGATCTTCATTTTATCTATAACAATGAAACATTAATTGTATAGTAATAATTATTTGTTGTGTAAAAATAACACTTTATGTAAGTATATAAGATATTGAGAGACTATCAACTGATCACAATTGTAGATACGCTCAGTTATAAATTATAAATATAATTTATTAAATGCAAATTTGATAATTTCCATCTGTACAATTCGATGTCTGGATCGGCTTTCTTTTTCTTCCGTATTAATTTTTAAAATATTTCCAGCGTTTCTTTATACCTGAAACTGAATAAAGATGAAAACGAATTTTAATCAGCAACATTTATTTTTTTTAAAGGTTCTGATATGGAATAAAATTTAAAAACAAAATATTTAGGATCTTTCCACAATATGTAAAGTAGGGGTTATTTCCTTCTATTCGCCTACTCCATTTTGAACTTAGATTTTTCTAATTTCGTTGAATAGGCCTTTCAAAAAAATTGCGGGTATGTCGTCAATACTTTTTCGATACACGGATCTGTTGCCGAAACATTAAGTTTCAAAACAGTAATAATTTATTTTAGGTAGAAGTAAGTTATATACGTATACCCGTCCCTAGCGGCTAAATTTTTTCTTTTAAATCTTTGCAAATTGTTCACAGTAGTATAACGAAATTAAAAGGAAAATTATCACAACTAAGTAGGCTCTAACTTATCATCAGTGTGTAAGTCAGAAAAAGTGAATAGAAACACCATGCATGCATATATATATATACACACACACACACACTCACACACACACATACAAACACACACACACACACACACACACACACACACATATATATATATATATATATATATATATATATATATTACATATGTATTTAAATTCATCATAGGCTATTCAAATATTTTTTCATGACTTAATTTGATCCACAACGTTAATTCTCCTTTCATATTGGAAATTGCTATTCTCCTTGTGATATTTCAGAATGTGTTGTCGCCAATTTATGAACAAGCTAAAATCAGAAAACTAAATTGATTGAACATACTGAAAAGAAAATACATGAATATTTATCTATGTACGTTGTTGTTCGAGCATCTTATTCAAATTTCTTAAGTTTATTTTTTCAAGAATGTTTGTCGTTTGATTTAATTTTTTCATCATTATTAAAGTTGTTATATTTTATATATGAGTTACATATGTCAGTTTTTAATCAACCTTAATAAGAAGGGTGTTCTCAATTCACTGCGTAATTTTTATATTCAAATATAGATATTAATTGGTAGGTATATAAGAAAGTATGTATAAAACTTACGGAAAAAATAAACAAAAAGAGAAAATAAACAAGTTGATGTAATATAAATGATGTAAATAATGTTATGTAAATAGAAAAAAAATTATAAAGGATATTCTAAGTAATTAGACAATACGAGGAATATATAAAATAATATATTTCCAATATATTTGTAGATATGTTTTGTAACAATTTGCACTTATAAATGAAGTAGAAATAAATAAATAAAAAAAACTTCCTTTCGATCTCAGCTTTATAACAGCTAATAAATGTTACCATAATACTATTCAAAAAATTATAAGTGCCATCTGTCGCTGAGCATATCTTCATCCGACTATGTGAGGCCGAAAGAGAGTAATGTATTTATATGTCCGTGTGCTTTTACAAGTATGCTTGTGAGTTTATATGTATGTGTACATTAGTGTGTGTGTGTGTATGTGAGCGCGTGGGCGGGTGCGTGAGCGGCCGGGTGCGCATGAGCGTGCGCATCGCGCCTTTGTGTGTGTGTGTATATGTGTGTAACTTTTATGTATCATTAAATTCTTCGTGACTCGCCGATATTTCGAATAAAATAGGATGCCATGAGTACTGAATGATGCTTAGATATTTCTCTCTCACATACATATATACCGACACACCTATATACAGTCAGCTAAGCACCATCTTCTACTTGGCACAGATTCCAAAAATCCCTAACAGTAGCAAAATATTACAAATTTTTTCATGTCTGGGTACAATATATTTTTACCAAAGTTTCAACTAAATACTTATATTATTAATAAAATCATTAACAATAGCAATATTTTGTTCTTATTCCGTGATAATTCGAAATCTGTTAATTATTCGTTAATAATGTTATATTTCTATTAAATCACTTTTTAGGCAAATTAAGAATATTCGTTGACTAATATTTTATTAAATAGACCATCTCGTGTCGCTTCGATTTATTATGCATTACTGTTTCTTCTTTCTTTCTTGTAAATATTTTTATCTTTAATGTAATTTTTACTTTTACGTGACTTCATTAATGACCGTAATATAATTTTATTTTTACAGTCAATTAAAATTACATTTTGTTAGAAATTGTATCTAATTATGGAGTCGAAATGAAATTTGCATATTAAATATATGTTTTAGAAAATATTATCATATCACAAGTAAATTTGAATGCAATTGAAATTAATGATCGATATCATCTGTAATTGCTTTTACACTTTTTGCAATATTTTAAATTATTTAAGCCATCCATGGAAAAAGTAGTTTCAATTAGCTATTTGTTTATGTTGTAGGAATACGTATTAGGGTTAGGGTTGAAATGATATGGGAAGCGCCTTCTTTTTCGCACGAACCCGTTAGTCCCCTGGTTCGGAAAACAGAAACTTGACTTAACTTACTACTTAAATTTTCTCGATGTGGTATGGAAATTAAATCTTGAAAGTTGATTAAAAATTAAATTTTAAATGACTAACTTTCGTAAAAATATTATTCAGCGGGTAGGGTATAAAAATAATTCACCATCAAAGTGACTAATAATATAGTGCAACCCTTATTTTGATAATAAAATGCCATTCGCAAAAGAAAAGCTCGCTCGCTGCGTCCAAGTGGAAATATTTATTGCCTTCATTTCTTTGAACCTTTACTAAGTCCCAACAGCAAGTTGTACTATATCGGAACTACTCACGTGTATTTGTGCATACATTAAACATCAAAGGAATTCAATTGAAATGGAGTAGAATAGAAATATTTATCCATGAACGGTTATATGAAGTCGGAGTGCTTAATAATAAAACCTGTTTATTACGATTAAAATTCATGCTGTGAAAGTTCGTACACACTTAGGTACGTATATATGAGGATATATTGTTTTGTTATTAAACTATTTATAGATATTAATATTATTTTTTCATTGTGCAATATGTTTCCTAGTATATGTAAGTGTTCATATGGGAAAAAAAAATATCGTGAATTTAAGAAATTCACGATATTTTTTTTTACAACACGAAAGTTAAAGTCATCCATATATTTTACCGATATACTTCAAATAAACTTATCATCATAGGGTGTTATTGGTACATTTTTGCTACTTAACTTCCTAAAATTTTAAAATAAAATAAATGCTTCAATTATCCCCTTTATGTAAAATTTCATGTTTTACTTAAATTATTTCCGAGAAAAACGAATGTGACAAACATATAGACAGATAGACGAACGCGTGAGTAATCTTATAATGGTTTCGTTTCCTTTCTTTTGAAGTCAGGAATCCTAGAAGTCTTGAATTAAATAGAAATTTTATACGGTATTATGCAAGAAATTTTAAACATGTATATAACACCAAGTGCGAAAATAAATCAAGTAAAAGCTATGTATTTTGTCTGCCTTGAAGCAAAATTAAAATAAGCATCCAATAATAATATTGTAAAGAAGCATGAATGTTTCTGATAATTTAATGTTAAAAATATTTTCCATATCGCTTTTTACATTGAAATATATTACGTGATATATAGTACGTGGTTTTCGTTAGTAAATTAAAATTTATTTGCAAATATCTACGCTTCGTTCTAAGAGAACGGAAACAAACCAATAATATTAAAATATAAGCCATATTTTAATAGTGCTGTTTGTTTCCGTATTTTATATATTATTGTAGAATTATATAAATATTCGTATTTAATTGTGAGATGTAATGAACTTTCCCCTTGTTTAGTTCATTTAAACCAGATGGCTTATGCATAAACTATAAATATATATTTTAATATGTAACTTATCGCCGCCTTCTTTATTCGTATGTTATTAATGCTAAAAGTATTTTAATATTTTGACTTACTTTTATTTTATTTTAGCGTTATAAAGAAGGTATTACCTTTATAGTGGAATTATTTTTATATTTTCTTCATTAATAAATTATCATTTTTACTGAAACTAATTCAACGGGAGTCAAATCTCATATGATCCATGGAGTAATATATGTCAACAATAATACTAGTAAAATAATGATATTGTAGTACATTCTAATAGACTGTGGAATTGACAAAAATTAAATAAAATGAAAAAACCTGTACACAAATATTTACATATGCACACCATGTAAACATACATCCACACATCCCCATATTTATATTATGTCCACACGCTCATACATATAAAGTTACAAATAACAGAATGGAGGAAGGGAATAGGATAAAGAAGGAAAAAATAAGTTTGCTAAGGTAACTGACAACTGTTTGAGAAGCTTTTTAAATGCGTATACAGCTTTTGTATGCTGAAGTAAAATTTATTCCATAACTTGATAATCCTTTTATGGAATGTAGTATGATGATTGAGGATGCGGAATGCAGAAAGCCTTTTGGAATGCAAACCAAGACCGTGAGCAGCTAAGGTAGTAAATTTTGATTAATGATTAGAATGAATACTGGAAATATTCAAAACGTACAACAGAATTGCAAAAAAACTATACGGAATCGCTACCCGTTTCAAGTGAAACCAAAACTCAGGAATGTGAAGATATCTTCTGAAGTCCAAGATATAGCGGATGAATAAGTTTTGAAGACGATTTAGCTTATTCAAGCAATCTTCGGATTCTAGATAATCCACATCTCCATAGTCAAGCAGAGGAAGTAGAAGCATGTGATAAAGTTGAACTTTAGTTGTAATTGGTAAGAAATTTCTGAAGTCTCTTTATAGTGAGTTCGGCTAAAGATGTGGTTGTTAAATTTAGTTAAATTTGTTAATCTGTTGTTGCCAATTGATTTCGATCGATCAAGGTACTTAGGTTTTTCACCGTTGGAGAAAAGCAATCACAGTACTGTTTAGTGATAACTGTGCAAACTCAGTACACAAAACTTGGAACCAATAGTTTGGCAACCAACAATGATAGCCTGAGACTTAGGATAGGGTAAATTACATTACAATTAAAGACAGGATAAATTATAGATCTTCATTCATATCGTAGGAATTTGAATATTATCCATTGCTAAGCGTATATCGTTAGTGACCTTAACTAGTGCAATTAAATTTCCATGGCCAGGAGAAAAATTTTGATTAAAGAGGTTTGAGTAGCTGCTGAGTATTTATGAAGTAGAGTAGTGAGTGAAAAATACAATCAAAACTTTAGATAAAAGAGATATTATTGAAAGTGCAGATATTTTTAATCTGGAATAATATAAGCTTTCTTTCAATGGAAGTGGAAAACTTGCTAAAGAGGTATAAGATATGTTGGTAACGATTGTCAATACGATATTTAATATAAACCTGACCATACATTTTGAGATCATTGTCGCAGGTATCTAATATTGAAAATTTTTAATTTTTTTTCATAATAAGTAAACTATGATAATTAATTCTTAAACTGTGGGAGGAAAAAGAAAGAAAGTTGAAGTTAACTTCAAACTGACTACATGAATTCTCGTAAGATTTATTTACGCCAAGAACTCTGAAGACCTGGTAAATATTCACAGGACGTACATACTTTAGTGTGTCTTTTCCTCAACACTTTGAAAGTTGCTAGATCTGTGAAATTGGGTCAACAGAATTAGCATCCGCGGGTAGTGACGTCCGGTTTACACTGATATTATTACTGACAAACATGGTTCTATGAGAGGTCTTCGTACTGCGCAGCTTATACGAAAGTAATATAAATTCATGGCCTGAGAATTCATAACTGATGAGTTGGCTATAAAAGAACACATATTGCGGAGAGGATTACTTATTAATTATAATTAAAAATAAAAAGTCATTGGTATAATAATTATAATAATTTAATGAAAAGAGAAGAGAGCTAATTCAGTGATAAATAAATAAGCAACAATAAATATCTACTTTTAGCGTTATGAGATTTCGTATTATCCATCCCGGAATGCCTAATGACCACAGATCATAAAATGTTTAGACCGATAATGATCGGCATCAAGACAAGAAGTTGACGAATAGTGCGCAGCCGGTAACTGCATGTAAACATTCGTTGAGTGACCACATCATAAATATTTTTATAATGGTGTCGAGAGGAAATGTACATGTAACATTTTTCTTAATGAGTAAATATATTCAATAATAACCGACATCTTAAAATAGTAATAACAATATTTATTTCCACAGTGCTTTTAAGATCTTTTCAAAAAGTTTTTTCAAAAATATCCTCTTATTCAATGTCATCCACCTTATTTGCGAGCCATCTCTTTGTATTCGATATTATCTATAAATTTAATACAAATTCATATACTCGTTTAATAATATTAAATGACACTTCATATGTTGACTGGATTTTCCGTTCTCTGTAATTTTTGTTATCCGACACACGATGAATTCCACGGTTATATTTATTGACAAATTATAGCCGTTCAGATCATCGTTATTTTGAATAAAATTAAACATGGTTTAAAAGATTCAAGCGAAACAGAACATTTATGTGGTTTGTGTCTGCTGTGAACTGCAATTTATCTAGATTTACATAGTATTATTTTTATCAACACTATAAATCGTGACGATAAGCGATAATTTCTAGTGACAGACTTCGTTTCATTTTCATTAATTTAAATTATTAACAAAATTACAGTATTAAAACTTTATTTAATTCAATAAGTTAGGTTTTTAAAAAACATATTCCAATAGTTCCGACATATATTCGTAGAAAATAGTAAACGAAATCCTAATTAAATCAACTTACGAGATAAACATTAGTTCTTGTATTATAATAACTCAAATATTTCACTTTCCACTTTTTCTGAAGAATTGTTAAAAGTAATAGAAATACCATACTAACAAACTTGGCCTGTCACCAAGAAATGACGGAAAACAGGTTATTTAATCATGTGCCTGACTTATTACAACACCGTTCCGTTTTTTGGAAACGGATCTAAATGCCAAACTTTCCCATTCACTAAATAAATAATGAAAACATTTTACAGGCTACAGTACGAATAAGAAAATATAGTAAGAACAAATTGAAACTGAAAAGCTGAAAAAGTCTGTTTAATTAAATTATTTTGGTAGTCTTAGTTCCACCAGCCTTGACCACGTATCTAATAACTGGCAACTTTTTACACCTGGGCTTAATTGTTAGAAAACTTTTCAAAACCCAAAGCAAAATCATCTCATGTCCTTGATCAAATCGGCAGCTGGAGTATTAGAGGTGTTATATAATTTTTTAATAAGTCTGTTTTTTATTCTTCATTCTAGGAGTTAATTTTTTTCAGTAGTATTTAATTTCCAGAGATTAGTTATGATACACTACTTTAAAAGTAAAAAAAAATATTACAAAAAACCCATTTATATTTTTACTGCATTAATCGTTCAGGTATTTTCGTCATGAGAATCGATTTCAATATGTAGTTTCTGGATGTTTCTAAAGCAATTGAGGCTACTGGAAAATAATTTATAATATTTTTTTTATTACTATTATCATATTTATAAGTGACGCGTAAAACAAGTTTTACTTGTTTCCGCAATTTTACCACTATAATTTGAAATGTTACATTAGTTATTCCAGTATTCTGAGGCATCATAACAGAAACTGTTTGTTTTTGTTTTATTTTTATGATCGAATAATGAGTCGAACAGATTGTAAGTCTATGCAAATAAGAGCGAAATATTTGCTTCCATAAAATTACATACTTCCCATTGAATTTCCATTTTCATCACATTTTTTCAAAAATTCTTCCTTTACATTATTTGTTAAATGGATGTCGACTTCAAAATATACAAAACTTATACGATATTGATTGGTCTTCATTTTATCTGAGTTAAGCCCTAAAGAAGCGCGCACAATACACAAAAATAATTAAGAAATCAATAAAGTATTAATGTAATTGTATGTAGCTACTCGCTACTCGCGCTCTTAAACTTTTAGGATTTCTGATGGTGAACAGGAAAAATAATATTTGCATACTGTAACAGTTTAACCTTTAAGTGTTATTTCTTGATTTAACTTTCGATTAATTTGGAGTTGAATTTAAATTTTGTTTTTAGTTGATCGTAAAAAAATAATATAAATTCTTATATCTATTATCATAGCAAATGACTATTTGTAATACGTCGTATATATAAATTTTGTATCAACCTTTTATCATTATCGTACCTCTTTAAAATTGTTTCCATTTATCAGGTCATTTTATGGTAAATTATTTTGAGGATAATTACCTGAGCGACTGTCAGAGATTATCATAAAAATGAAAATACAATTTAATATTGGGATACTGCATAGGCAGTCTGTTGAAGAATTCATCGTTCATTCTAAATCTCCGTATTATGGTGTAGCATTAGGGTCAGTACTTTTGGAACATTTTGAAAATTCTTCTAACACAAACCACATCAATGTTCCGTTTCGCTTGAATATTTTAAACCATATTTAATTTTATTC
The DNA here is from genome assembly GCA_039881145.1 of Druceiella hillmani. Lineage (NCBI taxonomy): Eukaryota > Metazoa > Arthropoda > Insecta > Lepidoptera > Hepialidae > Druceiella > Druceiella hillmani. Next base: position 39,688,848 of record JAYKKI010000015.1, read on the forward strand.
GAAATAACGACGATCTGAACGGTTATAATTTTTCAATAAATATAACCGTGGAATTCATCGTGTTTCGGATATCAACAATTTCAGAGAACGGAAAATCCAGTCAACATATGAAATGTCATTTAAATTTGACAGTATGTGCAAGCGCCTTGTAGAGAATAATTTCTAGCAAAATACTTTTGACTGCATCTGCATTATTTAAAATTGTATTGTTATATAATATTAAAATAAATTAAAGATGTTGTAAGTCATTTTCTCTGACTTTTATAAAATTTTAACCAGTATAAATGAATAAATAATATATTTTTTATTAGATGAAATCAGTATGAATTATTAAGTAATTCATTAGGGTTACGTACATAAAAAGGAAAAAAAGGAACCGTTATATGATCACTTCCTTGTCCGCCTGTCTGTCGATCAAGACTTTATTTTCTCAGAACCGCGTGGAAGTATCAAGTTGAAATTAATATCAAATACTTAGGTTTACATGTAAAAAAAGAGCTGTGAAAAAATTATGCTTCTATGCCCCATTTTTGATACTCGCAAGTAAATTAAAACCTATAGGGAACTTACCGTTAAACTAGAATCATGCAATTAGGCAAGAAGTAAGGTTTCACAGCACAAGCAATAAAATATATTTTTTTAAATATGCGTCTGTAAAAGATAAGTGTAAGCAATACATTTTTGTTATAAAAACTAAAATTAAATGTTTATAAATGCATAAAGGTGTTCGGAAGTTCGAGTCCCTCGTAGTGCGAGTTCCACTCGTGCTTGATAGGTTTTTCAAATATGAAACCTTATATTATAGATAGTGGGGATTGTATAGGTTGATATTTAATTTGTTTCAAAATTGAATTTCTTTCAATCTGCACTTTTATTATTGGATCATTATACATTGACATTAGAAGAGAATGTTCAGATAATAGCTTTATTTAAATGAAAGGTATGTGAAGCACGATGGAACATAACGATGGAACATAATGTTTCTAAAGATGAAAAAGATAAAGAAAAATGTAATGAACTTCACGCCTTTTATTCTTTTTTCTAATATTCATTTCTTGTAAAGCTTACAGTTAGGTTACAATTAACCCCCACAATTGTAAGAAAATAGTAAGAAATTCTACCGTCCGTAGATACTTAGATCTCCACTCTCACAAATAACTTACGTGTGAAAGAATTTATATCTGCTGACATCTCAATTTGTTTTTTAAATAACTTAGATCTAATAACTACTTATAAAAAACTTAAATCATTAATAATTTTTTTAGTCGGAGAATAAAAATGTAGAATTTTTTTAAACAAAAGAATATTGGAAATAACAGGATCTACCTGAATCGTCGGATGTAATATAAATAAGCTTACATTTAAGTGAATCACTCGGACTAATTTTTTTTATGAAAACACAAGTTCTGTAATTGCTTTGACTTTTCTTATTAAATTTTTTGTTTCCGGTTTGTCTTATGCTACAAATTATTATATTTTCATCTATTACTGTAAATTCAGCTACAAAATGGTAAATTACAGTACTATGGCCTACACGACTACGAACAACTACACTTAAGTGAGGACACAATCGAAGACTGCGACAAAGTGTTAATAACCACCTGTCATAAAAGAGAACATACAGCTTCCTCTGCTGTAATATGAATATAAAAAGTCACCAAACATACAACGTATGCTGCTTTATGACCGATATGACTTTATGTTCCTGGTTAATAAAGATACGAGAATATGTCGCAGAACATATGCACAAAATTAGACATGCTGGCCACATGTTAATGACATTTCCTATTTTATTCAATAGTACAAATAATATCAAATTTATACAATACCAATATTATTCGAAGAAATTTAATTATAAGTCCATATTTGAACAAATTAATGAAAAATAAACAATTCTGCTAAAGTCTTTAGTCGTCAAACGATTAAAAATTTAAAATTATCATTTTGCAAGAGAAATAGGTCGTTCTTTCTTTTTTTATACTTAAATATCATTATTCGATCATTACGAATTATCGAAAAAATTTAATTTAAATTTTCAAATTCAGGAGAAAATTATTTTAAGTTGAAAAATGAGTTTTATTCAATATTATTAATGGTTTTGACGAAAAGTGAGGGTATTCAAAATGTGTATTCATTTCCAGCGTTAGTTGCATTAGTTGTGTACATGATAACTGAACAAAGGTAGTTGATAACTGAACAAAATGATTGTTTAATTAATTGTTCTCTTGTTTCAAACAGGTTTGAATCACTTTTAGGATAGATTCGTAGATATTGTTCCTTTAAGGGAGAATTGCATAAAAAAATTAAAATCCTTGCATCTGTATTATTAGTGGGATACGCAGATATATAATTTTCCTAACCGGTACCTTCGTAAGATCTTTTATATTTCCCTTGAAGAGCTGAAAATTTATTAATTTTAATAAATTTTATTTTAGACTCATAAGTTTTTGAGATTAACTAAAAACAATATTTCGTGGAAGAAATGATCCTTTTATAAAGAAAGAATAAATGTAATTACCAAGAATTAATGTAAACGGTAGAATACTTCCAATATCAGAATATTATATATAGATTCCCTAAAAAACTATTGTAAATAAATTTCGTTATTTTATAGGAAAGCCTTACAAAGTTTCGGTACATCATAGAGATATACTAAATTTTTACATTTTGTTGTTATTAAAAAGCGCTTACAAATAACATGATTTAGTAGGAAATTACGATTATATTCTTTGGGGGTTCAATATATTCTAAGATAAACACAGCGAACTTTAACAGATTATACTCATTTGTGATGATATATAAAGCTTTTAACTTTATTTTACGCGATGGAAAGTTTAAAATTCATATAGTTAGTCAACTTATTGCGGGTTACGTTGGCCGGAAAATTATGTTAGTTTACCTGATTATGCATGATGCAATAAATGTCCATCATGCCGCTTATTAAATTTTATTTTAACTAAATATAGTATATGTTTCAAAATAATTTAATGATTACATTATATTTATGTAGCAGAGTCGTGATCATAACCTTGTTTCATGTATCCAAACTGTTAACAAGAATTTATTTTGGTAACTTTCTTCAAACAGTTTAAATTCATTTTAAGCAAAGTTTTTGAGAGTTCATTTTTTAACGATTGTTCAGGATTGACTGACATTAAAATGTACTATAATTTCATAAGTGTTAATATTACTTTATCTTGTCGACAAAAAAGTCATTCATCTTTTAAAGAAAAATAATCGAAATAATTATGCGGAATATATACAATGAGTCCATTAACTGTTCGCGACTTCATAGACATATTTAAGAAGGTGAATTTTTAACTTTGTACTTATATATAGTTTTTATGAAAAAAAACATCTATACCGTTTAAGTGAGACCCTTTTTTAACCTACTTCAAAGAAGGAGGAGGCATGGGTAAAAATTTAAATAAAATTTAACGGAAAATCATTGCTAATGAATCAATCATTGTTAAATGATTCCAAATCTGATAGTTTTCAAGAAATTCATTATATACAAATAAATTCACAGGCGTGAAAGATGTAATCATTAATTTATTTATATGGTGAAAATTTTTTTTTATCCCTTTTAGGTCCAAAAAATAATTATATTACATTGCAAAAGGATTTCTTGAAGCGAACAAAATATGCTTAGTGTATTTAAGGTAGTTTGTTTTAGTCCACATTGTATTGTTTTGTTTACTTTTTTCTAAATAGTTCTATAAAATATGTATTCATTCCAGTAACTGAATCGTTTTTATGACTGCATTTATCTTTTATTGGTATTTGTTTCATTTCCTTACGTATTTTGATAAAACATTTTTTTGCATCGACTTCAAATTAAAACCGTTTTGTATATTACTTTTTAACTGAAATTATTAACTGATTAATTTTATCTGACAACGCAGCGTTTCGATTAAGGTAGGACTGTTTTGGACTCGCGAAACCTGTGAACAATATATTTAATTTAATACACGTTACGCCATCTATTGATGTATTTAAGTACTAAATGGTTATTATTGAGAAAAACACATCAAGTTTCATTCCATAGAATTTACGCTTATCAGTGGGTCAAAAATGAACATATATTTTATTTATAATCATGAATTATATATTTGTATTTTTTGTTAAATCTTTACAAATATGAAGACATGACTGAATTCTAAATTAAAGACTACATTTCGAAGCACTATGTATTTAAACCGCTATATATTTACCTGACACACGAACTATACGCACTCCAAAGTTAATGGTTTCTTGTTTGGGTACAGAATTTTTAGTTAAGGAAGAAAAAAATTAATTGAAAAATATCATTGGATTCATAATTTTATAGTAAATCAATTTGGCATTAGGCTTTATTAAAAATTTAGGGTTTGCGAACTACAATGTACTAAACTGTATATGCATTTGAATAATAATATTCCAACAATATTTATGCGTAACCTTGAAAAATAGATCTAAAAATGGTTTAGTGGTGTACGTCTACTTTTTTTGAAGTAGGAAAACTAGTTAATTGAAGCAGACATAGTGAAGGTAAAAGCAAGTACTATCAAATCCGTTTTAGTATCAAGTGCACATAATGTCAGCTAAAAGGAATTTGATACTTTTTGCTTTTGTCTCCCAATATGTCATTTTCACTTAAAATAATATTTCAGAATAAAAATACCCGAGACTTGTACATAATTTACGATTTATTTAACTTAAAATGGAAACAATAAAATAGGAGAATTACTCCGAAAATATGTATTTTATTTGTTAAAATAAGATGAATTTTCCTTCAACCTACAAAAAATTTAAGATAGCGGTTGTCGCAGTCATTTGCGTCGCATAAAGTAACTTGATTTTACATAGAAACTTAAATATTAGCCTAAGTAAAAAAATTATGTTTCTTCCTGTTTTGGAAAGTTGTTAAAGATAAAATCATAATGCGCAAAAAATTACTGGAAATTTACTTAAACTTTATCGAGAACTTATAGCGGTGATATTACATTTTGTATTCATTAAGGTATTAAGGATATTTTTTTTAAAACTGTGAGAAATATAATACGTGGTGAAAAATAATATTAATGTTTAAACCGAAAAATAATAAATTCTGTGTTCCTTTAATTGCTTACGTACAAGCGTACGTGAGCGGTTGCTCGTAGTGCCAATTCTGCACATATTTAACACGATTTATTTATTAATATTATGCTGTATTTATTTTCACACCGTTTTCAATCAGATTAGAAACGTAATTGAAGCCCTACCTACTTATGCTATAAAATACGATATTTATTTTGCCATATTCATTCCCATACTTTATTTCGTATCGGCTCGTATATTTTATGAGATTTCATATTATCCTCTTTCAAAACTTCACCAATTCACTCCGACTACTTTATTTCAGTATGTCAAACTATTTTAGCCCTTCTTATTAGTCATTATGTCAAACTATTATAACCCTTCTTATTAGTATGTCAAACTATTTTAATCCTTATGTACATTTTTTGAACAAATTTCTATATTTATATGTTGTAAATACCCAAAGCGTCCTCCTTTGTTAACAGATATGTTCTTTATCATATTCTTAAGTGATGAGAGTCATTAAGAAAATCAAAAGCACCGCAGACGTTACTAAGGAAATCAAAAGTAAACAAAATATTTTTACATTTAATGGTGTGTTTTATAATTATTACAAAATATATTCTGGTAGATGGGGTCTGTATATTTTGGAAGACTCAATCATGTAGATCAAAAAAAATCATGTAGAAAGTTTACAACAATCATGTAGAAAATTTACAGTATAATAACAAAAATTATTAATTAGTTCAAATTGAAAATCCCTAAAACAGCCCATTAGTTGCATTTTACAATACTTAATATTTTTAACTAATATTAATTTAAAATATAGCAAATATTTCTATAATCTATCTGATATACCTAAAATATTCAGCTACAAACGTTTAGAGAGAGAACGTTTAGTCAGAATTAAGAATTCCCAAATGGAAGATCGTAAAAATTATTACTCACTTTATTTTACTGTCGTATAAAAGCAACGCAACTTTCTGTGTGTCTTTCCAATTCACATGTAGAAACATAAAGTGTTTTATTACTCGTAATCTTCCTCCTGACATCATAAGGATGATACTATTACTACTTCAAATGGAATACGTCCGCTTGTTGCCTGTAAACAGTATTCCTATATTGGCACCTTCGACGCGAAAATGGTGGTAGTCAAATCCTCTGAGACTCATTTTTCGAATGTATTTCATATTTATTTATTATAAGATAACGAGTAAATATTCCCTCCTTTATCTGAATGAAATATTTATTTTATATGTTGTATTTTGACAATTTATTCAATATATTTGAACTGTATATCAATTTCAAACCAAACAACAAAGTTCAGTTATATTTGAGTTTGAAAACATGTTTTTTCAATATGAATTGAAAACCTGTCTCTCCAGATCTAATAAATATTTACTTTCTTTGTTTTATAAAATTTACTTGGCAAGGAGGTGACACAGTCGTAGTGGAATTTACTTTTCGATAATTTTTTTAACTAGAGTTACTGTGAAAATTAGTAACTTAGAGTTACTTTAAAATTAGTACTATTTGTACGAGTATCAACAGGCACTAGCGAGTCAATAGTGATAACTTCTCTTTTAGGCATCAAGATAATTTGTGGTTAGATTGCCGATTGTTTAAAAGGTTTTTTATTAATACTATGGAGCAGTGTTTGTAGAGTAGTGTATATGACATATGTGAAGGCGGATACTTGATGCATATACTTTATCAAGGTCACAAAATTCGTTCATTTTACTGTGTTTTTATTAGCTCGTTTTCTTGTCGGTTTGTTTGTTTCTCCGGTACGAATTTCGCAAACGGTTTTAAAATAACTTCCCGTTGAGCTGAAATATTTAAATGGTCTAGAACTGAATGACAATGCAATATTAACTTGCTTTCTTATCTGTCTGTTTGTGTATTCGGCACAAGGGTGAATAACTCCGTGATTAACATAATTTATTTCTATGGCGAATTTTGTGTCACAAATAAATCTACATAATTTGTTTGGCTTTAATTTGTATTTTCAAATAAAAGACATGTCATGTACTTAGTCGGAACTCCGGAAATATATGGAATAGGCCTCTTAACACTCACAACGCTAAACAACAGATAATAATTATTTACATAAAACAATTTATTTAAATAGTTTTTACTTGCTCCATAAAGATTTATAACACGATACAGATTTATAACTCCTTACATGTTGTTCTGGAAAAGTATGATTGTCAATTTTTAATAGCTATGAAAATATTTTTAATTCAAAAACAAAAAACGTGGGGTGTGTGTTACAGGTACTTTCATAGCTATTAAAAATTACTATCACAAATTTCCCGTTCAATATATATGAGGCTATAAATATTTATCGGTTTATAAACCTTTGTGGGTCAAACAGAAATTATTTTAATTTTTTTAATCCGTTTTAAAATCGTTGTAAATTAAATTTTTACTCTCATGTAATTACTATTATGGTTATTCACGTCATTGTTTTTAAATAAATTTCCTATTAATTACACCATATTTTCATAACTTTTCATGCACTTAGAGGTTATACGTTCATTTTGGAAATATCAATTTGATGAATAAGATATCAATATACTTATCGCAACCATGCGAACGTGACTATGCAAATTACTACTGAAAACTTAATTTAGTACCTACAGGACTAAATGAAAAGAAATAAATAATAAATCCATAAAAATTACACACACAATTACATAGGGAATTTCCAATAAGAAACTCTTTATACAAAGGGAAAGTAGTATGATCATGATTAATTTCTGCGAAAATGAAACTAATCAGCATGTTAAAACATTCAAAATATTTTTAAGGCGGAAACCACGCCTAACGAATCAAAGGAAATTAACAATGTTGTAAAGAAAAACACAAATGTAACTGCATTAACAATTGACTGCAGAAACAGAAATTTCGCATGATATATTGAAATGGTGTGTTCAAATTTTTGTGGAAGATATTCGCTCACATATGCCTCAATAGTCAATACTTAAGAATATTTGTATAAACATTTTAGAAAGAGCAACTGAAATAACATTTTTTTTTGGAGTTTAAATATGCTTGATAAGTCAATTGAGACAGCAAATTATGAGGATTCGGTAACTATTTTTTTTAGGATTTTGTGTAAATTAATCCTAGAAAATTGTTGAAAAGTTCTCCAAGCAATATTTCTTACTATGACCAGTAGTACTAATAAATTTACTGATGCTCTATAGCAATGAATTAAAATCTTTTAGGTTTTGATAATTCACATGGCAAACATTATATCATTATTTGTAAATGTTTAAATAAAAATGCTATTTAACAGATATAACTGGTAAATTTATTGTACTATATGCCATTTTAATATGTTGACTGAAGCAAATAAACCAAATTTCATACATGAGATGCTAACGTAAAAGATCAAATAAAATGAATTACAAATTATATTACCGACAAGAGCCACTCGTTAAAGGTCAAAATTTTCTCCCGAGTTTAGAATAAGGTAAAGCTCGAGTGCTTGTGAAGAGATCCCCTTTTGGAGTATATAGTAAATATCACGGTTTCGTGGTGATTTCAATATATTCAAACAATCACCCGTCATCACAGATTACTAAATTTTATACATGGCAAACTACAGGCACATTTAGTAATCTGTGATGGCCCTAAACGCAGTATAGAAAATATATTTTCAATAATTTTATCAACTCACTTGCATTATTTACATACATATCACTACAACGCTACAAGTCCTCTAAATAAATTTACTTCTTCTAATACATATTTATATTTCCTAATATATGCCCGGCACGTTTCAATCTTTATCATGCACCTTATCATCATATCAGCTCAAGGAGAACGCTATTTAGTAGAAAACCGCCTTTCTGTAGCACCGGAAAAGTGGTTTTCCTACTAAATAGCATTGTTCTATTTGCATAGAGAAATGCAATCTAATCACAACTGACCGTCATGATAGAGCACTGTGTATTTTCATAGAGCGGGTATTATGCAGCCTGCATATGCGGTGGTGCTAAAGTCATTCCTTTAGAAATTTCCTATGCTTCCCATATAACATTTTATCTCACTCTAGGTATTCTTTGAAGTAAATCTTCTGATAAAATGAAAAGTATGATAGAATAATGAACAGAATCACTCGATAAAATTAAAAATATTTACTGTGCTGTTTAAAAAATATACACTTATTCACTCAACTAGCAGCTATTCTATAATTGCTTTAAAATATCCAAACACAATGTTTATTATGCAAACGAATAATCACAATGACATTGAAATAAAATGAATTTAAATTATTCCTTTTTAACAGTAAACAACTAAGTGCATTCAACATATCTTTTCAGTTATTATAAATTCAATATTTGGTTATTAAATTTTTACAAGAAGAGAATCGAAATTTGGGCCATTTGGAGTAGTCAGTCAGTCGGACCAGAATGGTAAATGTGTGTAAAAAAGTAAGATAGTAAAACAAATGCAAGTTTGGGTTAATTTTAAAATTTATATCTTGACTTTTTAACCTAATATAGAGTTGCCTTATCACTACAGTGAAACTGATACGACTGGTTAATTGGTGAATAAAAACTAAAAAACATTAATTTTATGTTTATATGTTAATTTTATGAAAATGAAAGTTTTTATTCATTAGCAGAAAACGCATTAATTGAAATGAAAATTTTATTTAAATAAAGAAATTCAAAATTTGCCAAGTATAACTTTGAATTAAACCATTGTAATTACCTCAAAATCATGTATGAAAATATATTTATACATACATACATATATTTTTTTTTCCAAGTTTCTTTATTGCCGCATAAATAATGTTAAGTTTTCAGTTCTGTACTCAAAAAATGAAGCGCAATTTATGAAATAATCGCCTAGAACACCATTAATGCACTGACAATAAATGTTATTACACAAAAAGTAACATGGGGAAAATCGTAGACAAACTCTTATCATGATATAAGTTAAATTTTAAGCAGTTTTATTCTTTGGTATAAATTTAACTAAGTAAAAATACTTCAACGTAATTGTTTTATTCCTATTTCATTCGGTGAATTTATAATTAAATGAGGCTAGAAAAATTATTTATCAAAAATATTTACATGTCAGCCTATGAATATATTCATTGAAGTGCCTTACTGGCCCGTAATTAGTTAAATTATATTGTACATTACTAATTAAACTAAAAATTAGTTGCTTTAAATATAAAATTTTCCATTAAAAATTCATTCTCCATGGTAAGCATAAAGCATTTAGTAGAATTCAATACAAGAGGAAGACAAGAAATATATTTCTTCAGCTATATAAAAATATATTTCATTTCTCTCAAAAGAAATTTAAATCAAACTTTGCATTTTTGAAATTTTAAAAACACTAAATTGGAATAATTTTAAGTATTACAAAAATAATAACAATAAACATAAATTTTCCCCTTAGAATCTATAAAAACAGAAAAAGCCGTAAAAATGAAAATAATAAATGACTTAACTAATATGTTTTTTTTTTAAATTAATGGGTTAGATAAAATAGTCAAAAAGCTAAAGAATTTAATGAAAAACTATAATTTGATGATTTCTAATGCTTCTATTCGAAAGAAACACCACTTTTTAAGGGTTTGTTTCCAAATTTAAAAAAAACCGGATTTCTAATGAATAAAAGAAAAACGCTTTTAAAAGCATACTTTGTAATGACGAATTTTCCAATTTCAAAACAGCGGCTTATTAATGATTCCACTAAGAAGAAATATTAATCTGTAAAACACTACTTTCTACTGTTTCATTTGCAGAGTTGAAAATACGGCTTTTCTTGTCATCATAATAGAAAGAAATACTCCTTTTGAAAATACCACTTGCTAATGATTCTTTGTGAGATTCGAAGTCACCAGCTTTCTAATAATTAGTTTTCAGATTACAAAACACTGCCAAAAATAAAAAAAAACTTAAGTTTCAATTAAGACAATTCATTTGTTTTCGAATCCCAAAGCACGATATTGACGAGTTGAAAAATTGAAAATCAAAGGCGCTTCTAATTGTATTTATTTAATTAGCACTAATGCTAATTGAGTAAACAGAGTCAGAAGCGCCTTTAAATTTCTCAATAAGTAATATTAAGTTTTCGAAATATTTAATTTCGCTGAGAATTCCGACCTGGTAAGTAACATTACAGTTGATAACTCTCAATATTTCTTATTATTAACTACTTCTTTAGCCATTTAATTTGCTCTTAGTATGATAAGTAAGTGCATAATATCCATTAATAATGTATTGGATATTATGACCCCAAGGAACAATATTATGCAAAAGCGTAGAAAGCCCAATCGGTAAAGAAACTTTAGTTCTAGACAAAATTTTAAATTGCATACTAAAGTTATAGAAATGATGTCTTAGAAATTAAAAGGGTGTTATTTGCCTAATTTTTTGCAGAAAAGATTCGCAATGTGCTTTTGCAAATCGTTACCAACGTGAATTGCCAAGTAACCTGGTATTGATTTGAAGGTTTTTTGTATTATTTGTATATACTTTCATATCGTCTTCCATAGATGACAAAACAATATGTATTTCCTTCTGTACATGTTTGGTTTCATTCTTTCTTATTCATGTTTTACTATTTGTTTTAAATTGTGCTATATCGATCAAAGTAAAGGAACTAATTAATAAAATATATAAGTTGAAAGGAAGGACTTTTTGTTTAATTGGTTATTTAATATTCCCGCGACTTTAATAACATGGATTTTTTAATTATATTTATCTTTTGGCACAACACCATATCAATATACTAACAATTTAAGCACAAAATTACATCGGTAGACAGTGGAACATATGGTTATATTAAATCGCTTGAGATACGTGAGCGATTGGTTTAATACCCCTATACGTTCTACTGTATATTGGATGAACTATTAAATTTATGTTTTTGTGTTGATCGTGCGAAGTTTTATCTTACATCAGGGTATCATCATTGCGACTTTCTATCTCGATATTTAAGTTAATTCTCGTGATCTGCGTCTATACTAAATTTCAGAAAAATCTGCCTATCCGTTTAGGCGTGACCAAGTAACAAATTTTGAACATGCTTTTGGTTGCAATAATATTCCAGGCAGGTAAAGTCGTGGCTTGCCTATGTATAATTGCAACACACGACGTATTTATTAGCTATTTGTGATTTTATTCTATAGAGATTTAAGTAAGAAACGCATAGATAAACTGACAAAAAGTTAACTTTAGCATAAGTAAGAAAATAAGAATATTATGTAGAGCATTTTTGTTAGTTAAAAAAGGAAATTAAACATTTGAGAAAATATATTTTTTTCGAAGAAGGAATTCAGCGACCTGATATTGCATATTGTAGGAGATATAATAGAAAACGTATTTGATAGAATTCTAAAGAATGATGAAGTAAAAGTATTTTATCTGGGTAAATATATATGACGGAGCGGTATTGCTGTATCAAGTGCAACATATAGTTACATAATATTTTTGTATCATCCTAATGTTACTGACCTTCAAATAGAAAATTATCTAATTACGAATTTCTGTTAGAATATTCTCTAAGAATTCAATATAATTGTCTAATGAATCTGAAAGTTTACTAAATTTTTAATGTATGGAAAAAATAAGTATTTTGCCTCTACTTCCGAAAATTTTATTCCAATTATAACTAAAAAAACTGATACTATCTGTGAACCAATAATAATAGCCCGCAATTTCTTCCTTTTTCTATCCAATTACTTTTTCTTACCTTTATGTATGTACATATGTATATACGTAGAAATATTTATACTTACACGCTCCGGCGGGATTCGCTGTTATCCACAAACATTTTGTTTGGAAGCTTCCCTTCTTCCTTTACTGTTACTGACTTCTTCTGGATACTTCCATGATTTTTGTGAAAGTACAAATGAAATTTTAGTGCTAAAGTTTATAAAATAAGGTTATTATTGCTTTGTCAAAGACACCAGGTGAATTGGTTCAAACATACATGCATGCACGCCCGATACGCGTACACGATAGTAACATTATTGTATGATATTATGAGTTTCGAAAAGATAAAGGTAAATCATTTCGCAAAAATAAATAGTTTCCTTATACGAAACCGATTTTACAAATCAAATGTGTTACTTCAATAGTTAGTCTTTTGGTAACCCACATGAAAAATAATTCATCCTTTTATACTGTGCTTATTATTTTTTTTTTGCGGTGAAAACAGCATGGTTTACCAAACTTTACGGAATTCATATTTTTTATTAAACTCCATCACATACCTCGATCAGACACCCAGTTTTTATACGGCGTCTCGTAGTCTTCGGAGGTGAACGATTAATAAAGTAGGCTGCTGTTAAAATTTCTTCAACCCAAATATTTTTATGTAATCTGGAATTCAGAATAAAATATTTAGCTCTCTTTACAAATACGATTCTGCTAAACCGTTTTGTACCCGATCTTTTTAAGAATAATATAAAATCATTGTTAATATATTCCCATCCAATATCTGTGCGTAATACTTTAATCGTTTTATTAATTTCAATTTCTACAAGTTTATTAAAATGTTTAAATATTTTTAAAGCATGACATTTATTTTTAAGGAAGTAAAAAACACTTTTCTACTAAAATCATTTGTAAAAGTGATTTAATCATAAATAATATGCGCATAAATCAGAATGAATTAAATGGAGTAGTTCGAAAGATTTAGTGCCAATGTATTTGAATGGTTGCCTGCTCATTTTACTTTCCAAATAAGTCGTATATAATTGGTTACCTTTTTTTTTAGTTCCACCCCTACGGCACCCCTTTCTGTAAATCTGTGAAGTTTAGATGAGCCATTAACTGCTTTTACATCATGCGCATCTACTGTTGATAGTAATGTCGTTGTATCGGTAACCTTTTTCAATAAATACATGTTATTGCTATGCAAAGCTGACAAAATTAATTTTTTTTTGTTATTCTAATAAATATTTTGGCGAAAAATAAAGACTTATTTTTGTAACAAAGTAATTATCGCTAACCAAATCCACGTTGTTTTGACGTGTATGTTGAAAAATATTGTCTATATATTTTTAATGGATGAAATTAACATTTTGTGGTTTCAAGTTAACTCTGTCGTCATCAGTAGCTGTGGCGGAAAGACCGTATCGCATTGGAAAGTGCTGCCATTTTAATAGTATGACAAATTTGCACGTCATTTTTTATATTTGATTTGTAGATTTGATACATTTATAATTTTTGTTTATTGTTTTTTTGTGATTGTTTACTAATCAGTATATTTTTTGAGGTGGAGGTATAAATAATAGACCATTATTATCCCAGCGATTAAACCCCTCTGATATCAAGGCTCTTTTACAATATGAAAAAGATGATTTTACTCCAGAAGATTGTGATAGTGCTTCGGAGGTTGAGGTATTCAGAGAAGATATTCAGTGCGACTTGGAGGATGAATATGTTGATAAGATCACTCTGTCGAAGAAACTCAAACAGCCGATCAGGATATCGAAGAGAGAAGGCCTTTAAACAGGATAACAAATTTATCTCAATGTACATTACGAGCTAAGTATAACCATTGTTGGTCAACCACAAAATGTCGCAGCACAGGTAGAACATCATCTAAAATTATAGTTCGTGCAATAACTGGAGCACAAAAATGTGCAAAAATTTTAACAATCCTTTATTGTGCTTTGGTCGGTTTAAAAGAGATGAAATAATGTATGAAATAGAGAATTGGAGGATAATTACGAGATAATTACCAAACGTCAAATTGTAAAAAAACATATTGTCAGAAACTTACAGAGACAAATACCGATGAAATTCAGGCACTATTAGGTATATTTACCTTGTCGGCAGCCATGAAGGCTAATCATCTGTCTATAGATGAATTGTTCGATTCGTCATTTCTAGGAACTTGGTTTATTTCTGTAATGAGCAGAGAAAGATTTGTTTTTTTTATTTGGATGCTTGCAAACTGATGACAAAACGCTGAGGGAAAATTTCTAAAGAGATGAAGCGTGTATACCTATTCGAAAAATGTGGAATATATTTATAAGTCAATGCAGGGTAAATTACCAGCGATGTTACGATTGATGAATAGTTGATGAGTTTTGCAGACATTGTATGTATATTTCTAATATGCCGAGTAAATATGGCATCAAGTTTCCCATATTATGTGAAACTGAAACAAAAGACATGGTGGATGCCATACCTTAACTTGGTAAAGTTAAGGAGACCATCGGATTACCACTCTACGAATATTACGTAAAGGAACCGTCAAAAAGTATTCATGAAGGCAAAATAAATATTACGTATGACAACTAGTTCACTTCAACACCATTAGCTAAAAATTAACAAAAAAAGCTGATATAATTCACTATAGTTGGAATAATACGATCAAACAAGCCTTCCTAAAGAAAGCCTTCTAGAAGATTCCTGAAGAAATGAAGCATTCTCGATCACATCCTATAGGGTTTTATTGTCCTGTTTCGATGGCTAGTTAACACTTCTTTCTTACAAGCATTCTAATATTGTTTATCTTTTGTCATCTTATGATATTATTTTATAATAAAGGATATTGTTTTATAACAAACAAAAAGAGAAGTTGATACTTTTGACGAGATATGCTCCTCGATGTCATGGAATCGCAAAACAAACAGATGGCCAATGACGGTATTTAATAGCATTCAAAACATGACTTATATTAACTCCTACATAATTTATTGTCATAATATGATTGCAAAGAATCAAAAACCAGCAAGTAGAAAAAAGTTCATGAAAAATTTTAGTTTTGCATTATGATTACCTTGGATGGAAAAGAAATTAGCTGCACCAACTTGGAAGCGGAATTTACGAAAAAATATAAAAGATTTGTTTGCCAAAAACCACCGAAACATCTAAAAAAATCAGCAATGGATTGAAAGTTAAAAAACGTCGATATTGTTCCGAATCTTTGTATAACAATCCGAATCTTTTTATATGCAATAAGCCACTTCGCGGCAAACATTAATTTGATGTATGCCAATCTTGTTATTAGTTCCGAAATTCATACAAAGATACTGTTATTTATAAATTAATATGATGAAAACAATAAAAATTAATAATTAAAATTTAGATTTATTAAGAAAAAATAGAAAAAAGAGTTTACGAGAGGATCTCAGGTTTTGTTGTTTTATTTTTCAAATAACTATTTAAAGTTGATTTTTATAATTTAATAAAACTACATCAAAGAAATGGAGTTTTATTAACTAGATATATAAAACTAATAAAATAGTAATCTGCATTAATATTTTATTTTTTGTTAAAAAACTAACTTTATATTATGCAAGTCAAAGCGAGATACAACTTGTGAGGTTATGTGACGAGGTATGTAAGGTTCTAAATAAGATTTGTAGTCTAGGGTTAACCTTAGAAACGTACCCATATTGAAATTTAATTAACGGTACCCTGGAGAACTTATGTACCTCAATGAAAAACCGCATTTAAAAAATATAATAAACTTTTATTAAACATCAACTTACATAGATTTTTTAACAATCATTTCAGTCTCGAACACAATTAAGGCACAATTAAGGCAAAGTCTTGCACTTGGAACATTGAGTGCATTATTTATGGTCTTTGGGCATTGGGCAGATAGAACACGTTTCAGATTTTGGAATTGAAGGGGTTCCCGCAGCTATTGGTCGTTTCTTTCCTAATATATCTCTAATACTTATTTATAGGGAAGTTGGCAAATTTCGTTCTTCCAGGTGGGATTTTATACCTTCCAGCTGGTCAAATGTATCAAATCCACCCTTCGTTTGATTATAAAACTTATTACTTCGGGCAACTTGACGGATTTATCTTTATCTGCTTCGTAGCGCACGGTGAAAAGCATGAAGACATTTTTCCTCTTTCCTTTACTAAGCTTTGGAGAAATATATGAAAGAAAAGTAAGTTCAACATGAAAAACAGACAGTTAAGTGAATTATTTCCAGCATACCAGCCAAGTAGTATAATCTGAAAAGGGCTTTCAGTTCTGTTATAGACGTATCTCGAACAAACGTAAGTCGCGTGCTCGATGGAATAAAATTATCATCTTCACACTGAATTGGTCGATCCGACTTGTATTTTTTGCGTTGCTCAGAAATCTCTTGGTTCGTGTTAGATACTAAAACTTCATCCGTATAAAATAATTGCCAATTATCTACTGCAGTAGTAATAAATTTAGCAAGGCCTTTGTTACCTGGAGGATGGAATATAATATTAATCTGTGGAATGCGTGATGAACGAGGATGGTATCCATGCCATACAAATTTTTCAAAGTGTTTCTGTTTTTCCTGCCTCTACCGCGAAACATCTGGAATACTGAGGACAGTGACCCGTGACGTATTAGAACTCAACTGAAGAACCCGGTTCCTGAAGTGAGTATCTCTAAAGCGTCAGGATTGTCAATTGCTCTCAAATCCTCCTCAAAGCAAAAATCTTTGATTATTTCATCATCAGAAGATGAACTTTCTAACGCCTCACCTAGAACAAGATTTTCTCCATCTTCCGCTTCCAAAAGAATGTTCTCAATTCCATTGTCGTTTAAAATACGTCGTGAAGTCGTCTAAAAAAAAATAGAATAAACAAATAGCCAAAAAAGCATATAACAAAACAAGTAATAAAACAAATACCTTTTGAAAATGCAAAAAAACCTACACTATATAACAAATTTCTGTGTAAAATAAGTTGTCATTCAAACCTTTACCAAAACATGTCGATAAATTCTACATAAAAATAAAAAAAAAATTAAACTACTTACGTTGAGCATACCCTGAGGTGTACGCCGACAAGCAGCATACCACGTCCACTCGCCAGCTGGACCGCCGTCCTACTGAAGTAGTCACGCGTCCCCCCGCCGCGCGAAAACACAAAGACCGCGATATAAACCCTCGTATAGGAAATAAGTTATAAATGATTTAAATTTTTTATTTTACTTTGTACCCCAGGGTACGGTTCTAGTGTTAATAAAACTAGCTAAGAGGGAAACTTCAAAAAATATGAGAAAGTAACAAGTGACGTTTATTTTTTTCTTTTTGGTTACAGGTCAGTAATAAATCATAGATTATCTAATTATTGAGAAAAATGTCGCGGACGGACACACTTAATATTTTAACAAAAAACATTTATTTGTAACAAAGGTTTCTGTAGCTTTAATTAAATACTGCGAAGATTCGTGTGTTTCGGTTTTCATCAAATTATTATTACCTTAAATTAATATATAGACAAACATAATATCTGAGTAATGGCAATATTTTGCATTTCTTATCATTTACTAACGATTTATTTTCCTATATACTTATTTCAATTATCTAAAACGTGGCTTTCCTTCTATTACGTGTACAAAAATTTGTCACAGATTGTCAAAATAAATTTTATGTCATATTTATATATCGCAAAACTTTAACGCAAAACCCTCTGGTAAAAGTAAAGACATTCTATACTGACATCCGGACCACTTATCTCTATTTGTGCGGTATCATATTTACAACGTCCTGCCGCCTGCTTTTTCTCACTACTTTTACGGCTAACTTTTTAAAGATGAACTTGGCCTTTTTACTGTAATATTTTTACATTACTAAGTTTTAGTAATTGCTTCGTCCTTCCCTCCTCAGGTTATCGAATAATACTGACGACCTCGTGTAACAATATTATATTTAGACATAATCAGTAAGTAGTTATAATCGACGGGGTCAATAATACAAAGTAATATTTTTGCATTATTTATTAATAGTAGCATTTTTTATAAATTTATTGTCTCAGATAGAACATAATACATTAGCATTGAATTAAATTATAACAATTAAATGAAACTACGTGATGTAGTATTATATCTACTTTCTTTAATTTCTTTATCACGACCTAGGTTTCGTTGTATTACAACATCTTCAGTTGGGATATTAGCAAAGATTAACTCTTAGGAACAACCAACAGCATTTATATGTTTCAAACACAATAGCGGAAACCTGGTTTGTGGGGATTTTTCCATTGCTTATGTTAGTGAGTTTATTGCAGGGGCGCAGTGTAGGTTTTATTATATTCCCGAAATTTATACAATATACCAGTATTTTAGTGAGGGTAATAAATTCAATTGTTGTTATTATATGAGGTTATACAATGCAAACTTTACGGTGTATGTAACAAAATTAACAGGAAGTTATTATCGGTAATATATTTATACAAAAGCAAGGGTATTTGAAAGTAAGGACAAGGTAATACACTAATTCTACTTACCTTGTCCTAATACAACGAAACCTAGGTCGTGGTAAAGAAATTAAAGATAGTAAAAATAATACTACATCACGTAGTTTCATGTAATTGTGAATAATGAATTTCTACAAAATTAACGCCAAATATATTCAATATTTAAATTATAACATTGATTAAAAATTTTCCAAGACCTAAGTACAAACAGAATCGATTACCCACAGCTTATATAATTTAGTTTCATTTAAGTTTAGAAACATTATAAAATTTCTCAATTTTGGCATGCGAGGAAGTAGGGGGCGGGGTAATGGGGAGTGCGTTATTCAATATTGTTCTTAATTTCAATGGAACTTTTCTTTAAGGCAGAGTGAAAATAATTAAATATCATCTAATATCATATGATTCAAAATTACACGTTAAAACACAATAATTATTTTAATAGCCGACAATATTATACACCGAGTGTTTGGGTTTGTTTCATACTGCAATGTAAAAAAATACTCTTCGACTAACAAAAAATATTGCGTGGCAATAAGGAATCGTTGTCCCCGTTATTGGAAAGTTGAAACAAATTGGTAATTTTATCAGTATCGATTCATTATTTTAGTTTCAATTATTAAATTTATTTATTCTGATCCGTTATTTTATGGAGAACTCATACGTGCTAGGTTTTTTTTTCCTTTTAGGATACGAAACATAAAATAACAATCATAAGGAAAATTTAAGTATTTGGGCCATGCAAAGTGATATACGTTTTACGATATATATTTTCAAATGTGTTTAAACCACTGAATATTTATAAATTCCCCTTTACAGATTTTATAGAGGAAACTTAGAAACTAGAAAAAGAAAATGTTTTAAAGCATCTTACAATATTTTCTTTTTCATTCATCTTTCTCCTTGGTCTTTGTTTTATCAATGATCGGATTTGACACTTTTTCTGGACGTCATTTGATATTTCAAGAAAGTTATTATGAAGCAAAAAATATGGTTGTACGATGTCATGGTTTTACGATGGTTAATTTTGCAGGATTTGATTAAAGTTGGAACACAAGAATGGATTGAAAAGTTACCTACCTTTATTTTATTTACGAAATATTTTAATTATCACTGTAAAACCTTCATGTTTTTTATTAGAAAAAGGAGGAATTTGTCAATTCGACTGTATTTTTCCTTGTTGTATATGTTGTCTCATATCTCCGTTAAGTATGAACCGATTTGGGTAATTCTCTTTTTTGGAAAGTTATATCCCTATGATGTTCTATGACAAGTTACAATTTGACATCGGAATTTCAAGATATACCGTATAATTCGTTAATAATGAACGGCATAGATGCCATGGCTGCTTGTGAATGAGTAGGTTTAATTATAATTTAATAATAAAACCATTAAAGTTTGGAAACAAATAAGAACGACTTAAATTAACACTGTAGCAAAATCAAGGTTCAATGAGCTAGAAGATATTAACAGGGTCTCTCTAGTGTTGAGGAGAAAAATCAGTTGGGACTCATTGGACATGTCTCGACCTAAGAAAAAAAGTAACACACTAAATAATTAAGTAACCCGTTGAATAAGAATTGCACTAAAAAATATAAAGTCTGTACATTATATTTCTAACTATTAAAATAGATAAAAAGTTAGGTCTAGAAAAAGAATTATACGCTATTCAGTGTTTAACAACACGAGTAGTTAAAAAATGAATAGTGCATTAATAAGGCATTTGAGGAAGGAAAGAAGTGAATATTGAATAGGAAAAAAGTAATGCAATTTAAAAGCACCAGTTAGACAAGCTCTAATTCCCACGATTACGCTTATTAACAGTGAAAACATTCAGCAGATAAATTTTGAATGAAATAGCTACCACTATTCACAACATATTTTTTTTTTAGAATCATGATCAATTAATTTTCTTGCAATATCTACATGTTTTCAACATTTCATAGTCTTAAAAATAAAGGGAAAATACGTCCATATAAATTAAAAATCAATTTTAAAAATACAACCCGAAGTATTTACTAATACAGAAAAAGGCGTTATAAATATTCAACATTTTATGAAAAATGCTGGGTAGTTGACAATTATGTTTTACTGTGCCATCTGAACTAAGTCAAATTCGTAAAAATTAATATCAAAGTTTAATACACATTCTACAAATAACGTTATGTGTAAAGTACGACCCTCTTTATAAAAGAAAGGCTTATCTCGTAATTTGTTATACATGGCATCCCATATAATGGATAAGGGCACCAAAATAACAGGTAAAGTAGGGCACCAAAATAACAGGTAGGGGAGAAGGTCAAAGAGTTGGAAGTTGCATAAATAGAGTTGTCCTTTGCAAATGCTTTAGCAAAATTTCCCCAATAAACATTGACAGAAAATTTTGAGTTTAAGTAATTATGAAGCGTCAGTGTCTTATATTTCTGAATATTTCAAATCCGATTGGTTAACGCATTTTACAAACGGTTAACCCGATTACCCCATGACTCGGTTACCCACGGTACACGATGACCCCATAACCCGGTTACCCATTACTAGGTTAACTCATTTTACAAAATAATAATTTAGAGAGACGAATTGTGCAATGAGTAAATGACCTGACAATTTTATATTTATTGATTTCTGTTGAAATATAAGTAGCAATAATTTAAAAAGTCGGATGATTCCAAACGTGTTTTGTGTACCACGGCTTAATTAAAAATATTTTCGCCGAGCTCCGTTATTTGATCTCACTATTTCGCGATATAAACTTATTGAGTGTAAAGTCGTTTCTTCTAAATTATATTTTAACACTATTAAAAGAAATAATTTTACATCGACATTTTGTACTATACTGAATATGAAAATGTATTGTTCAGTATTTTGGATCATCTCCGGTACTGATACTCCCGAAATATC
This sequence comes from Druceiella hillmani, assembly GCA_039881145.1. Lineage (NCBI taxonomy): Eukaryota > Metazoa > Arthropoda > Insecta > Lepidoptera > Hepialidae > Druceiella > Druceiella hillmani. Next base: position 39,710,999 of record JAYKKI010000015.1, read on the forward strand.
TCCAATAAGAAGGTTTCTTTTAAAAAATCATCTCACCCACACTTTATTTAAAACTTAATTAGTATTTCTTCAAGTGGTTGAGTTTTCATACACATTTTTATTCATATTTACCGCAGCCAGTTGACTTTAGAATAAGTAGCTGCATTATCTTTTATATTAGATTTTTTAAGTATGAAAATAAAGATTCATAATGACCAAGGTCTTTTGCACAAATATGAAATTAACAAATATATGGTGTAGTCTACTCTGATAATGGGAAGGATCAATCTTATTCCTCCCTGATATTAGTAAAAATTATTATTAATACTTTTTTATATTTTTCTGTTCATTCGTTTACATCAACATATTATATTCAAACTAAATAAGGTATCCAGCAAGTACGACTTCTTTCATCGAAAGATATATATAAGCGATATTAGTTTATTTTTTCTGAAAAGTTTTAAAAATACAGATATTTAAGGCATCTATGTTTTGTGCTGCTCTGCTGCTTTGCCTTGTTTGTAAAACCCAAAAAGTAATTCTCGGGCAGTGGTGCGCAGTGCCAAATAAGTAAAATTTGTTTCAAAGTTATATGGGACCGTATTCACTTTTAACAATGTTAACCGTATTTACCTAATATGTATCGTACGATGTTTGTGTAAGTACGTTTCAAAAAGGAGTTTTCAACCAAAATTATCACTGTGTGAACCATTTTCAAAGCTACCCACGAAGAGGTACGAGTATATTTAGTTAATTTTTCTTCACGTATTTAATTCAAAATTTTTATTAATTACAATTAATTTTTTGATTAATATCACTTTTTGCAAAATGTTTTTAATGTGTGTATTTAGTTAGTTACGTCTTTGCATATTTAAATAATTTTTTTTATTTATTTACAATCATGAATTTAATAAAATGGCACTAATTGATGGTAATAAAGCCACATATGTCTATCTATACGCATAAGAAAGTCATAACGAAGTCGTGTTTACATATCTAATATTTTTTTAAATGAGGCACAGGCGCCTAACAGGTCCAATTTTTGCAAAATATTTGTAAAATCAAGAAATTAATTCATGAAAAATACAATCAGTATGGAAGACATTGTTTAATTAAGGTTTTAATATTGGAAAAACTCATCACATTTTGTTGCGTTTCAGTATTAGAAAGGTATCTTTCAATTTTATTTCATTTTACAATTCTTTCAACTTTTCGTACATGTGCATACGCTAATCATGCGTGTGTAACCCACAAAATATAAATTCACAAAAATAAGAAACTCTGAAGACCCCGGATGAAAGCGATACTTCGGAACAAAACAATTGCCACCTCTACAATGGACAATAGTGTTAAAATATTATAAATACGTACGAGTATCTATATTTTTGTCATTCTATAGAATCTGGCAACATTTGGACTTAAATTTGAAGTTTCTTGCTGGAATAGAGGCTAAGATCTAATAATTTTATTACTGTCATCATAGTGGTGATACATTGGATAGATCAGAGGCTTACATCTTTGATGGCCAGCGCACCGCGTGGTCCCGGGTTCAGTTCCCGACCGTTTGTTGAGTTGAGCTGGATTTATAAATATATATATATATATATATATATATATATATATATATATATATATATATATATATATATATATATATATATATATTATATCGTTTGGCTTTAAGGGATTGCTTTCCTACCAACAAGTCGGCTATATGTATCAACTGTGAACATTAAAATTTGAAAACAAAATAAATACATGCATATTATTCCAATAAATATCAAACTCTTCAGTGAGAGGTTGAAAATTGTTCTTCGAGACTGAATATTTGAGCTTAAACTCAAAGTTTCTACCTGTTATAAGGGCTTACATCAAGGTGTTGTCATCCCTGCTGATAATTCGACCCCTCGTATTTGTGTGTGTGAGAAGTTATTGTTCAAACCGTTTTATTATTCGGGTCACCGTCAGACCCTCTAGTTTTCGGGCCCAATAATATATATATATATATATATATATATATAAATATATTTACATATATATATATATATATATATATATATATAAATATATTTACATATATATATATATATATATATATATATATATATATATATATATATATATAGACATGTGTATAAGTATGTACAAATAAATTGATACGGTAACTGAATAAAATTAAAGCCTAAATTTAAGAACATGAACTTAAATGCAAATGCATCTGAGATACAATATATTATTTTGGAGTTGACTGTACCTAAACGACTTAATTGCTTCAATATATCACCGATAAAGAAATTTAGCGATTTCATACGATATTTCCGTACTGCGCGCTGCGGCATAACTTCTTCCTTTAAAGGTCCGTGGGCCAATGACGGAAAGTGTCTCGCTCAATAAGGAACCAGTTGTGATAGTAATATTTAGAAGTAAAAGGGTGAAAAATATGTTTTTTTCAATATTGCAAAAACCAATCAATGTTTTGAAAAACTTTTTTTAAAAACCTTTAACAAAAGTCCAGCAATTACATTTTATTAAAGCCTTTATTTTTGTGTAGATTCCAATGACATAGATATAAAAATAACATCAAAACGACTTAATATATTTTGAAAGAGAGGTTATTTTAGCAATAAATTATATCGAGAAAAGTTTTATCTATCATGTTTCTAGTCACTGGATCTAATTTGGCATAGAGTCTATTTAAATCTAATCTATCTTTCATGTTATTTGTTTTTCAGAAAAAATATCGATAATTAGTACCTCAAGTTTCAAATCGAAAAATTTCAATTTTGGTATATAAGCCTCTTAAGTTTAGTGTCATTTAGAATGGCAAATAAGTCGAAAAAAATTAAACAAGCAGTTCTTGCCTAAAACAACTGCGTTTGGGAAATATTTTTCAAATATTTTTTTTTGTTGTAAAGTAATCGCAAGCAAAAATATAATTTTTTTAACTACCTTATTTTAATGCATACAATTCTATTTAGGAACTAATTCATAGTTCATTTTTAATTGATTTTGAACTGCATTTGTTTCGATCTAAGTAATATATCTGATATAAAGGATTTTAGTAGGATATTTAGCAAAATAATTGACCACATATTTATGCAAAGTGTGGATGTAGGATTGTTAATGTTAATGAGAACTTTGATAAGAAGACTTTTGTTAACAATACACTTCATGTAATATATGTAAATATATTAGGGTGTATCACAATGTATGGAGAAAAAAAGTTCTTTTTATTTTCATGTAATAATAAAGAAACTTTGTGTTTTGATGAAAATATTGAGATTATGCAAAAAATATTTATTTTGAAATATTTTTAGCTAACTCAATTTGAAAAATCGAATTCATTTTTAGACGTAAATTTTAGTATATGTGATCTATAGAATTTTTTAGATTTTTATTGCAAAATCTTTTTAAAATAGCTTAGTTACTAAATATATTAATGAAATAAATAAAAAATAAGATTTTTTTCTAATATTCTTATTGAAAACATAACAAACAAAAATCACCATTTTCCCTACTTCTCTCTATATCAAGTGACGCTACTTAAAGTCCTTATTCGAGTTGAATTTAGGAATTATCTTCCTAGAATTTAATTTACAAGCAATAAATCCTTCGGCCTTCGAGTTGAATTTAGGAATTATCTTCCTAGAATTTAATTTACAAGCAATAAATCCTTCGGGCTTCGAAACCTGCAACACAACCTAGAGCTTCATATGACAATTTTACATACCTCTCAACCTCTTAAGTGTGACAGGGAAACTTACAAAATTCAAACATCATTACATTTCCTTCTCTGATATTTGTTTCTAAAATTGCCGTTTCTGATGTAAAAGCGGTGGTTCCGACAAAATCAGCTTTTCGTCATTCCAGTTAATTAAGTCATAGTAATGATGGTATTCGAAGTTGACCTTCGGTATAACAAACTTTCTCGTCAAAGCCTCTACAGCCAAGTTCTCTTATTTGCTCGTCATAATCGGTCAACATTACTCACAGCAAGTTTTCTGTATGTGCGAAATAGGCGTTACGCTCAATTACTGGATCTATTATCTTTTTGATATCTTCGGAAATGAACCTTGTATTTTTCATAAAAAAAACACAAATTTCTAGCACCATCTTTATACGAGCTGTTGCATTTGATCTGAAACTATACTGCAGGTTTTGCAAGTATAAGTAGCAAGCAAAAGTAATTTACTAGATGGTTTCTCAGAAGAAACATATAAGCTTATAATTCTGTTAGCAATTGTTAGCCACCCGGCATACGACATTTTTCCTGGTTTTTGTTTCGCTAAATCTGGGCTAACGTCCCTACTGGAACCTTATCGCTTGAAATGTAAGGCAGAGAAACAAATATAGGCTAAAATTTAGTAATAGGCCTATTTTCACAAGTTTTAAGAGCTTTGGCAATTGGTCCAGAAAACAAAGTAGATCCAGTGTTCGCCCATCGAAATGCTGGAACAGATGCCCCAGTGGTAACTCATTGACATGCAACAGACATAAATGAAGTGTCTATAAATTTATCTTGATCGTATGTGTATGTAATTCTGTATAAACCACGCTTATACTAATATAACGGCTATGAAGAAACAATCTATGGCAACGAAATTCCCAGTAAATATTAAGTTCCAAATAAGTATATATGCATACACATGATTAGAGTATGCATATGTACGAAAAGTCCAATTGAAAAAAAATTAATATGCAGAAAACAACCTACACTCTATTCTCATCCATATCCCTAGGATATTTACGGTTTCTCCATATCACGTCATTTCATTTTGAATGGTATTTATTTAGGAAACAGTATATTGATTCTTCAACGAATGCACTAAATTGTTGAACGAGAATCTACAACGACGATCTCACTAATTAGCAAATTAATATTAATTTTTTTCTTATGAGTTAGGCAGATTTACTATTTAAGCTGAAAATAATTTATGTTGATTACTTCATTTCTCCTTTATTTTTTTCTTTTGCTACTAGAAATCAATGTGGCAATTCAAAAGTCAATTTTTAGATAACGGTTAAATAATATATGTATCCCTCATGTTTAAATGAATAATAAAAATCTATTACCGTTTTCTATTTGTTACCAAATGTCCAAACATCCGCAAAAGAATTTAGTTTCAGACTACTTTTGAACATAAGTGACAACCTTGGCAATCATTTCACTTTCACAAGTTGGATTAGAAGAATTAGAGTTAGTCATGTTACATGAGTAGAATTTTACAATTTTTTAACAATGGATTTTACAAAAGTAGTTCTTATGTCTAGTTACAGAAATATATTTATTTGAAGGGATTATGGTTATACAAGTTTTGGGATTTGTTATGTTATGTGCTATGAGCTTTCTCGAACACATATACTTTCTCGAACATTAATTAATAGTGTGTTTAATACAAATAAAATTTTATTAATGGAATAATAGCTCATGCCTTTGTAGATATGAGTATGATCGTTAATTAAGATATGAATATGAGCCTAATTTAATGAAACAAGTAATAATTTGAAGCGAAGTATAAATCAATAACAGTCGACTAAATATATGTAGAGTTGTTTTGTTAAAACAATATTACAGTGTTTATATTGTCCTCAATTTTAAATGATAACATAATTAAACTATTTTCTAGCATATTCCGCCACGCTATGAATTTAGTTTTTGCTAATATTTATTAGACAAAATAGTCAAGTTTTTCAAACTCAATGCGATATTTCCGACAGCGCTACTTTGTTCGTTAGTGTTTATTTTGTTTTTTTTTATTTGATACAAATTTGAATTTCATTTTTAAAACAACAATCAATCGTAATAAAAGAGACAGAACGAATTCTTTTGGGTTAAATCGGACCCCACAAACTATTAATAATTTAAAATTATTTGGACCAAAATAGGCTACAACATTTATGATTAGTACATTTTCCTGTTCCATGAGTATATAAATTTATAAAATACATATATTATATATATATATATATATATATATATATATATATATAAATGTATATATATATATATATATATATATTTATATATATATATATATATGTATATATATATATATATATATATATATATATATATATATATATATGATTAACTACTATCATACGTTATGTCGTTGTAAGAGAACAGGAGATTTTGCAGTCTTCAAAAAATTGTTACCTTAAATTGTAAATCCATTTTTTGTAATTAACCAGCCGAATTATGCTCGTTGCTTGGTTAAATATCAAAACAATTTGATGATGATGAAGGCAGAAATAACACTATTTATTGGTGACAAACTAATTAAGTTAGAATCAGTACTACTTTTACCGAGTTGAAAAAAATACTAAATTCTGCCAGAAGACAAGGAATCATTGAGCGACAATCACAGGAAAGCGGACACCAAATTTTGAATCATGCGCACACATACACAGATAATGATTTTACTACAAATGTCCGAATTAAATCTTGCGATACAAATGTTTAAATAATAATGCTCAGTAATATAGAGCATCTGTAGAATAACAAACTACATGGAATATGGCGACGAAAATAAAAAAAGAATTATTAATATATCACAGTCGTCTACTGAAATAGAACTATCAGTGGGTTCCAGTTTACCTGAGTTTTATATCATTACAGGTAACGCCTACAACCCACCTTTAAAAAAAGAAAAGCTTGGTCTAAAATCTGTCTAAATCAATATAAAATAAGGTTTTCAATATAAAGCTTTTTCGGAATTTGAATAATTAATCTAATTTTAAATACGCTATCGATATAAATACTGCTAGATTTCATAAATTTGTACAACTAATAAAATTTCCACTGTTAATGAACGGTTATAACTTTTTTTTAAATACTACAATACATTAATTTTGCCTCCAAGTAAAGTGAAATTACTCAAACAACCTTTGCGTAATAAACATATTACAAACATTTGGCCAAATGCACATTTACGGTTCCTAAGTATTTTGTTTTCGCTAAGGAACGACAAGGATTTACAAAATGAGAATTATGAATGTTACTGTTCTGAGGAGATTGTGTGATGCCTTCTGTTTTAGATGCATTAAAAGTAGATCTAATAGAAACATAAAATAATACAGGTGAATACTTTTTTTTTATTTAATGACATTTCATTATTTTTTGGATAAAAATTCAATGTATTTTTTTTTCAGGCAACGCACAAAATATCAATGAATATGAAGAAACGTAAGTTGTAACTGAGCGTACAGAAAATTAAACTTGAGACGGTAATAAATTATTTTATTGTCCTTTGATGTCAAATAAAATAAAATTTATAAATTTTAAGATTCAGATTAATTTATAATAAATTTAATCTTTTTTTACTTGATTGTTAAGCGAATCTTACCTTCAAACCACAGAGCTAATATATCTGTTTTGATATTCTATATGAATTTAATGTCAATTAATCTGAAAAATATACTTTAATTATATGAATTAATAGAATCTGATTAAAAGTTACATAGAGAAAAAAAAACGATTTCAATAATTTTATATTAACAGAAAAAAATTGCTTTGATCAGGAATACATAGTTTCCAAGTAATTTTTACATGCAAAATTTTTTTAAATATTTTTAGGAAAAATGGTAAAATAAATAGTTATATAGAAATATCTGTATACAATTATATAAAATTTGATATCAGATTTAGCATAGCCTAATTTTAAAAAAATATTTGAATTTAATTTTATGTAATAATAAACGTAGTAAAAGATAATAAGTTACAGATAAATTTACTTTATTATTTACGATATAAAATCATAAATAAATCTATGCAGATATATAGTGATCTAAAATAATTTCTTTTCTCCGATTTGTTATTTTATTAAAGTTATTATAAACATTATTATTCTTTAACAGAATAAACTGCTCCGACCCAGGCTGAACTCGAATCACCTGGTCTTTCAGCAACCAATCACACCCCGGCGAGCGAGAGCGCGTGTATGCACTGCACTCATTTAAAATTTTTATTCTCATCATATTCGTATGTCTTTCTTTGCAAATATTTTTAATATTAATTAATAAACATGCACAATTAAATATTATTATGTATAAATGGCTCATGTCCGAACAATAGCTCGTAAGGAGGGTAGTGGGTGATTAAATATGTGGCAGTATTGTGTTTACCATATCTGGACCAATTGTTTTGATTATATGTGATTTTGAGGATAGAATGGCTAAGTTCAAGTCTCCTTGGGTTTAAAGGTGATATAGCGATGTCCAATACTGTTTCATTAAAAAAAGCACATTTTTTTAAATGATCTCATGAGAAGTTTGTTCCCCGATTGGTGAAAATCGTTTTGGATATACCAAATATAGAAATAAAATGTGTTAACCACTTGCAGTTTCTTCAGATGTAGTGCTTTGAATATAAGTTGCTGAAAATTTTGTAAGGTAGTGTTGTAGTATTAGGATATATTAAAGTTTTGTATCTCCGGATCCATGTGAAGTTCTTACAATATCAAGAGCTAATCGTTGAAATGGGGCACAGTAGATATGCTAGCGATTTGCATGGATTCCCGATTTACTTTTCTCAGTGCCTTGTTTACTTGGCACGAGGAATATTTCTTTACATAATTTTCAATACATGTTTGCACGTTTTTTCAATGGTACTGTTAATTTATTCTATCATATATTCGGGATGAGCCAAGATGTCCGGCATTGGAATGTCGTGATTTTCTGTAAAAATTTTAGAGATTTCTCTAAGTAAAAAGAAATCTAATTTTATTTTTATACGTGTGTATTTGTATATCAATTTATGGATTGAGACATTGTATTAAATTTAACACATGAGTGTTTATCGAAAGTTTTCCTAAAATTTGAAATCGCTAATTTCTTTACAGGTTCACCTGAACATATTAGTCATTCGTTTAAGTTTTGTAGGGTTTTAGATAGCTCAGTATGTGTGCTAGAATAGAAGTGATGAAATTTAGTAAACAGTAATGGTATGTTTTAATATTCATTTTCATGTTAGCGTGAGGTGTAGTGTTCTTTTTATTTCATTCACTCTTGGAAATTTTCGTTGTTTGCTAGGATTTCCTCAATATATGTTACTTTGTGCAATCGTTTAAATTTATGGATATTAAAATTGCAATTAATTTTTGTTATGTTTTCAGTCAACTGTCATTGTCTTCGGTTATGACTATTAAAATGTGATTTTTCTAATAAGTATTTCAAGAATTTGGAATGTGATTCAACAGGGATGTCGTTATTGACTATTATGAGTTCAGGAACCTGATAATCGTGACTATTAGGTTGAACAGATTTTACAGGAAAACAAAAGAGACCGTTGGCCGCAGAGTTTAATCGTATTCTTTTAATTTTAAAAGAATGAATCTCCGATAGTACCAAAAAAAATTAAACGCCCTTGGATGATTTGAGTATTAGGAATTCACTGACAGATTGGATTTTTCAGAATTTGATTTTACACCCTCTTCAGTGATTATACAGCCTAGATAAGCGACTTCTTTGCATAAAATTTTGCATTTACTGGGTTGAATTTTTTGCCATGCCATCGTAATCCAAATCAATTTTGTCGATATATGACATTTACATAATTTGTTTGATTGGTTGTCCGGACCGGAAACATTGCAAGTGAAGAGTGAGTGAACATAAGAGTGTAGTAGATTCTTCAGACGTATAATGCCCTTTAGTTTTATTTTATTTCAATTTAGATATTTGCATTGAATAATTTTTTATTAAGCATGCCAATGAACCGGTGTCTACTAAAAATGATAGAAAGTGAGAATAATGGGTCATTTTTAATATAATAAGAGGTAAAAACTTTTTTGTGGGTTTGGGACTTGTTACCCTGTCGGTTTATTTGAATTACTAGAGATGGTGTCGAATTTTCATTTTAAAGGGCATACTTCAAAAGTACGACTTATTTTTTACAGAAACGGCTAAAAGGTGGATCTCTTAAAGAATGTGTATGGGAGTTGTTTCATTTTGGTATGTTTTTTCCGAAATTTTAAATTAGGTCCTAGTCGCTTAGTAATTTTTGGTTTAAGAATATGAATAAAGATGTTGTTCTATTTTCTCCAAGAAGCGGCAAGTTTTACCGCTTTGTTTAAATTTCTAGGATCCGGAAACCAGATTATATTTTAAATTTGTGGGTGAACTCTCATAATAAAAGTATTTAGAACCAGCTCTTCCGTGAGTTCTCCTTTCACATTATTCGATATGGCGTCATGTTTAAAATCTTGTAAGTCTTTGAATAGCGTAATATTATCGTCCCCCGAATTCATTTTTAAGAATTTTTTAACAAAGCCCAATTTTCACATTCTTTAATGTGGGACGCAATTTTTGCTTTGCCTTGTAGTTGGCTAAGCATAAATTTGTAAACGATACATACTTGAAGAAGGTTTACCAAATTCATTGCATTTGTACAATTTTTGGGATAAGCGTTTAAATTTTCGCACGAGTTCTCATAACAATTAGATTGCGATCTCTTAATTATAGTATGACGTAATTTAACTTATTTAAGCCGACATTGTGGAGTATAAAATTAGTCAAAAAATAATGTAAAAGTTAAATTAAATTTTAGGGTTATTGTCGTGCAAAAGACGTTGTCAAAAACTTCCCTGATTTATTTATATATGATTCTAGCTATAAATATATGACTTATTTTAAAATTTAAAGATAATCTACCGTCTTGTTTTGGACAATATTGCACCCGAAAATTGTAGAATTATTTTTTGAAAAAAAATATAGTTTCTTCATCAAACTTTTAATTTTATTTAAAAAACACGTCGAGCATTTTGTCTCAAAAGCTAAGTCAATGTTAAATAATATTATGTTTATATTTTGGAAAAAAAATAGGCACCGTTTAGTTTTGGTAAAAATCGCTCCCAATAACTGTACAATCAAGAATACCAGTAAGTACAAACATAATAATTTCATCGCACTTTTCATTTTACTTGAAAAAGAGTCAAACGATTTCTCTAAAATGAAATCAACATAAAATGATGTTTTATTAACATTTAAAAAAATTATTTACTGTTTAGTTTTGATAAAAATCACTGTCATAAATATTACAATTAATATTATAGAAAAAGTAATAATTTTACCACACTTATTTTTTTTCAAACGCGTTGAGCTATTTGTTTAAAAAATAATATATATAATAATTAGTTCATTTATCGACTAGTGTAGTGAAACTGGCATAGGCACATTTTTAATGAATATTTGGACAATATCCTATTGATGTTTTTAAAGTTTTAACTAGCCTCCGGGAAACCACATCGTGTCCCTGGGGCCATATTTTGTAGGGGCCTAATTTAAACGTTTTTCTTTTTAAAAGAAAATATAACATAAAGATAAAGAAATATAAAATGAAAACAATGTGACATTAAACTAGTCAAGGTTAAATAATATTTAAATAATGTTAAAATAATATTAATAAAAATAAATACCAATTGTTAAAAATGTTATGCTTTAAATGTTATTCAACTTTCAGCTTCGATTCTCCATATCCCGAGCGATTATGAAGATTAAATACATGCATATAATTCTTACTTAAGCACGTAATATTACACATTGTTTTTAATATGCTTTATATGAGTTTTACGTCCAGAGAACAAAGGAAAATGCCCATCATCCTTTTGCTGGAAAAATATTTAATACGAGTGATAAGATAAAACCACTTAGGTCCACTTTATACAATATATAATGTGGATGGGTGGTTGAACAGATTTTCTAAATTTCTTCTTTACTTTCTTGTTAAAAAGTCGCTAAAGGATGAACTTATTAATAAATTATGTAATTTAATTGCCTTGCCGTTACAATTATTGACACAAAGGGGCTCGTTAAAGTTACTTGTTTTGATTTCATTATTTTATAAAAATACGCGATTTGTACGACAGTCAAATACTCTAATTTTAGTTGATTATATTATATAACTCAAGATCTGGATAATATATTTAAGAGGTGACACATGTAGTTTAGACAAGGCAGAAAACAGCAATAATTTAAAATAAAAACACTTCTGGCATCTCAAAACTGACACGTTCTAAATAAAATATTTAAAATTGTATTTAATGTAATCCGTGCTATAATCCCGGGTGATTATATCGGGGCCTTAATTTTTAAGGAGGTCGTAGTCTCTTGTTAATAAGAATTGCTTACTAGTCTAATCATTCATTATCTACTTTAGAATTAATACTCAATGCACGAATTAAAAGGAAATTGGTTTTCAATAGCAGCTCAGTTTCTTTCAAGCCATTGAAAAAAATTAGCGAATCCTAATTTAATAATTATAAATATTATATTTTAAAACTTTTTAATAATATATTTTAAAACTTTTATCAGAATAATGTCATATTTAAAGGTTCAGATGAATAATGGGATGATAATAAAACTAGATGAATAAAATTAATATTTTAGTGTGATGAATAAAATTAATTACCTTAAAAATTCTTCTGAATGTGCTTCAATTTGTCTATTTTCATAAAAATAATTTCTTACGTAACGAACTACTGTCTTTTATTAAGAGAAAAAAACAAATTTTACATTATTTTTGTTTTATTTAGACAAAAAATAAATTTCACATTGTTTTCAGAAATTCATATAAAAGCATTATTAAAATATATTGCGCTTAACTATATTGCAAATAATGTTCTAAATAACCTCGATGTCCGAATTAGAAACCCTATTTAAAACAGCCACGTAAAATAATATTCAATTGGCATATAAATTGATAAAATAAATATATTCTAACTTCTCATTTTTTTATTCTATAACATATGATATATTTATCAATGAAAAAAAAATTATCAAAAATTAAATAAAGCTTTCGCCTTCCGCCATGAAGTTATGTACGTAAAAATAGAAAAATGTGGTACAGGGACAAACGTATATAGAAATAGATATATATATATATATATATTATATATATATATATATATATATATATATATATATATATATATATATATATATATATATATATATATATTACCTTTGATATTCAGCAACGGGTCTAGTTTACCGAATTAAATATAACACAATAAAAGGTTACTAAGGTATATATTTACTCTACATAGTTTACCAGTAAACTTATTCTCGTATTAGTATCTAATTTAGGGCATGATATGCTTATATATTCATAGAAACCTTTATATATTTATATTAAATCCTGTGTATTTCTCTAGAGCATTTTACTGCGCCTGAGCGCAAAGCACATTTACCGGAACACAAAATACATAGTGGGATAATGAAGTTTCTCCGCAGGGTACGCAACGTGAGCGACATACTAGTTTGTTTGATGTATGATAGATAATAGCCAAGCTATCTCGAATAGAGCTTTTATTAGTAAAATTTACTTGGCGTTGTACCTTCATTTTATAGATTATTCCAATTGGGCTTAATTATTCAATGTACCTTCTAGTATTATTTTAATGAATTATTATGTGCACCATCCGACAAGTAAAACGAGAGTCGAAAAACATGTCGCTTATTGATTTCAAATTTCAGTTAGTTATGCTGATAAATCAATGATGTTAAGATTGTCATAATTTTTTATTCCAAATTGTTATCCCCGAGAGAGAATAAACCAGTCCTTTTCGCATGCACGACATCGGTAGATGTCCGACCGTAGTTATCCATAGTTCGTATGTTGGATTAGTTAAAACCGTATTGAAAACGCTTTTACATTCTTACCTTTTTCAAATTTGTAGCATTAGTTACAGATCGTGGATTGTTGGCGAAACTCGTCGCATGTTTAGAATTCTGTAGTCAAATGGCGAAAAGTCCTTGTAATTTAGTCTTGTTCGTCATGACTAACTTAATTATTGATAAAAAGTATGTTGTATGTAATAGGATAAAATAAAGAGAAGTTAGAATGTATTTATTACCTGTTATTTTATTAATATTTTGTGGTTTGAACGTATTTTTATGGACATTTACAGCAATATCTCTAAAAAGTTCCAAATTATTTTGGAATCCTCGTAACTTGGTCTTCTAGCATTGCGGCTATATACGACACGAAATGAAAAAAATGAATTGTCTCATTTACCCGCTCTAAAATTTCTTATTAATGTTCGAGTGCTAACTATTGAAATACATACAAGCTAATATGTTTTATCACTGTACAAAATTTGATATTTCTACATTAGACGGTTTTTGAGAAAAAAAACAGATAGACGGACGGAGTAGTGAGTGACCTTACAAGAGTTCCGTTTTTGTTTTGGGTATATAATATAATATAGGGGATAAATAATAATTACGATATAGTTATATACAATATATTTTGACAACCCTTTTGGTATGAATTTGTTAACAATGTGAAATTTGCTTTTTTCTCTGAATAAAATGTTGAACTTAATTCGTTATGTAATAATTTTTTCATTATATCATGGGCAAACATTATAACATGGATAAACTTGAGGCATATTCAAAGGAAATCTATCTGTCTATTTGTCCGTATATCACAGCCATTTTTAAAAGTAAATAAATGGATCAAAAGAGAATAAATAATATTAAAATATTATATGATTTATTATCATATTTGTGTCATTGGTAAATTACCTATGGATTATTTTAAAAATGTCTTTAATAATCAATATCAATTATTTGAATTAGTTTTCGCAAGTTGGCACAAATCATTGAATCCTTTTGAAGACGTTGATTTTAATATACTACAGAAACCAGTGTTTTAAAATGAAAAATGTCCCATCAAATGTTTATTTAGAAACGAATTTGGCATACGATATAAATGGTACCAAGTTGTACAAATTATGCAAATCCTAGTTTTAGGTAAAATTTGAAAAATATCATTTCGACATTTAGTTTTTCATTTAAGTACACAACCACTTATGTATCCAACCTTTTGAAGTCTGGATGTAGCAAATTCATCGTAATAATCGTTTCGTACCTCACGTAGACGGACGATAAAAAGCAAAATAGTAATAAATTTAGACACATGTATCGGAAAATAGTTACTCCGTGAATTTCTTTCGATATTTCCTTTACATTTCCTTTTAAACCGATCACGTTGCTGCGAACGTTTCTCACTGCCTCACACATTTCAATATCCACATACCTTTTTGCTGAGTGATTTATTTTATTCCGTGGGAATTCTGAACATTCGCATTTAGAAACCGACGGAGAGCATATTGTTAGAATTAAATATTTATAATATATTAAATATTTAATATTCATATAAATATTTATATTTGTTATGGTTTGAGGCATAAATAATTTTATTTATGATCTACCAAACAGATCTACACATCATCTACCAAACAGATCTACATACAGGAATAGCACATCCATGTTAATAGTTTTAAAGATCCATATTTTATTAGAAAAACCATACATATCATTAGATTTTGTCAGGAGCTTTGCTTGTGTGAAAATTACGATGTTAAATTTTAACCCACCTCTAATAAAACTACTTTCGAATCTACTATTTTAGCTACCTTATCCATTGATAAATTTTGGAAGAGAAACATTGGAAACTTGTTTGGAATTGCATGTCTTTTATCTTTGTTAAAAACATATTTAATAGAGAAGAGTATACACTATCCTTACTTGGACTAAGTTTTCTCTTTTTTTTGAGAATTTCTGACTGAAACAACGAATAATCTGCTATAAATGCCAGTACTATTACTATATTGTAAGAACATGTTTAAATTTCATTTAGGGGGAAAATATGCTCTGCGCTACATACCGTCTATATAATTGAAAATTCAATAATAAAATATACAATTTACAGGTTAAGCAGAAATTTAACATTTCATTTGTATGTAAAACACATTAAGCGATGATAGGAGAAAGATTAACCTCTTCGCATATCTGTTTACCCCTTTATGTCCCAAGAAAGAAATAGCGTCGTAAAATAAGAGAATATCATATTGACACACAAATGCTATAGAATGTTTTAATTTCTACGTTACATAATAGAATAATATAAAACATTTTAACATTGGGGAAGTTTTCAATGAAGTTATTTTTCATAATTCGGTTCAATAAGAGCTGTAAAATTTAAATAACTCTATCGGAAATGTTTACAAAAATAATCATCGAAAATTATTTAAATATTTAAATTGTACTTCAGTTAATTAAGTAAATATTGTAAAAGGTAACTTTCTAAGTGCACTTAATTTCTTAACGAACAAAAAAAATAATGAAGAGAAAGGTTATGAAAATAACTGGTTCATTGAGTAAAACTTCAAATTCTTCAATTATTATAATAACAAAATACGTTTCGTGAAATATTAAAAGAAAACATAAAAAAACACGATGAAAAAATAATCACCGACGACAAAAGTTGACATATACTCAATATATTTATCGTAAAATGTTTTTGTTTTCTGACGTCATGATTTTTATTAATTTGTACTGATTTTAAACCGAATTCAAAAAGGAGGATCTCAATTTGAAAAGTACATTTTTTATTATTTATGTATAGTATGTTTCCCAGGTGGTCTCATAAAATTTATTCAAAGCCTAGCGTCGGATTTCGAAGGGAGAATTCTGCACAACTTATTGGCGAAAGATTATTATCTAAACAAGCGGACTGAATAAGAATACTTCTCGATAATCGGGCTATTAATTCCGAAGAAAAACATTATTCTATATCGGTTGATATGTTAATTAAATATCTTTTGCCATGAAGCTTTTTGCGCACTGGTAGTGTTCTAACATTAATTTAGCTGATGAGAAGGTAGTAATGTACAGATAACGCGTAACATTATATTATGTTCCTGACTTTAAAGCGCAGATATGTTGGGCGAGTGGTACTCAAACAGATACGTTGGGCGAGTCTTAGTAAAAACGATTTTCGGTCATATGTTCAAAATAGTTAACGTAATTTTAACCAAAACCAATAAGTAACAACTGTGTGAAAATCTTAATTGTGCTAACACAACGCAGTAGAAGTGAAAACTTACCAACCAATATAATCGTAAATTTTGAATACGAAAATTAAAAAGCAAGTAAAATTAATTAAGTAAGAAATAAAATAAATGTGATATATTAATTGAAAAATATACTCATTTAATTTATAACATTTATGCAAGTACAACACACAATAAATACATTTGTCTGAGTAGAAAACACACATTATAAACACGGACTTTATATGTTTATTAGTATACCCCAAGCCCGGAAGAGAGGGAGTTTTATTTCGACTATATGAATAAATAATATTTTTATAAAAAAGTAACAAAAACAATCTCGAGCAGTGACATTCTAAAAAAGACCACCGACGGATCAATTAAAACACATAAACACTGTGCTTAAACATAAACACTCGTAAAATAGAGCATTTTTTACCAAAGATGAAAGTTGTTTTTAATTTGAATTCCATAAGAAATATTACTTCTTAAAATAAAGTCAAAGAAAAAACACAAATCATAGTTAGAATAAAATTTTACACAAAACTTATAAATATTTTCGTAAGTTTTAAACCATTGATTTGAATTGACAAATGTTGTCTTCCGCTATTTTAGTTCTATTTAACCTATTACTACGTTTTTTGGAATGTGCGTTTTTCTGTATTATAATTTTAGACATATGATAATTCAATTCACTAGATGTACAGTGCATGACCAAATATTGATTAAATTAGTTGAAAAGTATCCTTTTTTAAAACTCTGTTTCTTATTATCATTTTTTGGCAAAAAAGTCTATCAGGAAATAATATCCAGAAAATAGGAATTTACAATAATATTGCATTATTTTACTTCATCTCCCAGGTTATTTGAACTTGAACGAGTTATTGCGCTAAATATCGATCTCTGTTTCGCTTTTACGTATAAGGTAAGTACCGCATTAGTTTTTTTTTAATTTTCATTAAAGGGTCTCTTAGATTAACGTAAATTTTTAAGGCAGTCAAAAAGTTTTTTAGAGAAAGTAGGAAAAAACTGAATCCGTCACGTCACGTCTGTCCGTACGTCCGTCATAGTTGTTTTTTTCAGAAACCGCTTGAGGTAGAAACTTCAAAATTTGGTATAGTAATAACACATATTAACTTGCATATATAAAGCCCAAAATTTAGAAATTTTGGGAAGGGCAACGTAAGTAATAATTTTTTTTATTTCGTAAATGTGCGGGCACCTTTTAAAAGAATAGAATCTCAAAAATATTTTTTTCATAATTTTAGGTAGAAGTGTCTTAAGATATATATTGAAAAATATGCAAAAAAATAAGTCCACCTAATCATTCGAATCTACTTCTTCATTTCGAAACTACTCAAACTAAAATTATGAAAATAATATGAATTTTTAGGCGCCCGCACACAGGTGTAAGAAAAACCATAGCGATGATAATTACAAAGTAAATAATATCTTAGTATAATTAAAGCTCTTATTAAATTTGGTTTTGTTTACACATGCTTAAAAAAAGTCATAAAAAAGAAATGGCTATGCTTGCACACATACAAAACTCGTGTAGTACAAGTTGTATTCGCACTTCATAGTTTTATTTATTTTTAAATCTTAAAAATTATTGTGAAATTGAATAGAGTATAATTTAGATTTTAATAGCAAAATCAGCTGGAGATGTAGGCGTATGGTTGTTTTATCATAGCTATTAGATATAAGTTCGGATTATAAGTAAATCATGAATTTTTTATGGTGAATTTTGATTCTTTGTCGCAAACAGAATCTGCTATCAATTATGTACTATATCGTTTACAGTGTGTTATCATAGGAAATATTATGAAATACGGTTCAAGCTGTGATAATAAAATATTGAACTTTCGGCGCAGCAGGTTAAGGATAATATGCGGCCTTTGGTAGCTTGTACGTTATGAATATTAAATCTTGATTTGAAACTATTTTGGACGTAAATAAGATGCAGAACGTAAATAAGAGCTTTATGCGATTGTGACTCGCGAGAGGGTCTTGCAATTTGTCGAGTGAGGTAGTCATAGACAGATTCATAGGTAGGATCCAAAAATAAAACCAAAAGAAAAAAAACACATATTGAACTAATATTTAAAGACCTACAGCATGACACTGACATTCCGAAGCGGCAAACAATTCGTATTCATTGCAAATTTTAACACAAAAGGAAAAGCTATTATCAATATGATTAAGTTAAAAAAAAGAATAACCTTTATTACATACCCGTACGTACATCAAGAATGAAATTATACAATCACGGTGAATAATAAAAAAAATTTTATAAACGCAATTTTTTCAGAACAACCTTTGAAATTTAGTATTCTGGTTTTGTAAGGTCAAATTTAATGTTAAATAAAATAATACTTAAAAAGAAAGTAATAGTGTGTCTATGGCTAATAAAATATATTTAATTTTTAAATAAAATTTATTGTAAAATTTTATACTGACTATAAGTTTTGAAATCAGGAAACTTGTAATACATTGAATGTAAATTTTGTGCTTTTTAAATTATAATAGTCTAAGAGGCCTGCCGAAAGAACTGGGATAGTTATATTTTACGTAGAAATGTAATTAATATAGATGTGATGATTATATTTTTAATAAACATTTGCTTAATACTTCTATTTGCTTTTGTTAATTTGTAGCTTTATTAATGAAGGAAACTTGAATAAAAGAAAAATAAAACTAAAAAATTTAACAGCTAAAAAGGTCCGACTTCAAATCCGTTTTGCCTAATTTGCCCTAAAGTATTGTTATATACAATGTTAATTTTGTAATCTAAATATTTATTGTACTACAAAATGCATATTAGTGAAAAAGGCAATGTTATAAGTAAAATCCCTCATTTTACATGAGCGCGAAATAATAAACAAATTAAACTATGCAAGCCCTTAATTGCTTATGGATTCGATAGTTTTCGGGTTTGTATAAATAGGAGTATGTACATAAAGAAACAAAAGGAACGAAAAGTTATGAAAAGTGGTACTTTTTAACTCACTTTATCGATATTTATTCTAGCACTATATATAAATGAATTTGTCAAATGTCTAAAATTACCAATTTATAGAGCTTTGGAATTGTGAAAAGAAGGGCTACGAAGTAAAAACACATACGTTAAAAGAAACTAAATAGAACTACAATAGGAAAATACGTTTTTTGTCTAATCTAATCAATATTTCCATACTTGGAAAACAATTAAGTTATAAGTTTCGTCTTCAGTTTTTTTTGTGTCCTAAAAGACTGCCAAATATGCCTATCTTGTACAAAAAAAGATGACTATCGTTCCGCTACAGAGTATATTAAGAAGTCATATGTATATATTATCTAATATTTACAATTTGCGAGAAAAATGGTTTTTAGAAAGAAAGTATATGATTTCGGAAATTGCAGAATATATTGCTTCAAATAAATTGTTCTCATCTGAAAGTAAAAGAAGTGCATAATATTTTCTTGTTTTCAATATTATTCTGATAATATTTGCATTTACAGTAACGGCAATAAAGTAGCAAAAAGTACGATACAATTTAAAGTCCGCATCATTTAGTCCCAACACAAATGACATGTGGTATCTTATTCTAGAACGTTTTTATAATCACTCAACCATATTTGGTTTCATAAAGATTTTGTATTATGAATCTTTTTCTCAACTAATTTCGTAAAGAGCCAACCTGGGATTCTGATGTGTTTTCTGATTCTGATCCTTTAGCTATAAGCTGATATATCAGTAGCCTAAGTCAAAAGTTACTTCACAATTAATTGAAACTACGTGGTGTAGTATTATTTCTACTTTCTTTTAGTTCTTACCCACTATCTAGGTTTCGTTGTATTACATCTTCAGATTAGCTGACGATTTGCATGAATTCTACAAAAATGTCTACAAAATTAATGTCAAATATATTCAACAAAAGTTACCTGTTAAACAAAAGATTCTCTTAAACTTTTGTGTTCTACACTATGGTTTCGTGCATTCTAAACGCGACCTACTTAAAGATACTCCACTTGATGGGTTCAATAATAGTTTTTTTACCATCTTAAGGCAACGAAAATCGTGGCCGGGCAAGGGCAATAAAAGGAAGGAGAAGGAGCAAGATTTTCTTCCTAACCCATTTCTATCCATTTCATTTTTAGTTTCTGATTATTTATATCTTACCCCACCTCTAGACCAAATGTCGTCTCAATAGGTGTAGAAATAGGAGAGTTATTGAGTTGGAGCATACAGAGGGACTGACGAGCAGACGTCACAAAACTATAAGCTATCTGTGCTTGACTCGAAAAAAAATATTTTAGAGTCGTCAGTAGTAGTTTTACAGATTATACTTAACAGAATAACAATATGACATAGATAAATCTTTCGGTAATCTGAGCGAATAATTCCAGTTGTGTTCAAATATCGAAGCTAAATTTACGAAACAAATGATGATCAAGGTTGTTATCATATTCACGAAAGTATCTATTTTTCATTTTAGAAATTGATCATAAAAAAGCAATCAAAATTTCGGAAATCAAAATAAAATTATTGGTCCTGGAAAAAATATCATCAAGCATATGTGAAAATACACGGAAAAGAAAAGTATTTCAAAATAATACCGTGGTATTAATAAATAATGACAATTCGGAAGTGACAAGGTGAACGAAGGTTTTTCCTATTTGATATCAAGCGACATAATGACGCTAGCTACAAACGGAAATGACGCTGTTTCTACGTAAACCCAAATTAGGTGACTTCCCGTTACGTATATTCTGAATTAAATAATCAAAATACTTTATCGCCAGTTATCATAGTTGCCCAAATACCATTAGGGTATCATTGAGAGTGCAATATAAAAAAATTGTTTTATTCTGTTTATTCTATCAACTGAAGTGACCGTATTTAAATGGTATTTCATTATTTATTTATTCTGCTTTACTTTTGTTCAATTGGGAAACTACACGATAGTTTCCCAATTCGAAACGATAAAGAAATCAAACTATAATACTGACAACAAATCAGTACCATAACCCTTGTCTAAATACTTATTCACCAAAAATAAATTCCATTCTGGTATCACGAGGTGACAGTTTACGAGATCCAAACCACAGCACAGTTGGTTGCTATGATCTAGATTCGTTCGGGATGGATGTACAATAAATAAATTGTGCTCGCTTACTCTAATACATTTATTTGGGTTAAAAAAGAACTACTGATATAATAGTATGGACAAACGGGATATGAATTAGTTCGGGACGTAGGTAGAGCTAACAATTTGTGCTCACATAAAGTATATAAAATCATCATACCTTTATTTGCGCAAAAATAATATATGATATAATAATATGGGAAACAATTTTCCATCCAATAGTTTGAAAATAAACATGAGTAATGTGAAATCTCTTCAAAATTTAAGAAAAAAGAACTTTATTGAGAACTCCGCATAATGCACGATGGCTGCACCTCACTGAGAACTAATGTCTTATGCAGAAGACGAATAAAGATTAACGTGATAGAATTGTGTAAATTTCACAGAACAATTCCGACAGAACAATTCCAACGAAGAATCGACGAGATATTTCTGCTATGTGATCATAGAAGGTTAACTGTGTATTGAATCTTAAACCAAATCCGTTATCAACAACTCGACGACGTAACGAGCTAATGTCAATATAATAATTATGGCTAATACCGGTATAATAATTACGGCTATTGCCAGTATAATCGTATAGTAGGAACGCGAATATAACTATGAATCGTCAGTGAGCATTTGTCGTGTTTAAGCTCCAAACCGCTTTATTCCATTCCAGTATGACATCTATACTGAAGCTATAGGTCTTAACAAACAGCATTGTAAGATATATAGCATATAGCCTAAAGTCATCAGCAGACAAAAGGCATCGCGTTTCTTTTATAACGTGGTTTAGTCAAATTACCCAAAAAATCAAATGGATCTAATTCCAATTCTGACTTATTCCCTAGTGTGTAAAATATGAGTTGGTTGTTAAATCTTACATACTGGCACCTGTTAGCCAAGTATAAAGTGAATAATTTATTTATTGTGTACTTTAATGTAACTAATTGATAGACATGGTTAATTCATTGCTACGAGAGCAATCTCTTGCAGCCCCGTCAGAACTTCAATCCAGCTCCTCTCGACGAGCGGCCGGCAATCGAATCCGGGTCCCGTGATGCGCGGCAGCGCCAAAGGCCGTATATATTGTGATCAACCCAACACACCATGACGGTAAAATAATAGTTAATATTATCAGAGAGAAACATGCCTCGATAATCCAGTTTAGAAAAAAGCATTATTCACACGAGTGAAAGGTTTCTGGAAATTAAAATATGCTATATTTACTTGACTATACTGATCTAGTATAGTCAAGTAAATGTAGCTTATTATAAAATCGTATATTCAGCGGAATAAGCAAAGTTATAAAAACATTTATTTTACAGATGACATAAATCATAAAAAGCATGCAATTGGTCATATGGATAAATGATGAAAGTAAAATGATGCAGACCATATACAAATTTTCCTTGTATAATATTAATACTAAAATTAAGAATATTAAGACAATTTGCTATTTACTTGGGTTATAGACTTAGGCCTCATTGGCATATAATTACCAAATTTTGTATTATAATATTTATTTTCTACGATAAAGTATATAATGACAAATGAAAACATTTTCAGAGATACGTAGCAAATAAATATTAATAACGTCAAAATATCACTACAAGTTGTCTGTGTACTTCTACACATTTTTCGTTTGGATGCACATAGACATAAACTGTTTATACTTATCATTAGCGGAGATTTAATTTAATCTAAACAAAATACAGGAAAGAATTATGGCTTCTGTTAATCATTTTATGGAAATTTGTTGATCTGGTCTTTTTTGTTGATATACTTTTAGTACTCTTTATTTCCAATGATTGAATAAAAAGTTTACAATATTTAATAAGTCTAGGCGTGCAATGTACGTTTATGTTGCCGAAGTAAAATTAGTTTTGTTTGTATTTAATTTTTGATTATATCCATATTTAGAAGTATCCTAAAACAAAGATACAATAAATGACATCTAATTGAGCGAAATTTAAACACAATCAAAATTTATTCTTTATTTTAAGAAGTACTAAGATTCTTGATATAAATAATATTTATATAAAGATATATACATAAACTATATGAATAGCTAACACGCTATACCTCAAATTTACATTTTAGATTAATACTAAAAATATACCGCATAATATATTTTTCGATTTACTTCATTATTTAATACTAAGAAAATAATACAATTTTGTGGCCTTCAAATTATTAGCAGTTTTCTGACCTAGCAAGTTTTTACGTAGGTAACATTTATAGTTAGCGATTCGACACGTTCCTCGGGGCGTATAAAATAACTGTTACTTTTTTGTTAATTAGTCTTTTGATTAATGTTTAAAATCATCATATTGTAGTAAAATCTATATGTTTACTGTTTAGAATATAACAGCTTTTTATCAATTAGCTCTGGTGAATAAGCAGAAAATGAAACTCAATGTATTTTCTCCTCTCACGAAATAAATACAAGTCAAGCATATTTTCTGCTAGATATGTAGACTTAATCAATAACAACAAAGACCAAAATTTCATCCCATCTCATACAATAACAGTTTTTGAATATACAAACATTTCTTTAAAAATTAAAAAAATGAATAACCTTTCCCGTTTGTTATTTTAATTTCTTTACATTTAAAAAAAAAAGAAATATAACTAAATAATCTTCAATATTTCTCTTGAAATATATTTGTTTCAGTCTAAATATTTAAATCAGGATGTAAGTTATCATAATACTGACGATAGTCTTCAAGTAAAGAACTCTTCAAATATTGAACACACTCAAACTTTCTCGCGCTTTTTTTTTAAATAAATGGGATCGACACCGCTGATGAGGATTTTACTTTTCGCTTATCTTTGAATCTCAATTTGAAATACATGCAATAATTTTGGGTATTTAAAAAGAACTATAGCCAGGACAACGTCTTTTATACAATTGGAAAGCATCGAACCTCTTAAAGAGTTAGGGATTTAGATATTTTCCTTTCTACGTGATAAAAGTTGTGAAACTGGAATTTCTTCTTGTCATATAAAATCATTTTTTTAAATTGAAGAGACATTGTAAAACCATTTAGATACGTAGGTATAAATGTAAAAATATCTTTCTTTCTCTTTTTGATGATCTAAACACAACTATTACCCTATTCGTTTTTAGTAAAATGTCCTGAATTTTTGTAATCAAATGCCGAAAAAAAAGGTTTTCTGAAATTTTTTTACATAAACTTTACAAAAATGTTCGGCATCCATACCATTAAACATATTTTTTTCAGTTATTGCTGTGTAGTAACGCAAACTTCATAATAGATAATAAGTTCAAACAATATTTAAGTTGGGAGTCATTTTGCAAAAAAATTGAGAGAAAATATATTAGTACTTTGTTGATCATTGAAGTCTTTGTTGCGCCTAAATATTTAAGTAACAAACCAAAGGTAGGGCTCTTCTCTTAAATATTTACTTATTTTGGAATTAATAAATATAAAATAACGAATAAGTAATAATCATTATTCTTACTTCTGCCATAGTTCAACAATTAAATGTTGGAAAAAATACAAATATCACTCGAAACAATTTTTTTCTACTCTAATTTTACTGGTAACGAATACACTGTACAAAATAGCGGCAATCGTGAAATTAGCTACTCTATTAGAACAATGATTTGACTGTTATATGCGTCAAATGTTTTTGCCTATTTAATTATTTAAGCGAAGTTCAGATATTCTCTTTGCGAATAATATATTAATGTCATATTAGAACAAAAGTGAAGTAAGCAAAACCAGATATATATATATATATATATATATATATATATATATATATATGTATATATATATATATATATATATATATATATTTATATATATATATATATATATATATATATATATATATATATATGCATATATATACATACACAGTGTCCGAGAATAAATGTCGGACAAAGAAACAGACACACACATAAGCTCAAGCTAGCCGTACACAATCGATTGATTCTCTTTTCAATTTTAATATTAGTTTTGAATTGTATATAGTGAAGTATATCATTTTCTGAATCTTAAAATATGATTCATTTTAAGATTCAGAAAGTGTATGTGTATATTGCTAAGCACCATGAAACGAAAAAGTCCGAAGGCAATTTTTTATAGTCATTATTAAGAGTATATACACTACACACACAAATATGTATTATTCACAGACTGCGATATGAATGGTGCTTACTTTTTTGTCTATCATCTTACCTCCTTCCTTGACTTTCAGAGCCCATTACTGGCGCTAACTTTGATGAAATTAAAACCGCTTACAATTATTGTCTTAGAAAATTATTTCGATAATTTTCTTTGGGTAGAACAGATGCATATGTATATAATAACATATGTATATAATAAATCCGTCAAAGATTTCAACTGGTAAAGTTTAATAAAAATTTAACAATAAAACGATTTGCAGCAAAATTTAAAGTCAATTTTAATACTTAATATCGATTTCAAATATACCTGTCAATTTAGCGTAATATAAAAGCAATACAAGTTTGCATAAATTTTGAAAGAACAATGGAAAGTTGAGATAATAAAGACGTAATATTAAATAGATGTGTATTGTTCAAAGAAACAAGGCGCGCACAGGCTAGATTAAAATATTACCTGTCCTCACCAATTGTATCTTAATGAGTAATTTATATCATTAAATCGGAGAAATTTAAAGACAAATTACTTTTATAAATATTTAATGTATAATTACCGTCCATATAAATCGGGTAATGGCCGTGATTGCATGACACTTATTTTAATTTACCGGCGTATCAAACGGATTTTGAAATTCCTTTTATCAAATTATTTACTAATTATTTTGAGAGCATTTTCTTAGGCTAACTTTTTTGCTTTCGAATGTTTCATATTCATGAGTAGGTGTGTATGTAGCTATATCACATTCCACTATATATATATATATATATATATATATATATATATATATGTATATATATATATATATATATATATATATATATATATATATATATATAGCTTACTTTTTCATTCTTTAATTTTACTTTTTCATTCATTTGAAATTCCGCCTGTCCGCCTGTCAGCCGTTTTCTTTAGAAACCGTTTGAGGTAGAAATTTGAATTTAGCATAACGCTGATTGAAGCGTATTGACCTAAATTTAATCAAATACTTAACACTATAAATATTCATACGGAAATTATGCAGAAAAATAATTCTGTGTGGGTAATATAATGTGGGCACTACATTTGAAAGAATAATTTATGCTAGCTCCAAAACTATTTTTTTCCGTATTTTATTATAATAGTTCTAGCTATATTATTCATAATGTCAACAAAGAAAATTTAAATATATATATATACATATACATAACATATTTTGCTCACAGTAACGCACTGAGTGAAATACCACTCGGGAGGTTCTTTTTGTGGGTAATTAATATATTCTCTGGAGTCTCCTCTTCGCAAAACATGAATCTTTAAAATTATTTGCAGTGCCTCCCACACGTGACGGCATTTAATTAATATTTACTCGAATTTATCTGTCTCATATAAATATATACTATATACTTTTAATTGTTGAAATGTTTTATTAACTTTTAAATACTCTTGTCGCAAAAAGGCTTTACTATAATGGGCAAAGTGTCCCTCTTCTACTTTTTCAACTATATGTTTAAAATATCTGAAAAATTCTGTATTGGTTCTAAATACTGATGCTTAATTAAAACTTTTAATTATATCTACTTCCATATTATGATAAATTGGATTCAATCAGGTTGTTTTACAATTACATAAACAATTAATAAACAATTTCTTGTTTTTGTTTCAACGGGTCATAAGTTTTAAGGTTGTAATACGTAGAAAAAAGTCATAATCATGACATTTGTTATTAAAAATTATGGAAGAAACTTTTATGAGCATTGGAGAAGAAATTTTTTCGAATTCTATGTAAGATCATTGTTCGGAAAGAAGAAGAAAATGTAAAAAAAATATATCGCTTACTTCAACCTACAAAACAGCTGAAGTCAAAATTATAAAAAACGGCGTTATTAAAAGTATACCGTAGGTTCGGAAAACCATGGTGATGAATCTAAATTTAACAGTTTTGGGACATTAAACATTTTTATGTCTGCGAGGGATATGTTACGTGATATATTTACACACGAGAAAATTATATTACTGTTTGTAAATATTTTATTCATTTATTAGTTATTTATCTACTTTAATGTATTTAATTGATACATATAGTGGACTTATTGCTAGGAGAGCGATCTCTCACAGCCAACCGTAACACCAGTCCAGCGCCGTTCGACGAACGTACGGGAATCGAACCCGGCTCCCCGCCATGCACCGCATCGTCAAAGGCCGTATATCTTGTGATCAACCCAACACACCACAACGACGATATTTAATGGAAATATTTTAATTTTAATGGAAATATCATATACACTTAAATATTTTTGTGTTTGAATGAGTACGGAACCGTAGTAGCGTGAGTTCTAAATGTACTTCGCAGGTTTATTTTTATTTAATTCAGTGAGCACTTTTTGTTCTGCACTGGTTCAAATGGAAAGAACATACAATGTGGATTTCAGATGATTTCATAATATTCACACATAAATCTCCTTAACTTTACTTTTTCTAGTTTATACCTTTATCCCTTTTTACGTTTTCCTTTGTATAATCCACTGAGTGTAAATATATTTTCTCGAAATAAAAAATAATTATATAATTCTGTTAGTGTATATGGATCTAGTGTTGACAAAAGTACAAAAATGTGATAGGATTCAAGGCAGTCTATTGCAAGAATTTGTTTTTTATAAATATATTAAAACCAGTTTGTAAATTTTATTTATAATAAATGTAGAATTTCGGCAGAGCACTTAATTATGAAAATGCTATTTTATGTGGATTACATATTTCGATTAATTTTCACAGCACATTTTTTTTCGACGCTAGTATCTGAAAATTGTGCCCCATTTAAAATTTAACTCTTGCACTTGAACCTGATCTAGGCGTACATATAGTAATTATTATTTCCATTTACTTTACGTGTATTTTTTTGTCTTCAAAAAGAAATGAAGCTCATTTGTCTAAAGATTAATAAGCTATTTTTAAGAATTAATTAGAATATTTGTACATTTTTCAACATTTCAAACTTCTTTAGTTTTCTGAATATCATTAAATAACCGGTAATAATATCCGTTTTACATAAACACTTTCTCTGTAAGGTTAGAAGTGTTTTATGTATTTAAAACGGTACCCGTATTTGCTGAAATAGGCCAATTAATAAATCTCATATTAAAGGGTTTTTTATATATATCACATCATTCTTTGTGTCGTATTATAGGAAAATAAAATTGAGCTCCAAAAGTTATAATTTTTGGGAAAGAAAATAAATTTTTTTCGTCCCTCATTCCAATGATAAAACAATTACTTGTAATTTAAGGTAAATACCCTATAGATAAAATAATCATTTTCTTGTTTGTGAAACAAATATTAGGCAACATATTCTTTTAAATAATGAAAAATGTTACTTAATATTTGCATATAGTCTTATATTTCTCGACTTTTTATGTACCTCAGCGTACACGAAACTCTCTTAGCGCGAATTGTACTCGCACTTATAGATTTTTTTTACGTTCGTTACAACCTAAAAAATAAAAAGATGAACATGGTGAAAATATGAAACAAGAATGACATATATATTATATATAATAAGACTTAGCTTTTTTTATATGCACTTTTTAAATAACTCGAAAAACTGTGATTTTATTAATTAAAATAAATTAATCGTAAAACCAGAAAAAATATTTAATATAGTATTCCTTCAGTCTCGTGAAATTAATTTAACCGAAAAATCATCATATTATATAAACCTACAAATGTTGTCTTGAGTCAGTAAAATAATATAAGGAGTTTAGTACGGGAAAAAAAGCGGAAATGAAACGGGGAAAGCCTGTAGTGAGGAATTGCGTGATTTACTTTCACGATGTAATTAAATTAACTTTCTTGGATTCCTGAAATCTTACCTACACTGAAGGCAAATGGGAATTTTACTGAGTATTTGTTTGTACGATTCTGTTTTATGAGGAGTAATGTTTACTAGAATTCACAATTAAATGAAACTACGTGATGTAGTATTATTTTTACTTTCTTTAATTTCTTTTCGTTGTATTACAACATCTTCAGGTGGGATATTAGCAAAGAGTATCTTTGCTAATATCCCACCTGAAGATGTTGTAATACAACGAAACCTAGGGCGTGGTAAAGAAATTAAAGAAAGTAGAAATAATACTACATCACGTAGTTTCATTTAATTGTGAATAATTAATTTCTACAAAATGAACGCCAAATATATTCAATATTTACTAGAATTGTCAAAGAAGCTAAAAAAATAGGTTTAAATATTTATTAAATTAGCGGTTAACGAAATACCCTTAAAATATTTAGTATTACATTGATAACGTAATAAATATAATATTTCAAAATGTTTCCAAACATTCAATTTATTCATTTATCTCAGATGGGGAATTAGCCCTTTGTTCTCATAAACTACTGACTTCGCTTAATATATTGAAGCAACGCCCGGGTCGAAACGTTTCTTTTTCGATGCGATGAGCTGTTTTTTATTCTCGAAGTAATCGTTAACTGATTACGTTACTAAACTTTCTAAAAATCACAAAACAGTTTCCTTTCACTTCCATTCCAAAATTTATTCCAGAACTTAAATTCTCTATATAAGTTGTAAAACATGATATATTAATTATATTTTAAGATATAGCAATTATGCATCTTCTCATAATACGTTTCGAATTTCGAAAAGGAACCATAGTATCCAAAAATCCAAGCGTCCCTTTCTCTGTTAGACAAAATTCAAAGTACCATATTCATTCAATTCGCTTGGCATGTATTGTTGTTATTAGCAGAATTCTCGGAATGATAATTGTTATTCGAAATATTTATACGTTATCAGTTAACTCTAAATATCACTTACGGCTGCTAGCTTATCGTATCGTTTTCTTTATTCTATTTCCAAAAGTCCCTTTAATAAAAAAGCAAAATATTTTTTTTAAAGCTCAAGAACATTATTATATAGAATAATGGTCTCCAACTATGTTAACAATATGTACTTTTTTATAATTCCTTATCAAATTTAACAAACCGCCTTTTTAATGAAATCAATGGAATGAAACCTTAAGTTTGAAAACATGAATTTGTAATGAACAAAGGAAATTAGGGTTTTCCCTTTTATAAATATCGGTTTTCTAGTAATTCCACTTAAAAGAAGCACAGTTATCTAATGACTCATTTTAAAATTTGAAAACAATAATTTCCTTATGATTCCACTAGAAAATAACACCGCTTTTCAAAGCACCACTTTTTAGTGATTCATTTTCAGACTTCAAAACATGGGCTATCTAATGATTCCACTAAAATGAAAAGCCAATTTCTAAAACATTACTTTCTGTTAATTTTCAGATTTGAAAACACCGATTTTTAAGTGATTCTACTGGAATGAAATTAAATTTATTTCTATCCTTTTTGAAATATTTCTAGTGATTCATTTTAAGATTCGAAAGCTTTCTAAACTGACAAAATTAGAAAACCCATCAAGTTTTGTTTCATCTATGGTAGCACGTTCGAAACGAAATGCACGCACATTGGTGAGTTTTAAAGATATAAATCAGAGACATTTCTGACTGTTATTATTCAATTAGCCTACCTCGTGATTCCAGGTAGCAAACGAATATTTTTTATAGTTCCCAAATAACTTCTTCTTCATAATACATTTTTCGACGGTAGAGATTAATATTTTTGAGAAATTGTAATAACATTGTTATTATTTTTAAATCTCTTAAAAATTAATAACGTTCAACATCAATGTACTATTCATTAATTCTACAGCTATTTTAATCAGCTGGGTAAATATTATTGGGGAAATTTCACCGATATCTTCAATTTTGAAAACAATGCCAAACTCGGTACTAATGCCATAGTTGATAACTATTAATATTTGGTCATCAAATAATCAAATCATATCTTTATATATATATATATATATATATATATATATATATGTACATACATAAGAGATAAATACACTTTATCTAGATTATTGATTAAAGACTTTGTTATGTGCAAAACGAAACTGTGTTAGAGAGACTTATATCTCTGAATTTACGTAGTTTTTATGAAAACTCCTATTAGATATGCTGGGAGTAACCAAGGAGAACCGTGTGCGTGTATTCGACAGGAGCAAATGCCTCGTATGAAACGTTCATACGAGGCATCTCGACCCTAATCTGATCAATATCTGATCAATTAGCAATCCAGCTGCCATTGCACAGAAATTTAATTTTTCAAAATAAGAAACAATAATTCAGTGGGGACTAAGATAACAAATAAAGCAAAAAAAAAAAATTATTTCAGTTCAGCGTCATATAAAACAGTTCAGATTTCCTGAATGAATACTTAAATAAATAAATTTTTTCATTAGGTATCAACTCCAATATTAGCATGCTAAACTCCATGGATACAGGTCGATATATAAGTGGTAGAGCGAGTAATAAAGTTAGTGACAGATTCGAATTTAGTCATGCGAGAGTGCGTACAACCACTGACCAATATTCATTTTTGTTTTGCGATTTATTTGCCGAATATTTATTCAATGAGTATGGTATATGAAATGATAGTGATTCCATAACAAATCCGGAAAAGTCAACGTAGTCTATGAGATTACAAAACTATATTAAAATCATGTACACACGAATTGAGTTTATTAATGTGATGTTTAGGCCAAAAAAGGGATGAAATATAATGGTATTTTTATTTTGTGCCATACATTAATTACAATAAAATACGAGAATAAGATTAATTGTGGTAAGAATTAATAATATGTTACAAGCCAATAATTTATTTAAACTATTCTAAATTTTTCTTTCGACTCCTTTCTATAAAAACAATCCTTATATATAATTGTATATTTGGTCATAAAAATTTTGAAATTATAGATGATTAATTTTATGTAAAATATTAACTAATTAAATAATTCAAAATATTCCTATTATTATTTTGCTTTTTTAAATTTTTTAAAAAATTTAGTTTTACGGAATCTAATGTGATATTTACTGTAGTCATACATAAACTTCAGATTCAAATCTAAGCTAATATTTATCATAAATGAATATTTCATAAGGTATTTATTCACATTTTGTATCAGTACAACAGGCAAAAAAACTAACAGATCGATTAGAATGCCTTTATTGAATTGATACTCGGAATTCGGATAAATTCCAGGTTTTGGTTTCTATCGAATATTTTCTAAAGGTTTAACAAATTGAATTTACGAAATAATAAATGTCAAAGTCGGAGTGATTTTCCTTAAGTGAATTTTAAATTACTCTTATCTCGGTACAGGGTAATTTCGAGACGCAAATAAGTTATTGGAGAAAAATCAACACTAACGAAATTGCGGGCTAAAACTAGAGAGACATATTCTCAAATTATATATATAAAGATGCAATCACGGTTGACAAGAATCTCATGCGATTCTCGGATCAATATTGAATGGTGTCAGCCCTTGCAGCCAGAAATGTAAAAAAATATATGACGTAATAAATGCTGCTCTCAGCAGTTTCTTCAATCCAGGGTTTTTTTAATATTTGAAGAATGCCTATTTTTATTACATGTCAAGGTCTTTGAAACTTTCATTGTAGAACGTACCAGTTACATTTCACGATATTTTGCTTCACATTGACAAATATTGGAATTGTTAAGATGTAACCGCTATTTTTATTAAAGTGTTTTCATGAATTTATGCGGTTAGATATTTTTTTTATTTACATCCATGGTAAACATTGATGACAAAACCCTCTCAGATGGCAGAGGGTAATTATTAACGGTCTATTCAAAGGACAAAAAAAGCACATTGTGTCACAAGGTTTTTAGAAGTTGTAATGTAATTTGAATTAAAGGAAATGAAATTTTTGAATTTAAATTTTCTTTGATATATATATAGGGGAAGTGCCTGAGAACCGGACACTTAAGGAATATTATTAAGAACAAAAAACGTATGACGGTTTAATTTGTTTACTTATGTTAATATTACTCTCAATTATATACTTATTATATATATATATATATATATATATATATATATATATATACATATATATATATATATATATATATATATATATATATATATATAATTAGTTTCAAATATTACTTTAGATATAGTAATAATATAAGTTTAGTATTCATATCATAATAAGTTACAATAACATTTGAAGAAAGGTCCCCTAATATCGGACAGTCGACTTTTTATTGATTATTTGAATTTTAAAATATTTTAACCAGAAATTCGTAAAAATATAATTTCAATAGAACTAATCAACTATCAATAAACGAAATTAAACTTAATCTAAATGAACTTTGGTCACCACTAGAAATGTTTTACTCGGCAAAAATCACGGACGTAGCTTTCTGAGTCTTTTTCCACATCAGGAACTGCTTCATATGCAAGCTTGATAACGTGTCTAATGTTCATCGTAGTTTTCTAGGCAAATTAAACAAGCCATTACATTTTTCGTCATTGATTTTGATGACGGAATCGCTGTTGTCGTTAATGTTGCGGTCGTTTTTTTAATTTTTTTGGGTCGTTAGTTTTCTTGCCTTAAAAATGTTGCATTTTGACCACAACAGACTTTGTTTTCATGCTTTATTTTCAGCAAGCGCATTTGTATAGGGAAAATATGTCAAAACCTCGCTTTTCTCAGCTTTTCGTGGCCGACTCACGGCTCGCTTTGCTGCAGCATTTGGGACTGGTGACAGCTGATGTATTACCGTAATAATGGCTTTGCTTGTTGATGTTTGTGGATCAAAATTCTCCTTTTCATTAACGTTGAAAGTCTTGAGCAAATCCTGAGATGTCTTTGTATTGGTATTATTGCAAACATTCACTTCAACATCAGACTGCATGGGTACGTAGGTTACTGCTGATGGCAGAAAATCCAAATCTGTGTAAACATTTGGATTCAAAGGCAGAATTCCTGTGTATTGAAATCCAGACTTTGCTATATCCAAACGTACAATGCGAGTGAAAGCTTGTGTCACCATTGCAGTTATTTCATATTCTGTTATTCTTGCATCAGAGTTAGCCCTCACCCATAATACATAGGCCTCAAATGCGTTTTTGAATGGTTTCTTAAAAATCATGTCTAAGGGCTGTAGTTCGTGGGTTGTGTAGGGTGGAGTGCTTAACATGTACACGTAGTTTTCTTTTGCGTCACTTATGACGGCAAGATCTTTATTACTGCAATTTCCATCTAGGATCAAAAGCAATGGTTTCTCTTCAGTGAAGAGAAGCCATTGCTCTCTTATACTTCTCTTTTGTAGTGTTTTCAGGCTTTGAAAACACTACAAAGTGTTCAAACCGCTTTAAGTAGATTTCAGTTCATCCAACCGTTCGGCTGTACTACGGCTACACTTTTAGATGGTGCACCAATCATTAACCTATCATTAACTTTTTACCTTGGAAAAATAAATAGCGGAGGAATAAAATATCCAGCAACACTCATACAGAACATAACTGTGACATTTTACCGCTCTCTGCAGAGGTCCACTTGCCAACTTGATAATTACTTTTGAGTGTCATTACTTCAGCTTGCTTCGGGACAATGCTGATTCTTGTCTTATCGCAGTTATAGATGTCCGATGAGCCATAATGATATTTTTAAAAAATATGTTTCAAATTGTTAAAGAACTTGTCAGCTTGTGGCCTATTAAAACCAATTGCTCTCATCAGACTCGTTGACTTTGGCCTACTTAAGCTGAGTTCAGGATGGCGTTTGATAAATTCATAGTAAAAATGCTTACCAGCAAATTTGTTTGCCCTGTTGAATCGATGGTTCAGTACAGCATGGTTTGGGTTTGCCCATGTTGAATCTAAAAAAAACAAAATTAATTATAACAACAAGATAAGCCTAATTGCAAAACTGTCCGCCATTAGGGGACTTTTAGTGTCCGATCTCAGGGACGTTTTTCAAGTATCCTCTCCTAGGATTATTTTTCCACACGGGAAAAAATCCTTATTTACATTATATATTATAAATCATTAAAATGTTGTAACTTATAACAGATCAGTAACATAGCAATGTATAAAAATTAATTATATATAAATATATATATACATATATACACACACACACACACATATATATAATTAAAAAAATACCATAAATTCAAGTATGTGTGACATATTTAATGATATGTATTAAAACAGCCGGATTTTTGAAACTTGTATTTTCGTAAAACATCCTTTCTACTTAAATGCTTCCTATCAAAATCTCCTTCGAAGCATGAAATATTAATTTGTTTCAAAAAACCTTTTGTTGCTTTGAACTGCCCAGATCTCATATAATTCGCAGTTTCATTTAATTTTACAAAGCAAGGTTTAGCAAATAGCTTTTGCTGGAAATGAGGCGAAACCTTCCTTCTTTAATTTATGCGGGTCGCACAAAAGCACAGCCTTTAGCAATGTTTTAATATACAAGGAAGAACTCGTTTTAATTCAAACATTTCATATTTACATATTTTTACAACACTTACATTAATTTCTAAACAGTGAAATGGAAATTCAAAGAAACAGTTATTTACATCCGACTAAATTCTCCCATATTGTAATCAATGCATATAAATAAATGAATCAATTTCATGACTATTATCAAGACTACTATATATATATATATATATATATATATATATACTTTTTTTTTTTTAAGATTTTTTCAAAATTTAACGATTGGCGATCTTTACAAAACAGTTTCGACAAAAAATATTTTTTGGTTAACCTATGTATACGCCAGATAAATGCAATGAAAATAACATTTAAAATAAAAAAAAGAGATGAAAATAATACTTGGTCGGATTTTCTCATTTCAACGCTTTTATAACTGAAATTACTTTTACATCCTGATTTCCGGTAATTAAAATCAATCCTGCAATCGTAATATTTTTCGAGAAGAAAAACCTATATCGCTTAAAAATTGAGTAAATCTCCACTGAATTGGATAACATAACGGAGAATTAATGGGAGAATAGACCTTGGACTATTAGTTGATCTTATTTTATAAATGATATGACACCTCTGATCAAGTTGAATTCGGAGATATTGTGCAAATAATTCAATATTTGAAACTTGCGTGGTCTCGTAATGCTTGAGATGATATTCAGCATGCCCCTCATTAATTCTATTTAATAAAAATTGAAATGCGTAACATGAAATCTATAAAATAATTTAAAAATCAATTGTTGCCAAAAAACTAAGTACATCTACAATTTTTTTCTAAAACCTTTTCCAGGTGAGTCTGGTAGTCTTAAGACTGACATATTTAAAATGTCTCGCTTAACGGTTTGAGTCTGGTAGTCTTAAGACTGACATATTTAAAGTTCTTTGCTAGAACGGTTCATGCGCCCTTATATTGTGTCGGCCTTATATTGTAACGTAACGTAGTCTACATTAAGTTTGCTTTATACCATATCAATTATTATTAGTGAATTACATCTATCCGCCAGCAACTGGCGAAAAATAATGAATTCAACTTTTATTTTTTTTTAATAGTCCCATAAAATATGTAAGTTGATATCGGTATCTTTATCTGATAAACTTATAGTTTTGCGAAAGTGCAACAAAAATACGATGTTAAAATTATATTATTAACCAAGTCTCGAAGTGTACGGACCATAAACAATTGAATTTATTTTCCTTCCCTTTTTATGTTTGTTTGAATATTTGTGAGAATATTCAATTAATATTAAAACTAATATAATATGAAATAAATATTTGGTAATAATTTATAAAAAATGTTGACATGAGGTAAGCATTTCACTTGTCATTGAAATATTGATGTATATTTATATACCATCGCCGCTGCTTTCGTCTCCCATCCACTTTTTGGAATTCAGGGCAATCGATGAACAAGTCATATTATGATAGGTATTGTACTCACGATGGCATTTTTGTGAGACTGCATATGATGGGCTGCCGAGACTACTGCCATATGTTTAATTTAAAGTTTTGACCATTAGCCTTTTAGCCGGACGACAACGTCTCGGCTACGTTGCTACAATACCGAAATGCATATAAATATTACCAATTATTACCATAAAGCTTTTCCATTTTTTTTTATTATAAATTTCTGCCATTGAAAATAATTGTTGAAAATATACAGCAAAATAACATTAAAACTTAGCTATTACAGAAAAGTGTCGTACCGTGCGTCGTCGTGGCGCACATATTATATATTCTGCACTGAAAAAATTATCAACACGTATTTGAAAAGAAGCTAATACCTCATATATTTTATATTTTTACGTCAAATAACGTATAAGAATACTTGCATACAAAAATAATCAAAGCTTGGTGTAGTGGAATTGAAACCATGTCGTTGTAATTATATCACTCTAACTAATTAGAAAATAAATATATGTGTTAGTAGCATACATAAGTCCAAACATTTTAAGCCTCGTATTTCCCACTATTTTCCCGAAATGTTTTATATACCTGAGTTTTACCTTGTCAAAAGCAAATGTAGCCGATATGCGACCGGGTTTACCGAGGTCTGTTTACATCTTACGTAGGGCGCAGGCCTCCTGTCCCCTGC
The DNA here is from genome assembly GCA_039881145.1 of Druceiella hillmani. Taxonomy (NCBI): domain Eukaryota; kingdom Metazoa; phylum Arthropoda; class Insecta; order Lepidoptera; family Hepialidae; genus Druceiella; species Druceiella hillmani. The sequence continues at coordinate 39,749,566 of JAYKKI010000015.1, forward strand.
GGGTTACGCGGGCTGCGGCGCACCGGGTTGCCTTGCGACAACACGCCTCGCGGAACGGTAAAACGGGGCGTGCGTGCTCAGAGATTTCTCACAAGAGACGCGCAGGGACAACCAGGGTGTTCTATGCCTCGGCGCTTCGGCGAAAAGTAAACTAGAAGTTTCAGGCTCCGAGACGGCGCCGCGGCGTACATCCGGCTTTGATTGTCAAAGAAAGACATAGAGAGAGAACCTATCCCACGATTCAACCAGAGCGTAGACACGACCTACTTCCAGTTTGGTTCTGTTCTGCTTGGCTGCTGAAGACACTGCTTTGGCTGCCCTGTTCCTTCTTGCGTCTTCTTCTTCTTATTCTGATGATCACTTGAAGCTCGCTAACGTTAGACTGATGACTGCGCCAGGCATGGGCTCCTTTAATTCGCTCCATACCGACGCGACGTGGCTTCCGTTTTCTCTCTGTCTTTGTCCTAGTTTCTTGTCTCTCTTTACCTCTCTCTCTCTAACCCGGCTCTTTATAAGAATAATTATCCAAATTGACTGGACCTATGTTATCCAAATTAATCACGATGCCTCTGCTGTTCAACGCTGAGGAATTCGAAGGGTAAATTTTCAATATCCATGATCAGGTTTTAATCAATTTAATGGACCCAAACTGGAGGTATAGCATTAAAGAAATATGTACATAAAGAAATAATCGTACAAATTGGTTGAGCATTGGCGGAGACACGTGCTGAAATGCACAAAAAATGCAATCAAATTGAGATTTTCTACGTTCCGGAAGTCGCTTAAAAATTACCTAATTTTTTGTAAGATAATTACCGTTTTATTTAAACTGTATCACTGAAAGAAAATCCTTTTTTAATATTTGATTGCCGTTGGTTTATTTTTACTTGTTTCGTCAGTTAAAAACACATTATTTCTCAATTCTTCGAAACTGTGAATTTCTTTGAGTTCATCAACTCCTCGTTGTATCCAGACATGGAAAAGAGAAATAAATTTATGCCGGGAGACCACGGAGGCCAAGTTATGGGCCCGCCAAGACCTATCATTTCCCAGAGAATTTTTTGTTTGTCTTTGCCTTTTTACGTTCAATGTATAGTAATAGTATTCTCCATCATTTTATCACATGTCTGAATATTGATAAATAAACCTTATTTAGGAAGGAGACAAATAGCTGCTTATTTCGTAGCCCAAAGTAAAGAAATTGTAAATGGGTCCACAATATTAAATTGAATTCTGTTTTCATTTTTATTATAACTCTTCAATATTTTCTCACAAAATCGCACTTTTCTATCGTAATTTGTACGTTCCAATTATTAAAATTTAGTAATGTGGTATAAGTCACATTCCTCTCGCTCGATGTTCCCTTATTAATGGAACTCTTTCATTAAGAATTCTTAAGGTCGGTCACGGAAACGCTCGGGTTGAAAACTACTTCCAGGTTTTCCACATGCTCTATACAGCCTTGCTGCTTATATATATATATATATATATATATATATATATATATATATATATATATATATATAAATTATGAATTTCACCAGTTAAATTTATCAAGATGCATTATTTAAGAAATAACACCAATCAAGGTAGATATATACTTCAGAGTCCGGGAAAAATGTAAGATTGTTAAATAGAGTAAACCTTAAAACAAATATAGACTAACCGTAAACACGTAAGTAGATAGACGATTGAATAACTATTTCGCCTAATTTGGTCAGCGCAAATAATAATTCCCTAAAATGGAGTTGCCACGTTACTCTTTATGATGATTGGTTCTCAGATTTAATTATATTGTTCCACAATTTATACCTCTTTAATTATTCATAGAAATTATAATTTCTCATTTATTGCAATTCGGGTTCAGTTTTAGTGTCACTCCATAAAGGTAGCAATGTCAATTTTTGAAGTATGTTCCAGAAAAAAATGACGCAAACGTTTTTTTCTTTAAAATTACGTAAAAAATTAAGTTAAATATTCAATGTTTTGAATACTCGTTACTCCGTTAATTTTTGAAGATATTTTAGACCCCTCTAGTCATGTGCGAGTACAGGGCTTATTGATATACTAATGTTTTTGATTTATTATTAAGAGCCAAAACCTTCAGATATCTTGGGGATCTGATCATCGAAAAAATTACTTATAATTGATCGTGAGAGAATAGATTTATGTTTGCACACATATAAGTTTGCTCCAGCTATCTGAAAATGTGGTGTTGTGTCTTATTTATTATAAAGCTTTGATTTTTATTTATCAACATAAGCTGATAAATAAAAAGAAATTAATATGATACACAAACATAATTATATTGCTACTTTTATAATAGTCTGAAAATAGAATAGCTATAAATTCTAAATAAAAATTAATTCCAAAACTTAATAAAAACTTCCTATGATTTGAAGAGTTTCTTGGGGTCAACGAAATGAATATTGTCACCAAAGAATTATTTCGTTTACGATAAAAACTTCGCAAAATCGGTATAAATTTTAAATAAACCTATTAAATGCAAGCTAATTCCTAAAAAATGGGCATTTACCAACATTTAAAGGACTCTAGCATTTCTATTACACAATTTACAAATAGTATGAATATCTAAAAAATGAATATTTCGAAAATCATGAAGTTTAAATTGACTGCTATATTTTTCCGGCAAATTTAAGTGTTATATTTTTTATAATTTGATTTCAGCTGTTTTAGAATAGTTAGACAGAGGAATATATCAATTTTTCAATAACATGTTTAGAAATATATTTCATAAAATCGTGAAAAAATCTAGTTTTCTAATATTTGTAATTTTAAAACCAATAATGCAAGAATTTAAAAATAACCAAATTTTTATATTTTAAACACATTCTACATGATTTATGAAATACAAAATTCCTAATTTTTTTCATTCCAAATATGCGTTAATGACTTTTATTCCTTGATATATTTAAACATTTCCAATTTCACTACTCAAGTGACACTTTTTACAGACATGTGTAGTCCTATAGGCTCCATGGTGAAGATTGCCTTTGTAGACTCTAAAAAAAAGAAACAATGCCGCATCTGCACCTCTTTCTCAAAAATATATATATTAAAATGTGTTCTCGAAAGTAAACTCTTATTGCTATTATATATTATATGGGTGATTTTCTTTAGTGTCCGCAGAAATATTTGGAAAATACTTGGTAACCACGATAAATTTTGTTACACTTTTTTTTTTTTTTTTTCTGTTTGTATCCTGCGATCAGTCATTAGAACTATAAGCAGGTAGGTTGTGGTATGTATCTTGTTTGGGCGAATATAGGGCCAGTGCCCTTAATCGCTCTAATTATGAAGCACGTCAGCTCTCTTGAGTCTCTTTATCGAGTTGGGCTGCAACAGCATGTGCGAAAGTGGGTTAGGATGGAATGTCAGACGATCTTTGTATGTGGCTGTGTAGCGTTTTGCTTCGTCTACGATGGTTGAAATTTGTAGGTATTCGTGGATTTCCGAATTGCGGGAGTACCATGGTGCACCTGATATGACCCTAAGTATATTGTTTTGGGCTCTTTGTAGGCAGAGTATGTTCGAATTACTGGCCGATGACCACAGTTGAATTCCATATGTCCAAATGGGTTTTATTACGGAGCAGTACACTCTTAGTTTGTTGCTTAGGGATAGTGCTGACTGTCTTCCTAGAAGCCATAGCAAATTTCTAAATCGAAAATTGATTTCGTTACGCTTCTTTTTGATGTGGTCTTTCCATGTCATCCTTCGGTCCAGATGAAACCCCAGGTATTTGACGCAGGACGATTGCGGTAAGGTGTTGGTACCTAAGTTGACTGCAGGACAAGTTGCACGTCTCAGAGTGAACGTGATGTGGTGAGATTTTTGGGCACTAGCTCTTATACGCCATTTGTTCCACCATTTATTTGTGTCATCGAGTTGTGCCTGCAGCAATTTACTTGCCTCTTCTGGACTGCTATTACATGCGAGAAATGCAGCATCGTCAGCATAGGTTGCTACTGTAATATTAGGTGTCTGGGGTAAGTCATTCGTGAAGATGTTGTAAAGCACCGGACCGAGTACCGATCCCTGGGGTACTCCTGCGTGGCAACTATACAAGGAAGACCTGGCGTCACGGTGTTTTACTCGAAACATTCTGTCTCTAAGGTAAGAATCCATCAAGGGGTAGAAAGAGTGTGGAAGTGCTTGCTTTATTTTGCATAGTAACCCTTTGTGCCAGACCCGATCGAATGCCTGTTGGATGTCCAGGAAAGCAGCAGAACAATTTTCTTTCCTTTCCAAACAGTCTCGTATAGTACGATAGACTCTGTGTACTTGTTCTAGGGTCGAATGTTGCTTGCGAAACCCGAACTGATGATCTGGTATGACGTGATTGATATCTAGGTATGCATGTATCCTAGTAAGGATTATTTTTTCCCACAATTTGCTTAGAACTGGAGTTAAGCTGACAGGACGGTGTGAGGATGCATCGTTGACTGGTTTACCGGGTTTATGGATCATAACTACCTCGGATATTTTCCAAATAGCAGGGACATGTTTTGTTCTGAAGGTTGCATTAACGAGGGTTACCAGGAAGACAATATATTTTCTAGGAAGCTCTTTGAGTACCTTCGGGGTGATCAGGTCAAATCCTGGAGCTTTCTTCGAGTCCAAGCTGGCTATTTCTTTGGACAGCTCCTTTGGGGAAGTAGGTCTTATCGGCAGACACAGCTGCAGGTCCTGATTTAGGATCAGATCTATTTCAGGGTCCTCAGGGTTGTCAGATCCGTTAGGTTTGAAGACATTAGCAAGATGACTGGCGAAGGTCTCAGCTTTTTCTGGGTCTGTCCGTGCCCATGTATTGCCATTCCAGATTGGCGGTGAACATTGTTGGGGCTGTGGCATATTCCTGGTAGCTTTCCATAAAGAATGGGTCCCATGGCCATTGGGTGACATCTTTTCCAGTCTTTGTTTAACTGCAGCGTGTGACATCAGCAAGAAGAATCTTTAGCTCTTTTATTGCTTTGTTCAGTCGCGTTTTGTCTTTGCTGTTACGGGAAAGTTGCCAAACTCTACGAAGGCGGCGTTTTTCATAAATTTTTTGACGGATTTCAAACGGGAGCGGTGTATTCGCAAATGAATGCTTCAGTGTGGGTGTGCTTGTCCACGCTGCCACTTGGATCAGGTTTGTAATGTATAGACATGCATCGTCTACATCTTCAGCGGTTTTTAACGGAAGTTTGAGAGTGATATTTTCGTCGAGATATTCTCGGAAACCATCCCAATCGGTTTTAGCGTTAGTTAGATAGGAGCTATGGGTATCACGGGGTATCGCAATAGGGCTTACAGTAAGAAGTATTGGTGTGTGATCAGAAGATCCATCTAGGTTTGACTCGATTAGGAGATTTTGATGACAAATGCCTTTTGTGATAAAAAAGTCTATAAGATCAGGAGTTCTCTCGGTATCTGTAGGCCAATATGTAGGTTCTCCGGTTGAAATGGTCGCTAGATTGTTGATCTCAGTACTACATTTTAATTCTCTACCTCTCGTAGTTGTTAACCTAGATCCCCAATGTGTGTGCTTAGCGTTCCAATCACCACCGGCTATGAATCGGTTTCCTAAAGCTTTGAAAAACTCCGTAAACATATTCTCCTTAATGGTGTGACGCGGTGGACAGTATATTGCTGAGAGGATGAGGGGTCCGGCACGATCATCGATCCGTACAGTTGTAGCTTGCAGGTACTTGGTTTCCTAAGACTCGAGTAGGCAATGCTTAATGTTCTCCTTAATTACTATTGCTGCACCACCATGAGCTTCCCCTTCGGGGTGTGAAGTTGTGTAAACGCAGAATCCACGAATGCATATGCGTGATTTTGATGTAGTGTGAGATTCTGATATAAGGCAGGCGTCAAGCTTATTGGTTCTCAAAAACATCTCAAGTTCTTTAGTGTTGGGAGCAAGTCCGTTTATGTTCCACGTGGCGATGTGTAGAGAAGTCATTTTGTCAGATTAGATATCAGGGTAGTTATAAGTTCCAGTAGGGAGCCTATTTGTTGAATTAAGATATCCATTTTCTCACTTTGTTTGGCAAGTATATCTTCTAATTTATTAGATTGTTGGTGAGTAGATTGCTGTGTTGTTGGTTGCCTACCTTTGGCAATATCGGCATAAGTTTTGTGGGTGTTACTATGACCCTTAGTGTCAAAGTTGGTGGTAGTTGGTATGTTGATAACAGGTGTTTGAGAGGGTAGTCTAGCGCGAGAGGCGAGATTCTTGGTCCTTCGAGCTAGTATTTCTTTGTATATTTGGCATCCTTTATAATTAGCAGGGTGGTCGCAGCAGCATAAAGCACACTTTGCTGGAGTTGTCCTATTCTTTTTGCACTCTAGGTTTTATGGTCTTCACCGCATTTCACGCATCTAAATGGTCTCATGCAGTTATTTTTGGTATGACCATATTGTTGACAGTGTTGGCATTGTACAATGAACTTTGATTTCCGTGGATCCTCAATCTTAATTTTTTGCTGTGCGATAAATGCAATGTTTTTAACGTCAGGATTGTTAATGCTAGGCTCGATATTGACGAAGAACGTTGAAGTCGGTTTCTTTTCGGGGCCGTATCGTGCATTAATTATTTCACCTCTGACTTTGTTGTTGGTCGCTTGAACTGCCTCAACAATAGCTTCATGAGGTGTGAGGTGATGCAAGTTCTTAATGACAATTCGGTAGCATTTGGAGTCCTTAGGCGTAAAAGTATTCCCTATAAGCCCGTTATCTCTGAGGAGATTGATAATTTTCTTATATTCTTCTGGAGTTTTCATTAGCACTTGAAGGATATTTTTGGTAATCATTTTGAGCTTATAATTATCTTTTTGGCTAACAGTTTCAATTAGTTTTATTAACTCGTTGACGTCTTCTATACCACTCAGAACTACTGGTGGTGGTTTATTGGGTTTCTGAGTTTTCGAAAGGGCAATGTCATCATTTGGATCAAGCGGTAAGTTGCTAAACCGGTTCTTATTTACAATTCCATTAGACGGTGGTGGAGAATCGTACATTTTCCTCTTCTTATTGCCACGAGGAAGTGGTACATGTTGCCATATGGGTGGGGCAGGATGTTGAGAGATATCTTTTATTGCTGTAGTTTCAACAGGCAACAGGTCTGATTCAGGTTGTTTTTTTGAAGTTGTTGACTGTCCTCTGCTTATATCAGAGAGGGATGATGATCTTTGCCTAGAGAAGTAGCTTTGATGAAGTACTTGTTGTTTAAGTAATTTCTGTTGTGGTTGTGATATTGTTTCTTGTTTGGAATTCATATTGTTCCCACGAGTAGGGTCAATATAATAGGTCACTCACAGGGTAACGCCCATTCCTGTGAGAAGGCACTTTTCAACGATGTGAGCCAGTTTCATCGAGGTTTGCGCTAGAGACTGACTACCTGCAGCCATTCATCCTATCGGCACGGTCACACCTTAGAATTAGGGTTGTTTTTTCAGGTTAAGAGGTTGTCTTCCTCACGACCCAGGCGACCAAGCCCAGGTCTCCGTTCTTGCGAGACATGACCACAAGATTACGGGTGTGGAGATCATTTCCTACCTCCAACATAAGAAGCTGTTAGGCTTGCTTAGTAGGTTAGTTGACCGCCGCCTACGACTCGGCGTTTGTTGTTCAATTGGCACCACCCGAGGGGCACGTGTAGGGTTATGGTTAGGTAGCTCCTACGGACGCGAACAACATTACCCCTCAAGTTACACTAAATTAAAATTAGTAGAAAAATTATGTTGAAAATATCGAATATTAAGTCTTATATAATTTTGACAATATTTTGATAGTCTATAACCTTGCAATTTGTTTTTTAGTTGGGTAAAAATAGAATATAATTTTAGAGACACCGCCTTTCGAAATGAAATCGAAAGTCACATTTACTGTATAAAAAATAATTTATATAAAAGTTTTCCACGAGAGTAATTTAGGAACAAGCTTTAATTTGTAAATTTTAAGCAGAACGTAAGAAGTTTGTGGATGTATGTAATAAATTCGAATGTGTCATACACATAAAAAACACATTACATATAAAACGTTGAAAAATATACAAAACAAGTTTTTCATGAAACTATAATGAAAAGAATAAGGGTTTAGTCTATATTACTATAGCTAGTAAGTGATGAAGTTTCTATTCATTACGAATAGAAACTCCATCACTTACTAGCTTAAGGAATCATTTTAAGCTTATTTTGAAATCAAGCTAATCCTGATGATGCTAATTATCCATTTTATTTTTTCTTTGAAAATACAAAAACTACGAGATTCATCTTTCCGTCTGACAGTTGCAATCGACTTTATTCTGATTTGAAGGGAAAATTATGTGTCTTATACTTTATGTTTCTTACTTTTTTGCCCTTTGTAGACTACTCAGCAAAATTAAAGCACCACTGAAACTTTAAGTATTTTGAATAATTTTTGTAATATTTAATAAATTCTTAAACAATTTTTAACTACTTTGCTTAAAAAGCAATTAAAACAACTTTAGTAGTAAGAAGTAAAATCATAAAAATACCTAAATTTTTTTTATTTTCATTGTGGGGTGAAAAAAATTTGTCATAAAATCTGTGAATTGCCTTTTAATATTTGAGAGAACGGATTTTTTTGTAAACCATTCTGCCATTATTTGTAACCAATTATTCAATCTCAAATACAAAAAAACTAATTTTTACTTAATTTCTCATAATAAATTCTTTAAACATATAGTCGAATAAGAAACGTACGAGCAGTTTCGAGAATAAGAAAAAATCATTTATTATTTTTTTTATCTTAGTCGCTATATTCATTTTATGATTATCTAAATGTGCCACTGTTCATACTTTTATATTCGCATTTTTTTATTTTAAATTTTAATCTGCAACACAATAGATGTATTGGATTAAAAATATCCATAAAATACAAAATCTGATCTACAAAATGACTACTTTAATTGAATTATTTTTTGCGAAGTTACAACTGTTTCAAAATCACCCAATACTTTTTTTTGGTTCTATCAATGTTCAGTATTATTCTATCAATGTATGTTACGGTCGATTTTATTGAAGATAAAAATATAAAATAAATTTTCAACTTTACCTAGTTAATACTAACGTTAACCAGTTAATGCTTACCTTATTGTCTTTAATTAGAGTCGAAAATCGCATAAGATATTAAGGTATACCTTGCTCTCTTCCGTGATTTCTTCGAAATGCGATAACAGATTTAACGATAAAAGAAATTGACAAATAGTTTGGTATTGATAAATAGATCATTTTATCAGAAATATGCTAACTTATAGCTTTTGTAGTAGTATGTTCGAAACTTAAGTCGCAAACCAAAAAGCGCATATTGTTGTTCACTGGTCAGCGGTTGTACACACTCTCCCATGACAAAATCTAATCTTATTACCTTTCATTAGTTTTGTTATCCTGTGACGATTTCTTGCACAAACTACATATAATATCACTTAATATCGAACAAAAATGTTATCTTAAAAAATTTACCATCTTACATCATTTTCAAAAATAAAAACAAATAATAATTCATTTTTATTTTTAATTGAATTTAAATTAATTCAGGCGTACTTAAAAAAAACTGAAATGAATTTATTTATGGCAGGTTTGACATTTACAAAGATTTAACGACGTACGTACAAAAAGTTACAAGTCACCTGTCCATATTTTAACAGTTCAAAATACTTTGCCTTTTTTCCCATGTGCAAAAGAGCACGTATCTGAATGTTTTCTTTCACACGTATTAGTATCACTCTGTCAGTTTCACTGTGTTAAATGCAGCCAACATTTTATGTTTTACCTCGTCTGTACTTGCACCTCTTTTATTTACACTAACCGCTTTATTTCCGACCACAAATAAAAGTCTACTGGGGGTATCAGCTGGGGGCTGTGAGCAGACACCATGGACAGAATCCCAACTATCGCCAAATACACCCGTACTGCAAATAGATATAAGCCGAGTATCGACACAGCGTGCGCGTCGACAACTAACATTATACGGAAAAATAATGGGCGGGGTAAAATTCACGCCTTACGCTAATTGGTGTCATTAATGAGCGGCTTCTGTATCTTCTGTGTATATATATATATACATATATATACATATATATATATATATATATATACATATATATATATATATATATATATATATATACATATACATATATATATATATATATATATATATATACATATATATCAATCCTGAAAATATGTGAGACTAGATTAAAATACATCTTTATGTATGATTCAGGAATATTGTAAATGTAGTTTATTGAATCATTGCTAAACTATGATAAATATTAAAATGTAAAATAAGTTGAAGATGGGGAGAAAAATTCAAAAACATAAGTATAGCGATGTTTATTGTATCTAAACATCTGTCAAAAGAGGTAACTTTGGGCAACGGCAATCTGGGAACAAATTGAGAATTTGAAAAAATATTACAAAGAAAGTAATTGAATGCCTAACCTAGTAAATTTTAGGGACGTAGGAGTACTAAAGTATATTAGTTCTTCCTATGAACTTTACTGGCAGAAGTGGTCTATTTGAATTACTTCATTTTAAATTTTATTTGCAGCATTTGCGTACAAGCGTATCTATACAAGAACAAATTGATGAAACAACTAGTTATGTAGAAAATATGAAAAGAAATTACAAACAGGAATAACATATAGATACATGTAAAATATTCCTTTTGTTTCATTATTGTAGAAACAAAAGGAAACACAAGATATTTCGAAGTTTTCAAAATTATCTAATAAATGTTAATATTTTTGTTAGAGTACAAATTGAGACATAAGTATTTTTAATTACCATTTCCGTCTGTGCAGTTACTTTTCCTTGAGTTGAATGGTACTTTATAACCGAAGAAAAACTACGTGCTACTCAATACAAATAAATGAAGTAGGATCCACAATCAGAAGCTATATAATAATAAAAAGAAATTTAAAACGATAACACATTGTTCCATTCTTGTCTAGGCTACTTTACTCATTTTCCAGAATATTATGTATATTCATTTGCACAGTTTTGAAAAAGAAAGTTAGAAAAGTAAAGAATAACGATCGTCCACAATTAAATGAAACTACGTGATGTAGTATTATTTCTACTTCCTTTAACATCTTTACCACGACCTAGGATTCGTTGTATTGCAACATCTTCAGGTGGGCTATTAGCAAAGATAAAGCGTAAACAAAACATGCGTATTTGTTTTGACATCAGTTATATATACATATATATATATATATATATATATACACATATATATATATATATATATATATATATATATATGTATATATATATATATGTATATAAATATATGTATGTATATATAATTATTATTGAGATATCCTATTTACCTACTTCAGTCATTAAAAATGCGAATAAAAAAAAACGTTTTTTTTGTAGTAAGTCCACTAGTATGTAAAGTCCACAGACGAGCGTTTTCATTCTAGTATATTATAAATGGCTAAAGTTTATTTTTGAATATTTTTTATTATTTTAACATACAATTTGAAAATTTAGTAGCGAGTATAGCCACCTCTAGCTAAAATCAACGCGCTTAATCTCCTAGGCATGCTTTCGACGACGTTTTTTATCATTTCCTGAGGAATACGTCCCCATTGAGCGACGATCACATTTTTAAGGGCCTGAATGTTTTCTGGAGCTGGTGTACAACCAGCTCCAGAAAACATTCAGGCCCTTCAGGTTTTAACGCGTTGTTTGAGATTATCCCATATGTGTTCTATCGGATTGAGGTCGGGACTTTTAGCTGGCTAGTCTATCCGACGAATTCCGTCCTCTTGAACATACGCATCAATGTCTCTAGAGCGGTGGGCGCGAGCGTTGTCGTCCATAAAAATGGACTCGCCTCCAACTGTTGTTAATGCGGGTTGGGCATGAAGTATAAGCACCTCTGTTATGTACCTTTGCGCATTAAGTGTGCCACTTTCAATAAAAACTAACTCGCTACGGTCATCTGAGTTAATACCAGTCCAAAACGTTACGGAGCCTCCACCGTAAGGGGTGATTTCCTCAAAGCACACTTCTGCGAAGCATTCTCCAGGTCTTCGTAAGACTCGCCGACGTCGATCCTCACCACTAATCGATATACAAGCTTCATCGGAGAATAAAACACTATTCCAGTCTTGTTACGTCCATGACGAAAAATGTTGAGCGAATATCAATCTGGCAACTCGATGCTCACGGAGCAGTGTAGGGCCCCGAGCTGGGTGATAGCTATGTATATTGACGGTCTGAAGTCTCCTTCTGACTGTCCATAGGGTTACTTATGTACCTCTGACGTCTTCCAGGTTCTGTTTGAGATCCACGTACGTAACTTGACGATTTTGTAGCGCTTGACTGACTATGAAGCGGTCGTCCCATGGTACAGTGCACCGTTTTCTTCCAGAACCGGGCCTTCTACTGACGAAGCCCGTTTCTTGGTATCGTGGCCAGGTCCTTTGGACGGTGGAACGGCTCACATTATACTGCTGAGACACATAATATTGGCTAGAGCCTTCTTTAAGCAGCGCAATAATTTTACTAGCTCTTATTGTTTTTTCAACCGTACTGAGAACAGCAAACAGAAGTGAACTAATGAAGCAAATAGCAGAAATTTAAATAAAATTTATTCGTAAAAAAAAAGTAACAAATGAAAAAGAACTTGATAAAAGTTGGATTTCATTCGCCGCCAAAAATACGTTTTTGTCAGTGAAAGAGAATTTTCATTCCAAAGAATTAATTTCAAATTTAGAACGTTCGTTTTTATGTGCCGGAATACACTATACTTGCCAGTAACAATTACAATTAATACAACATCGTAATAAATATATTTTGTAAATAATATGACAAAATCAAAACCGCCCGTCTTTTATGCAACAGTATATATATATATATATATATATATATATATATATATATATATATATATATATATATATATATTTACATATATATATATATATATATATATATATATATATATATATATATATATATATATATATATACATCCTAAGTATAATCCTCTAAAGGTTAGCAAAGGTAAAGAACTTAAAGAAAGTACAAATAATACTACATCACGTAGTTTCATTTAATTGTGAATAATGAATTTCTACAAAATTAACGCCAAATATATTCAATAACGATCGTGTTTTAATAAAATTTCTAGTTGAATTTTATTTCAAGGTCAAGGTTGTTTATAATTTTGAAATAAAAGTTACTGTCATTTTATTATTTCTTCACCCATAAACCGCCTAATCAGAAATACTATCAAAGATTAATAAAATAATTTTATTCCAAAAAAATTTGGTATGATATTTTTTCATTTGCCATTCTTATTTGTTTTTTAACGATAGTATTAGTGTAATTTTAATTATGATGTCAAAACAAATATGCATGGTTTGGTTTATTTTTTCATATGGTAACACATTTTTACAACCAATCAAAATGTTTCAATTTTTTTGAGGATATAGTTACTGTTGCGAAATAACAATTAATTTATGTTTATTGTACAATACGTGTCAGTGTTTTTTGGTAAATATTTGTATTAGATTCTCGAGTGAGTAGAATTAGTGAATATGTCGCTTTTTAGTTCGAGCGATATTTTTGTGTATGCCGATTGCAATTATAATATTGGCGGAGCACGTAGTATGCACGTTATGCGGTACCCGAATCGAACTTACAATTTAGGTAAGTACAATATATTCCAAAATAATATATTTTAATTATTGTGTACGCGTACACAAAATAATTTTCAAATATATTTGTCACGAAACATCGTACAACAACGTACTTAGTAAATGAATAAATTGTAAAAGGAAGCAGATATATCGAGTTATGCGCATGCCAATTTAACAAAATATCGTTAATTTACTCGTTATTACCGTTGTAATATTAAAGTGAAATATGCTTAGTAAATTATTAATGAAACCTACGCTTTGTTTTCTAGTTATTTTCCAACCGGTGAATGACAATTCATCAACACGAAATGTCAACACATTTGACAATTTACAAAAGTTACACGTTGCGTTACAATAGTAAACTTAAAATTGTTGCTATTTATACAACTTTTAATTTATATGTGATTAAGATATTATTCAAAATTTAAATTTCATTATTTCATAAAAGAGAGATTTTAAAAAATTGCATTTTGCCAGATTACACATTATTAATTGCACAATTGGTTTAAGTGGCCCTATTTAGTAACAATACATACTATATACATTCCCCAAGGTTTTCTCAACTAAACTTATACGCTAAATGATAAAGATCATAAAAAAATGTGAAAATGATACTTTGATGATTTTATTAACAAATTCTGCTCCATCACAAGTACCAAAACATTTTTGTTGTAAAATTCAATTCTATAATTTGGATATTTTTTAATTTAAAAAAAGGTTTTTAGAATCTCTATTTCTTCGGTTTATAAAAACTAAAATTAATTATATTAAATATTAATTTTTTATATTTTTTCTACGTCTTAACGTTGATCTAGTTTAAGAGTTTTACCAATTTTTAAATATAAATTTATAAAAATTACGTATTTTCCTATATATTGTACTGTATTATATTTATTTTGTATTACATATATGTGTAATACATAAAAAACGTTACTTTATTGAGTATATAAATATATAAACATTTATTAGTTAATATTTATCTCTATAGATATAAAAATTGTAACAGAGGGAATTTTGCACATTGAAAATGTTTTAAAGAATGATAGATTTAGCTTAAATAATGATAATGGAAGCCAGAAAAACTGTTTTTAGATTTTTTCTGTCTGTCTGTATGCTAATTTGTTCGTTAATCACTGGACGGATTTAAATGAAATTTGCTGTGGTATTAGTTTATAACCAAGAGGAATATTTAAGAGAAAACAAATTCTAACAACTTTTATTATTCCAAATTTCACTCATATTTTCTATATACCTAGTTGTTTTACAAATTGGGTTTCTTATGAATACTGTTGTATACCAATACTGCACATAACATTTAAAATGAAGAAATTTAAATGAACTACTTCTGTCTTGTTTAATTTTTAATAGTAAGCAAAAATGTACTTTAATAACTTTACGCTCCTGAAATCCACTATTTTGGCACTGAACTACTTTCTTTCTAAATTTCTTCGTATTCTCGTTATTGGAAGGTACATATTTTGATAGATGTTTAGACCCCAACATTTATGTAATCCACATATCTCTAAAATTGTTTTCCGCTCTTCTATTTACATCATATTTTTATATTTATCATACTTTAAACGTGATTCAATGAACTAAATTTAAAATATTCCTTAATTATATAGAAAGAGATATTTAAATTTAGTATGTTTTAAGGTTCTGTACTTCAAAAGGAAAAAAGGAATACTTCCAGGATCGCTTTCTTTGTCCGTGTGTCGGTATATAATCATACCTTTTCATGTGAATGCGTAGAGGTATCAAGTTTAAATTTATACCAAATACTTAGTTCTACGGTCTCTTTGATTTGTAAAGTCATCAATCAAAAAATCAAACTTCTAAGTCAACGCAATCAAGAAGAACCCTAAAAATACGGGACTTTATGTCGCATATTTTGATACTAGCAAATTAATCAAAACCTACTTCCCGTTTACTTAGATTATGAAATTTAGCAAGAAGCAAGTAAAGGAAAAAACCCGAAAATCGATTATTTGTATTTATAATATTAATGATGTACCTAAAAGAAGAAAACATTGGATAAAGATTTGGTCCTTATTCAATGACATGATTCAACAATTATAAAAAAAATTATAACAGTGCTCATGAAACTAATTTATTTGTTTACATGTATTGATTACAAAAAGAGAGAATTTCGTGAGAATTAAGTGTTATAAAATATGTTAATACAACATTTTTATATTAGAATGAGTTCTTAGTCTCAAAGCATCACTCGTTACTACATTGTCGTCACCGTGGTGTGTTGGGTTGAGCGCATGACCGCGCACCGTGAGGACCCTGGTTCGATTCCCAGCCGCTCATCGAAACGGGACTGGTAGAAGTGCAACCTTTCGAGGCTCTGGCGATTTTTCCATATGAGATATTCTTCATCTCATGTGGACACGACAACAACAACAACAAAGCATTACTGGAGACTGTGCTTTTATGCGTACCGCATAAATTAAAGAAGAAAGGTTTTGCATCATTTCCAGCAAAAGCTATTTGCTAAACCTTGCATTGTAAAACTAATTAAATCTGCAAATTATATATAATCCAAGCAGTTTAAAGCAACAATGGAATCCATGAAATAATATCATATGCCACGCATACTTGCATCACACATACTTGCCTTTACTGTTAGTTGTTTAACAATTTATATACTCAAAGAAAAGTTTAACTCCAAACCTTTTTTTCTCCTTTAACTCAAATTAAATTTCTATCCCTGGATAGCTTGAAACACAATGTGTCTTGTTTATTCATTTAATAGATCATTAATAATCACTCTCTGCCATGTGAAAGGTTTTATCGTCAAAGTTAACTATGGATGTAAATAAAAATAATATCTGATGGATAACCGCATAAATTCATAAAAACACTTCAATAAAAATAAACATTATGTTTTAGTGATTCCAATATTTGTCAATGTGAAGCAAAATTACATAAATACATAAAATTAATGGGTAAACTTTACAAAGAAAGTCTCAAAAATCGAAACGTGTAATAAAAAGACGTATTCTTTGAATATTGGAAAACTTTGGATTGAAAAAATTGCTTACAGCATCATTCAATATATTATGTAATGTGATATTATAGATTTCTTGGTGTAATTGCTGACGCCATTCGGTATTGATCTGAGAATTAGTTTAGATTCATGACAACCGCGGTTAAATTTTATACGAGTAATTTGGAAATATATTTCCCCAGGTTTTGCCCGCAATGATATAAGCACAGATTTTTCTCCAATAAATGAATTGTGGCTCATAATATCTTGTACCGAGGTAAGAGTAACTTAAAAGTCAACTTGAGGAAAATCACTTTGCCTACGATTGCGTTTATTAGTTCGAAAATTCATTTCATATTCAATTAGTGAATTCTTACATCGGCGCTTACGCAGTAAGTATAAAGTAAGTTTAAAGAAAATATTCGATAAAACGAAGACCTTGAATTTTATTTGAACTCCAAATATCAATTCAAAGTAGGAATTATTCTAATCAGTCTATAATTTTTTTGCCTCATGCGCTGATAAAAATGTAAAAAATGTGTCTTGTAAAATATGAAATTATAATAAAAATTAGCTTAGATTTCAATCTGAAGTTTACGTAGGGCTCCAGTGAACATAATCTTAGATTGTGTGAAATGAAATTTTGTAAAATTTGTCAAAAAATTAAAATGAAAAATAGGGATTTCTTTGAATTTACAATAATTTTTGCTGGCATTAAATTTCAATTTTTCTAGTTAAAGTTTGAAATAAAATTAATCATATATAATTTCAAAATCTTGATGCCAAAATCGAAGAATCAAAGGAATCGATAGAGATATAAATATGGAAAAATTTTAGATATTTTATATAAACTTGTAACTAG
This sequence comes from Druceiella hillmani, assembly GCA_039881145.1. Taxonomy (NCBI): domain Eukaryota; kingdom Metazoa; phylum Arthropoda; class Insecta; order Lepidoptera; family Hepialidae; genus Druceiella; species Druceiella hillmani. Next base: position 39,767,119 of record JAYKKI010000015.1, read on the forward strand.
CAACATATTACTAAATCTTAAACAATTAATCTTACCCTGCTTTTTGTTGTGATTATTGCATAGCACAAAACAAAAATACGATTATATTTAATATTTTTTTTACATTGTTCTTTCTTTAATTTTTGTTTTCTTAGTTAATTACAAAGTTAAATTTCTAAGAATATCAAATTAATTAAAGGACTTATTGACTTTTCATATCTGTTTCGTAATGTGCACATTAGGTTCTAGATGGCTCGCCTTCACGCTAGAATAAACAAATATGCATATATATATATATATTATATCCTGGAAAACTTTTAATTTAACTTTACTTTTAATAAAACTTGTAATTTTTTCATAGTAAGAGCTGAAGCACTTTTAGTACTTCTGCGTCCATAAAAATTCACTATGTTTCTGGCTTTCAATTACTTTCTTTGTAATATGTATCAGCTTCTTTAATTATTCCCAGTTTCCCCGTTGCTCGAAGTTACCTCCTTTGATAGATGTTTTGATATAATAAATTCGATATTTTTTTACCCCTTCCACTTATCGAAAAATTCGAATAAAATATACGTGTTACGGCATTATTAAGGGTTGTTATAAAACAAACAATCGCTGGTGTGCCGGGACATAAATGTAAAAAAAAATTCTTTTAAGATAACAGTGAAGAATAATTTTTATTTTTTAAAAGATGGCGTACATATTCTATAATATAATAGAACTTTAGCTCGACTCTAACATATACCGCAGCCATTTAAATATATGGAGTCAATGAAAAAACAATTTTGAAAAAAAAAATCTTTTTTTTTCACTAAAATAGCGCGTATACTGATTGGTAAATTTACAAACATTTTTATTTGATAGTACAAAAAAATTGGCAACCCTAAATTAATCTGGGGCCGCTACCACGTTGTTATCCCGCCATGCTCTTTGGTGGTATTATAATTATTTTTGGTAGCAATTACGTTTTTAAATTATTTGGCAGGCTTTACCTTATTTATTTGAATTTATATTAAATAAAATATATACCTTATATCATCTAAGTTACGTGTGTACACAGAGTAAATGGATTCACCAACCAAAAATAATATTTTTTACTCACAAAATTACGTATATATAAATCCGTATTAAATTACTAGTGTGTATAAGAAAAAGGTTTTTAGTAGTAAGAAAAAGGTTTACAATGCCAGAATTGTCTTAATTAGTTTGTTTCACAAATATTCTCTTTCAAATGGAATGGAGTAAAGTGTGTGCCGATTCAGCCTCGTCCGAAAAAGTTGATCATTACTATTTCTGGTAGCATTCTTACTTATAATTAAATCGTTAAATTAATCAGTCTATCGTTTTGTAATACCCATTCCTTTTATTTTCATATCATCACATTTTCGTCATGAAATATAATTAAGTAGTAATTAATTAAGTTATTTCAAATTTCTCTAGCGGAATGCCTAACCTAGTGAATATTTAAGGACTCAGAGGTACTAAAAGTGCATTAGTTTTTACTATGAACAAATGAACACTGTCAGAAGTGGTCTATTTAAATTACTTCATTTCATATTTTATACTTGTACTTCATTTTATATTCGTACAAGACTGTCTATATAAGACCAAATTAGTAAAACAACTAGATACATAGAAAATATCAATAGTAATTATCTATATATTAATACGTGAAACAAAAACTTTGGACCCTTTTTACGAAAATTGCGCGGACGGAGGAGTATGAAATTTGGCATATTTATAGTTTATATGTAGGAGAAGTGCAGAACGCTAATATTTTTCAATAATAATGCTTATAAAGTACATTAAATCAATAAATAAAACATTACACACACTACCATGCATTTGACACACACATGTATATACATGAAATTGACATATGAGTAGTCTATAGTTTTATTTTTCCGCTGGCTTTCCATTGTAGTTTATCTGCCAGATAGTTCGCAACTTATTGTGCTTCAACTTTGTTATTTTCTCATATATAATAGTAAAAAATTGATCTTTTATCTAGAATTACAGTTGTTATCATTTAATGTAACATTATTAATAATAATCATAATATTAATACGTGAAGCAAAAACGTTGTACCTCTTTTACGAAAATTACGTGGAAGGAGGAGTATGAAATTTGGCACAGTTCAAGTTTATATGGAGAAGAGTGCTGAAAGCTAATATTTTTACATAGAAAGAGATATATATATATATATTTTTATTAGAAGTACATGCGTTTGACACACACACATATGTACTATTTTGTTTATGGTTGAAATCTCTGGTCAAACTGAGATTAATATTATTAGTCCATAGTCTTACTGAATGTCAAAAATAATCATAATTATGATAATGTCATATTCATAGTTTGTTTCGCATACACATATTAATAGACCAAACGCAAATTTAAATAATATTAATAGTTTACAAATGAAGAAGTAATTTTTAGAGATACATATAAATGTGCACTAAATGTAATTCCAAGACTTTTTCATAGTTATGATTGTGGATTAATGGATTTACAATGCAGGTTTTGCAATGCGAAACGTTTTGAATCTGAAGTGACTTTAAGTGACAGGACTGAATTCACTTAATGTTGTCATAAGGGTAAAGCAATATAGTCAAATGTAAGCCTTAAGTCAAAATGAGTATTTTAAATCATTGTATTATGGACTTATTTTGAATGAACCTTCAATCAAAAGTAAGGCAAAAAATTATTTTGAAAACATTCACAAATATAATTCATCAATTGCTATGGTTAGCTCAGAAGCTAAAATTTGCGTTGCAGTTACAAGTGGAGTGTATCATTTCAAAAACATGATGTTTTTATCACAGATCAGGTTTAATGAATGCGGCATATGGTTGCTCACAATGTTGTGCGCAATTCGATTTTGATTATGTCGACACTATCAATTATATATTATCAATTATAGATTACAACAACATTTTCATCAACATGTAATAACAGTATAATGCGCAAAATATCTCTTGAATTGGAACGTAGTAATCCTTTGGTTCGGTCATTCCATGCAATGAAACATCATTGGCACAGTTGAAAATAAAAAAAAAGAAATTTGTATGCTCATTAAAGTAAATCATGATTTAAATCAACGTCATTTCAATGATGCAGTTCAAACTGATGTAGCAGTAATATTTAGTACAGTTGATTGTGAGCCACCATTGAACGAAATATGATTTCTTTTTCAAAAATTAATGGTGTAATTAAAAATATCTCAGTTCTGGATTCATCATTAGATTCTTTAGCGTACCCACTACTTTTTCCAACGGTGATACTGGGTGGCATGTCAATATTGCACATAATGCACCAACTACGTCTAATTCAAGAGCACCCAGAAATAAATTAACCATGCTTCAGTATAGGCTGCATACTGATCGACTTGCAATTAGAGATGATTTCAGCATGTTACACCATTCGCAAAAATTGTTTCTGCTGTGGATAGTTGATATGAATGTAAGAATAGAGGGCTCACGATTACATTTCATTCGACAAAATCAAACAATTCTTAGGTCTGAAGTTTACAACAATTTAACAGACTACTTAGAATTGAACATGAATGCCAGGAATGTTGGTCGTAGAGTAATTTTACCATCTTCATTCAATGGATCTCCAAGAAATATGTATCAGAATTATTTAGATGCAATGTCAATTGTATAACATTTCGGAAAACTGTCTTTATTTATTACAATGACTTGCAATCCAAGTTGGCCAGAAATAGTTAACAACATCGGTGTAGGTGAAGCTGCTAATTTTAGACCTGATATTATTGTGCGTGTATTCAAGTCAAAGTTGAAAGCATTCATAGAGGGCCTTATACAAAATAATATCTTTGGTAAAGTTGAAGCACTCATTTATGCAATTGCATTTCAAAAAAGAGGATTGCCTCATGCTTCCATTTTACTCACTTTAAATGAGCAAGATAAAATTGTTAATGCTATAGATATTGATAAAGTTGTATCTGCGGAGATTCCTCATATTGAAACACATTCAACATTACATAAATATGTTGTAAAGCATATGATGCATGGTCCATGCGGAGTACTTAATCCTAATTCTGTATGTATGAGAGATGGAAAATGTATAAGAGTATCCAAAACGATTTAATGAAACTACATGTGAATCGTTAAATGGGTATCCATTATACAGAAGACGTGATAATGGTATTAATACAGAAGTTCGTGGTAGTTGCCTGACAATTGGTATGTTGTACCATGCAATCCATATTTACTTGCTAAATCTAATTGCCATATAAATGTTGAAGTATGTACTACAGTTAATAGTGTCAAATACATTTATAAATATGTGTATAAAGGCTATGACAGTGCATCTGTTGAACTAGAGTCTGGTGGAAATGAACAAGGTCGAAATATAGAAATTAATGAAGGTACCAATTTTTTAATTGGTCGTTATGTCGGATCAACAGAAGCCATATGGCGCATCTATGAATTACCAATGCATTTTCAGTCACATACATTAATCAGACTTGATATTCATTTACCGCGTCGACAGAATGTATACTTCTGAGAAGGGCAAGAACGTCAAGTAATTGATAATGAAAGACAAACAAAATTATTAGCATTTTTTGAGTTGAATCGATCAGATCCATCAGCATGAGAGTATAGATATATTGAAATTCCTATGCATTATGTGTGGGAAGATTCCCGAAATAAATGGAAGAAGAGAAGCCGTGGAGGTCATTACAAGGATATATGTAGTGTCGCCAAAAGATACCGAACTTTTTCACTTACGATTGCTTTTATTATATGTCTGTGGTTCGAAATCATTCGAGGATGTTGGAACATACAATGCATTTTTATACCCTTCTTTTGCTGAAGCGTGTCATGCTCGCGGAATAGCTTCAAATGATAATGAATGGCGGGAATGTTTAAATGAATTAAAAGAATTACATTCACCAAAACAAATGCGGAATTTATTTGGTTACATTTGTGCAATAAAGGTGCCAGCCAATGCATTAGCGTTATGGAATGAATTTAAAGTATATCTTAGTGAAGGTTTTCTAAGACTTTACAACGAAGAAGTATCCTTTAATAGAGCTCTATTAGAAATTGATGATATTTTGAATGTTCATAATTTGTCCTGTCAAATTCTTGGTTTACCAGTTCCCACATACTTGCAGAGAATAGAGAATAGAAGAAGAAAATACTATTGATATAATAGAATAAAGGATGCTGTTTTGTGAGTATTAGAAAGTGCAAATATTGAACAGCGTAATCTCATTGATCAAGTTATTCGTGACATTTTGTATCATGATACTGGATCCAATGTTTTTTATTTAATCGCTCACGCTGGTTGTGGCAAAACATTCACTCAAACAGCATTAATTCACAAATTAAATTCGCTTAATCTTCGTTGTATTCCAACTGCGTTCAGTGGCATAGCTTCAACTTTATTACTTGGAGGTAGGACTTTACACAATGTGTTTAAATTGCCTATACCCATTTTAGAAAATTTTGTATCAAATATTACTGCAAATAGTAGCTACGATAGTTTCATAAATTCATTACCATTGATAATTATTGATGAAGTTTCTATGTGTCCTTTGCAAGTGTTGAAAATCATAGATAGATAATAATCTATCTATGATTTTTTTATAATAATCTATCTATGACGCAATAGCGTCATCTATGTGATGAAAACGATAAACATAGATTGTTTGGAGGAAAAACTATACTTCTGTTCGGTGATTTTCGGAAAATCTTACCAGTAATCGGCAAATTTTACCACATGAATCACGTGGAACTTTAATTGAAAATTGTATTACAAGTTGGCTTGAATTTCCTAATTTTCTATTTACTCGAAATATAAGAACTTTACCAAATGAAATAGAATTTGTAGAATTCTTGAAAACAATTGGTAATGATGAGGCCCCACAATTATCTCAGTTTGGTAAAAATGTTATTGAAATACCTCATCAATTAATAGGAGATAAAAACAATATTATTGATGAGGTGTATGGAAATATTTCCAATAACATACTCTCAGAAAATATATTGAACTCTGTTATTTTAGCACCTATAAATGACGATTGTATTTTGTTAATACTGATATACTTAATCAAATTCCTGGTGAACAGCGAACATATCATAGCTATGATAAAATAATTTGTGATAATGACAATGACATCAATAACTATCCGGTAGAGTTTTTAAATTCTTTGTCTATTAGTGGTTTACCACCGCATGAGTTAGTATTGAAAATTAATTACATAGTTTTATTGATCAGAAACTTAAATATTAAGGTAGCATTAGTCAATGGAACAAGAATACGCATCAAATTTATGCATCGAAATTCAATAGATTGCGAAGTTTTAACTGGGACCGCACGCAGTAGGAGAATTTTGATTCCATGTATAAATTTAACGTACTCTGGAACTATTTTACCGTTTAACTTACGCAATTTCCTATAATACCTGCATTTGCGATGACAATAAATAAGTCTCAAGGACAAACATTCCAAAAGGTTGGAATTTTATTGAATCGGCCAGTTTTCACACATGGGCAATTGTATGTCGCACCAAGTAGAGTCCGTCCATTCGATGTTTTAAGGTTTTATATTTACGAATATAACGGTCAAAGACGTTTAACAAACGAAGAAAGAGTTTTTACAAAAAAAACATTGTTTTCGGAGAAGTTTTAAATCGTTAATTGTATTATCGCAATATGCGATAAAAAATGCTATTCAATGGAGAGCATTTTTTACCCCATAATTTTTTTATTTCGCAACATCTTACAGCATGTTCTGTTTCAATAAATTTTTTTTAAAATAGGTATTCTTTATTTTCCTCCTTTTTGAATTCCATATAATTTATTTTTTTAAAATAGGAAAATAATAGCATTGGCGAAATCTGTGGTTATAGTAGTATATATTCTTTGACAATAGAACCTTAATAATGTTTGAGCATTATATTTTAATAATTTATATTAAATAACTTATAATTTAAATTTATTATGGTCGAATTTCGACCACTGGGCGACCACTAGTAAACAGGAATAATATATAGTGCCTAAAATATTTCTAAGTTTTCAATATTTTCTTATAAATGTTAATATTAGTTTCTTTCTTAGAACACTATGAAAATTTACCAAACATATTTAAATTAAACTACATTTTGTTTCAAAATAATTTAATAATGTTCATATAGTAAGTATCGAAAATAAGTTTAATAAGTATAATGAATTTAATATATTTGGCGTTAATTTTATAGAAATTCATTATTCACAATTAAATGAAACTACATCACGTAGTTTCATTTAATTGTGAAGTATAATGAATACAAATTTTCATTGCTTAAAATACAAATTAAGGCATAAATTATTTTTAATTACTTGTATAACTGTCTAGTTACTTTTATTTGAGTTGAATGGTAAGCTGCTGAAGGAAAACTACGTTGCACTCAGTACAAATCAGGATTCTTATGCAGAAGCTATATACAATAAAAGTAAAATAATAATAAATGACTGTTTCTTTTTGTTTAGGCCACTTTACATTTTACTTTTACGTTTTTCAGGATATATATATATATATATATATATATATATATATATATATATATAGTGTGCTTGCACACGCGTGGGCGTGTGGGTGTTCTTGTACAAGTGCGTGTATATGTGTAAGAATATATATATGTATATATATATACTCCAGATAAATAGAATTAAAATGACGTTAAGATAAAAAAAATGGAAAAAAGCTATGACCATTTTTTTTTAATTTCGACGATTTCGTAACTGAAATTAGTGAAATGTATGAATATTTTTTACTTTTACAGTTGGAAACCCAATAATTAAGTGCTAGTTGCTTGCATCGTTATATTTTGCGAGAAGAAAAAGATCATCCGCAAATATCAAACCCCTCGAAAAATCTTCAAATAAAATAAAAGTACAACACATAGAAAGAGATATAGAGGCAAGGTCGTACCCCATATGTGACGGTTAGAGGCGAATATATGCGGAAAAAAATGCTAGGGCGTCCTCCAAAAGCGACGATACTACATGCGCTAACAACAGGCATCTAGCTTCGTGGAACATCGGATCTCTGACTGGAAGCAGTCAAAAATTGGCAAATAATTTACATAGCCAAAATCTTCATATTTGCTGCCTGCAAGAACTTAAATGGAAAGGTACGAAGTCTGGAGACATTGGTAGGGAATATCAACTCCTCTAGAACGGGTCAATATCAAATATAAATGAAGTCGGCATAGTCCTCGACCGAAATCTAAAGCAACGAATAATTAAGATAGAAAGGAGCGGCACAATTATGATTGTAAAGATAGCCCTGGACAATCAACCCCCCCTTAAATATCATATCCGTCTACATTCCAAAAGCGGTATTGCTCATAGGAAGAGAAAGAGTTTTTCTGGGAAGATCTCCATGACATCATACAGTCTATACCTTTAGACGAAAAGAGAATTATCGTTGGAGATCTGAATAAGCATGTAGAATGTAGTGCGCCTGATTGTGCTCGTGCCCATGGTAATCTTGGATTTAGTACCTTAAGTGCCCAAGGCTCTCTTCGAAAAGGAAAGCGAGCATATTTTAACATATAAGGGTGGCACCTAAATGCCTTAAAGATTATAAGGTCAAACCCACGGAGACTCTCAATACACAACACAGACTACTAGTAGCTTGCTTGAAACTCTCGTTTTGGACCTCGGAATCGCAGCTTAACTCAAAACAACAGTCACGCATAAAATGGTATAACATAAGCAAATCTAAAGGTGATACCTTTATCGAAAAGAGGAAGAAATTTTTCAAAAACTAAATATCAAATTCTGATAGGTCTGAAGTTAATACTCAGTGGGATGAGCTCCATTCTTTCTGAATAAAAGTAGCTAAAATAAGTTTAGGCATATCTAAGGGAAGATTAAAAACAGAATGTAGAATGTAGAATTAAAAGTGACACTGAAGAATAAAAAGGGTGCCTCTAAAAAGTGGCAGGTTTCAGGATCGGACGCCGATAAAGGCAAATATAAAAAATCAAAGAAAGTAGCAAAGTCCTCTGTAGCAGTCGCAAGTGTCGAAGATAGACTTTCCTTCTACGAGAGTTTAGAAGCGGCACAATCAGAAAATGAGATATTTAAACTCATAAAAAGACATTCGAATCGGACAAAAGATTTAAAGCTAGTATCTAAAATATATGTCTGGCAAACTGCTATTCCTGAACGGGGACATAAATAAAACGTGGCAAGAATACTATCAAAAACCACTATATGAGGAGTTTCCCCATAAAATACTAAACTTAATTCCCCCAAATAAAGACTCTATTGAAGAAATCACAATATCCGAGGTGAGAAGAGCCTTATCCATAATGAAGAATAAGAAGGCAATTGGGCCTAACGAGATTCCATGCTTGTGGATATGAGATACCATTGTGTGGAAAGGGGCTGGAACTACCTGAGAGGCCTGGCTCATACATCTTTCCAATAAAATTATCTATAGAACGAAAAATATATTTACGAAAAGATCCCAAACAAGCGGAGAATTAGCAGCATAATCACTTTCTATAAAAACAAAAGAGATATGGCAAATTGAAGCAACTACCGAGGTATTAAACTGACATCCCATACACTAAAAATTTGCGAAAATAATCCTCGCAAAGTGACTAAACAAAATTGTCAAATTTGCGCCAAACCAATACGGATTCCCCAGCGGAATGGGAACGACAAATGCAACGTGAAAACTCATACAACACTAACTTGACTTCAAAAATTATGGAACGTATGAAAAAATTTAAAAATTCTGATAATATTAGCTACAGAGGTTGAGCAAAAAGCATGGTTGCGAAAAAAAGGCCAGTTCATCAGCTAGATCGTAACGACTTATTTAAATTACTACAAAGTGAAGATCAATTGAAAATATTATAATAAATGATGGAACCATGAATACAGAACTCTTAAAAGAGCCCAATAATATACAAAATACGGAATTCTTAAAAGATACTTTCGCGAGTGCCCAAATTGTACCAGAACCGTAGGTAGCTCACATGAGGCAGCCGTTATTTACTATTTATTATATGGACGATACTTATCCAAAATTCTTCAATCCTCTGAGCAACTCAGTAAACTCTTTATAGACGATAATATTGTCAAGCTCATTGAAGAGGATAACAATAATGATTAATTAATAACAATTATTAATAAAAAAATAAAACTGATATTTTTTTAAATTAAATTATAAATATAATAAGATAATATAAAATTCCATATTTTTTTACCCTCTTCCATTTACCGAAAAAATCCTGTTGAAGTAATAAAATAGCTTTACTTTTGTCTTTGATAACTAATCGATAGTCGATAACTTATTTAGTCTATGGACTATATGCACTAATTCTCTTTGCTTATTGCTTTTGTTTGTGAAAAAGGTTTATAATTGCTTAAAATAAAATTACACTAAAATCGTCTTTAATTTGAGTCATTACAACAAATCCGAATAAAATATATGTGTCCGGGCGCGTAATTAAGAGTTGTTATAAAAAAAATCGTTAGTGTACTGGGATATAAAAGTAAAGAATTTTTTTTTAACTCTTATAGTGCATATTAAGCAAACCACATACCGCTTTGGAAACAGGGACATCTCAACAATAACTACGCGAACATGAAGGAATATGAAACTCTGAATTACTTTACTTTTATGTAATCCTATAATAATAAATTCATTACTGTTCTTGCATTAGTAGAGTTAACAAGTATTTTTATTGAATTTAAATTAAATTAAATTCGTTTTAAATACCGAAATTTTCCGAAACATATCTGGTGCAGTCGGTAGTTTTGTGTTAGGCCTTCGTAGACATTCCCAAAGGTTTTGAACGCCGTGCATTTTAGCACTTCGCAATTTTTTGTTACTGCGCCAATTACATACATAGATTTGTAAAAAGCTTTGAAATGAAATCTTTTAAACGCTTTTTTGGCTCGCGTCCAGTAAAATGAAAAAAAGTAAGAATTTAGGGTCACTTGGTTGTCCGCCCGTCTGCCCATCTGTCTGCCTGTCAAAGCCATTTTTCTGAGAATATCTTGATATTGCTACACAAATTTTTTCGTTCACGCAATAAGACATGGCCTTTTAAAGCGTATTTTTCTTAGTATACCATAGTGTTACCATTGGATATTTTTTGCATCTTGAAATACATTCATTTATTAATTCGGTAATTTTAAAAGCCTGGGGCATGCGGACTAAAGTCCTACTTGCAAAAATTTAAAAAAAAGTTCAGTATGCCGAAATATGTCTACCGTTTTATCATATTTTTACAACGCCGTGAAAATTAATAATATTTTAGTTTATTATTTATTTATATAATTGTGAGTCTTCAAATTAGATGCTCCTAAATAGTTTTAGAAAATACTCTATTCCCTTAAATGTTCATACACCACTAGATGTGACGGAATTTTCATCTGCGAATTCTACTCCTACTTCACCTATTTTTAGTTTACAAGGTTTATCTACACAAAAATCAACGGTAGTAACAATAAAAATTTTGATTGCGCCTTATGCTACAGCGCCATCTTTTATAATACTACTACTAGCCAACGCCCACCCTGGGCTGTTGAGCCATTTGGTGGCGCGCCGACCAGTATAGATGAACATCTTTGAATGGGTCATATTCGTCCCCCTGGCGGTTGATTCCACTGCAATCCGGCAGGTGATCCGCATTCATTAAATCGTGTCCGCACAGGGGACATTCAGAGGTTGGGAGAACATCAATGTGCTGCGAGGTAGCCATGGCCAGTCTGCATTCTGAACCTGGCTACGCTCACAGCTCGTGGTAGTTTGTGGTCAATGGGTCCGATGGTGACCAGACTTTCCCATTTTTTTCCCTACGGAAAGCTGTGTGAGGTGTTGCCTGCCTGTCCGGTCAATAGCCCTGTTGATGATGGCCCTCATGCTCTGTAGCGAGGGCATACAGGCAGGTTGAGCCATGGACGTGCCCCTTTGGCCAAGATGTCTGCCCTCTCGTTTCCACAGATGTCGACATGGCTAGGGATCCATTGCAATATGAGGTGCCATCCCCTATTTGCCAGAAGTTCTAGGGCTTTTCTGGGCTCCATCGTTCTCTTGCAGTCTGTTTCCGTATTGCGGGACAGGTTTTGAATAGCCGCTTGTGAGTCGACGAAGAAGACTGCTTTAGGTGTTGGGGCTATTTTGTTTAGTTCAGCTGCTGCCGCTTGTACAGCTGCTATTTCTTCATCGTAGTTGCTCTGAGGGGCTCCCACTGCTAAGAATCCTTCAAAATTAGAACTGTAGTAGGCAGCTCCGGTTGCCCCTGTTTCAGGGATCGATGACCCGTCTGTATATACATGTAACCAATCAGGTTGTGGGTATTCTTCGCTGATTGTTTGCAGGGCAGCCTGTTTCAGCTCGATGTCCAAGGATGCTGATTTCGTCTGATTGTTGTTTTTTAAGCTGTAATTAGCCTTCGGTAGATTGTAGAAAAACTCGCAGTAATTTGTAAGTGGTGCTGGCTCCTCCAGGGCAATTCCATACTTTGTAGCCAGCTTCTTATAGGAGGCCAATGGGGATATTTGGGTTTTTAATCGGGCAGTGGCCTCTCTGTAGTTCGTCCATTGCGTGTAAACACTTCTGTGTCTCTGCCAAAAACGGAGGGCTAATTTCTCTCTATGGCTTTCCATTGAACTACATTTGGTTTGTGCCTCCATAGCAGCAATGGGTGTGGATTTAGGCGCTCCCGTTATTATCCTAAGCGCTGTGTTCTGCACGGTATCCAATTTACTGAGGGTGGTACGGTTACTTGTGGTGGTCACTTCGCTCCCGTAATCAAGGACGGGTCTGATATATGTCTTGTAGGCGGTAATCAACACATCCTGGCTTGCACCCCAGGTTGTGTCTGTTAATCTTTTTAATATCCCGATTCTTTTGGCTGCTCTTTCCGCACATTGTTCGATGTGAAGGCGCCATGTTAAACGTTTATCAAGTATAACACCAAGGTACTTAGAGAGGTTGCTTTCCTCCAACGCTGTGTTTTTGTAGGACAATGAGATGCTGGGTATTTTGGTGGAGAGTGTGAACAATTGGAAGGTGGTTTTCGTGGAGCTTACTGTCATCGAATTTTGACTGGTCCACAATTCCAACCTTTTGAGTGCGTCATTTAACGCTGTTTCGAGAGCTATAATGCTACTGCTCGTTGCCCACATGAGCAAGTCGTCCACATATAGTAGAGCTTTAATACCGAGCGCTTCTCTGACGGCGTCAAGTACATCGTTGATCATAATATTAATTAATGTGCAACTGAGCACAGCTTCCTGTGCAAGGCCTTGCTTTTGAATGCGAAACTTCGACTTCCGGTTATTGTATTTAACTCGACAAAGTCTTTGCGACAGCGATGACTTGATCCACTTGAAAAGGTTTCCAGATATGCCGTTTGTTGCTAATTTGTGTATGAGCATTGGCCTCCATACGGTGTCATAGGCGGCCTTGAGATCCACCAAAACCGCCAGAGTGGACATCTTTCTTTGGTAACCGTCTTTGACGTGTTGCGTGAAGTTTACCACATGATCCATGGTACTGCGGTGTCTTCGAAATCCAGCTTGGGCGTCATCGAGTACATCATTTTGTTCTATATATTGGTTTAGTCGAAGGGCGACCATCTTCTCTGCTACCTTGCAGCTGGCACACTAGTTAGGGAGATTGGCCTGTAACTTTCGGGCTGTTCCGGTAGTTTATCCTTTTTCAGAATTGGTATGATTTCAGCTTTCCTCCATTGCTGGGGCACGTGATAACTCAATGTTAGGCTCACCAATGACAAAAAGGTTTTCTTGGCTTCATCTCCCAAGTTGACAATGAATTCCGGATAAATTTCGTCACAACCTGCAGCTTTCTTTAGTCTAGTCTGGGCCAAGGCCAATTCGAATTCCTTTCCTGTAAAAGGCGAAGTGAAGAGTTCGTGTGTCTTTTTATTAATGCAAGATGGCACTGGGCCTTTACACAGGGTCTTTTCAATATCCCTATCCCCTCTCGTTCTGCTGATCTTGGCATAATGTTTGCACAGTGCATTTGCAGCACCGTAAGGGTCAGTGACTGGTCTGTTTGAGTACAGAATAGGGTTTTGCATTTTTTTAGAGGCATGGTTATTTAGCCGGGAGATAAAACGATGTGCTTTTAAGCCATCTCTCCGATAGTCTAGGTCAGTGATGAAAGACTTGAAGGCTAAATGTTTGGAGGTTTTTTCTTCTCTATGTAATTCGGCCTGGTGTTTTCTGAGGCATATCAGGTCTTCCTGGGTCCCTGATCTTTCTGCTATTTTACGTGATCGATTGCGTTTCTTCTTCAGCAAGGTAAGTGTTGCACTCCACTTGATTACGCAGGGGGCACACGTCTTGCCCCCTGCGTAATCAAAACGATCAACCATAGATTACCTTAAAGCGCGCTGACCAGAATGTCTACGAACCTTTCCCAAAAAAGCCCTTTTCAGGGCTCGGACACTAGCCTCCACATCATCTTTTGGAATGCAGGAGGCCTTAACAACGTAAAATGTCTACAATTCAAACGAAGCATTTCCCATGCAAACGCGGATATCTATTTTATAATTGAAGTGGGAGCAGCCACTGAAACTCCTGATTTTTACCAGACAAGCGGATATGCGGTCTCTGTCCTCAAGAGATCACGGCAAATAGCATCCGGAATTTTCATAGGGGTTAGAGATGGTCTCACAGCAAATTTCAAGATAATACATGAGATGGATGATAATGATAAACTTGAAGCTGTTCAGATTGAAGTTTGGAAGAACAAACAGCATTTTAACATCATCAGCATCTACCCCAGGAAACTTACTATCCTATACAGAAATTGAGAGAACTATCCAACCCAACAGTTTAATTGTGGGAGATTTTAACAGTCAGTCACCGAGATGGGGCTACACACAACTGTCGCCTGTTGGAAGGCTTACTCAAGATTGGATAGATAACAGCCAAATCATTGATACCCCACCGGACATTCCTATCATATACCGGACAACTGTCAAGACCGGATCTAGTACTAGCCTATTCGAACATCGCTGACAGAACCAATGCAAAACTTCTCGAAGATGCTGGGGGTTGCGGACATAGAGCTATCCTCATAACTGTACGGACAAACAAAACCAAATTTATAAATACCAGAGCCCCCCGGTGGAATTTTATAAAGGCAGACTGGAACAAATTTCGAAGGCTTACAGATGAGGCCCTGGGTAGTAAAGTGCTCCCAGAAATACCTGAGAAAGCCACCGACCTTCTAAATCAAATTATTAGATTGCGCTTACAAATGCGTTCCTAGAGGACAAGTAAAGATGTTTAAGCCATCTTTTATAATGTTTAATTGTAAAATATATTAGTTTTGTTGTTGCTGTTATTACTTTAAACATAAGTTTTTTTTGATAAAAAACATAAATTACAAAGGTACTCATATGAAAAAGAAATATTTTAAATATCATTCATGTAAAAGAAGTATTTCACGTATTCAGTATTAACGGTAACAACTTTTGGGAATCTATATTCGTAGGGAGAAATTCAGTATCCATAATATAATAAATACACTCGTAGTGTACTTGTACTTTGATGGTAATTGTGGTAAAAGCACGTCTTCGACGGTGTGTCGCGGTTGGCCGAAGCGCTGCGATTTCGATTATTTCTGTATTTTTCATGTTACGCAATTTTTATAATTTCATTTATATCAAACGTTAAATTTCAGGTAAACGCGTGAAATAATTCAAAATTACTTCCTCAAATAAATAATTAAAAATTAATTTATAATTTAAACGTACAAGCAATATGAAATTAGAAAACTTCAATATGATTCATTATGAAATAAAAGTATCTTCCCCGCATTATTCTATACTTATGATTTAAACGATTCGGTAATACGACTATTTAAATTTATTGAGTAAAATAATGACTTCTATAATGTTTGAAACAACCTAAAATATTTGAAATATAACGAAGTAGCATCAAATTAGTTAAACGACGATAATAATTAAAGGGAGATTCCATTGAGTATTCCAATAACGTGAGAAAAGGCGATACATTTGTTTCGAAATTGTTCATCTGGATTAAGCGCTCCATCAGTTAACTTTCATGTTCCTGATGGTTGACTGACTAATATGAAGCGTGATATTTTTTAAATGGAACGCCATGATATGTTTTAGTATAAATATAATTTTTCTAATTTAACGTTATTTTCTTATCTCGAAAAAGTTTCCTGAAACTCTCGAACGTGTTTAAGATTTCAATCCACATTTGATTTTTCTCATCATGATGAACAGAAAAATATTTAAGTCATAAGAATTCAATTTTGAGACTCAGTCCATTATTATGAATATTGAAAGAAGGGTATTCTTTCAATATTCATAATAATGGACTGAATCACCCTTGTAAAGGAATAAAGAAATACATAAAACACAACGTGAATAAACAAATTAGATTAAAATTACGATTAGTTGCAAGTTATTACCGAAGGCAATTTCAATGTTCATAAAAAATTCAAAAAAGCCAAATTCAAATTTAATAAAAAATTATAAATCCAAAAAATGCGAACGATATAGCATATATGTTCTAATACAACGAAGGAATTGGGTATTTGACTAAATTTTTTTATTTCATTAATCATAATTTCAAGGTACAAGCTGATAAAGAGTGAAAAATTTTTTTAATAATCTTAAAAATTGACCGAGTTGTAAAAGTTTAAATTTAATCTTTAGACAAGGACGGGAATACTGTGTTGTGAGGTCATTTTTAATATTGCATATTATATTCTACAAGAGGAAAAGAGATAGGTAATACCCAACCCTAACCATATCTTCAAATTTAGAAACCTATAACTGGCTTACTTTTTCAATAAATTTTTGAATTTTTTTCAAGACTGGTTTTTAATTACCTTATATTTTACAATATTGTACAAAAATATCAAAATTTAGAATGAGTCAACTACCGTTTTAGAAAAGTATAATAGGGATATTAATTACCAGATTATTAAATATATAATTTTTTACAATAAAACAATTTTTCCGGGAGTAACGTGTGTGCTAGTGCAGGAATTCCATAAATTGGTTGTATTCACGGTATCAGCAGAACATCTTGATTTATAGAACGTAGCTTAAGAATATATTGAAATAATAAAGTAAGAAATATATAGAGTGCGAGAAGGGAAAATGGTAAAGAAAGAAACAAAAAAATGTGGTTTAAAATAATAAAGAAGTTCCATCAATTCAACTCGTAACCGGCGCTTGGCAAAACAGTCATAAATATATAGGTGCAAAATTCGTAATACAAATGCTTGCTATATCGCATACTTTCCCATACTTCTCTCCTCCCTCCCCCCCTTATAGTGCATCTGGACACTTACCTGTATTATAGGCGATTCTTGTAATTTGAACCCTGGCATACTCGATCGGAATTATTATTGATTAAATTTATCTGGCAAACTCGCTAACAACCAGATATAATCTATTTGTCACCGATTTCACCTTTTACTTTCTGTCCCATGTCTAGCTTCTCCTTTACATAAGGCGTCATAGAACTGCTATTTTCTAGACGAACTGAGCTTAAATCGTGCAGTAAACTTATTCTTTTCGTAAATCTATAGTCATCAAATAATTTTCAGAGTTTATTCCACATTTCTTGTATAGTTTTCACACCCTTAACCTGCGCGTATAACGAACGAATCAATCGATAGCTAGAATAAACTTAGATTTGTTTTTGCATCATCTCCAACTTCTATATACTTCTCTGTATTAAATAGGGCATATTTAATAAAACCTGCTTACCAGAATTACAAGGTTCTCTGCGGTGAAGCACTACTCAGTATAGTTTTCCCGTTCTTCCAAATCTGATACATCCGCCTAAAAATTGAAGTTATCCTGGCGTATTTACTCAAAGAAAAAAATACTAATAGCAATGAATACGAAATAATGACACAGTAACACTACTGACGACAGTTTTACTGTGAAGAATTGAGTTTGGACCCATAATATAAAATTTACGATGTGCTTGAATTCTAAAAAGGAGAAAGGTAACCTTTTTTTATTTATTCAGAAAGAAGTATGAAATAAATTGATACAAACGACACAGACCTTCCACTATATAGCAGCACAAGTATTACTTTGATCTTGGAATTTATAAACATTAAATAACGTAGGTAATATACAAATTATAACAAAAAGGTAAGCGAGTTAATTTTGCACATGGAAAATATTGTGATTAATTTAGCTTATAGAATGATAATTGAAGCCAGAAGACCTATTTTTAGAATTTTTGTCTGTCATTCTGTCTATCTGTATGTCACTTTGTCGGTCTGTACTCACTTCAATCATGTGAAATTGACTATACGGATATTTTGTTAATTTGGTCTCGTAACAGTTTATAGGGTATAAAGCGACATATCAGATACTTTTTATGTGAATATTACAAATGTAAAAACACCCTAATTTTGTAAATATAACTATAATAGTAAAGACACCGTCATATATTTGCGTTTTTAACACACTTATTATGACATAATATTGCCAAAGGCATTTATTGACGTTTGTAGTAAACTTTATACTCATAGCGTTCTGATAGAAAAAATATTTTTAAAAAAACCGCAAAAAACTTCTATTAACTTTTGTTTAACCGAATCCCATGCGAATGGATTCGCATCGGTACAGCTAGTAGTAAAATATAATACCGGTATTTGTGAAGAGTTCCGTTATTTTTTTAACCCTTTTTAAGCACCTAAGTGTATGCGGGATTTTTTTAGTGCGAGCTATTTTTTTACTATATATTCATTTTAAATATAATACCACGATGCAGGGTATTCATATCTACAAAATTTTCAGAGAAGCGGAAAGTAATCTCCAGTTTTATCCTAAATTCTCCTCCATCCACGTGACTAACTCAAGTTATAGTTTTCCAAGAAAAAGTTACTAATTAATGGAGATATGTTACACCTTTTTGGTAAAAGTTTTAATTGTTTCACCCTGGCTACGGATGTATATAACGGTAATTTGGGTTTAATAACTGAGAATGTAGTCCACATTTGGCAAGACAAGCAAAGATTGACAAATAAAGCTAGGAAAGATCTTTGCTAATAGCCCACCTGAAGATGTAATACAACAAAACTTAGGTCGTGGTAAAGATATTAAAAAAAATAGAAATAATACTACATCACGTAGTTTCATTTAATTATGAACAATGAATTTCTACAAAATTAACGCCAAATGTATTCAATATATAAAACACATGTTAAAAATTAAATCTCTTACACATATAATTAATAAGATTATTAAACATAACTTAAAATGCAACTTTGTTTGAAACTTTTTATCGGTTCCAATTTATGGTGCATCTAGGATTCGATACCTCAAGACGAAAAAGCGGAATCCGTTTTACACAAAAACCGCTTGACTTTTAAACTTGAAATTTGGCATGATAATAAAATATATTAAACCCACACACGAATGCGGGAATTTTTTTTTACTTCCACATAATGTGTATGTTTAGGAATAAGTGTCCCAAAAATATTTTTTTTTAATTTATCTTCAGAGATATACTAAAACATATGCAAAGGAATATGCCCCCTCCCCTATTTAATATAGGTGTTTAATGTATATATAGATGCAAAGATAGGAGGAAACTACGGCAATGAATCTAGATGTCATATTTTTTGTAATGTGCACCATGCTTTTACGTTTATGAAATGTATAGAAGGTAACGTACTTACGTTTATCTGTATTGATAGCTGATTTTCTCCAAAACCTTGAAATCTAGCATATTTTTCAATAATTTCTTTTTTTAAATATCCATATTAGAATTTAAAAAAGTATAAATAAAAATCTTAAAAAGATTTATCTCAAGTTTATAAATCATGTGGGAAATCATTTGAATGTCCTTATTAGGAGGAATAAGACATATTTTATCATAATTCTATATCCTAATTGCATATTTTAAGATGAAAGTTATTTAGATTATCGAAAAATATGCAAAAACAGAATATCTCCCTTATTTGAAAACTAGCCAAAAATCATGAAAACATAGGATTAGTAAAATCTCACGTGGAACATATGGGAAAACTAGATCAAATAATTTTTAAAATATGCACCATGCTTTAAGATATTTGAAAAATACAGTAGGTAACTTATTAATTATGTGAAAATTATTATTTGCAAATTATTTAATAGAAATACTAGGTACTGTCAAATGCATAAACCTGCAGGACCCTAGTAGTGTTGTGTGGGGATGCATAAGTATTAGGATATTTATTCATCCCCATAAAACGTTATTTAATTTTAAAATATTTAATTTACAATATATTGGTTTCTATATTTCGATACACTCGTTTATGAGAAACCCTAAATTTATTAATTTTTATTTCCTTCCTTAAAGCGTTGGTAGGAACATTTTATTCATATAATTTAATTCAATTTCATTTAAAAAAAAGAATTAGGGTTCTACTAGAAATCAATGCACCAATTTAAAAGTTGATTTTTGGACAACCGTCGTGCATAATATTTATCCCCCGTACACGGTTTCTCCTTATTGTTTTCTTAACAACATGGAAAATAATGAAAACCTACGAAATTTAATACACACACACACACACACACATATATATATATACATATATATATATATATATATATATATATATATATATATATATATGTATATATATTTGTATACACTACATGAGACTTATTTTTATTTTATTGTTACCAAAATTCTTACCTATCGAATTCTTGCCAATCCTATGCTTCTTGCTTCACTTCTTTACTAATTCAATACTCTCGATGACCAAAGGCCAAAAACCAAACCGTATATCAAGGTAAACGGTATTAAAACAAACAAACGCATTGTTGATTAGTACATTCACACTATCACTATATCCATCAAGCAACCCTAAAATCATAAAAATAGCATTTTTTTCACAGTCACAAAATAAAAAACTTGTAGTTTTTGAAAGTTAGGGGACAAAATAGACTAATAAACATAATATGTAAATATAACCGGATATAATTAAACCTATCTTTATTATTAAAATCATTGTCACAAAAGACGGAGGAAGATTAAGTTTGATTCTTTCAGTCACTGGAATATACAATGCCACCAATAGATTAATTTGAGATATATGCAGTAGATGTTGGACAATACGCATTTTTGGCTTTGTAGATAATGATTTTAGTATAAAAGCGTTAAAGTAGCAACAACTAGTACTAAAGCGGAGAAATACTTAAGTTTTAAATAAAGTGCGGGTTAGATCATTTTTTGAAAGAAATCTTTCTTTTGGAGATGTTTCGAAAATATTAAAAACGGAAACAATCCAGAGTATTGAAAAGTACACCTATCATATTCAGTGTTGTATAAAACGTCGATTTATAAACAATATTCTTATAATAAAGTCGAAATAAAATTTACAAGAAACACTTTTATACCTTAGAAATTTGTATCGCGAAAGAGTGAAATGGAATAAAAAAGCATTGCAAAAATGTTTTTTCTTGAGGGTGATGCACAGAGACCTTTGGAATAGAATTTCTGAGGTATAAAGTGTTTGTTGTAAATTTTATATCGACTTTATTAAAAAACTATCGTTTATAAGTCAACATTTTATACTGCACTAAATAAGAAAGATGTACATTCAATACTCTGGGTCGTCTTCGGTTTTAATACTTTGGAACCATCTCCAAAAGGAAGATTTCTTTCAAAAAAATCATCCAACTGAAACTTTATTTAAAACTCAAGTATTTCTTCGAGAATTTGATTTTCAAGATATACATTTTTGTTAATGTATATCTCAGCTCAATAAGTTGGCCTTAGTACTAGTTATTGCTACATTACCCATTTTATATTGTGTTCATTATATACAAAGACAACAATGCATATTGTCCAATATCTACTGCATATATGTCAAATTAGTCTATTCGTGTCATAGTTTATTTGTAGTCTACACAAGTGACGGAAAGAATCAAACTTAATCCTCAACCGTCTTTTGTGACAATGATTTTCATAATGAAGATAAGTTTAATTATATCCGTTTATATTTACATAATATATTCAAACTAAATAAGACAACATGCAAGCACAACTCGTTTCGTCGAAAGGTATCGACATATGATTATTAGTCTATTTTGTCCCCTAACTTTCAAAAACCATAAGTTTTTGAAACATCTATATTTTGTGATAGAAAAAAATTCTATTTTTACGACTTTTGAGTTGCTTGATTGGTGTAATGGTAGTCTGAATGTACTGATCCTCAATGTATTTGTTTCATTTGCCATTTAATACCGTTCATCTTGATATAAGGTTTTTTCTCTCATCGAGTGTGCCTTCCGAATTTTTAAAAGAATATCTTTGGTAAAAATAAAATAAAAATAGGTCTCACGTTGTAATATATATACATATATATATATATATATATATATATATATATATATATAAATATACATATTTATATATATTGTTGTTTACATTGTAAAGATAATAGTAATGAGAAACCGTGTACAAGTGATAAATATTTTGCACGACGGTTGTCCAAAAATCAACTTTCAAATTGGCACATTGATTTCTAGTAGAAACCTTATTATTTTTTTAAATGAAATTGAATTAAATTATATAAATAAAACGTCCCTACCAACGCTTTAAAAGAGAAAATAAAAGTAAATAAATTTTGGGATTTTCGTAAACGAGTGCACTGAAATATAAAAACCAATATATTGTCTATTAAATATCTTAAAATTAAATAACGTTCTATCGGGATGCATTAAGTATCCTAACACTTATGCATACCCACACAATAATACGGGGGTCCTGCAGATGTAGGCATTTGACAGTACCTAGTATTTTTATTAAATTATTTACAAATGTTAATTTTTCATCGCTAATAAATTACCTATTGTATTTTTGACATGCCTAAAACATGGTACATATTTCAAAAAATATTTTATCTAAGATAATGGCTGAAGGTTTCCTCTATGTCTTAAATTGTATTATACCAATTCTATATTTTCATGACTTTTGGCTAAGTAGTTTCAAACAGGGAAGATGTTCCATTTTTGCAGATTTTTATATAATCTAAATAACATTCACCTTAAAATATACAATTAGGATATAAAATGTAAAATTATGAAAAATGTCTTTTCCCCCTAACAAGGGCTTTCAAATAAAATTCCATACGATTTATAAATTTCAGAGATATCTTTTAAAGATTTTTATTTACACTTTATTTAATTCTAATATGGATATTTAAAAAAATAATCTATTGCAAAATATGCTAGATTTCAAGGTCCTCAACTGCATGGTTTCGGAGAAAATCAGCTATTAATATATATAAACTTAAATATGTTACCTACTATACATTTCATAAACGTAAAAGCATGGTGAACATTATAAAAAATATGATATCTAGATTCATTGCCGTAGTTTCCTCCTATCTTTGCATGGGCTACTATATTAAATAGGGTAGGGGACATATTCCTTTGCATATGTTTTAGTATATCTCTAAAGATATAAATTTAAAAAAAAAGTATTTTTGAGACATTTATAACTAGCCATTCCTCATCATACACATTATATGGAAGTAAAAAAAAATCAGCATTCGTTTGTGGGTTTAATATATTTTATTACAATTTTTAACCACTTTATTTTTCCTCATTTCATTACATCTTTCATATATAAATCAATTTTAATAAAATTAGTTTATTTCTTAGTAACTTCCATATTAGCAAGGAAACTTTAATCATAAGAAATCTTATTTTAATTGCAAATGATTTATTTTAAATTTAAGTTACTGCTTGTTGAATTAATTTTGAATTAGCCCAATAGCGTGGATGATTGTTCACATATTCCTTGATGAGTAATTTGGAAATTAGGCAGTACAACACTTGATTTCACCAAGCAAACTGAGTAAAAAGAAAGTGCGGTGATGGATTTATGGTTTTCATATCCCCATCACAACGGACTAAATATTTTAGCGCTCCCCCTTCATTAGACCCTTTTCAACAGACGAAAGTTTCCCATTCGATTTAAACTCACATGGTGAGTTCCAAATTCACAAAAATCTGTTTATAATTTTATATTTATGATCATTTTACACATTTTATATTTTATTTGGTACAAAACTTCTATTAACATATTTATACTACACTGATATTCTCTTCTAATTAGAGTAATTTTGATAGGTATAGCTTCCCAATATGAAATAAGCTGCAATAATTTTGTGTGCTTATCCAAAATTACAATTCCATCCCAAACCTACAAAGGTATTTACATTATTTCACTTCAGCTTATGTTTTACATGTACATTTTACATCTTACATTTTACGTTGAAGTCACCAGAAATCTTATTGTACGTTTATATCGATGTATTTCTGACTTGAGTGTTTCTGCCACGAGTTTGTGATTTTTATATATCAAGTATTGATTGCATTAAACAAGAGTTACGTAGTAGCTCTTATTTTATATCTACGTGACGATGTGTAAATATATGTATATAATCTTATCCGAGTTTATTTACTTGTTTATTTACTTTAAAGTATCTAATAGATACATATGGCGGACTTATTGCTACGAGAGCAAACTATTACAGCCAACCATAACACCCGTCAAGCCCCGCTCGACGAACGGTTAGGAATCGCACCCGGGCACAGGCAAGGCATACGGTGATCAACACAACACACTACAACAACGACGGTTAGTTTACTTCTATCCAAAATATTAAAATTTATTTAAATTTGTAGAAAACAATTTAAAATCTAAAATTACGTTTAATTTTAAATTTATGAGAAAATTTAAATAAATTAATAAAATTAACGACAAAGTATGCATCTTTCATTGACAGAATTAAATATTTTATCAAATGTTAATAGTGGTAGTAAAGTTTTATTGTAACACCAAAGCTACAGTTGTGCCTATAAAACATTGACGGATCAGTAGACAATTTTCTTCGTCATATAATAGTGCGTATGAGTGATGGGGATTACAGTTAACACCTCCTAATGTTTTAAGTTAGAAAAATTCATGGTGAATAATGCAATTAAAAGAAGACTCAATCATTGGATAAGGTTTAATACTGACAGAGTGTTGTCGTTAATCTAATATTTATTAAATTTAGTGAGACTGCTTAAGTATAAATAATTATGCTTAACTCTGACATTCCAATCTTTTAAGGATAAAAGTTTTGTTCTGGGTAAGGCTTTTGTGAATATATCTGCATATTAATTGTCTATACATACATGATTCAAGTCTATAAGGTTTTCATTAAAATTTTCATTACAAATATGTATTTAATATCTATATATGTGCATCTTCAGTTCGTCCGCGTACGGAAGCGATCGTTGACGTGATTAGGATAGCTCCTGTATAATTTAAAATATAAAAATTTCCAAGTGTTTCTTTGGAGTAGCAGTGTATGTTTTATTTGTACAAGTGATACTAAAACACATAGTGTAAAAGTGGTGTTAATCTTTCGTAATCTATATTAAAAATCAGTTACTAAATACTATAAATAAATTATTAAAGTTAGTTACTGTAACTCGATATTGATAAAAAAGTGGGT
Organism: Druceiella hillmani; assembly: GCA_039881145.1. Lineage (NCBI taxonomy): Eukaryota > Metazoa > Arthropoda > Insecta > Lepidoptera > Hepialidae > Druceiella > Druceiella hillmani. The sequence goes on from JAYKKI010000015.1 coordinate 39,792,634, forward strand.
GGTTTGTAATTTTAAATCGGTGCCCGGTACATAGACAAAACGTGTTTACGTGTTTACAAACTTTATTTGTTGACATTCGCACGTCGTGTACAAAACGATAACTATTTTTCGAGGCTTCTCGTAGCACGTTCGTGGTGCAGCGTGTATCGCTAGCGCCCGCGTCGCTGCGTCGTAAAGCGGGCGGCGTGAGCTCCCCGGGTTCGAGATCAGCTAGTAGCGCGCCTTGTTCTTTGTTTTGTATTTTATTGGTACGGAGTTAAGCAACACTACTGCCGACATCTAGTACTGAGAATTTGAAATCACACTTAATACGCGTTGAGTTGGAGCGCGTAGTCATCATGCTATGCAAGTGACATCGGGTAGCGTGTGAAAGAGCATGGATAACGAGAATTCAAGAGGACAATCACAGACAGTGATGACGAAATATTATCCTCCTACAGCTAATGAAGCCCAATTGCTTCAATCAAATAATATACTCTTCGCTGAAAATACGCGAAGGACACAAAATGAGGAACAACTTTATTCTGCTTGGTGCCAAGCCAGACAGAATGAAGATAATTTGAAAAAAATTATCTTTGATCTTCAGGAACAAGTCAAAGTAATGAAATTAGAAATCGAAAATTTAAAACTAAATCGAAATTTGAGCGAATTAAAGTCACAAGGAACAGCTGAGTTAACCGATAATGATCTGGCGGTCGACACAGAATGGATAAGAGTTAAAAATAACAAGAAAAAAAGAAAATTGGCTGACATTAAATCACCGAAACATGGCCAACAAATAATAAACAAAGTAAGTGATAATACCAAACCTGCTATGCAGTCACAACCAAATCAAATGCATAAACCACCGCCTATTATTTTAACCGGTGTTGAAAATATTAATGAATTAACTGCGTTAATAAACCAAACAATTGGTAGTGATCATTTTCAAACTAAATTAATGAACAATAACGTTAGTAAAATAAATGTTTCGAGTGATAATGCATACAGAGCTTTGACTAATGAATTGAAAAAACATGAAATTTCGTGGCATTCCTACGAAAACAAACAAGATAGGGATATCAGAGTAATGATCAAAAATATTCATCATTCTTTCAGTCCAACAGATATCATAAATAATCTAAAAGCTCAAGGTTTGGAAGCATTGAATGCTACAGGCAAATTGAAATGGAAAACAAAGGAACCATTAGATATGTTTATTGTTGCGTTTAAAAATAACACGGACATTAAAAAAATATACAGCATTAAAAAAGTTTGTAATGCGATCGTTACTGTCGAGCCAATTAAAAGCAATAAATTAATACCACAGTGTAAAACCTGCCAATCATTTGGTCATACCAAAAACTATTGCAACAAGGAACCTAGATGTGTTAAATGTGCTGGACATCATCTGACGACTAACTGTGATAAATCAAGTGATATGCAGCCAAAATGCTGTCACTGTGGGAAAAATCATACTGCCAACTATCGAGGATGTGAAGTGATTACAGAACTTCAAAAACTAAGAGATAGCAAAAATAAACCTAAAAAACAAGTAAATACTAATAAATTGATAAAAATGTCCACTCAGAATGAGACCACTCAGATTGAGGCCACAAAACCACAAAAACCCCAAATTTCCAGAAGAACATATAGCCAAGCTGTTTCTGATAATACCCGTGCAACTAAGCAAATGCCTAATAATGATAATATGTTATTAGCAATTATGCAGATGCTAAAAGATCAAAACCTGCGACTCAATAAAATTGAGAGCAAAATAAAAGTCTCTGGAAACTAACAATGACTTCCCTACGAATTATGGAATGGAATGCCAATGGATTGCTACAGCACCAACATGAGCTGCAAGCAATCCTATACACAGAAAACATTGACATATGTCTTATCTCAGAAACGCATTTTATTAGGGAGTCCTTTGTTAGATTCAAAAGCTACTCAACCTATTATTCAAATCATCCTGCTAACACGGCTCGCGGAGGTAGTGCTGTTATTATTAAAAACTGCATCAAACACTTTGAAGAAGAAAAATATGTGACTTGCGATATCCAAGCTACAATTGTAACGGTTGAGACAACTAAACAAAAACTCAGGGTAAGTGCAATATATTGCCCACCTAGATATAATATTTATGCAGATGAATATATCACACTTTTTAAAAAATTAAATTGTCGCTTCATCATTGGAGGTGATTTCAATGCTAAACACACCCACTGGGGCTCAAGATTAATAAATACTAAGGGGCGAGAATTATACAGGGCTGCTGTAAGTTATGGATGCGAATTCATGTCAAGTGGTAAACCAACATATTGGCCTACAGACCCTAATAAAACTCCAGACCTAATAGACTTTTTTGTTGTCAAAAATTTATCAGCAAATTATATTAAAATTGAAGAAGGACTTGACTTGAACTCTGATCATTCTCCAATTTACCTAACGGTTAGTGACAAAATCATTTTGAAAGAACAAACATTAACTCTTAGTAACAAAAAAACAGATTGGATTTATTTTAATTACTTATTAGAAAATGATATCAATTTGATGGTGCCGATAAAGACTGTTGATCAATTGGAAAAAGAATTAAATGCTTTTACCGCAGATATTCAGGGAGCTGCCTGGAATAGTACGCCGGTTATTAAAAGAAAATTAAAAGGTCTTAATTATCCAAAAGAAATTAGAGTCCTAATATCAGAAAAAAGAAAACTTAGAAGAAAGTGGCATCAATCAAGAAGCCCATATGATAAAACTCTACTTAACAGAGCTACTAGACAACTAACTACAGAAATAAAAAACATTAAACAATTATCAATCAAAAAATTTCTCACAGAACTTACTGCAGATAGCAAAACTGAATACTCACTATGGAAAGCTACAAAATATCTCAAACGACCGTTAGCTCAAGTACCCCCTATAAAAAAGACTGATGGAAAATGGGCTCGTAAAAATTCAGAAAAAGCAGATGTGTTTGCTCAACACCTTGAAGCAAGATTCTATCCAAACGAGGGACATGATGATCTACCACATGTTCATCCCAATGCTTATCCTGTCAGAATTCCATTAGTTACGCCTAAGGAAATTGCTGATGAAATTAAAAACAACCTCAATGTGAAGAAAGCACCTGGATTTGATCTAATTACAGGTGACATACTTAAAAGACTTCAAAGAAAAGCTCTGGTTAAATTAACTACTCTGATCAATGCCTGTATTCGACTAAACTATGTCCCATATGCGTGGAAAACAGCTGAAGTTATTATGATACCAAAACCTGGAAAAAATCTAAGTGAAGTTGAATCATATCGACCCATCTCACTTTTACCAATCATGTCAAAGCTATTTGAGAAACTAATTTTAAAGCGCCTCAAACCTGTTCTTGATCAAAGAAAGCTGATACCACCACATCAATTTGGTTTCAGAAACAACCACTCGACAATCGATCAAGTACATCGTATTACTGATGTTATTGAAAAAGCGCTAGAAAACAAAAATGTATGTTCTGCTATCTTCTTGGATGTAGCACAGGCATTTGATAGAGTTTGGCACGAAGGTCTCCTACACAAATTAAAATTACTTCTTCCCGATCACTTCTACCAACTCTTAAAATCCTATCTGTCTAATCGACACTTTCGGGTTAAATACGAAGACTCGTATTCAGACTTGAAGCTGATTAAGGCTGGGGTCCCTCAAGGTAGTGTTCTAGGCCCAGTTTTGTATTTGCTATACATTAATGATATTCCAACAACTTTATATAGTACAACAGCTACATTTGCAGATGATACGGCAATAATGGTAGTGGGGGAGACTGTGGAAGTTTCAACTAGAAAAGTGCAATCTGCTCTCAACAAAGTAGCCATCTGGACAAAAAAATGGCGCATTAAATTAAACGAATCCAAATCAACACATATCAATTTTACAAATAAAAAGATATCACCACATCCAGTCTTCATTAATGGCACTCAATTACCATATGCAAACACAGCTAAATATCTTGGTATGACTCTCGACGCCAAGCTTCGGTGGAAAGAACATATTAAGAAGAAACGCGACGAACTTAATATCAAGTTCAGAAAAATGTATTGGTTGCTTGGTCGTAATTCTGAGCTTTCAACATACAACAAGCTTATTTTGTATAAGCAAGTCCTACGCCCAATTTGGAGTTATGGGATACAGCTGTGGGGCTGCGCCAGTAAGTCTAATATCCAAGTGATACAAAGATTCCAAAACAAAGTGCTTAAGTGTGTAGTTAACGCGCCTTGGTATGTCCGTAACTGTGATCTCCATCGCGATCTTGAGATTGAGATGGTAGACGATACTATTAGTAAATTTGCTAGTTCTCACCAAAAGAGACTTCAAAACCACATGAATCCAGAAGTGTCCAGACTCTCAAATGTGCAAAATACTATTAGAAGACTCAAAAGAATAAAACCTTTTGAGCTTGTTAGACATTAGAACACTAAGTGATTCAAAGGAAAATCTTAGTTTAGTCAGCATATAGTACATTAGTTTAGAAACAAATTAATCGTTAGTTATATAACTAGTTTTAATAAAAATTGTAATAATAAAAAAAAAAAAAAAAAAAAAATCTTTTGTGAAACTGGCTGCTTTTCACCACATTTTTAGTACTTTTGGTAGCAATATTTAAATACAGCGCGTTTTGATTTAAGTAATGTAATAATGTTGGAACTTGCCCTTTTGTTTCTTGGTCTAAAGGTAATGTTGAAAGATATAGGACTCTTTATTCTTATATTTGGTGAATATATGTTCTAACATAAAGAGGACTTACCAAACTTGTAGTCTATAGCTGTCTTTGCTAACTCTATTTTCTTTCAGCAACCTTCCGAAGCGCAAGACGTACCTAACTCATATTTTGACAACATGAAATTTACTAGAAGTTAAAACACTATTGTGTTTCGGGAGCCTTCCGAAGCGCGAGATGTACCTAACTTATATTTTGACTAAATGAGATTCAGTGGAAGTTAAAACTCGATTGTGTATCGGGTGCCATTTGAAGCGCAAGATGTACTTGACTCTTATTTTAACTCCGTGAGATTCACTGGAACTTATAGCTGTAACGTGCTTCGGGCGCCTTCCAAACCACTTCGATTCATTGGAACTTGATTTCTCTTGGCGATCGGTTTAAAAAACCTCGCATCTCCATTCTCTATAATTTCTTTTGGGTTGGGTATCATAAAACGATATCCTTTTATGTTTTCAAAATATCCAATAAATATTATCTTCTTTCCTCTGGAATTCTAATTTCTTCCCATTACTTTTTAGAAGTAAATCAACGTTTCATACCCCGATATACGCAGATGACTGATATCTGGTTTCTTTGCTGGCCACACCTCTTCTGGAATTCTAAATTCCAGTGTTTGTATTTGAGCTGTATTAGTGAGATAGGGGGTCGTGTACACAGCTCTATACTGATTCGGGAGATTGACGTTGAATAATAAACATTTTGACTTTTAACCAGTATTTGGTTCATTCGTTTGGCTATTCCATTTTGTTCGGATGCCTATGAGGTAGTCTTTTGGTGTGTAATATCAGCATTCTTTATGAATTAAGAGAATTCTTTACTTATGTATTAGTGCTTGCAGCCTAAGAAGTGATTGGGCGATTCATTTGAATCTCAAAATGATTTTTAAATTCTTTGATTATTTTTACTATGACTTTTTTTGCAGGAAGTAAGTAAAAAAATGTTTGAACAGTTATCTATGAATATCAAAATATGTATTGCTCGAGCAATGTAATGTTCCCATCGGACCACAAATATCTATGTGCACCAAGTCCAGAAGTTTTGAGGCTTTTGAAATGTTACGGTGACATCGCGTTAGTTTGTCGTATGTTTAGGACCATACGTGTTTATATATATATATATATATATATATATATATATATATATAATTAGTTAATTGATGGATCATATCACCAGCGTGCAAATATCCTTCTTGGATTTGCGCGATGTTAATGTTATCCACCATTTTAACGAGATCGTTGATATTTGGATGATCCAGATGCTGGTGCCACAGAAAAATATCCGATTTATCAACATTAAGTTAAATGTTAAATATGTTGCTAAATCTAATACATATAACACATAATTAACTATAATTTGATTATATTGATCTTTATCATCACACATATCAAGGCTCACTTGACCAGAGCCCTTTGCTTAAATGGGTTGTAATCTGCCACTTTTATCATCTTAGAGTTTCAATGGCTATTCGCACCCGCGTGGAAAAGATAATCCTGCTCTGTTATATGCATTGACACACCCAAATTTATGCACCATGCGTCGGTATCATTGTTTGAGGCATTAAAAAGAGTAGCGTAATTTACATTCTCGTTGTTTAATATTTCCTTTTGCATTTTCTCAGAACTGCATTATGTTTTCTTATGACTGAATTTATTAAGTTAAAGCACCTGGATCTTTTCGGAAAATTATTTTTGTGTCTTTCTCTTTGAAATTTCCGTTTGTCGCGAACGACTATGTTTCACTGTAAGTTGTTCTTATATCTTGTAAAATTGTTACTTTGACCGAACCAGAGCTTATTTTTATACTCTAGCTTTCAGTCGCTATGGTCATTGAATTTTATGACTTGAGAATAACATTGTTTCAAGCCCCTGGTCATCTACTGCAGTTGCGATACTTCGGAATTAATTTGCCCGTGTAATTATTTTGTAGCCGTGGTCTTTGATATTTTGACTTACCACAAGCGTTGTCTCATACGGATCTCTAAGCAGACCCACGCTACGTGATGACCCGGCATTGTCAAAAGCACGTGTCAAATTATTTCAGACTTCTTGTGTTCTCAGATGTTCATCTTATAAAGGGATATGTCGATTTACAAAATGATTTTTGTTCTCGCCTTCAAATAAATTTCTAAACAATCGTTTCATTAGTTTCGACGCAGTTTCAAAATTTTTTATGTCGAAAGTACGTTTTTACGGTAAAACTCTACATGGAATAAGTATTACGACTAATTAACATTTCGAATAATGTTAGTAAATTATTTGAAGAGACTTTTATCTTGTTTTACTGTTGGTAATGGTAGGTTCGTAGGTTATATTGTTTGATAGCTTCCTTGATTCTTAAATGATGAACTAGTTCAATGTTAAGACTACTCTGTCCTTAACCTGTTGAATTAGTGCTAAGTTGGTAGAACCGCGTGGATGACTATTAAGATATTCCTTGATAAGGTATCCGGATAAATAACCAGTACAACTCTTGACATCACGGAGTAGCATAAGTAAAAGAGGAAGTGCGATGCCGTCATCGTATCGATTTATATACCTCCACCATAGATTACACACATGTGCAATGAATATTTCTGAATATTAATTATTGAAATTTATGTGGGTTAATGTGATTTATTATTAAATCAAATATCAACTCTATCTTAAACGACTTCCCGCAATAATTATACAAACACTTTTAGAAATTTTGGTAAATATGGACTAACAAGCTTCTCCTCTTCCTTTTCTTTTTTTTGTACTTCTTGGGTCTTTATGCTGCTCCATAATTTGTTGCTCACCCTCTGTAAAATATCTCACTTAATTCCATTTTCCTGGTTTTGCTATTTTTATTGTCTTAATTTACTTATCAGTTTTAAGTCTTTTTTTAAATTTTATCTATTAGTATGACTTTAATAACTTCCTATTTTTTGAGCTATTTTCAGCTACTTTACTTGTTTTTGTTAAGTGTCTATATTTTTAAAAACTGGGTTAACGCAATATTAAACATTACGTAATTCTTTTTAATATGCACATTTTGCTTGGAAATAACATTGGAAGTTTTTAGAATATTAAAAATAGAATCAAGTAGCAAGTTTGTAATATATTTATTATTTTTATTTTCAGAATAGCCTTTGTAGCTTTTTAAGCACAGTTTTTTTGCCAAATTTACTAAAAAACGAATCGACCCATTATTTCTCGGATGTCTCCTCCATGGTCTTTTCGAAAGCCATTCAACGCTTATTCGGCATTCCAGAACCGTATTCCTCATAGTTGATCTCTCTTCTTGGAAATACCTATAATTTCTACACCTGATATTAACAAATATTCTGTCGTTCTTCATTCTTCTTCTGAAATTATTATCGGAAGGGTGTTGCCTACGAATTTTTTCCGAAACAAAAGGTTAAAATTTACTATTATATCAGTCTGTGATACCATTGTTGTTAATGCTATCTATTGTTTTCTTCACAGGAGTGTTGCATAATAATCCGTCCGTCCGAATAGCGAATGTTTTTCAGGATACGCCCTTTCTTTACCTTAGTGTAAAATTCACAAATGCGTTTCTTTACGTTTGTTTTTAAAAATTCAATTGTATTATTTACATCAAAATTCCATGCTAGTAGCATTCCACCCTATTGTAACTTAATACAGTTAATTTAAACGAACTTCGATGAAACAGGGGAATCAATATCGTCGAGTCAAAAGCGAGTTCTACCTCCCCTTATATCTAAAATCAATATGTAAAACAATATTTTTAAATTTTATAATATCATGACACACGTAATATTTGAGAAAGAAGAAGAAAAAAGAAAAGAAAATTTGTGACAAAAATACTCCTTAATTTTTTTTCGAGTCTTTATTATGGTGAATGTAACATAATAAAGAAAATATCAGTATAATAGGTCTTTTTTTCGCGAAATAACATAGGAGATGATTAAAATCTGAATAAGGTTTTCGGTGGATCGCTTCGCATATCGTTTGATAATACCACGCGGCGCACGTGGTATTATCAAACGATATGCGTAGTGATCCATTGGATTTGCCTGCACTGCAGGACTGACCTTTTTAGCAATGTATCTCAATAACGGGAAAAAATCATTCATTCTGAATGCTTTCTTTAGTATTCAGGAATTTATAGTTTAATAACAACTATTATATACGCATAGAACACATTCGCGGTGAAATTGCACTTAAATGAAATCTGGGTAATCAATTTTATTAAGGTTGATCTTTATTTTCAATATCATATACATTTGCAATTATTGAATATATTTGGCGTTAATTTTGTAGAAATTCATTATTCACAATTAAATGAAACTACGTGCTGTAATATTATTTTTAATTTCTTTACTACCTAGGTTTCATTGTATTACAACATCTTCAGGTGGGCTATTAGCAAAAATCTTTGTATAATTTCCTGATTTTGAATAGTCGGTTTTATAAGAATATCATTAAATAATCTGAAAGATATCATTGATATTTCTAATTTATATGTATGGTATATATAATAAATTTTAAAAAATCATGTTTTATTTACTAGAACTAATCTCATCCATAAAAAGTCGTCAAAGGAATGTACAAAATCACGCGCGTCACTTGTGTAATTTATCATATTAATGTTCTTTACGTATGCCACATACTAAACTTTTGACAAGGGCTTAACTCGAATATATTAAACGGAACTGGTCATGCAATTTATTCTATATTTTGGTGCTTTATTATTTTTATAGTTAAAAGTTCTAAGAATTGCTGTATTTGATATAAAAAATAGACTGTTCAATTGGATGTTGAAGGTCTCTTTGACAGAAAATCTATGTTCAAGAGGTAAATAATCTACATAGTCTTTCAGCCGGCGCCTTAGATTGGTGAGACTTTTCATTTTATTTGCAACAAGGATATCATTTTGTAAAGATGGTAGGTATAAACCAAATTATATTTAAGAAAAAAAGCTAAATAAATATTACGTAATTTTATTTTATCTTTATATCGGCAAAATCAAATATTTCATTTTGACTTGATAAAAATGACTTATATAGAAATATACAGAAATAATAATAAAACCCAGTTCGTCTCCAACAGTACTTATTCAATATAAAGTTCTTCTTCTTTATGACTCCTTACATTAATTCTCCTTAGACAAGAACTTTATAAATTTCTATCATTTATTTCATTAAAATCTTCTGAGTTTTTCAAATTTTCTATCTTTTTGTTCCATTGTATCCATAATTTTAGTCAAATAAATGCGATAGATATTATTATAATTTCTAAGCCACCTCAGCTAATTTTTCACTTTCATTTTAATTACACTTTTCTGTTCAAGTATGTGACGGTTATTGTTATTAATATGACAATTATGTTGTTTTGTCTCTTTTAAAATATTTTATTATTCTTCTTTTGTAAAAGAGCGCCTTCATTCTATATTATATATATGAAAAGAAATAGGTGTTAAAGAAAATTAATTGAAATGAGAGAATCTAACCTACAATTACCTTAAAAAATTAATTTATCTGTACTTAATTATTTATTGTAGCTAAATTTATTTTAAATAACTATTTATCCTAGAAGTTAAAAGCTGAAAAAAAAATTGCTTTGAAATGAAAATGGGCGTATTGTTTTTAAAGTGACGCAGATAATACATCTGCCATGTCAATAAGAAAGCATCGATTGCCAAATTTGATTATTCTGTGTTAAATTAATTTAGTACTGTTAATGAAGAATATTGTGGGTATACAGTAGCCACAATAAAAATGATATATTGAAAGCAGTTTTTTTATTGAAACTGAACTAAATTTGAATTTAGGGAGATTTATGTAATTTTAAATATTATAGGATTTTTGCAGAGAATTGTTGATACATTTGTATATTCGTAATTGTATTTGATTTCTTTAAATATTCTCTGATACTACCATCCGATTATGTACCATCATTCATTGTTATTTCAGTACGTGTAGAATTAACTATATTTATTCATACTATGCTCGTATAAAAAAAATTCGTGTCGTTCAAAGTATTTTTCTTATTATCATAATTATTTTCATCGATCAAATGTATTAATATTGTTTGCTAAACAGTGAAAATGAGAGAATTCTTGTGATTAATTTATTATAATTTAATACCGTTGATTATGTAACGTCGGTTTTAATTATTTAAAAAAAGGATGCATTTTTTGGAATAAATGCAACAGTAACAACGGAAACATCCAACGGTGTCAATAGGACCCTTTATTCTCGCTCAGCTCTCTTTCCATCGATCTGTTTTTCATGGCAGATATGAAGACAGAATTTTTTCATTGTACTTTTTACTATTTTATTAAATTACGGAGCCCCGGGATAAAATTATAACCAAAATGTTGGGCTTAAAGGGTACAAACCTATCCGTGGATATTTGACCTAACTTGGGCAGAACACCTCGGCAGCGCGTGGACGAATTTTTGTTTTTTTTATCTTTTTCAACTAATAATAGGTAAGGGATGTTAAAAATTAATTAAAAATGTAAAATACATTTAATAAAATAATTATACATGAAGTAATTATAATTCACAAAAAATTATTTAAATTTGACAGGGCGAGGAGAAAACAACATATGAACGAAAAAAAAATAGTGCCGGTGATGATTATTTCAGATGACTTTTTAAGGTATATTTGAATGGCAAATTACTGATGTTAAGTTCCAATGAATTTTACAATATAGCTTCATAAGTTTTAATAAGAGCATAAAAACATATATAAATTTGTTATCAAATATAATAAATTTATGTTTAATTTATCAAAACCATTATGCAAGGAGCCTAAATGAAATCGGTACAAAATGTTCGATATTTTTTAAATGTTGATCTATACTGTCTGAAAACTAGCAAAAATATATGAAACGTATACGATGGAAAATAACAGCTATCAGCTTTCTATAAATACCCTAATCTCTGGATCGGTACGCATAAGGAAATGACTCCAAGCTGAATAACTGCGACATGCTTTGTCTTACAGTTCCATTATCCATTGGATAAACACACTATGTGAATATTAAATCTCTTGAGGAGCGTGATCACGAGATTTAGTTTAATTTGTGGTTGGTTAGATAAATAACCAACTGTGACAACTGTGTGTCGGTTGCTTAAAAGTAAATCATTGTTAACAGTTCTGTTTGTTTTTCTTTACTTCATATAATTTTATTTAAGAGTGTACTTCCCAAAAAGAAACAAAAATACATTATTTGGATTAATTAATTTCACTTACATTCAACGGAATAGTAATATTAGTCTATGGCAATTAAAATAAATCATTAATACAAATGTTTTTGTTTACGTGTAAAATAATTAATTTCAATAGTAAATAACTGCAAAAATTAAAATAACATTTAGACTCAATTTATTGGGATACCGAGTGTCGTATGAAAACTCCCTCCATGGCATGCAATTTTTTTCTCATCTCCGCGATTCTAGTCCACATGAAACTTGTGACATACGTCAAATAGACAAATTACTTTTCTCCGTGTAAAAATATCTTCCACAGGCGTAAAATTATAGAGAATTTTGAAAAACTTATGAGATTTAGAACAATTGTTATAGTTTTCCGGAAAATTATACATGAACTAGAAGTTCATGTATAAATTTCCAGCTCGTTACACTGCTTTTACATAATTTTGACTATATCAGTTTCAGAGTTTATTTTGCGATATTCATAAAAAATAAACCCGCGTATGCTGCTTGTTATTTTCTTATCATGTATTTTTTCATTTAATATACAGACATTAAAAAGGGAATATTTAATTAACAATTTTGTTTCAATCTCTATATGGATTCATATTGCTAAAAGTAAATTCATATTAAAATTCCGATATTCAGCTAATCCATCATAACCGTATTTCATATCCTTCAAAAATATAAAATCAGTACTGTATTGATATTAATCAAGTAAAGTAAAATTTGTAATAATTTCCTGAGACTATCGCGATAAATGCTTTTTGCATTTGATGTAAAACACGAAGTATTTAAACCGATCTTACAAAAGAGGGCACAACAGCACCTTTCGATACAACTAACGAAAGAGAACGATACTTTAGATAGTTCTTTCGAAGTTAATAATAGTAAAAGATTCTTTGTTCAGTTTTTTATTATGGATTTGATTAATATATGGGGTTTGTCTTCCTGAAGTTACTGTTTCTTGTAATGAAATATAAAATGTTTTGTTTTTTAAAATGTTAAATACTAATCGGTCTTAAAAAGATCGTCAACACAAGGCTTTATACAACAAAAACACAGATTTAGTTAAATTGTAAAACTTGGCCAGGATTGCGGTTTTTTCTTTAATTAGTCATTAATAGTGATTTATAAAGGAATATGCAGATGAATATGTTTAAAATATATTACAATTTTCAATATTAATTACTTTTAATGGTTTTTTTATTGGGATTTTGCTTTATTAAATCATAATTAGTTGGCACCTTTTTAAGGAAAAAAATGAGGCTTCATATAATATTGTCTTCCATTCACAGTCGATTTCAAGGATAAATATAAGAGTGGAAATTTTTTATACTTATATGACGAAATCATATTCTAAAACAAATGCAAGATTACATAATGGGAAATATTCCATAATTCAATTATCTTTTAAGAAAGAATACGCGTCCTTACAAAGAAACACATAACTTGGCTTGAGTATCGCAGTCATCCAACGATGCAAAATCGTCAAGAAAGTTAAGCTTAAATCTAAGTTGAAATAGTTTAAAGCAAGCAGCAAGCGAAGAAATTAAACAAAATAACGTGGTTTTAACTACTTAAATATTATGCAAAACACTCGTATAAATGTCCTTCAGTATATTAACCAAGATTAATGGTTTGCACTCTCTTATCATATTACTGTGTCTTTTGATATGTATTTTTCTAAGGTAAGAAGTATAGACTATAACACCGTTCAAAAATAATAGCGTATTCCAAAATGTTTAGGCTGGCAAGATATCACATTTCTTTTGGAGATAATACACAGAACTGTTATCACGAAATCAAATTCTAGAAAAATTGCAACATTACACCATAAAAAGGAAATGTTTACCAAAAGATTTTATTTTGGTCGTCGCGTGACACAAAATATTTCTATTAAGTTAAATATTCAGTATGTTATAATGATACGTATATTGTAATTTTAAAAAAGAACGCCATTTATACGTTTTAAAAAAGAACGCCATTTATAATTGTATGTAAAATACTTTATTTTGAATAATACTTAAAAAGTAACAAAATAACCAAAGTATGAAATGACTATTTATTTCATCTCCTAGCAATATATTTCCATATTTTATCCTTATTTATGTTATTTTTTTGCACTTATGAATAATGCTAATTAAATACATTATCTAAATAAAACGCTCATAAATTTTTCTTCTTCCTTTTTGATAAAATACATTTTTAAACAATGATATACGGATGATCCGGACGAACTGCGCGTATGATCCCATACCATTAGTGTCAATTGTCCGTAGGGCGAAGCTGGTTATATCGCACGACATCTTTCGCTGCGCTCAGATATATAAATTCATAGAATTGACATGTCGTGACCGGATATCAATAATTATCTTTACCATAGGACGTAATCGCTGGTTATGGAATTGGGCCTTCAGAGAGAATTAAATGGTTAAATGTTGAGAGAAAATCTATTCTTTAAACTTGTAAATAATTCAAGATAGATTTCTGGGCTGGATTTATTAAATGGCTTAGTTAAAAACATGTTGTTTTTGAAAATATCAAGGAATGCGATAATAAAGTATGGTTTCAAACCAGTTGAAAGTATTGAAAAAATATGGTAAATTCAGTTTTCCTTTTTTGAATTTATATTTTTTTTACAAAATAATGATTGAAGTGAAACACTAAAACAAATAAGTGAAATGTTACAAGTCGTCTTTGATATTCTAAAGAATCTAAAAATAACTCAATTTTATAATACCAGAAGCAAAATATATTGTTATGTAATTTTCTTTCACCCAAAGTAATGTCTTATAAGTTGATAAACAAAATAATTAGGAGTTCCCAATTAAAGTAAAAGAATTGCGATTCTGATTTATTTCCACAGATACATCGAAATAAGTAGTAGTTGATATGAAAACAAGTTGTTTAATGATTTATTTTCTTTACTGAAAAAAACTTTTGTTAGAACTTAGCCGTTATTTCGTTTAAAATGATTGAAACACCCAGGTGTCAGAAGTCATCACGTCACAATTGACCGCTGCCAAAATACTCACGCACATAAAGGTTAACGTCCTTTATGTGCGTGACTTAAAGGTTAACGTAACTAAATAAACGACTAATCTAAACGACATCTTAAATTTCTTTAATTAGTTTAAAAATAATTATTGTATGTATAAAATAAATTTCATCGTCTCACTCGGAACTTTGAACATAGTATTCTAATAAATTCTGAAAAGAGAATTTACGTGGAGGAAAAATATCTCTGGAAAAAATTTATCAAACGTATTTCAGTAGTTTTGTGGAATATATTTTTTTGTATATATTTATATTTATTTTCCCACAGAAATGAATCCTGCGTATCGTATATAATATTTGTTTCGTAGTTAAATTTGACATTTAATTTCCTGGATTAAAAATTAATTTAACAAGTGTCATTTATGAAATGTTTCCTTACATTTAAAAAAAAAAATCCATATGATTTATTTCGACCAGATTTTTATTATTCGCTTATTGAATTAAAAACCTTAATAGATGATTGTGCCTTAATTTACCTGCATAAAGATAGGTAATTGTTTTCCTCTCGCGGGTTAACTCCCATTTGATTTGTGGTAAACATAAATTTATTTGTATTTTGTTTGTCTATAAAGTACAATTTTTGATTTCACACAAAATGTTATGATAATATTTGAATTAACATTACAAGAAAGATAAATTTTCCATTTGGGAAACTTATTTGAGGACTAAACTCTGAGAAATTTATTGTCATACTCAGATTATCGGATTACTACATATTGATATATGTAAATGCTTTACAATTAAAATTTTAATTTATTTTGAACGAAATATATAAGAAATGCCAGGCAATAATTAACATCCATAAAGTCTCGACCTTTTCATCGGTTCACGAATGTAGCTTACATTTTTAAGGACAAGACAAATTGCAACTAAACAAAATTCATCATAATTTCATTAAAAAATGTATTTAATAAGAATAAGTGGAAACTCTGAAACTAAACTATCGTAATATCGTAAATATATTTTTAAAAATATGTTTTAGATACTGTTTTGCATGTTCGGTTAAAAACCTATTCAATATGATTATTTTTTTCTGACGCTTAATATTCAATATGAGTGTTCAGTACTGAATTTTACTCGCATAAACTTAAGGTGTAATTTATGCAATTGCGTCCCATGTAGTTTCATCTTAATCAAGGTTGAAAAAGAAAGGGCATAATGGATTGAAAACTCTTAGAGATTTAATGCAATTTAGTAAAAGCAACATGAAAAAATAAAGCGCCTTGGAATTTCTTTTCGTTTATCATATGTAATATACTCAATTAAATAAAACTACGTGATGTACTATTATTTCTACTTTCTTTAAGTTGTTTACCACGACCTTGGTTTCGTTGAATTATAACATCTTCAGGTCAGGATTTTAATTTTTTTTAAATTTTAATAAATAGGTAAACTAGGTTTTTTTCAGTGGGATGGTTAAAGCTCTGTGAATAATCGAATGGGAGACTGCTAACTTATGGGACCAAGGGTGTTGTGAATGGCCATTAATTATGGAGTCGGCAAATGTATATTTTCTAAATATACTAAATTTATGTTTATTGTTTTTGCATTCTAATGTGATATATAAAACATTTAGTTTATTATTGGATTCTACTTCTAAAGTGTATTTTATATTCTCGTGTAGGGAGTTGGCAAACTTAACAAACTGGTCTAACTGCCGCTGTGTACCTTTCCAAAAGATAGGGATGTCGTCTACGTATCTATAATAGTATACTACAATGGTCGCTAATGTACTATTTAAGAGGTTGGTTTTTATATTGTTCATACATAATTTGGCTAACAGAGGCTGGTTTCTAGATTGTTCGAAGAAACCGAGAAAGAGGATGATCGAGAAAACTCCCTTGATTTCTTTAATAAAATCCAAAATATACACCTAACATGCAATTGTAAATTAGTATCACTCGACGCAGTAAACTTATTTTCTAGTATACCACCAAAAGATTGCCTAAATATTATTTCAGATATCTCAGAAAAGAAACGGTTAAAGCCCATTGAAGCATCGGAAATTATAGACCTGTTTAAATTATGCATGGAACAAAACTATTCGATAATAAATTTTTTCAACAAGTCAATAGCCTTGCAATGAGCTCCCCCCTCAATCCTCTGTTAGCTGAGTTTTATAAATGTTATAATAAAATGAAACTTATGTCGTGGTAAAGAACTTAGTGGATAATGTATTTCTACAAAATTAACGCTAAATATATTCAATGTGTAATATTTTAAACTGATGAAATATGCCTTTTTACAATATGTCACACAATTTCTTATATTTATCTACTATATTTTTTTCATTTTGATGTCAATTTTAAAATATACATTTATTAAAACCTAACTTGCATTTGATCAGCTTTTACTATGAACACAAAGTGGTTTGGCTATGAACATAAAGTTTATAGCTTATTTAATTAAAGTAAATGTAATAATATCGACCCAGTGTTTACATCATATTTCCAATTTATGTAAACTAAAAACAATAATATCGCAATACAACGTGAACAATTTTGTCCTAAAATAATATTTCAATTAAGCAAAATAAATTTATGTAGCTTTAAAACGAAATAGCTGAAATGCTACTCTAAGAACATAAAAATAGTATAGTCCTAAGTTATAAACAAATCAAAACAGGTTCAAATGACCAAAATAATGGTGCGATTATCAATTGTATAGAATGTATCTGAATATTAATAATTCTCTCACGATCTATTGTAACCACCATCTATCAAGATAATTGACATTCACTGATCTGGAAACTCTGATGTGAAAGAATCCTTCAAGCGAAGAACTGGGAACCTTCAACACCTGGTGAATCTTGGTCTTTAGAGATAGGGTATCTCGGAAAATAGATACTGCCACTCGAAGAAGAATCCTTTCCAGAAGATTCAATTAGGTTCCACTTTATTTTAGCTCCAATCAACCAATTCAGATTTCATTCCCCCGATGAAAGTAATTCAAGTTATCAATTTATGTATTGTTTCTGCATTTGAATTAAAATGTGAAATATATATTTTATCGTATCTAAACACAGAACAACGAAAGTTTAGATTTATTATTATTATTTTTCTGTCGTAATTTTTCATCGAAAGATGTTTTCACCAAGGATTTATAACTAGTTCACATACGTTACGAGAACTCACAGAAAATTAGCCCAGTAATAATATACAGTTATTACCATGCTAACAAGAGAGTTTATAGAAGACTCGTCTCAGCTAGAATTTGCAATTAATATCCTTGCTTTACAACAATTTACAGAAAACTGAATATAAAAAAATTATATAAAATTAAATATTTATAAAATTCTATCTGAAAAATTTCTTTTGATGGTATATTGTAAAATACTTCGGAAATCATGAAAAAAAACGACGGCTTAATAACAAATTCATCTCACAATTTTTAAATAAAATAAAATAGAATAGAAACATTTTCTTTCAGGAATACTCTACAAACATTACAAAATTCCCTTTATATTTTTAAAACTACAGTTCAAACATTAACATATTAAGTACAGAATCCCATATTCTCCAGTAAAAAAAAAAAAAATTAAATGAAAAATAAAATACGCGCCATCTTTTGTCATGTATAGACATTATATTAAGCGCTTTTAAAAGATATCTCTTGAAAATGACTGAATGACTGAACAGCAAAGTCTACTTACAAAAGTCAACAGAATTACACAGAAGACGATAAATTTAGATTTATTTTAAAATCGATAATTATTCCGAGTAATAAACTAATCATTTAAAAATAATATATGTACATACATATATATATATATATATATATATATATATATATATATATATATATATATATATATACACATATACATAAATATATTATTCCAACCTTCTTGAAAAGTATCATAAGGCTACTTTTTTCTTGACCTCGCATACATATACTCTATAGGATTTAGATCTAGACTATTTGCAGTGGAGAAATATTTGACTGACTGAGCTCTACGTTTATATGGCTCGTTATCCTGTTAAATTGTAAATGGAAAAGTTTCTTCAGCATGAGGCAACATGTAATATTTCTATTAGTGATTATTAAGGCCGACTTCAATTTTTTTACAGCTTGAATATTTTATATTGCGGGCTCCATGTTTCACTTGATTTTTGTAAAATTTTAGATTTATCTCTGCTTTAAAGACATCACACGTACAATCTGAATTCTTATGATATCTCGGTTTAAGTTATTGGTTTAGATGAAAGTTGGAAACATGTGTTGATAAATAAAATTGGAAACATGCGTTGAGAAATAGGTCCAATGCTCATATTTCCTAGCAAACGACTACCGTACCAGTCAGTGTTGTCTTTTCAGTTGTGGAAACTTTTGAACAATTTTACCTCTACTTTGAGTAATTTAATATTAAAAAAGCACACTGAAAATATTTTATCTATAGTAATAAATAAGGGATGTTTCAAAAGAAAAACACACCTTCCTATTATTAATTAGCCCAAGTGGGATTAGCCCAAATGTTTGCATCATCATAATCGAATTCGCATCTCCGTCTATTTGGAAAAAAAAAATCAGCCGCAACAATATATAAACTAGTAGATTTTAATTAAAACACTCGAGGTCATAAAAGTTTTTTCCAACAAACATTATTTAGTGATCTTAATATACAAAACTCGGAAGCTGCCATGTTTATTGAATAAAGGGTGTGAAATTATTTTCTATCCAAAACTCACCATAGAGAAATAATATCTTGCAATAAATTAAGAAATAAAATAAGAAGCTACTCTCACATATACTCTGCCAGCGGCTTCTGCTACGGAGTAATCAGATAAAAAATTATAAAATAAATTTCATGTGCATCACATGAATATTTATATCGCCTACATTTTCTTGATATTGCCTTCTTAGTAATCAAATTATAAATAACAAAGAAATTGCGTTGCACTCTTAATATATACTTGACCGAAGAAATTCTAGACATTTTTGTAAAAACGCTTGTTACTTATTACCCAACGTGATAAAGAAAAGGATAAATCCAAAGTTTCTCCAAATACTCCGTAGCTACGTAGACATTAATTATCTGCTAAATATTAAAAAGTTTATTTCACCTTTTTAATACTTTATAAATTTTTTTCACCTTTACATATCCAAAAATCACTAAGTTCAGCTTATAGATATTTTTTTATTATATTAGATTTGAAAGATAAAGATATTTTTTTATTAAATCGCTTCAACGACAAAATTTAAATTTTGAGACATGAAAATTAATTGTGTCGTAATAATTAAAAAAAAATAATTAATAATATTTGTAAAATAATGTACAGGTAATGACTTTAGATTAAAATGATAGAACTACATACATTTTTTATCATGAATTCTTATTCGCATATAATGAATAAAACCAAAATTACGGGAAAATTAAATTTTTGTGTGCTTTTAAGAGTTAAAAAACATCGCTCAATTTGAGCAGTGTACTTTAATCTTCCTGAAATATTTTATGTTAGAATAATAAAATTAGACAAAGTGCTTCTTTTTATTTGAAGTATCTTTATTTTAAACATCATTGAATCGAAATATATTTCAACTATCCGTATAAAGTGTATTTCATCCGTAAATCGAGCTCTAAATTCAAGTAAAAGGCATATAATATTCATATTTTATTCAATAACATGATAAGGGTGCTTCTATCGGTGGACTTATATTGCTGCAAATGGCTTCAATGTTATTATTTTATTTCATGCCAGAAACTGATTGTTTCACAACTAAAACCACTGGCTTGGCCGTTGGAAGAAAAGGCACGGGATTAGTCAATTAAATATTTGTAATAAAAAAACTTTCAGCGGATAATATTAGAATGAATATATTTACAGATAAACACAATAGTTCATATTCATTGACGGATTTAGTTTAGAATAGATTTACAATCGTAAAGAAATCTGGTCTCAATTAAAAAATGCTGCCTGGAAAATATTCGTTATCGCCACTAAAACCGTCGGCTCTATGTTAAAAAGAGTAATGGAAGGATTATTATACTAATCTGTAGTAACGCCTCGGAATGTACAAAATACATTTTAAAATCATTGAAAATTCCAGGATTTTCTAAGATGTGGCATCAGAATCTATATGAGTTTATTATAAAAGTCAAATAAGTATGTCGATTATGCAAAACTTTTTAAAATTTGTGTGAAATTCGAATTTAAATGGAATAACGTTGCTAAGGGAGGCCGACTTATTTCTTAATAATGCTTCGTTATATCCTAGTGAACACAATTTATAATGTCACATGGCATCTTAGTAAATTTGAATTACCGCTATAGACAATATATAAAAACTGTATGGTGTTATCTATTACTTAATCCAATCTGAATTAAAAGAGGGAAAACACTGTATAAAGGATCAATCCACCAACGACCAATAATTTGCGCAGTTTTTATTGGAAATGGTTAAAGGACCATCTTGATATATTTGAATAAAACACGGAAAATTGGCATACAGGTGAAAGTGTGGATACGAAAAGCACAAACTTGGAGTTGTCTCACTCTGCATCATCTAATTCTAACGAAGATACACTAACTCATAGTTTTGTGATCAGAAAATGGTGATATATTATTGTAAAAAAATTGTCAGCAGCTCGATTAATATATATATATATATATATGTATATATATATATAAATATATATATATATATATACATATATATATATATATATATATATATATATATATATATATATATATATATATATATATGTATATTTGTTATCTAAAAAATGAGGAATATAAATATAACTTTTGATTACGATAGAATACTCTACTTCATTTAGTTACGTTCATTAATGTTTTAATATAAGTTGTAAGACCTTAACCATATGCTTTCCGAAAATTTACTAAATTTGCTGGTTTAACACAAACACAGTTAAGTTTTTCTTGGTTTTATATACTACGTTATTTGATAATTTAGAAAATTGTTTGACGAAGATTAACATATTTGTTTCAGGAAATTTGTTTCTTTACTAATTTAACACTTTAAGGTAAATCGAGCCTTATATTATGTAAAAATAGTTCATTCCTTCATAAATGTTTCGCTTATTTTTTATTGGAACCCTTTACATGTGGAATTTAGAATATACCTTACAAAATTCTTCGAAACATATTAATATTTATTGAAACTTGTATTAAATCATTCAAAAGCGCTAGAGTGCACAAGTAGGGATGTATATAATACGTTGATTTTTATTAATTCAAGTGGCAGAAAAAAATCACTGAAAATTTATTTACAATACGTTAGATATTAAGATAACAGATAAACGAGTTTATTTAATTTCTTGATATAAATATTGATTTATGGAATTACTTTATTTTCCATGTACGTATTTACGTATGTTTGTGTGTGTGTGTATGTGTGTGTATCGCGTATACACACACGCAGGCGCGAATACACACGCGCACAACACACATATGTGTGCGTGTGCATACGTGTGTGTATGCATGTGCGTGGGTGTGTGTATGTCTAATTTCCTAATATCTCTATCTACGTTTAATAAAAAGTTCAAGTTACTTTTGATATAAACCAAGCACCGCCGGAAATGGCGAACTCTCAGATTGAAATTAGTAATCGAAAAAATCATGACTCTTTCGGTTAATAATTTCAGTATCGAGTTGACATAGTTAGTATAATAATAATAAGGGATATATCTTAAACATCTTTATTTTCCGTTTTGTTGAAAATATCGAACTAATACAAAATATTGCAGTTTTGATATTTTCACGATGCACATATATCGATATACATAAATATCTCGCGCAAAGAGACCGGTCAAGGTTCATATAATCTTTAGCCCAAATGTTAGAAGAATTAAAATAATGCTCATAAAAAATGAAATAAAGCTAATTAAAAATTGTATTTAAATCGTCCACCAAATAATGAGAAATCTCATATTTTTTATGAAAATTCAAGCTATTTTTAAATGCTATTTCTAGCGAACTCCGAACCAGTAACATAAATAGAAGGGTAGATTATGTCTCGTTGTATTCTCTATATACACATATAACATACTAATCCAAAAACTTGCAGATCTAGCGGGATCGTCGAAAAAAGCCACGTAAAACTCGAAAAGAACGGCAAAAATAATTTTACATAAATGGTGTGAGTGCCAGAGTTAACAGTTTATTTTTTATTAATATAGGCACTGGTTACAAATTAAAAGAAAAACTATTGGAATTAATTATCTTTATGACGGTTTCTAAAAATTATTATGCATTTCTTTCCATTTTTATTTCTATTAACAATTTCTAATAAAATTACAACGTTTTTTGTATTACGGCTACAAATTGAATTTAATATTTTGTTTTTTCTGATTCTTATTTACAAAATTTTTTCCATTTTTGTCTTCTAAATTTAAAAGCTTTTTACAAATTAATATCTACTTCTGTAACGCCGATCTCCTTTCAGACATTAACGTTATTAAACTTTGTAATGCAATATTATGAAAGTGGTACATAATTTATTAAATGAAGTAGAGTATTCTATCGTATTCTCCCCTGCTATACATTCGATCGATGTACGATGTTGAATTTTAATATACGAATTTTGTAACGTTTCAATTAATTCATAAGATATAATTAAGTTGAATAATAAATAAACATGGTTAAAATACCCACACAATTTGAAAGTTAAATTCTTCATCGGCCTGCCGCAAAATTCAATTTGTAGAATCGATTATACAGTTATTCAAATAAACTTCTCATCGTGAAAGTTTGGGAAATGGATTGTCGGTTTGATTTATTAAAATATTATTCAGTTCTATAAACGTAACACTCATTACGTGCTCGACATGATTTCATTCTGTTTGATAATAACAATTTTAATAAAAAAGTGGATAAAGATAAGTACAGAATAAAATATGAAATAATTTTTGTTTCATTTTTCATTGCTGATACGCAAGATTCACGGTGTGCTGAATGTGAAGCATTTCACGATGTAATGAAAATTAACAATTACTTAATATGATATTTACAGCTATCCTCATTTAATAATTGTTATATTCACACATATACGTTATGGCTTAGATACACAATACAATTTCTAAGCGGTGTTGGTAGTAATTTCATTAATATACTCATATAGTAATTTCATTAATATAATGTATACAAAGTATACATTAGTTATTTTCAAAATTATTAGTTATCATAATTTTCACTAAGTCCGAACTGGACAATATATTAATTGCATTCATTCCTATTTTGTCATCGAAAGTAAAAATATCTGCACGAGAATATATTCAAAGCAATGATATATGCACAGACATCCCGTTTATTTATTACCAAGTTAATTGTTTCTTTGTTTATTGCCACGTTAATTATAAAAAGGAATCTATAACTTCCGATTTTTGGCAAATATTTGTTTCTATTAATTTTTTTGTAATGAAGATCTAAGATCAAAATATGTGCAATAATAAAAGATTGTTAATATATGTTTGTGTAAGTACAATTTGACAACTACTGGCACAAACATTTCACGATTTTACTTTTAATTAACGTTTAATTCCACTTAGACTGGCACTTATTTTGGTAAATTCATTTGAATACTTTTTTACTTTTTAAAATTTTTAATTACTTTGAGTACTTGAGTTTTACTTATCACGTAGGATAAGAATAATCGGATACTGCTAGTAAAATCAAATTTGTATTTCAAGATTAAATTTTTTTTTTAATTTGACAAACAAAACGTAGAGAATAGAGTTAATATATTTATGATAAGGTTTATGATACTCCGCTCTGAAGATAAAAACCATTGAATTTGAGAACTTGGATAAGCATATTAAATATAAATGCACAAAGATGATAGTACTTTATCAGAAATGCTACTCCAACCAAATTTTGATTGAGTACACAGGAAAAGTAAATTTATGGGTGCTGCTCAAACACACAAAAAATATTCAGCAGCTAAGAAACGGTAAAAATTGGGAAAAGATGGTAGAGAGTTCTTCAAATCATTCATATATATATATATATATATATATATATATATATATATATATATATATATATATATATATATGTACATATACATGTCTTAATCGAGCTGCTGACAATTTTTTACAATAATATATCACCATTTTCTGATATATTTAATATATTCAAACGCACCAAACAAAGAAAAATTCTGAAGAGAGGATTGAAATTTATTAGTCCCTAACCATACCATTAACCTGACTGTGTAGTTTCAGGAAGTCTCTTCTTTCTCTTGTTTTGGAAGAAAACTGATAAAGTGTAAATATTAGTTAATTAACCTTTGTGTTACAGTGGAAACAGCTGTACTATTCTGTCGCAAATAAATTTAGTTCAATGATTGTTATACTGAAATAAATTTAAAAGCACAAATCAAACTTTAAAGATTCTGTAATTTCAAAAAGAAATCTACAATTCTTCACTTTGTTAACTTAAGCAAATGGCCACAGGCTAGATTGAATACTGCTCGTCTTTTTCTGATTTTCAAACGGATAATGGGGGTAATTGGCTTGTAATATCGCAATTAATTGTGGCTTTTGAAAAAATGTGATTGGCGGGAAAGATGCTTGAAAAAATTCTTGCTTTTCTTCGACATGATTCTGTCGACCAATTCACTTCCAATTCAAATTTGATACACGAGAAAAATCTATAAAAAAATATTTTTCTAAGAAAAACTTCGTGCATTGGAACGCACAGAACTTGTGGGCAATAGGATTTATACTATTCTTCACAATTTATCATTAAACCTGATCGAAGTAATAATTTGTAATATATTATAAAATACAAAATGTTAGATTTGGTAAGCATGGCCACAACAAATTATTGATTTAAACTAATATACTAAAATTTCTTTAATCAAGGTCGTTTTTTCTTTACTTGATCATCACTTTACTTCTGAATCAGGTGTTTTGAATCTGTATTTGTTCCACATAAGTGAAATACTAACTCATTGCAAGTAAAGATGTAGCAGCTGCAAAATAATAGAAAACTAAAATAATAAAGGTCTTTTTCCTACGCTTTTCTCCTTTAAAGTGAAGCTTACTGTAGAAAAATGTGTGTTATATTTGTTTAATAAAATGCATACATTGTGAAGTCTCAGCAGCACAAGCATTACTGTTTCCAGCCAAGAAATTTTCGCTTCTCCTTCTACTTTTGTTCCTTAATAATAGATGCCGTAGGATTTCCAGCCGCCGTCAAATCAGTTTAATACGTGTCTTGATTTTTAACCTGTATATCATAACTTGTATTATTTTATTTGTACGTAATAAAATGCGGTCCGATGAATAAAAACACACATGGATAAATTTTTCTTTTTTTTATTCAATTTTTAACACATTGATTTACGAAAAAAAGAATTATAATTTTAAGGGCTCTGTTTAAGCAGACAAAAATTATTCACCAGCGGAGAAATAATGGCAATGGAGAAAATATGTTGGAATGTATTTCAAATGCTTGGTGCATTGATATTGGACAAAAGAAAATGGTAAAAAAATCATATGCTTAAAGATCTTTAATCGAGATCGTTTAGCTTTTGTGGTCGCGACCACAAGTAAAGTGGTTAGTTCATATAGATTATGAATGAGGGGACATAATTGTTTAATTTACATACATCATTTAAAAGGTGTAATTTGCTACGTCCCAATATTTGCTTCGTATTAGGAATTAGCTTTCTTGGTTAATGTCAAAACAACTTTGGTCTTCTGTCATCGTACAATTTGGCAGCACGTGTGAGAAACCTTTTAGAAACATGAAAAAGCAGAATTCCACAATGCCATTGAATAAGCTGAACCTTTTTTTTCTGTGATATTGGGAAAGAAATAAAGTACCATTCAAGCAATCAGCGTAGAAAATAGGGATAGTGAAGTAGGTCTAGATAATCGTAAAATAAACTTATAGTCGTAGTGAAAAAATTTTTTCTCAGCAAACGTCGAGAAATTGCCTTAGGTTTGACTCCGAAAATGAGCCTATGAGACTTACCGAGCCTCTTCACAATGATAGCAAAATAGAAACAGTTTGTGGTGTGAAGCCAAATCTGGCGACAAAAATCACTTGGTGTATCTGGGCTTGTATATCCTTGTATCCTGATAATACATATGTGAAAGCGTGTTCCTTGCTCCTTTACCACATCGCAACGGAATAACGGATGGATTTTATTTTTTGTATAGAGATAATTGGCGGGAATATATATATATATATATATACATATATATATATATATATATATATATATGTATATATATATGTATATATATATATATACATATATATATATATATATATGTATATATATATATATATATATATATATATATATACACATTTAAATAACAAATGGAAATATTTACGTCTAATAGTTTAGACAAAAATCGAACCAAAAATATTTTTATTGGAACAAACTGTACTTGCATGTTTTAATTTATGCATTGTTTTAATAAATGTCCTTATTTTACAAAATTGAACCACAGTACTTCTGTACTTGACTAAACAAATTATATGTAAATAATCATATCGTTAATAAATTACCATAAATAATATTTACATGCATAAATAAAAAGTTTAAAACAAAATGTAACCATTGTCAATCAAATCACTTCTGAATTCAAGAAACTGTCGGTCACTTCAGAAGTTGCGGCTGAAATAAACTTAATTTTTTTTTTAAAAATTACCTTAATTTTAAACCAGCTTAATCATCTTCGGTAAAAGTTCTTTCTGTATAATACTAGGTTAGAGAAAGGCGATATACTTTTTAATAATTTCACTGGTTTCTAAAATGTGAGAATTTTTTATAAATTATTAAAATATATGTTGAAGATGAAACATCATATATACGAAGATACTACACGCAATAAAAGGGTATAAATACTACAAAAAACTATCTGTTAATTTATTTTCTTAAATTTATATACAGTACAATTAAAATCAGATAATTTTAAAATTATCCGTAAGATGATTTTGGAATTTTGGAGATTTTATTCATTTGAATTATCGTAATTTGCACTTCGTGTTTAGTATTAAAGTTAAATCCACTCATTTGTCACGCAATTACCTATTTTATATTGTACAACACCAGACGTTTAATGATGCGGCAATCCAGTTTTATTGCCTCATAAATGTTATCATCGTCGATTTATTAACCTTTTCATTTTTTGAATATATTATCCGACTTTCGTTATTGTTGTAAGTATGTTACTTTAAGTAAAATATGATATGACCGTAACTAATTTTTTAATTATAGCAGATGTGGCAAAATTCATTAATTCCTTGAATTAAAATTGATGACCAGATTATATCACACTTACTTACTTACTTGTCTTATATATCCTCATCGGTTTACAACATGTGTTCTGTAATCGACAGGTTTGACTCGATAATCAACATACAGAATGTGACACTTTTATTTTCATTATTTTAAATTAGTAATATAGGGTCGGACACACACAAACATAAAAAAATAAAGGGCACTTATTTGTCATTAATAATAAACAATATATAATGACCGGATAAACGTAAATCCACAATAGAGTATAAACGCCCAAAAGCCTCATGAAGTAATAATTTTTTAAATTATTCACACTTTTAATGATCAAGTCTGTTGGCATTTTACCAATTGTTCAATTTTAAATATCAACTATTTCATCTGTCACCCAGTTTCGATAAAAACGATACTTTACAACAATGTACTTAGCACGTCTGTAGAAAACATAATTTGCAGATAATGTCAAAGCATGTTGGCTATCATTATACAGAGATATAGTACAAAGTTTACCACTTATATTATAAAATAAGTTAAGTAAACGTACAGCTTCCGTACAACCTTCTGTGAGGTCAATATATTCCGCTTTATCCTTATGAAATTACACTTTCCGACAAAATTAAACAGAAACTAGCATGAGACATCCTACCTCTTACTTTACTCGCCCAATCAGAATCTACAAACCTCACTTATTCATAATTACTATATTTCAATTCAAAATGTTTTGGTTTTTATAGATATCTCCAAATGCGTTCTTTATGTATCTCAATATGCGATTTTGTAAAAAATATTGAATTGGCTAAGGTAAACCCTTGAATAATTGATATCAGGTCTATTTAATAATGATGGGTCATTGGTCTAATAAACACTGGACGCGCCATACTCAGGAAACCTTGCTAGCTGTACGCTAATAAAATCCGACTTGTGGGCTATTTTCGAAAAATCGAATATGTCAATTGTATATATTTGCATACAATGACGAAAATATGGTGAAGTACTTTAACTAATTATCACTCATCACTATTGAAAAAAATATGGTGTAAGACTTATTTAACTTCGTAAATTTTAATTCGTGAAATTATTCATTATTAGAAATATTCGATTTAATTATACATTTGCTTAAGAATCGAAGTTCGTTTGCAAGAAAGTAATATTTATTTAGATGTTTACGATAATGATGTAATTTTTGTAAAAAAAGTCTATTTTTATTTTTGTATGAGACCTAAAATAAAAGTTGATTCTTTTGATTAAAACTTTTATTAATGGAGCCAAGATATACTCAAATTTACTATCATAGAAAAAGATTAGTTACACTTATTCTATCAAAGTTCTTTAAATACAATAATGATCATTTCTCTGATAGCTGTCATCATTTCTATTTACGTCAAAAATTAATATTTGTTATGTTTTTCGAGAATTTATGTTAAATGATCTTTGTTTTTAAATTTAAGGATAATTAGTATACCTATGTATGGTATATATGAAACAAAAAAAGAAACAAAATGTATTTAAAAAAAAAGTTATTTTTTTTTTATTTATAAAAACTATAATATAGTATACAGTAAATACACAGTGTATAGTATATTACTAAGTTTGATATCCCACTATAACTTCTGCACCAATTAATTCAAATATTTAACATTTTGTTACGCGATGCATTCGGGACTGTAAACTATATGCAAGTGACATTTTAGATTTTTCGAAAATAGCCCACATGTCGGATTTTATCAGCGTATAGCCAGCGAGGTTGCCCGAGTATGGCGCGTCCAGAGTTTATTAGATCCATGACCTGGCATTTTTAAATAGAAATAGACCTGATATCAATTATTCAAGGGTTTACCTTAGCCAATTCAATAATTTTTACAACATCGCATATTGAGATATCTAAAGAATACTTTTTGAGATATCCACATTTTACATACATTATTTGTATTATATACAATATTTTCTACCGCATTTGTTTTGATAGCTAGAATGGCAAAATTATAAATAGTAACAAAATAAAATCGGTAA
The DNA here is from genome assembly GCA_039881145.1 of Druceiella hillmani. Taxonomy (NCBI): domain Eukaryota; kingdom Metazoa; phylum Arthropoda; class Insecta; order Lepidoptera; family Hepialidae; genus Druceiella; species Druceiella hillmani. The sequence goes on from JAYKKI010000015.1 coordinate 39,822,845, forward strand.
TAGCAAAAAATATTTAATTGTTTTTTATTAAATGGATTGAAAGGCGTTTAAAGAGTTTTTTTTCGGACATTATTCCAAATTGCAGTAGAATATCTTGCTGCTTACCTTATATATATATATATAGGCAAAATAAATAGTTCACATAATATTGCGCTTACAAAATAACTTACATAAATTTAATACTATATAATACTTCATGTAAATTTTTATTTTACTTGAAGACTATGTTTATTATTGACAAAATAAGACTTTTGCTTTGCTAAAGGGACGAGCAATATATTTTTAATTTGCATATTTTTATTTTCTGTTTCCAAATTACATTTTCTTGTAGACTAGAATTACTTTTTGTTGAAATAAAATTTTAGCAGAGAAAAGTTTGACGCCTGGATATCTATCTTAAATGTTAATTGTTATTGGTTTTAAAATTTCTTTAAATACCCAAAGTACCCAAATATTATGTATTTATTTATTATGTTATCGGTTTATTAAAATTTTACTTAACTGCTTTCATTTTTAGAAAAAGCATGCTTATATAATGCACTTTTGTTATGGCGGAGTATGTTGTATATCCACATCGCAAAAAACTACTACTGATGAAAATGCTTGAATAATACTATGGCTTTAGGTTCCCATATTTAAAAACAAAATTATTCGCACGTATGATATATCCATTAGTTTCCTACTCCGTGATTAAGAACTCTTATTTTTTTAATGCCAAAATTAAATAGTGCATTTACATTTACTGCCACAATAATACTGACATGCATATGTTATGCCGATCACATACATGTTCAAATATGTACTTTAGATAAATGTACTCAATTACCGAGTCACCAAAATGAACTAATAATAGTATTAGGTACGAATGTATTAGCAAAATTCTTCCCTTTTTTCATTACCCAGTAGGTGATTTTCTTTACTTGAATTATACTCATATCTGTACGATTCAATTTTGCCTGTACAGTTGTCAAATTTTGTCTTTATTAACCCCTGTAAAATTAATCCACGAAGAATTATAATAGAGACGAATTTTTGTTTCGTTTCGACATTTAATGCGAAATAAAGGTAAAAGACGACATTTTTTCTATTCTTATGACTTTCAGTGTTCATGCAAGAGTTACTCATTGTCGGGTATTTTTCACAAACTAGATTTGTTTACAAATTTCTTATTGTCAGGACGGTTGAGAAAAAAGGTTTTAGTCATATTTAAAGTTTTTGAAACTTAATAATACAAGTAAAGAACGAGTGCCTTATATTTTTTATGATTTTAAATTTTTATCTATTCTTTTAAATTATCAACGCAATAACTATCAATAAATATTGTTGTTCGTACTTCCAAATACTGCAATTAAAATTAATTAGCTTTGAAACGGAATTAAACTTTTTTAAAACATTTTTAATATAGATCTCTAATTCGATTGTAAAAGACGCCCTGCATTCATCTGCGAGTGCATACCTAAAGGCAAATTTCACAAGTTCTCAAGTTAAGGGGGTACGAACGATTGTGATGTGTAAATTGTAAAATTCCATACAAACAATTAACAAAATACGTGATTTTTTACAAACTTTTAGTAAAATAATAAAAAACGCCACCTTGTGTTGCCGTCAGTTGCAAAAAATGAGATATCCATTGGTTTTATGATAAGGAAATATTATTACATTGACATTATCTTTAGAGACGTGTCTTCACTTTTCGTAGTGTGTTAGCATCATTCGTTGGGTAAATTAAGTTTATAATCTAGTTGTTCCTGTAAAAATATGATTATCCTTTTTCTTTTTCATAATCTGAAATTTTTTCAGATTCAATATCTGTGAAGGTTTAGAAGTCTGATAATGCTGTCAGTGAACTGAAGTTATTATCTTTTTGAGTTAATAAGGGTACAATATACCACCAAAGAAGTCAAAATTAACTAAATTGGAAATCCCGGAAATTCCAAAAAGAAACTCGAACGTCAAAATATCTGGTTATAAAGCTATAACACCCAAATATAATGGCAGCTATGATGTATTAATAACACTAACACGTAAATGAAACTTGTGATTAGTTTTACTTAATATTTTTAATTAGAAAATTGATTGAATATTATTTAAACAACACTAATATATCATTTTTTTCATTAATAGACATACTCCATTACTAATTTCCTGACCCACACTTTTAGAAAATATTAAATGTATCCTGTAATAATTCGAATAATTAGGGCTAGTTTTCACAAACTATTTTATTATTAACTTCATACCAGAATACTTTAATCATTCCTAGAGAAAAAGGTCCTGGTAATTTTTATGCTAAGACTCTCCTTCAGAAGAGAAATATTCATTGGCCGACAGATTGGTATTAAAAGCTTACAATAAAAGCGAAACGTTTTGCTCGCTACGATGTAAACAAAAGGACGATTATGAATACGATATCCTTTGAAATTAATTCAACAAATAATGCAGTTCCGTATCTTTGAATAGAAAAACGAAATGCTAATAAAATTACTCACGTGACCGACCATCTCTCCGTCTCTCATAACCGTTTTTTTTTCAGACACCATTTGGCGCAGAGAACTAAAATTTCTACTAGAACAGTTAAATAAATGCTCGCATGCATCTAAATAAATAATGGTCCGAAATATCTGTATGGAAATTTTATCACATGACATTAACTGATAGAGCAATAGTTACAAGGGACCAAACCTATTTTTCCAAGTGTACTCAAAGTTTCCATACATACTGTGGTATATATAGACATTTGAAAACATACATATTTCCATTATCACAATTTCCAACAATTTACAAATATTAACATTATTCTTCACCATACATTAAGATACATTCTGATTTATACGCTTTATCACTCTATCAAATTTTGATGTCAAAGGTTTGTTTCCTACGTCAAATCACTACCAGATAAACTATGAAAAAAAAAAAAATGTTAGTATATAAAGCAGATTTTCTTATTCTAATCAATAATAAACTTGGAATAATTTATATAATTCATACATAAGTTTGTTATACGAAACGAAACGATGATACAAAAATATCATAGGAACAGAGTTGATTATAAAGCTGTAAATATCTAGTTATTACTATGTTTGGTATTTGTACACAGTGTGCACATATTCAAACTGTGAATCAATTAGATATAATTTATGTAAAAAATTATAAAAAAAGAACTTTAAACACATTAATATATTCGGTTCAGACGAAGATAATAGGGAGCCTTGACGCAGGTCCGAAGGAGTACGGGGTGGTGTGGGCAAGCAGGATGGGAGTCAGTATAATAAAGGATAAATAAAATAATAAAATATAAGGAAACATTTCAATTCCTCACGATGGACATTTAAAGTATACAAACACGGTGTGCGAATATATTTTCTGACACCATACAATTTCGTAAAATGTATATTGTGGTGGTTTATGACTATAATGTCGATCTACTTTATTTTGGACTTCAAATAAGAGTACAAGATAAATTCCTTAGAATGATACTCGATATTTTAGGAAAAAGAAAATTTTATAAAAGAAAGAAAACCTAGATACAAATGCTTGTAAGAATGGGATACAATTATCAATGGACGTTTAATCAATACGTCAATAAATGCATAAATAAATACCCAACTTCACCACTGACAGGAAACGCTCACGTTTATTGTCTAAAAGCTAATCCCAAATCAGTCTTCTGATTTTAGCGCTTATCAAATATTGACCCCGGATTTGTGTTGCGTATCGAAAGTAGAAACAGGCATAGGTTCCCAACTATGACACCCGTACTTCGTTACGTATCTGTATCGTGGATAAGGAAAATTTCTGGTAAATTGCGAACGAAAGGATTACTGGCAAAACAATGAGCATGTTCTATTTTTAATAATTCCAATTAAGCTAATTTATCGCCTTGAATCAAAATTGCGAATTTCCTTCAGAGTATATATTTATGTGCAAGGATCGTTGTGTCGTAAATTTCAGCTTATTTCTTAATGTTGAAAGGAATTATTTACGATAATAATAACGTTACCGACAGGAAGTAGATACTGCGGGTTTAAATGTCTATGTATTTAACAGCGATTTTTTTTAAGAAAGTTTGTTTTGTAAAATAGCAAATAATTTAGATTAAATTCACTTGAATAGAAACGGAATAATGAGATATAATTATTGGTGATTAAACAAACGAAAATCATTTTTTTTCACATTCGAATTGATATTTTCGGATGAAATTCTATATGCATTGTTTTGAATTATATGGTTAACACATAATAGGTGCTCTTTTAATAAGAATATACTGTCACTCTCCAAATTAAATTACATATTATTCTAGAACCGTAAATCTTAAATTTAAATATCTTTGAAAATATTTATATTTTACTGGAGACATTTTTATTTAATTGGACATAGTTTCCAATTTTACTTTTGTATATTTGTCATTTTATTATTGTAATTTTATCTATTATGTGTGATAACCATCTTATTAAATATGACTTCAAATTGTTATTTAAAATACTGCAATTTGGCCTGGCACACCTCTTTGAGTACCGTCGTACCGCGTTAACGAAGTGATCATGCCTTAAGAAAAAAATCTACATAATATTTATTCTTCAATAATTTTTAAGGCCCAGTAGTGAAATCAGAACCCCTGTAATTTTGTTATGTCCATCGAACCATCCGTTCGTCCGTCGGTTACAGCTTCATAGCCAACGCCAAATTTCTGCCCAGATCTACAAGGGACCCAGCTAGCCTAGCAGATCCAGTGACGGAACCTTCATATAAAATCAAAACCCTGGCTTGCCTTATAAAAACGCTTTATCGAGAATATTAACGATATTTTTCAAGCTATTTAAAAGTTGGTGCTCGTATTTTTTCAACAATCAACCAAAAAAAGGTTATTTACTCGAACGCAGGACGACTGTCTTGTTATAAGATAGAGTTCAAATACAGTCGTTCATCTCGCTCGCATGCGCGGTATTTTGCCTGGCTTGCAGTCTGGATTGTGTATGAAGTTGTTTACAGTACACGTATGAAGTTGATACACGGCCGGTAGTGTTGCCAGGATAAAAAAATGTTTCGCCACCGAGGTTGCAAAACATTTTTGAGTAGCATTTAAAATATAGAACTCGAGACGATAGTTTATTTTTCCGTTTCATGCAATTTACGATCGATTGATGTTTATAATTTTATGGGGATTTTCCTGAATTAATTGACTTAAAATTTACATTTATTACTAAAGCGAAAATGTTTGCTCTGGTATTTATATTTTGTTATTATGTCTGTAGTGTGATATGATATTCCGCCGCTCGTCTTCTCACATGTCTGCTCTATAACTCATATACACTCGCTCACTCGCATTGTATCACCAAGCTCTAACTGAGGAATTTCCCTGTGTTTTTTCACTGAATTGTTTTTTTATTTTCAGTTCAACTGATGTATTTTTATCTGAAGACAGTTTAGTTATATTTTTTTAAATTAACGGTTTTTAAACTTAAAAAACAAAAATTGATTTTTTGACGATATAAATTCCAAAAAATTTTTTTGAGCATAACTGAATTTTTTCTGACTAGTAGAAGATAAAATCTAAAATTTAAAAAAATTACAAATCGATGAATTTATTGCTAAATTACAGCTATTTGTTTATCGCTTTCCGTGTGCCACTCGTCAATTATTAATTGAAAAATTCACCTCTCTTAAACTATAAGTCGTAGAAACATTGAGTTTCGCTAATTCGATTCGTTTATAATTTCTCTAAATTTCAAGAGTAGTATGTCTCGACTCATTTTCATTAGTTTACGAAATATTTTAATGTAAATATAGTCACAAAACGGCTATCTTTTGAACAATTGAAATACCCGTACAGTTATTAGTCACAATTTTTCTGAGCGCTTAAAAAAATGTTTCAAATTGGACCATTTGCTTTGGAAGTAGTAAATAAGTCAGACTGGACTGTACTGTACTGCCGAAGTAATGCGAACATTACGTAGTAGCGTGTCCTGTACGTGTGAGAGAGAAATAAAATACAGTTTTAAGCGTCGTAGTCATAGTTAATTATTTGGATGTTTTGTTTCATTTATTTCTTATTAACTTGTATCCAATGATATTTGTTTTATTTACATTTTTTGTGTTTTGCCGCGATATATATATATATATATATATATATATATATGTGTGTGTGTGTGTGTGTGTGTGTGTGTGTGTGTGTGTGTGTGTGTATGTGTGTGTGGTTGAAATTATTAGAATTATAAATACTTTATTATTTTATTAAAGTTGATCAAATAAAATTATTCTAATGTATGATTACAGTTTTAATAACTTTTATTTCTTATAAGAAATTCTCAATTAATATTAAATAAAATTATAACTTATTAAATAATAATAAAAATATATTAATTTATTATAGCAGTATATAAAGGTGATATTATGTAGTTATTATTAATTCATTTCAATTAGAGTTCAAACACATTACATATGTAATAAAGGTGTTACATAAATTTTTAGTTCATTATTTATATTTATTTAAAAACACTCTCTGTTTTACATTAGTAGTTAAACATTGAATCTTTTATTTTGATCGAGTTTTTACCAAACTGTTTAAAAACATTTTTTATTTGCATTGTATTATTGTTTTCTAAACAATGCTCTATTGTCTGAATGTTTTGAAGTTACAAATGATACTGTATACTGAACACTTATAATCTGAATATTATTTATTTTATCAGAACGTAACTGTCGAAGAATTTATTAGTATGGTGTGCAGGGATTTCCCAATAAGATCCCACTTGGGAAAAACAGACGCTAATTCACTAATTTTTACATTAGGCTACTTCAACGAGTTCTCAAGAAGATCCCAGTTGGGCAAAACTAAGTCCGATTGGGGCAAACCAACATTATATCATTTATTTTTCTGTAGGCATTTCTCAATAAATTCCGGAACACATCCCAGTTGAGCAAAATTGGTATCAGATTATTTATTTTTAGAGTAGGATTTCTCAAAAAAAAATCAAATAATTCCTATTATAGCAAAACGAACAGGGTATCATTCGTTTTTATGTTAGGATTTCCTTATAAATTCCCAACTAAATCCCACGTAAGAAAAATTTATATCGGGCTGTCCCAACAAGGTCCCAACCAGATTTTAATTGGGACAAACCTATTGGGTATACCGTAGCAATTCCCAATTTGGTCCCAATATTTGTATTGGGACAATTTCTAGTCGGGACTCTGAATTTCGTAGTGACCCTGGCTACTGTAACGCTGTCACGTTGGGTTACAATTTTCTTTTCATATTTTTATCATTTATTAAAATAATCATGTGGTTTTATGTTTATATGTAAGTATGTCCATATCTCATATGGTTTTATGTTTATATGTAAGTATGTCTATATCTGTGTAAAAATCCCGTTACTACATAGCGACGTCAAAAACGGACAGACAAAGTAAACACACTTTTGCATTTATAATACACGCCTTGAATAGATCATAATACGTAGAGTATGATTAATAAATCAAAACATAAAAACATTGTCCTAAATAATTAAACAAAGTCCATATTGTTTAATAACCCTCTTCTTTTCTATTTGTTATAGAAATTACCGATATCTGATATCAATAAAAAACTAAGAGGGTTCCAGAAAAGAAAACGGAATAAAGAAAAATTTTAAAAAGAAAATGTGCTTCTTCTTAATGTTCTTATCTTAAACACATTTTTCATTACATGTGCGTCTAGATCTAGTTCTGACACTAGTCTTAGTACTAGTAGTACTATTGCATTAGCCAGTGGCAGTTGCAGTGATTATCGTCAATAGACAACTTCAGCAAATGTGTCTGACAGCGACGAGCCACCTGAAAACATTATTTCTGAAAACCCCGCCACAGTTACAGAAAATGATTCTTTAGAAAACCATGAGTCAAAGTGACATACGGGCACATATTTTGCGATTCCTCCTTCTTTAAGTGACCATCTTACCGACTAGATACTAGATAGACACGTTGGAGTACCTTCTTCAAAATGGCGTGAAACAAAATATTGATGCGGACCTTTCTTCTTTGAGGCATCAGTACGCAGGTAAAACCAGGCATCTATCGCTATCACTTTTTAGCCAAAATGGAGCAATGGTGAGACACGACCTCGATCTTGGCTAATATTTTCGAAGAGCAAGGATGCAGTGTTTTGCGCCCCTTGTAAATGTTTGATAAATAGGGGTCGCTAGATAATGAAGGGTACAACGACTGAAAAAAACCCAGTGCAAAGATGAAGGAACATGAGAATTCGGACAAACACAGTTCAGTACTTACAATACTATAAGCAAGAAAGAATACTAACGGTAGAGTTGGCAAGAGTTATGTTCTTGAAAAGGAAGAAGAAGAAAAAACAGTATGTGAATTGCCGTTTCGAGGTCCCCATGAGAGATTTGGATCGAAAAATGGTGGAAACTATGTTACGACTCGGAATTTTTGGCTGAGTTCGATCCTCTTCTGGACATACACATAAAATATCAAGGTAACAAAGGAACTGGTACAACATCATATCTTTCGTCAAAAATATGCGATTAAATAATCAATATCATGACAGAAGGTCATAAATAAGATCGTGACTGAGCTAAAACATGTCAAATATTTCTCCATCTCTATTGACTCCACTCCTGGCATCTCTCACGTAGATCAGCTTTCTTTTATAGTGAAATATGTCTCTGAAGACGGATATCTTGTCGACTGATTTTTGAAATTCATTCCAAATTGTGGCCATAAAGCGGAAGACCTTGTTAAAATCGTCCTACAGACATTGAAAAATTACACCTTGGATATTACCAATTGCTGGGGGCAGTCTTATGACAATGGCCGTGTGTATATTCTGGTCTTCAAGCGAGAATAAAACAAGTGAATTGTCTGATAGATTTCGTTTCTTGTTCGGCTGACTCGCTGAATCTTGTTGGATCGTATGCGGCCGAGTCTTGTCAAACTGCTATATTTTTCTTCGGTATTTTGCAGTCATTATACAATTGTTTTCAGCATCAACACACAAATGGGAAATTTTGCTGTCGAAACTGAAGCCAAATTTAACAGTCCTGAAGAGTCTTTCTCAGAAAAGATAGCCTACTCGAGCTGACGCCTGCCGTAGTCTAAGTTTCTTCTGGGATAACATCATGGCAGCTCTTCAGATATTTTCCAATGCCGCAAATATAAAACCATCTAGCCCTGAAGCCTCAGGTCTTTTGAATTTATTAAAATTAATCTGAACTTGCTTTTTGGTACTTCTCTGGAATGATGTCTTGTAAATATTCAACAAAGTGAGAAAGTCTCTCTAATATATAAATATCGATCTGGATACTATCGCTGAATTGTATCAGTCTTTGGTAAAATACTCAGAATACTTAAGGAAATTCAGTACCTTGGATCATTATGAGCAGAAAGCTATTGAAAATTCCGGTGAAAATAGCTAGGCATACGACAGATAGAGGAAACTTAAATGTAAAGTCCAATACGACAAAATCAAGGAAAACAAAGCCAAACTCTCCGGCAGGGACAGATTCAGAGTTACCATTTTTCATTACAGATAGACTGATTGCAGACCTACGGAGACTCGGGTGTGCTTATAAGGAGTTACGCAAAAAGTTTGACTTTCTTTCAAAACTACATTGTTTGGAATCTAAAGACGTCCGTGAAGGAGCCAAAAACGATTTGAATGGGACTTTGGAAAACGAGTTTCTGAACCTGTGAGCTTATTTGTCGTCAAATTACGAAGTTACAGAGTTATCGACACTGAAGCTATGCAAATACTAATCGCTAAAAGGCTTTTTGGACATTTATCTAAACGTAGGAATTACACTCCGAAAGCTATTGTGTACACAAGCGTCAAACTACTCAGCAGAAAGGTCGTTTTCAGCGCTAAAGGAGTAAAGACTTAAAAATTATTTAAAATCTACCATAGAAGAGAACAGGCTAAATTGACTCTGTAATGTACATAGAGTCAGAAATAAAGTTAATATATTTGGGACTATGGATGAGCTACTGAAGAGAATGCCATGATTTCTGAAGTACCCGTTTGTTTGCCCGTTTGACAGTTCATTACATAAAACTTCCAAACGGGTTTTAATAGATTTTTATATTATCTTGATGTACTAGAAATATATTTAGGTAAGTTTCATCTCAATGCCAAGTTATGAAGCAGAGCAAAGTAAGAAATAATATTTGTTAAGAACCATCATTAAAAAACGATTTTTACAATATACGGAAAATAATTTGTATATTTTGTTAAATAAAAAATTTTCACTCTAACTGCAGTTTCCATTAAACATTTTAGATTATTTTTGTTAATTTTAAATATATACATGGATACGTTGAGTTCCTAAGATAATATAATATTTATTTAAGTTATTACAGAATATGAGGTTTACCATTTAACCAATGTTTTATTTTTAAACTGATTTCAATTTGTTTTAGACAAATTGCAAGTCGAATATTATTTAAAGGATATCTTCACATATTGGGTTTCACTTATTTTTACAGAAAGTAATAAACGACATCGTGTTCGAGTTGAAAGAAGTTCACATGAGTTTAGCTTCACATATTTTTATTATCCCCTATATTTTTATTGCACTTATTGGCATAACATTTTCACCGTTATTACTTTATACGGAGTCCTCAATCAATTTAGAACAACATAGTAAAAAACTCTCTTTTTAATATACCTCCCCCGTACAAGGATTTTAGTTAGGAAGTTTTTTCGTGCATCCCATCGATGGTACAGACATTTTAAAATTAAATTGATTGTTCTGTTTACTGTATTCAATTTTTAAGCCTCCTTTGTGAAACACTAAGTTTTAAAGTTATGTGCAATTTGTACGAATGCGCTTTCTCCTTGTCTGAAAAACCTAAAAAAAGTTCTATGTCATAATAGTACCTGTTTATTGTTTTCAAATTGCAAGAATTACATAAGAAATTTCAAATAAATTATATTCTCGTTAATTTCGCAACAATTTGAAGAGATATATACAACCATTTAGCCCTATTTTGCCTATGTTTCGAAACGCACTTTATCTGTTTTCAATAACCTCCTTTAAGTATAAGTTTAAACTCTACTAAAACAGGTGGGATTTATCAATATGATACATCAAAAACCGTTTGACGTAGAAACTTTAAATTTGATATAGTAATAATTACACATTGGACAAATGAAGCAATTGATTTTTATTTAAAATTTTTGTTATGTCTAATCGTGGGTACTAGAAGAACAACTTGTAAGAATTTCCAAATTGTTATGGAAACTTTTATGATTTTATGTTTGACAATTTTAGATATATATTTGAAAATATGTATATATAATATATAAAATTTGTCCTAATCATAAAAAATTGAAAGTGCTAAATGAACTCCAATTTAGTTTTAATCAAATTAATCATCTACTAATTAATGACGAACGAAAGCGGCCGAGTTAGTAAGTATACTTTTATTTCATCACTGGGGTGGATCAGTAAAGCAATGGCTTCCATAGAAATGTGCCAGAGCACGAGATCGAATTTTTATGGTCGTGTTTTTAACTTTGATTTTGAATTTAGGAAGTAATATTTCTTTATTGAATTGAAATCAAATACACTTTTTTACCGTACTTTTCTTAAGAAAATATTTAATTTTACGTCAGTAGTTATGTGCTTTAAAAGCATACGTATAGATATAGTTCAATGCAAAAAAAATAGATTTTCTGCGGTCTTTGTTCAAATTCCTTAGCCAAGTTTCATATTTATTATATTTTTATATAAAAGTGGATAAGATATGACCAGTACATTATTGAATGTGTAGGTGGTGCACGAATAGTTTTGATTTTAATTATTGTTGTTTTTAATTTTCATATTAAACATTTCGGGTATACGATGTGGTCGTAAATACACCAAAATATTAAATTAGCATAATTTATTTGAAATTTTATATACTTTTTGTGGATTTATCCACTTATGCCTAATTGATCAATATATCTTCTAATTATAATATACTCATTGATAATTTCATTGATAACTCGTGGTTATTTCTTTATCTCTAACTGTTATATGCGAGCGATATTCGCTCTTTGCTATATAATATACTTATTCTGGTATTTGAAAGTCTGCCATATCTTGACTTTTTCTAATCCACAACTTTAGGTACATGATCGAGGAGAATCTGGAAAGTTAGTGAAAACGTTACATTTTTTAGTTATGTATTGATTTGACGTGTAACTGTCTCTGCTTATTCTCTGCTACTTTTTTACATATTTATCCTATATTGCTGAATATAACGCATATATCTCAAACCAATAAATTTCAAGGTTTTATTAAAACTTTAAGAAGTAAATGTAATGACATAACTTTTATTTGATTTTCCACATCGCTGTGCACTGTGTTCAGTTGAATGCCATTAATTATAATTGTACAGACATGCACATAAAAATAATATACACATGTAATTCAATTTGAAATATCTATTATTATATACTTTTACCATAGAAAATAACCTATGGCATATTTTAAAAATGTCTTTAATTTTTAATACCAATTACTTGAGTTAGTAGCAGAGGTTGGTTGAAACCGTCTCCAGGCCATGAATTGCTACGGGTAAACCTCTCAAACGGAAAATTTGCGAATAAGTTCGCGAATTAAATCAAGTGGTGGTCAAAAGTTTAAAGCGACCAGTGAAAATCGTTTGAAATCCATGCGCGGTGTAGAAGAGTCTGTAAAGTACGAGTAGTGTATTCTTTTTTCCAAGTAATCAAAAATTTGTTCACGTCCTCATTATCCGATATAAGCAAACAGGCAAATGTTAATATTGTCAATATTAAGCAAAGCTGTGAGTTACAACTGTGTGAATCATTTCGTCATTGTTATTAGCAAGCGGAAGAAAAAGCTTCTAGCTACAGAAATTTGCGCCACAGCGAACATATCCGTTTCTAAATCCATGTCATTCAAAACCTTAAAAAGGATACTTAGAGACTTTAATTGATTTAGTCGGGTTACTGTTGGTATTAAATAAATGATTTCTGTGCAGTGTGATTTCTGCTGCAGTGTGAAAACGCAAAAAGGAAACTTTACATTGGGCTCACAGACTAAAGACTATATTCGCACTATAGAAGGTACAAGAAAAAGAATATTTTGGACATTAGAAACATTTTTTTAAATATTCGGTTCAAAACGAATTGCATAAGATGAAGCAATATTTGATAATTATGCGGTATCAATTGTCACGCATGGTGGTGATCGTTTGAGGTTATTTATAAGGTCATGAATTCATAAAAAAAGAGAGATACAAATATAATAGATGGTATGAAACATGAAAAGGAATATAAAAGGATTTGCTATGCCTTTAAAATTGAGATTAAATGAAGATGGATTAATTTTTAGCAGGATGATGCAAAACGTAGTTTTAATATAATCAAAAAATATTTAAAAAAGGAATGAACGGAAAGTGAAATATAAAATACCGTATGGTTTCCTCAGAGCACTGATCTCAACTGAATAATTTTTTGTGGGAAGCAAAGATTATATTTTTTGGGTAGTGACGGTCATAACGGGGGTCTCTCATCTAAAGAAGACACATGAAAATCTTTACATCAATTATGCACTAACGTTACGCGAGACACTATTTATAAATTAATTGCTTGTGCTTATTAAGTGCTTGTATTTTAAGTGTGAAATATGCAGTAAAATATATGGTTAAACATGCCTGTGAGTGGTAATTTTTCCTTTATCAATATATTATGTTTCTTAATGCCTATGATGCGATGATCAAATACATTTCTTTTCTTACTGACAAGTCTTCTTATTTGCCTCTCTCTCTGTGTATATGTGTATGTACGTAAGGACGCAAGAGAGCGCACGTGCGTGCGGTACGTCTGCATGCGTGCGTGCGTGTGTGCGTATACGCGTGCGTGTGTGCTTGCGTGCATGTGTGCTTTTGTGCAAGGGTGAGTGTATGCCTGTGCGCGCGCACGCTCGTGTGTGTGTGTGTGTGTGAGGCGCGCGCGCGCGCACCCGTACATGCGTGTGTGTGTGTTTGTATTTATACATATATACAGTTGGGTCATTATTTTCTATTAGACTTTAGCATTACAACCAAATAATAAGTCACAAATCCTTCAGTAAAATTATAACATCTATGAAATGTTCTTTATTTATTACAAGTGATCTAAAACCGAACCACATTTTAAGTATTCAGAAAAAATTGTGAAAGTATAAAATATCACTACACTGGTATGTCTTTCCCCAAAGTGAATGAGAAATGTTTTGCACAATTCATTAATTACTACTTCTAATTAAACAATAAATACTCATTTTAAAACTATATTTTATAAAAGACATATGGCGGTGCAAACATAACAGTAAAAATTGTTCTCTTCTCCAAGTTGTTTTACATAGTATATTGAAAAAGTTGAAAGTCTCGCCAAATAATCACATCAGTGCTGCCAATTCTTGCATACGGAAATAATTTCTGTTGAGGTTACTTGCAAGTAACGTATTTCCCACATTAGCTAAATAAATGGCTTTCTCAGTTTTCTGCATGGTCGTGTAAATTAAGATTATGTGGTCAGTGAATATTATCTCTATTCAGCTGAGTATAGAATTAATTAAGCCATGTTTATGGTCATAATATAAATGTAGACGCATAAATAATTGTTCAATAATTACATGTATGCGTACATATATCTTTTAGAGAATTGTACTTTCCGTGACTTAATATAAAATCGTCCCTACCCTGATGTGACGAGAAATTTATCATCAGGTGTAATTGACGCCAATTGCGTAGGACGAATGAAATTTATGAAATAGTGACTTTTATCACTTTAAATAGTGACTTTTATCGAGGTTCAAAATGTCTAGAAAATAGCGTGTACAATTTCCAGTTCAAAATATTCAAATCAACACGCGCACCTAAGTTCGTCTGAACTTCGAGGATCAAAATTTCTAGAATATAGCATGTACATTTCGGTTCAGTACTTTTTGAATATTCACATCCATTTGATATCCACTGTCTAGTGAGTGGTGGGATGAAGGCGTTAGAAATTGGAAGGGTGAGAAAGACGAGTGTGTGAGATATCTACGACATTCCAGATAGTGGGTCGTTCTGGAAAATTCTGAAACTTTCTAGGAAATACTGGAGTATTCTTAATAGATTCCGCAACGTTACATCTTTTCGCTATCCACTCTCACTCAGTCATAACCACCTATATCAAACCCTCTTAGAATCGAATGGGGGATCACCGTAAACGCGAGTGAAAGATAGGTGGTTGTGGAGAAGATTAAATAGTTACAGGCGTACATTCGTGTTTTATGTCTTTTATATACACACATACATATTTACATACATATATATATATATATATATATATATATATATATATATTAGAGATGCTTACATTAGCTCTTTGTTGAAAATAACTGGCCGCAGGGTAGGTAATAGTATTTTGCCTTTTTAAAACTTCTGATAATTTTATTGCCGAGCAAATAGTCAGCTTTGTAGGCATTCAAATTAAACAGCTGATTTAATTAAACTAATTGTCCATAAAAACGAAACCTTTATGTGTCTCGGAAACTCTACTGGAAATTAAAAAGGTTAAGTTTTTAAAGGGAAATTTATTTAGGCGCGATAAGATTAATATGGAAAAGGTCGCAAGGTTCTTTATGTAGCATTTTTTTTGCAGCGTTTTTGTAGCATTTTTGCATCGTTTGTGACATCAGAGTATCATGAATTTATCGCAAAAAGGACGGAAAGTAGTTACTCAGCTAACAACCGAGAGAGATAGACGAATCAGAGAGAATAAAAAGAGAAATGTACGCATGAGCGAAAACAAATGTGACACTCATAGTGAGTGCCAATGAAAACAAACAAAAATGGCGCTCACTTAAACTATCAGCTATTTTGTACGTTATGTGTGTTAAAAGAAAATTGTCAAAATTTTGTGCGACATCAAACAAAAATGGCTCTCACTAATGGTGTCAGCTGTTCTGTATGTCACGTCTGCCAAAAGTAAATTCTTAAAATATTGTCGATTTGTGTATCTATTTATTATTGATTTATTACAAATTTTGCGTTTATTATCCGTTCTATTATTTATAATCAATTTATTTATAAATATCCAGTGAATCCATACACATAGTAAATATACGTAAATACAATTTACAACAGTGTATGAAATGCGTCAGTTCAGAATATTTTATCTGGAATTAAGTCTAATTTGAAATTGTTTTGAATGTAAATGAGATGCCCAATGTCTGGACATGCACAGTGTGCGAAAACTCAAATTACGATATGACACGATTTAAAATGAAATGTGAGAGGGTGAAATATTGTTTAGAACGTAACATCGTTGAGAAGTTTATGGCAAATACATAATTTGTGTTTTATTGTAAAACACCTTTAAATTCACAACTAAATTGACATTCATCATTAAACTCACAAATAACTGAAATTTATATTTTAACAAAATAATTTAAAATTAGTTCGTAAATTAAAAGTATGACGAATTGAGAATGAAGTTACTGCAAAATGATTATTAATTAATATGTTAATATGTTTTTACTTCACTACTGTCGGTTAATAACATAAGTACCAGGAATATTTTTGATTGTTTAAATGCAAAACTTGTTATAAATTATTTCCTGAAATGTTTGAAATAACACTCAAGTGAGACGTATTTATTTTTATTTTTTAATTACGATTACAACACTGTATATGGTATTATAAAACGGTACTCATTACTCGTAACTTCTTTTTGCCAGATAAACATATTTAGCCCAATTTTTTTAATTTTTTGCCCTTAACATTTTCAGCTCACTGTACAACAAGGTGTTGTAATCGCAACACTTTTTCTAAGTTCTTACTAATTTTGGTTGAAGTTGGATTTTGCAACAGCAGCGTGGGTAACTGGTAATAACGATCTACATATTTTGTTGTGAATCGGTAAGGTAGATTGTGCCGATATTAATCTCAATCTGAATTAATTCTGATGGATACTGGCGAATGATCATGATATCTACTCTGAGCCTACCCTCGTATATTAAATATTGGTTGGATGTTCAATAACCTACAATTGTTATTAAAACTTTCAAAAAAAAACCTCAATGTATTTATATTAATTAACATTTCTCACTAAATTCACTTTGAATATATACTTAGGTACTACACATTCAACAAGTATATGAATAAATATATTTGTTATAAAAGTTCAAAAAAAAAGAAATATTTTTAGAATTTCGCCTCTCCTCCTCTCTTTCTTATTTGGAAATTATTGAACCAAAAATCATGAATAAAACCTTTAATTCTTTAATCCCCTAACTCACCCTGTTAGGGGATTAAAGGAAATCTATAGTAATTATCCGAGATGCCATACTTTTAAACATGCTCCTTGTTTTACGCCCGTTAAGTTATGTATATATATATATATATATATATATATATATATATATATAAGTTATATATATATATATATATATATATATACATATATATATACATATATTGTATAAGTTATACATTTACATGAAAAATTAATATTTCTAAACGTTTTAATAGAAATACTATATACCTTTAAATGTTCGTCAGTGTTTAAATGTCTACAGAAACCTCTCACTGCGAGTTTTACTCACACTTGATAGGTTTTTTTATCTAAATTAATATTTGTATTTACAATAATTTTCATTTATTTCAACTCATATATTATTGTTTTTAATTTCTTGGATTTAATGAAAAGCAAAATTTTCATTGCTGGTAAAACGTGTTTGTTCTCAATTAAGATTAATTAAAAAAAACATATCATGTTCTTCAAGCAAAGATTCAAAATTAATTTTTATGGTTGATTAATTTTTGTTCGTATTGTCTCGTCGTCGCGGAACAATTCAACATAGTATACTCCGTTTCTTTTATACATAACTATTCAACGATTTTTAAGTTAAAATTAATATTTTGTAAAGTAACCACAACCTCAACATTAATGCATTACAATTCTATAGAGTTTAGTTCTTGTTAGCAGGGCGGTAAGCACAGGAGATTGTGTCCGTAAATTTCCAGGACTGCGTGGACCAAATATTCTGTATGATTTGGCTCATTACTTTTTTATATTACATAAATTGGTTTCTTGTTTTTCTCCGGACATAAAATTTGTTTTGTGTATTTCTCTAGACATAATAAATTATTCCTATATAGTCTGGATATTTACTTTATAGAATTCAGAAAGATCATATGCCCATGAATGCAATTATTTTATTGTAATGCTTCGTATTGACATTATGTATTTACTCTTATAAAAAGATAGATTTCCCTAAATGGTCAAGGATAAAAAGAGAATGTTTATATATATATATATATATATATATATATATTTTATTTTTTTTTTAAGTAATTAGTTCTATCGATTTAGCTCTTTAACTGTTGTTATTATTATAGAGATAATATAAAAACAAAAACTCTCTCATAAAACTATCTTATGATTCCTAATGAAAGAAGGAAATTACCAAGTTATTTTTCTTCAATGTTTTTGTGCGAATTCATAAAAACTTCTTAATAGCGATTTTTTTGCTTTGCACTTTTTGATGGAGAGTGGCGCCATCCACTGGGATTGTTTTGATAAATAGCCCGGCGTACTCTTGTGATTTCTATATGCAGGATGTTTTGACCAATTGCACTGCTCATGGCCACACGCGTAGAGATTTGCTTGAAAGCCTGCGCCAATACAGTAGCAGAGTAGACTCACAAGAATCTTGATTCTTGCCATCGTTGCTTGATTGAGTATAGAACGATATTTAGAGCGTTCGCCAAAAGCATTCTAAAAAATAAATGGTTTAATAAATGGGGACAGTACTTAGCCTTACTAGCATGGAAAGGATAACGTTAATGGATGGAAGTGCATGGTAGAAAATACTGGACACTTTTAAGATATTTCCAGAGGTGCAACCTTTTGTATAAGGCATGTAGTTACGGAACTTGAAGGGGTGTTAAAACGACTTCGCTGGTGGAGTAGGAATAAACTCTATCGTCGTAGGACAATCGATGTAGTTCATAAATAGTAAAATACTATTAATATACACATCTGAATAAGAGTCCTTTGCAAAACTTTATTACGTGCGTTAATTGTACTTAGGAGAACGGGGGGTGCCAAACGTTGCAGTTATCAAATCGATAATGAAAATAAACAAAACCCTGTTAAGAATTAACAAAGTATTCAATTATTCTATCCTAACATGACTTAGTTTCTTAATTTATATATTTAGCTATTTGCCTTTTGATGCGTCTTATTAATCAATATGTTTCATAACTAAATATTCCAAATGAATATTTTCAATGACTTTGTGTCAGAGGCGTGTCGCGAATCGGGCAAAATTTGAAACATTTTTTAAAATTTATGTCTAGCAATCAGCGCCGTAGCTCATTCTGGGCAGACGGTGTGAAATTGGCTACAGGCCATGCAGATTTAGGAAACCAGGCTCTGCATAGGAAATGTGCTACTGGAGTCTTTTTTAAACTGAACCAAATACAAAAATACATGGAACTTACGCGGGCTACTACAGCCTAGAAAACTCATGATCTTGGAAAGAGAAATAACTAGATATGCACTTAACATATTTGGCCTTAGCAAAACCCCTTAGAGGGGTAATGGTAATTTTTTAACCAAAACCCACACCGTGTACTTCTCTGGTAATGACACTTGCAGCCAAAAGAGTATAGATTTCCTTATCCCAAAACAACTGAGTCCTTGCGTATTGAGATATGATTCTATTAGGGATAGATTGCTAAATATTGTTCTCAAGATGATGCCAGTAAAAATGTACTTCACCCAGGTATACACACCGACGAGCACCGTAAAAGACGAAGTCATAGAGAGATTCTACCTGGAACTTGAAAATATAATTTGAAAGGTGCCTAGTAGAGAAATGCTTCAGATCATGGGTGACTTTAATGGAAAAGTTGGTGTAAATTTCAACCATTTGAGTGACTTTGTAGGGAAATCGGGTTTGGGCAACGTAACAAAAGAGGTTAATTCTTTATATAATTAATATTCGATAAGAACTTGGTGATATTGAACAACTTTTTCCAGAAACACACACAATGTCGCCGCCGTGGTGTGTTGGCTTGATCACCGTGGTGTGTGGGGTTATGGTTGACTGTAAGAGATTGCTCTCGTCAAATAAGTCCGCCATATGTATCAATTAGATACATCAAAGTAGATAAATAAAAGATTAATAAATGTACACCCAAAGCTTACCTGATGGTCACTATCGTAATCAAATTGACTATATTCTTGTTAGTTCACGGTGTCAGGGACACCCGTACATTACCTGAGGCAGAGTGTTGATCAGGTCATCAACTCTAGGTCTCCAAAGTAAAGCAAAAGTTAAGAAAAGTCAGAAACATCGAGAAACTAAAACGAGTCGAAGTGAAATAAAAGTAAACATTTCTGTCGACACTCGAACGGAATTTAGGCCAGTGGACAAGTACAGATTTAAACGCGTCAACTCTTGTTGAGCTATGGGTGCGAGCAAAATATTGGATAGAAATCGCGGCAAAAGAGATAGAAATCCGATTTTTGAAGTAATTTGATTCAGTTAAATGGCCAAAACTTTGGGAAAAGGCGTCTCTATGAAAATGTAAGAGCCTTAGTAATAATAGATGATGTAGTGTCGAAGCAATTCTACCCCAGTGCAGAAGTTCGCCAAGAATGTATAATCTCGCCGGTTCTATTTAACATCTACACCAAGCTCATAATAAGAACTACTAATGAAAACTGAATGGCTTGAATCACGATCGGTGCTCAAAAATCTCAATCTGCTTTTCTTGGCCTTCCACTACTTGCATTACACACACACACATATATATATATATATATATATATATATATATATATATATATATATATATATGTATTTATATATATATATATATATATATAAGTATATCTTTATCTTTAGCTATTTTTCATATAGTTTTAGTATAAGAAACATTAAATGAATTTATACGATAAGTTTGACCATTTAACTGAATCAAATTACTTCAAAAATCGGAATTTCACAACAATCTACCCTTCACAAAGTTTGTCTTGCAAGTGCAATATCCCTAGATAGAAAGGTTATCAAACGCTTGCATATCTTAGCAATAATATTTTGCTTGCATAAGGTATGAGGGCAATAAGGCGATAACTATTCTAATTCTTGCTGGAACCATTTTTATGTAGCGGAATGAAAATTATATGAGCCCATTGCTCGACCCAACGCCTGTCTGACGTATTTTATTGTGTGAAAGATTTCTACTCCATATTCTCACGAAGTCTTGATAGTCTCAATCAGGATATCATCTGTTTCTGTGGTTTTGCCATCTTAAGGTGTTTAATTGCACATCATTCATTGCAACATCATCTTTTAGCATGTTTGATTTTCTTTCTTCGTTCGCTGATTCTAGGTTCAAAATTTTACAATTGTTTATCCTGGAATAGTGGTTGGCAATAGCCCTTTCATATTTTGGGAATATTGCTTATTTCAGTGACTGCCTTCCCCCCAAGAAATCTCAACAGCCCATATTTTGATGGTGAGAGTTTTGGCGATGGGGCGAACTTTTGAAGGTGATACCTAAACCGATCCTTGTCCGAGTATTTTTTCTATTACTATTCAAATGTCTTGAATTCGGGTGTTTTAGTCTCACCCGTATACAGCTTAATTCGGAGCGGGCAAGTTATTCGAGATTTTTACTTCTGCACCAGTAATTTTTCGTCCATCCATGATGAGGGAAAGAGTCTTATAAGTCATGTAATAATAAATTTTTCATATCTATTTTAGGGCTTTGACTCTTTTGCCGCGATTTCTATTCGATATTTTGCTCGCTCCCATAGCTCAACAAGAGTTGACGCGTTTAAATCTGTACTTGTCCACTGGCCTAAATTCCGTTCGAGTGTCGACAGAAATGTTTACTTTTATTTCACTTCGACTCGTTTTAGTTTCTCGATGTTTCTGACTTTTCTTAACTTTTGCTTTACTTTGGAGACCTAGAGTTGATGACCTGATCAACACTCTGCCTCAGGTAATGTACGGGTGTCCCTGACACCGTGAACTAACAAGAATATAGTCAATTTGATTACGATAGTGACCATCAGGTAAGCTTTGGGTGTACATTTATTAATCTTTTATTTATCTACTTTGATGTATCTAATTGATACATATGGCGGACTTATTTGACGAGAGCAATCTCTTACAGTCAACCATAACCCCACACACCACGGTGATCAAGCCAACACACCACGGCGGCGACATTGTGTGTGTTTCTGGAAAAAGTTGTTCAATATCACCAAGTTCTTATCGAATATTAATTATATAAAGAATTAACCTCTTTTGTTACGTTGCCCAAACCCGATTTCCCTACAAAGTCACTCAAATGGTTGAAATTTACACCAACTTTTCCATTAAAGTCACCCATGATCTGAAGCATTTCTCTACTAGGCACCTTTCAAATTATATTTTCAAGTTCCAGGTAGAATCTCTCTATGACTTCGTCTTTTACGGTGCTCGTCGGTGTGTATACCTGGGTGAAGTACATTTTTACTGGCATCATCTTGAGAACAATATTTAGCAATCTATCCCTAATAGAATCATATCTCAATACGCAAGGACTCAGTTGTTTTGGGATAAGGAAATCTATACTCTTTTGGCTGCAAGTGTCATTACCAGAGAAGTACACGGTGTGGGTTTTGGTTAAAAAATTACCATTACCCCTCTAAGGGGTTTTGCTAAGGCCAAATATGTTAAGTGCATATCTAGTTATTTCTCTTTCCAAGATCATGAGTTTTCTAGGCTGTAGTAGCCCGCGTAAGTTCCATGTATTTTTGTATTTGGTTCAGTTTAAAAAAGACTCCAGTAGCACATTTCCTATGCAGAGCCTGGTTTCCTAAATCTGCATGGCCTGTAGCCAATTTCACACCGTCTGCCCAGAATGAGCTACGGCGCTGATTGCTAGACATAAATTTTAAAAAATGTTTCAAATTTTGCCCGATTCGCGACACGCCTCTGACACAAAGTCATTGAAAATATTCATTTGGAATATTTAGTTATGAAACATATTGATTAATAAGACGCATCAAAAGGCAAATAGCTAAATATATAAATTAAGAAACTAAGTCATGTTAGGATAGAATAATTGAATACTTTGTTAATTCTTAACAGGGTTTTGTTTATTTTCATTATCGATTTGATAACTGCAACGTTTGGCACCCCCCGTTCTCCTAAGTACAATTAACGCACGTAATAAAGTTTTGCAAAGGACTCTTATTCAGATGTGTATATTAATAGTATTTTACTATTTATGAACTACATCGATTGTCCTACGACGATAGAGTTTATTCCTACTCCACCAGCGAAGTCGTTTTAACACCCCTTCAAGTTCCGTAACTACATGCCTTATACAAAAGGTTGCACCTCTGGAAATATCTTAAAAGTGTCCAGTATTTTCTACCATGCACTTCCATCCATTAACGTTATCCTTTCCATGCTAGTAAGGCTAAGTACTGTCCCCATTTATTAAACCATTTATTTTTTAGAATGCTTTTGGCGAACGCTCTAAATATCGTTCTATACTCAATCAAGCAACGATGGCAAGAATCAAGATTCTTGTGAGTCTACTCTGCTACTGTATTGGCGCAGGCTTTCAAGCAAATCTCTACGCGTGTGGCCATGAGCAGTGCAATTGGTCAAAACATCCTGCATATAGAAATCACAAGAGTACGCCGGGCTATTTATCAAAACAATCCCAGTGGATGGCGCCACTCTCCATCAAAAAGTGCAAAGCAAAAAAATCGCTATTAAGAAGTTTTTATGAATTCGCACAAAAACATTGAAGAAAAATAACTTGGTAATTTCCTTCTTTCATTAGGAATCATAAGATAGTTTTATGAGAAAGTTTTTGTTTTTATATTATCTCTATAATAATAACAACAGTTAAAGAGCTAAATCGATAGAACTAATTAATTGTTAATCGTGACAAATGTATCAAATTTATCGAACTCTTAAAGTTTTTAGAAGACCAAAACAAGACAGGCTAAACATTTACATAAATATACAAGACAGGCTAAACGTATATGTTTACATATTACATAAATTTAACATTATAATACATAAATTACATTATAATACATAAATTTTCTATTGCCTTGAGGGAAAATACTTTGAGAAACCGAACATCAATTTAAGATTTGGATTATATATTATAACCATTCGTTTAATTTCTCATCAACAATAACAAAAGTTTTCCTTTAATACGATTTAATAATTTCGCGGCCCTGTTATTTATGTTTAATTGATATAAATTAATATTAGTCCATAATTTATATTATTGAAATAAATTTCTTTAATTAAACAATAAACTAATTAAAAGCCACACCGCACAATCATTTTTTTGCACCTATTTAGATGAGATTTGATGTTTTACAGATCTAATGTAACAACGCAAAATAAAATATGAAGTAACATTTAAATATTTTTATACGACGAAAGGGATAAAAATAAAAAAAATACTTACTCCGTCAAGTGGGATGTTGTTGGATAGTTCTCTTGAAAAGCAAGAAAGGTTTGTATTCTGGATCTACGGAACTTTATTGCTTCAGTATTGAGATAATTGTTTTCAAATTCATCTTCCAAGTGGTCATCTACCTTAACACCTAAATATAATATTTAAAAAATTGAAGGAATACTGATATGTACTTTCTAAGTACTTTCAATGAAACTAGAATGGATCCTGTAGCATTTACACTTTCAAATTTTCTTTTTGGAAAATCATTTCGCACAATGATGAAGTTTTGTCAAGGTGGAAAATTATCATCGTCCTATATGTGTACGATTTATAAACGAAATCTTTTCGTAACATCTTATCCATATAAATTTAAGATTACGGTATTTGGTCAAGAGTGTATTCCATCCACTTTCCGCCAATTTATTAAATATTCTATTATAAGATGTTTAATTTGAACTATATGTAATAGCAAAAATTAATGAATGGGCGTGAAAATTCTAAAGCTTTTTATGCTCATGTGAAATTTCCATTTATCTATTACATTTCGTCAGATTTCTATAACATTTTTCATTAACTTTCCATGTTGTGATGCTTTCTCGAAATCATAATTTGCTTGTCATAAATGTTGATGTATTGAAATGAAAATTTAAACATATATGTTATCACACTATGATTTAATTTAGAGTTTTCCTATCGGTGGAATAAATGTAAATAGAAAAAAATAAGAAGTCAATAAAAAAGGTAGAAATAAAATAATGTCGAAGCGAAATAAAATCAAAAGAGTCAATACAACTTATTCATATCAACAAGTTTCTCAGAGGCGGGTATTAATCTCTAGTTTTATGCTAAATTATCATCCATCCACTTGAATAACTCAAGTTATGTTCTTAGAAGAAATGTTTACCAACTATTGGAAATGTGTTATGTCCCTTTGTAAAAGTTAAACTTGTTTCATACAGGTTGAGAAAGTCAAATGATTGAAACGAAAGTTTGTAGCGTCTTTAAGTAGATAATATTCAGTACACGTATATATTTTGTACTTGGTTAAAACTTGTGACGTATTCTGACAGTTTACACTCAAAGACGAATTTCTCCTTCCATACAGTCATTGGAAATAAAAGCGGGAGAAATAAGAAAATTTTTCGTATTTAGATGTTAATATGCATGTTTAATTTAATTATATATGTATATATACATATATATATATATAAGAAGAATATTAGGATAGGAGGGACAAACATTTGATTTGGAGGACCGAGGACGTTATGATAAATTTTTTGTCTAGTGTAGACAAATGAATAGACTAAGGCAAGTTGTATTCGACGAATTATGTTAATTTGATGTTCAGTCAAAGGAAAAGAAATATATTAAGTAAAGCTTTTATTTTTGTATTTTCCATTTTTAGGGTTACTTAACCAAACGGTGAAAATGAAAGTCTTGTAAACCAGCCATCTATCAATATACCACAGCATCACAGACCATTTAAGTTCAAACTTTTAGGGTATCTAACTAAGCTTTCATATTAAGACAGTGTTGAGGACATGATGTCATTTGATAATCGTATGATTAGTAAAAAAATATCCTAGCTCAAGGTACGACAAAACCCATTTAGGCATTTTTACACCAATTAAAAATGGATTCGCAATGGCTCTCTATACAATCGTATAAAAGATATTAACAATCCATGTAATAAAAGAGGAAAAATTTAACAAAAAAATGAGAAAAAGGGCTTCAGATAAAAAACGGATTGAGCATGTATCGTGAAAGTTATTAGTAAGAGAAGTATTATATTAAAAATTTTAAATGTTTCGTTTTTGTTGAAACTGTCAACTAATTATTTAAAAAGTTTTGAACTAAAGCGACACTTATATTTATTAACAATTAAATGAAACTACGTGATGTAGTATTATTTCTACATTAAGTCAATTAGCTGCCTGTATAGGCTGAATAGGCTACTAACCTTGAAATTGAAAATGGGTCCATAATATAACATTTTTTTTTTCGTTTTTATCATAAATTGACCATGTCTTCACACAAAATCGTACTGTTCTATCATAATCTTCAGATTCCAATTATTTAAATTTATTGATATTGAAATTGATACAGAAAATTGGTTAGTATGAAATATGCTATCATAAAAATTAACACACGGACTATATAAGGTCACACATATGCTATTGGACTGTCCCTCATTTTACGGTGAGGTCACATACTAGGTAGCCATTACCAGTTGTCAGCATTATGCCACGCGTGCATCCAGTGTCGGTCGATCGCAGTACCTCCCTAATACTATAATAGTACGTCCCTCCTGCTATTCTACATCGCACGCAAATTTCATACAATTTAGCTAAAGATCAATTTGTGGGAAAATATTAAAATTTAACATCGTTTTCTTCAACTATAAATCAAGAACTAAGAGATACGACCACCTGGACAGGGCGCGGCAGGCTTAATAATTTAATTTATACGGGGCAGCCTAAAGAGGCAGTGAAGCCAGCGGGAAGCGGAATAGATAATTATTAATTTTCCTTCTTGTTCATTCTACTTTAACGTGTGGGAATAAGAGAAAAATTGGCACAATAATTATTTGATTTTCAAACAGTTTGCGTTTCTTATAGAGAAGTGATAACAACTATAACTTTCACTGCCCGCTGAGTGAAAGCAGCGTTGGCTTCTCTAATAATAGTGGTTTACTTCGTAACTCCACGGTCAAGAACTACAAACGCCTTAAGTTCTAACGTTATTAGAAGTACACTAGTGATTATTTTTGCAATCGAATGAAAGTTCCAAAAACTACAGATTTCCTTTCATAAAAAACCAAAGAAAGCTTTTGTTTTTTTTACTTTTTATATTTCTTATATTTTATTTCTTATATCTTATTGGAGTTGCTTTCAAGTGCTTAATTTATTTTTCACTGCTCTAAAGCGTTGATTTTTGTTTATCAGCATAAATTGATAAATAAAAAGAAACCAATATAATACACGAACATAATTTCATTCAAACTTAAATAATATAATTTCTGTTAATTACTAATTTACTAATAAGTAATTGCCTAATAAAACAAAGTATCAAATATTGCCGGTAAACCTGTATAAAACATCTTCATATTCTGAAAACTTATATTTCTACTTATTTAGGTTTCGTTTTGTTTATTATTAGCTTCAATTATTCAACCTTCTCAATGTAATAAAGGATGTCATTGTAGTATATAAAAGTAATTTAAAAAGTATGTTGGAAATAGAATAGATATAAATTTAAAACAAAAATTAATTCTAAAACTTAAAACCTTTCAATAATGTGAAGATTTTCTTCATGTGAAGATTTTAGTCAACAAAATTAATGTTGTTACCAAATAAATATTTCGTTTATGATAAAAAGTATGTAAAATTGGAATATTATTTAAATAAACCTGTTAAGTGCTAAGACTTCCGTAAAAAAAATATACATTTGTAAACATTTGAAGGTCTCTTGTATTTCTATTATACAATTTACAAATATTAATGTTATTTTTCTAGTACATTTCTCACTAGCATAAAAATATTGTGAATATTTGTTATGCTAGTGAGAAATACACCAGACGATATAATAATGTATTGTACATTCTAAACAATATATTATGGGGTGACATAAATTTCCCATAAAATCTATAAATTGCCTGTTCAAATTTGAGAGATCAGAATTTTTTGTAAACCATTCTAACATCATGTTAGAATGGTTTACAAAAAATTATCAACTAAGTTATTCATTCTCAAATACGAAAAAAAAAATTTAACTAAATTTCTCATAAATTGTAAACAAATAATCATACAAGAAACGCATAAGCAGTTTGGCGAATTAGAAAACATAGTTTCAGAATTATGTAAAGCTGCCATTTTTTGCATTTTTATACTTTAAGTTGGCTTTATTTAGTTAGTTTACGATATTTATTGAGTGAAATAATTGTTTAAAATAAAATATGTTTTGCAACACTTTTTTGCTTTTTATATTCCCTGAAATATATATGGGAGAGCTAATTCGATAAAAACGTTTATTTTTGTTAGGCGATACTTATCTGAGTATAAGAATAAGCACGCTGAATAATTTATTGCTCATTTAGGCTTACATACAAAATTAATCACAATTAATTTAACTAACATAAAACAATATCTTGGTTTATGACAATACCAATTTCGATAAACACAGAATTCATACTTTAATTACATCGCATTCCAAAAGTTATAGTGCTTCAAATATAATTACAAGATGATATTATCAAGAAATGAAAAAGGAAAGTAATACACATATTTAAATATATATATATATATATATATATATATATATATATATATACATAATGATGCAATAAAGGCATTTAAGTTATATATATATATATATATATATATATATATACATATATATATATATAAAAAAATTGTTAGGTGTAAATCTAAACTGTGTGAGCCTTCTACATATGAGTTGACGTGATATTTATTTAACCCTTATGTGAGTGACGAGATATCCGGGTACCTTTAGCATTTTCAAATTTAAAGAAAAGTATGTTTTACGCTCTGCAGGTAGTTTTGATTTTGTGAGAGCTCTTAACTATTTATAAATTATATAATTTTCAATGTTTTAACCCAGTCAACTATTTACAATGTTTTGTGGAAACCAAAACATATTTTAAACTCACAATAGAGTGACAAGATACCCGGGTACCTCTTTGTGTCTTGTATGACAATGAAAAAAGTATTTATAATTTCGTTCATTTGTTATGATGTTTTATTTCTATAAAAATTAAAAATTCTTTGTTTATGCCGAATTGGCATAGCTCTCGAAGCAGGTGTTACATGTTGGACATGAGCCAGTCGGAGAGACGTAAAACAATTATCCGTAGTTACATTCAGTCCTCAATTTTTATATATAGCCACGAGATCTAATATAGTGCATTCTCCAACATTTGTTTGACGATTACCATCACTTGACTTTCCTGTATATATTTGTCCATTTAGGGAGTAGGAATTATTTGCATCACAAGCCCAAAATATTTTTATGCCATACTTTTCAGGTTTTGATAGCATGTATTGAGTAAAGCGAGTACGCCCACGATATTCATATAGCTGTTCGTCAACGGTAACACATTCACGAGGCTTGTACATTTTGTTCAAATTTGAAATGAATATAGTCCAAAAATGTCGTATAGCGGCTGCTTTATCAGCTAACAAACGATCAGGTCGCGTTACATCATTATCAAACCTTATGAAGCGTAACAGCATTTTGAATCTATCATGGGACATCGCAGCCTGAAATAAGTGACTGGATTTCCACAGTTCAGTCGAATGCTTTTTATTAGATCTATGCACCCAACTAAAGATTAGAATGCCAAAAAATGCATCCAATTCTTGTTCTGTGAATGGTTTGAATATTTTTTGTTTCGGTCGCTTGCTAATATCAGGCTAATTTTCCATCAGTTTATTATCGTATGCTTCAGTAATCTTAGTCCCTTTCCGATTAGTTTCCCTCAATATTATGTCACACATTTCATTGGACAATATATTGTAAAGTTTACTGGAATATGCAGCCCCGCCCCGTTGACGAATAATGTTTCGACTGCTAGTTTGTGTTCTGGAAAGTGGACCAGACTGCCACCGCGTTCCATCTTGTGCAATAAAAATATTTTCAAACGATTCCCCTTCAAAACTTGCATCGGAATCGTATGAGTCAATCTCATTTTCGACTTCAGCTTCTGGCTTAACGTCCGAAATTTCCAATCCACCCTCTTCAACCAAAGGAATATAATCGTGTTCATTATCAGAAGCAACAAACTCACCTTCGTCACTAGAAGATTCTGCCAATGTGGCTTGTAATTCTGTTGAATTATATCTTCGAACACGTAATCTTTGTTTAGAAGTACTCGCTCCAATATTCATAATGAAATAATTATAAACTCACAAAATAAAAGTAAGCTCGTACAATACGAACAAAGTAAACAGTCAAGTGTCAATATCAAGCACGATGCATTGAATGGATTCAGTGTTTCTTGCGAGCCGATAACCATGTACCGCACTCCACCCCTGCCCCGCTTTAATCGCCACAGATCGTCAATTGTTTAGCTTAACTAAAATAGTAATATTCAAAGTGTGGGTAACGTCAAAACAGACCTTGATTCTTTACGATTGTATGAAGGTACCCGGGTACCTCGTCACTCTGATAAAGGTGTTTTATTTGTTACTCACATAACGGTTAAACTCCTACTCATAAATATGCTGGGAGTAACGGGACAGAACCATCTGGCAGTGCTTGGATTTAACTGGAGCAAACTTATTTATTCTAGCGTTGAGAACAGATTAAGATGAGATGAGTTATAAGGAGAACGTAATCTGCTCAAATAGTTCTAAATGGTGGATTAGTCCTTTTATTAATTTGGTATTCAGAAAGCTAACAGCTACTGCGAAGAAACTGAATTTTTCAAAATTTAAGTTTGTAATTAAGTAAGGAAACAAGAAATCAACTGGAACCAAGATAAAAGATAAAGCAAAATTAAAAAAAAAACATTTTAATGAAATTCAACTTCATGTAAAACAGTTGTGATTTCCTGAATTAATATTTAAATATATAATAAAATTTAGTCAGGAGTTCCATTCTAATATCAGTATGCTAAAGTACCGGAAGCTGGTTAATGTATAAGTGGTAGAGTGAATAATACAGTTAGTGGTGGATAATTATGAAATGACTTAGGGCTATCAAGGGACAATAGATCCACAACAAATCCCAGAAATGAGAAAATTCAACGTAATCAATGAAATTATGAACCTATCTTAATATCTTATAAATACTCGAGGTTATTAACATATTATTTATTACATTAACAAATGAATAAAAAAAGATGAAATATAATCTTATTTTTAATTTGTGCCGTGCAATAACAAAAAATACAAGAATATAATTAATTGTTATAAGAATTAGTAATATGGTGCAAGTTACAAATTTATTTAAAATATCAAATATTTTTATATTGAAATAATTTTAAAATATCAAATATTAATTTTTCTGTACGATTATATCTTCCTACTCCTTTCCACAAAAATAATAATTTGATAGATTTTCTCAAGAAGATTTTGTAATTATAGATGATAATTTTTTTTGATATGCTAACTAGAAATGTTGGATTTTTAAAAAAAATTCTATTTTTTATTTTACTTTTCACAAAATTTTGCTTTTTCACAAAATCTAAATATAGTGTTTATTGCAGTCGCACATAAACTTCAGATTCAAATCTAAACTAATTTTTGTCATAATTGAATATTTAACAAGATACTTTTTTACATTTTTTATATTTGGAGGGGAATTGATATTTGGGGTTTAGACAAAATTCCAGGTCTTCATTTCTATCGTATATTTTCTGAAGGATTTTAAATTTATTAACTGGTGCTCACAGAGGGGGGCAAGAGTATACTGTATTACGAACTAGTAAATGTCAGAGTCAGTGTTTTTTTTATCAATTTGACTTTTAAGTTACTCGTACCTCGGTACAGGTTTTTTTACTCGTACCTAGGTACAGGTATTACAAACCAAAGAATTACATTCCCAAATTACTAAAAATGCCATCGTGGTTGACATGAATCTCAACAAATTCTCAAATCAATACGGAATGGTGTTGCCTTTATAGCGAGACATCTATAATATTACATGACACAATTTATTAAATGTTGCTCTCTTTAATTTCTTCAACCCAAACAGTTCCGTTATCCGAAGAATGCATCTTTTTATTACACATCAAGAACTTTTAGAATTTTGATGTCGAGCATACCCGTTACATTTTACAATATTTATGTAATTTTATATACATTGGAATCGCTAAGATGTAACCTCCATTTTTATTGAAGTGTTTTTATGAATTTATGCAGATATCCATCAGATATTGTTTTTATTCACATCCGTAGTAAACGTTGACGATAAACCCTCACAGATGGCAGAAAGTATTTCTTAATGGTTGATTAAATGAATAAAAAAGACACATTGTGCCTCAAGCTTTTGAAGCTTTAAAATGTAATTGGAATTAAAGGGAAAAAAATTCGAGATAAAATTTTCCTTCGTATATATAATTTATTAAACAAATAAGAGTAAAGTCAAGTATGTATGTTAAACTGAATGCTACGTATTAAAACTTAAGCTGGAATTTTGGAAGTTTAGTTTTGTACAACTTTCTTTCTACGTAAAATGCTTCCTATCAAAATATTTTTCCAAGCGTGTAATATTATATTGTTTATCCAAAGAACGTTTTGTTGCCTTAAACTGCTCGGATCTCATATAATTTGCAGTTTCAATTAATTTTGTAAAGTAAGGTTTAGCAAATAGCTTTTGCTGGAAATGAAGCGAAACCTTTCTTCTTTAATTTATGCGGGTCGCACAAGAGCACAGCCTTTAGTAATGTATTAATTTACGACTAAGAACTCGTTTCAATTCAAACATTTTACATTTACATATTTTTATAACATTTAGATTAATTTCTATACCATGAAATGGTAATTTAGGGAAATAGTTATTTCCATCGGCAAACATTCTCCCTTACTTTAATAAATGCATGTGAAAACATACATGAATTACATGAGTAGTGTTACGATTTTGTCTATTTGTTGAATCAAGTTATATAAGAGCCAAAACTTAATCCAATATTTTCTGTTTTTAGGTACATTGCTAAGCGAATTAAAGGATTTAGGAGAGAGTTATAAAGTGTGTATTATTATGTATATAAATGTATTACGATGTAGTCGTCATCTGCAAGTGACCACGTAGGGCAATTGTTTATTTGCATATTTTAAAAATTTTTCGCTTTAAGTACTACAAAATATTATTGAAAATATTTTTAGCCAATTATAATGCATGTTAAAAAATCGATAAATACGTATATGAAGTGGAAATAAAACCTGTCAACGAATCACGAATGGAACTCGCACTACGAGGGTTCCATACACATTTGGGCATTACAAACATTTAATAGTAAATAATATTATTATTAAACTAATTACAAATTTTTAATGTTACAGGACGAAAATATATTGCATATCGTATCTTTCACAGGCGCATATTTAAAAACATTTTTTGAATGCATATAAATACAAATTAACAATTTTCCGATTTTTTTACTTAACTTCTTCTGTAAAACTTTACTTTTTGCTAAATTTCATGATTCTAGGTGAACGGGAAGTACTCTATAGGTATTGATTTATTTGCGAGTGTCAAATTATGCGGCATGAATGGCTTTATTCTTAAGCTTTTTTATTGCTTTCACTTAGAAACTTTTTTTTACAGTTTTAAGGGACTCTAGACCTAAGTATTTGATATAAATTTCAACTTGAACTTCCACGCGTTCCTGAAAAAAATTGTCTTAACAGATGAACAATGAAGTGATCCTATAAGTGTTCCCTTTGAAGTACGGAACCCCAAAAAAGACTGGATTTTAATATCTTTTTCTACATAATTAAGGATTATTATCAATGGATTTCATTAAATTACTGGTCAGATATGATAAATATCAAAATTAGATTTAAGTAGAAAACTTTATGAATATCTTAATAAATCTTTATAATATATGGATGACATAAGTGTTATAGTCTGAACATATATTAAAGGGTGTCCTCCGAATAACTAAAATATAAACAATATTAGAAATAAAGTAGTTCAGTGCCTAACCTGATGGATTTTCAGGGACGTAGAGATGCTAACAGTGGATGTGTGTTTACTATGAACAAATGAACAAGGTGGAAGTGGTCCATTTAAATTACTTCATTTTAAATTTTATGTGTAGTATTACTCGTAGCATACAACAATATCTATACAATACCTAATTTGCAAAACAGCCAGATATATAGAAAATATATACACACATATATATATATATATATATATATATATATATATATATATATATATATATACATAGATATATACACATACGAGATATTTGGTGCTAACTTAATTAGCAATTGGTTTTCTTGTAAATCCAGAATGAGATAAAATAATTATTTCTTTCTTTTCCAATTAACATATTTTATCGATCGATATGAAACACATAATATTAATACATCTAATCAAATGAAGCTTTTTACATG
This sequence comes from Druceiella hillmani, assembly GCA_039881145.1. Classification (NCBI taxonomy): domain Eukaryota; kingdom Metazoa; phylum Arthropoda; class Insecta; order Lepidoptera; family Hepialidae; genus Druceiella; species Druceiella hillmani. The sequence continues at coordinate 39,857,407 of JAYKKI010000015.1, forward strand.
TCGGTATGGCTTTACCTGGACTAAAGCCTACCAGCGGCTTTATTGTATTGCACACTCATTACGACAAATAAATAAAATCATTTTCTGTGACCTACATAAATAAGGAATCTGTGGAAATTAAAAGCCTAAAAATAGATACATATATTTCCCCAAATGAGGCAAAGGTCTATAAATCGACTGATCCTATTTAGTAATCTGGAAATCATAGCTATACTTAAAATAACATTTTACCTTTTTTAACAAAGTTCCTTCTCATAGATTTGGCTTAAAATCGATATTGAAATTCAGCTATTAATATACAAATTGTCAATAAGCAGTGTACTAATAATGTGACAAATATATTTCTCTTGCTGAAAAACTTTTATATCCACTATATAAAATTATGGACCTTGTTTATGCATGCCTCAGTAGCAGAGGATTGTTTAAATATTTGAATTCAGTTTCTCATGAAAATTGACACCTTCAATAATTTGTCTAAATGAATATGCATTACCTAATTATAGACAAATATCTCAAGAGAAAAATTACACCGAATTTGGGATTAAATGATATCAATTAAATACATCAAATCGTCTTTCAAGATATGTCCCTTTCCAACGTTGATTCGTTGAAATACCAATAAATTATTAGTTATTTAATGATTAAAAGAAACAATGATGTAGCGCGTGGGAAATTGTCTTTCGTTACTCTTTTAATTTCGAATGACTTTGTTACCTTTTAGACTTCGATATTACTTATTGAATACATTTTCCATTCCACGTATTCTACTGTACTGTACTCGTCGTCATATTCGCTTTAATGTTTATTAGCGGTACATCCTTTGTTTGTAGTGAAAGAGGTTCAATCGTGCATTTTGCTAACTATTTCATGTTACGTACGGAGACATATTTTACTAGTTTCCTAAATGTTGACGTAACGGCATAAATAAAGATTGGGGCTAGGTAAAAATAAAAACATATTTATACCCTAAAAGTCACCGTTCGTGGAATGAAAAATGTTTGATTTAATTATGGTCCACATGTTACTATAAAGCGAGACAATAATTTAAGAATTATTGGTAACTTCTAGAATCGTTTCATAGACATACACAATAAAAGTAGTTTTTATTGTTGTCAGGCTTCTCTATTATATACCTGAATGGTGAAGTTTTACATACAAACATTTTCGGTATCTTTTATCTCTAATTATGCTATTTAAAGCTATAAACATATCGATCAATTTTCAAAATTCAATATAATGAATCTAATATAATCGTCCGAGATGGGCAAACGATCAATCATCAGTTTTCTTCCGGTTGAAAACGGGTTTTCTTAAAGTTAAAACATATAAGATACAATCAATATTCTTTAAATTTACTTGAAATATTGGAAATTTAACCACAAAATTAACCCGTAATACAAAGAAAAATTCTTTGTAGATAGTGCGTTGATTTCGTAACCATAGCTCGTATTTTCGAATACAAGTTTATAAGAATTTTATATTGCAAAAATATTTCTGCACCGCTTTACCGGTCATACCACAAAAACCGTTCTTGTGCTCAACTTTATACTTTTTGAGTTAATACCTCTTTACAAGGTAACATTCATAACACAACTCAACTAAAAAGTTTTAACTTATATACGCTCTACGATACCTATTTCATGGTTACTTTTATGCTAAATATATGTTCATAAATGTATGTAGTATTTATAAATTGAACTCCGTGTTCTTCATTATATCTCTATGTTATATGATATAACATTCTATACAGATATTTTATCGCAATGGAATTTATAAAAAAGTTAATAATACGTTACGCTTTACGTAATGTGTTACTATGTGTGTAATAACACGTTACGCTTTAGGGATGCTAACGCAACATAAAATAAAATTATGTTAAGATAATAAAAAATAATATTTTTTCATCGACACAAGCTATAAGACAATCGTCAAAGGTCATGGATATTCCATAAAACACTATTTTCACGTGTCGAATAAACGTTGAAGCGGAATATTGTTTGTAAAGACAGTAAATATGATGTCACTTTATATATAAATATGTGTGTCACGTTATATGTACCACAGCTAATATTACGTAGAACTATTCCTGTGGATTAATGAAATTTGTTCTAGCCTTGATATGTACACAGGTTTGAATATGAGTCTGCAATTTTTTATAAAATTCTCATAGTGTTTATAAAATATTGGTAGTTGTTTTACGTTAACTGAAAGAAATTGCTGAGATAATTGTATTTATGACAGAGATAATTTCGTTTAAACTTCATGTGAAATGTTTTGTCCCATTTAAAATATAGTAATATAATAGTCTTGTAATTAACCTTAAATTTAAATAAAAGAATTAATTAATGCCTGCATATTGTGTGAAATCAAAGAAAATTATTTAAGATTCTATAAGGACTAAACATTATTAAATTTAAACTATTTTTAAAAATTAAAAAAAAAAAATATACATATATATATAAATATATACAAATATAATTTGAATAAACTCGTTCTTATAATTAAAAAAATCTCATAAATATATGCTCGTATGAAAATATGCACGAAGATCGTCAATATACAAATCGATCGTCAATTTAATACGGAACAAGCTACCTATTAATTAATTATATTATATTAATTCAATAGAATACAATAATTGTAAAAATATTCAATTGAAAAGGAATATTATGAATTACGGCAAAATAATGACAAACTCCATTACGACGATTTCGAGCTCATAGCAATATGCGGTCACGTGAAAAATTGTAATTTGACACAAAAATTATATCTGCTTGCCGGTAACTAAATACTATTGTTTACGGAAAACAAATTTTCCATCAAGCGTTTACTCTATGCAATATTAACTGCGTTAAATGGAATAAGTGAAAATATAATACTTACATAAAGAAAAGTATACCATATTAGCTGTAAATTATCCCAATTTCGAATAGAATACAGAAATATTTTCACATGTAAAAATACTTAGACTTTCCGTAAATATTGTGAAGCTCACGTTATTATTAGTACATTTAATGCACTTGACATTAAAATGCTTGACATAGATACAAACTGACTTCGTAACGTCAGTTTACAGAATGTGCGTTTAATAAGCCGAAAGACTACCTGAAGGCTTTCACTGTATTTAGCTGAATAAGCTTACAATAGGCTGAAAGTGGGACACGAAATAACTTAATAAAATTAATATCTAAATTATATTAATGATTGGAATGTATACAGCAGGAAAAACGAAGGTAAAAGGAATGAATATTGCAAAGAAAATATACTGATCAAATTGATAATTTAATGTTAAATATAGCGCTACTAGAAATAGTAGTAACAATTAAATATTTTACGGACGTGGTTGAATTGAGCCACACTTTACGATCACTGAAAAAATACTTTTGTGAAATAAACTATTACCTTTTTCTTTTATTCACATTAATAACTTAATACGAATTTATTTGTGAGTAAAAACATTATGTGTATACTGAGTGAATAATCGATTTATTCATTCACTCAGTATACACCCCTAACTTAGATTATTTAGGTCTTATTTTATAAATGATAGAAATTTAAATAAGAAAGGTGAAATCTCCCAAATAATTTAAAACTGTAATTGCTACCAAAAAAAATACTTAATTATAATGCCAATACATTTTTTCCCAAACCTTTTTTCAGGTTTGAGACTGGCAGTCTTAAAACTGGCGTATTTTAATTGTCTCCCTTATAATGCTCGAACAGTGCATGCGTACTTGTGTTGTGTCGGTTGGCCGGGTCGCCTTTTCTTTACGTCATTATCAGTTAGTGAAAAACAGCTGGTGAAAAATCATTAAAATTTTTGCCAGTAGTCCCACAACATTCTTAAGCTTATATCGGTATATTTATCTGATAAACTTATAGTTTTGCGAAAGTGCGACAAAAGTACAATATTATTAACTAAGTCTCAAAGAGTACGGACCATAAAAATGGAATTTACTATCCTTCCATTTCTAATATCTATTTGCATGTTTTTCATATCATACAAGTCATATGCATATATAAATATGAAATAAATATTTAATAATAATTTATCGACGATTATGTGATAAGGTAAACATTTCATTTCCTAGACACACACACACGCATCTATGTGTTTATATGTATATATATATATATATATATATATATATATATATATATATATATATATATATACATATATATATATATATCTATATATATATATACATTTGTGCTACTTCTACAAAATTATAAGCATAGATGTGGTTTTTCAGATTAATGCTTTAATTATTATATTATTTCCCGCTTAACATGGTTAGTTGTAAGTTATTACCAGAGACAATTTCAGTTAAATTTAATATACAATTTTAGATTAAAAAATGTGAACTATAAAGCATAATTTTCTAATCCGAGAAAGGAAATAAAAAAGGTTAAAAGGGATATTGATTGCCAGAATATGAACTATGATATAATTTTTTATAATATGATACAATCTTTAGGGAAGTAACACGTATATTAGAACTGGTATTCCATAAATTGGTTACGGTAACAATATGAGTAGAATATTTTGATTTATAAAACATAGCTCAAGTTCATATTAAAATATTAAAATCGGAAATATGTGAAATATGAGAATTATCGAAAATGTTAAATTAAAAAGTAAGAAGACGTGGTTTAACATAAAAATGAAGCTCCATCAATTAGACCTGTAATCGGTGCTTGGAAACACCATCACAAATATATATGGTGTATGATATATAGCTATATAATACACCTCTCCATCTCTCTCACCTCCCTCTATCTGTGTGTAGTATCTGGATAATGTCAAAACTTTTAGAGTTTTGTACCTCACGAAAGTAGTCTACGGTAGTCATCTTTGCGAACTCGCAAATGCACTGTTAACTGTATTATAGGCGTCTGTTGTAAATATAATCCCGGCATGCTCGATCAGAATTATCATAGGTTAAAACTTATCTGGCAAACTTTGTAACATCCATAATTTAATGTATTTGTCACCTATACTAAAACCTTCACCTCTTCATTTCTGCCTAATATCCACCATCGGCTTTACGTAAGACGTCATAGAACTGTTGTTTTCTAGATGAGCTTAGCTTAAGTTACGCAGCAAACTTTTTCTTTTCGTAAATCCAATCCAATTGTTTTCGTAAATGCATAAGTTTCCGAGTTTATTCCATAAGTTTTGTACAGTTTTCATTTCCATAACCTGCACGTATAAAGAACGATGAATCAATCTTAATATATATAAATTACGTGTCACAGTGTTTGTTCGCGATGTACTCCTAAACTACTTAACCGATTTTAACCAAATTTTGCACACCGTGTGCAGATTGATCCAACTTGAAAGATAGGATAGCTTACATCTCAATTTATAGTCACAATATTATTATTTTATTGCAAATTATTTGTTTACTATCCGATAGCCACGATTATTTATTAGCTCCAAACGATTCCAACAGATGTCGATATCTATTGTCTGGATTGAGTATGTATTCAATAGATGGCGCTGTGTTAAAAGTACAGACGTTTGCTACATATTAGCTACAATTTAATAACATAACCGCCACGTGTTGCTGAGGTTAAAGTATACGACAAATTTATATTGTAGTAAACGTAATACAGTGAAATTTAATATTTTTACTTTTTTAACTTTTATAAGATAGGATAGCTTACATCTCAATTTATAGTCGCAATATTATTTTATTGCAAATTATTTGTTTACTATCCGATAGCTACGATTATTTATTAGCTCCAAACGATTCCAACAGATGTCGATACCTATTGTCTGGATTGAGTATGTATTCAATAGATGGCGCTGTGTTAAAAGAACAGACGTTTGCTACATATTAGCTACAATTTAATAACATAACCGCCACATGTTACTGACGTTAAAGTATACGACAAATTTATATTGTAGTAAACGTAATAAAGTGAAATTTAATATTTTTACTTTTTTAACTTTTATAAGATAGTATAGCTTACATCTCAATTTATAGTCGCAATATTATTTTATTGCAATTTATTTGTTTACTATCCGATAGCTACGATTATTTATTAGCTCCAAACGATTCCAACAGATGTCGATACCTATTGTCTGGATTGAGTATGTATTCAATAGATGGCGCTGTGTTAAAAGAACAGACGTTTGCTACATATTAGCTACAATTTAATAACATAACAGCCACATGTTACTGACGTTAAAGTATACGACAAATTTATATTGTAGTAAACGTAATACAGTGAAATTTAATATTTTTACTTTTTTAACTTTTGGTGTTTGCATACCTGACCATGTTTTACTCATACTGAAGTGTAAATTAATTCATATTATCCTGAGGACAATACAGTGAAATAATTTTTGCTTTTCAATTATTAGTGCTTCATTGTTCTAAATTCGTTAATTGAAACATAAACATGTAAGTATTATTACATAGTTATTTTATTAAAATTGCTATGCATCAAATTACGAAGGCTCTAGGATCTAAATAAATCTGGTTATCTCTAACAGCATGTTTTCGATTTTTTTCAATATTTCAATGTTTGAATTATTATTTTCAGTCAAATGCCACCGAAAAAATCTAACCTCAACAACGCACGGAGCAGAGAGGCACGACGCATACGTGTTGAAAGAGCTCTTCAGTCGGCAGAACAAATCGCAACAAGAAATGCAGACCAAAGCATCAGAACAGCAGAGGGCCGAGCACATGAATCTCAAGAACAGCGTGACGAACGTCAGCGGCTGAATATTATGAGAACAAGAGTGGCACGACAACAAAACGTAGCTGCAGTGCGAGTACAAGAACGACAAAGGCAGCGAACCAGCCGCTCATTAACACGTGCATCATTTGTTCGTCTTGCTTTTGAATATGCACCAGATATTGACTACTCTACGCATTCAAAAATTGCTATCGGTGCAATGGATAAAGTATGTCAATATTGCCAGGCATTGAAATTTCAGAATGAAACACCCGGCATGTGCTGCGCATCAGGTAAAGTTGTCCTGTCACCTCTACCTACTCCGCCAGAACCTTTATTATCCCTTCTTGCTGGCGATTCAGATGATTCAAAATTATTTTTGTGTAAGATACGCAAATTTAATTCTTGCTTCCAAATGACGTCATTTGGGGCAACTAAAATTTGCGATCTCGCATCCGATGGACGTAATTTTGAAACTACATTCAAAATACAAGGTCAAGTGTACCATAAAATTGGTTCATTGATGCCAATGCCTGATCAGGATCCGAAATTTCTTCAAATTTATTTTATGGGCAATTATGAAGAGCGCGTAACAACTCGGTGCCAGTATAATTTTATTGAACAAGCAGATGAAAGAGCAATTGTGACATTGCTGGAAAATTTTTTAGAAAATCAGAATCAACTGATTCAATTGATTAAAAGAGTTTCACCACGATTGCAAAATGACAACTATCAAATCGTCATAAAAGCCGACAAAGTTCCATTAGGTGAACATGCTGGCAGATTCAACGCTCCAACTCTTGATGAGGTTGCTGTTATTATGGTTGGTGATCCTGTTGACAAAAGAGCTATAAAAATTACACGGCGAGACAACACTGTTAGTACGATTTCGGATCTTCACCGTTCATATGACGCACTTCAATATCCATTAATATTTTGGCAGGGGCAAGATGAATATCACCTTAACATCAAACAGTACGATCCAAATACCGGTAATTTTCACTATTGACGATTTACTTTCCTTACTGAATGTACGTTTTTTAATTTCTTTTTTTTTTTTTTCAGGTGCTCAAAAAGATAAGAAAGTTAGTGCAATGAACTATTATGCACACCGATTGATGATTAGACATAATCAAGTCAACTACATCCATCGATATCGTCAGCTATTCCACCAATACATTGTTGATATGTATGCTAAGATTGAAAGCGAACGCTTACGATTCATTCGATACAACCAGCCTAAATTACGCTCGGAAGAATACATTCATTTACGAGATGCTGTTGTTGGGAACATCGATGGAAATTTAAACCCCAATGAAATCGGTAATGCATTCATTTTACCTTCAAGCTACATCGGCAGTCCACGGAACATGCAGGAATACATATTAGATGCGATGACTTACGTACGTCATTACGGCCGACCAGATTTTTTTATAACATTCACATGTAATCCGAATTGGAAAGAGATACAAACTTTACTATTACCAGGGCAAAAAGCAATTCATCGTCATGACATAACTGCACGAGTGTTCAAGCAAAAATTGAAATCTTTAATTGATTTTATTGTTAAATATTCTGTTTTTGGTATCACACGTTGTTGGCTGTATTCGATTGAGTGGCAAAAACGAGGTTTGCCTCATGCCCACATTTTAATTTGGCTTCAAGATAAAATCCGTCCAGAAGAAATTGATCAAATAATTTCAGCTGAAATTCCAGACCAATCAACTGACCCAGTATTATTTGATATTGTTACCAAACACATGATCCACGGGCCGTGCGGTGCTTTCAACATGACATCACCATGCATGGAAAATGGAAAATGTAAGAAAAATTTCCCAAAGCCGCATACGAATGATACTATCACGGATATTGACGGTTATCCAATGTATCGGCGCAGAAACGCTGAGAATGGTGGCCATACATTTACGATGCGACTGCCGAATTCTATAAATCAAGTAGAATTTGATAATCGGTGGGTCGTACCATACTCACCATTACTTTCAAAAACTTATGAGGCTCATATTAATGTCGAGCTTTGCAGTTCTGTAAAATCAATTAAGTACATTTGTAAATATGTAAACAAAGGCAGTGATTTGGCCATATTTGGGGTACAAAATGTGAATGAAAAGGACGAAATTACATGATACCAAATGGGAAGATACATCAGCAGCAACGAAGCTATTTGGCATATTCTTAGCTTTTCCATACACGAAAGAGACCCTGCTGTCCAGCATTTAGCAATACATCTTGAAAACGGTCAACGTGTATACTTCACTGAAGAAAATGTTCTCCAAAGAGCGCTTGAGGCTCCAAAAACAACACTGACTGAGTTTTTTACATTGTGTCAAAGATCTGATACTTTTGGCCAATTCGCAAAGACATTGATATATACTGATGTTCCACGCTATTTCACATGGAACAAATCTGGTAAAAAATGGGAGCCACGAAAACAAGGAAACCCACATCCTTCCGTTACAGGAATATTCAAAGCTAAGACATTGGGGCGACTTTACACGGTGCATCCAAAGCAACGTGAGTGCTTCTATTTACGTTTGTTACTGGTGAATGTTCCTGGACCTACGTCTTTTGAATTTCTGCGAACAGTCAACGGCCGAGTATTCAATACATATCAAGATGCATGTCGTGAACTGCAATTGCTAGAAGACGATAACCATTGGGACTTAACGCTCGCTGATGCTGCGTTGACATCAACGGCCAATAACATTCGTCAGCTATTTGCCATTATTTTGACGACATGTTATCCATCACAAGCACACACTTTGTGGGAAAAATATAAAAATTGTATGACAGAAGACATATTGCATCGAATTACACGAACAGATCAATGCCAAAATACAGATTATACGCCAGAAATGTATAATGAAGCGTTATTGTTGATCGAAGATTTATGTGTTTTGATTTCCAATTTTCCACTATCTCATTATGGTATGCCATCACCTGATCGCCCAGCCACCGACTTAGTCAATACCGATTTACAACGTGAAAAACAATATGATCATCGTAATTTAGCAACAATTATCGTGAACAGTGAGCCATTACTGACAGCAGAACAAAAAATTATTTATGATCGGATTATGGTGACTGTTGCTGCTGAACAAGGTGGTTTTTTTTTCTTGGACGCACCAGGTGGAACCGGTAAGACTTTTCTAATATCGTTGATTCTTGCTAAAATACGATTACAACATAAAATCGCATTGGCAGTCGCATCGTCTGGCATTGCGGCTACTTTGCTAGATGGTGGGCGAACGGCTCATTCAACATTTAAGCTGCCATTGGACATTCGTAATAAGCCAAACGCATTATGTAATATAAAAAAGAATAGTGGAATAGCTACAGTGTTGCGAAAGAGTTCAATCATAGTTTGGGATGAGTGCACAATGGCACACAAATATTCACTCGAAGCATTGCATAGAACTATGCAAGATTTAAAAGGCAACGATAAACTTTTCGGTGGTGCTATCTTGCTATTGTCTGGTGATTTCCGACAGACCTTACCGGTTATACATCGCTCTACGTTCGCGGATGAGATCAATGCATGTTTGAAGCAATCATTCTTATGGCGAAGTGTTGAAACGCTTCGATTGACCATAAATATGCGCGTACAATTACAAAACGATCCATCAGCACAAATATTTTCCGAACAATTACTAGATATTGGGAACGGTAAAATAGAACTGCAACCAAATACACAATGCATTAAACTGCCTGACAATTTCTGCACTGTTCTTCAAGGAAAAAATGAATTGATTCAGAGTATTTTCCCGGATATACAGAGTAATTATTTAAATCATAACTGGCTCAGTGATCGGGCTATTTTGGCAGCCAAAAATGTTGATGTTGACGAAATTAACTTCAAGATACAACAGTTGTTACCAGGCGATCTTATGTCTTTTAAATCAATCGATACCGTTGTTGATGAAAATGACAGTGTAAATTTTCCAAGTGAATTTTTGAATTCACTGGATATACCTGGAATGCCACCACATAATCTTCGATTAAAGATTGGTTCACCTATCATTCTCCTGCGTAATCTGAATCCACCTCGATTATGCAACGGTACGCGTTTGGTTATCAAAAATATCACCGGAAATATTCTTGAAGCAACCATTTTAACTGGAAAGTTTAAAGGAGAAGTGGTCCTGTTGCCACGTATTCCAATGATACCCTCAGATTCTACGATACCCTTCAGAAGGCTACAGTTTCCAGTTCGTTTAGCTTTTGCCATTACCATAAATAAGTCTCAAGGCCAAACAATGTCCATTTGTGGTTTAGATTTGGAAAATCCATGTTTTTCTCATGGGCAACTATATGTTGCATGTTCACGTGTAGGAAAACCGTCGAATCTATTTGTGTTAGCAAAAGACAGGTTAACCAAAAATATTGTCCATCGATTAGTGCTAAATTGAATTAAAATTAAAAGTACTTATAATTCGAAATAATATATTTTATTGTCGAAATTTGAAACTATCTGCTATACCTACCTCATTTATAAGTTCAAGTGTCAGATTTTATTTACGAACAACTTTGTAATATACTCATTGGTTAAAAAATTTATTATCAAAAAAAAAAATTAAATTTAGAATTAATTCTTTTGTATTCATTTCTACTTAATATTAATTGTACGAACATTTTGATCAATCGTGTTCAAAGTCCTTCCCCTTCAAATCCCAATTCAGTCGATTTTCATATAAGCTTTAAGGTTTCTGTCTTCGTTCGTAATCAATAATTTCATTATATTAAGGAGTAACGGTAGTAGAAAACCAGACATCGAGATTACCATGTTTTATTACAAATGGCATCTATGTAAAAAGCTTGATGGTGTCCATATGACTAATGTTCTTCCAACTTTCTCCGTTAATAGTTTACTACCATGTAATATAACAAAAACTTCAACCACAGCAACGCGTGGTCGGGTCTGCTAGTAGCTAATATAAATGTAGCTTTGGTTTTTGCATAATTCGCTTCCAGTTCTTATCTGGATCATGCCAAATCCAATAAAGCCTGCCTTCCAGCACTGGAAGGTTTTCTACAGCGAAACATCACTTAGTATAATTTTGTGTCCTTTCAAATTTGATATATTTGCCAAAAAATTTAAGATATTTATACCCAGATAAAACACTGGTAGTAATGAATAATAACACTATTAATTACTACCAGTGTTTTTTTTCATATTTCAATAAGTGACATTACTTATTTTACAAACTTAAACAGTTTACCAATAAAAATTGATTTTGGACTTATAATGTGAAATGATACGACCTGCTTTGATTTTTAGAAAGAAGAAAACTAACCTTTTTTTATTTATTCAAACAGGAATGAAATAACTTAATACAAGCTATACAGACCCGCCATTAGACGGTGGCACAAATACTTCTTTGACCTTATAGTTTACAAAAATGAAATAATGTAGATACTACATACATTTAATAAAATTCTAAGAGACTAATTTTGCATATGAAAAATATTTTCAAAAGAGTCATTGACTTAGCGTATAGAATGATAATAGAAGCCAGAAGGCCTATTTTTGGAATTTTTGTCTGTTTATCTGTCTGCATGTTAATTTGTTCTTTAATCACGCAAAATCTACTATACGATCTTGATTTTAATTTGGTATGGTAATAGTTTATACCCTCTAGCAACATATGAGATACTATTTATGTAGATATTGCAGACATAAAGAAACACCCTAACTTTTGTGAATATTACGATATTGGTCTTAGTCCATAAATGACAATACAATGCTATTAGTCTTTAAGTGACAAGACAATATTGCCAAAGCCATCCATTAGCTTTTGTATTAAATGTTACGCTCATTGCGTTATAATAAAAAAAATGAAAACAACGCAAAAAACTCCTGACAATTTTTATCTTACCGAATTTCAAGTGAAAGAAGTCGCGTCTGTATAGCTAGGAGTGAAATATAATACTCATATGTGTAAACAATTCCGTTAATTTTTCACCCCTTTTAGGCCCCTAAGTGTGTGCGGAATCCTCGTAGTGCAAGTTATGTTTTTACTAGACATTCTTTTTGAATATAATACCACGATGCAACGTATTCATAGCAACAAAGTTCTCAGGGAGACGAAAAATAATCTCCAGTTTTCTGCTAAATTCTAGTCCATCCACTCGACTAACTCAAGTTATATTTTTAAAAGAAAAGTTTACGAATTATTGGAAATGTGTTACGTCTTTTTGTAAAAGTTTAACTCGTTTCATAGATCCTATTGGGAAAGTCAAATTATTAGATAAAAGCGTCTTTTAGTAGAAAATATTCAATACGTGAATTCGTTTGACACTTATTTAAAAGTTGTTACTTATTCTGAAAGTATACTCTTACATATTCATTGGAAATAACAAAAAATAAGTAAGGAAGGTTTACGTAGTTTGATGCTTCATTAATTTATAAAAAGGGTAATATAAGTGTGCTGAACATGTTATCGGTAAGAAGAATACTTAGTTCGGAGGAGAAAATAGGCAAATATGCGAGGTCATTTCCATATTTTCCATTTTTAGGGTTCCTTAATCGAGCGAGAAAAATGAAACCCTTGTAATTTAACCATCTATACGTATGTCACAATATCATAGCCCTTTTAAATTTAAAGTTATATATGTACCTAAATAGGATTCCATGTCAAAACAGTATTTAGGATATGCTGTTATTTCATGGTCGTATGATTTGTGCACAAAGATTCTAGCTTAAGGTATAACAAAACCCACTTCCGCATTTTTATAGCCATTAAAAATGGATTCGCAATGACTATAATAATAAAGGAAAGGTTAAATTAACAAAAATTATAAGAATATACTTTAGATAAAGAATGAATATAGCATATATCATAAAAATTATCTGCTTTACAAATAAGAGAAGTGATATGGTAAAAATCTGAATATCGTCTAAAAATTGAAAATGGCAGTTGGAGTTGAAGCTGTCAACTAATTATTTAAAAAGTTTTCAAGTAAAGTGACAGTCATATTTATTGTAATAATAAAACAAATACTACCTGCTTAAATGTTTAAATATAATATTTTTAAAGACAGGTAGCACTTGAAGATGGCCACAATAAATGTGAGGTGCGGTAATTAAATTGAAAATTATGCTTATCTTTCATTCATTATGTTTTATAAACGCATTTTAGTCAACAGATCATGTTATTTTTTTTGGTACTCGCATATATCTTGCTTATAACTTGTTCACTGTTTTACGTTAAACCGTTGCACATAAATGTTCTTAGGAAAGCAAAAATAGACGTGAAGTACAATTACAAAACTATGTTTAATTTACATGTTAAGGTTTCATAATTGAAAATAAGAGTTATTCCCCCAGGGCACTGAAATAGGTGGCGTTGAATTTACTCAGTAACATTACTGAGTAAATGTGTACATAAAAACAACAAGAACTGTACTTTTGTCGATTTAAACGGAGAACGTCGGGGCATTGCCCGCCATAAAAATGGACGTTTCTTTTAGATTCCTTCACGCTGAGAACGTCTGAGTCTTCCCGATCATAAAATGTTACCTAAAGTAATTGCCCTACGCATGTATTATTCCAATTTGTTTTAGGTACGTCCTTTAAATTTTATTTAGCCAATTGCGAATAATTTTGTAATATATATATATATATATATATATATATATATATATATAGATTTCCCGATAAATAGTATCAAGTCGAAGCATAAAGATAGAGGGTCTAAAATAATATTAAAAATTAACAGCGGAATGAGGCATTCGAGACAACATATATTTAATTTAATTATTGACGTCATTAAAAAAATCGCATTACATTAACATACTCCAAGAACCCTTTCAAATCCATCAGCTTTTTGAACACAAAATTGACATTGCTGCCATTGTGGAACGACACTAAAACTGAACCCAAATTTCAGTAAGCGATAAATAATTTTTATGAGTATTTAAGATATAATATAATTAAATTTGAAACGCAATTTATCATAAAGAGTAATAAATAAACATAATGATAATATCATTTTAAGAAATTATTAGTTGTACTGATCAAACCAGCCAAAGTAGTTATTCACTCGACTTTCAATTTTTGTGTTTACGATTACTCTACACATGTTTTGTAATTAACTTTCTTTAACGATTTTTCGTTTTTTCCCAGACTTTGAAGTGTATGACTACCTAAATTGGTCTTATTACACAAATTAAACATCTTGATAAAGTGGACGGTTCATTGAACTGCTTGACGTTTTCATATCGAACTTGTTTTTATTGAACTGCAACGGATCATTGAACTGCTTGATATTTTGATTTTTGCTTTAAATGGAACATCGTTACGTATTTTGCAAAGTGAGTCAACCGTCATAGTTTTTTTACCAAGAGACTATGCATAAATGCATTACTATTAAGTTTATGGAAAAACTTGGAAGCAGTAAGACTGCGCAGGACATATGGAGAATCTAGAGGTAGTCTACAACCTGAACGTTTCTATGATCACCCTACGACGTTAAGAGTTTTGAATGAAACAGTCTTATTAACAAAATAGACGCTGAAAATGCGTCTCAAGATCTAACCTAATTGTCTCTTATGCCACGTTGATGAATTTCAATATTTATTATTTCTTAATTTGGAACGGTATCCTTTCAGTTCAGTTCCATGAAATTTATTAAAACTTGCCCATGGAAATTAAGGACATATCGCAAAATCGCATCCTTAGCATAGCGCCGTGATCAATTTGGACAATATAGGTATAATTGATTTAGATGATACTCCTTATATGGTGAGCCCTCAGCATATTTTCATAAAAATTTGGTTACAACCTCACCATGAAAATTGAAAATATACCATAGAATTCCTTAAAATTGAACAACACAGCAGCCATGACCGGTTTTGAATAATATAGACCTAATGATAATTTAATCAGACACTCCTAAAAGTGGCATAAATTTGCTCTTTGCAAT
Source organism: Druceiella hillmani (assembly GCA_039881145.1). Classification (NCBI taxonomy): domain Eukaryota; kingdom Metazoa; phylum Arthropoda; class Insecta; order Lepidoptera; family Hepialidae; genus Druceiella; species Druceiella hillmani. The sequence goes on from JAYKKI010000015.1 coordinate 39,873,045, forward strand.
TATGGCACTGGAAGGTGTTACCTGGAACTCTTCAGTAATTAGGTATAAAATTATCTAATTTTACTTGTTTTTCTTTGTTCTCCATTTGTATCTAATTTTGTTTGTTTAGTACTTGTTTGAATCGTCTTTACCTACAAAAAATAGTAATAGATTAATAAGTAGGTAAAGGTATACGGGTACACATAATTTAGTTTTCAATCTTCGATCCATAAATCCTTATGATGCAGATATACTGCCTGCGTAAACCGTAACATTTGAAGATGTTTTAAATAAGTTTTGTATATCTCAAGCAAAGACTCTGCCAATAAAAGTTGGGTTCCAACTTCTCTGTTTCAGTACCCGTGCAATATGAGGGGTACTGCCTACCTAAACTATAAAACTTGAGGCTCTACTATTTTTAAAGTAATCCAACTTCCAACTCCTCAGACCAAAACTGTAATTCCTGCTTAAATCGTGAGACTGAATGAGTTTATAGGTTTCTATAGATAAATGGCAAAACGGAACACTTAAAATTTCGACCTTTCCGTCTCTATATCCGTCTGTCTGGCCGGATATCACATCTATTTTACTCGTAGATTATTGGCACTATATAGATGACATTTGGATGATAGGTGGTTTTTATGAACGGTTATGAGATGAAATAATGGAATTATGGGAAACGTAATGGGTGGTGCTCCATACGAAGTGACCATGAGGTATGAAAAAAAATCCAGTACATATAAGCTCATGGAATATCATTAGATAGGTCTTAAAATGATGTAGAGATTCCAAAACAACATTTTTATTTAAGTTAGTATTTGGTAAAATATGTGATTCTTAAGTTAGTACTTGGTAAAATATGTGATTCCTAATGCTTAAAAAAGTGTACATAAGTTAATTTGAAAACTAAATGGTAATTTTCAAATTAACTTATGTAAAATTCAAAAAAATTTAAGTTAGCCGCTTAGTTTTGTAGTTTTGAGACATGGGATGTTTTCTATACCGACAGCAGCGATAACTTTCTTTTTCATATTCTCTAAGAAACACAAACTAATAAGTTTAATATCGTTTGGTGCTACGGTAGACTTTGTGCGCGATTCCGACTCGTATTTGGCTGTTTTTTTAAATTAGTACTGTGGATCTTAAGCAGAGACTCTGGTGTTTCAACTTCTCAAATTAGCATAAAACATTTTTTTTAAAAGTAGGTTCTAAAAAGTAAAAGATAAATAACTCAAAGTAGGTATTTCCTTTTCCACAATAAATAACTAATTATTTAATTTTGAAGTAGGTCCCAGTACTGTCGTTCAACTTGACCAAATTTATAATTTTAATAAATTTTAAAAAATTTTCTCCAATTTTAATAAATTTTAAAAAATGTCTTCCAAGGTTTCATTGAAATTTAGGCCCGCACCAACAAAGATGAATGTTTTGTAATAAAGTAAAACTAATTTGTTAGAATTTAATAGTAAAGTCACTTTTAAGTCAAAATTTCACCAAATCGAAAATATAGCTTACTTTGAACCACAAGTTTTGCTCCATTTATTTATTTTTTCTATAAAAAAGTTATGAATTATCCCTTGAAAAAAAAACGTTTTAAATAACTACCTCAGGTGTTTAATTACCTACCTATAATAAATACTATTCAGCTAAATGTTTAATGATACTACACTAAAAACAGGACTGGAAATAGATTGTTCAATATTTTTACATTACATTTAATCATATGAAACTATCTTTCTCCTATATGACACGGATTCTCCATAATACTTGTACTAGTAGTAGTAAATAGTAATCAACTGTTAGGTATTGGCATTGATAGAACAAGGTGAAGAGTTTTAGTATAAACTCTTACAGGATGGCTAAATAAAAAAAGGTTTATACTCCTTAGAATTAATTACTCATCAATAATATTATAATATTTAATTAACAAATCATGTAGAAATTGAGCAGGATGTTTTATACCATTTTGGTGTCTTGCATAACATAAATACCATATAACAGTCACTTTATGTGCACAACAACCTACAGTCCTTCGTCCAACTATGCAATTGGAATAATATTGTTTAAATTTATATTATATTAGATTTTATATTAGCATTTATATTAGCTTCAACCAAAATATACCTACATATAAATATATATTTTTCGAGTTATGTAACGGATTTGGATTTTGTCTGTGAGCAACCATGTGTTTTCTGAGAGAGACAATTATTCATGTAGGCTGCTGAGATGAACCTCACTGCACACTTCAGTAGCATAGAAACGTTGAACCGTATATGCTCTCCATAATGGGAACGTGCCTGTTTTAATTGATAGGTACCACAGACAATTAAAATGAGCTCATCGTAATTTAGGTGGAGAAATTGAAATACTCGTATATTGTGGGTACCTTCATTTATATTCTTAAATTAAGCTTTTCTCCTATTGTAATTGTTACTTATTATATAATCTGCTAAAGTGTTAATTTCAAACATCCTTTGATTAATAATTTCTGCAATCTGTGCAGCGTCAGGTCTGTCAGCAATTATAATGTGAAAACAGTTAATCGGCAATTGATAAATCTGTCAGAAGATGACTAGAAGCCCTACTCATAAATTCTTGGCGAATTACCTTAAATTTTTCTTTAAAAATTCCGTTCATAAGTTCCACTATCTCCCGGCAAATAGTTACATCGCGAGTTTTGTTTGCTGCTAATGTTTGTTGAAGCTTTGGACTAAATTTATAAAATCACATAGAATTCGATTTGGGAAACAAATATAAATATTAATTTAATTATACGGTAGAAATTGGTTATAACGACATCGGTTATAACAATATTCTGGTTGTAACTTAGTGGTTCCAGCTAGATCTCATTTACCCATCTAATCTGAAAAACTACTTTACATAACATTGGTTATAACAACATACCATATTTACAAACATCTTTTTCAAAGATTTTATATAGAATCACATTGGAAATAGCGATTTGATGGCATGTGTTTGTTTACATTTAGTAAAAATACTACTGACGTGACACATCTGGCACTTGACAATATCTTAGACAAATAAAAATGTATTTACTGCCCATTCTTAGAAACGTAAAATGTATTGTTTAATTTTGGCACACTTGCAACACAGTCCAAAGAAAATCAGTAATTTCGTGTTTTATCCTCTTGTAAAGATAGTGGTATGGATATTGTAATTAGATGCTTCCAGTAATGGTACGAGTAAGTAGCGACATTTTTATCCTAATACTTTAAAACCCCTCTCTAAGATAAAAAATATCGTTATCTTTAAAATATTCCCTTCATTGCTTAGTTTCTACATTAAATTCATTTTTCATTACGTCAGTATGTACAGTTGTGGCTGTATAGGGGCTTATAGCTTCTATGATGTATCCATCGCAGCATACAAACAAAAATATTGGTATTTTTTAGTGGAATAGGTAATTTTGGAAAACCGGAGTTTTAAGACATAAAAATGATTCATTATAAAAGGATATTTTCCAAAATGGTGTTTCTTTCTAATGAAATCATGTTTTGAAATTTGAAAATGAATCATTAAAGAGTTGTGCTTTAAAAAACGATGTTTTTTTCCTTATTGGATTTTATACAAAGCCATTGTTTTCAAATTTAAAAATGAATAATTAGATAATGTTTTTTCTTTCAAGTTTTAGAAGAATCAGAAAGATGGTATTTTTAATTCGGAAAATGATTCATTAGAAATTCTTCTTTTCCAACTTAATGTTTCATTCCAGTAATTGATGAGTTAGAAAGGCGGCGTTCATAAATTTGATAATGAATTTTAGGAAAGTACGTATTCGAAACCATTATCCTGTGCAATAATGATCATGAACCTTTAAAACAAATAATTTTGCATTTTTTTCAACGCGAAGTTCGGATATAGAACAAAGAAGACAATCTGCTACGATAGCAGCCGTAAGTGATATTTTTAATATAATTTTTTAACTTGTTTAACTGTTCGTATAAACATTACTCTTTATAAAACAGAATTGAGTAAACAAATACTCACTAAAAATCTGCGTCGAATCAAAGTTACCCGTTTGCCTTCAGTGTAGATAAGATTTCAGTAATCGAGGAAAGTTAATTTAATTACATCGGCGGAAGTAGATCACGTAATTCCTTAGTAAACTCCTTAGATACTTTTACCGACTCAAGACAACATTCGTGGATTGTACTCATATGTTATAAAGTTGTTTCGGTTGATTTAATTTGGTATTCATCATGAGACTTAAGGAATATTATATTACATTTTTTTTTCTTGTTTCAGGCCTCATTTTTTTATTATTAAAATCATACAGTTTTTTATGTCCTTTAAAAAGTGCATAAAATAAAATTAAGTCTTATAACAATTGTGTATAATATATATGGTATTTTTGTTTTATATTCTCACCTTTTTCACCTTTTAGTTCCATTTGAACCTAAAGAACATCTATTAAGGGCTAGCAGAATTCGCTCTACGAGGCTTTTGTATACATTTAAGCATTTTTTTGCGTTTAATAATTTTTATTTAAGCGCTATTTGTTAATATTAGTTATCGCTTTTAAAAATGAATAGCCTAAAATTTCTTTGACAGATATAAGAAGTAAATTATTTTATCTATAGCGAAAATGGTCTTACAAGTATTGATTTTTAACCGACTTCAAAAAAAGGAGGAGGTTTTTCAATTCAACCGTATATATATTTTTTTTATGTGTGTTCGCGGATAACTTCGTCGTTTATGAACCGATTTTCATACTTTTTTTTATTGGAAAGGAGATACTTCAAGGATGGTCCCATGATAAGGAAACCGGGATCTGATGGTGGCATCCTAGAGAAATTGAGGGAACCTTTCAAAAATTGTAGGGGCGACTAGTGCGTTTGTTAATTTTTTTTTTATTAAGTATACGAAAGCACTACAATTTAAAGAAGGTCTGGATTCGATCTGATGATGGAGCTGAAAGACAGTCGAGGGTACTCCTCAACGATTTACAGCAGTTACCTTGTGTTTGGTTTTGATTAATTTGTACTGATGAGAAATTTACACGTAGATGGGTTGTAACTGTCATTAGGGATCTGATGATGAAGATGAAGGACAGTTAAGGGAACTCCTCAACTGTTTACACTAGCTACCTTGCGTTTGGACTTAATTCATTTATATTGATTAAAACTTTGCACCCATATGGGTTATATGTACCATTACAGGTCTGGTGATGGAGACCATAGATAATCGAGGGAATTTAAAGATCGAAGTTTTATATAGGACAACTACAATGATGTTAATGAGTAGTAGACTCATGCTGATGCGTCAATTTGAGATCAAATTTAAATTGCGTAATCAAGTCATCTCTAGCAATGCTCTTTCGTCGTGTGGCCTACTCAATAATTTGTTTGAATCTAAGTCAGACAACGCTATTCCTTCCAAAGTTTTAACACGACTCATAGCAACATACACCTGTCCTTTGGCGAAATTTTTCTTGCCTAGATCAATAACAGCTTTTTCTAATGTAGTTCCCTGTAACTTGTGAACTGTAACTGCCCAACTTAAAATCAAAGGCAACATTCGGCGCTCGACATCTCCGTATCCTTTAGTTGCTTGAAACGTTGCAACAGTAGGAGTTATCGGTACCCAGCCATTTTCATCTTTAATTCTACTTCCAATCGTATCATCATCAAATTAAACTAAAACACATTCCGGTAATTCCCCTTCTTCAATTTGTTTTCTTCGAAGAGCAGGCCATTTAATTTTTTTAACAATGCCCATTGCTCCGTTTACAAGGCCATCTGAAACCGATATATTTGTCCTTAGCATAATGCGAGATTTTTCAGCTAATTTTAGCGTTAATAATAAACCTCCACAGTTATTTTCCGTCTCAAGTAGTCATCGTTTCCTCATACGAGAAGCATCCTTGTTAGGTCTACCCATCACTTAAAATCGTAAAATAAAATAACTTTAAACAGTAAAGTAACTATAAAAACACATAAAATAATTTTTAACAAAAGAAAAACGGCTTCAAACAGTAAACTAACTAAAAGAAACAAAATTGTTGAAAATAAAATTAAGCTGACTTCAATGGAACAAAACTTTACTAAAAAGCAAAAATAAACTGAACTTAGATTATACACAAAAGTAATATATGTACATATTAATCATTAGGTATTAATACTTAACCTACACTTAAACCTTACTTATATTAATTACCTATATATACGCGTATTTTATATTCTACAAGTATACTACAACCTATTTATTGCAAAATATGAATTTTTATTTACAATAACAATAATCGCCTGAAATACAATAATCGCCATAGGTAATAGGACCTATGAATCTTTATACAATATTATATGTATATGCTATCTATCTGTCTGTTTGAAGTGGGTGCCAAGCACAAACAGAACAAAAATAATACATAACATATACCTTCACAATTTTAACTAATAACAAAACCAAATGCTAATGAAATAAAACAAAATTTAATTATCAAAGACAGAGAACAACAACAATTATAAGGAACTTGCAAACTATATAAATCTATCAGCAACAACAATAACGCATCAAAATTTTAATAGCATACTAAGCGACCGTCAACGACGCCTACCCGCACGTACCTGCCCGTTTGGGTTTAATCACTGAGCACGCGCACCCACCCACCCGCGCTCTCGCCTCGCAGCGGGCTAGCACTCTGCAGCATAACTATTACGCTTGGTACCGACTTCAAACAGACAGATAGATAGCATATACATATAATATTGTATAAAGATTCATAGGTAAAAATTATCTTTAATTATAGGAATAAGAGTGAAAAAAAATTAATTTTCTTTTCCAAAAACTATAAAGTTTAGAGCTTAATTTTATTTTTGTCTAATTCGAGACGAACAATAGTTTTAGCATATATAAAAAGCCATTTCATATGACTTTAGCCAATTGACGTCATTGAGCGAATATGGTTACTGTTGTACATAGAGCACTCCTAGGCTTTCAGAGATAGTATTTATGTAAAACAGATTTTAATGCTTGTTCTTTAACGATTTTCAGAGAAATATAGCAAGTTGAAATGCTGAATAATATACAAATATTCTTTGTAATTACAAGGTTTAACGAATACGACAAGGTTTAAGCGCCAAAATTAAATTTGAAATAAAAAGGCACATATTTTAGTTAGTAATATGGATGTGTATAATATACGTTTACCATCTTTCAAATATTTCTATAAAATATGTATTTAAAATATATTTAAATATGGTAGTAGGTAATAGGTCAGTGTTGTACAAATAATGTGTGTTTTAAAAAGTAATCGAAATATGTGATTCTCGTCAAATATCATTTTTATAATCTAAAAATTTTCAATTTTACATAAACAAAAATCGTAAAGATTTCATGCAATTATAAATCTACCCAATTTCTTGTAAAATTAATGAAATTAAGAACTAAAATGTCTAATAACTCGCTTCTTGAATACAAATATAAAACTGGTTTTAATATATTTTTAAAACAATGTTATTAAAATAGTCCACCTTAAATCTCTTGATATTTTCCTATTTTCGCAGACACAAGATCCATGTACCGATTTACACTAACAGACTTATAAGTATTTTTTATTTAGAGGAAATATGGGGCATTTACATTGATTAGATTATGTAACGGACGATTTGAAGATTTTAAAGTTTTAATGATGATACCATCTCTTATGCCATCCATCCATCTTCATACCGTATTTCACCGCAATCAAAGAAATATTTTATGTTTTTTTTTAAATAGCAACACGTTATCGACATCACCATCTGATTCTTTGGATGAAAATTAATGGCGTACGGGAAGTATGTAATTTGATACAGCTAAACTATTTACAAATAATATTATAAGTCGCCATTCATCACATTATAATTTACTAGAATATCTTTCGTAACGTAAACAATTATTATTTTAATGTATTTTTTATTATAGATAGTGTATTTGTAACGTATATTATAGTATATAAATACATGAAGGTTCGCCACTTTATTCGGTAATAGTGCATCATGGATAGATTGCCATACATCCATTTTTTTTAAAAATCAGATCCCTTTCTTTTTATATTTAAAAATTATCATAAGTCATTAATATAGAAATGCATCTATCTATATTTTGTATTTCAATAAAAGTAAGAAATGTGGCAATATTGCATATTGCCCTTCTTAGTGATCGACGATGAATTTCATTTTTCCAATTATCACTTTCATTTCCATAGTTTTACAAAAAAAGATTAAAAAAAGAAAGGATAACAAAATAAAATTTTAAGGTCAACTTTGTTTACATTTCGTAAATCCAAATTATTGCCATTTGAAAATCTTAAATAATAATTTTGATCTATCTATTCATCCACAATTCCTTCAAATATTTAAGATTAAAAAAAATACTATGATCGATTTCTAAAATAAACTTATCGGAATAACTACTAACACAATATTTATTTTTTTTTCATTTAGGTAAATTATTATTTGCTTCATTACATTTCATATGATTTCATACATTTTCATATGATTTGCAAGTAAATTTGTATGAATTATTTATTTTTTAGTATGGCAACCCTTTATTTGTATACCTTAATTTGTATGAATTATTTGTTATTTAGTATGGCAACATTTCTTCGACCAATCAGAACGTTTCAATATTTTTGAAGCAAAAGTTAATTAGTACTGCAAAATGACAGTTGACTTATGGTCGCCGTCTCTGGTTTTTGTTAAATAATTTGTAATATTTGTAATATCGAGCGATTACAAATACAAACACGTAATTTTTATTGTGACAGTTATTATATCACTTATCCGAACCGGTGACAACCCAATAAAGGCCAAGTCATTATCAAATCAATCATGGGAATACGTAAGAATAATCCTATTATTCCATTGAAATCAGATGGTAATGCTCCAACAATATCGATAAATATAGAAGAAAATGGGCCAAATCATTTTAAAAGGGAGCCACATTCGAGTACCACGCGCTATGATATGAAAATAATCGTTGGATCGAAAACTGATGAAAATTTATTTACAAGAAAATTAATGTGTAATCGACTCATTTGCCTTTTGAATGTATGTAAGTATAAATACATTCTAAAATAAAATAATTTGAATTTTAATTACTATTTATACGCGTTTTCCAGTTTTTTCGATACGTGCTACGGTTGATACGTGCTACGTTACCAAAGTGACATTTGTGACATTTTTCACAGTGTGTTAATTTATTAAAGTTTAAACTTTAATCATTTTATAATCTAGGCGATTAACTTACCAAAGTATAACATTTTGTTGGATTACATGATTAATGGGATAAGTGGTTGAAGTAGTGAAATTACGTTTATTTACATACTGTATATAAATTTTAGCTTTCCACATTCCTTCTCCATACAAAATTTAACTGTATCAAATTTCACATTTCCCGTACACGCAATTTGCTTAAAAGGAGGTGCTAAATTTTCTCTTCACGTATTAATATATAGATAACATATTTTTCACTTTTCTTCCTTCAGTTTTAAAACCATTATTACTTACCGATGTCTGTTTTCGGCTCCCGGCCACCTCTCGGTATTCGGGGTAATCAGCGAACAATTTCTGTTATAATAAATATTGTCCCCACGAGCGCGTTTTTGCAAGACTAAACGTGATGGATTGTTGACACTACCGTTGACTGTTTAACTTAACATCTCGACCAAACACAAGTTGTAAGAAATTGTTTATAATTTTAGATAAATAAATTGTTATGTTCTAACATTCTACCAAGAAAAGAATTTCAAGCCTTTTACATGGGCGCTAGCAGCATAGCCACTGCGCTACCGACCGGTATATATAATGCCGAAGTGCGTAACAATAAGTTTTTCAATATTTGTTTTTAAATAAATATTTCTAATATTAAAAACTAGCTGTGCCTACGATTTCGTTCGCGTGTAATTAGGAAAACAATTTTTATATTTTTTTTTCTTTCATGTTGCTCATGGCTGTTGGCTGTTCATGGGTGCTACTCTTACCATGCCAAATTTCGTGAAAATCCGTCTAGTGGATTTCACATAATACCTGTACAAATTAACACACAGATAGACAAAAATTATAAAAAGCGGTTTTCTGGCTTCTTTTATCATTCATTCTGATTTGAGTAAATGATGTTAATAAAAGATAATGACATACGGTGCGTATAAAATATTATTTGAAAAGAAATTAGCAAGTTACATATTTCTTATTTTATTATCTTTAGGTCAAATATAATATACGTATAAGTTACGTTTGTATATAAAGACAATCGAACATTGTCCTAGTCGAATTGAAACTGACTCACTATAGCTAACTTCCTTTAATGCTTCAGAAAATAAATATGTACGTAAATAGTACATATGGGTCTAGACGTTTTACGCCTCAAAACTTCCAGTATTTTTCCGAAATATTTTATATCTCCATCTTTCCCCTCTAAATTTCACAATTTTTATTAGTAACCTAATGATGCAATGCTAACACTTTCAATATTATTTATCACAAATAAATGAAAAGCCGAATGCGTTATTGGTTTCCTGTATAATATTGATTTGAATATTTGTGAGCGTTAAGAATTTCATTCAATTTAGATTTATACACTTCAGGTAGCGTTACGCTAAATTTAAATTTTTGCTCAAACGATTTCCAAGAAACATGTGTGATAAACAGACAAGCGGAACTGTAGATGAATAAAGAAATAAAATATGTGATTCTCATTGAAAGGTCTTCAGATTGAAATCATTTAAACAAATTGCGCTACCTGTATAAACCGACTCTAAAAGATATTATTTTTGCACATATTCGGAGACAACTTTATAACAAAAATCTAAAAGATCACAAGTTTCACCTACCGTACTTCGTATATTTCATTTCGCGTACGTTAACTGTAGGAACTCCAATAAATCTAGAAGCAATAATATTATTAAACAAAAGACTTAGAACAGTAGCTTTTAAAGGTGCGTATGGAAGTTAGAAGCTTTTACTACCGTTGTTAAACCTTCTTTATGATTAACAAATTGGCAGTACTGATATCAAACGTGAGTATATAGTGCCTTCAATTGCGTTAGGTATGCAGTTTATTTACCTTTAGGAAATTCTTTAATGTGCTGAAGAAATGAAGAAACTTTTTGTTAGTAAAATTAGGTGCCTGCCCGAGAATTGATTTATTTAAATCGTATTATCAAAGTTATTTCGTCCTATTTTTAACGTGACTACGGAATCACCGTTTCAGTTAATTGGGTGTGTGTGTACGTGGGTACGTGCGTGCATGCGCCCATGAGGACTTTCACGCTTGCTGCGTACGCGCGCGTGTATGTGTGTGTGTGGGTGATTTTATGTGTGTATGTATATATAAATAATATATTCTAGCATTCACACATTCTAATAATGTGTACACATAATATAATATATAAATGCATATATGTATATTTATATATATAAATATATATATATATATATATATATATATATATATATATATATATATATATATATATATATATTTAATCGCCAGAATGCATTTTCAGACTCTGACAAAATAAAAGTTATTTGGAGCGGCCTGAAAAAACTGTCAAGTCCTTAATTTAAAATGTTACCCCGTAAAAAACTTTCTAAGTCGGAAAAACGCTATAGAAGTGGAACCCAGAACATTGCATTATTTTTTTAGTGTTAGACAATTAAGTAATTCCAATAATACATTTTCCAATATATTTTTAGTTTTATATTAAAATATTAAAACTAAACGTTTTGAAGTTTTTTGTTTCTCCTGTAAACTTGGGCTAACATTATTTAATTATGTATGTACTTTACGTATATATCTTCATATAAATATTATTTACATCAATAATCTTATTACTTCTTGCGATATAATATTTCACGGTTGTCATAAACATCACTCTAATAGATTTCATCCCTTGTATCTTTGTTTTGGTTTACTTCTAAGTGTGGATATAATCAATAAGAAAATACACACAGAAATCATTTTATCTGATTCTGAATACAAAGAAGTCTAAAAGTACGGAGTTTTCCCTCGATTAGTAGGCCAGTAGGTGGGTTTCCCAGTGTATAGGCGTTCAAGATAGAAATCCTCCATTTTCTGATATAGTTTTCTATCTCTGGTTGTTATGAGCTTGGAGTCACAATAAGAATAATTTGTGTTCTAGTCTCCATCGTTTATAAAGTGAGGTCCCAGCCCAGAGAAAAGTATTTTAATCTTCCTTTGTTATGTTTATATATATATATATATATATATATATATATATATATATATATATATATATATATATATATATTATATAGTTTTTCATGGAAATATAACTTTAAAATGTAACTGGCTTCGGATGTGAGTGCAATGTAAATTTTTTAGTTTGGAGGAAAATTTCAAGCTCCACTCTACGTTCAGTTAAGCCCTTGACATTCCATTTAATTTTTTTGTTTAATGTAAAAAAATCAAAATCTGCAAAGTTCCGTAAACTGATCAACAACAGCGATAATTCGCTGTATACTTTGATTGAATTGAATCTCAGCTACTGACGAGTATGATCAATTTAAGTCTATGTGCATCAAAACACAGACAACTTCTAGTGATAATTTTGTATTCTTAATATTTATTGGCTACTTATCTCTGGAAATGTCGTCAATTGCCATTATGTCCTTCAGCCCAGAAAATTAGTATAACATATATTATATATAAGTTAATAATATCACAAGGTTTGGTAATTATATGCCTACGTGGCGCAGGTCTATAACCAAAGTATATAATAAATTATTTTAATATTACCATTATATGTGGATAATTCATGGATTATCTGCATCATTTTACTTCCTTTATTTACTCACATGACGAATTTCACGCTTTTTATGACTTACTTCATCTCGAATATTAATTTTTTTTGCCTATTCGCCCAAATTTATAGCTATATAATATATTGTTAAACATATAGCCTTTCCTTCTTTCATATGTTGCTTAACTCTTCGATTTTATGCTGACTTGAAAAATCTATTGCCAGTATGTAACCTCCTTCGTTGTAGATAGAAGTTGTGCTTCATTTCAAGCTGCATAGTGTTTAGTAAAGTATTTGGTGCCAGACCAGACCAGCGCGGTCAATTAAATGTAGCATATTTCAATTTTCAGAAAGCATTCAGTCGTGTGAATAATGTTTTACCATACTGACTAAACCATACTGTTAAATAAACGCCATGCCTTTTGTTCGCCAATGATCGTAAACTACTGACTACTACACTACCAGAGTGTCTTACAGTGTTGAATATTAAGACCTACAGCGTGTTACGGATATCGTATTACAATTGAATAAAACTGATTGGAGCATAAACCTGAAAATACTCAATGACGACTAATATCTGTGTTCGCGATCCTAAAACATTTTTATACTAGCCTTAGCCATACTTATTTTACTGGCATTAGCCATAAATATTATATTAGAATTAGTCCGTTACGTCATCGAGTTCCAAATGATGACGTATTTGTATGTAAGACTCACTACACAGTTAATATTTTATGATAACATCCCTGAAATATCCCGTAGATCCTTTGTCTTCTCGGATTTCTACGAAATGTACCTAATTTTACCACATTAGTCTTTTTTGTCTTCTGCATAAGATATTAATTCGCAGTAAGGTGCAGTCGCTGTGCGTTATGTGGAGTCCTCGGTGAAGTTCTTTTTGCTTAAATTTTGTGGAAATTTCACATTACTCATGTTCATTTTCAAACTATTGCATGGAACATTTTTTTGTGCCATATTATTATATCAAATATACTTTTTTATCGAAGTACATGTATGCTAGCTTGAGGGCATTAATCGTTTATTCTACCTACATCCCAAAACTAATCCATATCCTACTTGTCCCATACTATTATACCAGTAAACCTTTTTTACCACAAATGAATGTACTGGAGCTAGAAAGCACAAATAAGTCACTGTACATTCATTCCGAACCGAACCAAATTATAGCACCTTACTTTGCTATTTTTTGAATAACGTAAACTGTTTCTTCCTGCGACCTGAATGTGATAAATGTATGTATCATCAAAATTGATAGAACGAAATTGAATTTTAAAATGGCAGCCACAATAATAACATAATTATATTTTTGCAAATGTGATGATTCACGATAAAGTTCATGACTCACGATAAATAATTTTGATTAGGAAATTCAGAATATACGTCACGGAAAGTCACATAGCTTGGGTTCACCCGTGAAGAGTAGCATTTTCGTTTGTATCGAGCATCATTTTGTCGCTTAATATAAGATAGGAGGAAACTTACTGGTGTTACTTCCGACTCTTCATTATTTATTTATGCCAACGTATTACTTTGTAATACTATTCTCATCCGTGTTTTTTTACACGTTACATATATGAGATTCTTTCCAGAACCAATTATTTTATTTTCATTTTCAAAATTTTAATTTTTTTACATTATAAATTTAAGGTAATCTTCTAAAAAACAGAAATAGATAGTTTCGTAAATGTAATAACAATCTTGATCATCATTAATTTCAAAAACGAAAATATTGTTCTGGCCTTGACGATAATTTATCTTTCTTTAAATAAAAGAATATTTGTAAATAATAACGTACTTAATAAAAATATTCTATGTCTGTGATGATCTTAATAAAAAAATTATTTGAAAAATTCTTTTACTATGACGAAAGATCTGTCAAAAAGCAAATTTCTAAACTCTCTTTATGCAATCTTTTTTGCTTATTTACATGTAACTTGTTTTATTTGCAAAAGTTCACGTTTTTATTTGCTTATTAAGTGTCTAGAATGGTATTACTGGGCATATTATTGCATCACTGAATGTTGAATTAAAGTAAGTAAAAATGGCAATCAAGCCAAAAAAAAAATTAATAAGCATTTTTCAAAAACCCAATTCGTACGAGACATATTTTTCAAATAAATTGTTTATTAAAGTAAAATCAAATGTATCATTTTTATCAAATGTATCATTTTTAACATTAAATTTCCACACACATTAAATTTCCGTTGATATTAAACTATATTTGTGCAATTTAAGTAATTTAACAAATTCTGATAAAAAGCATTATAGCGGGATATTTCGAGAAACAGTTGATAACAGATTAATGCAAAGCTTCGATATAGTGTTCTTCATGAGTGTTCGTTTGGCTCACGATTTGAATTAATATATGTACTCACGCGGTTTTGTTTTTGCCCTTCCGTTATAGATGATATATACTTCACAGAATATACACACGTATGTGTATATGTGTGTGAATGTGTGCGTACGTGTGTGCGTACGTGTGGGCGTGTGTTTGTGTGTGTGCGTGTGTGGCTGTGTGCCTGTATGTGTGCTTGCTTTACCCAAAACGCACGACGCTCTTGTTTTTTTATTTATATTTTTTTTTAATGTGTATGCGAAACCTATAGAGCTTAAATCAGACCATAATATCAGTTACATTGCATTAATTATCAATCTATCACTCAAAAATGAATAATGCTCATAAGTATCCTTAACAAAATATGAAAATGGTATAAATAAAGTACACATTTCTCATTTGCAAGATCTTTTGTTGGGAACATTAATAACATTCTTAGGTTTTAATCTACATATACGTATATATATAGTATGGAAGTATACTAATATAGAAAGTTTATTGATTTTAATTTAAGTAGATAAAATCATATTGCAAATTTGCTAGCCACATTCCAAATTTCCTGAAAATAAACTTAGAATGTTAATTTTAATCCAAAATCGATGGAAAATAAAGATGGAAAGACAGTAATAATAGTACATCTTAAAAGGTATATTGAAATAATATTTCGCGAATATATAACGCAACGCAAGTTAACGGACGTTCCATACTTCAACATTCTAAATGACTAAGCATTATAGTAACTCACGGCACTCATAATTGAGCAAAAAATCTGTAATCGTTGTAATCTTAACTCGGAGCTATAAGATATACTCTCGGAGCAATAAGTCGGTTATATGTATCAATTACATACATTAAAGTGCATAAATAACTAAGTCAATAAATTAAAATCTAAGATAATCGCTATAGTTTTCTCGTTATCTTCTAGTCAGATTTTACTAACCCTATTTTTTCGTTGTTTTAAACTCAGTAGTTTGAGAAATAAGGGTGCATAATTCAATATTTTTTCGTAGTTTTTAGAACACTTGTGCAATTTCAATTCTGAATACAAATATTTTTGAATTTCTCATAATAACCCTTTTGAAATTATACTGCATATGGCATATGAAATAAGAAAAAAGGATTTTTAGAGAAATTTTGTTTACCTCCTCTTTAATGTTTACATAAAGAATTTGTGGTATAAAATATATAAAAATTATCTTTAAATATTATTATGTATTACTGTGCCAAGTTTCTGTGTGTTATGGTTTCTGAGAAAACCGGCTTTGAAAATAGAAAAATATGAATGTATTACTACTATATCTTACGTAAGCGTAAAACTATATAAATATTTAAAAAAATACGATATCCAGAATCATCGCCATAGTCTTTTTGCAACCTTTATGTGGGTTTCCAAAAATCCATATTATTTATATAAGTTTAGTTTGAGTAGTTGTGGAAACGAGGGGGATGGCGACTTATTTTTTGCATATTTTTCAATGTATCTTTGAATATATAACACCTAAAGTAATGAAAAAAATATTTTAAAGCCCTTGTAACTATCCCTTTCAAACGATTTCCACATTATACATGAAATTTAAAAAAAAATTCCACCCATCCGTTTACATGTAACAACCGTTTTTTTTTTAAACATACATCATGATCTGTGTGTATCTTTATAGCTAACATTTAGTAACATTAACCAGTCAATTTTTCTTTTCTTTCATGTCTCGCGCGTTGTTTAAAAAGACTAAAAATGAGGATCTGAAGAATATCTATAATTTTTTGTAGCATATCTCTGCGGAAAAATATATTGATAACCACCCCTTAGATTTGTGAAACTATTTAATCTAAGATTAAACAAAAACAATATCTCTGGAAGATAACTTTATGTGTATATGGAAATTAAGTCATGCGAGAATCCCATTCATATTTAGCATATTGTATTTCCTTTCAACTGATTTCTCGAATATATTTTACCTTGTCTATCATCTGACCAAAAATACATAAATAATAGTTTTTCCAATAATTTTAATAGTAAACTCATTTTCAAAATTGTTTAATATGTGAAGAGTGACCAGTATGTCCAAGCATTTGAAATACATATTACAATTTTTGACCTAGAATTACCTTAGAAAGGGCTAATTATTCTATTAACTCTAATGACAAGAAAAATGTTTATTACATATCAGATACCTATGTAAGAGTAATTTTATTCTGTTCTGAGCTTAACTAGTTAATTTTTCTATGATAGATTCAATTTTTTTGTGGTAAAAATAATTACGTTAATATCATATGTTTACTGGAAAACATTTTAACACAATCATACCAATTAGTTAACGATTATTATTAATATAAGTAAATAAATATAGAGTTTCTCTGTATCTCTGAAAATACAAAAATGTTTATTCATGTAACTCAAGTGAAAGTCGATGGAAAATACATGTAAAACACATATACCTGCTTACTTTTAATAGTTAGCTTTACTTACTTTTAATGGTTAAATATTACTCCTCGATAAATAGTTTATAATCTTATGGCAACCGAAAACTGTTAGCAAATTGCGTAATTTATAATTTTTTAACTTTATAATTTTTTTAATAATTTAAAGAAAGACGATTTACCAAATTCTTTACATTTTGGGACAGTCATTAAGGGTATTATAGCTCACTACTTCATTTTTAATGCATTTATGCCTAGAAACACTAACAAGTCCCAACATCAGTGCGCGCGTTACATGTCTTTATCGATAACCTTTGCTAGTGGGGATGTCAGTATATCTGTATCGGCTAGAATGCTTTCTTTATATTCATAATGATATAAACAAGATTGAAAAACTTACAAGTTAGTCTGGAGATATTTATTTGGAGCACTAGAAAATGCCGTCCAGCAATTACAATTTCGTTGTTGCCATTCCTGAACAATAATTCAACATCAGTCAGATTTGCAAGTGGATGAATATCAATAAACATTTTAGCAAAAATATGTGAAATAGACAAGGGTGTGAAAGAAAACACTATACGATTATTTTTATTATAAATAGTTTGTTGTGAAAATTTCGTACTTGTTAAAAATAAATATGAAAAGATACAAGTCAAAAATAAATATTTAAAAAGTTTCCAAATATTGGTTCTACATACTACTCTTTAATATTTACAAAGTTGCGGGATAATAAGCACAAATTCGAGCACACCGTGAGTACTACAAGACACAGTGACTTCTATGTAGATTAATTCATATTAACAAATCGCAGAATTGTATATCAAACCTTTCTGAATGATGTCCATGTGTATTTCAAGTAGTTGAAGGACTGATCTGACCTTTGTGTGAATGAAAATTTTAGCTTACCAGATAAATGTCATGAATACTTTAACGGTATTTATAAGAAATTTATATAAATGTACCGGTAGATATATCAATTTATTGCGCTTTAAGCTTAAGTTAAGTTGGCATACAAGGTATTGTTGAATAATGGGCACAAAACCAGTTGAGCAATATAATTGTTTTTAAAAACCTCTCGTGGCGCATAAGTTTTCTTTGATAAAGATAATTTTTTAGTATCAAATTCATTTTATAAAACACATTACAAGACAAAATGGTAACATGTAAGAAGATATTGAAAAAATTCTGCGAGTAGCTTATTTATTTCTTTAGTCGTATCCGTTTACAATCGTACACAGTGTACGTGTTCGATTTTTTAAATAACTGCCTAGAGATAAAAAGGCATGTTTTAATACTATATAACAGTCAATAAGGTTGCGTTTAATGTTGTTTTAAATGATGTTTTAAGTGATAATGCTATTTTAAATGATAATGCTATTTTCAACAAATTACTTTTTAATTTTAATAAAACCAATCGGTCCCCTAATTAATACAATTTTGATTCATATAACGATAAAATGGTAATGTGGGCAAAAAGAAATGTACTATACTCTCTTATAAACGTTTGCATCAAGAAGACAACTTTATTTGCGTAGAAAGGACATGATTATCAACAGATGGTGCCTTGATAAACCCTTACAGTCTTGAAACTTCAAAATAGGTACGTTTTTTTTTAATTAATATAATTTCTAGGAATAATCATAGAATATAAGAATAAATACGGCTGGAATTTAATAAATATCAAAAATGACTAGAGGTTAAATATTTATTTAATATCTTACGTTGTATCGTCATGACAATGCCATCGAATCAGTCTAAAAACTTCTAGTATAAAAACTAAAGTCTTACTTTCTACTCTTAAATGATCTCACTGAGTAAGATAGCAGTTGAAGCGTTGGTCTGTAGCTAAGCTGGCTGGAGCTTTATTCGAATAATAGCTTTCATTTCCGCGTAGTGTATTCTTTAGCCACCAGAAACACGGACTTAGATATGTTACCAAAAACATATTCTCTGTACGACTCATTATTATTTATTACATTGATTTAAGCAATATATCAATCTCAATACCGCTATATGTAATACAAAAAAATGACTTGGATTTTATTATACTTGTATAGCGGCATGTTATGAAGTCAAGTATAATCATCGTCCATTCTTCTGAAAACAGGCGGAATATTTTTTTTATAAACTTGTATGTTGGTAGTTTGCCCAACTTTGCTATGGCTGTTTCAGTGCCAGAAAAGTTGGATTTGATTGAATCTTCCATTTCGATTCCATCTCCCAAGCGGCCCAAGATAAATAATTTGTATTCTTTAATTATAACTAATATAATAGGAATACTTGCATTTTCTCACTTTAGTATTGGTTTATGAATTTTTGAAACATATTTGACTACTTTTATTTCATTTTTTAATATTTAAATTTAAGTTTACTTTTCATATTTGTCAATATTATCGCCCTAGGTTGATATTTTCTTAATTACATTTAAATATTTTTAGTACAGTTTAGAATATAGGATAATTTTAAATCCATCCCAGAACACCGTTTTACAAAATAATAAACTGT
The DNA here is from genome assembly GCA_039881145.1 of Druceiella hillmani. Taxonomy (NCBI): domain Eukaryota; kingdom Metazoa; phylum Arthropoda; class Insecta; order Lepidoptera; family Hepialidae; genus Druceiella; species Druceiella hillmani. Next base: position 39,893,069 of record JAYKKI010000015.1, read on the forward strand.
TTCGTAGCTTCTTCCTGTCTTCAATGCTATCTTATCTTTGATATTGATAGCGTTTTGAATTCAAAATATCACCAAGTATTGGAAAATATTTCATTATTTAATAAATTCAAGTTTCTAAATTCATAACATTTTATTGTAGAATTTTACTATTGTCCTTTATGCTTTCTTCTAGCAACTGAACTACTCTAAAAAGTGCAGAATTTTGTAGCACACACAAAATTTGTTTACTTATACTAACTTTGCAAAAATTAAAATATTCAAATTGACAAATAATTATTGCTGAAATTTTAGGTAATTTCTTCAATGTTTACTGACTTTAAAATAATATAACTTTTATTGCAACTCACATTTTAATGCAAGATTCCATTTTTTGTAGAAACTTGCAAGTGTTATATATGCTAAAAATATATACTAAACAAAACAAAAGAAGCTCATTTAATAATAGGGTGTTCACTTAAACTCAATATCTACAATTAAAAAGACATTCGTGAAATTCAGAAAAGTTTAGTGTTTTGACTAGAAATGCCAAAAGGACATTTTTTGTTATTTTACACCCTAGTACTTTGTAGGTTATGTTTTTTATAAAAAGAAATAAATTTTCTTCATTTCCGGGATTTCATTCAACAATTTTATGAGCAGAAAATTATTCAGTACAATTGCATTTACGTTACTTTGGAATCTTGTCAAACGACTTTCTTTATAACAAAACAGAACAGCCAAAATATTGGTTAATCAAAATTAATTTAGAATTATTTCATATTTCCAAATTTTTCAAAATCAAAAACGTTATGTTAATTTAATTTTCTCCTTGTATTTTAGCAGAATATATTGCTATTTTTCTGCTAAGTCATTTCAAAAGACTTTAGCTGTTCTACATCATTCTTTGAATTACACATGTCGACATACCTAAAGGGTTATAATATACAGATAGAAGTTTCTATATAACTCAGGTCTAGATGCCGCTTTAGCAAAAAGATGACGTATAACCTTTTTGCGCAGATAGTTACCAAATACTAAGAATGAGCGTTTTCCAAAATATTCGGGCCAAACCTATCCAATTATCGATATGAAAATAAATGTCATTAAAGAAGCTTCTTTTCAGTGCTGCGACATATAGTAGCTCAGTGTACCTAAGAGAAAATCGGTGGGAAATAGAAAAGGGAAGTAAGCGTAACTACTTATGTACATGGCTTATTATGTTCCGGTTTATTTGACCTAAACCGAATGTGTTTTTAACAATATTCTAACTATTTTTTGGATTCTATAAGCAAACTAGGAAACTTTAGTTTCTTCAAGTCAGTCTGTCACTATTAGGGCTATATATCTAAAGCATATTTAGAGTGCTTACAAAATTACGAAATAAAATCTTTCAAAAATAGTTTTTAAGATACTTCCCTTATATTTAAAAATGATGTGGTGAATTTTTTTTCACATACCCCTTAGTGTAGACCCTTAGACCCCTTAGAGTATCGTTCAATAGGCCTTTTGAACGTATTGGGGGTATTTTTATAAATACTTTTTGGATTCGCCCTCTGCCGGATAAACCGCTATTCCTAAATATCTGGATAGTATTAAAAATAATCTATAAATGTAATAAAATTGTATTAGAGTAAATTCTTTTTTTATTTAGAAAGTGTTTTTAAAAAAGTGATTGAGTTAGCCTATAGAATGATAATAGAAGTCGGAAAACCTTTTTTTTTATGTTTGCCGGTTTGTCTGCCTATATGTTATTTTGTGCGTCAATCATGCATAATATACTGGACGGATTTTGATGTAATTTGATAGTACTACTACGGTAATAGTTTATAAGCTAGAGGAATACATGAGAGAAAACGATCACAGCTAAACAGATAAACAGCTAATTAATTCACAAGAGATAGCTCCTATACAACCTCATATAAGAGTCATAAATCTACTGCAAAAAGAACTTTATTATTTTAGAATGTACATTTATTATGTCTGTTAAAGATATACTGGCGATGTATATATATATATATATATATATATATATATATATATATATATATATATATGGGCGGTATATATAGTGCGAATTCTGCTTACATTCGACAGGTTTATAAAAAAAAATTGTTATTGACTTTTGTTGACTTTATCTATTACGAGGCAATGATTATTCTAGCAAATATGATGTAATTAAGTAAATTTTTTTTTACTAAAAGAATATATACCATCGTTCGCGCCATTTCCAATCAAAATAAAAATGCAACCGAATTGCACTTAAGGTCATTAAAAGTTTTCATTTTAAATGTTTATATTTCCTTTATGTTACACAATATTTACGAAATAACGGCATCATCGTTAATTTAATAACAAATTTCAAAGAAAGGCAAGTATTTAATCGCCTTTCTTTTCTTGAAAATTATTTTGTTTTATTTTTGTAACGTCAATAGTGTAGATTTTTTCGTCTATCTCAAGCTGACGTATTGCGTCTATTCGTGCATTTTTAATATTTATAAAGAAATTAGAATTCGTTATGTATCCATTAATTTCAAATGGCGACATGGAATATATATGTTGAAGTTTATATAATATTTTAAAAAAGTAGTTATATAAGTAATACAAGTTATATGGTATTTTTAAGAAAATAGGTATATTTGAAGCGATATACGCCTTTGACTGATGCGAGGGTTATCAGCCAAAACAGACTACATATGCAACATGCCCGAAAATGATAATTCTTAAAATATATTTGAAAACACAAGTGTTTCAATTACCCATATATAGGGTCGTCAGCTAACTTGTAATGACATAAAAAAATTTCTCGTCTTAGAAGATTAAAAATTACAGGTTTAATAAGAAACTTGTAATATCTGTCTGCATAATAAGGTTTTATCGAAATATTAACCATAATTCGATTCTAATTTTATCTATTTTTACAATTTTTGTCTGTCTGGGCGTGAAACGGTAAGATTTTTAACGAAATTTACATTTTCAAAGCTCTAAAATTTTGAAAAATATCCTGCAGTGTGTTTCATTAAAATTAGACAGATAATTATAACCAAATCAAGTGAGAAGCTAAAATAATTTTAATTAAAGGAGAATTATTTTATTATTTCATCGCAATTCTTGTTGTAATTTCTTCAAAAATGATTCGCTAAGTGACACCAATCATAAACCATAATTTAAAGCGATTGCATATCTATTAGATGATACTAAAATTCTGCAAATAATTTAAATGGTAAAATTTCCCAGCTGAATGGGTTTTTGAACTGTGAAAACCATTTAATCACTATATTAAATTAATATTTGTGGTTCTATTTTGGTCTCATCCTCAATTTTCAGCGGACCTTTAGACCCTGTTAAAATTATGCAATTAAGCAATTAAGTGAGTTTTTCCTGTTCGTGCCGGCGGTAAGAGAGGATAACTGTTAAATTGAGATTGGAAGTTAATTGGCAATTTGGATGGAGATTTTATTCCATTTGTTTATTTGAATTCAATCTATTAACGAAAATACTCTCTTCAAATATTAACTTGAAAAATGGAGTAAAGTGTAAATATTTTAGGATAATATCCTATTTAAAAATACGTGTAGTAAAGTACCTTTGAACCATTTTGAAACTTACGCTATTTCATCACATGCTTTTTCATACCTATCCTTTAATTAGATATTCAATATGATTTTGTTCGACTTAACTTCATCTTCCAGTCTTATTTCCATTTTATTATTTGCAGTCGCTAATATGCAAACACGTTTATTGATTTGCTATCCAAGCACATAGGTTCAAGCATATAAAACTAACTGACACGGAATTTTGGGTACGGTAATAAATTCAACAAAATAGTTATATACAATCATAATTTTATGTTTCGTTAGAAATAAATAAAACATCACCTACCAACTTTTAAATTTTATCTATTTATATTGTACTTATACATGAAATAACCAGATTGCCGATGGTCCATGAAGTTATTTAGGTTGACCCTTGTTTGAGAGAATATCATATATTTAATTACCAGTTTAACTGTGCCTTATAATATGAATACTTAAACACTGATCAGTAAGGATGGAATTGTAAATCCCATTAATAAATGAAGAGAAATATTTTAGCCACCTACAAACAAATAATTTGTTTTGCCATTCGAAGTCAAAACCTGGTGTTGCGAGAAAACATTCAAAGTGTAATACCATAAATGTAGATTCCTCAAATATTAGTTAGGGGAGTAGAAAGATTGTTTAAAATGTACTGTTCGGTTTAGAATCGTCTTAATAAATGTGTACAGAAAAAATTCCATAATAATCTAATTACCCTATAAAATAATGTAATACACCGTATTTACATTAAGTAATGTTAATATACACTCAATTCTATTCTATTAACTGAAGATGTTGGAATGTTCTGTGTGGCCAACATCTGATAAACCATATTATTGACAAGTTGACTGACCAGATGATAAAAAATGTTTGCCGTTACCATGCACCAAATTACATATTCTTGACATCCTCCTTCATAAACTTTAGACGAACTTAATAAATTTTTATGCAAAAGGTAACATTGATATTATACATTTTTAAATTACTTGATAAAATATGGTAAAACTTATAAATAAAGTATGAAATATATTTTATAAATATATTCCACCTAAAATTGTGAAATATATTTTTGAGACTTTTATGCCTTCCGAACAATACCCCATACTATAAGTCTTTTCTTACACAAATAATTATTTCTATCTGTTTACTTAAATGCTAAAATAAATACCAAAATAAATAGATTTGTTCAAAATATACTTGATAAATAAGAAAGCATAATTTAAAAAAAATGTAGGTCACATATTACTGCAAGTGTAAAGAATATGGGCTAAGTTAAAGGAATTGAAAATCATCCTTCATATTTATCGATATAGTGCTAGCTTTATTAATATTATAAACTTACCTAGTAAAGCCGTCAAATGCATATAAATCTATTAGATATTTATTCAGTTATTTTTTTCTATGACAGGTCGAGTAAGCGAGCGAGTTTTTAAACTCGCTGTTTCATATGAATACTAGATCACTGAATACTTGAAATAAAATATCTCATAATGACCATGATTTACCTTAATTGAGTAAAAAATGTGGTAATAACAAATTACTATAATTATATTATACTTATATCTGTATAAATACGTCAAACATATTTAAATTTTGGCCTTCTTATTCAATGTCTGTTTTTAATACATTAAAATAATAAAGCCTATTTTTTTGTTATTTTTTATTATTTCAAAATCTAATCTCTTATTTATTACTGGCACATGAAGTCTTTTTATGTCCAGTTTTTTTTATCAGCACAGTTTTAACTTAATTAATTTTGCAAAAATGAATGGTGGTGATAAGAAATGAAATACATTAGATATTTCTTTTAGTTATTTACCTTTACATTGTCCAACGATGAGCTTATATACATACATACAGGTGTTGGAATGGGCATGGTAATTTCGATAAAACAATTTAGGATTTCGAAGATCCGTTCATCATATATCTGCCTATTATATTTTACTGTTTTTCGAAACATTAAGCTTACAATTGACTTAGAAGGTATAACTCTAATCGCTCTAATGTTGTAGCCATCAGTTTGAAAATTATAAAAATATTTTAATAGAATTTAATTGGAATAATATAATAAAATGATTTCGATTAACTTGCATCAACAGCATTAAGAGGTGTAGAAAACTACGCAACACTACTTTGCGCGTTTTGAGATGTCCTTGCTGGGGTTTTACCTTTAAATGCAAAGCTTATCACCAAGTCACCTATAAGACAATATGAAAAAAAAACAAAATACGTGAACAATAAAATGTTTACATTTTCCAAACTTATTTGCAACACTAAACTGTTTTGTCATAACGAAAGTAACAAAAATTTATTTAAGAAATGTTAGCAAAACTAGTTTATATGATAAGATATTATCTTCAATTGATTTAAAATAATTGCAGTTACCTTTCAAAATTACAAAAAAGAGGCAAGAGTGTTTTTACAACGATTCACTTAGGGCTACTTAACTATATGTCGGTAGGTAATTAATTATACTTCTGCGCCTCATATATTAAATGTTATTTATTAAATGATGTATCAATTACCTGAAGTTATCTCCCACATTATTATTTCGTAGTCGCCTGCTGCTGAGTTTTTTTAAATGTACTAATCCAAAATTATGTATCAAATGCATCTACAATATTTTTTTGCAACTTTTGACGTAGATCGGTAAGATAGAATAGAAGGTCGGTTGTTACACTACAAAAGTCACAAAAGGAACGCCGCGCGTACCATGTTAAAAATATTATTAAAAATTTATATAACAATCTAACAAACCTTTTCAATAAAACCCCACCATGAGAAGGAAAAAATATTCATCTCCAAATTCTATAAATGGGAAGTTATTTAAAAAAAAATAGTTTTCGCTTATTTCTCTATGTTAGCTAATTTAACATTTTTTTGGGAAAATTTCATCACTATCAATCTTAAACTAAAAAAAAACACGTATAAAAACTATAAAGATTTTTTTCTAACAAAATGTTGTTAAATGATATAAAAGTCAAAGCCGAGACACCTTTATGCGGTAAAAATCAAACAAGAAAGAAAAACTTCATAAGAGTTGTGTTCTCTGGACTAGTATTTTTTTTTCTATTCTTAGTTGTCTGATTAACAATAAAATAAGACAAATGTGTGTGTCAAAATATCTGAATATCAACATGCATTATCTAAGGAATTTTCACAATAAAAGTAACCTTATTAATATTACTTCCTTTTATTCACATTTTGTACGATTCGTCTTCACCACTGTTTCCGCTCCGGATGGTAGCTTCAAAACCATTTTACGAAAATTAATATCCATTTTATTGTCTAGTATATCTCTTACTTTTGCAAAAACATCGTAAATAAATTTCAGTCCCGTAAGTGCCAAATAAGTTACGCTATTTTGTAATTTTTACTTTTAAGTTTTTGAAGATGGGAAGGGAGACACAGGTCATGGGAACAAATTATTTTTCATTAAATTTTGAAAAGTAGTTTAGGAATTCTTTTGATTCATTCTTTCAATCGATATCCCGCACTGCTGTACATCGCACATGTTCCACAAAAGTAGATCGTAGTGACATAAAAAACTTAAGTAAGGCGTTACCCGGTGTTAAGTGTTAATGTAGATAGTTAATGTGTATAGTATGATAGTAATTCCGCATAGAAAATATTTCTAGCGTGAAATTGAAAATATGCTAATTAATAAACCAAATATGGGAACCTTTTTCTTGGTTAGTTTTTTTACATAAAAGCTCTTTATGCAATGAACTGACGTTTAAATTATTAGTACACCAATAAATATATTATGGAGTAACATATATAACAAATTTTATAGTGAAAAAATGTACAATTTTTTATTCAATAATATAAAATTAACGGCACCACTACGTGATGCTTCTTTGCGCTTTACTTGAGTAAAGAATTTATTCATCAAATTATCAATTACTACCCATATACCATTACCATTACAATTTAAAAAATCACAGTTTCCATTAATGATTGATAGATCTACAACATTAGTAACATAACGAAAAAAGGTATGCTTAAGTAAAAGACATTTTACTTGTAACCATTTTCTTTTATTTTGTTATAAGAATAAATTAAAACATCTTTTTTTAGTATCACTCAAATATATAAATAGTAACTAACACTTTATAAGGTGAACAAATTAATACTTTTTATAAAGTTAGGTTGTAAACTATGGATGTTTTTGAGCTGTCAAGGCTGAATAAATTGCTATAACATAAGAGCATAGTCTGAACTAGAATAAAACTTCATTTGCTAAGATTAACGAAAATGTTTTTTTGCGAAACTGAAGAAAAATATTACTTCGTAGTGACATTTTTGCATAAGTATCTAACAAATATCCCGTTACATTTAAAATAATTTCTTGTTGATAATTTTAAACAATTCTCAGGTATAATTCTTTTAAAATTAATTATGTGATATGAAGATTTATTAATTACCTATGACCTACAGGATGAAAAATGTTTAAAAAACCTTCATTCTGTAAGCCACGAGATAAATTTATTTTAGCCAAAGGTGAAAGTGAATCGCACGAGTTCATTTTATGATGGGAGATGAAGCCGACGCCTGGTTGAGATGAAGTTTTGTTTTTTACTAAACGGTAAAATAAATTTCTCCGTTTTGTAAATATAGCATAGCACATTTATTTAAATTACGGAAACACTACATAGTATTCCTATTCATATCCTCACCCATATATTGTAGAAAGCGACATTATAACTCAATTTACTTTGTCTACACCCATTACAAGTGATAGTTGACGCCAAACTTATTTCTAAAGTGAAAAATTGGTAAATGTTTGGAGTCAATTACCACTTTAATACTGTCTGCTCCCAAAATAATACTAAATACAATTTTGTGGTAATAGCAACAATATTTGTAATTATAATTGTGAATGCAAGAATTCGATTTATTTTGTTCAGCAGTATTTACAATTGTTAGTCGTGTTCCAACGTTGAATGGAATACATTAGATAAAGATACACATGATATTAACGAAAAGGTCTCCGATCCGTACATTTATTTAGAAGCGACAACAGAAATTCAAAAAAATTGAGATAGAAGAAAAAAAGGAGAAGAAGAAAAAAAAAATGTATCTATATATACAGCTTGAAGTAGAATATGAGGATAATTGATAATAATAATATATTATCATGTTTAAAATTAAATAAGATTTTTATTCTTATTTTAAAATTAACTTTAACACCATTTTTTTAAAGACTTATTATGTTTTTATAACATTAAACCGATCGCTTATTATACTTACACGAGTGGTAAGAAAAAATGCATATTACGAAAAATTCAGGGGGAAAAGTGCATGTGGAGAAAAGTATGAACTGAAATTTTTTTGGAATCGTTATAAAAAATGACCATTTATTTAAGGAAAAAAGGTTGTAAACTTTTTTCTTGGAAATTGTATAATATTCTCCTTTGTAATAAAATTCTTAATTCCGTTTATCCTAAATATCAACGAAATAAAAAAAATTCAACGAAATTAACAAACATTTTTACAAAACGGGATGTACATATGCATGTACACACACACACACAGACACACACACACACACACACACATATATATATACATATATATATATATATACATACATACATAAAAGGTTGCTTTGAATTAAAAGTTTCTGAAATTAATAAAATTATTATTTGTTTATTCGATAAATACGTATCATAATTGAAATATCACCTACTGAAATTTAAGTGATATAAAACTTTATTCGACTATGCGTGTAGAAGTTTTAATTCAAGAAATTAATATCCGAGATATTTAAATATGTCATACATGTGGAATATTTGTGGATAAATAAAATATGTAGATTTAAAAAATTAATTTAAGTCTATAATCCTATATTCTAAACAATGTTACAACTTTCATGCAAATGGAATATATTTGAATAAAAACAACAATGATACATTCTCGGTGACCTATTAATAAATCTGATACCTCTTTTTTTAATTTATAAATTATTTAGTTTATAATTCTATTATGAAAAGTCTGTTTGAACAATATCAAACTTTTGCGACAAATGTTAATCTTAAGTGTTATTACCCTTGATTGTAAATTTGTTCCTGACAACAAATTTCTGCTAACTTTTGGAATAGTTTTAACAGGCAACAGCTTTTGCTAAGTTTTAGAATAATTTTGACCACAGTTGGCCCGTGCATTGGAGCCAATTGCAGGCAATATGCATAGGAGCCAATTGCAGGCAACAACGAGTACCTTCTGTAGTTATGTATGAATATTTTTTTATAGTTAAAGGTAGCAAGATTTTTATTACTATATTTTTTTCATTGCTTGTTCCAATTTTTGAACGGTTTGCATGTTCTAAGTAATGTATTTTTTTTCAGCCCATACAGTTAACATTGATGAGGAAAATTACGAAATCACCAAAGCATATTTCAAATTTTTGTTGAGAGAACCGTTATCGTAAAATACGTCAATTAATTCAAAAGGTATATTACTGAAATATAATCAGCTACAAAGAAATTTGTGATCACACTTAATTTTTAGCCATGGTAAAAGATCGACCCAGTTTAGTAATTTCCAGAAACTATAAAAAAGTATCTATATCTCGAAAAGTAAAAGATTTTGATAAAGGTCAAATTCCGTCAATAACCCATAACTTGCGCTACCATCCCTTTTCGGTTGATCCATGACTTACGAGACAAACTGTATGTTAACAAATATATAATTGATGGCATACCAAAAATATAAATGATGTATAAGTAAAGTAGATATAATTTCCAACAAATGATCATTAAAAGAGCTTTTGAAACGCTAAATTCACAAAATTATATATCATAATATCTTAAAATATAATTCAGGTATAAGTTGTAGGAAAAGTAAAGTCATAACATTGCACATAAATCCTTATGCTGCAGAAGCTAATGAAACTTTTAAAACCGAGTTAAAAAATACAATAATTGGGATTCATTGTGATCAATAAGCCAAATCCAATACTCCATGTTCGAAATACATGACATTTTATATCTCATTGATAGTGCAGATGTACCGCTGAAATATGGAATACTGTTTCATCTGGTTTCCCTCTAATGTGGAAAGTTGTTTTGGCAAGTAAATATTTTACGGCATTCTCACTGAGTCTTTAACTCAGTGAATATATACTCAACTTAGTGAAATAATTCTTGAAAATGTATAGCGAATAGATTAGTATTATATTATAATTAATCATGAATTAAACTAGGGCCGAAATTCGAATAAAATCTCCTAGAGTAAAATAGCATAGCAATTTGTTCTGAGAGCAGTCGACGAAACTAATTATTAAAAATTATATCTTACGACTTCACCGCACATTCAATTAAAATTTGTATTTTCAACGTATCTTTTGATTAATACTAGTAATTAAATCTTAATTTAAAAGAATTCTGAAAATGTAACGGCTTGGTTATGAGGACCAACAATGGCACAAATGAAACCATGACTCACGTTCATGAACTAGACTTTCATAATATTGAGAGTTATATAATAAGCAAAATTTGACTCCTCATCCGACTGTATATTTCGATGTTAACATTTCCTCTCTCTTATATTCACCCTAAAACTTCTTAGATGTGATTAGAGAAGATACTTAAATTTATTAGATGAATTTTATTTAAATCATCCCAAACCAACATTTACTCAAACAAATACTTAAAAGCCAAATTTTTAACACTATGATTTTATTGGTATTGTTTATATTTGGATTATACACTGAAACCAAAAGGAATTATTTTATTTTTAAGACTGTTAAGGCTTATTATGAATTGTATCGAACTTCCTCAACTTTCATATATTTGATTAACCCAAAAACATTTAAAAATGCTGACATAGGGTTAAAAACGAGCCGTACTCTTATTTGTGACTCTTTCTTATTTACAACCTAGTACGATGTTAATAAGAAGGGTATTATATTTTTGCATCAATTCTTATTTGCGTTTCTTGTATTAAGTGAAATCTTACACTTTATGTTTACAATTTATATGAATAGACATAAATATAAAATTTAAATAAAATTATTTAAAATATTTCATATTCCAACTAAAAGCCTAACGAAAAAATGATATACCTATTTAGTTAATTTTAAATTTTTATTCACTTGAAAATATCACGTAGCCAAAAACAATTTCCTATCATTTACAATGTTTATTAGTATTTTTCGCTTCTTTGACTATTTCGTCAATATTTTTTGTAATATTTAGTTATTAGATTAAAAATTAATTTTTCTAAATATATTTTCACCCGCAAAACTTTTCATTGTATTGTGTTAGGAGTTAGGATGTTGTTACACAACGATCGCATGATTATCGCTTACAGCAATTATATTATAGATATGTACAAAACCTTAATTTAGTACTAATGTAAAACTGAATGCATTAATGTTGATTTATTTTATATATTTTTTTCGACAATCGACTTAAAAATATATTTGTTGTTCAAAGTAAATTTAATGCTGTAGACTTTTTCGCCAGCATTTATATTTTATAAATAGCCTTGACTAAGGTAAAATTAGCTTACTCTTAGCTTGAATTTTAAATTAAATTTTAATGACTATAATTTCTCTGCTTGAAATTTCAATGAAATTGTAATGTCTCTATTTTGTCGTCATAATTTTTATTTGTCGGTTTGTATTACACGAGTTCCAATAATCAAATTTCAAATAACTCACAAGCTAACCTGAATTTTAATCTCTAGTATTAACTCAAAGAATTCTATCCAAATCGGTCCAGTAATTTTTGCGTGTTATTCTGATAAATAAACAAGCAGACAAGCAAATGGACGAAATTATTATTTTGGCCAATAATATAATTATTTCGTTTTCTACTTGATCTCGGACACATAATTTTCTAAAAATATTTAAGAGAAAAGTTCACCCCTACGAATGATTTTAGATAACAATGACCACATGCATCACTACATAGCGATAGGCTTGTTATTTATTGCATTAAATCTCTGTGCCCAATGAATTATCTCTGTTCGTGAATGTATTTTCTATTTTAAAAGTCATAAATCCGCATAAAGGTTCCACTTTCTATTTTTCAATTCTGCACTGATGTCTCTGTTTGATTTTATCACTTTCCCAAAGATAGAAAGTTTTGGTGTTTCAGATATTTTTTATTTTAGATATAATCGTAATTTTCATTTTATAATTTTTTGTTAAATAATTTTGGTATTTATTTTAGTTTGCCACAAAATTTAAAAACAAAAAAAATAAATTATATAATATGGGTAATTAACATTGGGACTTTTCCATATAATGGACCCATGCTAATATCATAAACATTGTTGAAAATTATGATAATTTAAAAATTATAATATTTCTTTCTTTTTATATTACATGAGAATAATTACTTATTTGAAATATTAATAAAATTTCTTAAACATAATTTTGCCGCCATCAGTATAATCAAAGACATTTCCAGACTTGACGTTTGTCAAATGATTACATAATTTAATATGATTTGTTATTTGTAGTAAGCAGCCCATAGAGAGCATTTATTTTGTTTGAATTTAAATATTTTAATGTTTTTTGTATGGATTTTGCAGTGTTTCAGTGTCAATATTATTAAATCAAATTTGAATGAAACATAAAATAATTGTTGTAAGATATAGAACGTTCTCGAAAGAGTATCTGTTCCATTTCGTTTTATTTTAAAAATTGTAAAATTGCCTATTGTTATTTGCACGCTATTTCTCTTGTCAAATTTTACTATTAGTATTTTTGAAGTCTTTTACACGAGTACATCAAGTATTGGTTAAACTCTTAAAGTGCTAGGACATTTAATTGTACATCCTAGCCGTAAAGTTCTGACTCATATCTAGGAGTTGAAAGAATATTTAATTGTACATCCTAGCCGTAAAGTTCTGACTTATATCTAGGAGTTGAAAGAATATTTCATTGTACATCCTAGCCGTAAAGTTCTGACTCATATCTAGGAGTTGAAAGAATATTTAATTGTACATCCTCAATAGCCTCTTCAGCTAGCAGAGCTTTCTATATAGTCTAGATCAGTAAATGCAATTATTCATACAGATGGCGAATTTTCGTTCGTCGTGTGAAATGGTAGAGTAGATATTATTTTCTTTAATTAGCAACGATTAATTTGTTGAATATTTTTTTCTTTTATACTTCATTTAAATAAACAATATATATTCTGTCATATTTCAATATTATTGAAAGGTGAAAATTACTTTTTTGTAGCTTTTCTGCTATTTGCACGCTTACGGCCACAAGAAAAAATTAAAGTCTGTCATTTTTTGTTATTCAAATAGCTGGAAACTATTTCATAAAGGAATGAACGGACTCTTAGCTAATTTTGTCCATCATTAAAGTTTCTATAGACTAATATGTCAGAGTTATTCATAACTTAAAAACGTATAGTTCCTTAATTAATACCTTCGTTAGAGCGCGGTTAAATTAGCGCAGTAACTTTATTTTTACTTCTCCTACAAATCATTAATAATTTTATAATCCTTGTGTTTTAGATAGATTTGCTTCATACCAAACTTCATTCGGCTCATTCTATATTTCACGATTGATCGCGCTTATATTAGTTTGACATCAATAAAGCCGTGTTGGCATCAGTATGAGAAAGTGTCTCATCCTTACATATGTTATTCTACCATTAAATTATTCTTACATCAAAACATAGAAATTTGAGTTTCTTTCAATCTCTATCATATCACTGAGCATTGACGAAGTATTTCACATCTTTTTTTGGAGATATGTCTAATATGTCATCATGGTATGAGATAGTTGTTTTTAGGATTCTGTAACGCAAAAGGAAAAAGAAACAGAATGTATATAGAGACAAAAAGTTTAAATTTGGTATGAAGTATTCTAACCCGAATACATTAGCACAATTTTAATACTTAAACATATTTTATAAATAAATAATATAAGAAACAAATAAAGTAATCGGAACTTTTGTATCCCACAACATTTACCCTCTCTAATTTTTTATTAAATCTTTTAAAGTACTATTAAAATACCTCGGGTTATTATGAGCAAAAGAGCGCGGACACTTTTCACTATTTCTTTAGAAATAAATACCTTATATAAAATTGTTACAAAAATATTTTTGAAATCTCATAACATATTCTTTTATTTAATGTCTGGTAACATACAAAGACATTTATGATTGTTGATATCAGTCGCTTTAGTTATCTTAATATTAGTTTATTTACTTAAGTCACTATTGAATTATTCAGACGATTTTAATATTATATACATATATTTAAGATTTTAATTTAAGATCTTTTAATACGGTTTATTTTTAAATAGATTATTAATAAAAACTATATATATTTCTTTTAAAAAGTCTAAGAGATATATTAAGGCATATAATTCATAGCTTTACAACTAGAGTACATACTTCGTAAAATAATTATTACATATTCGTTTGAGGGTTTAAAACAACTCGTCCTCTGTGAAGTGTGGTGCCGTACCAGCACGAAGTTGCGTTTTAACCTTACACTATTACAACTAAGTCACCTCGATACTGTATGAAGCTACTTATAAATATGCAGGAGAGAAATAGAAAAGGTGTTACCTTTTCTGTTTCTGGTGAAAATGTTGTCTAGCAGAAATATTTTATTACGTTAGTTTGAAGTGTATATTAGAATTTGAAAATGGAGTAATAATTTTGTAAATTATTTTTATGTATTTAGTTTCTGAATTATTTCCTTCAATAATTATCGTTGCTGAATATTATCTTTCATGTAAGATTAGCGTTAATCAATATTTACCTTCAGCGCGTAAAAATATTTTAAAACCTTAACTAATTCAATCTTAATATTGTTTTATTGTGACAGTCTTCTATTATTTAGTATCTTTCTATTATTTTCAATCTTGCGTCATCTGATTCTTAACTTACAAACCACCGTTTTTAATCTTCCTGAAAATCAACCGAATTGCATTTGTTTTATTCAAAACTCCTTTCAGTGTAATTAAAATTTTCATCCAATTATGCTAAATTTGCAAATATTTTTTAATGTGACATAAGACCAAGGATTTATTTCCATCCACATTACGCAGACATTTGTGTTTTCATTTTTTCTATTCTTAAAGAGAGTTCGAATTTTAATTTTCTATGTTAAACTAATATACGAAATTTTTTCACCAGTATTTCTCGTAGTCCTAAAAATCTACTAAAGCTTGCGATTACATTTCGATTCTGTTACTCTCTTCAAATTCTGTAACGTAATGAACCATTCATGCTATGGAAATTTTCACAAATGGAAAAGCTGCCATGCTACCTGCATATTTATAAATGGTTATATACTATGCCGAGGTGAGTAAGTAGTAATAGCGTAAGGTTAAAACGCACTTTGTGCTGATGCGGCGCTTCGCCACTTCCCACAGGTCCGGTTAGTCTTATCCACGACACGAGTATTTAATAATCATTTTAAGAAGTATGCATATCTTTTGCAAAGTTATAAATTATATGTATGTATTATATATATATATATATATATATATATATATATATATATATATATATATATATATATATATATATGAATAAATAAAACGGGAACAACAGCTTGAACAACGGTGTACAACCTCATATAATAACAACAATTGAATTTGTTGCCCTCACTAAAATATTGGTATATCGTATAACTCTCGGAAATATAATAAAACCTACACCGCTCTCCTACAATAAATCACTAACATAAGCAGTGGGAAAACACACAAACCCGCCTTCCGCTATTGTGTTAGAAATATATAAATGCTGTTGGATGTTCCTAAGAGTTAATTTTTGCTAATATGTAATATGTAATGTGATGTAGTATTATTTCTACTATCTTTAATTTCTATACCACGACCTAGGTTTCGTTGTATTACAACATCTTCAGGTGGGATATTAGCAAAGATAAAGAAATTAAAGATAGTAGAAATAATACTACATCACGTAGTTTCATTTAATTGTGAATAATGAATTTCTACAAAATTAACGCCAAATATATTCAACATTTAAAATTTAAGCTAAGACAGGAGCTAATTTTGCCCTAGTCAAGGCTATTTATAAAATATAAATTATTACTAGAGAGAAATTCTATAGCATTAAATAAAATTCTACTTTGAACGACAAATAAATTTTTAAGCCCATTTTTACATAAAATGTATAAAATAAGTCGACATTAGTGCTTTAACTTTTACATTACTATTAAATTAATGTAAAAGTTAATGCACTAATTACGAGCTTTTATATAACTATAATAAAATTACTGTAACCGATTGTTATGTAACTAGATATCCATTACTTACACAATATACTTGAACAGTTTTGCGGTCGAGGATGTGTTATAAAAAAACATTATGCGAATATATACCTAGAAAAATTATTTTTTAATCTAATAACTAAATATTGCAAATAATATTGATGTAAATAATATGAAAATTTTTAGTCGTGTGATATTTTCAAATCAATAAAAAATTAAAAATAATTTTACAATTTTTTAATAATTTCATTAATTTATTCTGAGAGCAGGCGACAAAACTAATTGATGGAAATAATATTTTACGACTTCTCCATACGTTCAATTAATGTTTGTAACGCGTCTTTTGCTTGATGTTAGTAATTAAAACTTAATTAAAAAGAATTCTGACAATATGCTGGCTCAGTTTTTAGAATCAATAACGAAGAAATGACTACGACCATGAATTAGACTTTCATACTATTAATTGGGAGAAGAAAAAAATAAGTAGATTAATGGCTCTCTACCTTGGTAGAAAGTATTTGTTAGTCACTTGTTCCATCCAAGGATTTAGAACTCAAAATTCATAAAGCTTTAAAATTTTATAAACGACGATTTACTTCAAAAATTCCGTCACGAAGTTTACTTTCACGAGTTTTTTAAATTTTCCTTATGAGAAACTATGACTTGTGTGAGCCTGAACATATTGTAGAAGCTAATTTAATTATGTTTTTCTTGTTAGCTATATCTGAATAAAAGCATTTTTTTTAATATAAAATAATTCGTAGATATTTTTAGAGTAACATTTATATTGAGCCTGCAGTTGGCATAAATGGATGTGCGACATCAAAATAATAAAAAGTAATTATAGTCAGAAACAATATTTATTATGGTTAAATATATTCAAAAAACGCAGGGAGGTTTGTTTTATATAACATTTTTTTACTATTAAGAGAAATAAAATTTAACAATATCATATGTGGCAAAAATTTAGTATTGTTTAAGAACCATGCACGCAAGAGCCATAAATCAATTTCAAGCCAGACTTTTGACCTAGTCAATTTATAAATTTAAAAGAAGTGTTTTAAATGGTCGTGTCACTTTTTTCGAAAAACTATAAAATTCAGAAATGAAGTTAAATTATATATTAAGGAATAGTACATATGTATCCGTTGTCTTATTCGAATGTTTGTTTCTGACTGTAATTATCATTACTAACATCTGGTAAACCAATGAATAGCAATACATTTCAAAAATATGGTCTTTTAATGTGAGCCGAATACAAATTTAAGACTATTATAACGACATAGTTTCCACTACTTTATAACTGTTAGACCAAATTGCCTATGCATTATTAACTTTATGAGAATTGACTGTTATAACAGAAATATAAATATTTATATTATATTTCTGTTATATTTGTATTTTAAAGAGTCCATCTGATACAGTTCACCAACGACAGCAATGTTTCATCGCTTTCGCTGTATGTCATATCTACACTAAAGAATGAGATCTCATAGAAAATTTAGGCAAATAGATTTTTACTTTTACTCTAAGTTCAGAAGGAAAGGAAATCGAAATATGCTAAAAATTTTTTTTCAATCATAAATACAAAATCATAAAAAGTACAATTTTTAATTTATCTTTTTGAAGAGAATCGTATTAGATGTCGTAAAACGTTTCGATTTATTTGAAAAGCGTATTTTTCAAATAAAATGAACAAAAAAATACCAATATGATGAAGTAGTAGGGATTTTCACAAATTTTTAAAAAGTATTTTTTTTTCGAAAACAATATTTTATTAAGGTCAAATTCAATAATCCGGCCATAGCGTAGCTTATCGCGTCTCTTCGGTTGGTCTATGTCTCACCTCGATCTATGTCTTTTGGTTTGTCTATGTCTTGGCAAACCTTAGTTTACAAAATTGAATATCACAAATATTAAATAAAATTGAACTATAAATTACAGAAAAATTTAAATCAAGACTTAAAATGATAGTATTGTACATGAAGGAACTTAAATCTTTATGCTGGATAATTTAAAATCCAATACTCTACGTTCGATGTCTACAATTTATATTCCTGTGATACTTTAGGTATACCGCAGTGATATGGAATGCTGTTTCATACTGTTTCCCTCTAATGTGGAGAGTTGTTTTGGCAAGTAAACATTATGTGACATTATCGTCTTTATGTAGATCAACTTAGTAAAACAATGCTTGAAAATTAATACCAAATAGAAAAACATTATATTATAATTACTCTTAAAAGTTAATTACCTTGAGCCGAAATTCGAATGTGATCTCTCAAAATACATCAGCAAAGCAATTTATTCTCAGAGCAGGCGACGAAATCAATTGGCGAAAATAATATTTTACGACTTCTCCGCACGTCCAATTAAAGTTTTTAACGCATCTTTTGCTTTATATTAGTAATTAAAACTTAATTAAAAATAATTCTGACAATATACTAGCTCAGTCATGGGAATCAATACCGAGGAAATTAAACCACGACTCACGATTAATTTATTAATTTAACGAATTATTAAAGTATAATCCTAATGTATATTCTATTATGTATTAGAATTATACTTTCATACTATTCATTGAAAGTAGAAAGAAATAAGGAGATTAAATTTTTTTTTCAAATTATTTTTTTTTATGGCTCTACCTTAAAAGAAAATATTTGTTAGTCACTTGTTCCATCTAAAGTTTTAGAACTCATGTTTAATAAAGTTTTTAGCCGTAAAGGTTTAAAGTTTGATAAACGATGACTTTCATAAAAATTCCATTATGAACTTTACTTTTATGATTTTTTTAAAAATTTTCCCTTTGAGAAACTATCGCTTGTATAAGCCAGAAACGATTGTGGTAATATAATCTAATTATTTTCTTCTTATTAGCGATATTTAAATAAAAGAAGTTTTTATTTTTTTTTATTATAAAACGCTATTCACCAATATTTTTTTAAACATTTATGACATTTATATTACATAAGTTATGTTCAAAGAATTAAAAATCATATATGTTTTTAATATATTGTAAAGTAAACAAAATTATGTAGTTTTCATACTTTTATTAAACATACACAGTCTTAATTTATGTTCTCATATATGGAAAAAAATGTTTCTCATGGGAATGATTTATTGAAATTCGGCGTAAATACTCGAAGAAGAGGAGCTATCATTATCCATGAATATACATCACAACGTCAAAACGCACTAATGGTTGAGTTGCAACCGACATGAGAGCGTTTAGTATAGAATCGCTGTCATGTTTACTGTTCTGTGGATTTGAGCACTACACATTTATGTTGTTAGAAAACTTTTTTAAATTGACAATTAACATCTTCCTGAATATTTGTCCTAAATCACCAATGCGTGACCGTAATTGGTCTGCGCATTAGAATATAATGATGTGATACTTTTTGGTATTTCATTTGTCACATTCAATATGAGCGTATAGTCAATAAACTTCTATAAATTGTCATGTGTATAATATAAATGACTTTTAAAAATAAAATTTTCTTTTCTTTGTGCTGGTATTCAGTTATAAGTACCTATCGGTATTTTGTAGTATTTTATAATTAGCCCATATCTATAAGTATCCAAAGTGATCACTGCCGTTCTTTTACGATTAGGTTTACCATTATAGACTCGTATCACAAAGTTCAATAATAATTAGTTACGGTTGTAAAGAGAAGCAATACAGAGGCTAATTAATAGTCACTTACAACCAACCGCTCTATGAGGAACGCATACCGTTCTATGAGGAACTAACTATAGGAGATGGTTAGCACAGAAAAGGTCAAACTCAATTAGCGTACTATCTCAATTTCTCCATAATATTTTATAAATCGCATAAAGTGGAAATAAAAATTATAACACGATATTTATATATGTCTCACAAATTATAGACACAGGAAATATTGGTGATACTGAAAGTTTTTAGAGCATCAAAAATGAAAACAACTAAATATTTTGCAATTTATTTTTTTAAAATTATATTTTTCAAAATAGTCCATGGCACTTTCCGCTTCATTTCATTATATAGTACCACTAAAAGAAGCATATGACATATTTTATGAAAACACTTTGAACGTTTTTTTTAAGCAACTGGCAATTATATGCCTGGAAATTTATTTTCTATTTTTGGAAAAAAATGGAAATTACATACTGCGGTTGGGTATAAAAGATGGATACCCCTTAACTTCTCCACTCGACGTAATCAAGTAAGCCAGTCGTTAGTCTAGCTGAGTATGCAAAGGCATAATAAAGAGGATTCTTCTAAACGACAGCAATGCTATCATAGTAGAATCCAAGAAGCAAACAATTGCTGATATACCAGTGCAAACAGTCGCTGATATACCAGTGCACACAATGTAAAGTAACTGTTATTATATTTTCTACAGCAATGTTTGCAATAATAAATCGTCCGTTCGAATAAAAGGCGGTCACCTTTGTCCTTTCTTCATATTTGTAAGCAATTCATCAGAAGTAGATACTACGTAGACTATATCTCAGTTTAATATTCGAAACAGCATATCCAGGTTTCGTTGTCCGTAATGATATCGAATACATTATTTGTCGTTCTGAAGTGTTTTTCTAACATTTGGCGACACCATTTAACACGATGGTGTTTTTAAGTTTCGGTGAAATCATGGAGCACGTAGCACAAAACTTCCTTGACGCTTTAATGTTCTTGTAGAATTTCCTGTACTTGACTCATAACTGTACCTAAACTAAAACAATTCTGCTGATAAGTTTCGTCTTCCCAGTCTTTATCACGAATTGCAAAACATCAATATTATCTTCAGTTATGCCTCTCGATGGACATCCCTCGGGCAGTTCTTTTTAAATTTAGATGTTAAATGTAGTTATTTACAAATGTCATATAAATAGTGATCAAACTTGAAAATGTACTTAGATGAGACAATGATTTACCATAATTTTAAACTTGTTGTTTCGTGTTTTCAGACTTCCTAATCTTAGACTTATTGTAATTTGAAATATCGCCATGTAGTAATAATTAAAGTGCTGTAATCTGGGAATTATCATTAACAGTCTCCTCATCTAACAATTGGTTTTAACGTACCCTACGTTCTTCTAGGAGATGATCTTTGAAACTTGGATCATAGGAGATCGATAAAAATGCTTAGCCTAGACCTAGCGTTTTAGAAATCAAATAAAATTTCAAAAAAGCTCATATTTTTCAAAGTGTAAAAAGGCAAATATTTCATTGATTGACAATGGAGAAAGGGCCATAAATAACATTCTACTTTTAATCATAAAACAAAAAAGTTCCGTTAAAACTATCAAAAAATAACCTGACTTCATAAAAATAACATACATTTGTCAGTTTGACGATTTAAATAAAACTTTGTTATACCTGTTGTTAAGAATCAATGAATAGTTGATTGTTCTATGCCTGCAATTACCGAATGAAAGAATATACATTAAAGCAAGACTCATCATTCAGATAAAAGTATGAAAAGTCACTATGAAAAATTAAGTATATATAATAAAATAATGACGAAATACGGTAGGTGATTCATTCTAAATTTTGATATCTTTCGTACAATATTGTGAAATATAAGTTACTTAAAAACCAGTCTTGAAAAAAATTCTAAAATCTATTAAAAAACAAGCCAGTTGTAAGCTTCTAAATTTGAAGAAACGGATAGAGTTGGGTATATCCCTGTCTCTTTTCTTCTCGTAGAATATAATGTGCAATATTAAAAATTACCTCACAACACAGCATTGCCGTGCTTCTCTAAAAGTAAATTTAAACTTTTAAAACTCGGTCAATTTTTAGGATTATTAAAAAAAATTGTTCACTCTTCACCAGCTTGTACCTTGAAATTATGATTCATGAAATAAAAAAAACTTAGTCAAATACCCAATTCAAATATCTATTACACATTCACTATTGCGTTATGACGTCCATCATTATGGATACAAATAATAACTTAAATGGTATCAATGTTCAAAAAATAAATAATTCTAAGTGCATAATTTATGTATGACATATATATATATACATATATGTGTATGTGTGTGTATATATTGAATAATATTACCGTTTTAAGGTATTTCCTTACATATACACACACATATTTCTTCAATTTACTTTCCAAAACATAATAAAAGACGCAAGCACTTCTTTATTATAAGAGTATTAACAATAAACCAAATAAGTTTCATTCATTAGTTTTTAGTGTCTGTTAAAGAAAGAGTGACCATATTTTATTAATAAATAAACATATTAATTTACAACTTGACTTTTTATTAAAAACATAACTTGTAAGAAGCAATAAAAATATGTTGATATTTTTTCCATTATTAAATTAAAATAAAATTTTTATTTCATATAGTTTTGAAGCTAGGTGCAAAATTGAAAGATATCGATGGCTTAGGTTAATTAATTAAGTAATACATTTCGAGACATACATGTGTTAGAACTAGTCTAACTAGAACTATTCTAAAATTTAACTTTCAATTTAATATTTTTATATTTTTGTAATGTGTATTCAATTTATTAAGATAGTTTCTAAGCATCTTCTAAGCAATTCATTAAAATTTGCAAAAATTGAGAAAAAACTGTTTTGATCGTAGCATTAAAAAAAATAAAAAGGGTGCGTGTACTTATGTACGCGCACCCTTTTATTACAGTAAATTGAAGAAATATGTGTGTGTGCATATGTAAGGAAGAAAAATAGTTTTTTTTTAACTGTATGCAAATAATAAATTACAATAAAATAATAAAAGGACTGGAAAAGGATAGTCAACACAGTCAATAAAGTTCAGTTTAAATTTGAAAAATTAAATAAATAAATATTTATTTTCTTACATTAAGGGTAACATAAATTCTCTTATTATCCGAATGTTATTTTTAAATTATGTCCACTGCCATAGCATCTTCCGGTAATGACTGAATCGGAACTTCAGTTATCAGTGGCTTATGATAACTAAAATATGATACAAAAAGTATTGTATTAACAGCGTTGAGATATCGTACAAATACAGCATCTATGGTAGTGCCATGTCGTGTTGTCGAAACCAGAGGATTATTATTCATGGCTAGATTCAAGTCATTTTGGAGGAAATCAATAAGTGGACGAGCAACTTCGCGGGAAAAATTGACATTGAAGTCCCCACTTAAAATTATCGGTAACGTGTCTTCTCCTCTACCAAGATATTCTCCTCCAGCTGTTGTATATGGCCATAATCTTTTCAAGAAATGAATGATGTCGTCCATTTTTTGATTTGGAGTAATGTAAATTACCATCAAAACAATTTTGTTGCCATCTTCCATTTTGCATTCAGCTGCACAAAACTCACCAATTCATGTCACTGTTGAACTTGCCAATTCCGCCTGTCTTACAGTCATATCAATGTTTGGAGTAATGATATTGATAGTGTCGTGCATATTCTGATAAATGGCAACTCTTCCAGCTCGAACGTTTGATCGTATTATACAATTGAAATTTGGTATACTAATCGACTCATCATTGGCTAACCAGGTTTCATTTATTTATTACAGAAATAATTATAATTTTCTAAATTTAATATTTAATAATTCATAATAAATTTAAAAAATTGTAAATTAATAATTTAATTATATATATACATATATATATATATATATATATATATATACACAATTATTTAAAATAAAATTTAAAGAATAATAAATATATAGGACATAATTTGTACTAAATTATTAAAAGATTCTTAATTTTAAATGTTTATTATTGATTATTTAATATTTTAAAAGTAAATGAATAAATTTAATAATTTCAAAAATTGAATTTAAATTAATTCATTTTCTATATATAAATATATTTAATATTTTCAAAATAAAGAAATAAATTTTATAAAACATTTAATAAATAATTTGTGATAAAAATTAAAATTAAACATCAAATTAAAATATTAATTTTCAATATTTATTATTAAATTGAATAAATGAAAATAATAAATATTTATAAAAATAAATAAACAAATTTAATGAAAACTTTTTGATAAAAATGAATAGTGAATATTAAAGTAAGAAAATGATAACAATATTTAAAAAATGAATGAACTTAAATTCAAATTGAATTTATTATTAAATTTATTTATTAACTTTTAAAATATTGAATAACCAATAATAAATATTTAACATTAATAATTTAATAATATTTAGTATTAATTATGTTAAATAATAATATTTTAATTTATATCAATAAATAATACACACGGATAGATAACCTCAATTATATTGGAGCACTTGAAAAAGTCTATAAACACAATTTTTTCACTAATATTTACGAATAGTAAATATTAATCAAAATATTGAATTTAAATCACTACTGAATATAATTTATCAGCACATATATAAATCGCACTTATATGAAACTAAAACACGTGTGTGAATGTAGACACTAGAAACATGTGGAAAATAAATACTATGAATATGAAAACAGTGAACAGAGGCGACGATGGTGCCAACTTGCGCGACTAATAGAGGTTCTATTTCTATTTTGTTGGTAGCTTTTATTTCGAGATTGCAACCGCTGCAACTTCATACTGTAACATTTGTGTGACGAATCTTAAAATTTCACTCTCATCATTTTTTCATAACGCGCCTAAAGAAGTATAACTTAAAAAAAAAAACAAAAATATGTATATATATATATATATATATATATATATATATATATATATATACATATACGTATACGTATACGTATACGTCTACATCTACGTCTACGTGTACGTGTACGAGTATATATATATATATATATATATATAAATTAGCCTTAGTCATTCGCACTTGAAAACATGCTTGGTTCTACACTTTTTAAAAACATGGTTGGTTATTGCTTTTTATTTTGATGTATCAATTATACAGTTATCTCACCAATTAACAAAAATGGGATGCGCAAACAAAACACTGAACAATAGCCACCGCCCCGCAGGCACTCAGACATTCTTGCCAATTCTTAGAATTAGGGTATGCAAACCGAATTAAGGACAATAAATTTTAATTTTTAAATAGACAAATAAAACAATATTTTTATTAACCCACATATGCCCAACGATACAAAAACGACCCCAAAGTTAGATCTACGTTCGTGTGCCGATGCACAATTAAAGAAAAAAGTGTTAAGTAACGCCATGCACCGATGATTAGATAAATTATCTTGAATTGACATTCGCTATGTTCTTAAGTAAGCGGTTTTTTGTGGAACTTATTACTGTCACAAGTTGACACTAGTTGCAAAATGAGAAAACAGAACGATTTCGCGAACAAAAATTTAAGTATTCTTTATTTTAATGTTTTGGTTACATTTAAATAACTTTATTTGTGAAGAATATTAGTGTTTGCAACTATGCAAAACAAAAGTGATAGTTTTAAGAAAATTTTAAGTATTCAAAGGAACGTGATTCTTTTTAGGGTGAAAACGACCTTTTGGGCATATAAGGTCTGTTTTGTTGATTACAATTACATTATTTGTACTAAAGATTTTCTCAATGGGAATGCAACAAAATGTTTAAATATCGTTTTTTTATCCAAGTATAGGTACTAATTTTATAGGCATGATACATTATGTTAGTCTCTTTAAAAGTCTCGTCATCGTCGAGTGCTGAAAACACACGAGATAGTTGAAGCTTTGGAAGAAATACTGGTCTAGGAGGCTGACAGTATAGATGTGTTCATCGAACCACCAAATGACGGTAGAATATCTGACGGCGACTCCGGAGATGAAGATTGCTTTGACATAGATCGCATGAATCGGCACTAACTTTTAACTTCAGCAGAGTTAGTGTTGCAAAAGTCAGGTGATGCGGACCAAGGCGACGACATAGACGAATCAGGTGACATCTCTCATCTACAACCTGCATCTGCTTCAGGTAAGTCAAAGGCAAACTCTGGCTTGAACGAAGGTGCCCTTGCCAGACAGTTGCCCTCATCTGGCGCCGATGAAATAACTGATCCACAATCTTCATCATCTTCGGGTGGATCACGTCGCAAATCATCAAAAACAAGCGCTGACTTGAACCCAAATATCATTGCCGCGGACACGGCCTCTTCTGGCACCCGAAGTACTCGCAGCCGTATTATGATTTTAAAGAGACCGCGTAAATGGTTGAAACGCGATATGCTTCAAAATCAAAAAGAATGGTCACCGCCTCTTCCTAGAGCAGTAACTTCTCTGTCTGAAAACAGCGATGCTATAGATTTCTTTGAACTGTTTTTTAATGAGACGATTGTACATCATATAGTGAAGCATTCTGTTATTTACGCTGTAAGTCAACACCACAAATTTTTAAACTGTCTGGCGATGATATCTATTGCTTTTTAGGAATTTTGATTCTTAGTGGCTATATTCCTCTGCTTAGATACAGAATGTTCTGGGAAAATAATGATGATACCAAAAATATACTGGTGTGTAATGCTATGCGCCGCAATAGATTCGAAGAGATATTTAAGTACTTGCATGTTGCTGACAATGAAAACTTGCCTCAAGGGGACAAAATGGCTAAGGTACGACCATTGTTTGGCCACATGGATAAACAGTTTCTGAAGTATGCACCCATTCAAAAAAATGTAAGCATCGATGAGTCTATGATACCATACTTTGGGCGTCATGGTTGCAAACAGCATATAAACGGGAAGCCGATACGTTTCGGATTTAAAGCATGGGTTGCGGCTACTCGCCTGGTGTATTGTTTGTATGTTGATCTGTACGAAGGTAAATCACAAAACCGTGAAACCAGTCTTGGTGAACACGTAGTTAATAAATTGACTCAAAAAATCCAAGAAGTTCACCCTGATGTCCAGTTTTCAGTCTACTGTGACAACTTCTTTACTTCACCAACACTGCTGTCTGTTATGCAAGAAAAAGGCGTCAAAGTGACTGGGACTGCTCGCCAAAATAGAATAGACAAATGTCCATTGATGGATGTTAAGGCATGCAAGAAACAGCCACGCGGCTTTTATGATTATAGACTGGATACTCGTGACAAAATTTGTGCCGTGCGTTGGCATGACAATAGCATTGTGACATTACTGTCTAAGGAGTTTGGAGTTCATCCCATCCAGAAAGCCTGCAGATACTCTGTAGCTACAAAGAAAAAAGTAGATATTGATCAACCAAACGTTGTGCACCAGTACAACATTTATGGGAGGCGTGGACCGCTTGGATGCCAATGTTGGAGTCTACCGCATTGCTATTAGAGGAAAGAAATGGTATACGCCTATTCTGCTGTGGCTGGTGGACGTTGATGTAAATAATGTAACTTTATTAGCTAAATCTTATGGGTGCAAGGTTGACACATTAGAGTTTAGACGAGCTATTGCTCGATCTTTGATAGTTAAATACGGGACTGTCAGAAAAGCGGCAGGACCACAACCGAGGATTAACAGCCATGTTTCCACATCAGTGAGGAAATATTCCGCACAGCATGTGATTACTACCAGCCAGAACAGAAGACGATGTGCCTTATGTAAGAACAAAACTGTGAAGATGTGCCGCAAGTGTCAGGTTTATCTTCATGATAAATGTTTCATTTATTTTCATGACAAGTAATAATAATTATAATGTTATCTTTATGAGACTCTTTGTTACATTTCCAGTTGATTTGAAAATAAACAAATTACAAATAATATAAATATTGTATTTATTTTATTGATTTTCTTTCACCATAATATATCGAACTCAGCTTATTAGCCCAAAGGGTCATTAACGACCCATAAAAAAATAACCTTCCTCATACAGAATCTCAAAAGCACATATGCGACATGTAATCAAAACTATTAAAGACTAATATATATAAATTTCACAAAAATCGCGATCAAAAAAAATTCTGGGCATATATGGGTTAAAATAATTTATTCGTCGGGTCCAAAATGAGAACCTTCATTTCTAATACCTGTACAGACTCTTTTCCGAAATGATTAGATTTTGAATTTTTAAAAGAAAGTCTTAAAATATCAGTAAAAAAATGTTCGGACTTCATTTAACACACGTACGGCTGAAAATGTTTTAAATGTTTTAAATAGCTATCGGCCTCTTTCACTTTACACCCAGCTTGCAAACAGCCTGTATATTATATATTTTTTACATTCTTTTAACATTACTTATTTCATTACATATCACTTCATTTTTTTTATTGTCAGGCTTTTTTAATCTTTTTAATTACAAATTAGAAAAAAAGTACCATAAGATCAAGACTTGAAACTAGTAAAACAGCTTTTGCTTTGGTATAATTGATTGTTCTTGTTGATACGAAGTAAAGTATATGCCGTAAATAAATACCTTTTCAATTCGATATACTTACTTATTTATTTCATTAATTTATCTTTATACTTTTATTTATGTAGTCTTTGTTTTATGTAGTGCCTAATTTCTATTTATAAATTGTAAATATAGTTAGACAGTTTCTGAAATAAAGAAATTTGAAGTAATTTTTCTTGCGTAATATTTTTTTCAAATCGATCTTTATATTGAATAATAGCGACTGAATTTGTTTATATTAAACACTTCGTTCGTATACTCTTTCACGCCACATAGAAAAAGGTCAATTTGCATTGGTGCTGTGCCATCTGTGTTTCAAAGTATTTGAGAGACGTATTTTTTCATTTTCTCTATGTAAGAATCCTTTTTATTCTTGCAATACTCGAGCCCAAAAATATTTAGATTTTTTCCAGTCTCATTTATACTGAAGAAATTAAAATCGAATAAAAGTATTAAAAATTCTGGATCATATAATTTTTTTGTATTTATCTGCCTTGGCATTTTTCTAAGAAACAAGGTCGGTTAAAGTAAATTCTAATTTCAACAATCTAGTTTAAATATTTACAGTATTGAAAAAGTAAATAGTATTAACGCAAAGGATTTTTCGGGAGAGTCTTTACTAAACCAGTATGGAAAGGTATTCCAAGTAATTGTCGATTTATTAAATAAATTTAATGAATGTGTTAACGAATGACACTCTTAATTATGTACCAAATGTTCTCAGATTTTTTAACCTGCCTTTGGGAGTATTCCACCTCTTAATAATTTCCACTGTGTTTTGATAAAATGTATTAATTACTATTCTCACAGCTAATACTCAACAAAGAGCAGGTTAACATGTATAAATTTGCCGAATTAATTTATTTAATAAAAATAACCCAGCTTTTGAAATGGTTCCTTAAATATCACTATCAAAACATATACTGAGAAAAATTTGAATTTTCTTTTATTTAATTATAAATATAAGAGGAAGTTAGTACATTTTTTAAAATTTATTCGGACTAAGAGAAATCTTTAGCTAAAGTTCTTTTACCAAAATAACGCCACCTCATTGCATCGCAAAAGGATCAATTAAGGCCAATGAAAATAAACTAAATCAGGAAAATAGCTGTATTTAAATTATTTAAAAAATAAATCAAAACATTTTGGAAGTTCTAAATTATATGCAAATAATAATCGAAATTGAAATTGGAGTTAGAACAGACCAGGATTTACCACAATTTATAATTTATTGTTTAATGTTTTAACATTCCGTAACTTTTGCAAAATTTACGAAAATTCAAAAATAATGCTTTCGACTTTATATTCAATTGCTACATATAAAAAATATCTTCTTTATTTTTTGGAAAATATTCTAAAATAAAGTACAAGTACTTGTCGCATACATACTTTCCTGAAATTTTATTTTAATTTTATTAATATTTATTTTTGATTCTAATTCGAACAATTTATATCATTAACCAAAATATATTTAGCTGTGAATTTTATGTAGTTTGATGTGTTGAATTACATTTTATTAAATACTAAGTATACTCACTACACCGATTGAGTTACCATTTTACCAAAGACAGTTATGTGCGCCGATGAAAATGAGTCGAAGTTTAGAAAAGAAAATATATTATTACAGCCGTGTGCAGTTAGTAACAGAGAAAAATTAATGAAAGAAATTTCACGGCTTGATCAATATACGTTTTTTTCGTATTTTATTTGTGCGAGAAAACAAATTCAAATGCAACACATGCCTTGAATATTTCGCACTAGTTATGATTTTCTCTTTGAACTTGGGCTGGTTTTTGCTCAAAAATTTTAATGTTTCTTTGGTGATTTTAACGACAAATTTTATATTTTAGTAACAAATATTTTCTCTTGAAATCATGAAATAAAACCTCAACACCGTTTTAATATTTGGATTAAGTAAATTATTGAAAAAATTTACCCGTGTCACATAAAAAATTTTTAAAAAATCTTCGTTTGTAATATAAGCATCCAAAACAACAATTTTCTAAAATATTTAGAAACTACCAAATAATCAAAAATCGTGGGGTTCTCACTAAATATTATAATAAATTAGATTGAAATAGATTATTATTCATTACAGTCTGATTTATTATAATATTTATTGATTATAGTATGATATGACCATAGTTTTCTTTGAGACTATTTTTTAGTTAACAGCTTGCGACGAATATGTTGGTCTAGAATAAATCACAATTTAAAATATAAGAGTAATGTTTTATTTTAAAAATAATAAAAATTAAATCTTGGAACTAGTTCCATTACAGCCTCTGAGTAATATGGCTATTCATATTTTCAATTTCCCATAGTTACATGATTTAAATTAAAAATATCTTGAAATATCTGGTTGGTACCCATACTCTAAGAATTATAACCTTGAGGGCATACAAGTGGGTAGCACAGAGCACAAGCTGGTTTTCTATTAAAAATTAGAAAAATATTACTGAAAATGAGTCAAGCAATAAAAACGAAAGTTAATAAATAAATGGTATAAATACGAAGTGAGAATTGAATCTTCAACGATGGCGTATAATTAACCTTCCAGGAACAAAAAAAACATTTTTTTCTATGTTTTACGGATAAAAAAAATCAGCGCCAGCTTAATTGTACTATAGTATCATTCCATTAGATACTAAATTATAAATTATAAAGCGTCTTTTGTCCAAATTATATCATTTACTATTCTATTTTTTTCTATAAAGAGCTAAGTAGTCACGAAATTATTTAAGTTACAATGTAAATCAAACTATTATTTTTTAATTAAATGTTGATAGAAGTTTGGAATAATGTTCAATATAGATGATGGTATATAGGTATCATAGATGTTAAACATTATTTCTAACATAACTATATACAACTATAACAAAGACTTTGTGTATTATTCATATGGATACTTCTGTGATCAGGCACTGAAACATATCTATGAATTATAGACACCTTTATTATTTATTAATCCTATCGTAATAAATTTTGCATCCAAATAACGCGGAATAGTTCCGATCGGCCAATAGAAGCTGCGTTAAATTATATTTTTACTCGATTAAGTACGATTCACATAAATTAACTTCTGTACCTCCCAGTCCCACTGAGTCTTAAAATAGGATTATTAATTGTATTTCTACAGTTGTTACCACTACTATTGGTATTAGTGAGAGTATGTCAAACGCGGCGCGTTCACATATTTTAGAAGAATTTACACCGGAACTGCGAGCAAGTCCTCATGAGGCACGAACGGAAAATTCATTAACTATCCATATTTTTACCAAGCAAATGAATAATTTAAAACAAAGTTCATTTGATCTAAGGAGCGTTCACTCAATCTAACGGGGTTTGCCTCACTGGAGGTATATTATGACAATGTAAATTGCCCTACGGACAGACAAATTCACCGATGTTGATCAGCGCATCGCCAGTAATACGTAGTAAAGCCTTGTCAAAATTAAGAATATGATGCTAACTCTCGCATACGCTTACGATAGCCGTGTTCTCCATTAACCTAGAAAAATACTCGTTTCTAGCAACAGACGTGAAATATCTCGAGCCAGCGTCAGGTTAGTTTGGGTCTGCGAAAGATAGAAGCTCTTATAAATTTACCGATTTCTGAGAATGTAAAGCAAGTGTCCCAATTCTTAGGGCTTTTATGATATTTCCAACGATACGTTAAAAATTATGCCACCGAACTGCTTAGGTTGTATAAGTTCTGCCTAATTGGCGATACGAACTTAAATTTCTAAGCAGTGGCTATGGAAGATTACGCGAGCAGAGCTGCTCAGTACCTGGTGCCTCGGTGAGGGGAGTGGTGCTCAGAATCGGGCGTTGCTTTCGTCGAAAGTGAGTGTACTAGGGTGTACTATATTGGTTTAAACAACAAGCGTATGTTCGCTTAAACAACAAGCGTGTGTTCGCTTAAACAACAAGCGTGTATTAATCTAAAATACCAAAGTATTTTCACGTAAACAACAAGCATATGTTCGTTTCCACGCGTATCATTCACATATGAGGAAAATAAAACCGCAACATGGAGTAGTCGGGACGCCTACTACCTTACATTTACACGCCATTAATTTTCGCAAGGAAGTATGAACGATGAATGAATGTCGAATTAAATTACTTACTTATTCTATTGATTCCAAGGATTTTTGTCCACTTAAGATAAAGAAGATTACTACTCTAACAAAATCTAAGAATGATATCTAACAAAAAAAGGCGAATCCTTCTTTATGCCACTACTAGATGCAGGTGAAGATGGATAAATAGCACCTCTCAAGCTGCTCCCGTCAGAAATTACGAAATGTTAGGATAAGACGTATTATAGCCGCATCCCCCTCACCTCAACTACCTTCCTCTTTTGCTATATAAGGAGAGGCGAACCCCCATTCGCTTGGCCATTTTTGATCGAGTTTTGGAGCGTGCGGATCATTTTGCGTGAGATATGTATTTTGTTATTTTCACTTTTATTCTCTTATTTGGTTAAATAGTACAAAAGATCGATTAAAAATTGTTAAATAAAAATGATGGTCGTTGTTTTATACTTTTTCTAATCAATGTATGTATATATATATATATATATATATATATGTATATAGATATATATATATATATATATATATATATATATATATATATATATATATATATATATATATATACAAATGTAAGAATTCCTGATGGAAATAACATCACAGTTTGACCTTGAGAATCGTTTATATGATGACTTGTTATTTATTTCTTTTGTTAAAAAATATTATATTTTATGCTTGTTTCGGTAGTTTCAGGTACTTTTTAATTTCAAAGAACCTCATCAAGATCATTTTTAAAACCTTTAATGTGAACTTCGCAGTGTTAAGTATATAGTAAACGTAATGAAATTTATGTCACCAACTTTCCGTTATCCGACGGTTTTGCTCCCATGAATTTCCGCATTTTCTGGTAAATTAAATAACAAATTATTTACTTTATTTTATGGCGGTCTTTATATAAATAAAGTAAGATAATCTCGTTCAATTTCATAAATTTTTTATGGTTTTTATGATTTAGAAATAAATATATAAATTCCTCTTTAGCTATCTTTATGACTACTGTGTCGTAAATCATTGGTTAATTAGCTTAAATTGAAATCGCTATCAGGAAATATCAAATTGTCATGGAATTAAATTAAATTAGAATATAACGAATATATGGCACATGACTACATATGCCATGTAAAAGCAGGACGCATTTTAATATCGTGCCGTGATCCTACTTCTCGCATATGTATTCGTTTTTAAGCCTGCATAATCTCTAATAAGCTTTAGGAAACCCATTAGATTAATTATTCAACAACATTAACCTTAAATAAACTCATCCTTTATTACTGGCACTAATGCAATATACGGTAGGAAATATATTATTAAAAGATGTTTAGCTTCCGTGCTGTAAGATTTTACATCTGGACAAAGAAAGGATTAAAATTAAATAATAATTAATATTTATATTTTCATTTTATACGTAAAAATATCGTCCCTTTGTGATATTATTGTAAGTTTCTCTTCATTTAAACACAGCCCCACATTTCATTTTTCAATATACCGACTAACAAAGCTGAACTAACTTTCTTTTGTTTGGCAAAAATACACTATACAAATTGATTTTAAAAATAAATTCATAATTTTTCAATAAAACATGGAATATTTATAAACAGCTCTCAAATAACACAGAAAGATATAATAAATATTACGACGACATTCGAGAGTTGGGTAATTATAAAATTTGTTTATTCTAAACGATGTTAGATATGAACTGCACAGAATAATTTTAATCATGAATTGATAGTTAAAAAATATTACATCGTAGAATATATTGTTGTAATTAATATTCTTTATTAATCCAATGTCTTAAAGCATTGAAGAGTGAAGTCCCGTAATATTTGAATGTACCTAAGCTTAAGAAGTGAAGCCTTGTGCCATCTACCATTACCATACTGCTAATAAGTTGGGAAACAGTTTAACAAAATATAAAATACATCAAATAATGACAAAATACAGTCCGCAGTGAAACGAATTTTCAAAAAAGAAAGAAAGTGAAAAAAAGACTTTTCAAGAAAGCTTTATGCGTTTTTACCTCGCTATACATAAACTATACCTTGCTATACTTTTCAGTGCAGAATGTTTTGTTACATCAAGAATATTATTGTTGCTTTTTGCAGAATGTTCGATGCTAATTAGCTGTTGGTTCAATATTCATACCGTCATATATGTCATTATTAGACGTAATCTTTATTGTGGTGTGGGTGGAAAGTATGGACTCTCCTTTGTTTTACAATTCTTCAGATTTTAAAAACTCAACTCTAAATCTTAGTAACTTGTTATGTTAAGGAATATCCATAGTTTAAAAATTAAATAATGATGTAACATGATAATTTTATAATATTAAATTCTTGCTAGTGGAAATGTTATCACAAAAATTATGTTTTATTTCATTGTAAAATTTTTATTTAACCCTTAAATACTCAAAAATTACTATCGCCGACGTAATAAAGAAGTAAAGAAAAATTAAAAACCTAACGAAATTTGTGATAGTTAGCATACGTTCTTGGGTCAAAGTTGGTTGAAAAAGTAATTTTAAATATATTCATTTATTTCCGTACTTTAATGTATCTAATTGATATATATGCCGGACTTATTTCTACAAGAGCAATCTCTTACAGTTAGCCAGAACACCAGTCTAGCCTAGCTCGACGAGCGGCTGGGAATCGTACCCGGGTCCCCGCGGTACGCCTCGCAGTCATCAAAGGCCGTATGCCTTGTGAACAACCCAACACACCACGGTGATAACAAAACGTAAATATAAATTAAAAATAAAAACCTTGGTTGTCTATTTTAGTCAGCAATTCCCAAATTTGTTATTTAATTTACCAGAAAATGCGGAAATTCATGAGAGCAAAACCGTCGGATAACGGAAAGTTGGTGACATAAATTTCATTACGTTTACTACATACTGCGAAGTCCACATTAAAGGTTTTAAAAATGATCTTGATGAGGTTCTTTGAAATTAAAAAGTACCTGAAACTACCGAAACAAGTATAAAATATAATATTTTTTTAACAAAAGAAATAAATAACAAGTCATCATATAAACGATTCTCAAGGTGAAACTGTGATGTTATTTCCATCAGGAATTCTTACATTTGTATATATATATATATATATATATATATATATATATATATATATATATATATATATATATATACATACATTGATTAGAAAAAGTATAAAACAACGACCATCACTTTTATTTAACAATGTTTAATCGATCTTTTGTACTATTTAACCAAATAAGAGAATAAAAGTGAAAATAACAAAATACATATCTCACGCAAGATGACCCGCACGCTCCAAAACTCGATCAAAAATGGCCAAATGAATGGGGGTTCGCCTCTCCTTATATAGCAAAAGACGAAGGTAGTTAAGGTGAGGGGGATGCGGCTATAACAGGTCTTATCCTAACATTTCGTAATTTCTGACGGGAGCAGCTTGAGAGGTGCTATTTATCCATCTTCACCTGCGTCTAGTAGTGGCATAAAGAAGGATTCGCCTTTTTTTTGTTAGATATCATTCTTAG
Source organism: Druceiella hillmani (assembly GCA_039881145.1). Taxonomy (NCBI): domain Eukaryota; kingdom Metazoa; phylum Arthropoda; class Insecta; order Lepidoptera; family Hepialidae; genus Druceiella; species Druceiella hillmani. The sequence goes on from JAYKKI010000015.1 coordinate 39,929,726, forward strand.
ATTTTGTTAGAGTAGTAATCTTCTTTATCTTAAGTGGACAAAAATCCTTGGAATCAATAGAATAAGTAAGTAATTTAATTCGACATTCATTCATCGTTCATACTTCCTTGCGAAAATTAATGGCGTGTAAATGTAAGGTAGTAGGCGTCCCGACTACTCCATGTTGCGGTTTTATTTTCCTCATATGTGAATGATACGCGTGGAAACGAACATATGCTTGTTGTTTACGTGAAAATACTTTGGTATTTTAGATTAATATACGCTTGTTGTTTAAGCGAACATACGCTTGTTGTTTAAACGAATATAGTACACCCTAGTACACTCACTTTCGAAGAAAGCAACGCACGATTCTGAGCACCACTCCCCTCACCGAGGCACCAGGTACTGAGCAGCTCTGCTCGCGTAATCTTCCATAGCCACTGCTTAGAAATTTAAGTTCGTATCGCCAATTAGGCAGAACTTATACAACCTAACCAGTTCGGTGGCATAATTTTTAACGTATCGTCGGAAATATCATATAAGCCCTAAGAATTGGGACACTTGCTTTACATTCTCAGAAATCGGTAAATTTATAAGAGCTTCTATCTTTCGCAGACCCAAACTAACCTGACGCTGGCTCGAGATATTTCACGTCTTTTGCTAGAAACGAGTATTTTTCTAGGTTAATGGAGAACACGGCTATCGTAAGCGTATGCGAGAGTTAGCAGTAGGTGATATCCCCGGAAACTGGAGAAATCATGATTATCATATTCTTAATTTTGACAAGGCTTTAAGGCTTTTTTATTATTGGCGATGCGCTGATCAACATCGGTGAATTTGTCTGTCCGTAGGGCAATCCGATATTCCGCAGAAAGTTAGAATAACAGAATTATTTAATAAGAATTATGGTTGATCGTTTATGTTAATTTGAGCAAGAAGTTTTGCTGCTAATAATAATGGCTTAAAACTTTATTTGACTACTAGACCATTGAACTACCATTTGAATGTCACTTGTTTAACATGAATTTATTATTCATGTCCGCTTAAACTTACGCTGTGCCTATCAACCGCTAAATTATAGGAATTATTTTCCAAAATTCCTTTTATAATTCAATTTCCTACTTCCAATAATAATTTTACGATAAAATAGTCCATTTCAAGAAAATTTGCAGCCATATTTTTGGGCGATTTTCTTACTTTCTACTTCAGTAAGTGTTTTCAGTTTTACCAAATTCCTTTCATCATAATTGAGTCTTCATATCGTAATAAAATTAGGGTTATTGATTTCCTTTGTTCGTGATTTTTATTAAACTAGGAAATAACAAATATATCAAAACACACAGGCAGATAATGGTCATAAACTGGTAATCGATAAAAATATAATTTAAATACGCTATTCTTATCATATTTTATCTTAAATTTGTTATTTTATTTTTAGAGACCGTTTTTTCTTAACAGATCAGACAGAGAGACATTATCAGATATTAACTTTATAACTCATTAGATTTCCTGGGCTGCCCCAATAACTATTAGAAATTAATTACTGTCGAAATTGTTGAACTACTAAAAATTAAAATACTTTGAAATACTTTAATCTACAATTTTATGACTACAAGCTGTAATTGTATTTTTTTAAACTGTCACCAACATTATATTTTAAATTTCATAGGTATTGCAGAGAATTAAGGCAACCAACACACGCTAATGACATGTTTATACATGCTTTCATGCACAGGTTTATATGAATTTAAATGTCTGGCAGATGATTGGCTAATAATGGTAAACTAGCAGAAAAATAAAATGTTAGACCACACATCTGACAAATAAATTTTAATTTTTAAAATTTAATTATTTGATTGAATTTTGATTCTACCAACCGTGTTTATAATAACGTTCCCGTTCTTTTTTATTTTATTTTCATTAATTATTTTCATTACAAAATAAAGTTATTCTTATGTTATGCCAAATAATTACAACTTCTAACGCGGGTACGTAAGTACGCACTAAATTTTTTTGTAAACTTTCTCTTTTATTTCCAGTTAGTGCTTTATATATGTGTAAATTGTCTAAAGAAATTGTTTTATTAATTGTAAATTTTGAAATGAAATGACCCTAAATGGGAGAAGGAAAAAAAATATTTTAACCTTGCCTAAATCTTAAACTTATGAATTGAATGATAGCTTGTGTTTTCTCTTATACGTATCAGTAGGGCCTTCTCTATTAATCTATGTATAAATATGTCTATTATCTTAAAAAAAATACTGGGAAAACGGCAATTATATAAAATAGATCACAGCGTGCATATGTTGAATTAAATAAAGGCTATTTCCTCGGTAAATCAATTAGATAGACATATATTTTTAGTCATATTTTAAGTCTCATTTTAGCCTAAAAATAAGTGGTCACGTATTATGACTGAAGGACACAAACAGTATATTCGTTGATAGGAAATCTAACTTCTTGCCTATGACATGAATTAACAAAATGAGATTATCAAATTAATTAGACCTGACAGAATTCGGAATTAATGAAACTTATTTAAATAAGATTATTTTAGAAATCGTGGCATACTACCGCGTCATTTATTAACGTATTTTTCTTGTTCTTTAAATTATATTTATTTCACAAGGTAATTTCATTTCATTTTCACAATTATATTAAACAAAGAACTATTATTGAAAATGCAATCATGTATACTCCATAATACTAATCGCACATTTGATTAAAAAAACTTCGGAACTTTACGTAACAGCACTTTTTAATAGTACCCCGAGTATCAATAAATTAAAAAAATTAACAAATCACAGTACAACGTAACTAAAAACCCAATAATCAAAGTACTTTGTAAATAAAAACCTAATTATTTTACAAATATTTAGACATCGTCTCTAAAACAATAGCACCGGCACCAATAGCATCATCTGATTATTAACTTAGATCCGGGAAGAATTTACACTATTTGTTCATAGGAAATAGATATAAAGACTTTATCAAGCGCAAACTTCTAAGTGTCAGCAGCCTAGGATCTTAATAAGCCCACATTTCAGTATCTTCTTCCGCCATAGTGTTCGCCATAGTTTTTTTTTATTTTATATTGAGTTGGTACGTCAATAAATAAAAATAATCCAGGACGTATTAAGTTTGAAAAGAGTCAAGTAAAGTTTATTTAAGTGTAATTCTAATATAGGATACTAAAAGTTGACTAACATTTATTTTTGGAATCCATACATAATTTCGGAAGCATCCGTCATAGTCCGAAAACGTTCCCAAAATTATGTTTTCGCAATTATGGTCTTCGATTTTTTGTGTCGTAATGTCAAACGAATCATTTTTGAGGTTATGTTGTTATTGCCGCGACTGTTTTTATAACGTGGACGAAAATATATGATTTTAATATTATCCTGGTCACCTACAACGTTCTCGTAATGATATTGATTTGATGTACGCTGTTTATACATGGAATTAAAATTACTTACCACTTTAATTTAATTACTAATCCAGAAAAATATTCGAAAGCTATTATTACTCTGTTAGTAACAATTGTAAAATCTCTGAAAAATTCTAAAATTTGGAATAGGGATACAGAATATTGATTTGTATATATTTCAACAAATAACCATCAAAAATATTAGTATGACATAGAGTAGAAAGAAAGTGCTTGACTTTTTTTCATTTCATGAGTCGTGTGGAGCATCGAAGGAGGACCGATTTATAAGGACACCAAAATTATTTTTTACCCAATTTCATACAAGATATTTCCAGAAACATTGTTGAAAAGTCCACAAAAATATGTCTCTACTCCTATAATCGAATTTTCTACAGTTAAAATAATAAAAACAATATTGCTTGTAGATTACCTTAAGTATATTAGAAAATTATAGCGTATATTCTGAATTATAAAAATTGTTGTGAAATTTACACTATTTATGCACTTGTAAAATATATTCTAGACCGAATATTTACATCCTAAAAAGAATCTTGGTAGCTCTAAATATTTTATTTTAAAAACAATACAATGTGCTCCTAAACGTAAAAATGCAAATAAATTTAAACCGAACTGTCATAGTGTCAGATTAACTTAACAGCTTTAATTTATATTTTCTATAACTCCATCAAGATAAAAAATATTTAGAAACCATGTTTAATTTTCATAATATTTAGATAGCCAAATAACCTTACTATAAATTTTCCAATATTATATAATACGAAAATCACCTCAGGGAAACTACTTTCTCAAAATAATCTTGAAAGTTGAAATCTGCTCTTTAGAACGTAATGTGCTAAGTTAAGTAGTTTGCTAAGTTTGCTATAAAGGTAATTCAGCTAGTAGCACTAAATTATGTTTACCGAGTTATATTTAAATACATTAAGTACAATCTTGGAAGTTTCATTACTTGTCTAATAAGTTATTTGTTCAAGTATACATTTGTTAAAGGCTATTTATATTATTAAAATGTAGTTTCAAAAATAAATTTCGGCTCTAGTTTTAACTCTGCAATTTCCTTTATTACCTTCTTTTATATCAAGGAAATGTATCTTATTGTATATGTTAATGTATATAATATTAATGTGGTTTATGTAGTTGTATAAAAACATGTTGGAAAATATACAAAAACTGGCAAAATTCTTGTCGGAATATGCACAAGCTAAGATTTCTTATTAATCTAAATGATTTGGAATATCTGGCGCGAGTCAACCTGAATAATTCTAATCAAATATTGGTATATTTAATTCTCCATATTTTAATAACAATTGAAAACTGGGAGAATACATCACTTTTAAGCTTATTTTTACAAAACAATAAAAAATAGTGAGTTAAATCTCATTTAAAAACGTATATCTAATGATAACCAATTAAAAGGATGCTCATAAAAAATCGTCCCCACTATACGAGGAAATATACAAAGAAAACTCCTTTTCCAATTAATATCGTATTTAATAATAAATATCTATAAGTATGTTGAAATAACATTATGGATTCTAATCAATTGGATATGAATTGATTCTTATCAAGTCAACTTTCAACTATGCGAAATATTTAAAAACTAATCTAGTTTAACATTGAATAGAATGCAATATAACGTTTCACTAGAAATAGGAAAGTGTTTTCTAACCTAATACTGTTAGTGAAAGTCCCCCTAGTAAAAATTATGTGTGGCTTCCCTGTTATCCAATCTTGCGTTAATACTCCTTGTTTTTGTGGGAGAATGTTAATATAGAGAAAAGTAATCCACAAGAAATGCCTCATTGTGTCAGAGAATACATACATAATATTTATTGATATCAACGTTACTTTGTACTAACGTATATTCATATAACCATTTTATTCTTGCTTAATTTATTTCCATTGCTTGCTTTTTCGTGAAACGTACATTATTAACGACATATAACCATATTGCTTTGTATTCATATTCACATAATATTATAGCTACAAATCTATCCAGATACACAAGCAATCGTGTATTTGCAAATGTATTTTTTTGCTATTATATACTTATATAATGTCATATTTTCGTATTTATCAATAATCAACATAATCTTGTGCTGGATATAGTGCTATAAGAGATGGCTTTCATAGTATTAAGTTCATCAAACGTATCAATTGTGTACATTGAACTATATTCAAACAAGTTCATCGGTTATACATATACGACAATACATATACACACACGTATACAAGAAAAGCATTTAAAGCTTTGAAATACTTTTCTTGTGTGTGTGTATGTGTGTGTGACTGTGTGTTTGTAAATCATCATTTTATATTTTTATACATCGATTCGGTATTTCGGATCGATCGCATCCCGACACACAAGCCATTCGTATTTTGCCATTCATCATGGAGATATCTATAGGTGGCTATTATATAGTATAATATTATATTAGCCAACCACAGCATCCATATATATATATATATATATATATATATATATATATATATATATATATATACATACATACATACATACATACATACATACATACATACATGCATACATGCATACATACATACATACATACATACATACACCGTAGGCACAGGTGCACTGCTACACGGCGCATCCCCAAGGTTGCGGATAGGGGTAAGCCCGAGGCTCGCATTGTCGACACAGGGTAGGGGTGAAATAAAATAGCCCCCGCGGACAAAACACAACCCGATGTTAGAGGTCTAGCGTGCCCAGGACTGAAAGGCGACAGGGTATTGTCGTCATAAGCGCTTCCCTGAGGGACTAGGTCCCACCTCAGGCGTATTTAGTGGCCTTACTCCGGCAACCGGGGCTCTGCCGGAGTGGACTTATATTTCCCTAGGTATTCGTGGGAACAACATATAAGCATTTTAAAACAAAAAAAAACAAACAAGGAGAACAGTGGTACTACAATACCGCAAACGACCGAAACTGAACTCAAGAGGGCATTACAGAGCCACGAACGGCTGATCAACTCTCTAGCGGACTTCATAAAAGGGAAAACGAATGTCCACGGATAAATCAGAAAGATAACAGCGTCACTGAATAGCTCATTTAAGACTCTGACGCTTACGATTGAAAAGAGTAGTCCAGAGGTCCGAAATCCAACTACCTCAGTTGCAGAGACGCAGACTACTCCAATGTCACAAAAAACATATTTAGAGCAGAGGGTGAAAGACTTCGAAACACAGGATGTGACGGAAGTGACAATACCAAAACCGCGCGAGACCAACCTCCAACCATCGGTCACGGATAGTGAAATAAAGACCACATTACAGGAGTCGGAATGGAAAACCGTGAAAAAGAAAAAGCTAAGCAAACATATAGCCAGAATTAGACCTAATGCAGTGCTTATTCGACCAAGGGAGAAAGAGAACTACGCTGACGTATTAAAGCGTGTTAAACAAGATGCAGCAACAAAAAATGTCGGACAGTATGTGGACAAAATACGCAGAACTACTGCTGGAGACATGCTACTTGTCCTCACTAAGAACAACAATGATAAAACAGGTGACATAGAGGAAACCATGGCAGGCATACTTGGAAGCGATGCTGAAGTTGTGAGTAAAGTACCCGGGGTAACTATCGAAATTAAAGACCTAGATGAAACAACCACAAAACAAGATGTCTTAGATGCATTGGTAAAGGCTATCAACGAGGATGGTAGTATTACGCTAGATGCTATTAAATCGCTACGACAATCATATGGTGGAATACAGACTGCTATTGTTAAAATAGACACAAATACTGCGACAAAAATAATAGGTGACCGTGCCAAAATTAAGATAGGCTGGGTAAATTGTAGAGTGAGAAGCTGGCGGTACGGACATTTATCAGCTAAATGCATGAGCATAATTGACCGAACACAACTGTGCGTGAAATGTGGTGGCAAAGGACATAAAATCGCAGCCTGCACGAATGACGCTACATGTGTGCTCTGCACTGAGGACGGTCATAAAGATAGCGCCCACATTGCCGGTTGTGGGAAATGCCCTGTCCTCCGAGCAGCATCCCAGATGGTCCGTAAGAAACCATGATGGTGAAGATTCTCCAAATCAATTTAAATCACTGCGAAGCCGCACAGGACCTACTTACCCAGACGGCACGAGAACTCCTATTGGACCTGGTTTTAATCTCGGAACCATATAAGCCAATTAAAAATCAAACATGGGTTACTGACACAAGTACCAAGGCTGCGATATGGGCCTGCAACCTGCAGCATTACCAGGAAGTAGATACATATAATGGATTTGTACGAGTTAAGCTAGAAAATATCCACTTTTATAGCTGCTATGCACCACCTAGCCTTACGCTTGAGGAGTATACTAGTTTTCTTGCAACTCTCGCTGAGGACGTCAAGAAACACTTTCCTGTGGCTATAGCAGGAGATTTCAACGCATGGGCAACGGACTGGGGTAGCAAACTGACAAATGCCAGAGGTTTAGCACTTCTAGAAATTATGGCAACTATGGATGTAGTCCTGTTAAATAGTGGCAACAAACCAACCTTCACAAAAGGTGATGCAAGCTCCATCATAGACCTAACCTTCGTAAGTACCAACCTAGCAAAAGGTAACAATTCCTGGGAAGTCACCGATATATACACTGCCAGTGACCACCAAGCCATATATTGGGAACTGTTGAGTACACAATCAAAAGTGTTTGCCAGGAAACCTACTACAGCCGGATGGAAGACTAGTGCGTTTAACCTGGAAACATTCCAAATAGCTCTGGACATCCAGCCTATACAACAAGAATACAAAGCTGACGAAAAAGCAACCATTATCACCAAAAGAATAGTATTGGTTTGCGATGCCACTATGCCAAGGAAACGCTGTCTAAATAAGTTCCCACCAGTCTACTGGTGGAACGACACAATAGCCACGTTCCGCAAAGAGTGTGTGCGGACAAAAAGATTAGTCCAACGCGCCCGAAAGAAATCCCCCAGCTATTTTGAAACAGCGTTGTTTACATACAAAAAAGCACATCGCATGCTTAAAAATTCTATTCGAGACAGTAAGAGAAATTGCTGGACTGATCTACTAGAAGAGGTTGAAGAAGACCCATGGGGAAGACCCTACAAGACAGTCATGCAGCGACTAAAAAGACAGCCACCATGTTCGCCAACCGACCCGGAACTGCGTAAAACGATAGTCACGATGCTCTTTCCTCAGCAAACAGAGCTGAACTACACAACGAAGAAGGGCGATATAATACCACCTGTTACTTTGGATGAACTCCTACGAGCCTGCTCTAAAATAGGAAACAATAAAGCCCCAAGTCCAGATGGTATTCCAAATGTGTCAATAAAAGCTGCCATTGAAAGTGCTCCGGCAATTTTCTTGGAAACTTATGACACCTGCTTACAGGAAGGTACTTTTCCAAAGAAATGGAAACTGCAAAGATTAGTACTTCTTCATAAGGAAAATAAACCGAAAGGAGAGCCATCGTCTTACCGGCCCTTGTGCATGTTAGATACGGCTGGCAAAATACTGGAACGTATCATCCACAGTAGACTCGAAGCAGTTGTCGAGCCCCAATTGGCCGATAATCAGTATGGATTCCGAAAAGGACGATCTACACTAGATGCTATAGACCTAGTCGTTAATACTGCAAAGCGAGCAATCGCTGGAACCAGATGGAAAGGAGGAGCAAAAAAGTATTGTCTGGTCGCAGCACTGGACATCAAAAATGCCTTCAACTCTGCCAGATGGGAAGTAATCATGGAAGCCCTGGCCAAGTTTAAGGTTCCTGGATACCTACAAAACATAGTGGCGAGCTACTTTACAGACCGAGTCCTCGCTTACGATACTGATGTCGGGCCTAAGGTTTACAAGGTTACTGGAGGAGTTCCGCAGGGATCAGTACTGGGTCCACTGCTCTGGAACATAATGTATGACGCCCTGCTCAAACAAGTACTTCCAACAGAAGCACAACTTGTTGCATTTGCAGATGATGTGGCTATCGTAATAGTGGCTAAACATACCGAGGAGATCAACTGGGCTTTCGATCAAAGCTATGAAGTCATTCGGGGCTGGATGCAACAAGTTGGGCTTCAGCTTGCAGAACACAAGACGGAAGCCGTCCTTATTACCAGCAGGAAACAGATTGAGACAATGACACTTAGAATTGAACACCATACACTCACAACGCAGCTACATACATACGCTATCTTGGAGTTATGATAGACGCACGTCTCAAGTTCAAGGAACACGTGGAATGGGCTGCGTCAAAGACAACAACCGTGGTTGCTAAGCTGCCTCGACTGATGCCGAATGTTGGAGGACCTAAACAGGAAAGAAGGCTACTACTGACATCTGTGGTCACGTCAGTACTGACGTATGGTTGCGCTATTTGGGCAGATGCACTTACCGCTCTCGATACTCGGCGGAAAGTAGCTTCTGTGTACAGGATAAGTGCACTGCGCGTAGCCAGCGCGTTCCGGACCGTATCCGAGGACGCGGTGTGCGTCATTGCTAGTATGAAGCCCATATCAATACTGTGTGAAGAAAGGAAATCTTTCTACCACCTGAGACAAGAAAACTCATACCTGACAACAGCTGAACTATGGGAAAAAGAAAGGAAAAAGAGCACATGCCGCTGGCAGGCACAGTGGCAATCATCTAAAAAAGGGAGATGGACTTACCGGCTTATACCTGACGTCGAGGTGTGGCTGAACCGAAAACACGGCAGGATAAACTATTATCTCACTCAGATGCTCACAGGACACGGATGCTTCCGTGAATACTTGTTCCGCTTCAAACACGAAGAATCGCCAGAGTGTCCAATATGCACTGGAATTAATGAAGATGCGGAGCACGTATTTTTTGCATGTCCCCGCTACGATGCCGACCGGGTAGAGTGGGAAACTACTCTAAAAAGTATAGCCCAGCCGGAGAATTTAATTAACCTCATGCTGGAATCAAAAGAGGCGTGGGAAGCTACGAACACCTACGTAATGAAAGTGCTCAAAGAGTTGCGCACTGAAGAGAGAGCACGTAAGAGTGCGATAACAATAGAAAATAGCTGACTACAGCTATCCTTCCCCGCGAAGTAATGCCTTGCGGCGATACCGTGGGGTGTGATAAGGAAAGGAAGGAAGAGGTGGTTTTTTAGTCGGTATAGGTCACTCTAGATCGAGTCCGACATACGGGGATCAACAACCCTAACATACGTAATTGTATTCTTCCCCTCAGAAAAAAAAAACATACATACATACATACATGCATACGTACATACATACATACATACATACATACATACATACATACATACATACATACATACATACATACATACATACATACATACATACATACATACATACATACATACATACATACATACATACATACATACATACATACATACATACATACATACATACATAAATACATACATACATACATACACACATACATACATACATACATATATATTAAATATATAGTTGAAAGTTGACCTGATAAGAATCAATTCATATCCAATTGATTAGAATCGATAGTGTTATCTAAACATACATATAGATATTTATTATTAAATATGATATTAATTGGAAAAGGAGTTTTGTTTGTATATTTCCTCCTATAGTGGAGATGATTTTTTATGCCCATCCTCTTAATTGGTTATCATTTGATATACTTTTTTAAATGAGGTTCAACTCACTATTTTTAATTGTTGATCCCGTTTTGTAAAAAAAATGAGCTTAAAATTGATGTGTTTCCCCGTTTTCAATCGTTACTAAAATATGGAGAATTCAATAAACCAATATTTGATCAGAATTTCTAAATTTAATTATTCAGGTTGACTTGCGCCAGCTGTTCCAGATCATATAGATCACAGATCTTTGGTAATCTCACCTGAAGATGTTGTAATACAACGAACCTAGGTCATGGTAAAGAAAGTAGAAATAATACTACATCACGTAGTTTCATTTAATTGTGAACAATGAAGTTTTACAAAATTAACGCCAAATATATTCAATATCATATAGATCAATAAGAAATCTTGAATTGTGTATTTTCCGGCAAGAATTTCGCCGGTTTTTTGAACATTGCCAACATGTTTTCATAAAACTACATAAACCACGTTAATATTATGTACATTAACATATACAATAAGATACATTTGCTTGATATCAAAGAAGGTAATAAAGGAAATTGCAGAGTTAAAACTAGAGCTGAAATTTATTTATTAAAATACATTTTAATAATACAAATTGGCATTAATATTATTTCCTATGAACAAATTGTGAAAATTCTTCGAGAACCTAAGTCCTCCTACACCAACGAATGAATAAGATAGCGCCAAATATTTTAAAAGATGAAATTAGGGCTGCTACTAAATATTTAAAACAGAGAAAACGAAGAAAAGTATACTATCCCTATTGAGATAATCAAAGCCTGAGGAATATATATATATATATATATATATATATATATATATATATATATATATATATATATAATTGTCACATCATTGCCTTAATTTCACATGCCAGCAAAATCTTACCGGGTATGCTAAATGAGCCTCCCAAAATGCCGTTTATCTAGAGCGGTCGCACCTGAATAGCCAAGTTCCTTGAAGGGATAAATAGCCGCGAAGGAATTCCCAACCAAGGAACAGCGTGCCAGATTAATGAGAAATTCCAGAAATTCAACAAACCTATATTGTTTTATTGTCATTTTAAGATACTTAATTTGGTAATGTTATTATGTAAACATTCTTATTGCACATGTAACAAAATTTATACCAATGAAAACATGGAAAAATATACATTCGTGAATAAATTTTTATTGAAATGATATCATTTATTACCATTCTATTAATAAATTACTTAAATGGTAATGGATATAAGGTGACTCGTAATTCGAGTTAAGACTATAGAGGAAATTCAAAATTTCAAAAATAATAAAAAAAATAAATTTCAGCTCTAGTTTTAACTCTGCAATTTCCTTTATTACCTTCTTTGATATCAAGCAAATGTATCTTATTGTATATGTTAATGTACATAATATTAACGTGGTTTATGCAGTTTTATGAAAACATGTTGGCAATGTTAAAAAAACCGGCGAAATTCTTGCCGGAAAATACACAATTCAAGATTTCTTATTGATCTATATGATATTGAATATATTTGGCGTTAATTTTGTAGAACTTCATTGTTCACAATTAAATGAAACTACGTGATGTAGTATTATTTCTACTTTCTTTACCATGACCTAGGTTCGTTGTATTACAACATCTTCAGGTGAGATTACCAAAGATCTGTGATCTATATGATCTGGAACAGCTGGCGCGAGTCAACCTGAATAATTAAATTTAGAAATTCTGATCAAATATTGGTTTATTGAATTCTCCATATTTTAGTAACGATTGAAAACGGGGAAATACATTAATTTTAAGCTCATTCTTTTTACAAAACGGGATGAACAATTAAAAATAGTGAGTTGAACCTCATTTAAAAAAGTATATCAAATGATAACCAATCAAGAGGATGGGCATAAAAAATCGTCTCCAATATAAGAGGAAATATACCAACAAAACTCCTTTTCCAATTAATATCATATTTAATAATAAATATCTATATGTATGTTTAGATAACACTATCGATTCTAATCAATTGGATATGAATTGATTCTTATCAGGTCAACTTTCAACTATATATTTAATATATATGTATGTGTGTATGTATGTATGTATGTATGTATGTATGTATGTATGTATGTATGTATATATGTAGGTATGTATGTATGTATGTATGTATGTATGTATGTATGTATGTATGTATGTATGTATATATCTATATATATATATATATATATATATATATATATATGGATGCTGTGGTTGGCTAATATAATATTATACTATATAATAGCCACCTATAGATATCTCCATGATGAATGGCAAAATACGAATGGCTTGTGTGTCGGGATGCGATCGATCCGAAATTCCGAATCTATGTATAAAAATATAAAATGATGATGTGAACAAACACACAGTCACACACACATACACACACACAAGAAAAGTATGTCAAAGCTTTAAATGCTTTTCTTATATATGTGTGTGTATATGTATTGTCGTATATGTATAACCGATGAACTTGTTTGAATATAGTTCAATGTACACAATTGATACGTTTGATGAACTTAATACTATGAAAGCCATCTCTTATAGCACTATATCTAGCACAAGATTATGTTGATTATTGATAAATACGAAAATATGACATTATATAAGTATATAATAGCAAAAAAATACATTTGCAATTACACGATTGCTTGTGTATCTGGATAGATTTGTAGCTATAATATTATGTGAATATGAATACAAAGCAATATGGTTATATGTCGTTAATAATGTACGTTTCACGAAAAAGCAAGCAATGGAAATAAATTAAGCAAGAATAAAATGGTTATATGAATATACGTTAGTACAAAGTAACGTTGATATCGATAAATATTATGTATGTATTCTCTGACACAATGAGGCATTTCTTGTGGATTACTTTTCTCTATATTAACATTCTCCCACAAAAACAAGGAGTATTAACGCAAGATTGGATAACAGGGAAGCCACACATAATTTTTACTAGAGGGACTTTCACTAACAGTATTAGGTTAGAAAACACTTTCCTATTTCTAGTGAAACGTTATATTGCATTCTATTCAATGTTAAACTAGATTAGTTTTTAAATATTTCGCATAGTTGAAAGTTGACTTGATAAGAATCAATTCATATCCAATTGATTAGAATCCATAATGTTATTTCAACATACTTATAGATATTTATTATTAAATACGATATTAATTGGAAAAGGAGTTTTCTTTGTATATTTCCTCTTATAGTGGGGACGATTTTTTATGAGCATCCTTTTAATTGGTTATCATTAGATATACGTTTTTAAATGAGATTTAACTCACTATTTTTTATTGTTTTGTAAAAATAAGCTTAAAAGTGATGTAATCTCCCAGTTTTCAATTGTTATTAAAATATGGAGAATTAAATATACCAATATTTGATTAGAATTATTCAGGTTGACTCGCGCCAGATGTTCCAAATCATTTAGATTAATAAGAAATCTTAGCTTGTGCATATTCCGACAAGAATTTTGCCAGTTTTTGTATATTTTCCAACATGTTTTTATACAACTACATAAACCACATTAATATTATGTACATTAACATATACAATAAGATACATTTCCTTGATATAAAAGAAGGTAATAAAGGAAATTGCAGAGTTAAAACTAGAGCCGAAATTTATTTTTGAAACTACATTTTAATAATATAAATAACCTTTAACAAATGCTTACTTGAACAAATAACTTATTAGACAAGTAATGAAACTTCCAAGATTGTACTTAATGTATTTAAATATAACTCGGTAAACATAATTTAGTGCTACTAGCTGAATTACCTTTATAGCAAACTTAGCAAACTACTTAACTTAGCACATTACGTTCTAAAGAGCAGATTTCAACTTTCAAGATTATTTTGAGAAAGTAGTTTCCCTGAGGTGATTTTCGTATTATATAATATTGGAAAATTTATAGTAAGGTTATTTGGCTATCTAAATATTATGAAAATTAAACATGGTTTCTAAATATTTTTTATCTTGATGGAGTTATAGAAAATATAAATTAAAGCTGTTAAGTTAATCTCACACTATGACAGTTCGGTTTAAATTTATTTGCATTTATACGTTCAGGAGCACATTGTATTGTTTTTAAAATAAAATATTTAGAGCTACCAAGATTCTTTTTAGGATGTAAATATTCGGTCTAGAATATATTTTACAAGTGCATAAATAGTGTAAATTTCACAACAATTTTTAAAATTCAGAATTATCGCTGTAATTTTTTAATATACTTAAGGTAATCTACAAGCAATAATTTTTATTATGTTAACTGTAAAAAATTCGATTATAGGAGTAGAGACATATTTTTGTGGACTTTTCGACAATGTTTCTGGAGATATCTTGTATGAAATTGGGTAAAAAATAATTTTGGTGTCCTTATAAATCGGTCCTCCTTCGATGCTCCACACGACTCATGAAATGAAAAAAAGTCAAGCACTTTCTTTCTACTCTATGTCATACTAATATTTTTGATGGTTATTTGTTGAAATATATACAAATCAATATTCTGTATCCCTATTCCAAATTTTAGAATTTTTCAGAGATTTTACAATTGTTACTAACAGAGTAATAATAGCTTTCGAATATTTTTCTGGATTAGTAATTAAATTAAAGTGGTAAGTAATTTTAATTCCATGTATAAACAGCGTACATCAAATCAATATCATTACGAGAACGTTGTAGGTGACTAGGATAATGTTAAAATCATATATTTTCGTCCACGTTATAAAAACAGTCGCGGCAATAACAACATAACCTCAAAAATGATTCGTTTGACATTACGACACAAAAAATCGAAGACCATAATTGCGAAAACATAATTTTGGGAACGTTTTCGGACTATGACGGATGCTTCCGAAATTATGTATGGATTCCAAAAATAAATGTTAGTCAACTTTTAGTATCCTATATTAGAATTACACTTAAATAAACTTTACTTGACTCTTTTCAAACTTAATACGTCCTGGATTATTTTTATTTATTGATGTACCAACTCAATATAAAATAAAAAAAAACTATGGCGAACACTATGGCGGAAGAAGATACTAAAATGTGGGCTTATTAAGATCCTAGGCTGCTGACACTTAGAAGTTTGCGCTTGATAAAGTCTTTATATCTATTTCCTATGAACAAATAGTGTAAATTCTTCCCGGATCTAAGTTAATAATCAGATGATGCTATTGCTGTTGGTGCTATTGTTTTAGAGACGATGTCTAAATATTTGTAAAATAATTAGGTTTTTATTTACAAAGTACTTTGATTATTGGGTTTTTAGTTACGTTGTACTGTGATTTGTTAATTTTTTTAATTTATTGATACTCGGGGTACTATTAAAAAGTGCTGTTACGTAAAGTTCCGAAGTTTTTTTAATCAAATGTGCGATTAGTATTATGGAGTATACATGATTGCATTTTCAATAATAGTTCTTTGTTTAATATAATTGTGAAAATGAAATAAAATTACCTTGTGAAATAAATATAATTTAAAGAACAAGAAAAATACGTTAATAAATGACGCGGTAGTATGCCACGATTTCTAAAATAATCTTATTTAAATAAGTTTCATTAATTCCGAATTCTGTCAGGTCTAATTAATTTGATAATCTCATTTTGTTAATTCATGTCATAGGCAAGAAGTTAGATTTCCTATCAACGAATATACTGTTTGTGTCCTTCAGTCATAATACGTGACCACTTATTTTTAGGCTAAAATGAGACTTAAAATATGACTAAAAATATATGTCTACCTAATTGATTTACCGAGGAAATAGCCTTTAGTTAATTCAACATATGCACGCTGTGATCTATTGTATATAATTGCCGTTTTCCCAGTGTTTTTTTTAAGATAAAAGACATATTTATACGTAGATTAATAGAGAAGGCCCTACTGATACGTATAAGAGAAAATACAAGCTATCATTTAATTCATAAGTTTAGGATTTAGGCAAGGTTAAAATATTTTTTTTCCTTCTCCCATTTCATTTCAAAATTCACAATTAATAAAACAATTTCTTTAGACAATTTACACATATATAAAGCACTAACTGGAAATAAAAGAGAAAGTTTACAAAACAATTTAGTGCGTACTTACGTACCCGCGTTAGAAGTTGTAATTATTTGGCATAACATAAGAATAACTTTATTTATTAATGAAAATAATTAATGAAAATAAAATAAAAAATAACGTTCCCGTTATTATAAACACGGTTGGTAGAATCAAAATTCAATCAAATAATTAAATTTTGAAAATTAAAATTTATTTGACAGATGAGTGGTCTAACATTTTATTTTTCTGCTAGTTTTCCATTATTACCCAATCATCTGCCAGACATTTAAATTCATATAAACCTGTGCATGAAAGCATGTATAAACATGTCATTAACGTGTGTTGGTTGCCTTAATTCTCTGCAATACCTATGAAATTTAAAATATAATGTTGGTGACAGTTTAAAAAAATACAATTACAGCTTGTATTCATATTTATTTTTTGATACAATTCATTGTCAGTTTTAATTTTTTCATGCAACTGCATGAATCGAATAAAAAGTACATATATAATTTAAGAAAACATCGAGAAATAATGTGGTCATAAAATTGTTGATTAAAGTAGTTCAAAGTATTTTAATTTTTAGTAGTTCAACAATTCTGACAGTAATTAATTTATAATAGTTATTGGGGCAGCCCAGGAAATCTAATGAGTTATAAAGTTAATATCTGATAATGTCTCTCTGTCTGATCTGTTAAGAAAAAGACGGTCTCTAAAAATAAAATAACAA
The DNA here is from genome assembly GCA_039881145.1 of Druceiella hillmani. Classification (NCBI taxonomy): domain Eukaryota; kingdom Metazoa; phylum Arthropoda; class Insecta; order Lepidoptera; family Hepialidae; genus Druceiella; species Druceiella hillmani. The sequence goes on from JAYKKI010000015.1 coordinate 39,947,587, forward strand.
ATTTAAGATAAAATATGATAAGAATAGCGTATTTAAATTATATTTTTATCGATTACCAGTTTATGACCATTATCTGCCTGTGTGTTTTGATATATTTGTTATTTCCTAGTTTAATAAAAATCACGAACAAAGGAAATCAATAACCCTAATTTTATTACGATATGAAGACTCAATTATGATGAAAGGAATTTGGTAAAACTGAAATCAGTTACTAGAAAAAGAAAACCGCCCAAAAATATGGCTGCAAATTTTCTTGAAATGGACTATTTTATCGTAAAATTATTATTGGAAGTAGGAAATTGAATTATAAAAGGAATTTCGGAAAATAATTCCTATAATTTAGCGTTTGATAGGCACAGCGTAAGTTTAAACGGACATGAATAATAAATTCATGTTAAACAAGTGACATTCAAATGGTAGTTCAATGGTCTAGTAGTAAAATAAAGTTTTAAGCAATTATTATTAGCAGCAAAACTTCTTGCTAAAATTAACATAAACGATCAATCATAATTCTTATTAAATAATTCTGTTATTCTAACTTTCTGTTACCTCTTTCTTTTGTCTCTTTCGCTACTATATGGCAAAGGATCTGGGCCTATTTACCATTAAAATTTTAGTTGGCACCCCCAGCTAACTGAAGTTAGTCATCGATACTTTGGTAGAATTTGTTCCATAAAACGACTTCAAATATTTATTCTCTTTCAAACTAAATTCTCTCTCTAAAATCCTGCCAATTTTTTACTAGATTTACTTAACCGTAGAAAGCTCTTCGGATCTTACAGAACAATTGCATACCAAACAGCCGTCAAAATTATTAACTTCAAAAATATGATCACTTACTTATTTCTGAGCTTATATCAGGGTTGAAAGGGTTGAAAATATCCTTTCATGTCTTTATAATGTTATAAATAATCCAGATAGAATTTCTTAATTCACGAACTTATCTGCTTGTATTCTGAGATTATGATTAGAAAAGTTAATTCCGCTCTTCATTTCTAAACATTGTTCGTCCCTTAATGACTATTCCTTTTCTGTTTACGTCGTCAAATTAAGTAATTCATTGGAACTCAGGATTAGATTCATAGATAATTCATCGTCTATATTCTCTTTTAAGAATAATCTGAAAAAAATACATACTTCCTCTGATCAAATTTCTGCTAATTTTTTTCCGTTCACTTCCTGTTCTCCTTCATGCTTCGTATTTTTTCCTCTCGTCATATCCAAAAGTTGATTTTGTTAATAATGTACAAAGTTTTTTTAATTAATTTTATTTAACAAATTGTTGTCTGTTATATAAGTGAATTCTTTTGCAGTCCACTTCGGTGATATATTTTTTAGCTTTATTGCTGACTAGAAGAAATTGTACCAATAAATCCGTCGTATACACATTTATAATACATTAAATACCAAATAAATAAATAAGCTCAACACAATTGGAAATGAAAAGCTATGCAATTTTATGTTTTGAAAACACAAATTAAAATTATAAAACTTAGAAACAAATCCTACATAAACGTAATGAAACTCGACCATATTTAAGATGAGAATAAGTTGAGTGCTCTGTAATTTTAAAATATGTTTCAGATTAAAGCTTGTAAAAGGTTAGATTAAACAGTGCATTGAACTGATAAAATTGTTCCTAGTGATCATAAAATATGGTTTACTCTGAAAAATATAAAATGAAATGTTTACTATGGACAGTAAAAGCTACAAAGCACTATGCGGATAATATATTCGATAATAAGATTTAAATTTGAAAAAAAGAAATTCGAAAAATTCGAAATAATCTTGGCTTATTCGTTAATTATAATAAGTAGTAACATATTCTTAGTTATACGAGTATTTAATTGTTATTTAAATTTTTCGTAACGATTTAAAACTACCAAGGAGAAAAACAGAGTCTTCCATGAAAAATAATTTTATCTTTTGATCCTTGTTGAAAACTACGTTTATGTAAAGGGATTGTTTCTTTTATGATTAACCCTTTAAGCTCAGTGTTGTGTTTTCGAAAAAAATGCTAAAAAATAAAGTAATTACTTTTTTAAACTCAAATTGTCTGCTTCTAAATTACATTATGGGTTACATTGAAATCAGCATTTTAAAAAAATAATTAACCACAGGACAGGAAAACCGGACAGGAAAAACGAAATTATTTTCTGATCAACCCAACCAATAAAAGTTCTCAAGAGAATTGTTTATATTAATGCACTGACAATGAAAGATGACTGTAGGTTACATTAACATTATTAAATTGAGATTAAGTATTTTTTATCCAAAGTCACTCTTGTGGATTGAATGTCATTCTAAAAAATATTATCCAAAATAATACATTTTGTAGATATTATTAGTTACATTGCTGACAGTTTTTTAGTGTCCGTAAACCTTATTGGATCGAGTTAATTATAATACTTTTTTCATCAATGTACAGACGTTGACTAAAATGAAACTAACAATATCAATCTAATTTAATAAAACTATCTATATATGTCTTATACCAGAAATTCTTTCGTTTCTTTGTAATGTATTAAACAATCCAGATAGAAAATATCCAACTGCTCTGAAATTATTATTTATATTTACCATTTTTTATTTTTATCTATCAGTAGATATATAATGTTTAGACATTCATACCATATCGAAATATAATATATTTTTTAATTACGTCTCTTTATTTTGTCTCATTTTCCAGCGGAGAATATCGTAATTCCATGAATCTTTAAAGTATTTAATGCGGTTTGGACTTTAAATGATCCACAGTTTGGGAAAAATGAAACGATCTGACTGGAAAAATATGCTAATCAAATACTACGACATAATTATAAACGCCATAAAACACTGGTGTTAGGATAAGTCATTCCAATCATTAGGGCTGATTAACTTTTCGTGACTACAATGCATGTATTTATTATTAAAGAGTTACATTTAATTTTTTTTTATTTTTATGTTCGGTGACTCGAATAAAAATTCATGAAACTTATTTAAAAACGCATTTTGAATTTATGAACAGGTTTTCAATCAATTATTGTACTAAACAAATATTGAAGTATGAAAACCATGCAGTCTTCAATTTAAGGAGATCAAAAATATTTGAAGGAGATGATCCTATTACTATATATTGTATATGTACACTGGAACGAAAAATAAAAATCTTAATTCGTATCTGCATATTTCGATCGTCCATGTAATTAATGTTTATTATTATCTCAATTTATAAATATAATAATGGCCATAAAAGCTCCTAATGATTTTTGTAACTTTATATCATGCAGTCTTCGTTTTAAGGAGATTTAAACATATATATGGGTGATCCTGTTACAGTATATTATATGTACACTGGAACGAAAAATAAAAAGATATAATTCGTATTTCCATATTCCGGTCATCCATGTAATTCATGTTTATTTATGTATCACAGTATGTAATCATAATAATGGTCATAAATAATCCTAAGAGTTTCTGCAATTTCAATTTATCACGGAGTAACTAATTATAGCTGCTTTTAGAATAAGCAAAAGCCTACAAGAGATAAATGTCTTCCAATATGCTGAAAAAAATATTTATCACTACAATGTGAGGAACAACATTGTGCTTACACGCTTTCCAAAATTTTAAATTTAGTTTAATCGAAACGCTTCTCACTCATGATGTGATACTAAACTAGTGCGATCAGCTATAGGCACCTTCTAAGATATAGACAGAGTGCATTACTATTAATATTTAAGTGGGAGTTAGATGGTACGAAACAGTAATCGTGCGTATAGCTTGGACTTGCTGATTTTTTTAAAATGATATTGTTCACAATCATTCAGATTCGCTCGCATGTATACATGTTATACTATATGTACTGTTATATCACTTTAAGAATTGGTCAATATAAATTATTTAAACAATTTATTTGTTAAAGAATTATTTCATTTGGACGCAAATTGACATTGATTTCACAATTATTTAAAATATCTCCAAATTACAATAATTTCAATTTGTTAATATCAATAACGACTCTATTGATATTACTCGACCGATGTCTTCTAGGGATTAGCACTTTAAAAAAATTCACTTCACTTCGAAATAGTAGGACTGACACGGAGACACAACACTTGACATAGAATTAGTACAGAATTAGAACTGAGCTTGAAATGAACTGACCTTGACTAAATGTACCCAATTTAAGTAGATATAGAAATGCTAACTTAGCAGTGGAGCGGTTCATAAAAGTGCTGCTTTCGCAGTGGAGCATTCTAGAGACTCAATGCATAAGAACAGTATTAATTTGATCTTCCCTGTGGCATGTTTAATATTCCAATACTCGTAATGGCTTTTTCATAGTTGTATGATTCAGTACAATCAATAATGATTTTCGATTTCTTTCAAATTACATAAATTCAGTTATTAGTTTTTATATATTGAAACATTTATAAATCACCATTTCAAAAATCTGATTTTAAGTCGCAGTGGTACAGTGGTTATAATTTTATTTCACTTTCGCAAGTGGGAAAGCTGAAATCCACTTATAAGTTTATATGATTTAACATCCTTTTCTGTTACAAAATTTATTTTTGTCTTTTAAATTGTTATAACGATGTACCCACTATAAAGAATTCTTGTAATGTATGACATAGAGTTATTTAGTTTGATAGGAAGTAGTAAATTGTAGTACAAATTATATTCTTGTTCTTGTTTGGAGCTATGACGCGTTTACGTTTAAAAGCAGTTTCTACTCCGCCTATCTATGCTGAGAGTTTGGACCCAGAATTTGTTAAATTAGAGAATACATCGAAGTCTCAGAAGATGTCAGAGTAAAGAGTAGACAGAAGTAATAGAAAATGATCGTATTCCATATCGTTGAATACAGTTCTCTGGAAGCCAAAGTAAATACCAGCACTATTGCTTATTGCTAGAAAACTGTTTTAAAATCCAGGGAAATCATCTCACGCCCCTCATCAAATTAATAGTTGCAGTATTAGAAATATTGAAATTTTTTTGTCTCTCCTTTTGTTTTAGATTCCACGAAGTTTTTTTTTCAGTAGTAATTAATTTCAACACATAAAATATCGTACACTATTTTAAAAGCGAAGAGTCACAATCGAATAACTATTGGTATTTTTACGTTTTCGTCGTCTGGGTATTTTCTTTATAGAATCAATTTTAAATAAATCGTTCGTAGATGTTTCAGTTGCAATACAGGCCACTAGACAATACGTTTATATTAATTGTTTTAGTAAGGTATTATAAAACCTATAATTTTACCCACACTTATAACGTGTTAACACGTTTAAACCGACTTTTAGTTATTTTTGCAATTTAACCCCAATAGTTAAAATTAATAATTTCAGTATTTGGAGCAATCCTAATATAATTTTTTAGTTTTTTCTCATTTTTTATGATCGCGTAATAAGTCAAATTGACTATAGGTTTAAACCAGTAACACCAAAATATTTGTTTCCATGAAATAACACACTTAAGCTTGCATCTAATTTTTTTCGAAATACAATTTTTTACATTCACATATAAAATAATATTATTTCGATACTCCTCATTTCATTATAATACAGATTAACAGTTTTACGTGACATGCGATTTATAGAAAAATACACTTTTTTGTTCCAAATTTTAACTTGGCATGATTTGTCAAATCGATGACTACTTCAATATATATAAAATTAATATGATTTTTATTTGAATTCATTTTATATATTTTGAATTTAAACCGGCAAACACAATACGCTCTTCTGCAACAAATTCAAGAAAAAGAAATAATAAGGGATCAAGATAGTTTTATGTTGCTTGTTCGTTGGAAGAGTCGCGCAACTCGCGCTTGTAAACTTTTAGGATTTCCCATGGTAAACAGGATTATAAAAGAAAGAAATATTTTCATTCCGTAACAGCTAAATTTTAACTCTTACATTTCTTTTTAGGTAACAATCCCTCAAAATAAAAAGAAAAACGGAACCTTTATAGATTCCCTTGATGGTCTATCAGACTGTTTCTCCACCTCAAAAGTTGAAATTAATACCGTATACATAGACTTATGGTCTTCAATTTTTTTGATAATTCCTAACTTAATTTTTCCTGGTTCACAAAACAAAAAATTTTGGCTCTTTAAAGTATTATTTTCTTCTTTGTGACATAACCTTACTCACTGGTCATCAAAACCTAAGGAGTGTTTCAGGTCGAAAAACATATCGAAAGATGGCATAGAATCGACAAACAGAAAGATATAAAAACCAATAATTTCTAATTCTGAACATATTTTGCGCCCGTGAAAAATATAATTGGCTATATATTTATGTTATAAAAAATAAATGTTTTTAAATATTTTAATTAGAAATATTATATAATCAATGAAATTTCATTTTCAATGAAATCTTATTGACGGTATTTACTTTATTTACTTGAAATTAAAAATTGTTTGCTTAAACAATAGTAAAAAAGAATTAAATATGTCAGATCCTCAGACTTGCAAGAAATGTTTACCGGTGCCAATTAGAAAATAATGTATTTGGTTATTGTTAGAAAACAATATTAATTACTTAAGCTACATTTAAGTCGTTCATTTCTTTGTTTATTACAAAACCTTTCACATATCACTATATTAATTAGGAAGGTTGCCTCCTTCTCACTGTTTGCGGTGATTTAGTTTGTGGTTCACATTAATCTATATATATGTGTATGCTTATCAGCTATAAGCGGGAAAACTTTAATTAAAAACCTATCGACTTCGCAAAAAATGTGACAGGAATATTTAAACATCATGAAAAAGGTAAGTTTTGTAACAGATACGAATACTAATCAAAGGAAATCTTAACATGAAAATTTGTCAGAGTATAAAAACAATGAAAAATTGTCTTCAGTTTCTTCCTGTGGGAAATATTAGTTTCTCCCTGCGGGAATATTGAAGTTTCGCAGACAATAGTTTTATTAGTATTTTGATTAAATATATGTAAAGTATGAGAGAACATAAGGTACACAAAAACTTTTTAAAGTTATATATGGATAGATATACAATAAATTGATTGAAAATATTTCATTTCATTCCAAAACTACTGCCACATCTAAATTACTGTTTCTGGCAAACATTAATTTCTTGTGAAGGTCACAATTAGGGCAGCCTCTATTGTTACAAAATAAAAAGAGACTACAATTTGTAGATATTCCAGCTTTACTTCCACAATAATTACGTGTAAGGGGATTATCTGTAATAACTTACGTTTGAATGGAGTTGTATCTACTGATATGTCTACTTGCTCTAATTTTTTATATAACCTAGATTTTAATTCCTTCCCGAGTATTACTTTTAAAAATCTCAATTCTTTACTAACACAAAATAGGCAAACATATTGATTAATCTGTCTTTGAAACATACATGAGGCCACGTCGTATGCCAGTCTGCCCTCTTTTCGGTCGGAGGGCAAAAAAACAGTAAATTATGAGATAAACGAATATTGTAATTAACAATTACTACCAGAATTGTAGAAGGTAATGTAAAGAAGTTCATGATTTAATGTTCGTGACCCACTCAAACCATTCAGTCTAATTCTATTTGGCTTATTTTATTAAAACACAAGTATTGTAATTGCTTTAACTTTTCTTATTACTTTCTTTCAATACCTCTAGAAATTCATCTCCTTATACAAATTATTCTGCTGGTTTCATCTACGACTGTAATTTAACTACAAAAAGGTTAATTACAGTACTATGGTCTTCACTCAACTATTTATAAGTGAGAACACAGTTCAGAATTGTGACAAAGTATTAATCGCCACCTGCTGCAAATAAAGAAAATGTACTGTCTCCTATAACGTAATAAGAATGCATAAAGTCACCAAACAAAATATACGCCGCTTTATTACCGGTGTGATTTTATTTTTTTGGTTGTTTAGTCTTATGTCGTATATTACACGAACAAAATATGACTTACTGGCCGCATATTAATAATATTTCCTGCCTTCTTTGGTGACACGGTCTTGCTCACGCCAAGCCGAGTTAAGATGAGTACAGTACACTGTAAGACCTTTTTTCAAAGCGGTTCACCATATCTTACAACCCTCAAAATTTTGATCTGGATGATATTACAGAGTTAAAATTTTCAGAATTTTCTTACTAATCGTACTTCCTGATTTCCTAGAAAGCTAAAATTTTAAATGGGAGCTGATATCAGAGTACCAAAACGAGAAAATTAAGAAACGTATGATTTCCCAGCTCCAGCCATAGACGGAAAGAACTTTCCTGAGTTCTAGGAAATTGCAAATTCTGTATGTAAACTTATATCAGGGTATAAAAAAAATATGATACTTACAAATAATAAATGAACATGACTGCATTGGCGTTCATGCTGCCGAAAAGTGCACAAGCCATTTTGTAAGTATATGGAGTAGCAAGCTCACGATGGCTCCGCCCTTAGGTCATAAATATAAAAATTAATGACTTAAATTCTCACTTCTAATTAGCTCACAAACTATTACCACAAAATAAACTACCAAAAACATATACACACTCCCGGTAAAAATTATTTTTGCTTGCACTTGCATTTTGACCACTGAATTGCGTGCATCGCGCGTCGTCTTTAACTTTTACTGCGCTGTTATCAATGACTCGTCTCTGCAATAACATATCCCGGTATTTGTTTATTTATTTGTGTATTTGTGACACGCAAATTCAAGGTCAATATATGTATTACAGTATTTAATATATTTTAATTTTTTATGTTTGTAGTATTTGTAATATTTTAGAGCTACGAAGGAAGGAATAATTTTGTTTCTCTTGGTCCCACAATTTTTTGTTTGTAATATGTTTTTACATATTGATAAATGTATAGTCTAAAGTAAAATAAATGATCCAATTTTAAAATAAACGAATCATTGCCTGATATAGCCCGTGGGTGTACACGCTTTCTTAGCACGTTTGAAATAAAATGTTTAAGATATTTTTAAACTGCATTTTTCTTTGCAGGTAATTCATTGAAGTGCTCCGTACGTATTCCTTTGAGTTATGGAATTCAGTGAAAGGACATGCTAAAGAAAAATATGAAAGTATTTTATCAATGTTGTTAAGAAACTTTGATAATTCAGAAAATATAGACATTAGTTCTTTAGATAAATAAGTGCTTAATTTGTTTAAAAGTGTTGAAAAAAATTACTAACTTGTGAATTGTAAACAACTAAAAATATTTAAAAAGTATTGTAACTGGCTTAGTGCTATTGAGTGTATTGAATTAGCAACTGATGAGCATTGTAATTCTGAATATGATTGATGAATGTAATTGTTAATTCAATCTAGTACGTCTTCCTCTGATCGCAGTAGACCAGAGGAAGAAGTGCTATTTTTTATATTTCATTTTAGTGACCTTAACAAAAAAAATATTTTAGTGATTTTTGCAAAAGATCAAAACGTAGAAGATTAATTAAATTATCTCAGGTTGATGTTTTAGCAGTTAGTGCGTTAATATGCAAAAATATTAGTTCAGGTGAAATTTTATTACTTTTTGAGGAGACTAAGCTAACTAAACATAGTCAGTATTTTAGTGAAATGTTATCATCCTATAAGAGCGTTTTGATAGCCAAGAAAAAGTGCTATCCTAGCAATATGGTACTGACGAAATAAAAAGCCGAGATCGAGTTGTAAAATGTATTAAATCACACAGCTTCGCGGATCGTCGTGTTAGAGAAAATTGTGTAAAATAGCATTTCAGTAGAGTCAGTTAATTTAACTTCAATTGGGTAATTGAGTTTTGATGGTAGTACAGGTCATAGCGAATAGAAACAGTCTTCCATGAATATTAGTTTAGATGACGAGAGTAGCTTATTTACGTCTCACGTTCCTTACAATTAGCAACATACTCAGATAGTGAAACCAACATTTTGTGGAAAAATCCCCACCCCTCTTCTACCAGATACTCTAAACTTCTTCATTTGAAATATGTGAAGCAAAATTCTACAGTATTTAATAATGAGAAATTTTATCTTGGATAAAATGTAGATTCCTTGTATCCTATAATATTTACATTAGATGAATGCATTTTCAATATTGACCATTCTTTACATATGTCTATCGTCGGTGGTAAAATTTGTAGTGCGTTAAGTGGAACATCATGTGCTAGGTACTATATTAGTGAAGACACTCAAAGAAATTAATGACATAGATAATTTCTTGCGAAAAGTAAGCGGAAATTATTTTGAATTCGGTTTGTCAGCTCTGCATTCATTGATTCGTTTTTTCAGTATTTCCCTCATCTTTGTTATATAATAGACTTCAAAATGTTGCAAGTCAGATCAGACGACGATACATGTATGTTATTAGATAAGAAATTGTATGTTAAAAATGAGTTCAGGTCTCGTTTAGACTTAAATGTAGATAAACCACGAAGTGGTGGAAGTGGGATATCGTATGACAGAAATAACCTAAGAAAATTCTTTCTAAATTCAGATGTTTCAGCAAAAATCACAGGCATTTAATTAACTACTGTTCTATAATTTTACAAGTTTTATCTTCGGAATACAATATTTAGTGAAATCAGATATGGTAATTTAGTGAAATCAGTTTGGAAACTTCGCGACTTTGTACAAGAATATTTATGGTACAATTGCCCAGCTAACGTCCATCAAGTTCAAATACATGGCCCAGAAATTGTAAAACATCTATAATTATCTACTAAAAATAATAGAAGGAGGCTGCTGAAGCTAATAATAACAATTTGAAGCATGTGGACGAGACCAAACTCGAAAAATGGCTCGTGAACTTACTAATACCGGTTTAATGAATAGACTCCTGTTACAGACCCCTTCGCTATCAGTCTACAGAAGGACAAGGGTTTTGTATAGTCAGGTATTAAGTTTGGCTTTGGTAGTTTATAAAAGCTTGTAATTGTTTTTGTAAGAATATTTGGGTGCAGTTATATTATTTTGTTTAAAATAAATCAAATTCAGTGTCGTTTCAATATTAATTATTTATGTCTTTTAATTCATTTTTTTTAAATAATAGAATTACTGTCACTTTATTTAAAGTCAAATCTTGAAACGAATACTTCTTAATATTAATTAACATAGACATTGAATTTTACCATTTACTACATTTATTTCAATTTTCTTTTTTTGTCATTTGTAATAGAATTTTTAATAAACATTTCGTAAATTATAATAAATAAAGTAAACAACATTTTATATTATCATTTAAAACTGTTTTAATACAAATATAACGCTTTGTTTCCGAATGAACTACTCTTGCCCGCCTTAGGGCTGTGTACCACCGCACGTTGGCGGCATTAAATAAAAAGGATAAAATCAAAACCTAAGCGATTGAACAACTCAAACGGCAACCTACAAAAAATAATTGAGATACCATCAAAAACATTTCATACTAAGATATTCACAATAATAATTTTATGATATCTCACTTTAAATTCCTATCTGTTAGTAAGTCTACATCTTGATCAAAGAAAGTTACAGGTCTTAAATGAGTCGCAGAGATATATCGGTATGTAACTTTAGTATTATTAATAATACTTAAATCATCAAAAGTATAATTCATAGCAACCTTTTGTCATCTATAGATTGAGCTATTGAGAAATGAACTACTGACGTTACTTTGCTGTAGTTCTGCGACACGACCGAGCAATGCAACTTTCTTTGACCAAAATGTAGTTTTACTTAGGGCTTGGCTCTTTGTGTGACCTCATAACTTTCTAATCGTTAACGGATCTGAGTCTTGACAATATTTTCTTGACAGAATTCAGTATTATAAACAATATGAAGTTTACAAAATATAATTCAATATACGGATCCCATAAGAAAAAAATTAATAATAAATGAATATTTGCAGACATTTTTGAAAAACAAACAATTTTGCTAAAAACCTTGAGTCGTCGAACGGATCAGAAAATAATATTTTTATTTTATTTGATAAGTAGTGTAGCTATTTATTACTTTTTGATTTCAAATATTAAAGTAATTACTACGAGATTTTTGAGAAAACAAGTCTTATGAATCTAGATTGCATGTATTAATTATATTTATATAATTATGCTAATTGAAAAAATTCAGTAATATATATATGTAAGATAAAAAGTCATAATGTTTTTTTTATGTTGTACAGTGTTTTTTAAATCTAACTATGTTGTAAATTCTCAATTCCTTGTTTTATTTATATCTCGCTTTCATACTGCAAATATTCAACCAATCACAGTAAAATTCTGCATACAAGTAACTTGTATAATATTGTCATTAAACTATTCATAAATTCAAATATTACTTAGATTTTTTAAGTATATTGCTTAAAAAATCTTTCAGACATGTATTAATATCGTAAATACTTAAAACTATTAGATTTACAGTCATTGCTTTCGCTTTTCCGGTAAACTTTAGGTAAAATTTTATAACATTGTTTATTCACTATTTTAATTTTATCAGTTTCGGGGATGGGAGAAAGGTATGGTTTCATAAGTATTTTGAGTAGAAATAATTTACTGTCAATAATTTAATTTTACATTAATTTTCAGATAAGCTTAGTAAGTAAGCCATTGCCATATGGCATTTTTGTTTGTTTCCTGCTTCACTTCTATTCTTGTTGTACGGTAATATATACTTTATGGTGCATCATAACAAAAAAAATTATTTTCATATAATATGAGCCTATATAAGACATGAAATATCCTGTTCTTTTCAAAGATGCTGTATCAGGCTTCACAAAGATGCTGTATCAGCTTCACATTATTAAGAATAGAAGTGATGTATTGGAATATTTCAAAAAATATAATACCACAATGAAGAATAAGTTTAGGTATAATTATATAACATTGTGCTGAACATGTAAATAGAATGTTTATATTTTTTCTTGACTGGGAAAAAATATCCATGAGTGCACTGCTCCACATGCAACTAAACAAAATGGACGAGCAGAAAGAAAAACTTGGAAGTACATAACGAAAATCAAACCTAAACTTTACTTGATACAGACAATCAGCAAACTATTACTACAAAATGGATCTACGCCCTTCAAAGAAATAAATATGGCATAGTTAAATGGCTCAAAAACCGCTGATACGCAGAGCTATTTACCAGGTTTATCAGGAAATATTTTGCCCAACTACTAGACAAGACTCTATTTGAATTTTATTAAGTGCTGCAATCTGGAGATTGTACTTTAAAACAATACAACAATTTAATGTGAAAATATATTTTCTTGAGGGACAGGAAAATAAAAAGACATAAGTAGGGGGATATATATATATATATATATATATATATATATATATATATATATATACACACACATATACATGTATACATACACACATATATATCTAAAGGTATGTATTAATTAAAACAAAATATACTTACTAAAAAATCAATGTTTGGTTTGAAACAAGTATCCCTTTTCCTCTCTTTAACTTTCTAAGAATTTGCACAATCCCAAGCTGATAACTCTGTCATCAAGAATTTTTAATGTTACTAGAATTATGTTAATGATTTTTTGAATACATTTGGCGTTAATTTTGTGGAAATTCATTATTCACAATTAAATGAAACTTCGCGATGTAGTATTATTTCTACTTTTTTTAAGTTCTTTACCCCGACCTAGGTTTCGTTGTATTACAACACCTTCAGATAGGCTATTAGCAAAGAATCTTTGCTAATAGCCGATCTGAAGATGTTGTAATACAACGAAACCTAAGTCGTGGTAAAGAACATAAAAAAAGTGGAAATAATACTACATCGCATAGTTTCATTTAATTGTGATTAATGATTTGTGTTGATAATGCTCTACTAATATCTACTTGTAAATAAGTTCTATTACAAACGAAGTACAACTGAAAACAAGTTTTTAAAATAAGGGTTAATGTGTTTGTTGGATTAGAGATGAACAAGGACCATAATCGCATATTTATAAGTCAGAAATATATGAGATAATTATTGTAGTATATATAAGACGCAGAGTAAGAATTATTGAGAAATTTAATATGTTTAATGTTGTTTCTTATAATATTCCAGCAGATAAGATGTTATTCTTAGGAAAGCGCCATAATCCTTTTGATGTATCTACATTAGAAAACTATTGGGTGTCTATTAATTTTATGCCTGAACGTAATACTAAATATTTTAATGATAGTTAATAATATTCTTTACATGTATATTAACAATCCTAATACCGAACGTCTAAATACATTAAAGCGTGTACTTCTTATTTAATAGTTACAAAAAATTAAATGTATTAGGTATTATCAAAATAGTGGCTTAATTGTTTTCTCTGACTCTGATGATGCATGTGATTTGGACACTGTAAAGTCTACTACAGGATTTATATTTTTTTTATGAATGGTGACCTAATAAATTATCACAAGAAACTAAATAATGCAATTCTTTTTACGACAGAAGCAGAATAGGCTACACGTGAATTGGCAAAAAAAATTCTTTGGTTTAAACAATTTTTGAAAGATACTGGAGAAACTGAAACTGCTATACCTTTAGTCATGGATAACCAAAGTACATTTAAATTAACACATAATCCTGTTTATCATAAAAAAGTAAGCGCATAGTATTAAATATAATCTCATACGTGAGGAACCTGATCCAAATTTGATTACCGTTTTGTATGCTCAAAATAATTAACGGTTAGCTGATATTCTAATAATTTGTGAAGTTAAGAAAAAAAAATTGTTTTAATTTTTTTAACGAAATATGTATCGTCCTTGTTTATAAAATTTAGTGGGGGTGTTAATGATGAAGTTTTATATTTCCTGTCAAATAAGTTTATTTAGTAAACTACCACCAGATGGTACTATAGTTTGATTTCTGCTTCATAACAATGAATTCTTGCTGCGGATATCGTAATCAATTTAAATTGTTGAATTATCGATAACTTGAAAATAATAGTATTATTCAATATTTACATAAAATTCTGAATAAACTCATTAAGAAACCTTATCTCACACTTTTCCGTTAATACTATACAGCACAACACATGAAGTTAGAAAAAAAAATCTAGTACTTAATTTTCGAATTCTCAAAAAAGTTTCACTTAAATATCGTTGAGTATCATCTGTTGAGGTATATGCAAGCTAATATGCTTTCTCCGAAAAAAAAGTTGAAATGTTCAGATAGACGAGCAGATATTTAAGATATCGTATAAGATTTTGAAGTACGGAAAACTGAAAATGATCGCGAGAGTAATAGACGCATAAAGATAAGTTTGTTTGTATAGATGTATTTTAAGGTTAATACTCAAGAAATATACCACTGTTTCTTCTTCTTCCCATGCGGGCGAAAGCACAAATCCAAGCTGTTTACGCAGAAATATGAACCGGAGCAAAAAGATGTGTATATATATATATATATATATATGTATATATATATATGTATATATATATATATATATATATATATATATATATATATATATATATATATATTCATATAAATACCGATTTAAATAGTTTTAATTTAATATACTTTTTTTATGATATGACACTATCCAAAACTTGAGCTGAATTTATTAAAACTATTAAATGGCTGCCAAGTGAAGTAAAATCGTATCTCAAAGAGCTGAATATACCTATTTGCCTGTTGAAAATATCAGCAGGTAGCCTTTATAATCACTAGATGCCACTAGTATAATTACTAATATAACTACTATAACTAGTATATTTTGGGAATATTTTCACAAGATGATTCTATTCACTCACAATAACTTAAGCCACGAATTGAATCTGCATAGATTCCGGCAGAATCTGCGTAGATTCAGTTAAACTCGCTTTTCTTTGTTACGAACAATGTACTTTAGGTACCGAGTATGTATCACATATACACAATCGGTTATAAATAGTGCCATTATCCAGATGAAAAATTATGTTTATAATTTCCATGAGTATACGCACGCAGGAACGATAGTCTAATTAGGCATACTCATAGTTGCGGAGGGGTCAACTTCTTGAATAGGTTGATCCAAAAGTCCGTTAACATTTCATACGATGATAAAAAAAAACTAGTTATACGAAAGAAAAAATGTTTATTTATTCTGAAAGTACACAATTTGGGATTTTATTTCTTAAAAATCACATCGTCCATATGTGATCCTTCATTTTTTTGACACTGCTGCAACCTAGAGCGGAAATTTTCAATGACCGACTGACAAGTGTTTCGGGAAATATTTTGCATTTCCTCACGAATATGAGCCTTTAATTCCTCAAGAGTCGCTGGATTGCTGTTAAAGACTTTACTTTTAAGGTATCCCTAAAGGAAAAATCCATTGAGGATAAGTCCAGGCTACCAGGTGGTCAGTTAATATCACCTCTTTTGGATATAAATTTTTGACCGAAATTTTCGCGAACTGCACTTAAAGAGTCATTGAAAATATGGCTTGTTGCCTCATCTTGCTGAAACTACGTTCCTTGATTGAAACCATCAAAATCCTGAAGTGCTCCAGCAAGAAAGTTCTGTAGCATGGCAATATACTGCTCTGTATTCACTGCAACAGCCTTTCCTCTTTGATCTTCATAAAAATATGGACCAATAATGCCTCTTGCTGATAAAACTGCTCATACAGTAACCTTGGGTGAATGCAGTGGTTTTTGATGCTTCAATTTTGGATTAGTGTCACTCCAATATCTGCAGTTTTGTCTGTTTACATGTCCATTTAGGTGAAAGTGGGCTTCGTCTGAAAAAAAAATGTTAAAGCTAGCGAAGCTCTCTAGCATTTCGTTAGCAAACTGCAGCCTGTGAGCATAATCTTGATTGATTAGATTTTGTACGGATGCAAATATAAATCCTAGTGTAGAATGCGGTTTAAAGATGTTTTGGATACTTTTAAGACGCTAGACCGCTTTCGAGTAGAGTCCAGGTTGTTCACAAAATGATGCTCCAACACCTCTATTTTTTGGGATCCCGTAATGTTGTAGGTCGGCCAGATGGTGATTTATCTTAAGCCACGAATTGAATCCGCATAAATTGAACCAGTTTCTTCAAAGTTCTGGCCCCATTTTTGTAATCGATTGAATCGATAGAGCTTTATTTTTATGCAGTATATTGTAATGAGCTCAAAATTTTCGTTGCGCTAGAGTCGAAGAATCGTTGTTTGTATAGTACTCGCATACGCAGAACGCACGTTGTTTCTCGTTGAATGACGCCATTGCACTAAATTTCCATCGGTCGCTCTAATGTTTCGTACCTCTACCGCCCCAACGCTGCTCGACGCAGCTGTCGATTCAAATGTTAACGGACTTTTAGCCAACCAAATATTGATCGTATTTATTCCGATTAGCTTCCGTTAGCTGACGAAATTGGAATTATTTGTCGAGCTATACATTATAATGTATATAATAATTCATTTAAGAAAAAAGAATTTGTTGTATGTATATTGCATACATTACCTTAAAATTAATTCAATAAAAGTGTAAATACAAAACGGAATAAATTTGCATCTTCCGTAAGAACTTGACCACGATGTTCACATAATATATTTTTCCTTATTTTTCTTACTGTATAGCTAGATAATATAAAATTAGATTTTCACTGTATTTGGAGTATTTCAAAGGGTATTGTTCAATTTACATGATACAATTTTTTAATTACCAACATTTAGAAAAAAATTACGGAAATTATCCGAGAAACTAATACTAAGTTACAATCATTTTTAATCTAATACAAAGGTGAATTTGCCAGGTTATATACAAAATATTCAATCAAGTACTGCTAAGCTTTCCAAAATAACAGAAAAATACCTTACGGTTCGTTATTTTCAATTTATATAAAAATATAAAAGTGTGACTACTTTCAATCTATTGCTACTTTAATTTTAATTTAAATAATTTAATAACTTCTATTGATTCCTGAAATAATAGACCATCTAATATACTAAAATATAAGAAAATATATTTGCAGTTATTTTTACGAAAATTCAGGTCAATAAAAAAGGAAAATTGAATGCTTGCATGTACATTATTAACTAACAATGTTAAATATCATATCACTAGGCAATATATATCTTTAAAAATGTGTGTTAGACATGAATGCAGGGCGATTTTTAATATCCGAATTGTGTGTCTATCAGACTTTTACAAGCGACAATTTTTCATATTCTAACAGTCATTGTGCAGCTCTTAATAACAACCGCCTCATGTTTAATCACTAGAACCACGGGTTATGCAACGCGACGAGTGGGTATAATATTGAAAGAACGTTATACCTATTCATCGTCTTACATAACAAACCAACATTTGCTTAAGAAATAAACCAAAAAATCGAAGTAAAATTTGTGCTATTGTCCGTTTTGTATTATTATGAGGACGAATATAGAAAACAGATAACGAAGCATATATACCTATAGTTCATACCAATCCTGTGTGATGCGCAGGTGTACATTGATTATTGAACGTACATGCCTGGTTACTTTGATGTCTTAATATTGTTATTAGTACTTGGATTTTTATTATTTCAGGTATAATGCTGAAAATTATTAGTCAATATACACCTTATCATCGTCGTAGTTTCCAAAGTAAACATTACAAAAAATTATTAAATATTTTTAGCTTATGCTTTAACAAACTTTTGTACCCCATTCCAATGATCACCAAAATTAAAATTCTATTTCTACAATTTATAGCTACAAAAAATTTCAGGTTTCTACATCAAACGATTCCTGAGAAAAATGCCTTTCCACACACAGCTTACCATACACAGAATATAATAATTTATAATAAACGTACACCACCATTTATAATAAATTTACAATTCAAATAATATATAAATTTACCATATAATAAAACTTCAAAATCAACAAATCTCCCTACTTATTTTAATCGCAAACCATTATTCATCCCTATTTTCATAAACTATAAGGCCAGCTGTTTCCAATATTTGTGTGGTGGTCTTCCTACTAATTATTCAAATAATTTCCTTTAACGGAGTATCGTTGTCTTAAAAAAAATTTCTTGGATTTTTCTACGAATTCTCTACTCAATTTTTAATCATCGCCGTGTTGTAACTTTTTCCTTCCATTTAGTTTCTACTTGTTTTTTTTATTTTACAACACATATAACATTACACATTTAGCATTAAAAGGAAACAATAATTATAGCAATTCCATATATATATATATATATATATATATATATATATATATATATATATATATTAGGGTGATTCATAAAAGACCGAAAATTTTTTTTTACATGTTCTTCACTCTCAACCCCTTAATTTTATCTATTCCACTAGAAAACATACCAGGGTTTTTAATTTTTTTTTTAATTTATATTTAGGGGTCGCTACCCACTTTTGAAATTCGAAAAAAAAGCATTTATTTTTAAGAGTTTATTATTACCCGAAATGAGTGTTATACATAGGTTTTAGGGAAAATATTATATTAAATAACAATAACTATCATTCTTCTAAATTATTAAGTAAAAAGAAAAAAAATATATAGTAGATTTGCCTTATAACAATTTGAGTTTTCTGCCTATAATTCTTCACTAACAACATTAAGTATTGCTTCTGCTCTTCCTCATTAATATGTAATTTATTGTACTCTTTCATCAATGCAACACCCCTCTCAGATATATTGTTAACGACTCTTCTATGTTGTACAATTTCTTTAGCCGATTCGAAGATTTCTTTCTCTTCCCATTCTCCGACATGCCGATTCGAAGATTTCAGGATCTTTTCGAATGAACTTGCAAGAAATTCCAGTAATTTTGAAAAAATTCATTGTGTTTGTTGATATGACATTTTTGATTGTTTTGTTTACGATTGCATCATATGCCTTAAATCTTTTAAAAACCATAATTTCAAGACCACTGGAAGGCCCTACAGCTGTTACAACAACACTTTCGAGTAAAATTTCTAGTATGTGATGCCGGCATGCAAACCAAATCAGTTCCTTTTGCATTTTCTGTTCTAGAAGAACACATGCTGGAGAACACATATTCGTCCTGTATTAGATCCTGTTGTATCAAAACACATACATTTTATTTTATCATATAAATTCCACGATAAAATAGTCTCGAAAATAGGAGAAGCCATTGTTTTTTCCTTTCCATCTGGAAGCTTGGGAATAGCCGAGAACTGGTCGACTCCTTTTCCAGATACCAAGAATGGCAGACGATCTACTATTTCATGTCCGGTTATGTACTCCAGTACCTTTCCATCCCAGTGCATAGTAAGTGTATTTAGTGGTTGGAAATGAGCTTTGATAGACTCAACAATCTGTTTTCTAATATCCATTCTTTGGTGACGTATAGAAGAATAGCTAAGGTTATATTGTGATACGTCACAGCCCAGACGTTTGAGTGAAGAAGCCAAAACAACAGTTGCTTTTCGGTCAGTCAACTTAGCGACATTAAGAATAGTAGCTAAACTAGAATCTAAATTTATTTTTTGGCCTCGTTTCTGTGGTGTAGTAAAACTATAGCTTTAATAGGGCTCTGGCTGAAGAGATATAGGATGACTTTGACTTATATCGCTATCACTTCAATTCCCTGCAGAAGAAACTGAAGAAGATAGTAAATGACATTTCTCAGTTAATTCTTCATTGCTTCTTTTTCCTTTTCTATCATCTTTTGCAACTTTGCTTCTTTTTGTAAATGTTTTTTAAGTTTTTTCGCATAGCTTCTATTGATATTACCAATTTTTCCTGGACAACTAATTTCTCTTTGTCTTAAAAAAAATTGCTTATCTTCTTCAATAGTTATCATATTAAGAGCATTTGAGTGAGCAATTTCAAACAAAACATTTAAATTTGATTGCCATTTGTTTTCTTTTTCTTTTATTGCTGGTGAGCGTTTTGCTTTATTTTCTTTATTTATTTTATGTTCTTTATATTCTTAAAAAATGTGTTTTCGTGTCTGATGGTTCACAGTTATGTTAGTTGTCTAATAAACGTCACTTCCTTTTAATTATTAAGGTAACCATCGACTTCTATTTAAAAATTCGAATACATCATGAATGTAATAAGGCTGCAAGGCCATACAATTAAAACTTTCGAAATGCTAACAAGAAAGCTTCTTGTTTTATTAAAAGAGGTTTTTAATTTCGAGCGTTCCCATACATTGACACTGAAGATTGATTGGTCCTTACTTACTGTAACTTATCATACCTTACCTTAATCTAGATTACTGTAACATGCCATACCTATCTTACTCTATGCCGTACGTTAAATTGATTTACAATTATTATTCTATGGTATTTAAAAATTTACAAAATGATTACGTTTCTTTATCCAACTTATCAGCTGATCTCTATAATTTTTAGGAAGAGTCGATTTTTACTGCCAATGGATAAAAATCGTAACACAACAGTTGTTCGGTATTACAAACATATGCCCCTCTCTAAATATTGCAAGGTTTGAGATATTGACGTCTAAAATTTGTTGTCTACAATGAGGGAATAGTACTTGATGACAAAGAACAGAAAGTAATAATACTAAGGGTCTGCGAGTTTGACATTAATTGTATTTTCTCACGAGTGATTCTGGGCCTTTTTAATTACTGAAAACATTTCATATTATCTTTAGTAATAGCTTCATCGCAGATTGTTTCAATTATTTTTGTTAATTTTTTTAGCGCTACTTATGTACAGCATTATATATATATATATATATATATATATATATATATATATATATATATATATATATATATATATATATACAATTAGCATGTATAGACAAAATGGAGACATTTAGTTTTTTTCGACCCATTAGAGAGACTGTTGTGTTTCTTTTCTGTCCCACGTTATTTTTTTGGTATTACAAAAGACAGATAACAGTTACTTGCAAAATTCAAATCCATCCATGGTAAAACAATATATTTAGTTTTAGCAATCAGTTCACAGATCGTTGACATCCACGGCAAAACCCTTACCGTAGACAGAACATTAAAAACGTCTCATTACATTTTATTTCCCTTTTAAATCGTAACATTCGATGATCGTGTCATCATGTCGTTTTGTTACCGTAAAAAATTACCCTTTACCCACCTACATTAAAAAATGGATCCTCTTGCAAATTTTCCGCCAAAATCCCTTTCACTGCCATCAAAACACTTGCCCAGTTTCGTGTTGATATATTAGTATTTCGGTTATGTAAAGTGATGTAGTATATTTCGGCTATTTATTTTTATGCTTACATATCATTACAAGGAGTGGTTTCAGGACGATGGATTTCGTAAAAACACTAATATTTAGCACACCTAATAAAGCTAAAGGTTTATATTAAAATTTTCCTTCCGTTTATGTTGAAAAACATTCGTGGGATTGATAGAATGTATTTGGATATTGTAATATGTAAAAGTATATATTCGTCTCAAAATATTTTATTAAATTTTGTCGTTTTCTACAATCACAATTGGCCTTGGTGGACTCAATTATATTACCACAGATTAATTATTAATATCTATAATTTAGACGGCCACGCCGGAAATGACAATTATGCTATACAACTTTTTTCACATTTTGTAATTTTTTTTAAATTCATTATGCAGTATTGAATGTTCTCAAATATTCTAACGTTTAACCTATAACTTCTTATATTTTATTTGCAATTATATTATTTCCGTATTTAATTGATAGGCACAAATAATTTCATTTGGATGCATTTATTTAATTCCAATAAATGCATTCAGATGATTAACACACGTTTCCTACTTGAAAAAAAATATTAACATGAAATAATAACATGAAAAAAAAAAAATTAACAAAAATCAAACGTAAATAAGCATATCATACAGGGTTTTGTTATCAAACTATTCGTTTGCTTGGTTTTCCATTTATTAACAGATTATTTTCCAAATTTAACCGGTACCAGAGACTTTGTTGCTAGTATTTTGGGAGGAAAAAGTGAAAGGTAGGAAAAGATGTAGGCGGCATAAAGGGACGGGGTGTTGATCCTAGAAACAAGAGAAATTATTTGGATTTCATCTTCTTTGATATAAACATATTTTAAATATGACTACTATAAAAACATGTTCTTTTACAAAATGCTTAGTTGACAAAATCGCCATCATTTGGCTTCGTTTCTATTTGTTACTAATTCTTTAAGAACTTTTGAAAAATATAAAATTATATAGAAGCGATTCGCGATAATTGATTTAATACACGTTGCGCCATCTACTGATGTGTTATAGTACTAAATGGTTGTTTTTGAAAAAATAAACACAAAGTTTCATTTTACGGAATTATGCTCACTAGCGGGTTAGTAAATAAACTATATGTTAATTCAAATCATAAATTATGCATTTCTAAAGTTATAAAAATTCCCACAAGTGAGAAGATACAATTTTTTTCGAAATAGCACGTTCGCGATATATTAACCTGCCACACAAACTACACGCGCTTCTAAGGTAATGATTTTTTCCTTGATTTCAGAATTATTAGGTAGGTAAGAAAAAAAATCAACTTTGTAATTCATAACACCATAGCAAGCAAATTTGACATATTATGTCGTACCCTTGAAAAATGCATCCAAAAATAACTTATTGGTTTATATCTGTCCCGTCTGAAACTGGAAATCTAGTTAAAGGAAGAAAAAAAAAAATATATATATATATGTATATATATATATATATATATATATATATATATACATATATATATATATATATATATATATATATATATATTTATGTAATTAACCATATGCTGCAAATTTCTCTGTAATTGCTCATATTCTTTCTTTTATCTTCATAAGATGGCAGCTAAAAGGAATTTGATTCTCCTTACTTTCACTTCCACTTAAAATATAATTAAAACATCAGAAATACACAGTGTTTGCAGCTCAAAGTTTGTTTCAATGTTGTCGACATATTATAAGCCATTTATAATTTATTTAACCAAATCTAGAAACTAAGTATTTATAGTGCAATTACTCCTAAAGTGTGTATTTTATTAGTTTGAAATAAAAGATTAATAATCTTTCAACCACAAAAAATATATAGAATTTTCTTTTTAAGACCAGCCAATTGAAATAGTGGTTGACATACGTCTCTTTAGGCCGCGGTTTTAAATTTATTTTAGACTTAACATGGATCCAGTTCCCATTAAAATCGCCATAGGGTTTTTACATATTTTGGATCCTTCTATTCCACATTTACGACTGGTCTATTATTTAAATACAAATACGGGGTACGACTTATTTCTCTGCGCTAGCCGCCAGTTAGTTTCCCACTAGATCAGGCTGGTGAGAATATTTATTTCAATGAATACAGGTACTTGAAACCATAATGAAAACTGTGAACATAATATTTGCCTTATACCTTGTAAATTATTAGAAGAATTTGTGTAAACTATGAATTATATTTGCAGATAAAATTATTTCTCTTTCCATGTGTTTTAGGTTATACTTAGGTTATACAGTGAGCACACTCGATTCGTTTTTAGGATTTCGTACCAAAAAGAGAAAAAATTGAACCATTATAAAACAACTCATATATCCACACGTGTATCGTATCTGTGCCCACAATTTCTGTCTGAAATACTTTAATATTTAAACTTGAAATTTGGTACAGTGATGAAGCAAACCAACCCGCATATCTCCCGATAATTATCACTCAAAAATATTCAAATATTTAATTTCTTTTTCATTCCGTATCGTACTAATCAAAGTAACATTAATGAAAATTAAAGCTATTAAGTTCAGAAATTTATGAAGACAGTGCTACAAATATTGCCAAAAAATGCCTCCACAATTTTCTTAATAACGCAAAAACTTGACTTTTGACAAAAAAACTTGAAATTTTTCATAGTGATAAAGCAAATAAATTCGCATTAAAAGAAAAATACGAAAGGATGTAGAAACATATAAAATGTCTTATAGCTTGTTAGAAATTACACTTAGAAAACCAATATATTTCATGATTTTTATTAATTAAATACTAATATACGCCAATTATTCGTAAATATCAAATTTTCTTAAGAAAATCTTGTATTTAAATTTAAAATTTCCTTAAATTATGGAATCTTTATGAAATAGTTTCGTCTCCATAAAGGTACTTGAATGATATATAATTAACATTACATATTCTTACAATCAATTTATAAACATGCGATCTTAAATACAGGGAGGACAAACATATTCAATCGCACGGCATTTCACTCAATCCCACGGTATTTATTTAATTGTTCATAATGCCGTATCTCGTTTATATTCCAAATTACAGTATTTTTTCAATTCCGTTATTTGAATTACATTTAGGTCCAAATCCAATTAAATGACTAAAAAGACCAATGATGACAACTGATGCTTAAACATTTGAAAATCACATTTTATTTTATACATTTAATTAAAAAGATGATTCGCGCATCAGCTTTTAAAACGATTATACTTTTATCATAACTTTCAGAATACATTACATAATGTTGTTATCTAATTATCAAAATAATTAAAGTGGACAACACAAGAGTAAAGCAGTCCTTTAATATAATAATATTTAAGTGGTAAAACGCACATCAAATTTGTTTCATTCGATATTCAGTTAAACGAATTATCATGTTGAAACTCTGAAATTTTAATACCTATATGTCGATAAATAATTTTAAATACTTTGCAACTATATCTACATAATTAAAATGTCACGTAAAATTCCATCGGCCCTATCAATAAGAACCTATAGCTAACAATCAATATAAAAATACGTAACGCTTTAAGGCACCATTATGCTATAATCGGTTAAGTCACAATTATTATGTTTATCAAATGATGTTTCACCAGGTGTGGGTTATTGATTTTACGAAAACCATATTGAAAATATTATGGAAGATTTTGGATGGATATACTGAAGTACGTAACTTCTATAAACTTCTTCAGTGAGGTAAGGGTATAAATTACTTATTATTGCCGCCGCCTTGATTATAATTTGTAGAAAACAAACAACAAGACGATAATGAAGACTTATCATATACAATTTAAATAATCTGCAAATACACTTTTTTGAGATTCGACTTTCCGAAATTTCTTTCTCGTCTTTAAAATTTTTAACACATTGAATTTTTTAAAGGAACGCCAGAACGAAGCATTCAATATAGTTTCGTAACAAGGTGCGGTTTAAATTTTTGTTTACTATATGGTGTCTGATTTTAATATATTTATTTTTTTTAAGAAGCTACAAATATGCTTAAGACCAGCCAATTAATTTTTATAATAAAGAAGATAGTTTTATGACAAAATAAGCAGAGAGATTATATTTCTTTCTTCTTTAAGGATTCACTCCAAAGCTACTGATCCCATCGGCATACATTTTCGCAATATTATGCTTATTGTTTTCAAATTGTCATAGGCTTTACTTATATTGTGTAGTTTTTGAGCAATACAAAAAAAACCGCTGGCTAGGACGCCTTCGTGACGAGCACTGACCAAACTATTACAGATACAGCAATAATATGAATAGGGAGAATAGAAGTTTTAAAAAGGCCTAAAGAAAGTTCGTAACAGCATTTTTCTACCTCTTATAGATTAGGTGTAAGTAGTTTTAAGTTAAAAATAATGCACGGAGTAAAAATGGCGCTATTTAGGACAAATTAATAAAAAAAACCTAATTAATATAAAAATTATCACCATTTTTAGGTTTTCAGGGGCGATTGATTTAAAACCACCCATTTTACACTTTATAACTTGAATAAGTAGTGTGGAGTTGCCACGTGCAAATTATCTTTCAGAACGATTGTTTATTTTAATATTTTTATTATTTTCCCGCTTTAATTCTTGTGTACATCTTTCTATGGATATTCTAAAACCAAATAACCGGGAGCGTTAGGTCAGAAAAAAATATCTTCGAAACTTTTCTAAAATTGAGAAACGTGTTATTTTCATTTTCATTGTTTTATTTTTTTAATTTTTTTTGGATTCCACTAACGTCTGTTCCATTTTATTGACTTCCTTTTTCTATTTCCGTTTATTTAACCTACAATTTATTTTGTGAAATCCCTGTATCCCAACCTTCTAAGAAAATATAACTTTTTCTCACCTCAACTTCAAACTATACGTGTATGTTTGAGTTATATTTTTAACATTGTCTCCAAACAATAGTACAATTAGGGATAAAAGGCATACACGTAAATGAAATCATTGTCTGATGACAAATATGCTCAAACTTTTCATTTTAATGCATGAAAATTTTGAAAAGCATTTTTAGGAAGTGGAGAAAAGATCACAAACCAATAGTTAGGTAGATTTAAAATAACACGAAGATTTAGATAAATATAGGTTTCAAGTGCATAGATAAATAAGTATCCCTACTATTTTTATAGGCTGTTTATATTTTTGCTATTATACAATTATACAGTTCAAACTTAACCTCGTTAAGAAGATAGGCAGAAAGCAAATCGAATACACTTTTGACGGAGTGCAGTAATCTCAGATTTGTAGCTATAATGTTTCATAAAAAATATTCAGTTTAAAAATCGTACTTATTTAGAATGATGAAACTTTTCACGTTTACAAAATTTCGTCGTTGTATGAAATGACTTTCTCAATTGGAAAGTGTACATTACTTGTTATAGATTCGTTGGGAGTATTTATACAAAGATTTATTTCAGTATTTTTTCAGATTTGAAATTATACTTCAGAACAATTTGAATGGTGGATCATTTGAAGACGATTTTGAAAGAAAATAGCTCAAACTTAAGCATTAAAATAATATAGTTCTGTAACATAATTTGTTCTTTTTAAAATACTTATCTGACATTATGCCATTTGTTGAATAGGTATACTTTGTTTTTTCATCTTTTCATGATATGATAAGTATACAAAAAACTTATCCTTTTAATTTTACTCGTTTAACGTTATTAACCTACATAATATCTGCATATCAATTTTCTGCATATGAAAGTGCTTTTCAATAGGTGCAAAGAAAAAGACAAATGGAGCGGTGACATACAGATGAACAGACATGACGGACTATGAATTTTTCTGGCTGACCCTAAGAATCGTGCGTATTTTACAGTTCAATATTGATTACAATTTTCCTCTAAATTCTCTAATTGAATTCAGCATTTGTAGCACCATTCGTTAAACGATTAATTAAAGAATTATGTATTGTTATTTATACATATATGTATAAATAACAATATTTAGAAATTATTACAACGTAGTAAAATATAAACGTACAAAAAACATTTGTTTGTGTAGATTAGGAATTAAACGACTAGTGAAATGTTTAATATATTTATTTAACCACTAATTTATTACTGAGCTCAAAGTATATTCCGTTAAAAGAAGGATATCTGTCTCGTTACGAAAACGTGTTTGAAAAGCTTCACCAGTTCGATACATTTTAATATATATTGAGCCACGATTAACAATCAGTTAACAGCATCGTCATCGATTTACCTCTTTAGCTGGTATTGTAATGGAGACTATATAAGACAAGAACTATTCTGTACAAACTATCATACCACTATTTTTTTACTATGTGAAATTTCATCTAAATCGAAAAACTTATTTATTGTATTAATTAACATATGGAACATAAATTTATCTATCAATCTACCGATTTGTAAGTGGGCATATACAAATATTTAAATACAGATGAAGTTTAAATACTACTTTTTACGCATCAATATAAATATATTTAAAGGTTATTTACTAGTAAAATTTTTGTCGCTAAGATACGAGATATTCAATTGAACCTTTTTTATTACATTGAAAATGAAAATAAATTATTTATCATAAACAATTTATTTTTGTTATTAATATCTGAAATATTCGAATCTCAATTCATTAGTTGTAAGACATAAATGCATTACTCGTATTGTTAAATTTTTGAAACCTTGATAAGTGGTATTCAGTCAAACCTGACATTTAATGTAAGGCGTATGAAAAAAAAATCAAATGAAAAAGAACTATCTACTTCGTCTCAAAATATCAACACATAAATATATGTCAACACAATTTTTATTTCTTAAATTTCAAACGCAATATAAACAAAACGTATTAAGTACGAGTAGAATTTGCACTAAGAGAGTTCTGTACATATATTTTGTATTACTTTTAATAAATTGCCTAACTAATTTTTGAAAAATGGCCTGGCTAATTATATTTCCTATTATACTTTTTATAAGAATCAAAATATCGTGAAGTTCTCTAGAAACTGAGATTCAGAATCATTACTACACATCTCCGGTATACTTTGGCAACGTTGTTTCTTTATCTTTGAGGATGTGTTTACTAACGATGTTTTATCATTTTGGCTTTAGCGGTTTCGAAGTTAGAACATATGAATATTTTTAACAATGTCCTTAAAACTATGGTACATAAAATTATTAAAACAATTTTTTAAAATCTTTGTTGCTTGTTCCTTCCATCGACATCTCACACGACACGAAATTGATCATTACAATATTTCTACATAGGAATTCAACATATTTTTGTGTGTTAAATATTAAGCAAAATTTAAACTGCAAACAAACAAATTTTTGAGGGTTATCTACTGAGGTATATGAGGATTTATATATTTTAAAACTACGCCAAACTTTATTTTTAATTAGGTTTGTACATCACACGGCTTCTGAGTAAGTGCTTTATGATGAATACGTGATAATAGAGTTTCTTCTTCTTTCTTTTAAGATACACAATCAAAAAAAATAAATCTGCCTAAAAATAAATAATCATTCATGATGAAAATTCGTAATATGTACTATTATGAATTTTCATCGTGAACTATTCTTAATCATGATAGCAGATTGTAAAATAGTAACTCAAATCTCAGCCTATGAACGATGGTAAAATATTACATTTGCATTCAGTTTACGTGTCTTTTACTCCTTTTTTCTATTTTTATCACACTTCACCGTTTTTTTTCAAGTATTATATAGCTCTCGTTGTTCATAAATGTTGCTTTGAAACGATTCCTTCACATCATCTATCGGCAATAGTTACAAAAGCCAAAATAACATTTTTATTATGTTTTGTTTTCCACAGATATTAAAAAAAGCAGCAATCATTATTAAAATTAACATTCTAAAGATTAATCTTAAATATTTCTTATCAAGAAGCGAATATCCGGAAACACACTCATTATTTTCGGAAATCAATAAAAATCGCAGTGGCCATACACCCACATTTGGACTCATATATTGCACGTAGGAAATTTTTAAATATCCACTTGTTTTTCTGACTCGATAAGCTGGAATAATGTTTTATTAAAAACAGCTTGAATATATTCCTAGCTTTCCTTTACAAATATTTATATGCCAATCTAGGAAAATTGTTTTATTTTTAAACGAATTTAAAAGAATATGATTCTCAATTTAACCCTAGTTTATGTAATATTGTTGAGAATACATATTATTGACAATTTGATGTATTTGGGCTTCTGAACAAATGTACCAAACTTCGTAAGAATATGTATGTATGTACATATATGTATATATGTTTGCCCAAGTGTTTCTCCGAAACTATGGCTTTGATTGCGATAATCCGTTTTGTATTAGATTAATAACCTTTCAGCTTATGAAATAATTTTCACATATTTTCTTAGTTCTTTTAAAAGACGTAAAGACTCAGCTAGTACCATTGAGGCTATGAAGGTATAACTATAATGTTGAATTTATATGAATATCTAAGTTTTTCCCAGAATAAATCGGTGTGTCAATTTCATTTAGCCCACTTAACATATGTGTACTATGTGGGCATGTTATTACAGGTAGCTTTTTGATCAAATAATGTATTAAATTTTGTAAATATATGTTTGTTCATATATTTCCCCGAAAAAAAAAATTAATTGTGGTAATTCTGATCTGCGTACCAGGTGAATACTTGTCTTGAAATCAAGTGTAGAATACGACGTATGGAAATAAAATTTACCTTTTAACAACATGAGGCCGTCGCCGTTTGGCAGATGAGGTGAGTGCAGCGTACCGGTAGCCGAAATGTACACCTAGAGCACGTTGTCTTGAACGCTGGGGAGCGGCAGATGATGTGTCCGCTAATTTGATGTTTTATTTGTATGGTGAGTCGTCACGTCAATGTGCGGTAATGGCTGTTCGCTGTCCTCACTGAATGTGTAAGCGGTCGATTGAGATCGTTGATTGTCTGTCTGGTGGTTATAATGTGAATATTTTACCGTTTCGTTTTAATACTCTATAGACACCATCATATGGTGGTGCAAGGGCTTCTTGATCGCATCGTTACCTATGAATACATATTGGCAAGTTACGAAGTTTTAATGAACGAATATGGGCCGATACCCCGAGTGTGGTTTGGCAGGTGTGGACGGCTTGAGAACGTTAATAGCGTACGTACCGATCATCGGAATGTTGACTGGAATGCTTCTACATTATGACCGTTCTAACCGGAACGACTACTTTTTTTTGGTACGACTACTTTTTATCAATCCATTGAGTGGTAAAAAGTAGTTTTTATATGGTGTATATGCCTAGATATAACATTACGGTATATATAAATTAACGAAAATTTTAACCATACCATCTCATTTCTCCAAGAATAAAATTTATTTTGTTTTAATGCTTCATATTGTTATTATGTCTTAATACAACGTTTTATTACACAGGACTTTGTAATCTCCAGTCACTTTTCATGGAGTTTTAGTTTAAAAAATATTAAATAAAAGTTTCATGATAAGTACTTGGAATATATGTGGAAGGTCAAGAAAAAAATACAGACAAATAATGCATTGAGATAAAAATGTGTGCCACTAAAATAACCATGTTCATATAGAAAAAGTAACCATTAGTAGAAAAACTAGTCAGGTCCACTAAAATTAATTAATGTTTGCTATTTCTTTAACATACTTTTGTTATTTACTGGTAATAATTAGTTTTGTACAGTTAATATGACACTCCAATTTTTGCTCATGGTTTTAGTCGCACATGTTATGACAGTCTGAAAAATAATTTATAAATGAATTTGAAGCCTGCTCACTCGGTCTAAGTACTAATGTTTTAATTTAAAGTTAGAGTCAGAATATTTTTGATATAGTCAGAATATTTTGATTCTATCATTCTTATTTTAGTAAACATTTAATTGAAATTAGTCCAGTAGTTTTGGCTTAAAGTTCTTACCAATAAATTAGCAAATAATAAAACAGAAATTCAATCGTGACATCGTGCAACCGTGAAATTTTGAAAACAATTATAATATTTTTGTTATTTAAGTTCGCGGAAGTCATATTAGACCATAATAAATTAGTGAAAATAACTAGGGAGAACCTGATGACGAAGACGTCTATTATTTCACAGTCCGCATGCACTTCACTTCTGCATGCAGTTCACTTGCGATCCTCGACTGTTTACGCGCTTAATATGCTTAACTTGGTACTGGAAGGATACATTTCCTCATCTCGATTTATTCACCTGCTCGATTTGCGACTTTGACTATGTTCTAAGTACTGGCACTACGCTACAAGTTAAGAAAGGGTTTTATTAAGGAAGTAATAAATATTTTTTAATAGTTTTAACAGGATTACTACGTATTCTTAGAAATTTCTGTATGTCTAAATGTGTGTAGAATCTGTCATTAGCACGTTTATTTCATCTTCTTTAGTCACATATTGTAATTATATGAAAATGGCAGGAAAAGTTATTTTTGGTCATCCTAGAAAACATGAAGAAACCAGAAAAGATGATGATTAATATTGAATATAAATTCGTTATACAAAACTCAGAATATTTAATTCGATAATATATGTGACATATTTGTGAATTAAATAAGTCAAAAAAATAAAGCTACATAAAATAACATATATATATATATATATATATATATATATATATATGTGTGTGTGTGTGTGTGTGTGTGTGTGTGTGTTTGTGTGTGTGTGTGTGTATACACGTCCTAAAATTGATAAATTATGTCATTTTAGGATAGAATTTTGTTTAGCGATCGAGAGTCATAAATGCGGCATTTGACACCCACCGTTCTCTTAAGCACTATTAATGCAAACAATATATTTTCTCGAAATACATTCATTAAAATGCGTATATTAATAATTTTGGACCATGCCAACTTTGCTTCGAGAATAGAAGCTATTCCAAAACTAATAGCCGGGTCGTCTCATAAACCCTTCAGGGGCCCATAAAAATTCACCTCTTACCAAAGAAGGGTCTTCCGAAGTCGCGCTCATAATATCCCGAGCGCTTCCATACATCTGTACTATCTGTATCAGATTTACTCTTTCTATTCTGACAAGATTGAATACTATTTTTACTCAACGATACATTTGGTATCTCCATTTTTAGAACGCTTTTTGCGAATGGTGTTATATCGGTTAAACCTCAATGAAGTAACGATAATAAACAAATTCTCGTCTTAAGGTTTCATGTGTTTCTAGTTTATTACTGTGCTGACGCATGCTCAAAATCAATTTGTCTTACGCGCGCTATCTCAGACTTTAAAGAATAATAACAGCTATTGTGCCATTTTCTGTTCATTCTCTTAGAAACATCGGGAAAAAAAATCCAGATAATTTACCCTTTGATTCGGGAGTAGTCCACCTAGACTTCCAGTGAGTATTTACGATCTTCAAAGTCTGATTATAGCAGTAAAGGGTCATTTTCTGCAAATTTGAAGCTCAACGAATCTGCATCAAAACTCTTGGATTCAGTCAAAATGAAATTGACGGCACATTTTACAACCGTGAAATCGACATATAAAACATCTGCCAAAACTGACAATGCATTCGTTGAATAAGCTTTAATCAGAGCGATGAGCAGCGCATATTGCAATTTGAGCACGGCACGTAGGATACAGTCCTAACGCACCAAGAATTCCAATTCCTACGATGCCTGTACTTGATCCATGGACGTTCGGACTATCGCCAGACGCCCTATGCTCGATGCCGTATGCTCGCCGTATGTAGTAAAGTCCTATGTATGTAGCGCCGTATATAGTCGTTTTTTTATTTTATTTTCGGCGCTGTCTTAGCTCTCGCGTTTGCTCAGTCCTGGAATTCTAGGTTTCTTGAATTCCTTTTGACGAAGGTTTTCCTCTGATTTGCATTTTCTATAATTTCTAGCATATTTACGAGGTATATAGCCTAATAAGCCAACAACGTTATCGCTTCGCACAATTTTTTCATTTTATTTTCAATGCTATCTACCTCTCATTTCTCTCAAGCTCTCATTGCTCAACCTTAGATTTTTTAGCTTTTCCGACTCATTACGGAAGACTTCTTTAATATTTTTTTAATGTCCACTTCATACCGATTTTTACTTATATTCCGGAGAAATATTTAATTAATTTTTATCCTGTCGAATATTTTATTGTCTTTTACGTTATATAAAGTGAAATCTAGAGTGAACACATGTGGAGCTAATTCACTAGAATCAGGCGCATGCACATTAGCCGGTCGTTACAGGCTCGATTAGCCAGTCGAACTGTATTGTGTTACACAATATGTACAAATTTCAATAGCTAATAACTTTGAAAGTAATACTGTGTTAAAAATATTTGAGCCTACAAAAGATTTATAATATCTGCCTGTATTTTTCGTATAGCATTTGTTTTCCTTGTGACATTATCGGAGTAGTATATGTGCTTGCGCATGATAGCTGCGAATTAGCATTGTGTAAAGTTAATAATTAGGGTAGCACGACTGTTGATTTTAGTTTCATTGTATTTACCCGAGAAACAGTAGTAGGAGGCAATATTAGAAAATAAAAATATTTGCAGTAATATAAATAAAAATCGGTATGAAACGGAAAATTAGAGAAAAATTAAATACATCGCCTCAAGTGAATTTGCTCAGTATTATTAAAAACTTAAATCACACGAAAACTGATGTTAAAAGGAATCAAAAAAATTTAAAAGTGTAAAAATATGAGTAAATACGGGAGATAATGGCAACGTCGAATAGAAATGATAAAACGACGCAAAGTGATTACGTAGCTGACACATCAGGCTGTATGCTTAATGAGTTGTAAATATACTCGCAATTATAGAAAACGGAAATATGGAGAAAGATCACGTCAGAAGGAATTCCAAAAACCTAAAAAGTTTAGGGCTGAGCAATTGCGAGGGTTACGACAGTATCGAAAAGATGACACAAAGCGTTTATGCAGCTAGCCCATCGGGCATACCATGTCCAGCAACAGCCCAAAAGGCCACGAACCATGTGCAGGCATTGTTAGAAAGCAATGCAGAAGACAGTAATAATAAAGATATTGATGGTGACAGTATCCGCAGAGTAGATATTGCGATCAACTCATAGTCGAGCTTCAACGCTTGGTGTCATAGTAGATAATGATGTTATTGAGTACAAAACCGGACGTGCATTCGAGGCTCGATATACTACATCCCTATTGGACTCCCATTGAAGGACTCACTGCAAATACACACATATATATATATATATATATACATATATATATATATATATATATATACATATATATATATATATATATATATATATATATATATATAAATATATATATAGTTTCCAGAGAGGTTGGTAATTAAATTATACATTATTACGCATATACTTATTATGTTTTTTATCTTGGTGTTTTTACGAAAAATCTGCGACGCGGAACCAAACCTTACCGAAGCCATATTTTGGTGTTTTTTTTAATTAAATGAAATAGGATGGGGATCATCAAAAAATGATAAAAGTATCGTGATATCTTCAGAAAATCATTTTTCATTAAATAAGTGATTATTTACGTGGATAGATTTTTTATAAGACTCTATTTATTGTGATCCTGTTATTTTCTATTGAGAAAATGGTCACAGAATATAAATAAAAATTATAAATATAGTATAACGTTAAATAATAATCTCTGTAATTTTATCTATGCAATGTATTATTCTTATTTTTATTCATATATTGTAATTATTATCTTAATTAAAAAAAAAACAATTATTATTTATACATAATTTCTTCGTTACGTCAAGTCTAAAAAGATTTATTACCTTGAATTAATCACAATTAAATGAAACTACGTGATGTAGTATTATTTCTACTTTCTTTAAATTTCTTTAACCACGTTAGGTTAGGTTAGGTTAGGTTAGGTTAGGTTAGGTTAGGTTAGGTTAGGTTAGGTTATGTTAGGTTAGGTTAGGTTAGGTTAGGTTAGGTTAGGTTAGGTTGGTTAGGTTTGGTTAGGTTTGGTTAGGTTAGGTTAGGTTAGGTTAGGTTAGGTTAGGTTAGGTTAGGTTAGGTTAGGTTAGGTTAGGTTAGGTTAGGTTAGGTTAGGTTAGGTTAGGTTAGGTTAGGATAGGTTAGGTTAGGTTAGGTTAGGTTAGGTTAGGTTAGGTTAGGTTAGGTTAGGTTAGGTTAGGTTAGGTTAGGTTAGGTTAGGTTAGGTTAGGTTAGGTTAGGTTAGGTTAGGTTAGGTTAGGTTAGGTTAGGTTAGGTTAGGTTAGGTAAAAATATCTAAAGCATCTAAGATAAAAAGTAAAAATCGATAATTGAGGACAGAAACAAAAAAAAACCACTTTACTGACACAGAAAATAAGATATTAGTCTCCAATCGATAAGCAAAATTTAGATTATTTAAACTATAGAAATACTTGCAAAATTTTGATGTTCAATCAACAATAACACGATCAAATCGTAATAAATATTAATATTCAATAGGAGATAAACAAATCGTTCTAAGCAAATAAAATTTGTATCTTGAAAAATAGTGACAAGTCGCTTCGACGCAACGCGCGACTACGTTTAACATTTGAGATGTATTATTTTTTATATAATAAGGGAACTAGTATAATATAAAATCTCACCCTATTTTTTTCGCGAATGTCCCATATGTACCCACAACAAATACTCCTTGTTTTCCATTGCTCAAACGTGTGGCACGGATCATCTTCAGGTAATTATCGTAATAGCTCCATCATTATTTTCATATTGGGCTCTTGTTACGGCTGAATTTATTTTTGGAAAGATCGAAAAGTCATAAGGTGACTTACTTTGGCAAATATTGGAGATGTGTAAATGTAGTTATTAGTTTCTCAACCAGAATTGGTCCATCAAAAGTATCGTTCGTAAAGGTGTATTGTTGAATATTGAAACCATGGTCATAAAGTTTTGAACCGTTTTCTTAGAACTCTTTTCGTTAGTTTTATCAAAACTTTCTTTAAAGATTCTTCACTTTTTTGCGTTCTGGAACTTTTTTGTTTCACAACTGTACGCTTGATGTGCAATTCAATAAACATAGACGCCATTTAGTCAAGTTTTACTAAAATTTTAGTTAATGGAGTAGCTTAACTTTTTCAATATTTCAAAAATATCTACTTTTTCATATTAGTTCAACTTTTAAACTTATATTTTTCCGGCGCGCACCAAAAATATATATCAAACACCATTTACTGCTAAACAAATGAAAGGTGTGGGGGGTGGCGATTTGTTGCATAAGATTGAACAAATCCGAATTCACTGCCCACACGCTCGCGACTCCTTCCTGATAATGCTTTGTTTACGAGCTACAAACTCAGTCACGTTATCTTTGAAAAAAGCCTCGTATAACTATTAAGTTTTAATTTTGCAGTAAATTGTGCGGATAAACGACGTTTTGAATGTATAATACTGTTTTTATTTTTTCTGCACGAGAGTCGCATAAGAATTTACATATGTGACTCCAATCCCACTTCACGTAGATAATTGATTGCCCCGAGTAAAAGTTATTAAGGAGAACAATATATAAAAATTGACTTTAGAAAATTACCAATTATATGACCTGTATGCACGGCGGTCGTACTACGATTGAAGGGGTTGTAGTCCAGTGATCAATCTATTTAAATTATGGATCATCGATACCACATAATTATATTTCAATTTAATTTAGGCTTAATCGTTCAATTTATAACCTAATTTTAAATATTTATTTTAAAAATAAAATAAACACTTTATTCTAAGTTTGAAGTATATATTTTTTGTTGAATTTTATTGAAACTTAAATATATATTTTTGTGATACAATCACAAATGTGCGAATTTACTAAAGGTGCTTTTAAGATAATTTTGTATTTTGTTTTACAAATAATTACAAAATATAAAATATTAAAAATATTCTATAGTAGTATAATTTCACATAT
The DNA here is from genome assembly GCA_039881145.1 of Druceiella hillmani. Taxonomy (NCBI): domain Eukaryota; kingdom Metazoa; phylum Arthropoda; class Insecta; order Lepidoptera; family Hepialidae; genus Druceiella; species Druceiella hillmani. Next base: position 39,985,551 of record JAYKKI010000015.1, read on the forward strand.
TAAAATAATAGAAATTTAATTCCATTTTGTATGCAAAATACACCTCGATACTGTAGACTTAATCTCCGAAGAGTTGGCTTGCTAATAATGTAAATAATCCTAACTTTCTTTATTTTCCAATTTAACCGAAAGCTTTTATACTCTGTTGATGTAATATTAGCAGATATTTAAAACAGCCAGCTAAGCATGCGATAAGGAGAAGTTTAAAGCTCTTAGTAATCCTTGGATTATTGCGTCTAGGCTTGAATTTCCTATTTGTACATATATATATATATATATATATATATATATATATATATATATATATATATATATATAATATACTTATCATTTGAACGCCATTGGTTAGCGCGATAAAATTGTTTTTGTTAAATATGTTATACATTCAGCTTTTGTCTGTTCCTCTGTTCTCTGTCTTTCAACTTCAACTGTTCTGTTCTTTGTCTTTCAATCAACAACTTCGTTTTTTTACGTAATCATAAATCCAATGGACTTGCTATAAATTTGGCGTTTGCAAATTTACATCAAAATATATTTCCTGTTTTATTAAACTCCGTCGAAGTGTCCTGGTTTACCGCAACGATTTACAAAAATGCAGAACCTTGAAATGTGACACTTATTATAATTATATGGTTTCTTATTTAAAAAAACTGTTGATTTTTTTTAATATTTATATAAAAAAATCTTGAATATTTCAATGTGTGGGCGGCAACATTTTTCTTTTTCTTTGAAAATTGCTACACAATCAGAAACTTTGTACACGTGTAAAACCAGGCAAAGCACGACATAAAAGAATACCTTCTGTTTCAATTGACTGTGTGCGATTAATTACATTAGGCCTTCATCGTATTATACGTACATATATATATATATATATATATATATATATATATATATATATATATATATACAGTAGTACAGTAGTATATGCTTGGTGGTAGAGTTGAAAACCGGTTTCTGAGCAGCTATTGTCAGTGGCTTTGGTGCTCTGTAAGTGCGCGTCTGTCAGTCTAGCGCCAGTTTGCTACGTGATACGCTTACTCGCTAACGTGCTGTCCTTCGTCAGTGTAGTTTTGCGTGTTAGTAGTGCTGTGAGTGAAACATGTCTCTACCAGTTAAACATAAACATAAAACCTTATCGCTTGTGGATAAAAACAGGATTTTGAAACGTCTTGAACGAGGTAAAACATTAGTCAGTCTCGCTAAAGAGTTCGGATTTGGTCAGGCCACAATCCATGACATACGGAAGAATAGTGAGAAGATAAAGAATTTCTGTGGAAAAAATGAAAATGTGAAAGTTTACGGAAAAAATTTAACACAGGCGAGTTTCTTCAGGTTGAAGATAGCCTATATTTGTGTTTCTACAAGAACGCAAAAGGCATACGCCTATTTCAGGAGAACTTTTGAAAAGAAATGCTAGATTTTTCTACAGATAGATCACGAATAACGATGACTTTCATACCAGTGAAGGTTGGTGGGACAAATTTAAAAGACGATTTGGTATACGGATATTAAGTATGACAGGTGAAAAACTGTCGTGTGACACTGACGCAGTTGAACCTTTAAAAGAGGAGTTCAAAAATACGATTGATGAAATGGGTTTAACTCCAGACCAAGTATATAATGCGGATGAGAGTGGGTTATTTTGACGGTTTTTACCTAATAAAACCTACATTTATCGAGCTGAAGCTAGTGGGCCTGGACGCAAACTCGAAAAAGATAGAGTTACATTTATGCCCTGTTCAAACGCCAGTGGTACGCACAAGATGAATACGTTAGTGATTGATAAAGCAAAGAAGCCTAGGGCTTTTAAGAATGTTCAACTTCCCGTTGATTATAAAGCTCAAAATAAAGGATTTATGACCAAGTCAGTGTTCGTGGAATGGTTTGAACAACTGTTTGTACCATCAGTGAAGAAATTCCTAAATAAACAGAAGCTTCCCCAAAAAGCATTGCTTATTTTGGACAACTGCCCTGGTCACCCTCATGAAGAGGATCTGAACATAAAAGACAGTTTTATCCGTATTATGTTTCTGCCTCCCAATGCACCCCTTCTGCAACCTATGGACCAAAATGTTACGGGCCATTAAAATACAGTACAAAAAAGCCTTCTATACACGGTTTTGTCTAAAGATGACAGCGTGATTAAATCGCTAAACCAAGTTAAATTGAAAGATGTGGTGTTCTCACTTGCCAATGCTTGGGAAAATCTTAATAAAAAAGTGATTATTTGTTCGTGGGCAAACTTGTGGGCTAACATGGACCTTCTGGAGCAATATTAGAAAAAAATAAATGAAACAGCCATTGATAACATTGACTTAAATCAGCTGAGAGACGTTTTCAATGAACACCTCATAGATACAGCTGACAATGTTTTGACAAATGATGATGATGATGAAGGGGAAGAAAACCAATTTTTGTCAGACGACGAAATCGCAGATTCTGTGATCACAATAGAAGAGGATTGTGAAGACGGGAGCGGGGGAAGGGAAGTGACACCAGCGGTTCAGACAATACCACACGACGTAGCCGTTCGTTCCTTCGCTACATCTATTACTTGGGCAGAAGAAAATGGCGTCTCTGTTCGTGATATTTTAGTGTTGAAACGTCTTCAAGAAAACGTATTGAAAATGTAATTTAAAGTGAAAAAACAATAAAAAATAGACAACTATTTTATGCCTTCAACTTCAAAGGAATAATGTAAACAACACTATGTACATTAAAGTAAATAATTTGTCCAGGTATTTATATGCGTATTTTTAGTACATTCCAGTAATCCGGCGTTTTCGGTAATCCGGCAGTACCCTGGTCCGATATCTCCCGGATTACCGAGAGATTACTGTATATATATATATATATAATTATATTTATATATATATATATATATATATATATATATATATATATAATTTTCATGTAATTTTTTAATTTTACTTAAATGATAATTAATTCTAGTGTTTACTACTTTGCTGTAGCGTTAAATTTTCTTCGATCGTTATTAAGAGAGTAGCGCTTATAATTTTATATAAAAAGGAATAATGTATAGTAATTAAATAAACTTTTTATTATGCGCAAATTCTGCTATATTTTTGGATTTTCACTCCAATATACTGATTTAAAAAATCTTATTCCTTCTTCAAATTTTACTTTTTATTAAAACTTTTCTTAAAACATTTGCCTCATTTGCGATATGTCAAATATAGTAAAGGGGGCGTTAATTCCATTAAAATTCTATCGTTCCGTATTTTTACAAAAGAATTGAAATATCGCTCAAAAAAATTTGGGTTTTTGATGCGGTTGTTTCGCACATTTTTTTTTAACTAATTCTATGATTTTATCTTACTTTTATGGTATAGTGTGTCGTTTACCATCTCTCATACTATCGTATTTCTGAGGCATTGGTATGTCGTCATGATTTCATGATATCTCTGAAGAATTGATGAAACGTTATTAAGCTGATGGCTTGTACTTTTATAATGCAATTACGTGTATAGTACGTAATGAGAATCATATTACATGTAAAGTATGTAATCAAGGTCTGTTCCAATGTTTTCACTTACATTTGTAATAAATATTTCTCTAAGTTCCGAATTCTCCGCATCTCTTTGGAAGATTCCCGAATTACACCTCTTTTCAAATCTAGTTCCATGTCCATTGTAAAGAATTATATATCTACAGCAATATTATCTCCAGTTGCTAAAATATTCGAAACTATTCTGCGTACCTTCTATCGCAGACCCAATCTGAACTGATGAACTACTTCACTAATATCGCTAATTTTGTATTATTATAGGTACTAGGAAGATGAACTGAGCTCGTCAAGAACTTGTAGCCTATTTTGATTTGAAACAGACATTTGACCGAACATTTAAAAACCTCAGTCTTGTGTTATTCAATCTGGAATCGGCCAAGTTAATAATGTAGATCCAGTTTTGTTTCTCATTATGGTAAATGACTTGCCCTCAGTTGTCTACACTATTCGTCGCCTTTGCTTTGCCGATGATTTAAAACTCTTCTTAGGGGTATATTTCAACGTGACATCGACTCAATGTTTTAATGCAATTTTGGGCAATACGTTACAATTTAATGCAAGAAAATGTGCAATTATGACATACTCTTACGTTTTCCCCTTGTGCGCCGTTACAATTTGGACGAAACTGCACTTGAAAGGGATTCGTCTGTGCGGTGTCTCGGTGTAATCATTAATAATCATCTTATATCGTAAGACATATTATTAAAACCTGTCTGAAATCCTACAACTTTCTAGAATTGTCCATACGGAATTCTGACAACTTTTACGATGTCAAGTGTATCGTGATTATATTTAACTCTTCCGTCCATAGTATTTTTGACACGAAGGTACTTATCTGATCTCCGTATGGAACTACGTAAATTCTTATGCTGGAGAAAATAATAAAAAATTCCATAGATTTTTGTATTATAAAATGTACCCTTCCCTTTAGATTTTATAATAAGAATGGTCAAATATCATTCACTTCAATTCTGATGGAAATTGCTTTCGATTATGCATTTTTTGTAACTATTAATTCACTACGTTGATGACAATCGATTTTAAGTTTAGTAACGCTTTAGACTCCAGATTACACACGAGAAGATTATGTCATAGTTTGCCTTTATTCACACGCACGAATGTCTGTAGCATTCACCCGTCATATTATTTAATGCAATAATACGAGATGCAGTCTTGACATTTTTTCTGCTCCATTTACCGCTCCAGGAATAGGATTATGAAGTTGTTCAGGTAAAATAATGAAACAACTATTTTTCAGGCACAAAATCCTTTTTGTTAATTATCTCTCTGTGTATTAACATTTTGAAAACGTATATTCCTGCAGCTTTACCGACTTTTTTAAGATTAGTTCTTGAGCTATATCAGCATATTTCATTTAACTCCTACGATCCTAACTTTACATCCACATCCAAATTTTGTTCTCCTCAATTGGAAACTTATATTTTACAGTGATCTCCAATGGTAGACGAAATTGTTCAATTCGATTTTATCGTCTCCGGACCGCTATTTGTTATTTTTTTCTAAACCTCTTCAAGCATATATTGAAAGAAAAATAAGCAATGTGCAAACAGAATCCAAACTATAATATTTATTCTTATTGACTTACCGAAATTTATTCAAAAGTGTATTGCAGCGATGGTTTATTTTGAAAAACACTACAAAAATAGTTCTTTTACATTAAGAAACTCGAGAAGTGAAGTGATTGCTATTTAAATAGTTGATGAATTTAATGAAATCCACTAACCACAAACTCGCTTTAAGAATTAAATTAAAAGACTGAAACATTCACTTAGATTTTAATATCGGCGCAAAAATTAAAAATATCAATTTATTTTACAATATATAGTTTGGAAATTTTTTGGTATCTTATAATTAAAAGGATTCAATAACTGCGTGGCTTATTAGCAGAATTTTGGTTATAGGTTTGATATCATAGCAGCGTGGATTTTCTGTTATCTTTGTGCTTAAACCAAAGAATTAATATAAAAAGACGTATTTAAAAATTTACGGGCTCGAAATTTAAAATGTGAGTAAGTGAAATAGGATGTTAACCCTCGTATATTTTAATAAATAACACTCTGTATATATATATATATATATATATATATATATATACATATATAAATTGAAGTTTTAGGACGAACTAACACAGGAATTCATTTTTCATTTCATATGTTTTGTGAGTTACCAATTGATATGGTAAATTACAAGATTTCCTTTTCAATATTATTTAAAACTTTATATAAGGTATCTCAAAAGTTATTTTTTGAAACGTGCACGCCATTTTTTTTCAAGACATTCGACATAATAACTTGGAATTTACATAGTGGAAAAGCATATTGAAGCCCGCGTATACCAATAGTTAATACTAAATATATCGATATCTAAATTATAAATGTACCTAATTTGGCCGGCAGTGCTGGCACCGACTTGAAAAATAAATAACTAATTATTCCTTGAGAATAAATAGGAATCTTTTCTGAGTTAATTACACTAAAACATGTTTGAAGTTGGTTTCTTAAAATATATTTTTTCAACATGCTTTTATTAGATTTACTTGTATGAATATAACGGTATATTTAAGTAAATTTTCATCAAGTTCCTGATGTCCGAATCATTTAACATTTTGCACAGTTATCAAGATTCGATGACAACACAATATTTTCATAGTTATGCTTAACTTGTTTTTACAGGATATGTACACTAGATAGACCTTAAATATTGTTCCCCGTCAGAAAATATAAGTCACTGGAAATTCTCCAAATAGAAGAACTTTTTTTTTTACTCTTTAGATTACTCCTAGCTAACAGGTATTCTCTAAGCTCATATTCTCACTAAGATCAACTCATATTAAAAAAATACTTGAATTTATATTACAGGTTATGTACTCTATATTGATATTCAATATTCTTCTCCGTCAGGAAATATAAGTCACAGGATGATTTCCAAATTGAAGAACAGGGGTGCAGTTTATGACGATAGATAGATTAGTGTCAGTTTAATATATTTTTCAAGCTTCTCATAATTTTTTTTACATTAAAGTTAATTTTTTTGACACCTTATTTTAGTTTTAACCTTATTCAAAAATTAAGTGATACATCCTTTCGTCATTGACCAACATTTTTATATGTAAAGATTATTTTTCATTTTTTAATTCATATTGCCAACGCAATAAGCGTGTTTTTTTGTTTTTTAAACTACAATTTTATTTTAATTAATTTTCCTGTTTGTAATATATAGGAACTTTCATTTTTAACCCCCGACGGAACGCAGGAGGTATATGCGTTTAGGGTTTGAGGTTGTTTGTCTGTAACATAAAATATTCCCATTTATCATATATATTTTCCAATGGTTCTTAGATAGTTGCTACGGTGATTACTCATCAGGGGGCGCCGCCATAAACATTTTGTTGCAAACGAATGTTCCCATTTATTTCCCAAACAGTTTACTTATTTACATACGGTTTTCTGCAAAATATTTGAGACTAATTGGCAATGGTTCTCAAATAGGTATTATGGTGATTACTCACAAGAGGATACAACAATAAACATTTTGTTGCAAACGAATGTTCCCATTTATCTCGAAAATAGTTTGACCGATTTAGGCATGATTTTCTGCAAAAGATTTGAGATCAATCAGCGATTGTTTTCAGATATGTGTTATGGTTTACCCGGGGATGCTGCAACATTTAGTTGACTTAATTGAGATTTTTAAAAAACCCACGACGGATGAAGTCATTGTAATTGTAAAACAATTATGTAAGTTTTTTGAAAAACCCCCAACTAAAAGAAGGTTTGGGTTTGTAATTATATTAATAGGTTCCTAACCTATTAATATAATTACAAACCCAAGAAAATCCATTGGGACTGCTATGCCCTGCAAATGTCTAAAATTTTGACGTTTTATCAGTTCGTGACTAATTGAATTTCTCTTAGGTAAGTAAATAGTTTTTTATGCTTCTACAATGTAATTGTTATCTAAATAAGATACACGCAAGTGTCAATTATTTTGGAAATATCGGTTTATGTTGAATAATTACATCACAAGGCGATGCCTTCAACGAGTGTCCAGATTTGCCACTATAGTTTGGTGGCAGTCAGAATTATAACTAAAACTTTTGGTTTTTTTAGTAACATTCGACATACGACCTGCATATATCCACTGTGTGCATATCCATGTACGTGTCTGTATTCGTGACCGTGTCCGTGCCCGTGTCCGTGTCCGTGTCCGCGTCCGCGTCCGCCTCCTTGTCCGCTTCCGCTTCCGCTTCCGCGTCCGCGTCCGCGTCCGTGTCAGTGTCGATGTCCATATTCATGTCTATGTATCCGTGTGTCCGTGTCCGTGTCCGAGTCCGTGTCCGTGTCCGTGTCCGTGTCCTTGTCCGTGTCCGTGTCCGTGTCCGTGTTCGTGTCCGTGTCCCCGTCCGCGTCCGCGTCCGTGTCCGCGTCCGTGTCCGTGTCCGTGTCCGTGTCCGCGTCCGCGTCCGTGTCCGTGTCGATGCCCATGTCCATGTCTATGTGTCCGTGTGTCCGTGTCATTTGCATGCCCGTATCCGTGCCCGTATCCGTATCCATATCTTTGTATGGGTCCGTGTCTGTATCCGTATTCGTATCCGCGTCCGTATCAGTATCCGTATCCGTTTGAGTCCATGAACGTTTCCATATCCGTGTTCGTGTCCGTTTTCGTCTCCGTATCTGTGTTCATCTTCGCGTCCATTACAAGGTAACTAGAAATAAATACCACCAACAAAAATATGTTAAACAGCAAAATATCAGTTAGTTATAGTACTACTGGGCACTTGTTCAAGCTATAGATATATCAAAACCTTAAAATGAAAACCCTATTAAAATAGATGCGGTGTAGCCAATGCTATTTACGCTGTTGCAATATATTCATTGATCTACGTATTGCTTTCCTAAGCACATAATATACACAATTTTTTGCAAAGGCAAACAAATTTCAACAGTATTAAATATATTTTGTATAATTTAAGTATTACGTACTTAACGTGCCTGTGGAAAATTTACTGCCTCGGGAGCAATCTGATACGGCTAATCAATAATACCTATTAACTTTCTAATTTAATTGTTAACTAAATAAAACTAAATTATAAAAAGTAAATGCAAACCGGCCAAGCCTACTGCATGTATATATATATATATATATATATATATATATATATATATATATATATATATATGTATATATATTTATATGTGTGTGTGTGTGTGTGTGTGCGTGTGTTATTTAATGTAATGCAAAATTTAATTTTTAATGCTGTGCTCTTTTGTCAATAAAACAAATAATTCCGCGATTTCCACTGAGTATATATAAATACTTAGATTACATTTTGTAATAGAGTTTTTAATACCGATTTAGGTTGATAAAATTTTTGTATTGATGTCACTGTTATCGATATTCTATAGCTATTTGCTACGCGACAACTTTAAATTAATTTGAATAATTTATAATAAAGATACCAAATATTTCGGATATCTTCAAACCTGGATATTTAATTCTATCTATGAGTATATGCATTTTTATGCATCGATTAAAAATAAAAACAAAATTTCTTAATGAAAACAAGAGAAATACATATTTATATTTTTTAATAAAAATCGATGTATTTTATTATTACATGTCACTATCATTAAAACTAGTTATAGTGAGAGATTTAAATATGAATTTATTAAACAGTATAAATAACAGTCTAACCGTTACATAGATAAGTAAATTAAAAAAAACTAGTTATTAATAAAATTATATTAAATGCAATTATTTAACGAAACTTAGCACACATAGCAAAATTTTAAATTTTGTTGTAAGTCTTAAGATTAATATCTCTCTAAGATTAATATTTTTTTTAATAAACTTTTACTTTTTCTTAATTTAATGGCCGAAAGATATTTATTTGTTTTTTGGTATTTTTTATTTCTTTTTTTTTCTATTATCGGTAAATGAAATTAATATTTTATGGTATTTGTACCCAAAAGGGGCAAAAAAAGATTCATGGTCTATCGTGAAGTATGAGAAACATTCTTCATCTTTCAGCGTACTGGGCAAGACACTCAAAAGTGGCAGCCTTGGTTCCCATATATTTTTACGATTATTATATTGTCATAGTTCCATGTTAGTTAAAAAACTATTGTCTATTTTTGATCGATGCTTTTAAATAAACTCTTAATTTGCTTGTATACAGAATTTTATGCTTATGAAATCTCAACAATCACAAGACCGTCTTCAATTGCTTTCATATTAGGTATCTTATTATTTAGGTTCAACTTTTTTAAGAAGACGTTATTCGTTTTCTCCCTGCTTTATATGTAAAAAAAATTTTATTACGGCACCAAAAATCCATTCAAACATTTTCTAAAAATATGAAATACAAAGTTTCCATTATTTTATTTATACCTGGATATTAAATTACATTAATTGATTTCTAAAGTCATGAAATTATTTTATTTTATGTTTTATAATAAATTTTTACAACGAGTTCAACGTATGATAGGAACGTGGAAAATTAACTTAACTTCTTTATTTAATCTAAACTACCGAATATTCTATATTTTCTTTAAAAATTATAAAACATTCGATATTGTGTTGAACAAAAAAAGTCATGCTTTTGCAAAAATAATGAAAGCTATAAATTGTGAACAATGAAACCATATAAAGTTAAAAAAATAAGATTGCGATTATGTATGCAAGTTATTTGACAAGTACACTTTTTCAAACTTTAACTACAACTATATGTCACGAAAGGGCTAAAAGACATTTGATGTGTATATAAGAAACAACTAACACCAAAAGATAAACAAATCTACGTACTTTAAAAAATATGTCCGGAAAATAACCTTACCTTTTTGTTAATCTGCATGATCGCTACCATCTACATCGGTTCTAATATCTACCGTCGAAAGGAAAATTTATAACTTCACCAAGTATATGTATAAAATTGTTACATGCAGTTGTGAACAGATATTTTTATATCGCTAAAAACCATTATAAAAATACAATTTTTCACTGTGGCTGACTTTATATTTCAAAATATTTAGAATATGTAACCAGAATATAAGTTAATCATTTTCTTAGACAATAAGTTACTTCCCGTGTGTATAATATCTCCCATATTTCCCATACAAAAAGTATTCTAAACAATATAATCATACTATTATGAGGTAACCTATTATTTTAATTTATAGGGATCACGAAAGATAATGAACCTTATGTTGTATCATTTACTTTATTTAACGTATCATGTTGCTATATAAATAAGGTAAACATTACGGAATTATTAACCTTTAAGCAAATATATTGTATGGTGATAGCTACTTAATGTTATGACGATTTCACAATATAACTTTTTAAAAACAATCCATTCTTGAATTATATATTATTATTAAAACATTTCACAAATAAATTTTAATTGCTATTAATTACTTAGTTGACTGGTTTCATAATGACCCAGACTGAGGATTGAATTGAACATAGATGGTCTGAATCCCGCGGGGTTTCCATCTCGTGTTACTAATAGTAAGGAAACTGAGGCGGGTAGAATAAGTTTGCTGACGAGCCTGGTAACAAGTCTCCGTCAAGGGTTAGGTGATGCTCCGGGAGCCGGATAATGTTAATATGAGAATGACGAGGGCGGTTGTGTGTAAGTATTACTGCTAACATGTACATGATATAATAGTACGTTAAAATGGCACCTTATTTCATTTAAAGGTAGCCAAAACGGTGCTACTTAAACGTATCTTCCGATAAGATAATGAATTAAACCTTATTATTAGAATTAATTTAATAAACTGAAACTTAAGACCACTAATTTTTATAAAAATTATGACATCTGTTAAAATTAGAACAAATATCGCTCTGTACTTCATTCCATAAAAAATATTTTGCCTTAGCAAAAACGCCGATGAAATCCGTGATCGAGGATCGAGAGATGTATAGGATCCATTTAAGTTACTAAGTAATAACATCGTAAAATGCTTTCCATTATCTAAAAGGAATAACACAATTTCTAATCGACAAATGAAGGCCGTATATATTTTCTAGGAGAATAAGCGTTGGAGCTTAATGTTAGTTAATAATAAACACTGAAGTGTAAGGTCAGTTTATATTATTTTCGCCATAAGTTTTGTACAAATATCATTCTGCAACCTATTTCAGTGATAGGTCTACTGTTATCACAATGGATCGTATTTTCACAAAAAAAGTAGATCGGATAAAAATAAATGGAAAATATTTAGAAAAATATAATTTTCTGGGGATAATTGGGTCCCTTGACTTTTTACATGGTGCTCAACGCACCAAAATTTAATGACCAGGTCACTCCTGTAATTTGTTATTATAATAGTAGAGGATTTGAAAAAAAAAATTTTGTGCCATGTTATGTAATGTGACTATTCATATTGGTTTACCTCTCTCAGAAAGGCATGAATATATAACTTAGAAGATCCTATTTTACAAGGACTACAGACAAGTAAAGTACATGCTCGTATATACTAGCATTACAACCTATAGTTATTAATGTAATACATTTTTTCCAATTCTAAAAAATACCTTATTCTCCACACTTCCACCTTACAATATAATAATTTACAGCTTTACTAGTAAGTAGACTGACGAATCACAGTAGAATGAATTTTTGAGGAAACGACTGGTGGAAATGTGTAGAAATTTGTGGGTTTTGAATCCAAAAATATAGTCTATCCTTTATTTTTTTTATCAAAGTATCCCTTGTCCAACTTACAGGTTGCCCTAAGGCGCTGAACAAGTGCAAAGACAAAAATACAATAGATAACAGTGCACATAATGAAAAACAATAAGCAATAAAGCAGAAAAACTCCATTATATGAAATTAAACCTGAAACTATCAAATTACCAATATTAAACTACCAAGCTATTTCAAAACTTAGATGAAAAAGATTAGATGCCTCTGGCCATGCTGTGGAAATATTCAATAATGTATCAAAAGTAAGACATATATATTTATATTAAATATATCAAATCGAAAAAAAAAGAAGAATAAAAAAAATAGAAACGAGAAATAGTTAATATGATATTTAATCACACCACTTGCAATTTAACTCTGTCTCTCAGAGTATTTATACATACCATATTAAGAAATATTCTAAGTTTTAATCAATTTAGTTTTCTTGCAAAACACAATAAAAAAATTCTAAAATAATTACAATTCTATGTACAGAATTTTTCTTAAATAAACATTTCAAGAGTGATATATTCTTGGTAATTTCTTGGTAATTTTAATAAATATAAAATAATTAACCCTGTGATTAATTTGCATAAGCAGAAAGAAAAGGGAATTATATGGAATCAATTCGCTTTTACATAAAATAAAAAGAGTACGGAATGCTATTTTAATAAATTACATCAACTCTTTCCATTTTTTAATGTTTTTGTTGTCAAACTAATAATTTTAAAAATGAAAAATGGGTTCTTATTTTATAAATGATTCTTATTTCAGCCATTCATCTATGTTACAATTAAATGAATAGCCAACCTGATGACGTTGTAATACAACGAAACCTAGGACGCGGTAAAGAACTTAAAGAAAGTAGGAATAATATTACAGCACGTAGTTTCATTTAATTGTGAATAATGAATTTCTACAAAATTAACGCCCAATATATTCAATATTCAAAATCTATGTTACTTATGTAAAATATTGGTTCTGAGAAATGGTGCAAAAATAATACATTTAAAAACTAAAACAACTGAACGCAAAATGTAAGTCTAGAGTTAGTATTAAAAATATTTACTTTTAAAACCATGCATTAACAGCCTTTATAGCATTTAGCCTCTCTTAACTTTTATTTTTTTTATCTCTAACTCCAATTTCTTTTTAATTTCATTGTATTCTGAGAAAGCAGTAGCTAAGCGATTTAGAGCCTCTACTATTTTCTTTTTTATTTTTTAATTAATTTTTTGTAGTTCAATGTAGGTCAAAAATGCTTTCTCTAAAGCAATAGTTGTATATCTCTAGCTGGTTGCAGATTTTTTCTTAAAAGGTATTTTGAAAACGATAAGTTTAATGTCTTAAGCACACAATACAATGAAACATTTTTTATTAAAGATATATATTGAGGAAAACAATTACTTTTTGACAGTTTAATGTATTGCTTTATTCCAAAATAAAGATGAACATTTATTGAACTGAACGAAGACTAACAGAAGGCCTTTTGTACCTAATAAAAAACATCTTCATTTTTATCTATCTTTCATTTTATTTAAAAAGAAGCCATATTTCTTGCGACATTCTGTTTTCATTTTACTCAATCTCGCACAAAATCTTTCATTTTTATACTCTTTTATCATATTACTGAATCCAGTTCGCCTACTTCTATCTAGATATTTAAAGTTTCATCTTCTATTTATCTTCTATTTATTTCATCATCCGTATAGTCATACCACTAACGACTCAATTTTTCCATATTCATACACTCTCATTAAGCCCACATATAAAATAAAAAAAGAAATAACTATGTAGATAGGCATTTAAGATCACTTATGTGATCTAGTGTACTCTAGGCCTTTGGAATTCGACAAATAGGTCTTCTAATCCATTCGTTGTACTTAATAATATCAACTTTTATATTTTATAGGTTCGAACCAGCAGTTTTACTCTTAAGGAACTGACGTATTTCAAATGCGGGGTACTTATAGAAACCAAAGTCACTTGAATTTAAAGCAGAATTACTAGTCAGTCAATCTACACAAACGTAGCAAAAAATAAAGACATAATTTAATTGAGAAAATATGTAAATCATTTAAAAAAAGTAAATAAATTAATACTTGATTTTCTGAATATAAGCATAAAAACTATCATATAAATACAAAGATTCAAATTTTACATTTCATTTTTAAAAATAAATAAACTACAGTGTAAAAGGAAACATCAACATAGGTTATAAAAAAATGTTTATTAATTAGTCAAATGATTTTAATTTCATATATGAGCTAATTTAAACTATTAAACTAATAGAAACCCTGACTTATATTCTTTAAATTAAGGATTACTCTTTCATAAAATTAAAAAAAAACTCACGACTTCGACGTATTTCAAATATTGCGCAAACCATAACACTACCACTGAATCGTGATCGTATGTTTGAGATTATAATATAATCGTTTTTCTATGATGGAATCGATTTACGAATTTAAAAACAAAGTCTCTTTGACCGGCACCTACAACCAATTAATTTAAATCTTTAAAGATTTTGACACTTTGATTTATTCATATTGAAGTAAAATAGAAACAAAAAACATGGAATCCTAAGATAAAAAGATCATTTGGTATCCTACTCACTTTTAAGAAAATCTTTATCATCTTATGTGACCCGCAAACAGATTTTCGAAGTTAACGTCGCATATAAACAATGTGTTTCAGATAGTGCTTATTTCGCACTTCTTGTGCATCTAATTCTCATAAATGCAAACAACATTACGATATGTATGTACATATTTAATATAAAACGTAAACGTTAAGTTGGTGAGTTGAATGTGACGCATGTGAAGACATAATTTTAATTCGTTTTCTATGTTATGCAATTTTTTATTAAATTAATTAAAGAATGATTTTTGATTTCATAAGCTACGCCATCAAAGAATGTTGGCCAATTAGTTCGTTTATGACATGTCACCTATTTATATCAAAGTTCTGAGGTTGAGCACTGTAGCGTTGATACATATAAAATTGTTTTTTTTTTTCAGTGATGTGCATTGGTTTTAGGGTTTCGTCCCTCAGAATGTAAAAAAATATTCAATCGTTACAGCATCATTGTGTTGTCCGTCCGTCTGTCTATCAAAGTCCTTTTTCCCATAAACGGCTTAAGATATCAAGTTGAAATTTATACTGAGGCCTATAGCCAATCACGTTGCTTATTACATTGTATGTACGTATAACTTACCACATGCTAATGCTATTATTTGTTGGCCTGAGAGCAAAATACAATTTTACGAGCAGAAAAAAAGGAGAATGCTATTTCGTTAGTGATGATAAAATATGAATTTTTAAAAATTATTTTGTGTTTGTTGCACGTCATGTAAATTTTGTTTCTGGCGGTGGTTCTTTGGATCTTCTAAAGTATTTTACGAAATTATTATTTAGTAATATCAATGCATCCAAGAGACTCTTCAATTCCTCCAGTGCGGATTTTATTGGCGTTTCTTCAAATGCAAAATAATTTTGTATGGTTTTTATAAACATTAACCTTTCAGTTTTCTCGATTAGTTTCACTGGTAAGGTTAAATTTATATTATTAAATAACCTATAAAATGAACCGTTACCTAAATTTATTTAGCTACATTTACGTAAAGTAAAATAAAGCACCGTTTTAATACACGTAGCTGTCAAAATAAATATTTCACTGTGATACAAAATGCGGACATCCGCTTAAAGGCTAATAAATCCATTTACGTTATTAATAAAGCCTTTATATAAGTAACATGACATAAATATTTATACGTTTATTAAAATTATTTGCTTTAAAGTATACACATCAAATAGGCATTTATACATTTAAGTCCGTTTTAAAGCTTTTGAGTTAGTTTCGTATTTTCGTAAATCTTGTATCCCGTTTTCTTATAGGATATTCATATTCACATCGACATAAAACTTGTGGTGTTTATTTTTATTTTCTTCTTGTCATTTTATCAAATCGTTGTCTATTCCTAGAGATAACGTAATGGTGAATGTCTATTATGTCATTCGAAATATCTTTTTGCTGATTTATTTCTTTAGCAGCCGTACTTGAACTGCGGTTTACCGGTTCTTTAACTATTATAATTTGGTCCGGCTCGAGGATCCGGCTAATGCGCATACGTTATTACATAGGTAACGAATTAAATTAAGAGATGATTTCACTTGGATTAACTGTTATTTAAAATTACTTAATTGCCTTATTCAAGGAATTGAAAGCTAAAGCCTATTTCAGATAAAAGCCTATTTCAGGGTTTAAAGAACATTAAGAATTGTCTTTTACTTGCCGAAAATCCCTGATACGCAAAAATAACAAATATTATATTACTCAGTGTTCAGCTTTATGGTATGACTGTGCAAAACTATTTCACAAATATATTGAATTAAGAAACGATTTAAATTCAAATATTTTTTCTGAAAGAAAAGAGAGAAATTAGTATAGAGAGTGTAGGAACACAGTGCCTTAAAAACACACGGTGGCACAAAATTTTACCCCATTTTAGCATTTACTTGTTATTACGGAGCATCATATTTTAAAATACAATATGCGAAGGACGTTTGCAAAAATTGGTTCACTACTTCTCGTCTAGATAACGTGATACGAACGAGCGTCATAACACCATCGAACGAGCG
Source organism: Druceiella hillmani (assembly GCA_039881145.1). Lineage (NCBI taxonomy): Eukaryota > Metazoa > Arthropoda > Insecta > Lepidoptera > Hepialidae > Druceiella > Druceiella hillmani. The sequence continues at coordinate 40,002,437 of JAYKKI010000015.1, forward strand.
TCATGACACCAGAGTTAATTAAAATTGTAAAATATTTGTTGCATTACTAAAAATCAATACTGTTATTACAATAAACATATATTTTAAAGAAAGATTTTTCTTACCCATTTTTTATAATACCTAAATTGTGGTCTGTGGAATGAAGTAAAGCCATATAACCTGGAATTAAAAAAATACTAAACATAGCTGCTCTAAAAGTACGAATTTGATGTTATATTGAACTGAAGATTTTTCTAAAATTTTAATGTTCTTCTAAATTGTAGCTTCTAACTGCAAGGGTGTTTAAATTATTTTTACTCGAAACTTTTTTGATACACGTTGTATTTATATGAATGTTATCATTTCAGAAAAATCGTACTTAACATTTTTAATATCACTTCAATGTATTCTCAAACATTTTAAATGAAAGACGAATGATGCGACTAAATCTCGAGTGTAAGTCTCTTATAATTGACATCTTATTGAATTTAAAACGGTGACACAAGCATTTCTGTAATAAATTTCTGCCTCGTTAAAGTCATAACTAGAAAACGTTATTTCAACCAGTACTCAATTATTACTTGCTTAATGCTTTTAACGAAATTTGTATGAACCATTATAAGTTAGACTTAATTTTTTTCGATTAAAAATAATTAAATATTTTTATCAAAATAATCCAGACTTTTGAGAAAATTTTAAATAAAATATTTGGCAATATTTTTTTATTTCAAATTCTTCTCTTTACGCCAAATCGCATCTAATATCATAATAAACCATCAATTAAATTGGAGCCGTTTTGAATTGGTAAATAATCATAAATTAAAGACATGAAATTAATAACAAATTTCGATAAATAGGTTCCCAACTTTCCATTAAGACAATATTTTCAAGAGAGTTATTTTATCAGTTTCTTACTACTTGATTACGCTTCAGTCAAGTCCACTCCATTCTGTCGATCCAGCCTATCACCCTCTACTCGATACTGCTTCTCGCCATTTGTAAATTACTACGCCGCTTATTTTATATTTACATACCAAATAGATCTTAATATTAATAAAATAAAAAGTCTAAGATGAAAAATGCACTAAATTTAAATTTGATTTAGTGCCAAATATTATTTTATTCTATGGACGACTTTCTTGTTTCTTTAAAATAAAAATTATATTAGCTAGGTCTTAACTGACAAGAAATATGATTTAAAATATTATTTTAAATAATTTTATTTCTATGAGTAATTTAACTTTTTTATGAGTATACAATTTCGTGCACCTATCTTAACTTGAAAGTTACTAACCTTAACCGGAATAAAATGTAACTTTCCATAAAAAATTGACAAAGAGAATAACATGCGATATTATGGTTTTCTCATTAAAATAAACGTAACAAGTTTTCTTTCCGAAATGTAAACACTGTAGATATTGTTTTATATCTGTCTAAAAATGCACATTTCATTTTCATTAATGTATCGAATAATATACACCAGAATATTGAATTTAAATTCTCCAGAATATTGAATAAATTTCAGACTGCACGAAAAGGGCCAAAATCCAAATAAAAAGTTTTGAAAAATTATATTCGCATCTAAGCGAGTTCCTCGTCTATAATAATTATCTTCACGTTATTGATGTATCAGACGTTGTCATCCATACTGTCTTGTGGCAAAAAACATGACCGCTTAGGAAAGGATTTTCCACTAAATATTTTGACATATAAACAAAGCCTAGATTTCTTCCGCATATGACATTATTCCGCCAATACTTTTTTTTATTATTTTGTATTTTAAATGTTTAGAAATATACACCCCCCCCCCCTACGTCCAAGAACACGAAACCTAAATTTATAAAAAAAAAAATATTAAAAGTCTACGCAAAGATTATAAATAAACCATGGCGATGATTATATATATGACATTTTTTTTATATGCATCGTGGTTTTTCGCGTGTGGTAAAATGTAGTAATATTTAAGTTGTGAAAATATCAATACATTAATAGAAATATTTTGTGTGTAGACGATAACTTCGTTTTTCTATCTCTTACAGACTAAATAGCGGCGGAAAGCACGATTGATTGTAAAAATATTTATAGATAAGATAGGCTTGCAATTTCGGAATTAAGAAAGAAAATGTAATTCTGTATATTTTTTGGACAGTAATGACAAATCTTAAAAGCAATAAACAATGAGGGAAATCCATTCTATTCAACACACAAATATATATATATATATATATATATATATATATATATATATATATATATATATATATATATATATTTAAAACCAAACTATCACAAACAGCTGTTGCAATTTACGTAACGTAAGTCGCAAAATGAGGAAGGGTAAAAATACTGAATTTATTTATAAAATTATAATAAGATATGAATGAAAGAATTTCGAAATCATTAGCCATATTGAAATTAATAACATTAACATCATTAATATAATATATGAGCTAGAAAATAACGCCATGATAAGGAATAAGCTAATATGGACGAGTATATAAACTACAAAATATACGATTTATGACATAATATATTTTGAAAAAGTTAATATAGGTACAAACATTATAATCGGATATTCCTCTCTCCGATCAGCATTTACTAAAGCTGAGTTATGGGAGAATCATATTAACTATATAGCGCTTCCGGAAATTCTAAAATTCAGCCAAAAACAGTCAAATAAATGTATTTTCCTTTAATATAGTTCCAGTAAGACCAGAGAAATTCTGGACGCAACTCTCGCAAAATATAATCCGCAACGTAAAGTTCTCACAATGAATAAATGGGCAGCATTATTTTAAGTAACTGCAGTTAATCTTACTGCGATAACTAAAAAAATAGTTTAATCATAATGACGGGGGACAATGATAAAATTTGCTGTCAAGAAATTTGGATGATGTCGTTTAAGTTCGATAAAGTGAGTTAAAAATCAATTCAAATTTATTTTTTGGACTCCCAGTATTGTATAAATAACTCTCGTGAGGTTATGAATTAGATCGCAGAAGACCAAGAAATAAATACGGAAAATTACTTCTTTACGTCAAATGCTACACCAATACGTATAAAAAAGTGGTGATACAAGCGAAAAAAATGTATAAAAGAGATAAAACTGCACAGCCCATGAATAAAATATAAACCCCTCGGAATGTTATCAGGGCTATAAAATTAAATACTTTGTAATGATTCACCTTCTAACACGATGTTGAAATTGTCATTAATGTATTTAAATCTTCAAGAAAAACACCATCTGTTGATTTTGGGTTAATTACAACAAAAATTCAAACTCGTTTTGTTGCGGACATATCTCCAACCTTACCTCTGTTTTCAATAACTGTATTCATTTTATCTTGTTCCCTGGCCCTATGAAGATTAATGAAATAACTTCTATTCATAAAGGTGGGCCCAGTAATGAGTGCAATAATTTTAGACCAATTTAAATTTTACCGGTATTCAGTAAAACGTCGAAAAAAATCTAGTGTTACTACAATATAACTCCTTTTATTTTCATAACGTTTGAAATAGGCAAAATTTGGGTTTTTGAAATATCAATATACAACAGATGCCATTGTTAATTTACTTCACACTTTGTTGAGAGGATCAGATGAGTCTACACAGTGAGTGTGATGAAAATCTGTAGGTACAAAAGTCATAGAATTTCTCGTAGATGTAGAATAATTTCCTGAGTGCCTAGAAATTGAATATTTGGTATGTAAGATTATATTAGCGTATAAAAAATGTGATAGTTATAAACAATAAGTAAAAATAACGGCGGCGATGTGCGCTGCCGCCGCGCAAGCTATTTCGAAGATATAAAGAGTATGCGGCGGCAACGGTGTGGAGAATGAACTACTCCAAAGACGCGTCTAACAGAAGGGGTAAACCTAGAATGAATTTCCTTTAATTGAACTACATCAAAATTAATAATATATTCCGTAATTTTTTCTTTTTATGTATTCAGCATAAACAATAATTTGATAAAAACATAATTTTCTTTCTAAACCATAACCAAGTTTTAACTAATCTATAAGTATATATTTCAAAATTAATATTTAATTTTTATTTTCTAATTATTACATACGTTATTCTTTTGCTATTGTGTTTTTAACGGTTGTATGTTTTTACTAAGAACCTTTTTATTTATAAATATCTGTCTCTGCACTTTTTCAGAAATGATCTGTCATAAGGAAAGATAATTAACAAAAAATTTTGAAAAATATAAAATAATTACCAATATTAGTGTGAAAATGAATAAGAAAATCGACATAATTATAAAATTAATATTAACAATCTCTGTAATTAACTTATTAAAAATTTCTGTAAATGGAAACAAGTATTTACGTTTATTTTATAATATTAAGTGATCAAATTTTACGTAACTTCGCTGAGATAGTATCGTCATCTTTTACCGGGTATAAAATATTTTTTTTTATATTTCGACTTTCATAGACCTTTCCACGAATACATTTCAGATATCTGAAAGTAAATAGGATTAGTATCATAAATAGATGTTCACCCAATTAAACTTACTAACAAGTCTACATTTTCCATTTCACCAAAACTTATCCTTGAGCTGAATTTTGCAATTCTCATTTATATTATTACAATATTTGCAACAAAACTATATACGTATTGTATATTCACTACAATAAAAAAGAATTCCTCTTAACATTTCAATTTTTCCTGTCAATATCAATACTTCTTCGTCATTTCTACCAACTGAAAGGTTTTAACAGTGTGCTCAATTTTTATAATTTTAACATTGAACAGTGATTTTTTAGATACAAAACAAAGTTCTCATATTTATACCGCTTTTATTTAACTTTTACTGTTGAAATAAAATAAGAATATTTGTAGGTCAACTAAGAATTCGTTTCTATTTTTTTATTTTTAAGATATAAAAATAAGATCTTGAATTCGACACCACACAGCGACTCTCCATTAAGTTCGAGTGTATATTAGTAAAACAGGGTACGGGTAAGAGTTTTTGTCTCGTCTTTCTGATGTTTGATGTAAGTATATGTATATGTAGTATTTTGTCAGTGCCGCGCACATTCAGTGCGATAGTCGCAAAATAGAATATGAACAGATTTATTTGCATTTACCACTAGATTAAAAAGAAAAAGATGCGTAGGTTATCGGGTTAATCCTATTTATAGCTACACGGAATATTTTTTACACTTTTTAATGATTTAAGAGTTTGTTACGAGTTTTGATAATCACTTGTTAAAAATGGAGTCTAACTCTTTTAATAAATTATCAAAGCAAACAATTTAGATTATGTATTTTTACGCAATAAAGGTCAGTGACTATTTTAAAATAAGTTATAATAAATTAACTTATCTTGTAGGAACTGTCAAGGTAATTAGTAGAAATGTTTTATTTTTATTATTTTATGTGTTAAGATATACTTATAATATGATTGCATTTTAGACGAAAACTATTATAGAATTTGTCTAAAATCTATTTGCTTCTAAAATATATCTGAACTTTCAAATAGCTTTAAGAGGTCAAAGTTGTCTAAATAGATTATTATGTTTCATCCATTGCATACATCCATTGGGTTATATTTTACTTTATGAGATATTGTATTTTTAAACACCAACCTTGGCTAAAATTGCTTCTCGAAGCATACTCTACATTATTTACATTCAGTGGAATATTTAAAAACCACAATTGTTTCTCTGTATACCAACAATGAGAACTTGTATCAAAACGGGATACATAAATGAAGTTATTAAAAATTTTCATTGATATTTCAAGAAACTACAATCCTTTGCATCATCATTTTATATATCATGCTTAATAGTTGTTACTTGTTACAACGAGTAGTATAAATAAGTGAGCACGAGTTCACATAAAAATTGCGTTACGCTGAACATAATAAAAGAAAAAAATTATTAATTGTATTACTAGCAGCATAATGGCATGAATTACATTGATGAGGCATGAATTCCATTGCACCGCAACTGCGGTTGATATGGTATCCTATTGTTGTATAGATTACTGGTGGTGGTGAATACAAATATTCACTCCATCTGAATTGATCCTCAGTTGATCTCTTCTATTATTATAACATCTCCGGTTTTATTATAATTTATTCGGTCGGTGTTGGAAAATTTTGACTAGATTTTGCCTTCGAATGAAACATTTTTTTAGAAAATCAGTTTTAAACCTTGAATTATAAAAAAATTTTAGCAAACTGTAGAATTGCTTTCATTCCAACCGATTTGCTCTCATTCCCACTCTTCGATACAATTGTATCATTAAATTACCTTGTAAACTTAAAAAAAATGGGCTCCAATTTGTGATTAAAAAGGTGTCAATAATTATGTCTTACAGTTTATTTTAGAAATGTTCAACTTTGATTTTAATATTAGCAATCCCAGTGAAGTAATTTCGGTACTTATATATTAAAATTAAGTAATACATTGCTAATTAGATTGTCGAAAAAATAATATGACAAAAAAGACATGCCCAACTTTGCATTTTGTGATGTGAACGGGAGTTCTCGTTTTTTACGGGTCGAGTTATCATTTTGAGTGATATTTTCGCAAACTCGACCTAAGCTCATAATATAAGTTATCGGTATTATAAAATTAAATAAAAATGGACAGGATTTTAATTTAGACATAATAATAAATTTATCCTAAATTCGATTCGATTACGATTCGACCAACTTAAAAAAATCTTTATTTATTCATATGAAATAAGAAATTGTAGTTTTGAACATTTCAAAGGCTTAAACATCACAAAGCTATTTTTTTTAAACTTTTGTTTATTTATTTCCCATCACATAAAGTTTACAGAACGATTTCATTATAACTTAAGTTTGCTTCGCACACACACCCACACATGCGTGCGTGCTTGCTTCCATGCGTTCGTGCTTGCGTGAGTGCATGCATGCATGACTACTGAATTAATTGAAAAACATATGCTTTAGTCTAGGATAACTGGTAATCTCAACAATATTACAATATTTTTGCAAGGACCAATATTTAAAACTTAATAATCTGTCAAGTACATTTAGACTCATAAACTACGGGACCCTCGCACTACGAGGGTCCCGTATACATTCTGGAACATATTATTTCCATTAAACCATTATGAAATATCATAACATAAATATATTGCTGACAATAAATTTCACAGGTACACGATAGGTTTTACCGGTGTAAAAAACATAATGCATATTTCATAAAAAACATAATGCATGTTTCATAAAATCTAGGATAATTGCTACAGTTTTCCTGCCATGATCTTGGGTTTAGTAGTTTCGGAAATAAGTGGGGATGGGCTCTACTTTTGCATATTTATTTAACACATTTTGAATATACTATTTAGAATTACGAAAAATATATTTTTGTATTTTTCAAAACAAGTCTTTTTAAATTATATATTAAGTGATATATGAAATACTTCTTTTAAATTCATTTTTGGGGTAAAATTACTTAATGCAAAATATATGGGTTAATAAGAAATGTTACCATTTTTAGTTTGTACATCGCTGTTTTCTAAGAAAATCGATTGCGACTGATGGACAGATTTTTAAGCGTTCGGTTTTTCAGGATCCTTAAAAATTAAAGTAGTTTAAACCTAATAAGTAGTACATTACGTAAAGAAACGGGATATATTAAAATCTTTTCGTCAGTAGCTCATATATAAACATGCATGTGTATAGAAAGTCACACATTGTAAAAGAAAGAACGTTAATGAAAGTACAAAAAGGAAATCTACAAGGAAAATTACAACCGGAGGCGCTTCGTTAGACCTACATCATCTATAGGAATTGCTGGCAAAGAAAAATATGTGCTTGTTACTGTGGAGAAAACTTCATTTTGATTAGATATTTGTTTGATATTGGTTAATATTAGTAACTAGTTTTTTGTACTCACATATACTCGTATGATACATTTTCCTTTTTGTCTTCATTAACCTGAATGACTTTTCTTTGTCCATATTAAAAGTATCGAAATAGTTCTGTTTACACATAGATGTGAATAACTGTCCGCAATCATAATTTCAGTGTAATGTGGGAGATAAACGGTAGAAAAAAGTTTTCGAAGGTATAAGCCCATTTTTACATATTTTTTTAATGAAAAAATGATCATTTTTTTTTAAATACTTCCGTAGCAATAATTTGATCGCACTATTCTACACTATTCATTTATAATATTTTTCTATGATAAGAAAAGTGTTTAGAACAAGTGTTGTTACTGTAATTCTGCATGTCAAAATTACAATCTTCGGTGTTGGATAAATACCTCAATAATAAGAAAGATTGTATCTGATTATTATTATTATATGTATTACATTATTTATGTATTATTATATGCACATACAAAGTTATAACAAAAAATCAAATATTGGCTGTAATTATCATGTTCATTTACTTTTTATCGCCTTTTCTATTCGGGGAATATTCAAAAGGTGTTAGAATAGACGTACCAATAGGTGTTAAAATACATTGTTTTCAATTTTTCAAAATAAAATTTTGAAATAAAAAGAGAAAACTTAGCGTGTACGAACGCAAGTATTAGTATTTAATCGATGCTCTAAAATCGCCAGTTGTTGTGACAGATGTAATTTGTATTCATAATCATAGTAATACCTTGAGTTACTCATAGTAATACCATAGAGCTTATTGGTAATACTTTGGTTATATCAAACTTATGAACGGTATATTCTCAGAATAAGAGTATCAATACTTAAGAAAAAAGTGTTTTTTTTATTTCACGTCGTATTAGTTATTCTTACCATTGATCCTGATGTTTGATGGCACACACTTCAACCCTATTTATTATCTACATTTTGAAAGGTTTTATCTTAATATCTTGAATGTTTTGTACTGTTATTATTTTGCTGTTTATTCAGCCTCGTAATTTACTTGTCAATGATTTTTTTTGTATAGAACCGGTTGACGGAAGATAAAAGGAAAAAGAGAAGCAGACCCAAAAAGAACCACATAGTAGTTTACTATGTTCGAACCTGCCAAAGAAAACTATAAATAATACAATATATGAGCTCTCTTAGAATTACTGCACAAAACTTATGAAAATAATTTCATACAATATTTACGTACATGCTTTCCAGATAATATTTTGTTGCTAATTACCGGTTCCGCCTACACCTGTGTATAGCCATAGGGCCAATATTTGTTAAGCATAACAGTCTGAAGGCTAATGTGAGTTTTCGTGTTGCTAGTTAATAGTTATGTCAGTACTAGCTGCAGTACCCGGCTTCGCGCAGGCAGCTGAAATGAGATTGTGTGGTAGTTGGAATAAAAGGATAAACTTTAAAACACAGGAGGTAAAATTGTGTTATTGAGAAACATATTCTAATTAAAATACTAGTTCATAAACAACATTTTTCATTCTGTTATCCGTGGTATATATGTACACATTTTTCGAATTTCCTACTCGAAAGCCAGCTACCTATAACTATAGGACCGTGAGAAAATCAGGATTCTTTGAGATTGTTTTAAAGTCCTTGCACTTTCGTTGTTTACAGTTCTTGCACCTTGGACAATGTTTTAAAGTCCTTGCACTTTCACAATTAAATGAAACTACGTTATGTAGTATTACTTCTACTTTCTTTATGTTATTATTTGGTATGACTGGGTATATTTCTTGTATTAGTGTTTTTCTTAATTTATTATGATACAGTTTTGTGACAATTTATGGGTTATAATTATTATTTACTGCAATTTGTTTTATAGTTTTTATTTCTTTACGTAAATTAGGTTTTTATAGAGGAATGATTAAAGCTCTGTGAATCATCGAATGGAAGGCTGCTAACTTATGAGACCAAGGGTGTTGAGAATAACCATTAATTATGGAGTCTGTAAACGTGTCTTTTCTAAATATACTAAATTTGTGTTTATTATTTTGGCGTTCTATTGTGGTATCTAAAAAGTTTAGTTTATTATCGGATTCTACTTCTACAGTGAATTTGATACTCTTGTATAGGGAGTTGGCAAAGTTAACAAACTAGTCTAACTGTCGCTGTCTACCTTTCCAGCAGATAAGGATGTCATCAACGTATCTATAATAGTATAATATATTGGGCGTTAATTTACTGTTTAAGAGGCTGGTTTCTAGATTGTTCATAAAAAACTCGGCTAAAAGGGGACTAAGGGGGGAGCCCATTGCAAGGCCATTGACTTGTTGAAAAAATTTTTTATCGAATAAGTAATAATTTTGCTAAATGTAATATAATAAAACCTACACCATTCCCCTACAATAAACTCACTAACATAAGCAGTGAGAAAACCCACACAAACCCGGCTTCCGCTATTGTGTTTGAGACGTATAAATGCTGTTGGATATTCCTAAGAGTTAATCTTTGCTAATAGCCCACCTAAAGATGTTGTAATACGACGAAACCTAGGTCGCGGTAAAGAACTTAAAGAAAATAGAAATAATACTACATCACGTAGTTTCATTTAATTTTGAATAATGAATTTCTACAAAATTAACGCCATATATATTCAACCCTTGCACTTTGTTAATTGTAAAGTTATAGGTAAATTAATTTGATTGGAAAATGCAGTCTTTTAAATTGGAATGGCAGTTCAATAGAGATCAGTGGTATTTTGCAGATAAATACTATATATCTTTGTCCTTTCCACTCATAAGTTCGGCTTCGATGATATTATTCGATAGCTGTTTGACGACCATCCTTGTTCCATTACATAGTTTTGATGGGTTGAGATTTTTAATTAGTATGATTGGAGATCCAATTTTCAATCGAAGGCATTGTAATGGAATTCCTGGTACTTGCAAAGAGTTTAAAAATTCTGTAGGAAAATTGACACTTTCTTCAACTTTCGTCTTTCTTCAACGTTCACTATCGTGTCGATCGGTTTGTATATTCTGTCTTCATTGCGAATTTTCTTTTGAATATTAAAGTTGATATCGCCGACAATATTATTTTTAGTTGCCAAAATTGCTCTCTGAAATAACCACTAGTAGTACTCTCTGATTAGCATAGTTGTGAACAATGATCAATGAGTATCTTCTCAGTAGTGGCTATGTTGCAGAAATTACTGTAGAGTTCAATGAGGCCGATCATCTGGTTAACAGGATATGTGCCTTCGCCTATTTGTAAAAGTCTTTGAGCAATTTGTGCTGTTGTTTCGTCTTTCGATAGTTCAGCTCTCATATTTTTTGTTAATCGCCGTACTTTTATGTGTGGCCAAGGATGTAATTTTTTTAAGCGTGCATTGATTTCGTCTGCTGGTGTTGATTTGGTGAAAACTAGATGTGTTTGTTGAAAATCTCCTGAGAGTATGGGTAGAGCTTCTTCAATCACTTCAGAGTTTCCTCACAAGTTTTGTAATGTTCTGTCCATGGTTTCGAGTGATTTTATGTACCATTGTGCATTCGTCTCGGAAGAGAATTTTAGCCTATTTTAGAAGGTCCCTCCATCCAGATGCTCTTGAGGTTTTACGTAATGGAATTTGTTCTTCGGCTATATTCAACGGTAGATCTAGGGCGGAATGGCCAGTTCGTCCTCTTTCCATAAGTGTGGAAAGAGGAAGAACAATGCCTGATGATGCCAGCGCAAGTACGATGTGTTGTTTAGCACGAATTTCTGTCAGCAATAGATTTATTACAAACGTTTTTCCTGAGCCACCTGGTGGGTTCTAGTAAATAATTCCGCCAGTGTTGTTGTTGATCCGTTGTAAATGTTTTAATTGTCATTGAGGAGTGATTTTTTGTGAACAATGTATTGAAGTACTTCGTTGATTTTGTAGCTTTTTTACCTTTGTAATTTCGAAGTTTAGTACACTGAAAGCATCTTGTCGTGGTGCTGGTATCCCAAATTGTTTTAAGGTCTGGTTTTTTATTGCTAAACATTTATATTCTAGGCGAATGAGTGTTTCATTGAAGATGTCGTCGTTGAATTTGACAGCCAGTTCTGGATGAGCTTGTCGGATACAGTATATCATTGCTCATACTCTCTTTGAAGGAGTCTCATAGCTGTTTTAGATTCGATGGGTTAGATGTTGTTAGTATTATGGACAATAAGTCTCTTATTTATTCAGCTAAGGCTGTGAGTGAGGTTTCTTGTACTATTAATTCACAATGGTTGTTGTTTTTTTAATATTTTTAAGCTTTTCCATGCTTCTCTGTACGTTTGTCATAGGTAACCGTTAACAGTTTTGATATCTGTGAAACTTGTTGGTCCCCGTGTCTCATATGGCAACATCCGGAGATGAAACATTCGGCGTTGTTCGGAAGTACGGTGTATACTCGGTCAAGTGCGTTAGTTTTCATGATTCCGGGGTTATTCTCCACTAAAATTCTTTGTTTTTGTCGTTAAAAGATTTTTCTTGTTACATTCCTCGTGTAATAGGTAGGGACATCGATATATAATAATGTTTTTAAGAATGGATCCGTTTACCACAGTTAAAAAAAACTGTTAATATTATGTTCTTAAGTTCTTCGCTTAGAATTCTTCTGGCGGTGTTTTTTATGAAGTAGACTCTCTCTACATTCTCCAAATGTAATGCCAGACGATGCACAGTTGGGTAGGGTTCGTCTAAAAAATCCACCAGGCTGCTACATTGCTATTAACGTATCTTCCTATTTGCTTCAAGGAGGATCTAATCGTTTCTGTTTTATTGTTTGCTGTCTTTGACTATTTGAAATACTACCATGTGCCTTTGTTTAGATACTTAAAGACATATTTAATAGATTTCACTGAATTGCAGTGTTCTACGTTTATGTGAGCTTGGAACGTTTTGAAAATTAGTGAATTATACGATACTACCCATTAATTATTTCTTTCCAAGAGGGCTCTGCCTCTTATTCGTATTTTTGCTTTGAAGCCACCTTTTTTTTTGGTGATTGTCTTCCGTATTTAGAATAGCCATCATCTCCGGTTTATGTGTCGTCCAAGTATAGAATTGAGTATTTTTTTTGTAATATTTTTTGTACATTTTCCATTACCCATACATGGCAAATTGGGATTTAATGACCCGCATGGTTCGAGAATCCTATTTTTCACAATTATATCGTACAGCTCCGGATTTTCTTGGGGATTGGGAAATTTAGCTTGACTGATTTTGTCTATATCCGTGGGATGAATTTTGTCGTGTATCCGTATGAAATTATTTGAGTGAGGCAGTTCTCGTTTTTGCCTTTCGATTGTGTACATCTAATTATTCCAAAGATATAATATTTTGTGATGACTTCAATAAACCTTATTTGTTTTTGTATGAAAACTCGGGCTATTTAGTCGCGTTCATCCATGAGGGTTTGTCCGTATCTTGGTTGTTCTTTGATTTCTAGCTACGATGAGTTGCATGTAAAATACTCACAAGAATTCATGAAGAGGTCAGATCGTTCATATTTTCTTACAAAGTTCATGGCATCTTGAATGTATTCGTATATGTGTCTAGGACTTCCTATGTAAGATGAAGATAAGATTACCATCATGGTATATATTAATGGATATTATAGGGCATCATATGATCAACGATGCGCTGTAGCCCTTTTTTTCTTCATTGTAAAATTATGTCACAACTTGTGTTTTCGTTGTTCATAGTCACAACGTTCATTTTAAATTGACGTTCATTTTCTCCAAATGGTATCTTGTCGGCACGAATTATATCTTTATTTTCATGACAAATCATTCGGTCTAGCGCTGTTTTGAATACGTGAATAAGTTGATTGTATTTATGTAATATCGTCTGTACATCTGCAATTTTTTCTAGTCTCACTCCACTGAAGTTTGCACATCGTTGATCAATTTCTATTTCTTCATTTCCGATAAAATATACTTACAGAAATTTATAGTCTGCGTTGGGTAGTGGTAGTAATGATCCCATTTTTTGATAGATTTGTCCTTTTATGGAAAAAACATAATGAATTTCATCTCTGTTAGTGTTGATCAAAGTGACACTGAAAAAAGTCATATAGAAGTAGACGTTATAAGCTTTTATATTGAATATATTTGGCGTTAATTTTGTAGAAATTCATTATTCCCAATTAAATGAAACTACGTGATGTAGTATTATTTCTACTTTCTTTAATTTCTTTACCACGACCTAGGTTTCGTTGTATTACATCTTCAGGTGGTATATTAGCAAAGATCAAGAAAAGATTAGAATCTTATATTTTGAAGAAAATGTTTTAGTTGTGGAGTTTTCCCGGTCATGAATGTAGAAATTCATTGGAAGGTGTTTCCAGTGGTGGTAATCGAATTTTTTCATTCATGCAACAGATTTCTGGTGTTCCTCTACTGAATTTTTTTTGTTATGTTCTTTCGTCGAATCGTAATGGAATGCTTCATTTGTTAGGTTGTACTCTTCACTTATCCTTATCCGCGTTTCTTGTAGGGTAATATTTTAATGGGTGGCTTGCGTTCGCAGTCTTTTTTTAATAGTCTTTGCGGCAATTCTTGATTCTTTAATTCGTTCATTTTGCTGTTCTTCGGCTCCTCTGCTTTTCACGGTGCTCATTCTCGTCCTTTGGAGACGTAAACCCGGTTTACGCTCTTCAACCGTTTCGTCTTTTTGCTTCAGAACTGGCAAGATCTCCTTCTCTTTTACGTTTGGTCATTGTATAAAATATAAATCAAATCAGTTTTTTATTAAGAAATAAACTAAGTACACTTTAAACATTTTTCTCACATTATTTTCAATTAATATTAAGTTACAATATCACTTCGATTACTCACATTTCACTATTTGTTTTTTTCACGCACTGCACTTCGCTGATAAGAAACTGGCATTCGAACCCACTTGGTAGCCCCACTCGTACAAAAAATACTCGTATGGTTCACAATCTTCCAGAACATTCCACGACACACACTCGAAAGAGTTCTGAAATGTTCCACAATGATATGTGATATTCCGGGATTTTATCGAAAATTCCAGACCATTCCCAAACTATTCCATAACATTCCGGAATATTCAGGGATGTTTTGGCATGTTTTGGAATGATCTTGAATACTCTCGAAGTTCTAGACTGTTCTAGATATGTCTAGAGAGTGAAACTTCAAGCCCTTAAGCACGCCCTTCAGGTAAAAACTGAAACCATCTTCATGTATGGGGATAGAGGGCTACCATACGACATAACTCCCTTGATCGCACCGCGACTCGTTTTTGAGTTTTAGCGGCACGCACATTGTACGCTTACTTTTATAATATATATATATTGATTATGCATATCTCGATAATAAATATTAGCCAGTTTCCAATCAACCTTCGTATGCATGTTCTTACTCTTAAACTCGTTAATATAATAAGGGCGAACGTACGTGAAATCAAAATGGAACTAAAACGATTTTGTTTAAAAAAAATATTTGCGAATATCAAAACCAGATAAAACGCCATTCGAATATTTTCGGAAATCAGATTATGTGAAACTTTTACTTACCTTTTAGTGATGCCATGCCATCATTTATTAGACACAAACCTATCGAAAAACCATGTGCAGTTCTGTATTTACTAAATTGAAATATAAACAGGCCTTTTAAAACGAGTTTAACCAACCTAACTAAGGTTAATACAGAAATAATTACAGGCTAAACATTGGTCATACGATCCAACTTACCAGAGAGTTAAATTATATTTTGGTAATATATATCTTAGATTTGCTACTGACATTTTGAAATATAAATATTTTGATCATTTATTGTCTTTTTCCGTTTCAGAACTGCATATTTACAGTTCGGCTTCTTCAAAAATATAAGGAACGATAGCCTCGTTTAAAAAAGTTTAAATTAAAAAAAAATATATTTTTGTAACATAATTTTATGGCTGTTGTTGCAGATGTCCACAAAATATATCTCGTCCCCACCAGCTTCAAAACTGCTGCGGTTAATATTATGAAAAAATCAGTTTTAAAATTTAAATAACGTCTACCAAGAAATCTCACATTTTTGAAAAATTAACGATAATTTTACGCCTATCAAAAATATGATAGGCAATCGTAAAATTTTAATAGATAACATAGACTCGATCGGCACATATGTACATACGTCGTAGGATTTTAACATTTTAAAATTAGGAAAATATAAAACCAATTTATTTTCTAGGAGAATAGAATACGAGTACATTCAAAAATTAATTCTCCTGATATCCGAGTGATATAGTTGCAATAAAATAAATAACTTTTTTCATCATAATTATTAAATATGCCTGCAAAACATTAAAATTATTTAAGGTTATAACAATTTGGACAGTTCCTTCAAAAATTAAGTTTTTATTTTTAGTTACGGCAAATGCTCAAACTCCCTGCAATTTACACTAATGAACTTGCTAATTTCAATTCAAATAATAAAAATAATTTAAAGTTAGACACAATTTTAATTATGGTTAAAAATATCCAAAAACTTGGAAAAATTGTTGCCATTTTTTGGGTATATTTTTTAAATTGCGCTATATCAGTCGCAAAGGTACGAGCAAGAGGATATTCATTTTAGTGTAGTTTAAAAAATATACTGAATGTTGCAATTTTCCACAAAAAGCCGGCTTTCTTTATGTTTTTTGCTAAAGATTCAAAAAATATTACAATGAATTGAATTCAAATAATGGTGATGTAAAAAACTATTAAAAAAAAATTTTACTTGCTTTTGTCAAAAGTTCTACATTTTATACAAATTTTAAAAAGGTATAACTTACTTATTATTCTTAAATTATTATTTTTCATGTAAGAGTACCATAAAGCTAAAATCCATTCTTAGGTCTGGAAACAAGTTTTAACCTGTAATATTAATTAAGTGAACATCTGAAATTTACCGGCGGCTTCATTCACATGAATTACTTGGTTTCACTCTATTATCAGAGTTAGTAAATTTGAACGTAATCCACGGTTGGGCGTTCTGTAAAAGTAACTAATTACATAAGTTATTTTTTTGCTTCGCAATATAAATTAAAGACATGTCTATTTACTTCTTTCTGGACAATAATGAAATGTTTAAGTTTTTACTAGTCTTAAAGTGATACAAGTTCAACACAAATATAGTAAAAAAGGGACAGAGAAAAATTTTCAAGATATCGAATACCTCATGTATTGATCTTTACTTTGTGTTGAAAATCTTATCAAAGTATATTTAAATGTTATTGTATGATATATGTAGAAAAAAATACTGATGTAATAAATGTTCCTAATCTAGTTTATTTTGCATTTCCATTATTCATCAAAACTCACAAAAATAAAGTATTTACAAACGAGTAATTGAAAGGATATTATGAAAAAGGAGAAAAACTATGCAAAACGGACATGAAGTATCTATACTTAAAAAGTCTATGAGGATGACACATCATGATTTGAGGTGAACACTAAGGACCAAATCAGGGTATAAGGAAGTCATACTTTGATTTGAGAAAAGCATTAAGGTCCAAACTAGGGTATACTCTGTATTTTATAGTTACATGCTGGTACAAAATATAAAGCTGTGAAGTTGGCAGAATAATGATTAAACCCGAGCATCGCTAAGAGCGTCCATCAACATCCCTTACAGAAAACAATGTCAAAAAATTTAAAATCTCAAATTGGAATTTAAAGGAGCCACCATAAAATATTTACTTTAGATTGGCCTACGATCTACGATCTTTTATAGCAGTACCAAATATCCTTGGAAGCGAACTATTACTGGCACATTGATGCAATTATGCATTCCACATTTCTGCAAATTAGTCTTATGGCAATATAGAATACTCAATTACCATATGAAAATCGACATCAGTATCACGCAGATTACATAGAAAAGTGTCTATCTTTTATCTCATCAACGTATGCTTGTGTTAACGCGCCTGTGACCATGTGTTTTCATATTTTCGAGGTATGTATATTCTGGAGTGTTATAGCCTATTTTTTATAGACTCGAAGTCGCGTCTTTAAAGTCGCGGTTTTTATTTTGTTCCAAGATCCAATTTATTTAAAACAAATTTACTTGCTTTGTGAAAAAAAATTTGATCAATAAATTTCCAATCAGAAATTGTTTATCTTTCTTAGATAAAAGTTCTTATCACAGTAACTCTCAACAGTGGAGTTAGAAAAACAAATAATGGCATCCATGCAGCGGAAGTCACGCCCTACGTTGTAGGTAAGTGTTTGCATGTTTGCGTGCTGCCAAGTGACGTTTTTAGTACCCTATAAAGATTATCACATTTAGGTACAATTACCTTAGCAATTTTACACATAGAGTATAATATTTTCTTTGTTGTAATCTCTGGTTAAAGGAATTAACCCTCCCACCTGGACATATCTCTTTGTCTATAAATTCCTGGGCATCTATGACACTATCGTTATGGCTGTGCTTAGTAATGAGGGCTCTATTCTAATTTTTGTCACCATTGTAAAAATTTCTTAAAAAAACCGGTATCTCCAAATACCGTAAAATATTTAAAGAAAAAATTCATAGTTATCGAGGGGTCAGTTCCCTCCGCATACCGATATTGAAAATTTCCAGTTAATTACTTACATATTTTTAAATGTGTATTCAATTCCACGGAGATGGTGAGAATAAAACTACTTTCGTAGCACGGGGAGTAAATTACGCACGTTATGCCTTGATGATAGGGTATTTTGAGCAGGTTACATGCATTATTTACAAACTTTGAATATTACAAAATTTACTTTTAACTACCCTAACGTAAACACATTAAAAACGACGTGTGAATGTTTCATATTAATCAATATGATTTTAGCGTTATTAATGGTGCAAATATTTCAGTTATTTGTCTTTCAAAACCGTTGTTTTAAATGAACATACTAATTTAAATGCAAATTTTAGAGTTTTATTTATACGGAATATTAAGTTAGTGCATGCCTGTCACGTGATTGCCCGGTTTTGTTCCTTGTTTCACAAAACAATTAAAAAATAATAAAAAAAATTATGTTTTATTAATGTTCCGTAATGTTCCGTAGTCGTGGGTTAAAGATAGTTAAGTTTTTGCACATTATAAATTATTTTGAATGGTCTTTTAATTTGTTAGAGTAGTTTACAAAAAATATTTCGTAGTTAACTGGTACATATATTCTATAGAGCCTGCTATGTACTTTGTGGTCTATATGTGCTATGGCATACGTGTAAAATAGAACAGACACCCCCTCAGACGCATTAGTCCTACCAAAACAATATCTAAATAATTTAAAACAATATGTGTCTATATTCAAATTATTACATTCACCGGTAAAAAGAGTCAGCGTTTACGTTAACATGTGTCAAGCCGTCATTATCATTGGTTTGTTCTCGGAATTACAATGAGAATATCTGCGCAAATCAATTAAAATTCACTTACCTGAAGATTTCTGCACGAGGTTGATCTCTGCACTCCCACAAATTCTTTACAGATGAAAGCCGGGAAAAGTCATAGTTTCCAAACAGGGTAAATCTTCTAATTTTATTCCAACTCCGAAATGAAGTATTCCTCAACGCGAATATTGTTTTGGCTCACCGGTTGTATACAATACGATAAAGGCTAATTCAATGAATAGTTTAATAGTTGCATTCAAATTAAACAAGACGAGTTTAAATCAATCACACCTTTAATTACTTCTTGATACATTAGAATATACGAAATTTTCGTAAAATAAATTATATAGATAGGCAATTAACCAGCAAAGCTTATTTAATTATAAACTGCGGTTAACCAATACAAAATTTGGTTCAACTTTAATTTAGTCGAATTACTTTTATCATCACTTCTTATTTCAGCAGAAACTCAAAGAAGAATGAATGCAAAAAAAACTAATAAAAGTATCTAAAATGAACAAAAAGAAATTCTACTATATTTTTTTCGTTTTAAAAAACAGAAAAAATTTCTTTAGAAAATATCGAATATTCTAGACTAATTTGAATTCATTCCTAATTTTACTTTTCACATTAAGAATAATTACTTTATGGCTTCCTACACGTTTTTAAAATAAAGGTTGCCAGAGCCATTTTTGCCTCGTTGAGAAGCGCCAAAAAATATTAAATTAATTACGCTAATATCATTTGTTTATGAATCTGTGATTTAGGCACTAAAGGAGAGTTTGTAATACAAACCCTTTTAAGACTATCGCTAAGTTTTCTAGGAATATAACGCCTAGATTTATTCAAGTTTTTATAAGATGAAGCAACAGAATATATTTCATTACTATAACAAGATATAGACGTAATAACTAATTTTTTACATATCGTCTCTTTAGGATTCAATGGATATAAATTTTGTAACGTTTTTAATTGCATAAAATTCACTCACTGCATTATGGAAAGTAAGCATAGGAAATGAAGTACCCGTTTGACGTATTTTATCAGGACAGTCCAGCATTAAAACATATTCAAATGTGGTTGATAAAACTGGAGGTGCATTCGTCCCTGATTCTGTTCCATTTCCCAAATAAATGTATGAAAATAATTGTGCACCTAGTATAACATCTACGTTTCTAGGAATATTCAACGTCAAATATGCTAGCGGTAAATCTTTCAATAAATCCATATCACACTTTTGTATATAATGAGTAGACAGTTTTTTGGTGGTACAATCAACAAATAGTGCATCTATGGTATATTTATTTTCTGGATATACCTGAGACTAGATTTCAAAATTAACGCGACCAAGGACGTGACGATGAACCAATTCCAGTTACAAAAGAATTATTTAGTGGCGTGATAGGCAAATTAAGTTGTTTACAACATCTTTTTGTAATTAAATGGTTCTGTGAACCGTTATCGCCTTATTATTATTTTTAACTTTAGCATAAACTTGTGCAGGTGATAATAAGATATTATTGTTTGTTTTAATCTCAGCACGTAACTATACCGAATTATTCGTTACGTAATTATCACGAGAATTCACTGAATTGACGACTTGCGATGATAATTCACTATACGAAATCCTTTCCAGAGTATGTACATGCACCTTAGAATTTATATTACTTTCTTCTTTATTGAAATGTAATAATTTATGATGACGTTTCCCGCATAACTCACATCATAGCAAAAATCTATATTATTTACTGGAATGTAGTCACCCTAGACATTATATAAAAAGATTCTTCAATCTGACAAATTATAACGAGCTTGTGGTGAATCTAGCTTTTTAAATTCAGAACAAGCAGAAATTAAATGGGCCGATTTATTACAACATAAGCAAGCATTTATGTAAGATGCGACAATGTTAAATTATTTTTATTTTTAATATGTTTACTAGTCATGAAAGATTTACTTAATTGCGTACGCCATGACTGATAAGTAGGCGACTTATTTGAACGCGAAAATCTATTATTAGCAGAGTTCACGGTTTCAACCGAAGTGAACTGTTTAGACTGTTCTAATATTTTTAATTGGTCTTGCACACGTTTAATTAAATTGTTACATATAGAAATAACATAATTACCTGCTGATAATTCAAAGGCCTGTAACGTTTACGAGTCTATTTTTCTTAAGGCACAATGTAACAGAATGAAATCTGCTAAATCGACAAGTTTAAGCTGATTCAGTGCTAAAAGGACGCTGAAAATTTCTCAATAAGAGAGTCAAGGCTCTTTGAATTATTTGTACAACTCCTAGAATCTAAAATGTTATTCAAATAAAGCGTCCGCAATGCACGTTTATCTTGACATTTTGTTAACAAAGCTGCCCCACATTCTGGGATACGTTTCACCTGTAGGTACAACACCAGCGACAACTTTTAAAGCGCCTTCCATAAATTTTCTCACCAAGTACTGTACAAGTTGCGAGTCAGTTTATCTATCATTCTAATTAATATTTGATTTAAACGAATTAAAGCCAATTTGTCATCTTTCTATTGAAAATAGGTAACTCGATCGGTAGTAATTTAATTAAGTATTTATTATCTGCATCAATTGTTGATTTACTTGATGATGAGGGTTTAGCAACTTGTATGATCACATCCTGTGCATGTTTAACTCCTAAATACTAGTCATTAAACACATCTAACGCACTATAATTAGGTAGGCCATCCGGATTCATTGCTAATTCGCAATCGACAATATATTATCCATTATAGTTTCGAACTGATTTATCATTCCATCCAACATTCTCGATTATCGCATGGATATTTCTGTGCTCCTCGAGTCATAAGTCTTTATTTCTAATAAGTACTTATGTAACTGCGTCATGCGCGCAATCAAACGTTTCTTTTTTGCAATTAATACTAAAAATCGTTTATACATTTTGAGAGAAAAACGTGTCTTGAATATATAAGAAAATTCAGTTAATAATTTATTAAATTATGCATCGCTAAAGTAAAATTCTTTTAATTAATTCTAGAATTTATCAGAATGATAAATTTTAGAATTAATTATAATATATTGCGAATATTAATTTATTCTATTTCGATATCTATCCCAATCGGAAAAATTTAATCATATTACCACGTATCTAAATATAAATATTAATTGCTCTAATTTGGATATTAAATTAATTGAACTATGTCAATTATACTAGCTTGGATACTATCCGAATATCATAAGTCAGAAATATATTTAAATATTGAATTAATTTAAGTAAGCTAGCCTGGATTTTGTCCGGTTTTCAAAGAACGAAAAGTAATGTTTGGCTAAGGTCGGGATATTAAATTAATTAAAACCAAAATCAATTAAAAGGTATTATAAATAGTTAAATTACGCTGGGCCGCGATAAATCAGTCTTGTGTAAATATTTAAATATTTCTGGGCCGAAATATATCCGAATTACGAAGGTCCAAATTATGGTCGAGGTTCGGATATTCAATTAAAAATCAAGTCTAGTTATTGTAAATATCTGGGCTGATATGCATCCAACTCTCTAAGAACCAAAATATATGGTATGGCGTATGCATATAAATAGCATAAATACCACTAGGATAAATTAGTCCTACCAAAAAAATATCTAAATAATCTAAAACATTATTTGTCTTTAATCAAACTTATTAAAATCACCGACTATAAGAGTTAGCGTTTACATTAACATGTATCAAGCCGTTATATAATTTGTTTATACTCGGAAATACAATGACAATAAATGGGCAAACCAAATAATATTCATTAACTCTTCCAATTTTATTCCAACTTCAAAATGAAGTATTCCTCAACACGAACAAGATTTTGACTCGCCGGTTATATCCAGTGCGATAAGGGCTGACTTAATGAATATTTTGAAAGTTGTATTTTGATAATATTTTGAAAGTTGTATTTTGTAAGTGTAATAAATTAGATGAGTTTGAAAAAATTGCACCTTTAATAACTTTTTGATATATTAGAAATTACAAACTTATTTTTAGTCATAATTTACAAACTTAAAATAAAGTTTGCCAGCGCCATTTTTGCCTCGTTGAGAAAAGTAAAAAAATGTTAAATGATTTACGCTAATGTCATGATAATAAATTTTATTTTGCAAGCATAAACCAGTGATAATTCGTGGCACTAATTAAATCATTTTAAAGAAAATTAATAATATTTTTCAAACATATATTTACCAATATTTTATCTTTTTATTGTCGAAATAATTTTCGATTGTTATTTAATAGATCTCTCTAGAATGATACTCCGCTCGAATGGGTCCAGTAGGAAAAAAGAACTAGTCAAGCACAAGAGGAACTCGCATTTCAAGGTTTTCGTACACGTTTAGATATTTATAAAGATTTAATGGTATCTAATACATGTCTTAAATTATTTTGTAAATTTTAATTTTTAAGAACTTAAACATATTGCCTGCTATATCTTTCCATATAAATAGAAATTATAGAATTTTTTCCCTTACTTTCGCTATAAGTCCTCCCATTATTCCGACTTACAAGATTGGAGGCCAACTGGTATTTGGATTTGAGGACGATAGAAATAACAAAAAAAAAATGCTTTATAGTGCCATAACCTTTTTTTTGCATTAACCAATAAATAACTTGAAATATTTTTCACAAATGGCTTGAGATATCGTATATTGAGGCCTTTGGCCTCAAAAAAAGTGTCGAGAGACTGATATACGGATGGACGGATAATAAAGCGATCCTATATAGTTTCGATTTTTTTTTTCATTTTAAAGAATGGAACCCAAAAAAATCATCCCCCTGTTCGGCATATGTGGATGTACAAAAACAAATTAAAAAATAATATTTAATTTATAAGAATCTATGTAATTCAATCACCAGATTTAACTGTTTCGTGCTTATCAGTCTTATACTTAAAGATACTGCAACATACGGACAATAGATGTTACAGCAACATAGGGATAAACAAACATAACGAAATTATAAGGATTCCATATTAACAACATTAAGGATTCCACATAACCCCTAAGGATCCAAATGGCGTGCTATTTTTGTGTCAGCGTCATCTGTCTCTATATCTGCCCGTCAGAATCTTCTGATCTCTAAAGAAAATAAAATATAAACTTGGAATTTCTTTATATCACGTATTTCTTTGGTACAAAGCTAAAAATAGTGTATGTTTAAAATTACTTAAAATTATATTTCAAAGGGTTCACCATTTTGACGATAATTATATTTAATTGAGTATTACTTAGTTTTCCATCTTATATCAATAGGTATACTTAAAGGTCCGATATTAATAAAAAACGGTATATATATAACGGTATTATAGCTCATCACTTTTGAAGTGCCAAACTCAATTTCTTATAAACCGTATCTAATACCCGCAATGAATTTAATTCTGCAGAATTGAATAGGTAGTAAACGATAATCTTAAATAATAATCGAATATAGGACACTTGTTCTTTTTTTTAATTTCATTGTGTAAAATGTCTAAAATAAGATATACGTTGATACGTATGATCAATGATAAAATGTCAAATAAAATAAGTTTGCACTGTACACTCTTACTAATGTTATCAAGGATAATCTTAGGAGTCATACAGAATTAAATGAAACACATACATAATAAAATAAAATCCATTACATACTAACGCACGGGCCTGTTTTTGCCTGTTACATATTGACTTCAAATAAGCCATTTAAATAGGGTGAAACAAAGTTTCAAAAAAAAACCTATGTACTTGAGGACTTTTTAATTAACCCAGTTTTGATTTGATGTCATATTTTCGTCACCACAGACTTTTTTGTGAAGGTCACAAAATAAGCATCTATAGTATCTGAAATATATTTTAGGGGAGGTTTCTATATTTAATGCTTCTAAAGGCATCAATGAAAGTATGTTTTATCAATATCTCGTACCATAACGATTTCGAAATGCATTTAATAGATGACTTGGTCAACCGAGTGATTTTTAAGTTGTTCCCTGAAAATTTATGCTCATTGACATTGCTTAATTACATCAGTCTGGCAAATCGAAGTTATGTTTGAATTTTTTTATATAACATATTTCAATTACTTTCCGAAGCACGACAAAAGGTAAATATACTCTTTAACTTGTAAAATACGTAAACACAAAATCTCACTAAGTACAAAAAAGTCAAATATTAATGAATAGTTTTTTTCTATGATTATTATAATAAATATTTTTTTCAGCAATAAATCTGTGATTGCTATAAGTTTAGGAAATATTTAAACATTTTCATAAATATGTATCCTAATTAAAACTAAAGTTTAGGTAAATACTCGGATGTACTTACTTATAGATTGGGATAAATTAACTTTGTTCTTATTATTGTTTCCTACATTTTTATTAATTCTTAGTTAAAGTTAGAAAAAAGGTTCAATTTGATCTCATTAAGACGCGTGTCTGCAATTTCCACAAATGCTTCTAAACTGATTTAATTGCGAAAGTCAAAAAGTGAATTCCTTTAATCATAAAAAGTCCTCATGATTTTTTAATAAAACAAACTATATAGATCAGATAAGTAATAAATGGGATTGAAAAAATGTAATTAGTTCTGAAGTTCAACGGGATTAACGGGAGAGAAGTTGTGAGGAGGAGGTATTAAATACATTGCCACCTATGAGAGAGACTGTTTTTCCGGTTTTTTAACATCAAAATCAGGTTCGTTTACAATAATATATACCTTAAAAATGTTCGTTCCAGATTTTATTACACATTACTAAGAAACCTGACGTCTCCGTATGAAGTATTTCCTTGTAAAATATCATCCATGTAGGTCTAATATCTAGGTCTAACAGTCTAGAAACTGCGACAATGAGACAGACAGATAAACTGCAATGATAAAACTACAGTGACTCAAAATGGCTATAAAACCCTAATAAAAGGGGAATACAAAAGCGTGTCATTTATTAGAATTTGTTACCTGGTTTTTGGT
The DNA here is from genome assembly GCA_039881145.1 of Druceiella hillmani. Classification (NCBI taxonomy): domain Eukaryota; kingdom Metazoa; phylum Arthropoda; class Insecta; order Lepidoptera; family Hepialidae; genus Druceiella; species Druceiella hillmani. The sequence continues at coordinate 40,028,585 of JAYKKI010000015.1, forward strand.
ATTTTGAATTGTTTGCTAAGAAGCCTTGAATTTATAACTTTGTGCTATTATCGCTAAAGTAGTGCTTGGTAAATGACAAAAATGGTGGTGCTCACTTGCCTCCAAATATGTTTGTAAAACAAGTCAAAACTTTTATAGACAAATCTGTTGAATGAACTACTATTAAAAATATTATTTGAATGAAGCACTATTGTACCATTTAAAATCACAAAATAGGATCCAATAGTGAATCCTTATCATCCAATAGTAAATTTTGATTTAAAGAAACTTCCAAAGTATTTTTTTTTTCAAAATTATATGTTCAGCGTAAATATTTTTTTTCCCACATTTTAATAACAACATTATTTTAATTAAAAAAAAAATATTAAGTAAAAATGTTTATGTTGTCAATAGTTTAAAAATATTATGTAAATTATGGAAATTTATGTTTGGCTTTATAAAAATAATATAAATTTACGTTCCCTTTTTATTTCTGTTTTGTTTCCCTCTGAATATATATAAAAATAAAAAAATATTATTATACCTTATCTTCCAATAGTTTTAATTCAATTAACCGTTTGACAATATATTATATATATAACTATTTTTGAATAAAATAAAAAATTTTAAGTGAATAGTTTTATATATGTTTGCGTCTTCTGTTAAATTTATCATCTTATCGCACTTATAGCACTTTTCTCATCAATACCTAAATACACAGCTTTTTGATTAAGCTCAATTACGTCACGTAGTAATCGTTACCTGTGATTGTGTGAGAATCTGTCGGTTTGTTTATTGGTCTTAGCCTCATTTTGAAAGGTGTAGTAGCATTCACTTTCACATTTGGTGAATATGAACTTCGACATAACGTACGCTCGTTCAGAGATGTGCCTTCCTTACTTGACTCGCAGTTTATAACTTATTGCCTGTCTTACCTAATAAATTTCGGGGGCCTTCCGAAAGGCAGGATACACCTGGCTTGCACTTTGACCCATTTTATGGGGTTAAACGGAGACCCATTTATTAAATGGGTCTCCGTTTTAAACCAGAATACCTTCATATGACTGATGTCTGGTTTCTTTCTTGACCATACCACTTCAAAAGTTCTATATTTCAGTGTTTGTGTTAGAGCTCTGTTAGTAAGATTGGCGACCATATACTCTGCTTCAACCCAATACTAATTCAAGAGAGTGACGTCGAATTATGCGCCAATCAATTTAAATTTATTTCATATATCATTCTAGTCACGACGAACCGTTGAACAGATGAAAAATCATTATCGTTTTATAAACACAGATTGCATGTATATCTTGGGTGATCGAAATATATTGAGCCTAAACAGATGGACATAATGACATGCAACAAATTACAGTTGAACTTTCTTCTTAGGATTTTCTCCAAAACTGAGGAGAAATATCACATTTAAGTACCAGTTTAGATTTTGAAGTTAGGTTTTTATGCAAAAATCCAGTAAATATTCTTCTGTATTTATATTATTAGAGAACATCTACTATGAAGAGCCAAAAGATGTTTTTTAAGAATTTTTTATAAAATTATTTAAAACGAATGATACATTAAAATATATTGATATGAATGTTTAATAAGAAATAGTAAAAAGTAACAAATATATACGCAAATAGTAACATGTTGGTCTAACAAAAAACAAGTTCTGGTGTAACGACGGCATCGATTTCCCAACCATAGTTCCATTAATAGAAAAAAAAATAACAGGAAAATGAGCTATCTCTAAAGGCAGAATTTTTGTAAATAATTAATGATAAAATGCCATATTAACCATAAAGTTAAATTTTCTCCAATTTTTTTCCACTTCATGGACCTTTAGAAAAATTTCTTTAAGTGAAGAAATCATTTTCAAACAAAAATATGAATATCCTTAAATTATGATGATTAAAAAATCTTCATTTGTGATGAATAAAAAAATTACTTTTCTTATGTGCCCCTTAATTGGTTCAACTGAGAGGACGAGGAGTGGATAATTTAAAATATTCCATGAGTTAATTCCGTAGTATCTACAGTATGCATAAATTCCATAGGATCTAAAGATATCTTACGTCTAAATAATATGACTTAACCTCACAACGGCTCAAGGTGAAAGTGAATATCGGCAAACAGCGACGTGGTGTCTCTTTGAGATTAAATTTCTTTCTCAATAAGCAACAAAAATCGTCCCCTATTTTCTCATAATAATTTATTTATTTAAATTACACCATGTTATCGCTATCGTTATTCGATCTTACCTAAAAGATCCATACCACTGCATGGTATATTTTCTTAATTACCATATGTATTAATGACCACGGTCCTTTTTACACTGAAGGGATCGATAATGAGTTACTTTTTAACCGACTTCAAAAAAGGAGGAGGTTCTCAATTTGTCGGAATTTTTTTATGTATGCTCAGCGATAATTCTTTATCTAGTGGGCCGATTTTGATGATTCTTTAGCTAGAGAGATATTTGCTACCAATAGGTATTATTTTGCAAAATTACTATACCACTTACTAGTTAAGGGTCTGATTATAAGTTCTAGATATGAAAAATGGCACTCCTTACAAGACATTAATATTTAGTAAATCAACCGTGGTTAAATATATTTACTACTAGTAATTATTACTTTGCAAAATAATTACACCATCGACCAGGTCAGAGTCTGATGATGCGTTCTGGAGATGATCAATGGAACTCCTTAACGGATGGTAGTAAGTTGAAAGTGATTCAAGATATTTGCTACTGGTAATTTTTAATTTGCAAATAATTGCAACATCGACCAGATCAATATGTAATGATGAGTTCTGAAAATGAATAATGAAACTCCTTAACGGATGGTAGTAAATCGATCGTGATTCAATATATATGCTACTGGTTAGTTGTTACTTTAATTATTACTTTGCAAAATGTGATATTGGATTTTGGATATGGAGAGCGAAACTCGTTAAGTGGTAGTTTTAATTTGTAAAATCTGATATTGGACTTAGGATATGGATAACCAAACTCCTCAACGGCTAACAAATAACCATTGGCGGGTACTACTATCGCTTAATTTCTATGTATTGTTGATAATAAACTTTAGGCAAAGAGGAAATTGTCTATACACTAGCTTTTGCCCGTGACTTTCGATAAATATCCAATATTCTAAGAAAGGAAATAATTGTGATAATTAATATTGATATATTAATCACTAAAAATTCTAAAATAAAACATGTTTTAAAAACTAATTTCAAAAAATATAGGTTAAAAAAAAAATAATCAACTCAAAATAGGTACCTACTTATTTGCAATAAATAGCTAGGTTGCTTATTTTTGAAGTCACTGCCATCACTGTCGACCAACTTTAACAAATTTATAACATAATATAATTTATAATGTAAATTTAAAACTTCAACTTCTATTGTACTTACAAGACTAAATAGATTCATAAAGAGCGTATTTGTGATATAAAAATTTACATTGTTTTAAGTTTATGGGCGGTGCTGACAATACCTTCAAAAATAAGTAACTTAGTTATTATTGCAAATAAGTAGGTATCTGTTTTGAGTTAATTATTTTTTTCTTTTTAGTACCTATTTTTTTTAAGTCGGTTTTTAAAAGATATTTTATGTTTACAGATATGAAAAGAAAAAATTATTTTAAAATATTTATTTGAAATTTAGAATTGAAAGTTGAAGAAGTTCAGAAAGTGCAAGGAAAAGTAAATCTTCAACATGTCAAAAGTAAGCAGCCCATAGACTGTTTATAATCCTAATTTCAAATACTACACATGAAGGTTAAATCATGTAAAGTACACATTATTATATCATCTACATATATTCGGTTAAATAGACTAATAAGTTAAACATTAATTTAGATAGTTAGCTAAAGTTAGTTATAATAGGATAGATATTAGTGCTACTTTTTTTTTACGCTTTTACGCTTTCATTCATTTTGAGACTTATATCTAGGTATAAACTTTAATAGTGATAAGTGTTACTTACAAGCTAGTGATATTTATAAGCTTTAATTTCGACTAACAACGCAAACCGTAAACTCTTAGTGGGATATGAATCAGCAGGGAGGGGGGAGACAACGCTCTGAGAGCCCATTTGCGCCGAGAAGAATTGTCCTTGATGAGGTGTCCGTAGCCACAGACGTGAAGGAGATGGAAAGATTAAGAACGTCGCGAGAAGAGGTACCTGCTCGTCTACGCGCTTGGGTTCGGAAGGCCACCGAAATAGGCGGAAGAGGAGGGGGATGGCTCCACAGAATATATTTCTGTGGAAGATAGAACCAAGCTATAGGAAGAGAAGAAGACGGGCAACGAAACGTGTGCTCTCCATATACAAGTGTCCGTAAAAACCTGTAAGAAATCTATGAGCAAATAGGAACCGCGACCTGCACTCCCATGAGAGTCGAAGAAAATTACAAGATAGGGACGTATGTGATGATTCGTTTCGGTTTTGTAGACGAGAAAATTACAAGACTAAATAGTGCATTAAAGTGTGCTCTTGCTGAAAAAGAGGTAGTGAAGACCCCAATGGAAAATACGCGCTATTGTAGCTCCCGCAATCACATATAGTGTGGCACTCAAAAATGAAGTAGTCGCAACAACATTAGAATGGTCTAAGGTGCCAGATGTTAAAAAGGATACTAGACCAGCGTCTAAGTCAGTTTTCTTCTTGTTTTCGGAGAAAGAAAAACCAAAATCGAGTGAGGAGATCCTGATTAACCTTGAAACGAAAACCAAAACACAAGAACTAGGAATACTGGTTATTAGAGCATCCACAATTAGAAATGTAGGCGTTGTCGTGAAAATGGTGGGTTATGTAAACGCCAAAAATCTTCAGAAAGCAGCACTGTTGATGAAGGGTTTAAAAATAGAGGAGAAGAGGGCCTACCTGTGAGGGCCTACCGTAATAATTTTTGACGTCCCGAAAGATCTGGATAATATTAAAATTCTAAAGACCATAAAGGAATATAACCTTTGGGGATCCTCATTCGTAGACCTTGAACGAATCGAAGATAAATATGAGGATGTTCTAGTTTGGAAACAAAAATTGCGTCCTTGAACTAGCACAAGTGCTCCGCGAATAGTTACTACGAACGAGCCATGCGTTTTTTAAATGGACCTCCTTTGTGCATGTGACGCGATGCTATAAATGTCATCTTTACGGACATATTGTTTGTCATTGCAAGGACGAGCAATACTATGGAAGATGAGCGCAGAAGAGACATAAAGACTAGAATTGTCATAGAATACCGCAATAAGATATTGGCGTCACTTGCATGAGGTTCCGCCGAAAAGCAGATCATCGGATCGGCACTTATATAATCTCTACGTATAAAGCATCATTGGAGCGTACGGTAAAATAGATTGAATATAACAAACGTTCGAGTTTAATGCAGGGAGAAGTTCAGCGGTCATGTCGGAGCTCTCGAAGACCCTTAGTACCCAAAGCTATATCCCTTAATATCTTGGGACTGGAGTCCTTTCTAGTTCCATAGAAAGGCCTTAGTCCCAAGACTGCAATTATGCTTAATCCAAGTGGAATGGAACGGGTATCCTCTTCCTGGAACACTTATTCACCGAATATTATGTAATGGCTCAGATTTCGCTCGGCCGAGTACAGGTTTTTGTAATTAGTTTTCAATATTCATTACCTACCAAAATTTTCTGCGGGCACTCGAACACTTTTCTCGGGATGCAAACGCGCAATCTTGCCTGTGATACTCGGGCGTCCTTATCTGTGTGGGGAAATATTGAAGGACTTCATCCACTAGAATGATCTCCTGGTGTGCAATCTGCCCAATATGCCCGTACATTCTCGGAACCCTTGGGAGATAGTTGTATTGATATAACTCTCATCTCAAGTGGACTTGCGGGGGGTGTGTACAAATGGAGGGTCGAACGGGACGTTTTCTCTAGCAACCATAGAGCAATTATATTCATTATAAAGGCCCGTGTGTGCCCTAGACCAGAGTATGGGACACGAACCTGTATCATATTTAGAACGAGTTGCCAAGTCTGAAGTCAGTTTTTCGAATTTTTTCAACGAGAGCTCGATGCCTTCAGTATAATTTCTAAGCGTTTAGTTTGTCCCCAATCAAATTTTAATCTAGAGTGAACATTAGTGCTGAAGTGGATTAGGAGGGAGACGTCCAGGCCCAATAAAAAATAACCCTTGATGGAATTCCTGGAGGCTCTACGGAAAGCTTTAGTAAAGAAAAGACGTGACTATTAACGTGCTAAAGGCCAAGGCACTCTAAATGGGAAATTTATGGAGGCTCGCCGGGTGGCCTTATTAGTCACCCGGTGTAACTATAATAGAGATGTTAAGTGGTCTAGGCGCTCCATTTTTGATCTTTCGTTACTTAGATAGGAAATTCAGACGTTATATGCATTCAATTCTAAGTTGACGTATACAGAAGTGTGCAGAATGCAGGGAAACCACTTGTTTTTAGCTCCCTCAATTTTGATGGGAGTTACACCGGGAATGCTCATGAAATGTTGGAATAATTTAGCCACGCTCTTCCCTGATAATGACCCTGATCCCGACACCGTTAAACAACGACAAATCACGATAAATCTCAACATATCCTCCTTTTTCAATAGCAGTTCTGACCCGGAGACATGCCGTTCGGAAGCAGGTGATATTGTTGAAAAACGGGACTCGAGAAAGTCTATTGAATAACTCCATTCTCGAACTAATATATATGGTAATATACGTGGGGATATTGACCTATGCGCCTTCGACGTAGGCTTTATGGTGTGTCGGGGTCCAACAAATTAGAAGAGTCGTACTAAGATCACAGCGTGCACCGCTTATGGCTCTAACCAAAGCATACAGAACCTTCTCAACCGACGCATTACCGGACAACTATATTTGTCACCGCTGTATAGTGTACGCCGTAACTAAAAATTAAACCTAGTTATAGACAATTTGTTCACACATGCTCTTTACAAATTCTCTCAGGTTAAATATTAGAAAAAATGTCGAAATAAGCAAGGATGGTCCCTAATAAAAAAACATGATGATTTGTTTTATTATTTATTTTTTAATCAAAGACATTCAGGAATAAAAATATTAGCAGGGAGGTCCAATATCTTAAGCCAAACGAAATCAATAAGAGCTAGAGCAAGCCAAACAATAACACAAATTAGTCAGATACCGGTGAAATAAACAATAGCACGATTTAAAATTATGTACATAAGGGTCATTTAACAACAATATATCCAGTATTGTTAAATTACGGAATTACTAGGATCAGGGACCAGTTCGTAGGTAATGAGGATATTCTTAGCCAAGTTTTGTCTTTTCGGGTTTAATTATTTTTTTGAATACTGTTACAAAATTTAAAGTTAATATACTTGTTAACAATTTTAGTCAGTTACAAATGTTGAACTCCATTTCATCGCTTTAGGAGTTTATTTCTGCAAAAACCTGTAAAAAAAATGTAAATAGAACTGTCTAATATTTTTATCTATGCAAATTTTGTACCGTTATTTATTTATTTTTATAGTATTTTTACGAAGTTTCGAGTTAATAGCCTTATATTTCCATAAAGCTTTCACTACACCACTAGGTGTTGAATATGGAAAAAATCGCCTTCAGCTACCACTATTATTCTCCATACAAGCTTTAAACTACTACTTCACCACTAGGTGCTGAATTTTGAAAAAATCGCCTTCAGCCCTTCGTCACACAATGAATGTTCCTTCCAAGGTAATAAAACGATTCGACAAAATCACACTTGGTAACCACAGGCAAACAAAAATTAGCCTTCGTACTTTCTGTAAAATATGCTCCGTAAAGCGACTTTAAAACTTCTAGCTATTAAAGCTAAATCACATCTTGACCATATGTTTCGACTCTTCTGCTTGATTATGGAGTTGTGTGTCGTATGGATATATCTGAGATCGCTCAAGTAATTAAGAATGTCTTCAAAATTCATGCAACTGCCAAAAATGAACCATCTATCACATTTTAATTTGAAATAGAACTGCCATCCGCTTATGCTAAATATGAAAATGTTTAATAAAATTTGAAGTAGATCACAATTATACTGAAAAAGAATTCAAACGGAAAACGTATTAAGACATAAATAACTTTACCCTATGAATTTTGAATGCATAAATTCCACCAAAATATTAATGAGAATAATTGGGCCAAGACTTCCTTGAAATATTCAAAAAAGGAAAAGGAAACAGAATTATAAAACTATATCTAATAGATTTTCTGTGTAAAATGTCATAAAGATAAGGTAGAACATATTTTTAATTTTATGCTGACGTTTGAACGTGAGAAGTACTTTTTGGACATACGAGTATAATAATACTTATAAAAATCAATTTGCATCCAATTGAATACTTACTAGGTATAAAACTTGATAGAGAAAATCTATAGAAAACCTATTAGATATAGTTTTTGACTCTATCATTATATATATATATATATATATATATATATATATATATATACGAATGTATACGTATATATAAATCGACATATCAGCCAAAAATAACATCAGATTTCGATTTTTTGAAATGAGATTTTACGAAATTTGAGGTTATGATGACAAACGGGGTAATAGCAAAAGGATTTTCGTCCATATTACAACTAGAACCTTCGAGCTTAAGTTCCAATATTTAGTTTCATTGCGCGGTTTTACACAAACAGAGGTTTTGATAATGACCATGATAATAATAACCGGATCTTAACCACTATTAAGCTAGAAACTTCGCGTTTAAGTTAAATTTTTACTTTTATTTTACAGTGAAGTGAAGTGAATGAATGATCATTGGAGAATCAAAAAATGACCAGAATAATATCTAGACCTAAGCCGATATTACAGCCAGGAACTTTGAGTGTAAGCTCCAAAATTCAGTTTTGTTCGGGCTCAGTTTCATGACCTGGATAATAATACATAGATCTTATCCATTATTACATGTATAAACTGAGAGTTTGAGCTCAATTTTTCGTTTCTTATAGGTAGACCTTATACCCACAAATTCGAGGTTATGATGACAACTAGTGACTTTCACCATTATTATAACTAGAAGCTTTGAGTTGGAGCTGAAATAATCCGGTTTTAATTGTCAATTTTTACACCCACGTCTTCGAAAATCTTATTCTCACACCCGCGAATTCGAGGGTTTGATGATGATCAGGATAATATTATTAGATCGATTTCATCTAGAAATTTCAAGTTTGAGTTCAACTTTTGTGTTGCGAGTTTTAGTTCTAATATACCTCTAATCTTCATTAGATTGATCGTAATACCTCTTCGAGTTGTTTTTTTTTCCTTATTATAAGTCAAAGGATATAGTGACAAACGAGAGAATACTCAGTATTATTTTGTTTGCGCTGTTATCTTCATGTCTTTCAAAAATATTTTATTCGATATGTAGGAACAACCTTGTTAAAGTTTTGTTATAAGTATACAATTTATACATTTTTAACAATAACAACAATCAGAGCCGTTTTACTAACGTAATTGTAAATTACGTAATTGTAAATAAATAAAATAAATGAGTGAAACGAGTAAATAACATATACTTACCTCCTTACGGATAGTTTTTAAAATTGTTGACGTAATCATCGTTTTATTTAACAATTCCTTTGCGTAACGTGCTGTGGTACACTTCATATGATACCTATTGATGATTATGAAATGATAGTCCTGCACCTTTTCGAAACTGAATATTCTTTATGCGAGGCGGTAAACGTCCGGGCAGGCTTACCCTCAATATCTAACCGCGGTCGATCTCATATTTTTGTAGCATTTATATGTCTCTTACGTTTACAAGGGCGAAAACTTGAAAGAAACAATAAAATTATAACTTGACAATGAAGAGAAAAATATGAAAATAAATATTAGCAACAATGCAAGCAGATTAATTCAATTATGCACTAAGTAAAAGTAAAAAAAATTAACCTATTAAGTACTCTTATGAGGGTTCCGTACCCATTTCGGCACATCACAAAGATAAGAATATAATTCTTACATCTTGTCTTTGCCTGTCTGTTTATATATAAAAGATTCAACAATTAAGGGTAATAGGATATAAACCATTACATATTAATATTAGTTTTCACTAAATATAGTGTACGTTCGTAAAATATCATCATTACACAGACGTAAATAATAAGTTAATTGCTTATATCCCTTTAATTTATTAACTCCAGTTTCCAAATTTGCAGTATTTACGTAATGCCGCTATCGAGATTTTTCAAATTATTCACATGCAGAGTTAAATGTTACAGTACGTACTCTTTAAAATTTACTTACGGATATTCAAAGCTGGCGAACAAGATCCCATAAAAATGCATGGGATATTTTTGATTTTATTTGAAAAAAAAACTTTTTCTAAAGAGACAACAAGAAAAGAAACATTTTTCAACTGCATGTATAGAAATAAATAACCTCCTGTAAAATTCTATTACGATCGTATTTAAATTGAAAGATTTATGATGCTGGACATATGAAAGAACAGATCGGACAAGCAAACATAATGAAATTAGAAGATTTCCGTTTTTTTCATTTAGCTAAGGAACTTAAAAATATGAATATCGTTTGAATTTTACCATTACATTCAAAATGTTCCCACACCGTGATGATGTCTCATCGATATTGTAAAAGAAAGATGCAAAATATTTTGTCTGCGCTCACTGATATGATAGGGACTGATATAAACTCAAATACTTGTTTTTTAAGGTAAAAATATTTTAATTGTAGATTAACACGCGTAAGAGCAAAACACGTTAATTTTGTCTCAATTGAATATTCTCTAAGATACTCAGTTAATAATCATACTCAGCTATAATCAATATTAAATTATTAATGTTAACTTAAAAGAACCAACAAACGAAATAGTCCAGATAATCACAGTGGCCTAATTTAGGGTTCTAGTTAACATGCGACCTTAATTTTGCCTCGGTCGGCAGTACTTGCAAAATTCAAATATTTTTTTGTGTAATAACACGATCGTTTTAAGCAAAAAGCTACGCAGATAAATCTTGCTTGCAAAAGCTAGTTATTGAATCTTTTAATAATTGGTACAATTTTATGAAATATTATTTTAAAATTTCAAACATCAGTTAAAATATTTAAAAAATTTTAAAAATATTGCGTTTCCTTAATTTTGACACCATGCACATGAAGTTTGGAACCTTACCGTATAGTTTTAAATCCACACGCGAATCAATGTAAAAAAAAAAAAATTTTATAATAATATTTATGGTTTTTATTCAACTACTCTTAACACTGCAGTGATTATACGTACACACACACACACGCATACACACACACACACACACACACACACATATTTTTTTTCTTTCTTTCTTTTTTTTTTTTTTTCTCTTCCATATTGGTTTCAGTATCGCCACTTTGAGAACTGTCCTGAAAGTTTTGGTAGGTATGAAAACTATGTCTTTAGGATTCCATAAAACAGAGAAGTATTTTTAAAACATAACTTTATCGATTTTAAAATGGAAAAGTTCATACTAATGAAAATTCAACTTTAATATAGGAAAGTGAAAATGTTAACAGCTTCACCGAAATATGCACTCGGGTGAGACGTCAAACTTTGGACATTATTCAACTTCAGCACAATATGTTGTTAAACGCCTCCTTGTCAAAAACCTTTAAAAAATAATCAAAGGAAAATATAAAATTCTCTCCATTGAACTTTCTTCTGTATTTTACAATGAGCCCTATTATATTGTTTGCAACTATAATTTATTTTGTTGTATGTAAAATCACGTTTAAATTGGTACATAAAAAAATAAACCATCTAAGTAATAAAAAGTTAAATAGGGTACGACTACGTATAGAGACGTGCTTTTTTATTTTATATAGTAAAATATATAGGACCTACATTTGACCTTACGAAAGTGTTTGAACGTCATTCTATTCTAATGTGTAGATTCATTACGGTAACTCATTCGCGATTTAAGAGAAATGTTCATCCAAGAAAACTTTAACTGTCCATTTCAATATGAGATTGTAGTGCAATAGCCCACAGACTATTTGTGTGTGTATATATATATATATATATATATATATATATATATATATATACATATATATACATATATATATATATATATATATATACATATATATACATATATATATATATATAAATACATATATATTCATATATATATATATATATATATATACATATATATATATATATCTCACGATGTCATGCGATGGGCGAGTCCACGATGTCTCATGGGACGGCAAAAATTTGGTTCGGAAAATTCAAGAATGAGGACTACCATCTTGAGAACAAACCCCGTATCGGATGTTCTGTTGGATCGGACGTTCAACAATGAAAAATTATGACGCGTAATTAGGGAGGATTCTCGACGGATGACTCGTCAATTGGCAGATGAGCTACACTGCAGTCATGGCACCTTAGAAATATATTTGCACGAATTGAGAAAAGTTTCAAAATACAGTGTGTGGATACCTCAAAAGTTGTCATAATATCACCTTGAGTGCAAAGTTGATACTTGTCAACCGTTAAGAAACATAATTACGACTAGTTGAATCAGTTAGTAACTGGCGATGAGAAGTGGCTTACATACTTTAACCATACACCCAAATGACAATGACTGGGTATCGACGAAACAGGAGTTTCAGTATTGAAACCTTAAATGGGAAATGGAAATGTGAAGGTAGTAAAAAACAGGATCCAAACTCATTAGATATATATATATATATATATATATATATATATATATATATATATATATATATATATATATATATATATATATATATTGTTGGAATATTTTACGATGTAATCAATTTTACAAGTCGCACTTTGACCGATTTTACACAATTTTAGTGTCGTTTTAGAAAATATCGTCTTTCTTAATGGCTAAAACTTTACACTTTTCCCACACCACAAAATTAATTTTTTACTTTTTTCACTTCCTTTAGATTTGTCTTCATTTTTTGTTTTCTGTACGTTATACCATTTTTATGGATTGTCCCTATAAGTAATATTTTTCTATAACTTCCTAATAATAATCTTATTTTAATAAAAGTAAAATATGATACTTAAAAATATTTCGAAGTTTATTTTTATAATTCTCATTGAGTAAATTGCAGCTTTTTTCAAGCTGAAAATAATTCTTCTATAAAGAACATTTCATTCACCAGACAATATATTGAATTTCACTAACTCTTAAATTATTTTATAGGTGCCATGTGTAAGCAAAAATGTTGAGCGGAGAATAAGAATAAGTATAAGCTGGACTATAAAGTGAGACAAAAATAAATATTGGAAAGTTGAGAACAACAAAACATACTTTGTCTCCATCTCTCCGCAATTATAATATTTAAACTTTAAATTTTACGGAGTCTAACCAATATAATTAAACGCATAAAAATATAAATAACAATGTTCATCTATTTCTTAATGTAATTTAAAATATAATTATGATATGGAAACACGCTGTGCTACCTGAAGCAATATTTACGGTTTACGGTTTTTATTTATTTTTTTATTTTGGTGCATGCACAATTTTTAATATAAAATCAAAATTGATCACTTTCCTCTTTTACTAAAATGTTTTCATTACATATTCATTACTAAATTGTTTCACCATGTAATCTGATACTGTAATTAAACATCAAAAATGATAAATATCGAGTTTATTTACAGTTTCTGCAACAGGGATTATTTTATAATTCCTTACCGTCGATTACAGCCATATTTCTCAAAAGACATTTAATGTAGGCACTTGAAATTTGATATATTGACTAAGCATATTAAAGTGGTTACAATTCCAAAATATACTATAATATCCGTTTACATTGAAGATATTCGTAAACAAATTTTAGAGATAGCGAAAAAAGCGATTATATATGTGTTGAGTAAAAATAACGATTCCAAATTTTTGTTCTGAATTTAAATATTAGTTATAGACATTGTTAAAATATGTTCGTCCAATATGCAAAATTGCTATAGACTATAAAAAAAACCGTGGTACTGGTAGTTTACCATAATTTTTGGAAAATAACTTTACATGTTTATGTGAGTTCTACTCATACCCAAAAAGTTTTATTACATCTAACAATGACATACAGTTGAGTAAAAATAACACATGCTTATTTATATTAAGTGAAGTGGAATAGTTCCCATATTTGAAAGGAATTCTTCTAAGATTCCAAAATTTTCATTTAAAATATTTCATTTAATTTTATACTTAATACACATTAAATTTCGTATAAAAATATTACCTCTCACTTCCTCCTATACAACTGTTACTGAAATAGAAAATTCAATATTTCCACCAAATTTCAGTATTTAGTGACGTTTGGAGGAAATGTTTAAGATGCCTTAGTGTACGAGTATAATGCATATATAATATATTTCACTTAAGGACTGGTTTGAAACTAATGTATTTCTACTAATTACAAAAACATAAATTTTGAATATTTTTTACTTCCTCACCCAGGTTTAAATTAACTTTATCAAATAATGCAACTAATATAGTTTGTAAATTTAAAATAAAATTACATATAAAAAGACCAACAAATTTGAAACGAAATATTAAAACTGTAAATTGGCGTTGCTTAAATACAGATTATATAATGAACATGGTCAGATATAACTCCCTCCAACCGCGTCTTAAATGGCTTTTGATCATGTATATTTCAAAATTATTTAATTATTATGTTGATAACCCTCGGTCTTCTGCTTGATGATGCTCTAAACTCCTGAATGTTACATGAAAAGACGGAGTCTCAGTTTATATCATCATATATACATTCTATGGGATTCACTTGTTTTTCAAGCACTTACATAAACACGGTATTATGAGAGTCGTCTAATCTTTATATTTACTCCGTTCCATTGACCACAAGGATGCGGTTCTGGAGTTGTCTGATAAATTATTATTGATAATTAGTTTTCAATGGAATTTTTGTATGGTTTTCCTGTTTTATTAATTATTGTTAATATTTTTCGGCACAAAATGTTTGTAGATATAGTTTTTCAATAAATAAATAAGAATAAAAAGTGGTAATACCAATAAAAGTCATTGTATTCGAAATTAAATTATTGTATTCGAGTAATTAATTGTATTCGAGTATAAAATATGCGTGTTTCGATTTACTGTTTAAGAAATAACATTTTGTGCTTAGCCTGTCGTCATCTTTCATCAGTTTTACTTAGCAATAAAAATTTATATATTTATAATGAGAATTATTCTACTTTTTTAAATTTGATTTATTTTTAAATAATTTTGTCGGGGTGTCAATGCTCGCAATGTCTTAATTGAAATTAAAAAAAGACGGAAAATGAAACAAAGGCTATATATATATATATATAATACCGAAAATTTCAAATCAGAATATTATACCGAAAATTCCAAGTGTTTCCCATTTGCTGTGGGATTAAACACTTCTAACTTTTTCTAATTTGATACTATTTGAAAAAAGAAATAATGCAAAGAACGAAAACTTAAACATGTCTTTTTCTTTATTCCCTCACCTGAATTCTTTAAAGATATACATAGTTCATGAATAATAGTTTCATATATATTGTTGAATATAAATCCTCTTCACTGGGGTAATATGTGTTAAGGATCCTCTTTAACGGAGTTATTATCGCATTGTGGAAATAATTACATAGTTTAAACAGAAGATATATTTTATTTAAAACTTTAATTATGCAAGCAAAAATTCTTAAAAATATTAATTTCAATAATTTTTTTAGTGGACTCTCAAAGTAAATTGCTTTGTAAATTATTTTGGAGCTTTTGTGATATAGTTAATTGAAATATTATTAACACAGGTTATTGTAATTGCGAGAGATTCTTCTAATTAATTGGTATCAATTATACTTCCATTAAAACTACGAATATAACAAAGTGGACTACAAAAAGTAATATTTTTTCGTAATTCTTTTTTCCGATTTAAATTACTTCAACATCGCGTTAAATCAAAATATTTTAAAGACAGTTAAATGCTGGTCGCTTGTTGGTCTTAATATATTGATTTATATATTTTAATACATACAATTTATACATATGTCTGTGTAACTATTTAAACGTTTTAGACAGGGATAGGTCGCTTTTGTAATTGAAAATATCGATAGAAATATGCGACCAACAAATGTAGCCTGAATTCCTCTCCGCTTCTTATTAGCTGATGAAGGTAAGAAATAAGTGTTAAAGTCTACCTCCTCTCCTTAATTATTCAATTTATTGGTTGCAGAATAGCTAGGAACTTCATTTAAAACAACTTAATTTATCAAGTAGGTTTCTCGTCATGTTTAAGTTGTGTGAAGAGAAATATCCTATTAAATAGGAGTAGTACTCGCATTGCCGGATATGGAAAGAATAATGAGTTATAACACAATGCATTTAACAATAAAAAAATTAATATTTAGTTTGAGCTCAACCATATTTCTATATAAATATTTCTTTGAATGTAACTTTTAATGTATCGTTATAAAGAATATTATGTGAAACGGTTAAAAGGAACGGAGAAAAGTTATTATGATGGACAAACGGACTTTTTTTTTCATTTCTTATTAGATATTATGACCTCGGGTGTAAATAACGTTGGTTTAAAACTGGTAACTTATATACCCGCCATTTCTGGTAACTTGTAAACTCGACATCAATGTACACAAACTTTTTATATGTAGTCAATAAAATCAGTCATTAATTACTCAACGTCGAATTCACACTAGACGAGCCAAGGGTATATCAAAATGATTAAGAATTTTTTTGTACCGCAGCTATAGGAGGAGATATAATATGCCGCCCCAGATCGCCAGACTTAACCGCATCTAACTGTTTTATATGGTGTTATCTCAAAGCAAGGTTTTTTGATATTCTTCTTATGAATTTGTAGCAACTGAAGACTAAAATAACGAAAGAAGTGAGAGACATCTTAGTCGACGTTCGTGAAGTTTGAGGAGTGCGTTCGCCGTGATGAGAGGAATCTTGATGATGAAATATTTTGTGTATAAAATCCGCACAAATTGACCTTATTGTGCTGTAATTAAAATAACATAAATACAATAATTGTTTTTTTGATTAATATTATTTAAAGTTTGAATTCCGCGCTGCGATACTTCTTCTAAGCACCCTCGGTATCTAACACTTAACGCCGAGCCAGAGACACCCGAGACAGAGCTAAAGTTCTCTCCTTGTAGAAATGTTTGGGCCTTTGACTGAAAAACCGTTGAAGTTCGATTTTGATATGACCTTAGTCTTTAAATTTTCTATCACCTAAATTATTATATAGAGAACAAAACAGAAAGCAAAAGAGAGAGACGGTGACGGGACTAGAAACGGTGCGTGAACTACTCCATCCAATTGAAAGTAATTTTTCACGCGTTACTTTTACTAGGTGGGGTCGAGCATTGTTATGTAAAAATAAACTTTTCTTTGATTTAAAGAAAGTTTAGCGATGACTTTGCTCAATTGATCACAATAAATCTTAGTTGTTACTGTACTGTTAGCTTGAAAGACATCCTAAAGAATAATTCAATGAATAACTCCATTTATACCCCACCGTGCCGGGAAATAATAAAAGAATGTAACTTGTGATACATTCTTTTATTATTTCCCGGCTCCGTGAATCCTAGCTTGATGATACATATTCTATAAACTTTTTCAACGTATTGGCTTCCGAATATTAAAATAATTTTTGAAATTCGGCGTGTGGTTTTCCAAGGTTACCCGGAGCAAACTAAAAAACAAACAATTTTCGCCTCATACGCACAATATTACTGTGCCTCAACTATCTTTATGTAGTGGAAAAAATTATATGTTAACTTATTTGTCCAATTAATTGTAAATAAACAAATATAAAGAGCAAAAATAATAAAATTAAGGAAAATAAACTCTATCCAAATGCGTACTAAAATTGAATATTTATTTCTGTTCATCAAATTATACAATAACATATCACTTCTACAGTGTATGGTCTCATGTTCACCGTCTGTTGATGAAAAACTCACTGTTTTCAATAGTTGTATCACTAAACTGCTCGATAAACATGCTACCCTAAAACTCGTCAAAATTAAACGGAGAGCTGCACCTTGGCTAAACGATTCTATTAGAAAAATGATGGCCAAACGTGATCACGTTAAAACTAAGTATAAGACTAATCCCAGTCCAAATCACTGGGAGAATTTTAGAGTGCTTAGAAAAAATTCCAAAAAAAACTATATTTCTGCATCATTACGTGATTCTACTCCTAATAATATTTGGAAGTTTTTGGGTACTCTAGGCATTGGAAAATCTTCTACCACTTCGGAGAGCTGGCGATTGGATATCGACCAATTAAATTCACATTTGTCTACGCCGCCCACGGTATTTGAACCAGCTGTTAAGTCTGAAACTATGAACGGTATCTCATCTTCATCCGTATCTAATGAACATCAATTTACGCTAAGGGATACCTGTGAGTCCGAAGTTAAAGCTAATCTTCTTGCAATAAAATCGAAATCCATGGGATTTGATGGCTTAAATATTAGTGCTCTTAAACCAATAATAGATATCGTGGCTCCGGTCATCGCTGATATTTATAATACCTCTTTGAAAACTGCTGTCTTCCCTTTGGAATGGAAAAAGCCTATATTGTGCCCGTACCTAAAATTTTATTACCTACGCAACCCAAGGATTTTCGGCCCATATCTATCCTACCGCTTCTATCTAAAGTCTTTGGACGTATTGTTTATGGTCAATTTGTTACTTTCTTCAATACCCATAAGTCTCTAATTCCACTTCAATCTGGCTTTAAAGGTGGCCACAGTACCTCAACTGCCCTTGTTAAGGTTACTGATGCTTGGCTATGGATAATAATGTCCTTGTGTTTCTTGATTTCAGCAGTGCGTTCAACTCTGTTGATTTCGATATTCTTCTTGCCCGCTTGAAATATCTTAATATATCCCAACATTCAATTGAGTGCTTTAGTTCATATCTTCATGGACGCAGGCAATGTGTTAAGTTGTCAGATACGTATTCTGAGTGGACTGATCTTGCAGCTGGCGTACCTCAAGGTGGAGTTCTATCTCTTCTCCTCTTCTCAGTATTTTTTGTTGATGTTGTTAAAAACATTTCTGACATTTATCACCTCTATGCTGATGACCTACAAATCTATGCGCACTCCAACCTCCATCCCTTATTTAAAACCATCGACATCCTTAATCGAGATCTCGCTTCAATTGGTCATTGAGCTCATGAAATGGGTCTTTTGGTTAACCCAAGTAAGTCACAAGCTATCATCATCGATAGTCAAAGACTGACTTCTAAAGTAAACCTACCTAGTTTACCGAAATTAATGCTAAATAGTACAATAATATCATACACGGCAATTGTTAAAAACCTGGGCCTACTGATCGATCAAAATCTTAATTGGCGGCCTCAAGTAAATGATGTTAGTCGTCGTGTTTTCAACAGGATACACTCTTTGAAACGTCTTCAAAATTTTCTACCTACTAAAACGAAAATTTTTTCAAACACTTTTATTACCATTAATCGATTATGGAGACGTGTTCTATCCTGATCTTAATGAAGAATATTTGTGCAAGTTGGAACGTCTTCAAAATTTATGCATTTGGTATATCTTCGGCCTCAGAAAATATGATCACATTTCTGAATACAGGTCACTTCTCAAATGGCTGAAGATCCGTAATGGACGCCAACTTCACATACTTACACTTCTTTTTAACATATTAAAAAATCCTCATAGCCCAAATTATCTTAGTGGCGAATTTAAAGATTTGTCTGCTCACGGCCTTGGACTGCGATCTGAAAGTTCACACACCCTACTTATTCCTAAACATACCTCTACCACTTACGAAAAATCCTTCACTGCCCAAGCAGCAAACATTTGGAATCACCTGGATCCTGACATCAGGAAAATCTTGTCTCTAAATACTTTCAAAGATCGAGTAAAAAAGTCCTACTTCTCCTGAAACCTTTTCCTTTGTGTCCTTGCCCTTTCCTGTCTTTTCCATCATGTCAATATTTTATTTTCTTTTTTAATTTACTTTTGTATTCTTTTTGTCTAATGTGCTATGAAGAATTTTCATTATAAAATCTCTTACAGTCTACCAACTAAATTTCAATACAAATTGTTATGGTTGACTGGAAGAGATTGCTCATGTAGCAATAAGTCCGCCATATGTACTGTACATAAAAGTTAATAATAATTATTATTATTATTTGTTTTCCAGTCCGTGAAATATCTTATCCAGTGCCATTACATAACCTATTCTACACATGCCGTCTCAGTTCTCCATCATTCTCGCACACCCATCGTCTTGAAGCCATCAATAATGCCATCCAGCCATTGTGCTCTCGATCCCGAGGCAGAAGGAAACCACTCCTTCAGTCTCCAATCTGGTCCCGCTTGATTAGCCAACTGCTCTTTCTTTCGATATTTCAAATATTTCAAAGCTATTAGAAGGTAAAGAACACATTTCGACAGTACTGGGATTTAAATAATTTAGTATGTAATATTTTTAATTGCATTTAAAATATTCTCTACCGATTAACTTTTCTTGATAACATACTACTAATGCAACTTTAAAGATGCTTTACACACAGCCTTGGTATATTTCACTTATAATGCATTATCGATACTAATACTAATGCACTTTTGTCTAGACCAAGCGACGAAGATGTCCAAATTTAAGAGTAAATGTGCATATACACATAACGTAAAGAATATTGTTAATGTTCTGAAAACCACATGTCTTATTTGAATGAGAATGGAACTTGGCATAAAAGAATCGTGCATTAAAATCTAAATCAATTATTTAGATGGCCTAATAATTTGCTTAAAATTTATCGTAAAGTTAGAAAATTCAAATGATACATTGTTAAAACGAACTTTTAAAATACTACAATTTTGTCAAAACAATTTAAAAAAACTCTATTTCGACTTATCTGCCAGTAGAAAACTTACAGTATCTCCTTACAACGTCATTTAATTTTGATAAATATTTATTTAAGCAGTTGTACATTTATTCCCATATTTTAGTGCAACGATAAGTCAAAATCTCGCAAATATATTAATTCATAATAATTTTTCGACTATGGTATTCATAAGTACGACATTTTAGATGAAAGACGTCACGGTGTACAAAATCATTCTTTACCAAATATCTACGAGAATATGGGACATAGGTAAATCTATAAAGAAATTAAATAAAAATTTTATTAAGAAATTAATAACATTTATATTATAAGTCAGTTAGATGGAACTGTAATGATTTTTTATTTTTACATATTTTTCGAATCAAAAGGACAATTCAAGTGGACTTTAAGACACCTTATTGTTAAATGCGATATATTTGCCCTCCCGACTATTTCCCATTATTATTTTTTCCTTACTAATATAAAGAGTCCAGATAATTAATAACACTAAGAAATTCAGCTTTCTAACAGTCCTTGCAATCAACTTTACTAAATCAGCCTTAGGTTTTTACACTGCACATCTAACATCTAACTATTTTTTAACTAATAGCGCCAAGCTATCTTTCTCTCTCCCCCTCAAACTCTCTGTTATAAAATCAGTATTAATGAAATTAAGATTTTCAGTATAAAAAAATAAGGGAAGGTAAATGCTCTGTTCATGTGAACAGTAAAAAAAACGAAAGGCTACTACGAAATAGATGATTTAAAAAGTACTTCGTGAAGACAAAATAAGAACCATAAAAATAGAATTTTCTCTTAATTATGTCAATAAATAAATCGCAAGTTGAAGCCAAACTGATTTTGTCCTGAAACGTATATAAATTCTAAAAAAATAATTCTCTTTGTTTGCTTAACTTTACTTAGCAAACATTTTTTGCGTGTCTGTATTATATTTACTCGCATTAGGATACACAGAACACTAGAAAGTAAATATACGCTTTTTTAGGAAGTAATTTTTCTTCACTATTTGTGAAAAGTTCTTTTGTGTATTTTCTTCTACGTAAGTAGTAAATGTCCTTTTCTCTTATACTTTTTCCCATCTTATTGACTTTCTGTATAGCAACATACATTTCTTTAATAATTTTCTTCTTAGTTTCTTTTTATTATCTCTAAAGTTCAAAATCTATTAGGTAATTAATTTGGATGGATGGTGGATTAATTTACGAGGCCCTTTTGATTAAAGATTGAAGGTGACACTTTTGATTAAAATATTACTTTATTACACATTTCGATAAGTTTTGAAATAAGGATTTGATTAATCGAGATATAAGCAATTGACAAATTCCATCTACCGTTTATAGAAATAAAAATTAACAAAAACTTCAATATATATTTCCCCATAGTTACGAATGAAGAATTATAATTCCATCATTCTCAATTAAATACTCAAATCGTTAAAACTAGTTTTAGAATTAACAAGTTTACTCGTATTCATAATAAATAATTTTTACGCACTATTAAAAAAATGGCATGCAAGCGAAAATTCTTAACTATGCATAATTCACAACACATTATACAGTTTTCAAGATTGCTAGAAAAAAAAATAATTTTTATCAAAATTAATGTAAGCTTTTTAAAATTTGATAAATGCAGATATTGTTTGCGTAATATTTTTTAGCCACAGTTTCTTTAATGTTGCAATATCCACTTTATTTTAAGCTGTTAACATTAAAGCAGGATTGAGCTTTTTTTCAAGTATCTTTTACTCATAAGCAGCATTTGCAGAAAACATTATTATTATGTGAATTATTTTTAAGACTTTAAGAGCATTAAACAATCGTTTAGTGCTCTTATAATTGTAATTAAGTCTAATATAATACAACTTAAGGACACTATTGCTTAGTTTAATAATTCAAGAGTATTAAAACATTTAGCCCAACCGCTTAAAACGCTTTATTAGGAAAACATTTTAAAATGAGTTAAATAATATATTGTAAATTGCCTTTACGACTGAAAGTTCCGGAACAACTATTTTTGCAGTTTTGTGGTCTATTTTAGTACAAAGGTTGGTACTTTCACTATCGAGGTACCCTCCAATTTATTAACTGTTCAAATAGAGTAAGATTTTCATGTTCATCACTCTCTTTATTTCACCTAAGAAATAATCTATGTATACGCTAAGTTGCGTCTATCGACATCTCAAGCTCGTTAAAACTTATTAAAGAAACTATTTAGGTCGTTACTTATATATGTCTTATTAAGATCATCCACTTTTTCTTTCTGAAATACAAATATGTTGTTTTCAAAATGTAAGGTAACCAACAAAGGTAGACAACGTCAATTATTGCCTCTCTTTTCCATCGGAAGGTAAAATGGAGTAAATTATCACACAAACAAATTACAAAAATCACTTCCTATAACTTAGTTATTTTGATTATTATATTAGAGTAAATACAAAACGAATGCGGATTGCATTTATTTTTACTGGCTTTACATCTTATCAACTTATCTTACGCAAGTCATAAGGTAACAAAATAACTTGAGATAAAGTTAATAAAAGCGATCACAATTTCACAGCATAAAGTATACTTAATTGCTCGTGACCTACTTTAATTATTTGCTCGTAACCTCATTTTTAATTGCTCGTAAACTACTTCGAAACTTTTCATCTATTCTAATTTTTACATTAAACAATATATATTCTTAATATATATAACCTGAGTTTCTCCATTACCGTCTTTCAATAACACTTGAATTTAATTTTTAATGAAACAAATAACAAAAATTAAATACGGATATTGCAATCACTACTCGATTACCGAGCAATTATACAATTAATTCCTTTTAAAACTCACAGACTGTAAATGCTTAAACAATATTATTGAAAACCATGATACGACTTTAATAGTTTTAATCACATTGTTTTTAACACCCGGACAAACTAACGTAAATGAAATGGCTTCATTGAAGACGTGAGTCAACTACAACATTATCAATAAAAGTTTTCAATCATACTGTGTCAGATATATTTGACTATGGTTTTTATTTATTATGTTTTTAATATCGGACATAAAGATACCATTATTATAATAAAATACTGAGGAAAAAAATCTAATGTATAAAAAATGGACACAGTTTGCAGTACATATTGTAACAAAAATATTGATGATATTTGACGAATAATTTACGCGGAATGTATAATTTCCATTCTACATACTATACAATGCAGTTAAATTTTTTTTAAGGTCGAAATAAACTAAAAAATATGCTTCCTTAAATTAAAAAGCATTATATTTTTGAAATCTTCCTAAGCTCGAACGTACAATTGGAAATGTGAGTCGGATAGTCGATTGGTTTATCATTAGTTAATACTGTTACCGGAATTTATGTACCCCTGTGTAATAATCTATTCGAATAGATTACGGGCTAGTCAGTAAGTATCAATGCTGGTTAAAATTGGCATAAGGTTGATGAATATAAATATTTGAATTACAAATTTTCAACTCATTCAAAACATCAAATGGTTAAAGTTCTATTCTTTTTCCGCAGTAATTTAATTCGAATAAATTGGAAATTTACGAAATTAATTCTTAAGACCCATCACTAGATGGGTGCGTACAAATTCAGAGCCCCATTAAATTTCAACTCAGATTGACGAAGCGTGGTGAAATGTCTATTCAATAATATTGAAAATAAAATGTTCCCATGTATTTTCCTTGACTTCGTTTTTTCCTGATGGACTTGAATACATTTGCACGCAAGAAGTAAAAAACTTCATTTTGTAACCAAGAACGTGATTTGTTTGCTAAAGTATAATATTTCTTGTGTCTGTCTGAGCCTTTCTGTAAAATTATGTAACAAAAATTAAATAACTAACTTGTATAGACAATGAATGGAGACGTTGGCAAGTGTAGGTGCAACTCCATTAAGGCTTGAGACGAACATTTAATCTAAGCCATATAATCTAGATCTCTTTCGATTGTTATGACGACTGCAAGTCATTTCAACTATTACTATGTTTATCTTATTAATGCTTGGTAGGAAAACACTAAACAAACTGAGTACTACCCTTTGTTCTGTTCATATTTTAAATAGTACGTTATAGCCGATACTCCCAAATAATGTAACAACCTCTTCCCGTAAATCCTTCTGTTGTGATGTTTTTTGTCAACTCTTTGCACATGTATATATTAATTTTATTATAACCGTATTTAATAAAATGTTCTTTTTCTTTTACTAAATACGGCTATAATTTTTTCTTTCTTTCGAACCTGTGCCTGACAACATAAAACTAAGATTGTTAGGTGAGACTTCGCTGCCTACTATCTGGGCTTCCCGACTTTATAATTTTTCAAAGAGTCAACGTTTAAACTTTATATTTGAACGTAAAGTGTCATTTTATTACAAACATAAAAATTATATAAAGACTCAAATTCAAAAATACATGAAAAGCCGTAACCCAACTTTGACCCGAAGCTGAGGAGAAGTTATTAATTTTTCCTGATCGTATTTATCAAAAACCTTTATTCATATCATCCATTTGATAAAATTTACATCCCTCAGCTCCGTTGGCTGTATTTTGAATAATTTTTAAATGATAAATCAGGAAAATGAATTAAAACAAAATTCTCTGTTAATATAACCCTATAAATACAGTAAGTGTGCCAATAAATATAACATATCCCTATAAACATAACTAGTAACATCAATTCCTGAGAACTTTTTTTTCGACAATATAGGTTAAAATTAATTCCTCTTATAGAGACTAATTTGTATTGATAAAATGGAACCCAATATTATTTCATATAAACAAGACGAACATTGTGCTGAAAACGAGATAGAAAGGAAGCCCTTATTTAAGGAAAAATGTCATGCCCTCGTGT
Organism: Druceiella hillmani; assembly: GCA_039881145.1. Lineage (NCBI taxonomy): Eukaryota > Metazoa > Arthropoda > Insecta > Lepidoptera > Hepialidae > Druceiella > Druceiella hillmani. The sequence continues at coordinate 40,054,351 of JAYKKI010000015.1, forward strand.
CCGCTACAGATACGCACATAATAATGGTTCCGCCTACCTCGTATGTCATATACATTTGTCAGTTGTCATAAAACTATTAGATGTTCGTAGATATAAAGCTTTTTTTTTAATCTAGTTTACATAAGGGAAAGCTTCGCATAAGCTAGAGTCATGTATACGAATTATGTCGAGAGGAAAATTGTTTCAGTTCACCTAATGTACACGGATCCTCTGTTACGCCTGTTATTTGATATTATGTGTTAAATTATAATAAATTTGTGGATGCCCTTTGGATGATCATTGATAGATTTTATGGTGAATATCCTGGATAATAGCCACTGTAAATCTAGACGTCATCGAGCAGAAAAATAAGTATAATGACTAAGTCACGGTTTTTACACATTCTTTCAAAAATAATGAGGATCGCATAGAAAGGGGTGATATTACCATATGCCTACACAAATTTCAATATTTGAATACTCCTGCCTAACAAGAATCTTTCTGAATGGTATAGGTTCTTCATGTACAAAGGCAGCAGTACAGAATCTTGAACAGAGGATTACTATACAATTATACATGCTCATGTATATGAAAAGGAACACGGTTGACAATTAAAATACTACAAAAGTAAAACATTATCAGCCCAGTATTCACAGATCGTGAAATTAGCGGTTAATAATACAACAGAAAATTTAAACCTTGATATTAAACATTTGTTAAGATATGGAGTTTGAACAGTATTAATTACATCTAAATAGTTATTAAGACAGTCTGTTAGGTAACATAAGATTATAAAGTTAACAGTTACAAATATTAACGATTAACTAATAAAAATTAATTATAGATTTGAGGTAAACTAATTACGCATTTAGTGCAGCTTATTTTCGGTTACAGTATAAAGTTATGGAGTTGTATTAGACTCTGACATTCCACTTTTTACTTTCATGAATTTAAATTTAGTTTCCGGGCAAGACTTCTGTTTGTAAAATTAGCGCACGGATTGTAAATATATATTTTATGTAAAAAATATTTTCATGAAATTTCTCTTTTACAAACTTGACTTAATATCCATTATTTAAATCGTTTATGAAATTCACTGTTTTCAATTAAATCGTTTATGAAAGTATTTAAATCGTTTGTGACATTCACTGTTTTCAATTAAAAAAGGCCACACTTTGTTGACATTGGCTGAATGAGGTAACGACGGCATGATTCTTAAGGAATTTTGCGTTTAGTATCAATTCCAGTTGCATAATAGATGTCACTATAGCCGTAAATCTCTCACAAACCTGACTTGCAAAGAATGTAATGTCAGGTCTACTCACGATTACTGCAACAGCCACAACTCTCACAACAATGTGCCGCTTACGTTGAATTCACTCATAGTTGTTCAATACATTTGGTCTGGCGAATAAAAATATAACTGCCAAATTTATCCATTCACACCTAATGGGTTTCGCATTCCTAGGTCTTTTTACTCATGTTCATGCCTTATTAATATGATGAGGTCCTATTATCTTTTAATTGACATTTTCCTCTATTTGGAGTCAACTGACTTTAAAGCTTCTTGGTAGTTCAAGTTATGATCAGATAAATCGTCGTTGCAGCATAAGTAATTAATTCTTCTGTTTTTTAGAGCGCGTCCGTTTATTTCTTGGTCCATTATATTTGAAGGTATCTTTCAGATTATATTCACAGTCTACGGTAACCTGTGGTCTCCGACGTATTACAGGAGTTCTCAAAAGTATGACGCGTAGAAGACTCACACTTGGACTCTGCCAGGCTTACCAGGACATAATTTCATTTTACGGTGATCTTTGGAAAAACTGCATCTCTAATTTTTGTTAACCTTCTTAAATTAGATTTATGAACTCGCACACTTCAATTTTGTTTTCACGATTTTCTATGAAAGTTGTTTTTCTCGCTCTAGAATCCTCCCAACCAGAAACATTCAGATGACTAGTATCTGTTTTTTTTTCTCTTGCCGTACTTCTTCTGGAGTTTTGTATTCCTACATCCCTTTGGAGTTCAGTTGATTAGACAATCAGCTGTTTTATTGCTTCTGCCCAATATTGTTTTGATCATTCGGGTCGAGTGGCAAGTACTTTGCTTTTTCGACTACTATTTTATTCCTGCTTTTTATGACTCCAATCTCTTTGAGCGTGTATTCTCTCCAATTTGTTTTGGTATAATTATTTGGTGTTCGTAACCGGTACTTGTTAGGAACTTAGCAAGATTTTTGTCATTATATCCAAGTTGATTATTAGGGTGGAGACGTTTGATATTAGAGTTTAATTGATTTTATACTTAATTCCTAAACTCCTTACATTTTCCTATTTTTCCATATTTTTTTCTGATTGTTTGCATGAAAAATAGATGAAATACATGTCAATAAATATTTTAAAAAATTCACTTCATTTACAGATGTGATTTTCATTAGGCCTCAACCATCTGAGGGCACTAGTTCAAGCACTTTCGTCGTTCAAGAATCAAGTATTCGAGAAAGAGTAAAATATTTGAGAGACAACCGTATTAGCCCACATAGATTCAACATAGATTCAAGACATATTGTATATATTAACCTGCAAATTATTTCACACCATTGGTATTTTTCGTTATTTTTTTCTAAATCATGGAAGTATAGATGATCTTGTTGTTGATGCCACAAGAAAATATCCATTTCATGAACGTTGGATATATATTCATAATTGTTGTATCTATTTAGCCGATACATTTTGTAAATTACACCTATATTAGCTACAATTTCTCTCATTCTATTTGTTATTAAACAAACTCTAATATTAAATTTCATTTTGTCTCCATTTTTTTTAAATTTCACTAACTGACAGTTGACTTGCTGCAACTTCTGGTATGTGCAGTATATTTCTAGCCAAAATTTTATCACATTGACGTTTAGTGTTGTTGACGGTGAGTCTCACTTGAACAGAACCTTTTAGTTAAAAAGGGTTGTAATTTCCTATCTTGATTGTATAGGTAGGAAACGTAACCTTGCTGTCGAGATATGGTGGCTATTCTTTGCTTCATATGAACTCCATCTGTCAAGTTTCATTCTTATTTTTTGAGACTGTAAAAGCGGCAAGATAGTTAAAAATTTCTTAATTGATCGAGTCTTTACCCTAGTTTCATTGTGATCTGCTCTCCAATTATTATAAAGGACACAACTAAATCCTCTCTGAGAATTATTTTAAATATCATTTTTCCTTGAAATATTGAATGATTATGAAAAATTTTCTATCCGTGTTCGTTTGCTTGTTCTGACGCATGCAAAATCTTTACCTGAACCTTAATAACGGAGTTTTCAATCGGTGTTAAGGCCAAAGTAAAGTTGGTTTCTATGAGTTAGATAGACCGAAGAGAATCATTGTTCAAAGTCAATCATCATCCACTCTTAATCCAATGTTTCAGAGCATATGCCATGTGGTCATTATTCTGTATGTATAATATGTGCTTCTATGTTTTGACATTCGACAAAAGTTATCAAATAAACTCGGCGTGTCAGCCTTGGGTTGAAAGCAGGTGCTAGGTTTTTTCACATTTCCCTTGGTTTGAGTTTTTTTTACATGTCTGTAATTTATGTGGTCTATTAGTAACATTATTCCTAATCTGACCTATAAATTTTATTTTAATCTACAGCACTGGCCCTCATAATACCATTCCAAAATTCCTCATGTTGAATATAAATTTTGAGGGTAAATTTCGACGTGGAATAATTTTCACCGTCGGTTAGCCTATCATTCAACATCAAAAAATTATTCGAAATCATCTTAATTCATTGTTTTAATCCTTCATAGATAATGGTAGTTTGATAAGTAAACATTGTAGGCTACATTCTTGACAGTTTTAAAACCAAGTAATTTTAATTGTCAGCTATAACTATTGGGCCCATGACCTGTTAAATTATAATTAATCCACGACAGATACATGAGTTATTCTTTATATATTTTATGATGAGGATCCCGAAAAAAATAGCCACTAGAACTCTTCATGCCACCGAGTAGAAAATAGCAAATGGAAGTACGATATTTGAAATAGCAGAGACGCGTTTTTATACCCCCACTATAGATAAAATGGATGACACAGCAACGGATAACATTACCATATGCATATATTTTATCAGTGTGTTAATGAAAGATAGCACACTCATCGTTAAAATTAGATGCCCATTATTTGATCTACAGATAAAATTAAAATTATTTTATCTACAAAAAAAAAATCTGATTATTTTCATATATCGAATATAACAGTATTTTTCCACTCACTTAAACTAATGCAGATTCAACATTTGCTACAATATTTCTAAAGTCGCGCTTTTTTCGAAACACAACCAAAATATTATTTCGGTCTAAAAAAAATTCAAAAACATTCCGTTAAATAGAATTATTTCTGTTATTTGTAAGACTTTATTAATAGGATTAAAAGAAACTAACAGTTTACGTTTTATTTAAAATCTAGGTTGTTTTTTATTTTTTTTAAAGTAAATAGGATTCTATTAAAAGAAATAATAAAACACATTATTTCTTTCGGATTCAAAGACGCGTTTCCGCGATGTCCATTGCTTCTCTTATTCTCAATGGACTTCGTCTCTTTCTCTTATGCAAATCGACAGTGTGTGCTGAGGCGCAGTACTAACCTGTGACACTTGTTTCCCCATCCGCTCAAAAAACAATAAAATTAAAAATCGGTATAAATAAATTAAATGTAATAATAAGCCTGGATCCGTCTGCAATTTAGCGCCAATGATATCTTAACATTTTTTGATATGATATGAAAGATTTTTTGATAAGATTGTTTGCGCGGGAGTATGTTTTAAATATCTTCAATCCTTTTTGCTTACTCGCTTTTAAATATTTGGGTTTGTCTTTTTTCTATTAATTCGTGTTTGTATTTATAAACAATTTTGGATTATTAATTTCATTTCTGTTTCTTTGATTTACTTTCTTAATAATATAAAATAGTTTGTATTGATATATAACGAGAGCAAAATCAAAATATTTACCTCCTCGAAATGATTTTGAATATATTGGAGATTTCACATTACACGTGCACGGACTGTTCCATTTTGAAGCATAAAATAGTTTAAATATAGATAGCACTGCCTCATAACATAACACTATACATTGTGAAATATAGGCATGTTGTGTCGCACTCGTGCGGTATTGTCTTTGCCTTTATTGTTCGTTAACCTACCACATTCTAAGGTTATTTTTCATTGGCTTCAGATAAAAAATGCGTCATATAATTTTACGATGATTCATCTTTTTTCTATATTTTGTAGGTTAGGTTAAGTAATGGATGCATCCCCTTACTGGAGGTGCACCCGTGACATTTTCAATGCTTCCTCTCATGGCATTGTAGGTGACTGGTGATTGGTGGTGACGTAAATGGATCCGATATATCTTTCAATTCTGGAGTGGGAATTGCGTTGATATTTCTGCAACTGCGAACTACTTTTATGAGATACAGCAGATAACGATATTTTTAGATATATAGTTTAATATATAACATATCTTTTACCAAGTAACTTCAAAAAAGAATCGTCTTACCTTTCAATTTGCTTAAATAATTCTGTTAGTAAAGTCAATTTTTGTTAATTATCGAAAGATATATTTATTTGAATAACCTATACCTATACTATAGCCAGCTATAGCATCCACTGTGTGACTGCTTCAGAGGATGCGATTTCCGATAACAGAACTTTTATTGTATGTCTTTTTTATTTACCACCAGCCATGGATTTAGTAAAGGTAAAATATTTTCATTCTAGATTTCAAAAATGAAATTTATGTGCAAAATACAGTTAATAAATATGGATGAATATAAGAACTGAACCTTTTTTTTCATTAAAAAGGATCACAAAAAAGGTCTTTAAATTTTATTTCCTCCGTAAACATTTTTGCATGACATTAAATTTAGTTACCTTATTTAAATAAATTAGTATTTAAAAAGTTCCGTAGATTTAAATTTGCTATTCTAAACGTATAAAGTCCTTCTACAAATTCATTTGGTACGTCACGCCAGTAAGATTGTATTGAACTTCTGCAGCACTTTGGTGTTTAGGAATAATATGACAAGATTTAGAAACCTTTTTAAGTGACCCTAGTAAACTGTCCATAATTAAATATTGACGTATAATGATGACAATTTTAATTACGAGTACGCCTTTTATTATGTAGACAAAATTGAGTATATTATTTATGGTAAACTTATGTAAAAATGAGAAAAGAAAACTCCTATCTTCTAAATCGTTTTGAAAACCAAAAATATTTGACGGAAATAAATATTCACCGGCCGTCAGGTATCGGTAATCCGATATCAGCAAGCTATCTAAATATCTATAGAAACATGTAATTGACGTTGAAACATAAAATTTGGGAAAGTTATGGAGCATATTAGCCCTTATATATTTTAGTAGTTAACAATAAATATACATATATATATATATATATATATATATATATATATATATATATATATATATATATATGTATATATATATATATATATATATATATATATATATATATATATTAATATCCAGATTTTAATATACGCGTCGAGGAAATTTATTAAGTAAAATAAAAAAATTGGTTACATTGTAAATTTGTGATTGTAGTTAGCGAAATTTTATTAAATCAAATATGTATATTATATATACACATACATATACATTATAAAAACGGCGCTGTATTTACATAGTGAAAAATAATATTAGTGTTTGTAAATAGTTTAATAAATTTACAATGTATCCCTTAAGGTTTATATTTTAACCGCACTGGCAAAATTTAATATTGCTTACAAATACAATGAATGTAGTCTTATTTCAAAATATTTCAAATGTTCAATGGTACGAAAATGAAAGGAAAACAACATTTGGACTTTTTCAAAAATATGTCATGAACACTTTTTCGACATAAATATCTGGTTACGAAACACTAAGTTTGAAAAATTATCATTTTTTTTAGTTACTTTTAACCCCATCAGCTAAATATTTTTTCTTAAATAGATGAAAATTATATACAATACATAACAATATTAAAAAGAAAATCATCAAAGCTAGTTAGAATTAGTTTACGAGCAATATTCGACCAACTTATGAAAATATTTGGAATAGTATAAATAAACTCCATACAATTGACATAATCGTTATTACTAAAAGAACATTTTTAGCCCCAACTTTTTTCCAACAACGATTTGAGACTGACCGCTGTAGTAACTAATTACAGTCATAGAAAGAGCGTTCTAATAACATATACCTGGTCAATATTTGTCGGTGGGACTGTTTGGGGCATTCGCACATACTACCTAATAGTAAAGTAATTAAATTTCAAATAATTCCAACAATTTTAAATATTAAACAATTATAGAAAAAAGTAAGTTTATGTCTAATACATTTAATAGAAACAAATATTGTGCAAAAGACGAACAAGGCAGTCTTTTTCAAAAAGAGATATTCTTATTTCAAAAATGTATGGAACTCAAGGTGGAAATTTTCAATTGAAAAAAATCATGAAACAATTTGAATTACACGTAGCGCCGTCTACTAATGTAGATAGGTGCACTATTCATTTGTGTAATTACTCCGCGTCGAAAAGCAAATTAAATTAATTTTCGAAAATATTAAATTTGCATATCTTCTTAAGGTGTAAACTCATTCTGATGAAATAAGAACTAAATATTATTTCCAGTTAATTGATTATGCTTTGATAAATAACGAACAACGCTATCTCAATTAAGTCAGTATTTTTTATCTGATGCGTATTCATACAAATGGATCAAACGGCACACATTCAAATAGATAAATAGATGAAAATGCCAAAAAACTAAATTGTTTTGTTCTAATACTTTGGTTTTGTCGCTTTAAATATTTTTTTTGTAATTCTTTGTTATCTTCAACAAAATGATTAAAATAAAAATCGGAATTCATACATTTAACAAAACTGTAGAATTTGATTGCGAATCAAATTCTATTTTCGATTTCATTCCCTCCCTTAATAATTTCGTTTCCAACGCAAAAATATTGAATATTAATAGAGTGTTTTCACAAGTTAATATTTTTTTAAATTAATCACAAATTATTATTAATTTCAATAAATTTTAATATTTTTGCATTTTGGGAGTTAAGATGAAATAAATATGCTACAAAGACTAAGAAATGATTAAGCTGAGATTTTTTTTTAAATGTTTGTATTAGATGCACTTGTATGAATGTAACGAAATTTTCAATTAAATTTTCACCAACTTCCAAACGTCGCTTATTTAAAATTTTGAAATGACAATACTCTAAGTTAAAAGTTATGATATGATGTTTTTACTAACATCAACTCATAATAAAAAATACTTAAATTTTATGTTGCAAGTCATATGCATTAGATTGAGTAAATATTATTACTCTCCATCAGAAAATATATGTCCTTGCATGGAATCCAAATAGAACTTGATTGCTCTAAACTAACAGGAAGTTACATCTAATGGTGACGCGTTAGATGTAAAGGCTATTATCTTCACTTGTATGCGTGTATGTATGTGTGTATATATGAAAATAACGAAACCTTTCAATGAATTTTTACCAACTTCTAGACTTTCAATTATTTTTAATTTTGCACACATATCAAGAACTAATGACCATACAATAATTTCATAGCGTGTTTTTTTTTGCTTTCCCAAATTGTAATTTTATTATGATGAACAATTACTTCTAAATAGCCTAAATCTTTGTTAATTAGAACATTGATGACGTATAATTAACAACTTAAATACTATCACAAAGTCATAATTTAACGGTTTTTTGTAGCAACTTTGAAATGAAATGTTGAACAAATGCGATGTTCATAAGTGGCTTTTCTACGTTACTTATCCTCATCAAAAATGTACTGACGGTATACCGGTAATACAGCCATTCCCCTTTAATAAAAAATTGACTGACCGGACAACGAAAATGAAGTGCTTTGTGTTGACACACTATGTTTGCTCTCTTAAATTCTATTAAGTTCCCTTATATAAATTCTACAAAACGTTAAAAATTCATTATCAATTGTATACCAAAACATTTGCTTACCTTTTCCAACATGTTTATGTAATTCATTAGTTACAATACTTACTTACCTAATGTGTTCTTATCTTTGACTCCTGGGATTTCTTTTCTTTCGCCTGCCCATCATCTCGATATTTAGGAGTGACCAGGCCACTTAGATTAAATATTATTTCTCTTATATCAATTATTATTAATGTCTTGGTGATTTTTTCTTGAAATTTCCATAATCTGATTTATGATACGATTAAAAAATAATTAAATCTTTATTCTATTTCCATTAAAACAGGGTAGTTTCGTAAGTAAGTAGTATATTTTCTGACATCGGTGTAGGACAGTCAATTATTTTAGGAATATTTTTGTTTATTTTTGTGATACAAAATGCAATATACGGTACGTACTTGTTTACCTACGTTTTTTAAGATATATTTTATTACGTTTGATAATTTTTTTAGTGGACCATTTATTTTGACTGACTTGAATAAGAGAAAATATTCTATACTCCAATGATGTAAAAATATTTTGAAATGTACTGCCTAAATAAGAACCGCCATTAAAGACACTGGTGTTCAGCATCGAACTAAAATTGACTTTATACTGACATTTTTGGCGATACGAACAAATCAGTGTTTACAAATATTGAATAAAAATCTGTATGAAAAGATAATTTGTCATATAAATTTAGAATTTCCATAGTATGACAATGTCTTTTTTTGATAACTTGACTCAAATTAAGAATAATATATATTATTCTACACATTTCTCTGCCAACTCCCATATTAAGTCAATATAATATATTTCCGGGTATCCTTTCTACTTTGATTTACTTCATGGATATAATTTGCATAGATTATGATATTTACCATTAATTTATTATCCTTTAAATCAAATCTTTGAAATGAATTTCACATTGCGTTTTCCAAAAATAATGTATTCGCTGTGCCTTTACATACAATAAATAATATTAGTTTAATTTGAGTTCATTATGATTTTTGTACCTACATCGTTTTCGTTATTTGATTTATATTACAAAGTAAAGTTGAAATGTAAAAAAACTGCTATCGATATTGACAATCGACATTTTTAGGTTTGCGAATACATACATATATCCTTGTAACAATACAATGTTACAAAATATATCCATTTTTAGACAGCAAGACTACACTTAGCCGAAGCATTTATATTTTTTTATCTAAGTTATAATTCCAAAACGGAATCAACGTAATTTTAATCCATTTGCATATCTCAAATTGTAGCTTCAAATCATATAACTAATGAAGTTAAATGTATACGTATATTGTGCAGTATTAATATTTATTTTTTAAATTTATCTAAAGAAATGCAAAGAATAAAAAAACAGTTTATTCACCACGAGCATCAAACAAACCACCAATCCTACTTCATTATTTTATTTTCAAATGCAAAAAGGCTGTGCATATGAAAACTATTATTGGAAAATTATGAAAATCAATTTGAATATATTTGGCGTCAATTTTGTAGAAATCCATTATTGACAATTAAATGAAACTACGTGATGTAGTATTATTTTTTACCACGACCTAGGTTTCGTTGTAATATAACATCTTCAGGTGGGATAATAGCAAAGATGTAATACAACGAAACTTAGGTCGTGGTAAAGAAATTAAAGAAAGTAGAAATAATACTACATCACGTAGTTTCATTTAATTGTGAAAATCAATTTGTTGAACATGTTATTGTTGATAATTTTATAATTATAATTCATTTATTTCGATCCTAATATTATATTAATTTTTTATCAATATAAGTATAACTTTAAAAAGCAGTATTTACTACCAAAAAGACATTTAAAACTTCACATGGTTCTTAAAACATTAAAACGGGGCAAATTTCTACAATTACTTGAATTACTTGTTCCAAATAACTCACCTGTATCGTGCTAATAAAATCAATCTTTGTAACTTACTACATATATTTAGAAATTACTTACAGTTATAATTATAATGACTTATAGTTACGTTAATACGATTATCAATATCGATTGTAGTAAATAAATAATTTGTGCGCCTTTTAATGTCAAATGAGGATCGGAACTTATGCATGTTTATTCCGAAAACCTTCTTCACATCGCTGCACATACGGCAAGACACTTGAAAGTCTTGGTTTTCATACATTTTTACGCTTATTTTATTCCGTTTGATATTAGTCCCACGTTTATTACCAACTACTGATTATTTTTATCCATTCTTTTAGATAAATTCTTAATTTATGTGTCTGTATTTTTGCTTATAATATTTCAACAATCACAAGACCGTCATAAATTATTTCGTTATTATACATCTTATTCTTTTAATTTCAACTTTTACATGAAGACATTATTCATTTTCCCTATATAGGTAAAGAAATATTTTGTTACTTTTAATTTAAATTTAAATGAAGACGTCAGTTTTTTAATTTAAAATGCAAAGTTTCCAATTTTTTTCATACCTACCTGGATATTAAATTACATCCTGTCTGGATATTAAATTTCCTACTTTCTATAAAAAACTAAGATTATGATCGAGTATGCACGTTATTGAACTAGTAGGCTCTTTCAAACTTTGACTACAATCTCATATCAGGAAACAGGTAAAATGTATTTTGTATGTATGTAGAAAAAAACTAACACCAAGCAATAAAAAAAATCTCTTTACTATATCAAAATATGTCGGGAAAAATTCTTGTGTCTTTGTATAAATGTATGGTTATTTGCATTTAGAAGATCCAGTGTTCTAACGCTAATAACTATCGCCGTAATGAACATTTAGTGTTACCAATTAACACTATAAATTGTAAAATTTATAGTGTTAGTTTATGTATAATTGTTTTAAGAGATTGTGAACCCATATTTTCATATCACTCAAAAAAAATTACGAAAATAAAACTTTTCACTCAGGCTAACTTTGTATTTCATAACGACGCCATAGGTTACATAATACGAAACCAGAATAGAAGATAATATTTTTTTTAGTTAATAAGTTACATCCTGTGCGTATAAATATCTCTAATATTTCCCTCACATAATATATTATTATCAAAATATTCTTAATATGATAACATAAACTTTTATTTTAATTTGTAAAGATCACGAAATATCAGTGATGTATTATTCACTTTACTTAACGTGTGCGTTAGCTAACGCACGGCCATCAACCCTATGCTGAATCATATTACTTTATAAATAAAGTACACATTACGGAATTATTAACCTTTAAGCAAAACCTTATGAGAAGTTGCATCATAATTAAACTTTTCATTCGATAGCTACGTACTGCTATGATAACTCCACAATAAAACTTTCTAAAAACAATATATTCTTAAATTATATATTATTAAAAATTAGTGCAATCGATTATAATTATGATTAAACATTTAGTTAGACTGCATTATGATTGACGCATACTAAGGACTGAATGAACAGAGATTATCTGAATCCGGCGGGGTCTCCTTCTCAAGTTAAAAAGATAAAAAATGCTAAGGCATGTGTGAGCAGTTTACTAATGAGCCTTGGAATGGAGTTTAGCCATGGTAAGGTGATTCTCTGATAATCAGAATACTTTATCGTCTTAAATGAGAATTACGAGGGCAGTGCTATGAAAGTATTACCACCAGCATGTACAGGATATAATAGTACTTTAAAATGGCGCATTATTTAGGTGAAGGTGGTTAAAACAGTGGATATTACTAATGACTTAATTAAACGCGTTTGCCAATAATATAATTAATTTAACCTTACAAGTAAAACTAATTGAAGGAACTGAAATGTGCACCATTAGTTTTTATTGAAAATATGATATTTTTTAAAATTAGATACCCAAAAATAACGCTATATACTTTATTCCATAAAAAGTATTTTATATTAGCAAAAACACCAATGAAATCCGAACTCGAGCATCAAAAAATGTCAGGGATCCATTTACATTACCAAATGATAATTTTGTTAAATGCTTTCGATTCTAATTGGAATAACACAATTTCTATTCAACAATTGGATGTCGTACATTCGTTCCAAATAAATAAACACTGGATTTTGCGAGAACTATGGAGGTTACTTAAAAAGCACTAAAACTTAAAGTTAGTCAATAATATATGTGTCCTAAATTTTTCTATTTTTTAGTTTTGACAAAACATTATTCTACTACCTATTTTAATGGTACACCAACTATTGTCAGAATGGATTATAATTCCACAAACAGAAGTAGATCGGATAAAAATAAAAGAAAGATACTTAGAAAAATGTCATCTTCCAGGAATTGCACCCAATTTATGACCTGGTCACACCTGAAATTTGCTGTTATGACAGAAAAAATTTAAAAATTCGTATTGTGTAAATAATTTAAAAGTATTAAAATTTAAGGCAACGTTTCCGGTTTCATTTCATGATTCTGTATTTTGAATTTTATCTCTTGTTCAAAGACATCTACAACCATTACAACTAACCGGATAATTAGGATCTAGTCGGTTTATTGACAACTTAGGATATGGACTGCAACCATGGCATATTTCAATTACTGTAAATGTGGAAGCGAATAAACCATAGCCCACATGGCTGTTAAAAATAGCATCAAAAGTTATTTTGGTATATAATGGTAACAAACATGTAATTGCTCAATTAGACATAGGGTCTTCAAGGTGAAATAGCCAGCGAACACTGGAATAATAGTATGACTATTCACTTTTATTCATCAGAAGCTTGTGAATATAATGCAGCAGATCCTGTAATACAAGAAGCACGGGCGATTTAAGCCTCCTTATACTAGTATTACAACCTATTGGTATACATTTTCCCCGACCCTAAAAAATTTAAGTAGAATTGAAATACAGAGACATGGAATCATAACGTCAAAAGATCTTTTTCATTTTGCATCCTACTCACTTTTGAGAAAATCATCATTCACCAACATAAAAATATTATAACTTCTTAATTCAGTCATTGAAAAGTGTCGAGTTAACTACCAGGTTGGAGAAAATGTGACAATAGATGAAATGTTAGAATCATTTCGAGATCGCTGCAAATTCTGAATGTATATTGCTAATAAACCAGCCAAGTATGTTATAGAGGTGTACGGAATATGTAATTCAAGCTCTTTTTATACAAGTAATTTTGAAATAGGTCATGGGAAACAACCTTTAATATGTTCTTATTAAACGTTTATCACGGGATATACAGAATTATACGGAAATATTACAGCCAATAATTATTTTATTTCAATTACATTGGCCGATGAAATGCTGACCAAACGTACTATTTTGATGGGCACATTAAGGAAAAAACAAAAGGGAGAACCCATATGTTTTAAATACTAAAATAAAATAAAAACCTAGTAGGACGTTCGGTTTTCATATGAGCAAGGTTCTGTTATTATATACACCAAACAAAAAAAAACAAAAAATGCTCTAATAATAAGTACCTTTCACGATGACAATCGAATCTATCCTGAAACTGGAGACCATGAAAAACCCGAAATTACTACTTTCCACAGTACAAATAAACGAGGAGTTGACGTTGTCGATAGATTGAAGAAAGAGTATTTTGTAAATCAAATTGCTCGTAGGCGCCATCGAGATTATTTTTTTTTCTATTTTGAATATAGCAGGAATCAAAAGTCAAATTATTTGTAAAGAAAGTACTAATGTTTATCACATTACCACACGGAGGTATTTCTTGAAAAAGTTGTCTCTAATGTTAACCCAACCACAGATCAACTGTAGAAGTACTTTGCAGAATATATCATACCATATTCAATAAATTATAAAATGTTGAGAAACCAAATGGTATATGTATAGTGTGTCCAAGATGTAAAAACTGCAAAACAAAACAGGTTTGTCTTTACTGCCAAAATGTCTGTGTTCTGAACATGCTATCATATTGAACAACGTGTAAATTAAGCATATACGATGTAGATTAAGTTGTTGTTATTAAATATTTTTATTTTCTTTTAAAATATTTTTTCTAAAGCTGCCTGACAAGACTGGCAAATTAAAGTTCCCCAATGTGAATACACTAAAAGAAATTTATAATTATTATATATTATATAATTGTTATATATGTTTTATTTTATTTTCAATAAAAATATAGGTGCTACCAAGTATGTTAAATGTATAGATTTGAAGGTTTTTTAAACGTGAGCAAAACGCTGTATGCGCGAGTGCTCGCGTGAATTAAAGGCGCGAGTTCTGGCGGGTAAAGATAAAATTAATATCCCTTACCGCGGCCTATAACTTCTCATGCTGCTTATTACATTAAAACGTATAAT
Organism: Druceiella hillmani; assembly: GCA_039881145.1. NCBI lineage: Eukaryota > Metazoa > Arthropoda > Insecta > Lepidoptera > Hepialidae > Druceiella > Druceiella hillmani. Next base: position 40,069,654 of record JAYKKI010000015.1, read on the forward strand.
TATAAGAGCAGAAAAAAAGACGGAACTATTTTGTCGGTGATGACAAGAAATGCATTTTTATAAATTATTTTCTTTTTGTTCACGTCACGTACCCAAAATTAATTCGTGGTAGCGATTAAAAATTATTTCTTTAGACAGTCGAAAATATTTTACCAAATTATTATTTAGAAATACCAATGTTTGCTAGAAATCCTCCAATTCCTCGATTACGGACTTTATTTGCGATTCTGCAAATACAAAATACTTTTTATAAGACGAAGTATATATGACGATATTTCTAGGTACTCGATTTAACAGGTAACATACTTTTTATAGTTTTTATTAATATAAAAGTTTTTATTAATATATAAATTATTGAAAGACGTATCAATAATTTATATATTAATAAAAACTTTTATAAAAGAAGGTTTGTTTAAACCAAAAGGTTAGTTTAAACCTAAAGTTAGCCCTAACGTAACGCGATATAACTAGATTTACGTAAAGTGAAATAAAGCACCGCTTTAACATACGTAGCTGCCACAGAGTGCGGTCATCTATAAAAAGCTAATATATCAGGTTATGTTTCTCGTAAATTGAGTTATTAGCCTTTGTACAAGCAATATGAAGTAAATATTTTTTAAATATTAAAACCTACATTGCTAGAGAAATTTTCAAGTAACAAGGATATCATCATTTACTTTAAAGTATACGTATAAAAGAGGTATTGATACATTTTAGTCTGTTTCTTCCGTTTAGCCCTTGATTTGATTTCATATTTTTGCAAATCTTATATCTAGTTTTCTCATCGGATTTTCATATTCACGTCGACATAAAACGTTACTGTCGAACCAATTAAAAGCAATAAATTAATACCGCAGTATAAAACCTGCCAATCATTTGGTCATACCAAAAACTATTGCGACAAGGAAACTAGATATGTTAAATGCGCTGGACATCGTCTCAGGACTAACTGTGATAAATCAAGTGATAAGCATACAAAATGCTGTCACTGTGGGAAAAATCATACTGCCAACTATCGGGATGTAAAGTGATTAAAGAACTTCAAAAACTGAGAGACGGCAAAAACAAAACTAAACAACAAGTAAATACTAATAAATTTATAAAAATGTCTACTCAGAATGAGACCACTCAAATTGAGGCCACAAAACCACAAAATCCCCAAAATTTCGGAAGAACATACAGCCAAGCTGTTTCTGATAATACCCGTGTAACTAAGCAAATGCCTAATAATGATAATATGTTATTATAAATTATGCAGATGCTAAAAGATCAAAACTTTCGACTCGATAAAATTGAGAGCAAAATAAAAGTCTCTGGAAACTAACAATGACTTTCCTACGAATTATGAAATGGAATGCCAATGGATTGCTACGGCACCAAAATGAGCTGCAAGCAATCTTATACACAGAAAACATTGACATTTGTCTTATCTCAGAAATGTATTTTACTAGGGATTCCTTTATTTGATTCAAAAGCTACTCAACCTATTATTCAAATCATCCTGCTAACACGGCTGGCGGAGGTAGTGCTGTTATTATTAAAAACTGCATCAAACACTTTGAAGAAGAAAAATATGTGACTTGCCATATCCAAGCTACAATTGTAACGGTTGAGACAACTAAACAAAAATTCATGGTAAGTGCAATATATTGCCCACCTAGATATAATATTTATGCAGATGAACATATTACACTTTTTAAAAAATTAAATTATCGCTTCATCATTGGAGGTGACTTCAATGTTAATCGCACCCACTGGGGCTCAAGACTAATCAATACTAAGGGGCGAGAATTATACAGGGCTGCTGTCAGTTATGGATGCGAATTCATATCAAGTGGTAAACCAACATATTGGCCTACAGACCCTAATAAAACTCCAGACCTAATAGACTTTTTGTTGTCAAAAATTTATCAGCAAATTATAGTAAAATTGAAGAGGGACTTGACTTGAACTCTGATCATTCTCCAATTTACCTAACGGTTAGTGACAAAATCATTTTAAAAGAAAAAACAATAGCTCTTAGTAACAAACAAATAGATTGGATTTATTTTAATTACTTATTAGAAAATGATATCAATTTGATTGTGCCGATAAAGACTGTTGATCAATGGGAAAAAGAATTAAATGCTTTTATTGCAGCTATTCAGGGAGCTGCCTGGAATAGTACGTCGGTTATTAAAAGAAAATTAAAAGGTCTTAATTATCCGAAAAAAATTAGAATCCTAATATCAGAAATAAAACTTAGAAGAAAGTGATATCAATCAAGAAGCCCATATGATAAAATTCTACTTAACAGAGCTACTAGAGAACTAACTACAGAAATAAAAAAAACATCAAACAGTTATCATTCAAAAAATTCCTCATAGAACTTACTGCAGATAGCAGAACTGAATTCTCACTATGGAAAGCTACAAAATATCTTAAACGACCGTTAGCTCAAGTACCCCCTATAAAAAATACTGATGGAAAATGGGCTCGTAATAATTCAGAAAAAGCAGATGTGTTTTCTCAACATCTTGAAGCAAGATTTTATGTAACTGTGATATTCATCGCGATCTTAAGATTGAGATGGTACATGATACTATTAGTAGATTTGATAGTTCTCACCAAAAGAGACTTCAAAACCACATTAATCCAGAAATGTCCAGATTCTCAAAGGTGCAAAATACTATTAGAAGTCTCAAAAGAATAAAACCTTTTGAGCTTGTTAGACACTAGGACACTAAGTGATTCAAAGGAAAATCTTAGATTAGTTAGCACATAGTATATTAATTCAGAAACAAATTAATCGTTAGTTATATAAAAAGTTTTAATAAAAATTGTAAAAAAAAAAATGTTTAGCAACCGTACTCGACTTGCGACATACCAGTTTCTGAACTGTTGGTATGGTCCGGTTTAAGGTCCAGCCGTTAACTTTATTTTAAATTATTTAATTGTTTATCCAACGAATTTGAAGGCAATTTTAAGATATAAGCAACAGTAAAAATAATTTTTTACTTGCCGAAAACCTCTAATACGTGGAAATAGAAAAGAAAATATTACTCAGTGACCAGCTTTGTGGTATGATTATGCAAAACTATTTCACTAATTTTTAAAATTTAAAAGCGAGACAAACTCAGATATTTTAATGAAATGAAAAAGTGATAATTGCATACAGAATATTGTCACATAGTATCTTAAAAAGGCTGTATTAAATTTTGCCTAGAGATGTACAAAATTGTACTATTCAATTCGCGTTTTTCGCATTCACGTTTTATGAGAGACATGATATTTTTTTTGGGATTAATATTTAACAAATTTATTTGATTCCCGTCTAGATGGCGTAATAAGAACGGAGATTTCATAACACCAGACTTAACTATAAACATAAAATATTTATCCATTAACAATTATCACACTTTTTCCAATAAATATACATTTTAAATGAAGATTTTTTTTTATTTTTTATTATTTTAGAGTACACCATATTGCGATAAAGAAGTTTTGGATATAGCTACTCTATAAGTATGAATTTAATATTATATCATATTAATTTGGTGATTCTTTCATTTTAACGTTTTTCCGAATTGTAGCTTTTAACTATAAGGGTGTTTAAATTCTTTACACTCGAATATTTTTTTATACACATCGCATTTATATAAATGTCATCATTTCAGAAAAATCATACTTAATATTATTTATATCACTCCAAAATATTCTCAAACATTTCAAAGGAAATGCGAACGATGCAAACCATATCTCTAGTGTAAATTTCTCCTAATTAACACCTTTTTGAGCTTGAAACGGTAGCAGAATCTTTTCTATTAAAACTTATATTTGATTCGGTAATTCTTCTTCTTCTTCCATTTCAAGCCTCGATACAATCGTAACTAGAAAACTTTATTTCAACCAGTACAATTATCACTATACCTTTTTTTAATGTCTATTATAAATGACCTTTGCGCTAGTTATTTTAAGTTAGACCTAATTTTTTTCAATTAATAATAAATATATATTACTATAATGACTTATCCCAACTTTTAAGAATAGTTCAAATAATATAATTTATAGTAGTCTTATATATCAGCAATTTTACAAAGTACACCACCTATTTCTTCAATTAAAATTCACCTTTTTAACCAACACTGGATCTACCATAACAGCAAATAACTAAAATGGAATCATTTCAAAATTTATCCATAATCAAAATTTAAATTAACAATAAATATTTATAAATATTTTACCAATTTCCCATTAAGACAATATTTCCGAGAGAGTTACTATATCAGTTTCACTACTATATCAGAGTTACTATATTCGCTTCGGCCAAATTCGGTCCATCCTACCAATCCAGTCTCTAACGCTCTAATGGTTATCGATCAGATTATAATCGATAGCGCTTCTCGCCACTCGTAATTCGCACTCGATTTTGTATTTGTAAACCCTATGGCTGATTCACCTGTTTCTGTAAAATACAAAATATATTAGTATCGTCAAACTAACAAAAGATATGATTTCAAATTTATTTTTCAATAATTTTTATTTCTATGAATAATTTAACTCTTTCATTAACACAAACTTTGTGCACCTATCTTAACTTCAAAATAAATAAATTAAAGCAGAATTAAATGCAAGTTGAGATGAAAAATAAATATTTAAATAGAATAAAATGAAATTTTAAGGTTTACTCATTAAATTATATGTATCACGTATTCTTCCTCCAACGCTATAAATATTGTTTCAAACCTGTCCAAAAATTCATATTTTATGTTCACTTATTAAGCAAATAACACTCTCCAAAATATTGAATGATTTCCCGACTGCACGAAAATAACCAAAATCCAAATAAAAAATTTTGAAAAATTACTTATGCATCAATAACAATTATTTTAGCATGATTGACGGACCATACATTGTCATCTACACGATCCTATAATAAGGAGATGACAGCTTTATCAAAGTATTTGCCACTATATATTTTGACACATAATCAAAGTCTAGCACTTTTCCTTACTAATAAGTCCTAAACATTTATGTCATTCAAATAACACAAAAATTAACCGATTGGTATATTGCCTTGTGCACTGGACGTACCAGGACGCAAGGTTTCCCAAGGTCAATCAGTCTAGTAAATCCTGAACAACGACCCCCATTGTAGATGAAATTTCACCTAAGTCAACCACAATGAAGTCAGAACGAGCCACAAGAGACATTTGTTTCAATTCAAGTGTTCTTTGATTCATAATTTTTTCATATATAAAAGATACTCCTGCGATAGTCAGTAATTTTAACCACCGTGATATTTCACTTTATATGTGGATGTAAACCTTTGCTAAATGAGTTTAGATGAGAGATAAAGAAGCAATTTGAAAAGGAAATTGATGTTGCTCATAGCTTGTTTTCATGTACGCTTATAATTCTCATTTGTGCATTTATTTACAGTTTAGATAATCATAATTATTAACTAACCAGAAATATGCAAACGTATTTCCTGTCAAAACATAAATTTACGTTCTTCTAGTGTTGATATAATCACTAATGACTACTAATGTTGAATATGAGGGTAAAAATTATGACACAACTTAAATTGTGTATTCTGCTTAATGCACACATTATTATTCTCGTTAGTGTGGAAAAGCATCATAAATATTAATAATTCCAAGTATACTTATGCTACGTAGGATAGACGAGCACATTTATATTAACTTATTAGGTATTACTACCATTTAAAATAATTTATCATCTTGTTTTACCTCTAACAATGTTAAGAGCCTTCCTTTTTCTTGTAGTGGGAATAGAGGTAAAAAGACACGTAATTTTTTACCGATTTACGTGCACGATTTATTGACAAAACAAATTTTTGGGATGTCCATACCAAGATAGTATAAACATTAAAAAAATTTCGACCATGTTGAATAACACTAACTCTGACTAATTGCAGGAAATTGAATGTATCGAATTAATAAGAAGTAATGAACATGGAACTAACTCGCACTGTCTCCCGGGTGGAAAGATTTCTCAGGGCTTAGTAAGTAATCAAAACTTCGGCAATCGGCACAATTATTTCATGTAGATTAATATGTTGTAAATACACTACTCAACACTTTCATAAAAATTGATGCGAATATGGTTTATTATCTTTTTAATGAGGTTAAATTTACGAAACATCGTTGTTTATTATTCAAGAACTTTGTTCGTAGTAAAATTTACTGCAACATTTTATCATTTTACCAAAAAATATTAATTACTAAAAAGACGTGCTACCCAAAAACTCATCAATCTCAGAATCTAAAGCCAAAATTTAATTACAATATTTATTAGACCACGCAGCTTCTGGAGTGCTCGAATCTAAAAAATATATTTTAGAAATGAATAGTGTCTTTAAAAACTTTTCAGCAAAAGAAAAATGTCGAAAGAGGTTTTAGATTTACAAACGAATTTAAGTTAAGTAATACGTAAGATGGCATCTGACGTCATTTTTTGTAAAACAAGAAATTGCTACCGAGCTAAATTCCATTACAAAATAATACCGAATAATTTGTAATCATTATTATGTAACCAGTAAATTTATGCTTGCGGTCAGAGTACACTAATGCCAAGTAAATATTTCATTTTGGATAAAGTGCTTGAATCATCACTTTTTACTTATTTTTTTGCTTACACTCATATTTTCATATCCAATAAAAGTTTAATTTGCAGTAAAGGCAATAAATTACAACGTACATTAAAAAAATGCAGTGACTTCAATTTAATGATAAAATGTTTTTCTGCACTCATAATAGTTATATGCTGATAAGATAAGAAGAGAACCGGAGCAAAGATTATTAATTCGAAAACAGTTTAGTAAGTAAATTTATATTTTTAATACTTACACGGTTTTATCCCAGAAACATTTATTTGTTATTCTTCGATCAATCATCTACCTTGGAATTGATATAAAAAATATTCTCTATTTTATTTCTTCAATGATACGCTTAATATTTCCTTTTAGGACGAAAAAACATATTTTTTACCTAAATCTTTCTCACGTCAATGGTTTCAGTTATAACCGAATATGTCGAAAGTTTTAAGTTGTAGCTGATATGTCAACTTCAAATATAAGACAATTTTCCCAGTCATAAAATTTGCATTTAAATACTTTTGGGTTTAATTGAGATAATTGCACTTTTAAAGATTTCTAAAAAATGAAAAATGATACCACATTTTGTACGCGAACGGTTGTCTACCGTGAAAAATCATATTCTACTAATATGATGAATATAGCGCATTGACGAATAAGTTTTTAACCCCGAGCTGCTGCCAACAATTTTTATTAAAAAAATTATGTGATACTAAATTTAATTTAAGTATTCACCATTATTATCTACTACTTGTCGTCATCTAGTTGGTGATATTATACTTTTCTTTTAAAATTTCGGTGACTTTAATTCAAAAAACCCTGCGAGGTTATTTTGGAGATTTTTTTAACGTCGAATTTTTTTCACGTAAGTGGTGACTTAGAGCCCTGAATAAATGATAATCAGTGGGCGCAATGTCCGTTGAATATGGTGAATGAGTGAATAAATCTAATTCGAGCGCCACTAAATTATCAAGAGTACGTTTTGCAACGTGAGGTCTAGCATTATCATGTAAAAAACAAACTCGACTCTGTTGACTACACAATTTATTAGCTAATCGGTCCAATTGTTCACAATAAATATATGTGCTAATTGTAGATTCCTCTGGACGTAATTCCGATAGCGACAGGTGAACATCAACGACAGGTGAACATCACCTTTTTGACACTTATTTCAGATTCGGATACTTAAACTCCTGTTTTTCTGACACCCAGTCATTGACGTTTGCTTGTATGGTTAACGTATGTCACCTACTGCTCATTGCCAGTTACTAATTGATTCTGCCAGTAAAAGTTATGTTTCAATGTCAATAACTACTAACAAGTATCAACTCTGCACTGAAAGTTTTTGGATGACAACTCGCGGGTTATCCATACACTGAATTTTGAAAATTTTAATTAAAATATGCAGTCATATTACTATCAGAAACTAACAAAATACCCTGACTTTGAAAAGATGACAAGCGTAATTGAAGAAATTAAAATTGCTACAGAAAAACTATTAATACACTTTTTGTTAAAATCAGGTATAAGGCAGATGTTCGACAATTCGTTTTTTAATGAATTTTAGTGTTCCGTGTCAAAAGTGATAATTATTATTTTGTAGAAAATAGCAGAGTGACAGACTTGGTGATATCTAATTTTTTGTGAAATAGCCAAATATATTTTGTAGTTATCTCATTTACGGGCGGCAGGTCAATACTGATAATAAAAATTATTGTTCGCTTCCATAATATTTGGAATTACAAAGGAAGCTATTTTTAATTGGCGGACTCAACTTTTTGTAGCAGGTAAACTTTAATTACTGGAGAAACTTGTATTTTTTTAAAGTAATATTGTTTGAAAATTTCATGCAAAGTTTTTGCTAAATGAATGCGATAATAAAAGTTTTTATAATTTTTCTTCGTTTTCATGATAAAAGAGGATTTATTTGAAGAGCGTTGCACTCGAACTTTTTTGTGAAACAACGGGCAAACAATTGCCAATAAACAAGCTGCAATTACACAGCTCTTTCACTTTCCAGAACAATCGTTGCATAAAAATCCGTCTGTCCGAGACGAGTGTCTTTTTTCTGATAATTTGTACTTTCTGTACGAAGTACTAGAAAAAGCTTTTTCGAATTTTTGCTACCCATAATTTTCTCAGTTACGATTTCGTAACAGCATATTTAGCTTTTGATACCCGTTATGACGTCGAATACAGCATTTGAGTGAAATTCATTAAATTTTCTACACCAATCAACGCAATGGTATTTTCGAGGTTCATTTAAATTATAAGGTATCTTATTATTTATCTATTAATAATCTATAATTTATCTATTATAATTTATCTTAGTATAAGGTTCTCTCTTTTCAGTCTTTATAATGAGACGTACAGAATTGATGTTATCTTAAGTTATTACTGTTGAGGCATGTTTCTCACGCAGATCATCACTCAGATTATTATGAGCATGCTAAATGTCATTAAATCTGTTGTATATAGTTAAAATTGATCATAAAATACTAATCAAACTCAATTGTAACTTTGCTGTTTATTGATTCCACAATGAAAGTCATAAAACTTTGTCGCACAAAAATTTACCATTTATAAATTCATTTTGATGCAATGCACACAATTTATAATTACCGCCAATTAAAAAAAAAACAAGTGACAAATTCTAATACAGTACGTCAATGAATTATCAGCTAATTCGATTTCGTAATGAATCCATACTTTAAAACCATTATAACAAATGATCAATCCTAAGAACTTGCATTGTAACCCTCAACCAATGTTCCAACAAGAAAAATGCATTTATCAAAACGAAAACATAATGTAAAATCGTGTACGAGTGCTCTGTGAAATAAACACTTATTATTTTTGGTTTTTACAAGTTTTTCAGTATATTTTTATAGTTTCAATGTACTTTATATAACTGAGTGTTTAGAGTTGACTTAATTAATTTTTTTTCTTGAACTCCTTCATTCAAAACGGTGAACTTATTCACCGCTAACGTAAATACATTCAATTGCTACGTAAATTATCTACATATTATGAACTGATAACTTAAATGTTCGGTGTGACAGTATGAGTCTAGCAGCTAGTTGAATTTCATAGACTAACCATTTTGGACATTTGGTACACAAACTCGTCGAATGTTAGGAACACTACCTGTCTACTCTTCGTATCGATCAAATTTACATCGATTAGTGGAAGTGTTTAAGTAACAAAATTGGTAACAATATAATTTACTAATATAAATAATGGAACTGACTGCGTTTCATAATTTGGGTAAATAGTATTATCATGCACCGTCATTTGTCTCGAGAATGACAAACAGCTATGAAATTAGTTACAACAAAAAATATTTTAAGTAGCTGGATAAAACTGCCCGATTTCATGTCACGCGATGCTTCATTAGAACTACTGATCTACTACCGTTACATGCTTATAAACTTATTTCAAAATTCGTCTTAAGGACATACTACTTACTCTGTCGGTCACTATTGGCTAGGTGCGTAACATCAGCGCCGCCTAACGTCAGCAGCTTTATAGGCGCTTCAATTTTATTAGTACGCTCAAATTAACGGCTCTGGTAAATGTTTATCTGAATAATATAAAAATAACGAAAAATGTCCAAGTAAATGCTTCTGTTTACGAACAATAATAAGATGTTAGTTGTTCGTACACAGAATATAAAATATCCATTTGTTTTAAGCTCAAAACAATGAGTAAAATAATAAATGTATTACCCGTATTATAACATTTCAATCACAAACCTTGTTAGATGGAATATATTTTATACCAGATTTACATTTATTTTTTTTTATTTAATTTCCAATTTAATATTGGAAATATGCAAAATTGGAATTTGTTCTTTCATGAAGTATTTTTAAAATCTAACACAAAATAATTATCGTGTCGTATTCAGAAAATTAGTTTTAATGCAAGCAATTAGGTATGAGTTCAGTACTGCAAGAACATAAATTTTAGTGATTTTTTCAAGTTAAGTATTTTTTATGTAAATCCTACATAAAAAAAATTACTGATTTAAAAAATATGACTCAGTATTGCAAAATGTTATTTTAGAAAAATTACATACAATAAATATCTTTATTTTGTTATTGCTGAAGTATTTTTCAATTTAAAGTTATAATTTTACACACTCAACGAACATCTAAACAAAAATGTTAATATTAATAATTTGCAAAGTTTTAAAAAGGTAAATAATTATGGCCTTTAAATATTTAGTTTATGGTACAAAATCCTCTTTACTTACTTTAAATTTATTGTTTTTTGGGCTTATAAATACTGAAATTCTCATTGTTGCTATTATTCCCCATTATTAATTAATAATCAAAAAAATAATAAACTAAAGATTTAGGATCAGGATCCGGAAATAAACATGACAATACACAAGTAAATTATATTATCTATGACAATATTTAAAAGGCGCCTTTAGACATTTCTTTTCTGCGACAGCGAGCACTGCGGTCGATTTCGTTACCTCCACTCTGTGGTTCGCACCCGGCCAATTGGTATATATGGTGTGATATAGAATAGATTTTCCCCATTGTTTCTTGCTTTTAATATTTGTCATTATTGAAAAATAAACAGGATTACATTTTCTTTCTTAGTTCCGAAATTGCAAGCCTGTATTTTCTATGAATATATATATATATATATATATATATATATATATATATATATACATATATATATATATATCTACATTTATATATATATATATATATATATATATATATATATATATATATAGTTAATCGTGCTTTCTACCACTTAGCATAAAACTGATGGAAAAACAAAGCTATCACCTAAAAAATGCAAATAAAAACTTGTCAAGCACTAGTAGATCTCGCACTGTGACCGTTGCGTATACATAGTATTTCTAATAAAATATTTATAGATTTTAATTGTTTATAATGTAAATACTACTCTATAATATGCGTGAAAACATGGAGTAAATTAAAAAAAAAATATTACATCCGGAATCATAGCTATAATTTTTCTACCATCTTTGGGTAGGCTTCTAATGATTTTTTTCTTCAGTAGTCTCAGTCATAATGACCATATTTTTCTGTTTATTTTTCAAAATACTTCTAAATGAAAAAACGTGAGTGATCTTGTAAGAGTTTCATTTTCTTTTTGAGGTATGGAACGCTAAAAATAATGGAATAGGAGAGGGCAATACTAAGAAAAATTGATGAAGAAATAAATATCTAATATTGCAAAACGGAAGGATTTCATTATCCCTCTCAATAAAATCAGTGAAATCAATGTTATGTTACTTTATTATGAATGTACTTTTTACTAATTTCGATTTAAGCTATTATGTGTAGATCTTATTTCGGATTATTTTTTTCATTGTTTTTATAACGTGATTTAAGACTATTCATCTAATATTATAATTTAAGTTAGTAACACTGGTATTAAAATGGGATAGAATTTATTACATTCAGATACCCTTATATGTCTGAGGTAGAATTAGAATAAAAGGTAGAGAAAAAGGAAGCGACTTTTTTCAAAAGCTTCATTCATTACAATTTACGGAGACTAGTAATTTTAAATATTTTCGTCTATTATACTCAGATGAAATTCAAATAACTTTTTTTTAAATTCTGGAATTAAAAAGGTATTTCATTTATTTATTCCATAATATTTCAATTATCCTTTATGCGAGTACTTGAAAGATTACTGGAGAATATATACTTCAAAAGAAAATTATCTGTCTCATTACTCATCACTATGAAAACGAACAAAATTTTCTTTAAGAATTTAATGAAATATAATGAAGAACAGAAGAACAAGTCTTACAGAGTTTTGGTAGAAAAATATATCTATATATATATATATATATATATATATATATATATATATATATATATATATAATATTTCGAAAGCCACTATAGGTTCAAACTTCACATTTGGAATACATTATAATCGGATATTTCTCTCTCCGATCAGCATTATTTACTAAAGCTGAGTTATGGGAGAATCAAATTAAATGCATAGTGCTTCCGGAAATTCTGAAATTCAACCAAAACCAACAAACAAATTGATTAATCCAAATACATTTCCTCTGAGACCATTAGGATTCTAGACAGAGCCCTCACAAAATGCAATCAGAAACGTAAAGTTCTCACAATGAGCGAAAGGTCTTTCAAGAAATTACATTTAATCTTACTGCGATAACTAGCGAAATGGACAAATTATATTATTATGGAACAATAATTTAATGAATATAATTCCCTATCAAGAAATTTGGATGTTTTTTTTTCAAGTTTGCAAAAAGCGAGTTGAAAATAAATTCAAATTACGAGTACTAGTTAAAAATAGTCACTAAATATTCTAAAATAAAATATCTTTTAAGGTACCGAATTCAAAAAAGGTAAGTACTAAAAAGTAATAAATGCCAGCACTGCCAATCAACTTAGAGAGACATAAATTTTTATATTATAAATACGCCCTTTATGAATCTATCACCGACTTCAAAAATAAGTAACTTAGTTATTTATTGCAAAGAAATAAGCACCTATTTTGAGTTAATTATTTTTTACTTTTTATTACCTACTTTTTTGAATTGTTTTTTTTAAAAGATGTTTTATTTTAGAATTTTTAGTGATTAATATATTAATATTATTTATCACAATTATTTTCTTTCTTAGAATATTGGATATATATTAAAAGTCACGGGCAAAAGGTAGTATATAGATAATTTTCTCTTTGTCTAGTTGATGACCAACAATACATAGAAATGAAGCGATAGTAGTAGCCGCCGATGGTTATCTGCTAGCCGTTGAGGAGTTCGGTATTCCATATCCGAAGTTCAATATCAGGTTTTGCAAATTAAAAACTACCAGATGAGAAGTTCCTTTCTCCATATTCAAATCCAATATGAGATTTTGCAAAGTAATAACTAAAGTAACAACTAACCAGTAGCATACATATAGAATCACGATCGATTTACTACCATCCATTAAGGAATTACATTATTTATCTTCAGAACTCATCAACACGAGTTGACCTGGTCAATGGTGCAGTTATTTATCAAAGTAAACATTTTCATTAATTTTATCCATCTGCACTAGTTCCCTAACCTTATAAATATTGATAAAACAAGTCCCACTCACAAAGGTGGGCCCAGTAATAAGTGCAATAGTTTTAGACCAATTCCAATGTTATCAATATTCAGTAAAATTTTCGAAAAAATTCTGGTGATGTAACTATATAGTTACATCTTAGATTTTCCTAACCTTTCAAATAGACAAAATATAAGTTTTGGAAATCATAATTATACAATATATGCCATTGCTAATTTACTTTAATCTTTTTTGATTGAATCGGTTTAGTACAAAAAGATACGTGTTATTTTTAACCGACTTCAAAAAAAGAAGAAAGTTCTCAATTCATTGGAATCCATTTTTTTTTGTAATTGTAGCGATAATACTTAACCGAGTGGACCGAATTTGATGATTCTTTTTTTATATGACGAAAGTACATAAAGTTTGATCCTACGAAGATATGATGATGATAAGGTCCGGAAATTAACGAACACCTTAACTAATGGCAGTAAAAGTCAAGTATGATTCAAGATATTTACTACGGGTACGATACTACTTTACCAGTTCAGTGTGATGATGAGTTCTGGAGATGAACAATGGAACTCCTTAACGGACGTCCCCAACAATTCATCAATTGTATTTGTGGACGAATACAAAACTAAACTACCACATAATATAACCAAGAATTTCATAAATATCCTCACTGTTTCTCAGCCGCTAATCTTCTTTTAAATATAAGTTAAACAAATGCCATCAATTACAAAATTTAAAAAAAATTACACAATACAATGAAAATAGTATTCAAATAGTTTTTATTTTAATTTTTTGCGGCTAGTTATTTCCGTTAGTGATATTGGATCACAAAATAAAATGGAATTTACGTATCTACATCTTAACCGATAAATTAAGTCCTGCTGCCTGAATTTATCGGTTTAGATGTCGATACGTAAATTGCCTTTGGTAAAGAGCGATAACTTACTGCCTGAGTGGTACACTTTGCATAGTTACATAGCTTGTTAAAATACGTACTTGTGTTCTTGAGACATACCTCGGATGTGGAGAATATAATCATCCTACAAAAAAAGACAATGAAATTTATACTTGATCTTCATACCGAAACTCTTGTGGGGGTCACTTAAGAAGGAAGGAAATCATTATTTTGACCGGTGCGTTTATTTATCAGAAGGTTATATATCCTAATAAAACTATTTATAATAGGCTATGTATTTTGCAAAACCAACAATATAGCATTAGACATGGAGTTAAGTTCTATGTTGTGAAATGTAGGTTGGCTAAAAAATTAAACAATTTTATCTCTAAGAGCATGAATGTTTTGAATAGGATGAAGCGGTTGTATTATATTTCCTTTAAAAATACTGTCGTAGGCTTTTCCCTAGAATATGTATTTCTGACTTTTATTTTATCCATGCATAATAAATAATATCGTGTTTCTATCATTTATTTAATTTATTTTTATATTGTAAATAATTCAGTACTTTTTAATTCATTATGAATATTTTTAAGTTTTGACTTACCTGTCTTTCAATAATATTATTATTTTACATTCCTTTACTAAATTACTTGTATTTTTTTTACAATGTTATAGTAATTATTACTAAAATTTTGAATTTTATTTTGCCGTCAAATGAATCAATTTTTCATTATCGATTAATAGTAATTAGTTTGTTGTCTACTTGGAATTTAAAAATAATGCATTATATATTTTTATTTCTTTTCATATTATTTTTCATCATATACTTTACGTAATAGAAAATTCATAAAATTTATCTGGGAACACTGCAGTGCCCCCGCCGGAAGGAGTCAATATGGGTGGGGCATTGCAGTAAATTTTCTAGAAACTATTTTTCATATTTTGTACTCACATAACTTCGGTTTGGATTATATTCAAAAGGCCAAAAAATTTCAAAATAGAGTTTAGTTACCAAAGTTAGTAGATATACTTTCTTTGATTTATTTTTTTAACTCTACTAGTTTTGGGTTCATTAATAATTAAAATTTAAATATTTCGTTACCCACTCACTTATTCATGACTCTCTGATGATCACCAAAACCTCTAGGGAACTTCTTTATGTCTTACAAAGCCGGAAATTGGTAAGCGGGCTGAGTGTAGTGTTTAAATAACGAGAAAATATTTGTTTTCTCTTTCTCAAAAAAACCTGTAGGGTGAATTTCCCCCTTTCGTACTTACAAGTTTCGTACTTACAGAAATTCACCCTGTAGGGTGAATTTCTGTAAGTACGAAAGTCTTAGAATTTCCCGTAGACTTGGAACAACTTCTTGAAGGCCTTGAAAATTTAAATTTCGTAGGTAAACTTATATCAGCGTATAAACAATTGTAATCTTATGAATAATATGTAAATATGACGGCGACAATTCGCGCCGCCGTCGCGCTAGCTACTTTGTTGGTATGACGAGTATGGGGCGGCGGCAGCGTACAGTGTAGGCAGGGTATGAAAGGACTGAAATCAGAACTTCTGAAAGTGAACAACCCGAACGACGCATCGAGCGGAAGGAGTAAAATTGGAACCAATTCCTTTTAACTGAACTACGTCAAAAGTGGTAAAATGTTTCATAATTTCTTTTTTTGGGTCGCATATTTTGATACTTGCTAACAAATTAAAACCTATAGAGTACTTCCCATTGATTCAAAATCATAAAATTTGGCTAAAAGCAAGTAAAGGAAAAAATCCAAAAATCGTTAATTTGTAATTAGGTCACATATAAAATATTTTTCAAATATGCGCCTGTGATAAATATAGGAAGCTATATACTTTCGTTATAAAAAGTTCAAATTTTGTGTATATATATATATATATATATATATATATATATATGTATATATATATATATATATATATATATATATAAATATATAAATATATATATACATATGTATATGTATATATAAATTATAATTTCAACTTTTGTCATTTTACGTTCACAAACAACTCCACGACTACAATGAAATTTCAAGCTTTTGCTAATCTCTGGTAAGGCAACATGTCGTTTCTTATATATTGGCTTATTTTTTTGGTTGTAGTTATTACCTCCTCCTTTGCGTCATCGGTTTATAAGTCATGTTTAACAGAATGGATGTAACAAATAAAAAGTATTATTACGTGAGCACGAATTTATATCTCATCTACTTTATGAATTATTTGTAATAAATATAATTGCGTTAAGTTGAATATAATGGAAGAAAAATTTTACTAATCATATTTGTAGTACCGTAATAGTATTAATTACCTTAGATGTTCCTTTACGGAAACGGCTAACGCATTGCTCGGACAACCTACCACAAATGCGCTTGATCTGGTGTCAAATTGTTCCAAATATTGCTGGCGTTTCTCTGCATCTACTGCACCTAAATTGATACTCGATTTATCAATTTTAAAATTCCAATGAATCCAGTTTTGTTATATTTCTGGTCAATGTCGGAAAATTTTAACTAAGTTTTACTTCCAAATGGATTTATTGTTTGGTAAAACAACTTCCTAGGAAAAACAGTTTTAAATCTTAAATTAAAAAAATTCTTCTCGCAAACTGTAGAAATGCGGTCACTCTACCCGATTCCTACTCTTCAAAATCCAAAAGAGGTCACACGGAGTTACTCTTCATGCGTAATTACATAAAAATATTTTCTTTTATTACCATCATGTTTGAATAACAACAGTATGCGAAAGCGCCGTACCATGATAAGCTATAATACTGGCAGTGCATTCGGTGAACATTTTCAATTTGTTGTAATACTTTGATTCACTCGCGATAGTCACAATGCACCACTTACTCTCTTTCGGTTAATTTTACATGTAGGCAATTTGTGATCGCATCTGTGAGAGTTTTTGTGCATTGTAGTTGTACCTATGCCCGTTTTGCATTTACATTAAAATAGAGTGTGCCGTATCTTCCCTTTTTTGTTTTAATCTAAGATTACAGCTTATAGTTTACGGTATAAATATTCAAGTTCAAATTTAACATTAGCAATCACGGTGAAGTAACTGAGGTACTTATGTTTAACTTCTGAGTAATCTATTACATATTGGATTGACGAAAAAAATATATGCAGACAAAATATCCAAACTTCACATTTTGGTTACATGAACAATGCGACTTCTGAAATTTTCTATTTTCTATTTTCTACGACTACTACTTGAGTACCATTTTGAGTGACACTTTCACAACCACTTTATATAAAGTGTATAATAAAACTTATCGGTATCTAGACAAATAATAAATTCTTATGAATATATGTTTGAAAAATATAATTCAGAGAAAATAAATATGGAATTGAAAACGTAAGATATCCGAGTGCATACTTTTTGTCGCAAAGTTTTGTACTAATTGGAGAGCAAAAAAAATGGCGATGGATGCTGCTTTGTTCGATGACATTCAGCGATACTGATGCAACAATATTATAATAAATGCATTAAGCACCGCCCGTTGCTTTTTGAAAGTACTTACTTCATTCACATCCTAATAGCAGGCCGTAAGCAAAATTAGCTGATCGTTTTAAAGCAGCAACAACGGGATTACTGTTGGTTGTACCGAATATTACATCCATTTTAACAACGAAATAGTAATGTTCTTCTCAATCAATGGAATAACGAAATGGAAAACAAAAAATATCTATGGGCGTTTTTTCCAATCAACCGTTAACGAAAAGCAACGCACTGAGAAAGCCTGCACACTGCGCGCAGTTCCGCTTACATTTCAAAAGAAGCAAAATAGTAAGACAATGATGTCGCGGGCTGTCGCTAGACTCGAGATTCGTAAAGGGCAAAACTGTTGGGCCGATATCATGATTTATAATGTGCGCTATTCTATATACTTCTTTGCAATTGTTTATTTAGACTAAGCTGTTTAAGGGCGAAAAATCCCAGTGTGCAACCCCTCTTAAATTCTTGCACACTCATTACTTTTAAAAGTAAGTACTATCCGTATTTATTCTACAATGTAATCAAATTAAAAACTGGATTTCCATACCTCGCATTTTGAAATATTGAATTTTTTTTTAGATAATTTAGAGGGCGATAAAAATAATATTCACAATTTGTAAAATTTTAATTTATAATTTGGATAGATTTCACAGTAATACACTAAACACATTAACATAAATTTGCTATATATTTCTTTATAAACTAGTTTTACATAAAGTAATAAAGGAATTTTATAAAAGTTTTGTTACATTATTTTTAACTATGTAATTTTGGCCTAAGATTAATTTAAAAGCTATGATATTTAAAAAAAAAATTTGAGCACTCGAAAATCTGCATTCGTAGGTTATTATGCTGAAAAACACATGGAACACAAATCATTAATGAAATAAATTTAAGAGCAAGCGTAGTAAGTAGCAAGAGTAGTAACAAACTTTAATGGGCACAATTACGAGTAACGTACATGTAAACAATCTATAAACGTTTCAGTTATCATTTCACAAGACCTACATTACGTTACGAAAAGTACTGGCGTCATTAGCACAAACCTTGAAGTTCAACATTAAAAATAAGTAAAAAAATAACGTTACACCTAATCATGTTGCGTTCTTCCCTATATTTGATTTAAAAATAACCGCTCAATATGCAATTAATTTAAACAAGGGTATTAATATAAAAGTCAACATTCGATATTTTCTCTTAGATCAGGTTCCATGAAAATGCATTGTGAAAAAAGTATTTATAATTATCAAACAATTTTACATTATTTTTACTTTGGTGGTACTAAATATAAGTAAACAAAATACTATTAAAATTTCAGTTCACTAGTCATTACTATCCACAAAACTGAAACTATCACTCAACATCTAGTTAAGCTATAGTGACATTAAAAATTGTATATAAAATCCAAAATCTAAAGGTAACATTTAAAATTAAAATTATTTGCTTCAAATATCTACCAAAGTCAAAAGACATTTTGGCCATTTATTGCAAACAGATAAACATACATCAATTTTGGATTTCGTATAAATTTAATACAAATGTCTTCTCGTAAATAATATTTATGTTACTATCAGATGACCATAAATACTAGATAGTGAGCCATGTGAGCTTTAACTACATAGATACATGGATATTGCCTATATCAATAACATAAATTAAAAATACTGAAATTGCCTTGCTACTTTATAGGGGTGCTATTATTAATATACATACATCATCCATCTGACATAAGCATACGGTGCCTCTTTAAGTTTTAGCGGATATTTGTAGCAAATCCTGGGTACGTGCGTGTGTGCATGCGTACGTGAGTATGTGAGAAAATGCCGATACATGTTTATTATCTATTCGTATAAAACTACTGAATTATTTAAAAAAAATATGCTTTAGTTTCGGATAACTAGCAATTTCAACAATATTACGATAAGTTTGCAAGAACCAGTACTTAAAACTGAATAATCTATCAAGCACAATTACAATTGGCACTACGATGGTCACGTATACATTCTCGAACTTACAAAGATATAAGGATTATGTATCCTAGGGTACAATTTCGATTAAACCATTACGAAAAATGTTAATTTTTCACAACAAAAATATATAGCCGACAATTAGTTTCACAGGCAACCGATAGGTTCCACAGGCATAAAAGCTTTTTAGCTTTTTATCAGATTTTACGATTATTGTTTTTTCGTGATTTTTCAATAGTTTCAGGAATAAGTGGGAAAATGCTCTATTCTCGCATATTTTTTCAATATGTTTTAAATATACTATTTAGAATTATGAAAAATAAATTTTTGTGTTTCTCGTAACAAGTCATTTCAAACGATATCATACGTGATATAAGAAATATTTTTTAATTCATTATGAGGAGGTACTTATGCACAATGTATGAGTTAATAAGAGATATTACAATTTTTAGTTTGTACGTCGTATGATTTCTGAGAAAATTAACCGTAACTGATGGACAAACATACTTAAGCATTTTTTTGAGCGTTCCCTTTTTCAATTTGAAGTTAGAATCCCTAAACGTAAAGTATTTTAAAAGTAATAAGCAGTGTATTACGTAAAGAAACTGGATATATTAAAATATTTTCATTTGTAGATCATATATAAATATGCTTGTAGATAAGAAGGTAAAAGTTGTAGATTAAAGAACGTTAACCAAAGTACAATGAGGAAACTTGCAAAGAAAATTACAATCGAAGGCGCTTAATTAGACCTTCGCATAATAAATCATGTATAGAAAATACTTGCAAAGAAGAACCTGTGCTTGTAACTGTGGAGAAAACTTCACTTTCATTATATACTTTTTTGATATTGGTTAATATTAGTAACAAATGCCTTGTACCCACATATACTCGCATAATACATTTATTTACCTTTTTGTATTCATAAACTTGAATGGCCTTTCTTTGTCCATATTAAAAGTATCGAAATAGTTCCGTTTCAACACTGATGTGTATAATTGTCGACAATCAAAATTTTAGTCTGTTTACAGTAAAAATATGTGAGGTAGGAAATAAACGGAAGAAAAATGTTATAGAGGGAAAAAAGCCATTTTTATTGACCATTTTTGATGATCATTTTTTATAAATGCTTCTGTAGCAATAATTTGATGGCACTATTCTAAACCATTCACTTATAGTATTTTTCTATGATAAAAAATTGTGAAAGAAGTAGTGGTAATGTAATTCCTCACGTAGAAATTACAATCTTGGATGTTGAAGAAATACCTCTATAAGAGAAATCTTTTCTTCCGTTGTTACATTTTCCATTTTAGAAAACTCATAATTAAAATACTGTAAAATAGGAAAAAATAAATGTTACAAAATACTACCCTAATAAAATAGCTCTAAATTATTATATGCTTAATAAAATATTTGTACCTTCATACCGTTATAATCGTACTCATTTGAGTTAACTATTAAGTCCTAAGGAATCACATCACCGATTTCCATGCTATCTAATGATGGGTATTGCGGTCAAGAGCTTGTGCCAATTTTGTGCATTTCATGTCCCTAATTTCAAAATTCCTTTTTGCAAGCTAACTTGCAATATTTATACTGGTTCTGTATTTGTTTTCCATCCCTCTTCCTGACATTTGCTACAAAAAATCTGTATAGAATGTAATTAAAACTTATCAAATATGATTTCAAATATATAGTCTTTAAATATGTAAGAAACTACTAAATACATCCATATACATGAAAAATTGCATTATTGGAAAATTTATCTTTTGGACGTATTGAAATAAAACACCTACAATTTAGTGATCCACTTTTCATGAAGGGAATTAAATGTCTAATTATAATAGATACATTTACTTATTCTTTAGATACATTTACTTTATTTCTATTCAGTTATATGCATCAAGCATTCATTTTCAATTTATTGATGTTTGCAGATATATCTTTATTTTCTTCTACTAACAAATACTGCTTCAAGATATCAGAGTACAATATTTTGAATTTTACAAAATAAAACTTTGAAATTAAAAGAGAAAACTTTAATAAGGATTTCCATTCATAATCATAGGCAGAACCTCTTTTTTTCATGTTGTTTTTTATTCTATTTTTTACCGAGTTTATTAGGAATACGTTGGTTATACCAAACTTATAAACGATACAATAATTCTCAAAATAAAAGTGGTTTAAGCTAAGTTTGAGCATTTTTCATCAGCGACAGTGTCAGGGTTCGTTACTTAACAAAACTAATTGCTATAAATTCACTTTACAACCAGGAATATTTCGATATTTTTTTTTATATCACATGAAAGTATACACATTAAAAACTATATACATGGAAAGAAATTCTGCAGCTGACGCTTATTAATAATAAAAAAAGCGATTTGAAAAATTGTGTGTAATTAACGGAAATTTCCATTGAATTTGGCCATAACTTTTTTTTAAATTTTATGGCTTTGATTTTAGTTTGTAGTTGCCTAATTTTTAAAAATATTTTAAATTCACATATTATTTTATCTTGATCATCATTTTATTATCAATCTAATTAATATATTGGCCACGGCTGGATATTATTTTAGTTATATATATACATATATATATATATATATATATATATATATATATATATATATATATATATATATATATATACATATATATATATATATATATATATATATACATATATATATATATATATATATATATATATATATATATATATATATATATGTTAGGTTATGTTAGGTCAAGTCGGGTTAGTTCGGGTTATGTTAGGTAAAATTAAGTTAGGTATATGTTTTAAATCCCCATACAATTTTTTTTAATTTTTAAAAAAGTTTAAGATTGACAATATTTATTTTTGATTATTTATTTTGCTTATTTTTCGAAATATCTATAACAAATTATTTTTAAGAAATATACATTTTTTATAGAAGTTATGTTTTAAACTATTTTTTTAATACATTAACCACAGGCGAAAATTATTTCAGTTACATATCTTTTTTGTAGGTAATACATTATAAGTTTATATCTTAAAAATCAATTACCGTAATTATATATTTATAGTAATGGCAAATGCAAAAGTTGATATTAAAAATTGGTATATTTGATAAGTTTTCTCATTTGACGTTTAAGACTGTTAAAAATTACATTTTTTTAACGTAATTTTGAAAGTTTATTTTAAGTGATTTAATTTAATTCCTTTGTGTATGTCAAATGTGTGATGTCTAATGATAAATGTAAGTATAGTGAGAAATAACCATGTAACGTACATATTTCGACATAGTTCTGGTGAGTATTTTTTTTTGAAAATGATTTTTTTATAATAAATATTCATCAGCCGCAAAATTTCTTTCTAGGTATATAGTTTTTAATGTGTATACTTTCATATGAATTTTTTTAATGTATTATGCTTATATTCAAAAAAATTGTTGAAATGTTCCTGGTTGTATAGTGTATGTGTTCCAAATATTTTTTTTTATTTTATGTCGTATTAGTTGTTCTTACCATCGAAACTAATGTTTTACGGCGCACGCTTCATTACTAATCAATTTCTAATTGTTGAAGCGGTGTATCTTAACGTCGTAAATATTTTGTGGTAAGAGTTATTATTCCGCTATTTATTAAGCCTTATAATTCAGTTATTAATGATTTTTTGTAGAGAAACGATTGAAAAATGGTAAAAAGAAAAAAAAAACAAACCTAAAAAGAACCACAAAATAGTCTACTTTCTTTGAATCTACCAATAGAAATAATGAACTTACGCTTATAATTAATACGGTACTAAAACTAGAATGAATATAAATTTATAATCCCCGACCTCTTATTATAAAATTATAAATATATTCTAATTTAACTAAATTAGAAATCATGTACATAAATTTAATGATAAGGAATGGCGTTTAATGTAATTATCAGGTCGTGAAAAAAAATTTGTGCTAAAAATAAAGCTTTATATACCTTTTTAAGTCTCTGTTTATCTGTTTCTATTTCAGCATCAGTCTACAGTTTACAAATAAATACGTTAGAAAATTAAATAAAACTTCATATTTCTTACGTCATCTTTACATAATTTTGTACAAAATTATACTAGAAATGTATTTCAGCAGAATGAAACTCGTATCAAATAATATAGTATAAAATAAAGAAACGATTTTTTGCAATCTTAAGTATTCAATGTTTTTTTCGAGAAAGGGGTAGAGATGATATTTACTTTATTTTTCTATTTAGCTTTCTATATTTAAAAGAAAATGTAAAATTTGGTCATCATAATTCAAAAATATCGATATTTTTAAATCATCGCATAGAAGAAATAATATTTTTAGTTAGTTATCCTTACGTTTTTAAACCTTTCTGCTGCGTAATAATTTGAGCTATTTAATTTTCCATTCACGCTTTTCAATAATTTAATGTTATTTTGCGTCAAGCTCTAATAAAATTTTTCATTCACTCCTCGGAGAGTTTACATTTCTAAATATGAATTTAATATATTTTGTTTTTTATTCATACTATTTCATTTAAACCCACATTTCAACATTGCCACAAATACACTTTGATATCGTTATTTTTGCATGAGTGCGAATTATTATTTTCTCCGTTTCTGGCTATTTTTTGACTAGCCGAATTTCTAATATTTCATTATCTCATCATTATTTTCAATCGAAATTTATTGAAAATTAATAGATAGAATTGAAAGACTAATTAAACAGAGCTGCGAGTTTTATAAATTTCGTAAGGCTAATTTATAAGTTTGCGGGGTTATTTATAACAAGACTATATAAGGAATTATTCTAGCCTACATTTAAATGTTTTACTGACTTCCGCCTAATATAAATATATTAATATTGAACACGAAACAACCGGGTTATAATCACTGAAAGCGCACAAAGGATTTATGTATCTGTATTTTTTCCTCTCACTTTAAAAAATTAAGTATGGAAATGACATACTTATGGCAACTGCACTTACATATAAACGTTACAGTAAATCAACTTCGTTAGGACTAGTGCAAAATAATTTTATACTATATTTACATACATGTATGCATGCTTTACTGATTATATTTTTGCTGCTAATTACCGGTTTCGCATACATCCGTATATATCCAAAGGGCCAATAATGGTTAAGGATGAACCTGTGTTTCCATGTTGCTAGTTAACAAATATATATTAATATTAAACATAGCTTGATAATTAATACTAGAATTTCCCATCAAACTTTACTTGCATGTAGTTACTCATAAACTAGTTAATATACTACTGGCGAAGTAGCACGAAATTGCGATTTTACTAAAATGTTTATATTTTTCAAAGCAAACATTTACGAATATCAAAATTAAACAAAACGTAATTAGAATATTTCGAAAAATTAAATTATTTAAAAATGTTTGTAACATTATGGCACAGATTTAAAATATTAGAAGCAAATGACACAGAATATTCAAACCGTAACCAAAAGGCGGACTCTATAAAAACACGCCCCTAAATATATTTAGGGGGCGTGTCTTAATTCAGTGCTAACTCGTATCCCGATATAAATATTTTCATATTAATGTGTATATATTTCATATTGGGTATAAATATTTTCATATTGACATAAACTTCGACTTCATTTATATATATTAATAAAATAGAACTAATAACATTGTATGTCTTTATTTATATTTATTTAAAATCGGTTCACAACTTTTTTGTGACATTTGATTATTAAACCCAAATAAATGGGACAAATGTTTGTAAAACATGACATTATTCTATGTGGCCTATAAATATTATTCTTAGAAATTTTGAGTTAGGATCCTTATAATATATCATAAATGTTACTTGTTACTTTAATTCAATGTTACTTTATCAAAATGTTTTGACCAAATATACTATGTTACTTTGAATCCTAGTGTTTAGGCGCATCTGCTTTAAGCAATTTTGTTTAAAGTTTCATTCTTTGGAAATCTGTAAATGAAATATAGATAGTCGACTTATTCAAGAAAATAAATGATAAAAAAATGCTTGTTAAAACCTTTTATATTGTATAAATACATTTATTGAATTTGCTTATCTGAATGAGTCCACCATCGAATAAACTTTAAATTAGATAATATAAAAAGAAACTTCAAAACTATCTTAAAATTTTAATTATTTATTTGATAATAAACCATTACATATGTGTAAGGATGAGAAACCTGAAAGGTGACAATCGGGACAAATTCAAACTATTTTAAAATCCAAATCAATCTTACGTTTTTTTGTTAAATAAACGTAAAATGAAAATAAATCCCCATGGTGCTTTTATAGTAACAGAAAGTATAAAATTAATAACTTTATTTTTACGGCAAAAATTTGCTCCACGCTCCTGTGCATCTATAAAGAGGTTTACGACTTATAAAGATTTATAACTTTATTAGCTGGTGTGTATATTAAAAATTCGAAAATGTTTTAAACTTGAAATGCTTACAGAATTATAACGTACATTTCACAATAAACAACGAGAAAATTTCAAATCAATAAACAACGAGAAAATTTCAAGCAATCAATGTCATATTTTATGTACCAGTGAAATACAATACTTGACAAATCCTGTAAGAAGCACTATCACATATATAATTACGACATTTTCCCATTTTTGGAATAGTTTTTGAATAATTAATTTACCTAAATTTAAAAATTACACATAAAACATAAAATTCTATGAAGTTGACTATTCATTTCGTCAATATGGCGCCTTGGTTATATGGCAAACTAGGGCGTGGTGACAGTTTCAAGTTATGAAAACATATCAAACAAATGCGATCTCGCTATTACAAGTAACGATGAAAGAAGGAAATGAAAGTATATCAGTCTTAATGATTTTTGCTAGATAATGTCCGAATATTTATGTGTCATCTGCTTCTTAATATTAGTTGTTAGACACTAGTCTATCGAAGTACAATGTGCATTTTTGTATTTATTAAATTAAAACGTGAATAGGTTCTTTAAATTGGAATTAAACGACCTGACTAATATTAGTATAGAAATTATTATATGTATCTTTTCAACATTGGTCATACAATATAACTTACCAGATCAATTAAGTTACATTTTGGTAATTGATGGTAGATTTTCTACTTAGGTTTTGAAATATGTAAACAAATAATATGTTTTATTTTTCGTATTTAAATATGTCCTTCCCACCATCTCCGAAACAGCTAAAGCTAATATTATGAAAAAATCAGCTTTAAAATTTACCTTAAGTTTACCAAGAAGCTTTATAGTATTCATTACAAATCTTAATTTTTTTTTTAAATTGGCTATAATTTTACGCCTGTCAAAAATATAATAGGCAATATATTTATGTGGGGCAAAATAATATTAATTAGACTGAGCAAAATAGTTTAACATTTTAGTAATCTAAAGTTGATCGGCTTTATGTATATATATCGTGTTAGGACTTCAACACTTAAAAATTATATAAGTATAAAATATATTTGTTTTCTCGGAGAAAAGATTCTACTCCAAAACTAATTTTCCCCTTATCTGAGTAACATAGGTACAATGAATTTGATAACTAGTTTCATGATAATTTGGTTTTCATATTTTTTGGAGATGAAATTTAAATTTTTTTTTAATTTTTGAAAACCTTGTAATTCCATTAATCAATTTTCTATGAAATCAAATTAGCGCACCCAAAAAAATGCTGATAGCTATTCTACTCTAAATGAAGAAAATTAAAAAAAATAGAATGGTAACAATATATGTATTCTTTCAACAAACGTGACTATAAACATAGATCGCATCTCAAGTGGTTGAAGTATCGCAATCATCATTTTAAAATATCAGTTCTCTGCTTTCGCCAGTGGATACGGACATAACCTGATTAACTCCTATTAAATTTAATATACACTTGCAACAAACTAATATTATTAGTTGGAAAATGGACATAACGTGATTATTAAAGTTACATAACGTTACTAAAATCTAAATAGTGCATAAATATTATTTAAATAATGCTTAAAAATTTAAATATAAATGTTCGACATAGTGACATTTTGAACGAAACCGTGACAGAAAAGTGGATGTTTTAAAATTACAACGAAGTGTGAAGTCAATAATTACTTTGTTCACAAACATTGTTTTTGTTTATTTATATTCGTGCGACGCTCTGCCAGTCGCTATTTGCAACTCCGCTCACCCCACTTGTTACGCAGCGTGTAATGCACAAACTCGTGACGTGCACCGGGTTTGACGCCAGGAAACGCACTAATTTTTTTCCATAATTATGAAATTATATCGGCATGAATAATTTGACACCATATGAACAAGTAGTGGCCGCATACCAACAACAGTTGGC
Source organism: Druceiella hillmani (assembly GCA_039881145.1). NCBI lineage: Eukaryota > Metazoa > Arthropoda > Insecta > Lepidoptera > Hepialidae > Druceiella > Druceiella hillmani. Next base: position 40,098,058 of record JAYKKI010000015.1, read on the forward strand.
TTTGTGTTAACAACATGTAACAATAAATGAGTACAACAATAGTTAATGCACTTGAAACTCATATTAAAATTTTGCCATCTCCACAATCAACATTGTCCAATATAAGTGATTTTTTATCCAAAGCACCCGCATATTGCATAGATGAAGAGGAATTGGAATAAGAATTCACTGAAGCCCAAAACAAGAAAAACAATAAGAAAAAACGATATCGTGAAGAAAGTATGTCTCCGAAGAAATCCCCAAAAAGAAAAATAATAATAATAATTCAACTAAACTCGAAAACACTAAAATAAAAGAAACAAAAATCCCATTGCCTCCACCAATTAATGTTCGCAATGGTGGAGACTTTAATAGACTCAGACAAGAGATTTTAAAATGAATTTAAAATTCAGTACGGTTCAAGGCTATATTGAATAATTATATCAAAATTACTTGCTAAAACGAAAACGATTATAAAACAATTAAAAATTATCTCCAAACCAAAATAAAGGAAGAAGGAGACAGACGAAGTAGGCCCCTTTACTAATTGGAATTCCATACTTTTCATTTGAGAAGTGACAGATTATACAGATTTGTCATAAGATAATTACCATCATCAGCAGATATTAGTGATATAAAATTCGCAATCGATAAACTAGGACATGATGTTCTCAATGTCCTAAACATCCACTTTCCATTATTCTATGTAGATATCAAACAAAAAGAAAACAATAACTCTGTACTTGAAATCAATAACTTGCTGCATTACAAGGTACCACCTAAAAATATATAAGGTATTATACAATGTACAAATTACCAGCAACTGGGACATACCAAGAATTTTTATATTAGACAAAAGTACGTAAAATGTGCCGGCAATCATCACACTACATGGCCCAAAAAACAATGCAACAGTATAGCAATATGTGCACTGTGTAACGAAAGTGGACATCTGGCAAACTACAAAGGTTGTCCAGCCTATCAAAAGAAATTGAAAGTTCTAAAACTGAAGAAAATTTCTGGTGTTCAAAGAATGCAAACCGAGAATATAAAACCGTCTGAAAAAGATGAACCATCCATTTAAAAAAGGTCTTACGCCCAAACCATAAAAAATACAAATAATCCAAGTAACAATAATAAGAAGGAGCTAACGAGCCTACCATCGCTGACATGATGAAATTGCTCACTTCATTTCAGGCTGAAATTAAACTAAGTATTTACCAGTTAGCCAAAAGAGTGGAAAAATTGGAAGAAATCCAAAGGCCCTTAACCAAAAAGTAAAAAAAATCAGAAAATGAATAATCAGTTCCTACAAATTATAACATGGAATGCAAATGAGCTTACCCAACGAACTCAAGAACTAGAAGTGTTCATGAACACTAAAACATAGATATCGCACTAATATCTGAAACTGACTTTTCAGAAAAGAACTACTCATTCTAACAAACGTACCCGCGGGGGAATAGCTTTGTTAATAATTCGAAATATACAACATTTTTAGCAAGAAGAAATAAAAGTGTCAGATATTTAAGCCACCATAATTGCTGTTCAGCATAATGGAGCTGACATAAGTATTAGTGCTGCCTGTTACCCACCACGTTATAATAAATTTTAACATCAAACATACTGCTTAGGGATCTCAACTGATTACTTCGGGTAAAGTGAATAAGACATTAGCTGCCATTAATGAAACAAAATGCGAATTCCATTCGTCACGTACTCCAACATAGTGGCCTACAGATAGCAATAAAATTCCTGATGTGATAGATTTTTTTATCTTACGTGGAATTGCATCCAATTACATCGAAGTAGAAAGCGTGGATTAACTAATTTCTGATCATATTCCTGTAATATTGACGTTGAGTGCAATAATAACTAAGAAAAAAATAAAATAGAATCTCATCAATACGCATACTGGTAGGAAACTATTAAGACATTACTTTAACGACATGCTCGATATAAAAGCCAGATTCTGCACTATTGATGACCTCAAGGTCATCAATCACAGAAATTTATTGAATATATACGCCAGTAACACTACTCCTATCCTAAGAGATAAAACAGAACAAGAAATAAATTATCCTGCCATTAGAGATCTATTCAAAGAGAAGTAAAAAGCAAAACGTATATGGCATAGATCCAGAAATCCGGCTGACAAAAGGATATTTAGTTATGTGAACAATCGAGTTAATAGATTTATAAAAGATTATAAGCAGAACGCATCGACGTCTGCCTGAGTGGACTAGGTCCTGATGCCGACAAAGACTATTCTCTACGGAAAGCAATTCGTAGATTCAAACGACCCCTTATTCAAGTGCCAGCTATAAAAAATGCACACGATCAGTGGATAAGAAGAAATAAAGAGAAAGCTGAAGCCTTTACTCAACACCTCCTGGCATCAGTATTCCAACCACATGATATTCAACCCAACATTTATCTTACTCCAATGTATCAGTCACTAATAGCAATCAAACTAGTAACTCCAATAGAAGTAGAACAAGAAGTAGATAGAAACCTAAATCCTAAAAAAGCACCTGGTATTGATGAAATATCTCCTGGCATATTTAAGGAATTATGACTTAAAGCTATTATCATGATAACATACTTATATAATGCTTGTTTTCGGTTAAAACATGTTCCGAAATATTTGCAAATAATCGCGTCAAAAAAAACCTGGTAAACCAGGTAAACAGATAACGTCGTACAAACCAATATCACTTTTACTTTCAATATCTAAACTGTTTGAGAAATTATTGCTGAAACGACTTAAACCAATCGTGAATATCCCGGATTTCCAGTTTGACTTTAGAAATAAACATTCAACTATCGACAAATCCATAGAGTAATAACCATAGTCGAAAAGGCATTTGAGAAAAGAAAATATTACTCTGGAGGATGCCTAGATGTATCACAGGCTTTTGACAAAGTATGGCACGAAGGTTCGTTCATAAAATGAGCAAACTGCTACCGGCAAATTATTGTCAGTTACTAAAGTCCTCTCTATTTGATAGCAGGTTCAGAGTATCGCATGAGGAAACGTATTCAGGTTTTTGATCCGCCCGGGCAGGTGTACCGGAAGGAAGTGTCTTAGGACTTCTTCTCTATTTACTGTATACCGCTGATATTCCCATTACAGAAAAAATCTTCATGGGCACCTTTGCTGATGATACGGTAGTAACGGTAACTGCAGACACGCAAAGTCAAACCACCAAAAATGTATAAGAAGTCCTTGACAAAATCAACAGATAGATCGTTGATTGGAAAATTAATCTCAACGAGTCTAAATCCATTCATGTCACACATTTGCATTGCGATGAACAAACAGCAATCTACACACCTGTCTTAACGGAATTCAAATCCCACAAAGAAATACAGCAAGATATCTTGGACTCCATCTGGATAGTAGGCTTAATATCACGTTAAGTAAACATCACGTTAAAGTAAAAGCTATAATTGCTTTGATCTACATCTGGATGTGTCCGTCGTTTATAAATAATATTTCAATTTTTGTAACAATTTTTATTCTTAAAAATAGAAGGTTGAAATTCAAGTGATGATGAAATTCAAGAATAAAGGTTGAAATTCAAATGATGATGATGATGATATAAAAAAGGACACTATAAAAAGATTGCTCGCTATTGTCAAAACTTCTACTTTTATTAGTACCTATTAATACTAATAAAAATAATAGTCCGATGAAGGTAACACATTCTTAAGTCTGGGAACAGGTTTTACCTCGGCATATTAATTGAGTGAATAGCTGAAAATTACCCGCGGCTTCTTTCACATGGTTTCACCAAATAATTATCAGAGATAGTGAAGTACTATGAAAGTCAGTAGTTATTAAGCTTATTTATGTACTTCGTAATATAAAATCAAGACATGCCTATTTGTTTCTTTTCTGATAAATAGAGCAATGCAATTTTTATTCAAGTTTTTACTAGTCTGGAAATGATACAAGTACAAAATAAATATACTAATAAACGGACAGACAAAAATTCTAAATATATCCAATACCTCATGTTACTCTTGGATATTTACGTTGTAAAATGTGGAAAATCTTGACAGTGTATTTAAATGTTATTATATGATATACGTAGAAACAAATACTTTTATAATAAAATATTCGTAATCTAGTTAATTTTGCGTTTACATTGTTTGTATATTTAAACTCATGCATATTTGAATATTATACTTATACAAACAGCGCGTTAATAACGGGAATTATATTAATTTGCATACGAGTATTTGATAGGATATTAAGAAAACGTACAATAACTATGTAAAAATGGCACTCATGTTTAAAAATGTTTTTGAGGCAGACATATCTCGGTTTGATGAAAACGCTGAAGCCCAAACCACTCTACAGTTACATGCTGGTACAACGTATTAAGTTGTTAAGGTGGCAAAGTAATGATTGAACGCGAGCAACGCTAAAAGTGCCCGTCGACGTCCCTCATCCAAAACAATGTCGAAAAGTTTAAAATCTACAGTTGGCATTTAAAAGTGCCGCATTATATTTTTAGTTGGGTATGTAGGCCTCTTTTATAGTAGCATTCAGATGTCCTTGGAAACGAACTATTGCTGCTACATCGTTGCATTTAAGCAATCCATGTTGCTGCAAATCAGTGTATTAATAATATGGAATACTTAATTACCGAATGTAAATCGGTATCAGTATCACGCAGATTACATAAAAAGATGTGTCTGCTTTGAAATAATCTCATCAATTCATGCTTTTGTTAACGAGTCATGTTACGTTTTCGAGTGTCATAGACTTTTTTCGTTTGGACGGTAATAGCGCATAAACCATATTAATATAAAAGCGATATTATCAGTACAACTTTCTATAATCTGTACATTTATCTTGACATTTACCTATTACCTGTAACTTTTTGAAATGATCAGCTGTTTTGTAAGCCAAAAGACCTAATCACAGAAATATTCGATTAATTTTAATAGTTAAAATTATTAACCTAACTATTTTACTAAAATCATTTCCTTAGTTCTTATTAGCATTTCTGAACCGAATTAAAAAAAGCTTTATATAAATCCTTTCTCACTTTAAATTAGTCCTAAATCACGATTGATCAATCCATTCCTAAATCACGCTTGAAACATAAAAATAAATTGCCTCCTTAAAGACGCGATTTACGATTTTGTTCAAAAACGCAATTCATAATTTAAAAAATATTTATTTTGTAAAAAATATCTACGTTAAAAAATTTCCAATTAGAAATTGTTGATTTTTCTTAAGTGAAAGTTCTCATCGCAGTAACTCCCAATAGTGGAGCCAAAAGAAAACAAACAATGACAGCAATGCGGCGTAAGTCTCGCCCTATAGTGTAGTTAACGTTTGTACGTAAGGCTGCCAAGTGAGTCAATAAAAATGTGTCAATAAAAGCTACCACAAGTGCTCTTTAGATACAACTACCGTAGCAATTTTTATGTATGCGTAACATTATCTGTGTCGTAACCTCTTGTTAAAGGTGCCAATCCAAGCGGTAACCTGAACATATTTCTTCTTATATAAGAATTCCTGAGCGTTTCTGACACTATCATTATAACTGTGGTCCAGTACGGGGTATCGATTCTTGAAAAAAAAACCGGTAAGCATCTGCAAATACTCTAAAAATTTAAACAAACAAGCTTGTAGTTATCGAGGGTCAACACCCCCCCTCCCGTATAACGTATTGAAGATTTCCAGCTAATTATTTACAGATTTTTTATTATGTATTCAATTCCACGAATATGGTCAGGATGAAATTCCCTTCGTGACACGCTAAGTAAGTTACGTACTTTCTTGATGGTAAGATAGTTTAAATAGGTTACATGCGTTATACAAGTGTGACAATGTAACATTTTTCATTGTCTAATTGAATAATGGTAAGAAATTGATTACAATGTATATAATATTCAATACTAATCAACTAATTTTCGAAACAGTCAACTTATAGTCGCTATCGTCTAATCGTCTTATAAAGAATATGGTTTTATTACGGCCAATTATTATAGGTGTTAGAAATATGAACGAGGTGAGTAGATTTTTAAACTCATTATTTCGTATTAATCAATATAGTTTTAAAGTTAATATTTTATTTCAGTTACTTGCCTTTATGTTGTTCACCAATAACGAGCTTACATAACATCGCGATGCCGACGTACCGTCGTTTTAAATGGGCGTTCTAAGTTTAAGGCAAATTTTAAGGTTTCATAGTGAAACAAGAAACGAAACCGGACGAACACGTGATACGCACGCATTAACTTGAAGTTCTGTAGTCATGTGTTAATAGACAAGTAAATTTTCGCACGTCGTGTAATATTTTTAATATTCTTTTAATTTATTATTGTCATTTACAAAAAAATACTTCATAGCTAACTACTACTAAGCCTGCTCAATCTTAAACTATAATATTTATATTGGCGTAACACACGGATGAAAAGACATAATGAAATTACAAGGGTTCCACTTTAGGGTTTTAAACCAAAGATTATCCAAAAATTGTGACAACCTCATCTATCCGTATCTATCTATTAGAATCTTTTAATCTCTAAAGATAATAAGATATACACTTGGAATTTGCATATACAAAAGTCCAAAACTTAAACTGTTATGTATTTCAATTGATTTACAATTATAATTTGAGGGCCCACCATTTTGGCGTAAATATGATTTTAATGTAGTCTTTTTTCATTTTTTATCGATCTCTATATATAAAGTTCCGAAATTCATAAAAAAATGGTGTATATAGCTCATTATTTTTGAATTGCTAAACACAATCTTTTATAAATTTGTGTGGTATCCACGAAGAATTTCATTCTGCAGAATTAAGTAAATAGTAAAAGATTGTTTTTTTTAACTTCGGTTTGTACAACCCCTGAAAATGTCTAAAATAAAATATGCGTGGACTCACATAACCAAAAGTTTACACTGTACACTCTTACTAATGTTTTACGAGGATAATCTTAGCAATGATGCAGCTTTAGTTTGAATATGTACATAATAAAATATAATCCAGTACATACAAGCGCATGGTTCTGTTTTTGAATGAGCCATTTAATTGGGTGAATCAAATTTTTTATATAATTGAGGACTTTTTAATTAAACCAGTTTTGATTTGATGTAATATTTTTGTCATCACAATTTTTTTTGTAAACAACACAAAATACACCTATGGTATACGGAATTTATTTTAAAGGCAAATTTCTATACTTATTGCTTGCAAATGCATCAGTGAAAGCATGTGTTATCAATATCTCATGACATAACGATTTTGAAATGCATGTTTAAGTGACTTGGTCAACCGACTAATTTTTAAGTTATTCCTAGAAAATTTATATTTGAATTTTTTTATGTAAAATATATAATTTAATAGTTGAAACACGACTAACAGTAAATGAACTATTTAATTTGTGTCATAAGTAAACGCAAAATCTCACTAAGTACAAAATACCCACGTATTAATTATTAGTTTTTTTTCTAAATTGTTTTAATAAACATTTTTTCCAACAATTAATCTATCATTGCTGTAAATTTAACAAATATTTAAATATTCACATGAATATGTACCTGAATTGAAAGTAAGAATCAGGTAAATACTCGCATGTATTGCAATTAGAAAACCGGTTAAATGTTGAACTTATGAAGGTGTGACAGCAATTTCCGCAAATGCTACTAAACCGATTTAATTGCTAAAGATACAAATTTAATTACTTTACGTATGGAAAAGTCCTCGCTATCTTTTAATGAAATAAACTTGATAGTTTAGATAAATAATAAATGAGATGAATAAAAAAATGCCACTTATTTTAATATGCAACTTACGGGAGAGAAGTTGTGAGGAATTTGGATTCTCTAGATTTGAAACTCTAGATTTTCGGTGAGTATATATAATAATCTCTAGTTCTATAAATTTATTCAGTCATCGTCGTTGTGTAACACACTATATGATATCATAGCAAAAGGTCATTAGACTCTTCCGAAAGTTGCTGTCCTTCAAAAAATGCTTTCGGTCCTAACTCAGCTATAACTTCATTGCAATAACTCAGTCGAAAATAAAAGCAAGAAACTACTGATAAATGTATTTATTAATTAAAAAGTCTTTTATGGGCATAAATACATGGGCATAATACACTACGTATTGCTTAATGATATCTCATAAGTTGTCCATTACGCCCTAAACATCATGGACAACAGCTATTTTTTGGGATATAAAAGACATATATGTTCATTCTTTATGGGCATATAGGAACTCCGTTGCTTAGAATATTAAATTTTTACAAAATATTATTTTACTACATAATGTAGCTCAGCATTCTATGTACTTTTGCTTTACATGAAATTAATATAACTGTAAGAAAAAAATATTTAATCATTTTAATTTCTTGCATGTCCTGAAAACTAACATTTTGGCTTTTACGCCCTTTAAAACTCAATGTATCCAAATGAAAGAAGCTGACTTTTTTGCATGTGAATATAAGGTATCGTTAAAATAAAGACCTCTTTGAGCAGAGGACAAATCTCTTTTTAATTTTTATGTTTCTTGAAAAACAATAAGTGTAGTGGCTATCAATTTTCCATTATTAGACCAAAGATTTTTCTAGATCTATTTTAAGAACTATTACATTACATGGACTTTATGTAAATTGACTGCCATATGTCTCATATTCTTAGAATAGAATTTAGGCAGTAATTACTAAACAAATCTGAAGGTGAATTATTTACAAATATATTATTTTTTGGAAAATTTTAACATTTTTAAAGCTGACATTTTGTAAAAGTGGTAAGAATGAAAGTGAATAGTCAACATATCTTATATTTTCTTAATGAGAAATAAATTAATATTGACACATAGCGTAATCAACATATTGTATACTTTAAAATGTTCAGTAATTTTAATTTTTTATAGTTACTAAATTTTTTACGTAATCGTGTACGAAACACTCTTAGGGCAAGTTCAACTCGTACTTAGCAGGTTTATTTTAATTTGATTACTGAACTTTTAGCAACGGATTCCTTTAAAAATGCAAATGGTTTAATTTCTATATTTCGTAAGGAGCTATATCTCTTGATGGCTGGGCGAATAAAATATAATTAGTATATAATTGATTATTAATTCTAATCTAAAGTTCAGTATAAACTTCATGAAAATTATTTTTAGTAGCTTTATGAAAAATAATTTAATATTATAAATATGAAACTATGTAAAGATCTATCAATGATAATTTATGACACCATTTCTGTATAATTTATCTGCGAATGGATTATAGCCCCGAATAACATTTTAGCTCATATTTATTCGAAATCGGAAATATTTCCTGAGGTATATCATTCATTTTCTATATTTCAATACTATCCTACTTATCCTACTCAGTATTATATATGTATGAAAATAAATGTGATATAAATATTGTGTCAGTTTTATATGAATGAATATTGCATAAGTTTTATTTAAGGATGTATTAACTCATGCTATGTGAATATTGCATAAGTTTTATTTAAGGATGTATTAACTCATGCTATGTACACCGGATTTCCAAATATGAGCGTGATTGCCGAGTGATGGTACACAAAATTTCTTCCTTTCAACATTGCTGCTGAATGCAAGTGGACCTTGAAAAAATTAGAACAGAGGAAAATTATAGGCTAGATTGACACAAAAGCTACATGAAAATAGTCTACGCAAACGAAGTCGGGATCAGAACTTACTAAATAATAAGATTAGTAAATGCATTTATATTGAAAATTAATGATATTTTTTAAATTTTATTGTTGCCAAGTTTATAAGGCCTCGAATCAAAACTAACGTCGTGACATAGAGCAAAACGGACCACATGCTGTAATTTACCTTCCTAACGGCGTTATAAAAATCTACTATTACATAGCAACGTAAAAAGTCTTCTAAGCTTACACATTATTGTAGACTTAGCAGATTTATATTTCGTAATGACTTTCGATGAATTCAAATATCTTTAAATTAACTAATAAAATTAACAAATACATTTATTTTGAAAATAAATAATATTTTTTAAATTTTATTCTTGCGAAGTTTAAAAGGCCTTTGACCTCGAACTAAAACCGACGTCATGACAACGATAAAAATTTACAACATAATGTGATTTACCTTCCTAACGGTGTTATAAAAATTTACGATTACTTATCAACCTAAAAAGTCTGCTAAGTTTGCATAGTATTGTAGACTTAATAGACTTATTTTCCTAATGATTTTGATTAAATTAAAGTATCTTTGCCTTAACACTCCATCCACATTGACATCTTATTACTGATCTTAGAGCTTAAATATGCTGTTGTATTTTTTATTTCGGCACTAAAACTTTCCTAGTAGAAATTTGAGGTGAAGTCTGATATCCTTCAGTGGGTACGCGCAACGAAAAGATTTATATGGAAAGAAACTTCAGGTATCAAATAAATAATTAATAATGAATGTAAGCAAAATAATTTAAATATCACCAGTTTCAATTGTGTGTATAATATTTAGCAAGTTTATCAAGTGCAATTTCGACCTGGTAGAAAGCTAAGGTTAAATTAATAGGAAAAAGATGACAACAGTAACTATAAGTAAATAAATCTCTAAAATATTAATTTTTCTCTGCAAAATTATAATACACTAGTAGATATAGAATAATTAGGTAATCACAAGACTATGATCACTTGGAGTAAACTTCTTTGTATGCATATAATTAACATCGGTAGTCTGGGGAACAACTAATACCTAGAATCTTATAAGATATCGCCTTTTATCATATAACAGTAGTCAATTTTCAATGAGCTTGCTGATACTTCATACGGAAGTCACTCAAACTAAACCATCGTATCTCATTCCAACTTTCCTCCTCAAATTTGATCTTTGACAGACTAGTGTATACAGCATTGCCATTGGTTGCCAGTCAGATTAATATCACAGATATGAAAATAAATACATACGAAATAGAGATAATAATTTATGAATAAGCATACAACATGAACTAATAGAGTTTACTTACCATCATACTATCAATTTATTGTATTTTTGCTTAGAAGTAACAAATAAGATTTGGTATAAATCATTTATTTTTACTTTTTATATGAAAAAGTCTAAATTGAATGTGACCTAAATGAAATTAATTATCACTTATCTATGTTCAAGAAAAATTAAACACTCCCAATATGACAGTAGCCCTACAAAACTTCAAGTAATTTGCTACTAGGAGGAACAGCGTTATCATGTAAATAGATAAATAAAACGCGAAAAACAAAAAATATTAAGAACTTTATGTAAACAAATACGCGCAAAAATATTTTATATAAATGGTACTATCCCTGGTAAAAGTAATAATATTTTATATAATGGTCCCTATATAAGTGGTATTATCCCTACGAGCATTTTCTTTATCTTATAAGTATGAATGTATATTTGTTTTTATATTTCATTACAACTTTTCCAAAAGTACTTTTTACTGTACTGGATTTTGTAAACTAATAGAACTTATTGCAAAATTACGAGCACATATTGTTGAAAAATGTACAGTTCTTTGACAAATAGCAAAAAACCCGCATTAGGGTGCAGCTTGATGGCGCTGCTTCTTCTTTCCTTACGGGGAAATATCTTTTGAATTCTCAAAACTGATAATGTCATTATGGCCTCTTTATAATATGATAGTAACATATCAAAGCAAAATCCAAAGTACATAAATTATCAACGTGATTCATTTTATGTCAGAGTACAGCACAGATATAACCATGCAATTGGTGCAGGAATACCAGCTCTTTACAACCCCTTCTTTTCAAATTATTGTATCTTTAGATTGGATAAAGCGGTTATCTAAAAAGTAGTGCTTGTAAAGCATTTATGAGAGAGAGAAAAAATGTATAACATTTTGCCTCAAAGCTCAATGCATACGAAACTATATCTGAGAGGAAGTAAAAGTTTCACCTCGAGTATCGAATTTAAGTAAAAGAAATTTTCATGGAAATAAATTACAGGGAAACGAAAAAAAAAGTGGAGTTCCCTAGTTATTTATATAATATATATATATATATATCTTAATGTTATTGCTTCAGGTGAACCATAATATTATTATATAAAAGTTATAATCAGATGTTATAACTAATGAAAAATATATTTTAGGCCCGTAAATACGAAACTAAACAAGAAAGACACACGGACACATTGCTTCGATATGTTAATATGGTAAAAATGTCTGTAAATTAATGTGGATGTAAAGTAAAAATGGAAATAACATATAATGAAAGTAAAGGAATTAAATACCCATTAGAGGGAAATTCAGAACTTTCAATCAAAACTAAAGTAGGAATAGTCAGTCTTGACTTATGTATATTTAAATTTGGGAATTTAGTAAAAAAAACGTCCAGCAAATAAAAAGTTTCCAAAATAAAGTGTTGCGGAAACGTTCGAAACATTAACCTACGTACTTAACTAGTCCAAAGGTGATAAAAAAGTATGCAATTAAACACATCATGCGATGGCAGAATTACGAAAGTCCAACACCAAAATAAAAGCGGTCCTCAATGTATGGATAGGCGACGACCTCTCGAGAGAATCAAATCTCATTAATTTATAATCTAGAACACGACGGATGAGCTATCTTATGAGGAGGCTAATCCTACACTACACATAGGTCCAAGTGGGTGTCGTTTAAAGATTTATACAACACTTACTAAACTAAAAAGAACGTTGTTTTGCAGCTTAATATTTCCCAAATCTGACTTAAAATTGAAAAATAGCCAAAATAAACTCAACATTATTTTAAAATGCATATCGAGACTCGAAACTGAATGGGAGGTCCAAAAGAAATAACAACGAACATTTCATTTGAAATATCGTCGATGGTTAACGATGTGGAAAATATGTTAATAACGTCCACGAAAAATGAGTAATTCAAGAAAAAATTACGCGACTCTTTCGCCACTAAAGAAGCGCGTAAAGCAAGTCAAAACTTTTAGAGAGAAATCCAGTGAATTATTAAACTAGTATTAGAATTAACTATTATTTTAATGAAGTATTCTTATATAAACTAACATCACAAATTAATCATTAAGTCATCCAAAAAGTGAATTTACATTGACAGAAATTTGAACACGTTTTTTATCAAAAGTATACATTCGAAATTACCGTAAACGATAATTTTTTAACAATCATCTGCTACACGGAACGACGTAAATTCCATCAAGCCACAAATATTCAAGTGTAATAAGGCCAGCACTTTTGTGGTTTTTGATTCTTTATATTTAAGAGGCAATTGTATTAGTTTGCCATCTAGGCATGTTATGTATGTAGGTATATTATCCTTCTTGGCTAATTGTTAGCCATTATTATTTTCTACAATTTTTTCTAGGTTGTTAAAACTTAAATATCCGATTTGTTAACAACTAATACATACGCTACATATTTTTATTTACTGTGTATGTTGTTAGTCAAACTAGCAGTAACTATTACTTCGTTGTTTCGATCTGCATAAAGTAAACTTTGTTGAATTTTAGGTATCACTAATTTATCACCATCGTTAAACGTACAACTAACATTAAATTTGTTGGTAAGTCGGATACATATAACATATTCTTAAGTATAATTTTACTGCATTCATCTTTATCGTCACAGAGGCCAAGGTTCACTTGACCAGAGCCCTTTACCGAAACTGGTGTGTCATTTGCTATTTTTATCGTCTTGACAGGCAACGCCGTCTATACCACTAAATTGCAGCGGCTATTCGTGCCAGTCTGAAGTAAATAATCTTGCTTAGTCATATATAATGAATGCACCCAAGTCTGTATACCATGCTTCGGCGTCATAAGCCGAGACGGTGAAAGCAGTAATTAACTTAAATTCTCTTTGATTAGGTTTTTTTTTGTTATTTCTCGTATAGGCTTTATTTTCTTAAATAATCGAATCTGCTACAGTTGAAGCACCGGAGTCCTATCTGAGGACTGTTTTTGTCTCTATTCCCTTTGAAACTTTTGTTTTTTGCTAATGTCTTGCAATTACTCTTGACTATTCTGACATATTGTAAAATCTATACTTTAAACGAATGTGTACTTATATTCATTCCCGAGCTTTCGATTACTATTATAATCAGTTTGTAAAAAAAATCGTTAAATCCGAGAGCAACGTAGCACTCAACAACATCGTCTTTATCGTGTACGGATAACCCGATATTTCGGAGATTATGTTCCATATTCATTATTCTGTTAACATAGTTCAATATGTATTGACATTCTGAAAGAGTAGTCGTAACTAGATCTCTAAGTAATTCAACGCAACGTGATAGTCCTTTGTCGCTGAAAGTATGTGCCAGATTATTCCAGACTTCTTTCTCAGTCTGCGTTTCTTCAATATGAACATAAAGTAATGTGTTCTCTCCTTAAAATCATATTTACAGTCAATTGCTTCTGGATCTTCGATCCATTTTCACATTTCTTCCTGTTGAAGGTACGTTTTTACGGCGAATCTCCACATGGAATAGTTATCAAGACCAGTTAATTTTTTCAATTATTGTTGCGAATTATTTGCAGATACTTTTAATTAATTTCGTCGTTGGTAGTTGAATAACTTACATATTCGTAAATTATATTTTACGTAAAAATATTCAATGTATAGACTCAGTTTTTACGATTTTATTTATGTATAAATACCTACAAATATACATACCTGTAAACACATAAAAAAGTATATACGAATATATAAAATCACTGCTGTAGCTTCACCGTAGTCAGTGCTTTAAACCTTTGTACATATGTAAATACTATCTACCTATCTAAGTATGTCCCAGTTGCCATTGTATTTATTCAAATGAGTTCAAACTCGATGAGTTTACCCCTCATTACGGAAAAGTTCCTGTCACATTCCGGTACATAATTAGACCTTAATTTTGTAAAAAAACAGATTTATGTCGCTGTAAGTCATGTCAATACTTTAGATTACTTTATTATTAGATATCATTAGATCTATATCGTCCAAACTCGGTCCCAGTGCTTACACTATTCACCATAGAGGAATTTTATTGTGTACCTTCATTTTCCAAAGTCAAAACCTAACTAAATTTTTATGAGACCACTCTGCTAAACTCTCCAAAATGAAAAAAAAGTTCCCACAGCTGAAAAAAACAAAGACAAAAAATAATTACAGTCGAATTGAGAATATCATTTTTTGAAATCCATAAAGACAATTTTAAATGACAACTGATATTCATAATCGAACGACCAGACAGCAATATATATTTCAAATATTATATTGGTATAGCAAGAATATTTTTGAATTCTCTGTTAAGTAGAAATAATTTATTTTTCAATAATTCAGTTGTTTTTTATTTCCGATATTATTTTAATTAAAAATTACATTCAAACTATATTAAAATTTTAAAATTGGTTTCATTATTATAAACATAATCTAATAATGAAATAAAAGAGTTAAATAACACGTTAAATTACCAGTAAATAATCCTTTCTATCTGTCAAATAATATTCCCATCGTTCAATATTCATAGCGGAATAACGTGTTTACCGCTTTATTTTGGCAATGCCGTTCACCGATCACTGCGGTGCCGTACGTCGATCGATCTTTGCTTCATGTTAAACTCTGTATCACAAGAACGATATAAGATACGAAAATAAATTATTTATTTTAATCGTCTTACCTTGTACTTAGAAGCTCGTACTAACGGTCGTAATACACTAAACCGAAGTTTTGAAGAGGCTTTCAAGATTGTCGTTTCTATTACACATTATCATTTATATACACTACCGACACAGGCTATTTACAACATTGCCATTAGTAAGAATGTAAACATCCAAGTAAACAAAGGTCATATATCGAATATCAAACCAATTCTCATTATATATGCCGGTCGTGCATAACGTGGCATTCATACATAAAAGTAATAATTTACACGATTTTGGAATTTAAAAAATTTGTAATATGTGATATGGAAAAGTTGTGCTGAAGTAAGTTAACGTTTACATATGACAGTTTTATTCTAATTATTTCATACAAATAACAAATAAAAACAATCTTTCTAGTAATGACAAACGGCTAAAGAGATAATCATACGTTATCATTTTATAAAGATAGATTGTAAAGTTTTGGTGTTAGAACCCTGTTGAGCATGAACAGATGGACATAAATACCTGGAACAAACTAGAATAGAACTTACTTAATTTTGATTCACAATTAAATGAAACTGCGTGATGTAGTATTACATATACTTTATTTAAATTATTAATCACTACCATGGTTTAGTTGTATGATAAAATTTTCAGGTTGACAATTTAAAGAAAATAACTCGTCGACAATATTTAAATATTATACAAAACAATAACGGAAGTGAGGTTTGTATTGGTTTTCTCAATTTTCACATTAATAATTTTTATTATATTTTCGAAAGTTATACAATGTACAAGTATTCAGGTGTGTTTAAAAAATTAAATGGATGTCGTTTTTAATAATTTATTTACGCAATGGCATGAGCAACTTTTGGTTGAAACAAGGTTATAGCACTAATTATACACATGTTTTATTTTTTATTTTCTTTTGTGATGTCTCCTTAGACGTGTGGTCGTTGAAACAAGGTTATACCACTAATTATACACATGTTTTATTTTTTATTTTCTTTTGTGATGTCTCCTTAGACGTGTGGTCGTTGAAACAAGGTTATACCACTAATTATACACATGTTTTATTTTTTATTTTCTTTTGTAATGTCTCCTTAGACGTGTGGTCGAAACAATTTGAGCAATTGAAAGTTGTGGCAGAAACAATTTGAAATTAAATGTGAATAGAAATCAAGTGGTAATGAATTTGTACAAAATTAACGCCCAATATATTTCATATTTCCAATTTACGTCTTGGGATTTTCTCCGAAAGTGGAGAAAGATATTACATCCAAGTACCACTTTAGACTTTGAAGTTGCCTTTATAAATAAAGATCTAATAAGTATTCTGCTATATTTACATTAAGAGAGAACACTTACTATGAGGATTTAAAAAGATACTTTTTACGATTTTTTGTTTATGAAATAATTTAAAAGAAAATATATTATTAATGAAGTTTTAAAATTTATTGATATAAATTTATAATAAAAAGTAACAAATTTATACACGATAACGTATTGATCCAACAAAAACCAGACTCAGACGTGATGGCGAAATTGATTTTTCAACCATAGTTCCTTTGATAGAAAAAAAATATAGTATTTTTAAAATCTATATTTGACAAAATGCCCTGGTAAAGATTTTCTTCACAATTTTTATCCACCTCAAAGGGAAAAGTAATTATTTTTAAGTACATGAATAATAATTTTTCAATAAAAAAAGAATGCTACTACTACATTTACAATAATTACAAAAAATACTTTGTTTCTATGTCCCTTTATTGGTTCAATTGAAACGATGACGTGTTAAAAATTTTAAATATTTCACGAATGAATTCTATAGTATCGACGGATGTATAAATTCTACAGGATCTAAAGAAATCTTAGGTCCAAAAGTTATGACTTAACTTCAAAACGGCCCAAGGTGAGAGTGAATATCCGGTTGCGGGGCAAATAGCAACGCAGCGTCTTGTTGAGATTAAATTTCTTCTAAATAAACAATAAAAACCGTCTCTTATTTTCTCATAATAATTTATTTATTTAAATTACAAAGTACACTATGCGTTATTTGATCTTACCTTAAAATCCATACAATGGTATATTTTTTTAAATTATCATATTTGTTAGTAAAAGTATTTTTTTACTCTTTTTCATTCACGGTCGTTTTTATGCTGAAGCTATAAATATTGAGTTGTTTCTGTTTCTATTGATTTCATAAATGTACAGGTTGCCGTTGGTGACCATAACCAGTGGCATTCACCATAGCAACTGCATAGGATATATCACTGGGTATAATATGAAAATTAAGTAAGATATATAAAACGACAAAATGATTTTAAAATATTTAAATTAGATTTAATATTCAGCGTTGAAGAACTTCAGAAGAAAAGTAAATCTCTAATACGGCAAAAGTAAGCGGGCCATAGACTGTTTGTAATTCTACTTTCTACAAAATCCCTTCTTACTTCAATCAATATTAGTACCGACGAGGTACTAATAATTGAACAAAGATACAATATTAAAAATCAGTATTCTAAGCAATTTGTTGAAGTAGTAGCTGTTTCTTGTGACTTCGCGCGCGAATAATTATTAGTATTTCCCAAGATAACAGGTATTTCGTAATTATTTCCATAAGACAAGCTAAAGGGCTAATATTGGACCAGTTAGGAATTTTTTTTCAATTAATTTAAAAAGTAATAAAGTTGACATAATCTTATTATTACAGTGGGTAGCGAGATAAATTTGCTTTGTTATGTATTAATCTCGAAACTGCAGTTTTATTATAAGTGGCGCCATTACTTTTTTTAAATTTTAATTCGTAAAATTCAGGCTAGTAGTCTTTTTATTTGTACCGGGTGGTTCCTAATTCGTACTTAGCATTGAAAGTATATATTATGATCAACTATTTATTTATTGAGTTAACAAAGATAACATTATCCATCCAACTTTCTATGGCTAGCAATTATCAGCCTTCCATAAAAGGAACTTTTTCTTCTTTTCTATCACAATTACATTTTTATAGATACTACTTAACTTAGATACTAATCAGATTTACGATTTTAGTTAAATTGTTGCAACTAAGACAAACTAATACAAAATAAAACTTCCTATTAAAGATATTAAAGAAAGAGACACTTTTATTATCAAATATTTTGAATATTGTCTATGAGATCATTAAAAAAGGACACTGTCAAAAAGACCTTCAAATGCTTTGACTTACAACCATCTGAATAAAGTTATTAAATAAAATGAAAACAAAACAATTTTCCTTTACTGACATTTGAACTATCAGTTAATTAAACTATGAAAATCTATTAAACAACGTAACTAAAAATAATAGAAAACAATTGTAATATGAAACTGACACAGGAAAAATATTTAATTTAATTTGTCTTTTTCTTCCCAGTTAACATCAATAATCATGGTTAGGTGATCCATGATCATGATTTTATTCAAAAATAGTGAAAATAACAAAAAATATCATTCAAGTTTTCCGTTTTTTAAGCATTTTAAACATATGTCAGGATTATCACCACAAGATTTTTGATACCACCTTCGGCATCTCAAAAATTCTACCCATTCTACTTTAGAACCTATTTTTGTCATAGTAGTAACCATTACAAACTCCGCAGTAATTTTCTTCATCAGAGGGAGTATTTTCATATAAAAAGTCATCATCTAATATGATTTACTAAATAACTGTAACGGAAGAATCATCGCTTGTAGATTCTCGTTTCACCTTCTTCTTCGGTTGCTTCTTCTATGTTCGATTAACTTTTTTGTTCTCTTTTGTTATAGACTCTTTTTTCATCTTCTTGGGTTATATCTTCTTTTTGGTTCTCTTTTTGTTTTACATTTGGGTTTTTTGCGATGTAAGCATTTTTATTTTTGAATTATTAGTATGATGTTTTGAAGTTTTAACCTCTAAATCTTTTTATAGACTAGACGTCAATATTACGGCCTTTGGCGGCTTACGTGTCATGGTATATTTTTGATTCTGTGGAAGACATTTTAAACTTTAAGATCAAATGAAATATTCACCGATCCTTGTGTATTTGGTTGTAATATGTTCAATAGGTCAGAAGACAGGTCTTGAGTAGAAGATCCTGGTTCAGGCTGTGCTATTGATGGTGCAGACATTTCAATGGTGTTGTCGACAATATTATCAGAGTTCATTAGCGTTTTAACTGGCAAAAAATTAAAATTTTTGAAAAACTCCCTATCCGTTGGCCAAATATCTGTCCCTCAAAAACCGCTTTGAGCATTAGCAACAGAAACGACTCTTTCAAAGCTTTTATTTAACAGTGATGATAAAAGCAGCGGGCAGTTGTTGTCAATTGATGGCTTCACGATGTTAAGGAAGTTTTGGAGCCATTTAACAATTAATTCGCTGTTAATGTATCCAGGCTCGGAATGTGTAACGATACTTCCTGGTAGAGCACCTTACTCAAATAAAGATGTGTATCTCATTATCTTGAACATAATCGTGGGAGGCACAAATGTCCGGAAGCGTCTGCACAGCACACTACAATCGTGTTTACCCCGCTTTCTCCATTTGTGATCCCGATTCTTCTTTTAACCTTTTGACCAAATATTTGTTGAGGCTTTCTCTTTACAGTAAAAAAGCAGACTAATCAATGTTGTACATTTTATCTGCTGTTAATTTTTCTGGATCAATAATTTTTTCTAAAATATCCAAAAACTCCATAATATTTTTGCTGTTGAGTCCTTTGACTCTGTTCATTAATATGGGCTCGTGCTAGTGAATACTGATTTGGGGATTTTGTCGCTAAAATTGCGTAGAATTCCATCTTTGCGAGCAATTTCATAAACAAGCTTCAAAATTTCGTTTATAATTAATCCAAACATCTATTGTTCCAGGTGTAAAATGTAAGCCACGAATTGATTTTCTAACTCACTACTGAAAATCGTTGGTGTTCCTTTCAAGACTGCGATCTCGTTTGCCTATTTATTAGTATTTAACATATGGCGAATAATTGTTGGTATTGGTAGATTACAAGTTCGAGTGCATTTGTTTATGCCTAACTGCCTTGTTTATTTGATTGCATTCACTGCTTTTGGGAGATCTTCCTTTGTCCATTGATAATATTTTCCTTTTGATGACATTTATATTCTTACATTGGACTGATACAATTTAAGGAATACTATGGTGGTACATATTAGGCAACTCACTCATTTTTGTTTTCAATCAATCTGTCAAAATAGGTTCAAAAGAAAGAATTTATCCCAAAAAAACACTTCAAATATCATGCTTTTTAATAAAAAATACTGAAATATCTTAGGTTCTTACATCTACCGAAGAATTCTGTTACGCACACCATCAAAACATTAGAATAAATTATTAAAAAAATATTTTTCACTCTAACGGCGCTCTGTGCAGCGACATCGTACTCAAAATGGCTGTGCGTTTATAGGTATGGTAGCACATGTATTCAGTGTTACTAGAACAAAAAATACATAACAGTTTAGTAGAAATGTCTGCGGTACATTTGAAGTGCCAGTAGAACTTAGATAACTCGACCCTAAATGTGCCAAGATTAGCAGTCAGTTACTTAATTTTTATTCACAACTAAATGAAACTACGTGATTTAGTATTATTTCTACTTTATTTAAATTATTTACCAAGGTTTTGTTTTATGACTACTTTAAGTGATAATGAATTTCTACAAAATGAATGCTAAATATATTCAAAAGTCCATTAAATATTCTTTCGCGTTCATCATAACAGAAAATATCTACATATACCAGTTTATGTATGCCTCCTAAGAGCAGATATTCCTTCTTAATCTTGTTAAAATCCTACAAGCTGATCTTAGGCAAGTCACTTTTGATATATCGATATAAACTTAATAACGCCACGACATTGCCATGTATTCGTATTAACGAACATATATCATGGCCTATTGGGTTTCCTTTTGTATATATCTTGATCAACCAGTGAATAAACATGGCGGCATTACTATTTGATACAACTTGTTAGTTTTTTCGTGTTCGTTGCAGCAGCATTTAAATAATATACCTGTTGAAGTTTAGATCATACTTAGTATTCTTTATATTTACTATAGTTGGCACCGCTACTAAAGTGTGTCACATCTAAAAATTAAGCAAATTTGTTTATCATATAATTGAAATTGTATCATTAAGATCGTATCACATGTATATCCAATGAAAATTTTACCACATATTTGGAAGAATTACACACGCTCTTTACGAGGTCTTGTAGGACAAATATTAAAAAAGCGACCGAAATAGGTAAGGACCATCCTCAGTAAAAGATACGACGATTTGTTTTATTATTTTCTTTTCATTGTTTATTATTTAACAAGCCATTTTCCAAAATAATAAAGTATCAATACAAACAAAAACCATTCCAAAATCAAAATACAAATAAAACAGTCCAATATCGTAAACCAAATGAAGTCATAAAAAGTTTAGACAATCAAACGTAGCACAAATTCTAAAAAAAATGTAGGTATTAATTAGAGACCGGCGAATGAAACGATAACGACAGCATGATATAAAATTATTTATATAAGGTCATTTAACGATAATGTATTGAATATCGGTAAATTATGAAATGACTGTATTATAATGCAGTTTTATACTAAAACTTTGTGAACCTAGCTAAGAATCAGTTTACATGAAATGAGCATGTTCTTGGCTGCGTTTTATTTTTTCGCGCTTAATTATTTTTTAGAATACTTTTAGAGAGATTAAAGTTAAGAGAATTTTAGTCTGTTATGTGTGTTGTACCCCATTTTAGGAGTTGTTTTCTGCGGAAACAATAAACTAAATGTGAATAGAACCATCTAATACTTTTATTCTACAGGAACTTTGTGCCATTATGTGTTTATCTTTGTAGTATTTTTACGAAGGTTCGAGTTAATAGGACCATTTAATATTTTTTCCTCCATACTAGCCTTTAACCACCACTTCAACAATAGGGGTTGAATATTGAAAACCATCAACCTCAGATATTCTACACCTACGTTATACAACGAAGGTTACCTTTATGTGAATAAAACGATTGGACAAAATCATAGTTGGCAACCCCAGAAAAACAAAAATTAGTCCTCGTTTCTTCTCCAGAATATACTCTGTGAAGCAACTTCAAAACCTTCTGCCTATCAGTAAAGTCAGAGTTAATCTTTTCCAAATGTTTCTACTCCTCTATTTGATTAAGAGCTATATGTACATGTCTGACGATCACTCATATAAGTAGGAATATCTTCAAAACTCATGCATTTGCCATATCTTAGCCTTCAAAAGATGTGACGTGTGCATGTGCGTGTGTATGTGTATATGAATAGGTATGTAGACATATATACTTAAGTGGCTTTTTTTTATTTTTTTACTTTTACTTAATTGTATAGTTTGTAATGGTCTGCCACAAAACTATACATCATTTTGCAAGTAGTTTTGTTAACTCTGAGAGGTCGATTTAGTAGCAATAAATCCGCTATACGAATGAAATTTGCACATTAAAATTTCAAATAATTACGAATCTTTGATGAAAATGAATTTCAATAAATGCTAATTATCATTTATTAAAGTCGCAAAACCACAAAATAGTAACTTCAAAATATTGTCAATGTGACATTACTGAAAATAATCCTATTCCCTTTTTATACAATCAATTTTATTTGTCTGATTTGTTTGTGGCTAACGAGATATAATTTATATCAAATGCGTTACGATATCAATTAAAATTGTCGAGACGAAGAATCAATTTCTATTTTGCATAACTGAAGCTAAAGTTAATATCGAAACATAGTCACTGGTATATTTTGGTTTATAGGCATGGATGTTATTAGTCTTACATCTTTATATATTCAGAATACATATCATTGCTGCATACCACGATTTTCTTTTGCTTTTTATATGATAAGTACGCTGATTTCATCAATTAAATTAGTAAACTTAAAATTCTGAACTTATGGCGGCAAAATTTGTTTAACATTTTTATGCAATCCAATTTTGATAGTCGTATATCATGGCAATCCAGACATCTATTAATTTGTCATTATTTCTATTGTTTTCAATATTGCATCATCCGCTTCCTAATTTTCGAGCTATTCCTGGTTCTTACCCAGTCTGAACAAAGACAGAAATACATTTTTTTTATTTAAAATGCTTCTCGGTTTAAATGTAACTGCCACCGGTTATGCTAAATGTTAAAATATTTATTAAATTAATACACCAATGAGATTTTAATTACATAACATTTTAGACAGAAATTTGTACTTCCTTCCTTTATAATATTTTTTTTCTGTTTGTATGGAAATTGCATTCATTTTACTATTTAAGTATTTGCTTCAGTTAATACAAAGTAACAAACTTTGATGACAATTCCTGTCACATATAACAGAAAAACTATACGAATAAGTTAAAGAAACAATTAGAATAAAAATTGCACTTGGTTCTAATAGGAAACCCTATCACCTTACAAAATATTCATAGGTATATAGATTCATAGATTACGATAGATTATATTAGATACAATAGATTCATAGGTACATAGGCTCATCAAATCGAATATCTGCATGTAGTAAAAGCATGAATTACATTATAAGGCGGATAACCTATAATTCGAAAAGACTTATAATTGGCAAACTGAATGAACTTTACTTTTTCAGTGGCTGGTATTAGTGAATAATTTAATAAGCCTCCCCCTTTGTACTACTCGTGGGATGAGCATGTAGACGGAACCGCCTCCTTCTCTGAAAAATATGTGTACGAAAAACATGAGTTGCAAGTTCTTGGATGTTTCAAAATCCCAGAATTATAAAAATCATATTGAGTCCTATTAAATACTCACTAAGTATAAACATTTATACAGAAAATCTATCGAAAATGTTTTAAACATGGTTACTGATTTTATTGTGACGGAATATTCCGAAGAGGACTTGGCACTATTTCTTGCATTAATGTTAGCTCAAAAGTAATTGATTATACGTCAGGTGCATTCTTATCTGGGTTTATTGACTTTAATTTAGCCTTCAGTTTTATTGTTAATGTCTCAATATATATGTGTATATATATATATATATATATGCGTGTGTGCGAGTGATCGCGCGGGCGCGTGTGCGTGTGCGCGCATGTGTGTGTGTGTGTGTGTAATTTAATTTAAGATTAATAATATTTTATTTGTTTAGTTAAAATCAAAATTAAATTTTAGATTTATTCAAATTTTAGACACCTGTGCTCAATTTATCGAACAGTTCCTACATTTGTACACTAGAGGGTTTGATGATGACTAGGATAATAATATCTGGATCTAAACCACTATTAAAGCTAGAAACATCAAGTTTGAGCTCAAATGTTCAGTTTAAGTGGACAGTTCTCAAGTCATAAATTTGAGAGCAAGATCTATCTGAATATTATAACTGAATATTATAGTTCTCAAGTCATAAATATGACAGCAAGATCTAATTGAATATTATAGCTGGGACCTTCGAATTTGGGCTCCAATATTCAATTTTGTTGGGCGGTTCTTACACATGCAAACTACAAGTTCTGAGGTTGACCAGGATAGTAATAACCAAATCTTAAACACTATTAAGCTAGAAAATTCAAGTTTGAGCACAAATGTTTACTTTTATAGGATACTTCTCAAGCCCACTCATTCGAGGGTCTCACAATTACCAAGATGATAGCACCTGTTTTTAAGCTACTGTTACAGTTACTAACTTTGAATTTCGGTTACTCATAAAGTCGAAGGTCTAATGATAACCAGTATACACCTGCATCTAAGCCAATACTTCAGTTGGAATTTTCGAGTTTGGGCCCCACATTCAGTTTTGTTGGATAATCCTTACACGCGCAAACTCGATTGTCTAATAATGATCAAGATAACAATACCTGCATCTTTGCCATTAATACATAACAAAAACTCCGAGTCTGAGCTGAAAAAATATGATTTTAATGGTTAAGTTTCACACCCACACATTCAAAGTCTCATTCTCACACACGCGAACTCGGGGGACTAATGTTGATCAGAATGCTATTTCAGTTATAAAGTTCAAAATTGAGCTCAAATGTTGTGTTGCTGGTTGCAGTTCTCATATACTCGTACCTCAAACCTTCATTAGATTGTTTATCATACCGCTTCAAGTCGTTTTTTTGTTTCATTACTAATCAAAACAAAGTTATATATTGTAGGAGCAGAACTTGTTCTTTTGGTACTTTCATCCAATTTATTCCACGCTTCCAAATTATCCGTATATTTATTATGTGGTTTAAATACAGTCTAATTACATTACAAATGGTCAACGACAATCACGTCCATTGGCAAAAAGATAACTAGATGACACTAGCCGAGCGCATCCGATTGGGTACATAAATACATATTTTTCTCCTCACCTTTTAAATATTTTTTGAAGACATTCATCGAGAGATTTCGATCAGAGAAGAGAAGCCTGTATTATATCGTTGCTATTTTATTGCAAGAAATGTATTATACAGTATAATACCGTATTGTATCATTGGCGATAGTATTTTTTGTATAAAACATCTTTAATTATTCGTTATCTAGACGCCGGATTTTATTTCAATAAATAATATTATGTAATTTTCTATGGATGGATTAGTTATTTATTTTAGTATCGGTAATTCGTCCTAATAAAAACTTTTTTTTTTTCAAAAGTAAATTTTTATATAATTTACAAAATGGTTTTACTTTCAATTCTATTATGTTTATGTGAAAAAAAAATTATTGGTTCTTTACTTTTATATCCATAAAATTAAGTTTCAATATATTTTGTTTAGTTAATATTTATTATGTGTTTTAATTGTACCCTAATATTAGCAGCGAATAAAGTAAGAGTTATATATTTATATATATATATATATATATATATACATATATATATATATATATATATATATATATATTCGAATCAATTAGTAATAATTATTGATATTAAAATAATATCCATATAAAATGAAAACATAAAACATACAATTTTAATTCAGATTATAAAAACTACAACAATTAAAAATGTTTAAATCGAGTAATTAAAGCATGATGTAATTTTAACATTTTACCTAAGAAAATATTATACATATAAAACACCGTACGCATTATACCGGTTTAACACTGAGCCATTTAGTGTTAAACTATATTTTTAAAACCATAGAACGACGAGAGTGTGACGTTAGCATTGTATATATATAAAATAAATAACTGAAACGTGTAAAGAATATTTACGTGCCGCTTTATGGTATTGGACAGTTTTTAAAATATTTTACGTAGTCATCGTTTTATTTGAAAATTCCTTTGCGAAACGTGCTCTAGTAAATTTCGAATCATATGTATTTGGAATTGCGGAATGGTAGTCCTGCACCTTTTCAAAACTGACTGTACTAAATGCGAGACAACAAGCGTCCTGACGGGCCCACCCTCACTACTCTAACCACGGCCGATCTCATATTTTTTACGGTGTCTACTTGCTTCTTAAATTTACAAGGGCTAACATTTGGAAGAAATAGTAAAAGATTTAACGATTAAGACGACATAATAAATGAACCATTACATATTAATATTATTTTCCTTTAGCTTATATTACACAGGCTTCAAAAATAAGTTAATAGCCTGTGTCTATTTAATTGAATCATTCCAGTTAACAACTTTACAGTATTTACTAAATGCCGCTATCGAGATTTTTTTCACATTATTCGCATGCATAGTTAAAAAGTTACAGAGGTGGACAGGACATCTTCACTTTCATTTTATGAGAATATTTTCATCATATATGTTTCATCTCCATGTATTGAAGTAAATAAAATTCGATTACGGTCGCACTTAAATTGAAAGGTATGATGCTACGACATATACGCGGACAGATCGGACTAGCAGATATGATAAAATTATGGGAATGCCTTTTTTTCTTTTTCATTACGGAAAACTAAAAATGTAAGTTTCGTTTGACTTTTACCAATAGATTTATAATGTTAACCTGTCGTATTTATATCTTATTGATATTGCAAAAGAAAGATGCAAAATACTTCCTCAGCGCTCACTGATATGATTGAGATTGATGGAAAATCAAATTCTCCTCCCTGAACGTAAAAATGTTTTAATGGTAAAATAACAAGCGTAAGAGCAAAACACGTTTTAAAAACCCACACCGCTATAGTTTTATTGGCTTCAAACCAATATAAGTGCAATCGACTGGTGAAATTAAAACTGAGCCCATTTGAAATATATCATCTTGCTTATTATCTAATCAAGGAAGTTAAGCGACGTCGAAGCGATCGGTACTTGGACGAGTTAAGCACCAAGTCATTACATATATTCGACGATTTCAGTTAACGCGAATGTAATTACTTGAATGATTACTATGTTATGTGTGATACGATTATGAAATATGAATGATACGATTATGAAATAATTAATATCGTATTAAAAGTATCCCATATACCGAGGACGAAACAAAATAAAAGTGGAAATTTATTCGAGGTAACAATAAACAAATGAGAAAACGCATTTAATTCAATCATTGGCGCAAAGTTTGAAAGCAATAAATTCCAAGTATTTCATCGATATATATATATATATATATATATATATATATATATATATATATATATATATATATATATAATTCCAAGGTATTTCGGGGATCTAGCAAAAGCCAAATTTTTGTTTTTGCAATTTTTGTTCTTTCGTCTATCTTTCGTTTATTAGAGCCACAGGCAAAAATTGCTGGACTATTTGGATGAAACTTTCGCTCAGATAAGGCTTGCGATAAACTCAGGTTAATTTTGTCTTAGTCAAATATCCTCTAAGATACTTAATTATTAATCAAGTTATTTCATGATTATTAATGTTCATGTTCATGAGTGCACGAGCTGAAGAATCAACATGAGAACTTGTCGAGATTATTACAGTGGCTTGATTTAAAGTTCAAGCCAAAATAAAACCTTAATTTTACTCCGGTCGGGCGGGTACGCACAAAATTCAAACATTGTCATTGGAGAAAAACTCGACCGTTTTAAGCAAAGATCTGCGCGAATGAAACTTACTTTCAAAAGCTAATTATTGAATATTTTAACAATTAGCACAGTTTTAAGAATTATTTTTACAACAAAAAACTTACAAAAAATGTCTTTCGTTCAAAACCTAAAATTTTAAATCAGCTAAAACAGCTGATTTAAAATTAGTATGGAATGAGCAAACGCATAACTTTTCAATAACCATTTTACCATTTTATATTGATTTTTTTTAGTTTAAAAAGTGTTTTTAAACTAAAAAAAATCAATTTTGTTTAGTTTAAAAAGTGTATCTAAATACAATATTGCAATGCGTTAATTCCAAATATTATATCGATAATTGTAATATACACATGAAATTTTGAATTTAACCGCAACAATTTTAAATCCAAACGTGAATCAGAGCGAAAATAAAAGAACCTTTCTCCTCATGTGTACAATTTAGTATCTAAACGTTCTTTTATTCTCTTATGTACTAATATTATATATAATTTGCGCTTTTAGCCTAAAATTAGCTGTGCCCGCGGTTTCACCCGCATCTTAATTACGGTCTTCCCCTAAATCTCTAAACGCGTCAACTCCATTCACGAAATGAAAAATGTCAAAAACCTTTGATAAAATAATTGAAAGAAAATATGGAATTCTAAAAATGTAAAATTAAATTTGAAAATATAAAATTTATTTTGTCGTATGTAAAATCATGTTTAAATTGACACATAAAAAAGTCACAATCTAAGTAATCATTGTTTCACTATGGGTTTGTGTATATGAGATGTAGTGTAATAGCCCATAGACTAATACATACATCATTGAATTAATATTATGATGTACACATATGCTGACTATATGTGTATACTGGAAACACACCTTCGATAAAAGATTCTGGTGTCGTTTTACGAAATCCTGTTTTTCATAACCCCTAGAACTCTACAATATTTCTACATCACAAAATAGATTTTCTAACTTTGTTTTACTTTCTTTTGAATAATTATCTTCTTTTGTTTTATGTAAGTTATAACATTTTTTTAATTGCCCCACAACTAATATTTTTTTGTTACTTCTTAATAACTGTTTTTTTTATATAGGTAAAATATTATAGTTATAAATAATTAAAAATACGCCATTTTGATTAACGTAATGGAAAATTCATGTTTATAATTCTCATTCAATAAATTGCAAATTTTCATAGGTCGAAAAACAATTGCGTTTATGTTACGTTATTCGCCACACGACATAAAAGATTTCACTAACTCCTAAATTATCTTACAAATACCATGTGTAAACCAAAATGTTAACAGGAAAATAAGAATAAGTATAAGCCAGGATATAATGTAAGACAAAAATAAATATTAAATAATAGAATGTTAAAAACGAAAAAAATATTTTGCATCCATCGCTCCGTAATTATAACGTTTAAAGATTAAATTTTGTCAAAAATTAAATTTTTAGTCTGCAGCCAATTTCATTATACGCGTAAGGATATAATTAATAATATTTATCTTATTATTAATTTAATTTAGTTGATGAATATGAAATTGAACGACTTGTACCCACTATTACCGGAAGAAATATCTACGGTTTTACCTGTAATGGGGATTTTTTTGAAGATTCCGTTCCTCAAAAATACTACAGAAATAGAAGACATTAAATGCAGAAACTTCAAATTTGCCATAGGGGTTAAGCATATTGAACTGCGTAAAATTATAAAATAAAATCTAACATCAGCTTACAATTGCATTTATTCATAAACAAATTTTAGAGAAAGCAAATAAAGCAATTATTAAAAAATACCACACCAAAATTTTTTTTCAAAATTTTAATGTTAGTTATAGGATATTGTCAAAAATATTGGCAATGTTCAATAAAAAATATATTCGCCCAATATACAAAACTGCTACAGACTATAAAAAACAGCGTTACTGGAAGTTCACGATAATTTTTGGAAAATAACTTTACATGTTTATGTTTGTCGAAGCATCTATAAAACTATCGTAGCATGAGTTCTACTCAGGCCTAACAATTTTATTTCCGTCTAACAGAAACATATAATTGGGTAAAAATAAAATATTGATATAATTGAAGTGGTATACTTCTAATATTTAAAAGTACTTCTTTCAGAGTTCAAAATATTTGATGTTTTTCATTATATTTTATACTTAATACACGTTTATTTTCATACAAAGATATTGCCTGTCATCCCCACTCGCTTCAGTTAAATATATAATAGGTTAAATTACAACTCTTATTCAACTACAATATCAATACTTCAATCAAACTTTAATATTTAGTTAAGTTTGGAAGATATGTTTAAAAGACCTCAGCGTACAAGTCCGAAACATATTTAACTTTTTTTTAATTAAGAATTTAGTTGAGAACTAACCTACTTCTAACTGTAAAAAATGAATTGAATTGAAATTTTAAATATTTTTATACATTTTTCTCACTTAGGTTTAATTTTACTTTACCAAATAAAGCAATATATAAAGTTTGTAAATTTGAAAACATAGAGAAAGAAAAACAAATTCGAAATGAAATATTAAAACTATTCATTGGTATCACTCAAATTTCACAACAGTTCCATTAGTGCTCATGACGAATGCAGTTTGCGACATCCATGATGGGTTTCGACGATGTGACGTAGTTCGATAAACAGACGCATTTCGTCGCGTGCCTACGTCCAATTTAAATTAAACATTTACGTTATCTCGCACTATAGAATATAAAGTAAGGTTACGTGTATTTAATTCGAATCAATTAAAAATTAGATATATGTTGAAGTATAAAATATGTGTGGTTAGATTTCGCGCTTGAAGAAGTAACATCTTATGCTTAGTCCGTCGTCATTTTTAGTCTCAGCAATAAAAAGCTATATACCTATGATGAAAACTATTCCCCTTTTTAATCTGATTTCCTTTACCTTTTAATCGATAGTTATTTTGATTAAAATAGCGTGTGACAACAATTCCAAAAATATTTCGTTTTAATATTTTATCTGAAATAGTTTTAAAGATATTGTAGGAAATATTCACAAAACTGCGTCGCCTTGTACAAAACATGTACTAGGCAATATATGCATATGGTGAAAAATAATATAAATATTTATTAATAGTTTTTATAGAAATACTATGTATCCTTAAAATTTTTCACGTGACTAAGTTTGTACGGAAGCCCATATCGCAAGTTCTACTTTTATTTAACTTTTTGATATTTCTGTTCATACGACTTAAAAATGAGAAGAAACCTACTTCATAAATTACGTGGCTTTTCATTGTGGCTTCAGGGAGGTTACTAATTGTCCTGCAATAATTAAATTGAATACATAAGGCAAGGAGGAAGAGTTTAATATTCAGTTCAATAAGGGCCGGAGAGGAATTTGGGCAACATTTGTTGGTTACATATTTCTCTCGATATTTTCAATTAAAAATGTGACAATTAAATGAAACTAAGTGATGTAGTATTATTTCTACTTTCTTTAATTTCTTTACCACGACCTAGGTTTCGTTGTATTACAACATCTTTAGGTGGGATATTAGCGAAGATCTTTGCTAATATCCCACCTGAAGATGTTGTAGTACAACGAAACCTAGGCCGTGGTAAAGAAATTAAAGAAAGTAGAAATAATACTACATCACGTAGTTTCATTTAATTGTGAACAATGAATTTCTACAAAATTAACGCCAAATATATTCAATATTTAAAAATGTGACCTTTCCCTTTCTTAAACGTTTTTTCTCGAGAATATATTCTCTATAAAGAAACTGAAGCACAAAAATACTAGTCGAGTAATGTGTAGATTTAATTTTTAACGTTTTAATAATTTTTTAATGTTGTAATATCGCCGCCGCGATGTATTGGATTGATCACGAAGTTTACGGCCTTTGATGGCATGGCGTACCGAGGAAAGTAGGTCATTTCCCAACTGCTCATCGAGAGGATCTGGATTGGTGTTCTAGTTGGCTGTAAGATATTTCTTTCGTAACAATAAATCCGCCATATGTACCAACTGTATACATTAAAGTACATAAATAATTATTTGAGATGTAACAAAGAACGTATGTATTATTTATATAGTTGATTCAGTGTATCAAACTAAGCAGAAAATAATAAGTTACCTAGTAAAAATTGCCAACCGTTTCTAAAAAAGTCGCTGTCAAAGTTGTAATTTCAACGGTAAAATGTGCACTTCTTTGCCCAAATATGCTTCATATATACTCATGTTTTGAATAAACTTGGTTCCTTAATTAAAACAAAAAAAACAGGAAGGCCTTAAAAATTTCATAAATTATTTTCCACATTAATAAATATTATTGCGAAATCACCAGATGCTATAGTGTCAAGTGTCTTCCCTGTACAACTTCCGTTAGTGGTGCACCTTTGATATTATTGCCGTTAAATTACAAAATTCTATGGGAGACGCAGTTTTCTTTTAAGCTTATGTTTATTTGTTTTCAGGTTTAAATGAGTTATGCGATATTCATTGTTGTAAAAATAATTTGTATTATTTTGAGTTTAATACTTATAACGCTTATGTTGGATTTCTGTTTGGGTTTGCGTGTGCGTTTGTTAATATTTGTTGATTCGTTTGTGTCAAAATGCCTGAAAGTAATTCTACTAACGCTGAATATTTGAACATATTATATATATATATATATATATATATATATATATATATATATATATTATATATATTATATATACATATATATATATATATATATATATATATATATATATATATATATATATACATATCATATAAATATATATATACCAAGTTTATTCAAAACATGAGTATATATGAAGCATATTTGGGCAAAGAAGTGCACATTTTACCGTTGAAATTACAACTTTGACAGCGACTTTTTTAGAAACGGTTGGCAATTTTTACTAGGTAACTTATTATTTTCTGCTTAGTTTGATACACTGAATCAACTATATAAATAATACATACGTTCTTTGTTACATCTCAAATAATTATTTATGTACTTTAATGTATACAGTTGGTACATATGGCGGATTTATTGTTACGAAAGAAATATCTTACAGCCAACTAGAACACCAATCCAGATCCTCTCGATGAGCAGTTGGGAAATGACCTACTTTCCTCGGTACGCCATGCCATCAAAGGCCGTAAACTTCGTGATCAATCCAATACATCGCGGCGGCGATATTACAACATTAAAAAATTATTAAAACGTTAAAAATTAAATCTAAATCTACACATTACTCGACTAGTATTTTTGTGCTTCAGTTTCTTTATAGAGAATATATTCTCGAGAAAAAACGTTTAAGAAAGGGAAAGGTCACATTTTTAAATATTGAATATATTTGGCGTTAATTTTGTAGAAATTCATTGTTCACAATTAAATGAAACTACGTGATGTAGTATTATTTCTACTTTCTTTAATTTCTTTACCACGGCCTAGGTTTCGTTGTACTACAACATCTTCAGGTGGGATATTAGCAAAGATCTTCGCTAATATCCCACCTAAAGATGTTGTAATACAACGAAACCTAGGTCGTGGTAAAGAAATTAAAGAAAGTAGAAATAATACTACATCACTTAGTTTCATTTAATTGTCACATTTTTAATTGAAAATATCGAGAGAAATATGTAACCAACAAATGTTGCCCAAATTCCTCTCCGGCCCTTATTGAACTGAATATTAAACTCTTCCTCCTTGCCTTATGTATTCAATTTAATTATTGCAGGACAATTAGTAACCTCCCTGAAGCCACAATGAAAAGCCACGTAATTTATGAAGTAGGTTTCTTCTCATTTTTAAGTCGTATGAACAGAAATATCAAAAAGTTAAATAAAAGTAGAACTTGCGATATGGGCTTCCGTACAAACTTAGACACGTGAAAAATTTTAAGGATACATAGTATTTCTATAAAAACTATTAATAAATGTTTATATTATTTTTCAACATATGAATATATTACCTAGTACATGTTTTGCACAAGGAGACGCAGTTTTGTGAATATTTCCTACAATATCTTTAAAACTATTTCAGATAAAATATTAAAACGAAATATTTTTGGAATTGTTGTCACACGCTATTTTAATCAAAATAACTATCGATTAAAAGGTAAAGGAAATCAGATTAAAAAGGGGAATAGTTTTCATCTTAGGTATATAGCTTTTTATTGCTGAGACTAAAAATGACGACGGACTAAGCATAAGATGTTACTTCTTCAAGCGCGAAATCTAACCACACATATTTTATACTTCAACATATATCTAATTTTTAATTGATTCGAATTAAATACACGTAACCTTACTTTATATTCTATAGTGCGAGATAACGTAAATGTTTAATTTAAATTGGACGTAGGCACGCGACGAAATGCGTCTGTTTATCGAACTACGTCACATCGTCGAAACCCATCATGGATATGAAGTCGCAAACTGCATTCGTCATGAGCACTAATGGAGCTGTTGTGAAACTTGAGTGATACCAATGAATAGTTTTAATATTTCATTTCGAATTTGTTTTTCTTTCTCTATGTTTTCAAATTTACAAACTTTATATATTGCTTTATTTGGTAAAGTAAAATTAAACCTAAGTGAGAAAAATGTATAAAAATATTTAAAATTTCAAATCAATTCATTTTTTACAATTAGAAGTAGGTTAGTTCTCAACTAAATTCTTAATTAAAAAAAAGTTAAATATGTTTCGGACTTGTACGCTGAGGTCTTTTAAACATATCTTCCAAACTTAACTAAATATTAAAGTTTGATTGAAGTATTGATATTGTAGTTGAATAAGAGTTGTAATTTAACCTATTATGTATTTAACTGAAGCGAGTGGAGATGAGAGGCAATATCTTTGTATGAAAATAAACGTGTATTAAGTATAAAATAAAATAAAAAACATCAAATATTTTGACTTCAATTTTATCAATATTTTATTTTTGCCCAATTATATGTTTCTGTTAGACGGAAATAAAATTGTTAGGCCTGAGTAGAACTCATGCTACGATAGTTTTATAGATGCTTCGACAAACATAAACATGTAAAGTTATTTTCCAAAAATTATCGTGAACTTCCAGTAACGCTGTTTTTTATAGTCTGTAGCAGTTTTGTATATTGGGCGAATATATTTTTTATTGAACATTGCCAATATTTTTGACAATATCCTATAACTAACATTAAAATTTTGAAAAAAAATTTTGGTGTGGTATTTTTTAATAATTGCTTTATTTGCTTTCTCTAAAATTTGTATATGAATAAATGCAATTGTAAGCTGATATTAGATTTTATTTTATAATTTTACACAGTTCAATATGCTTAACCCCTATGGCAAATTTCAAGTTCCTGCATTTAATGTCTTCTATTTCTGTAGTATTTTTGAGGAACGGAATCTTCAAAAAAATCCCCATTACAGTTAAAACCGTAGATATTTCTTCCGGTAATAGTGGGTACAAGTCGTTCAATTTCATATTCATCAACTAAATTAAATTAATAATAAGATAAATATTATTAATTATATCCTTACGCGTATAATGAAATTGGCTGCAGACTAAAAATTTAATTTTTGACAAAATTTAATCTTTAAACGTTATAATTACGGAGCGATGGATGCAAAATATTTTTTTCGTTTTTAACATTCTATTATTTAATATTCTAATATATAAACATGAACTTTCCATCACGTTAATCAAAATGGCGTATTTTTAATTATTTATAACTATAATATTTTACCTATATAAAAAAAAACAGTTATTAAGAAGTAACAAAAAAACATTAGTTGTGGGGCAATTAAAAAAATGTTATAACTTACATAAAACAAAAGAAGATAATTATTCAAAAGAAAGTAAAACAAAGTTACAAAATCTATTTTGTGATGTAGAAATATTGTAGAGTTCTAGGGATTATGAAAAACAGGATTTCGTAAAACGACACCAGAATCTTTTATCGAAGGTGTGTTTCCAGTATACACATATAGTCAGCATATGTGTACATCATAATATTAATTCAATGATGTATGTATGGGCTATTACACTACATCTCATATACACAAACCCATAGTGAAACAGATAGTTAGTGTTTTTTTTGAGTGAACACTTCTCTTAAATCAATGAGTTGCTGTAATTAATACAGATTAGAATATAGTAACGTGGGGACAAATTCCCTAGAGTCAAACAAATTTTACTAAATAAAATAAAATATAACGCCTCCACACGTAATCGTATCCTATTTAAACAAATTACTTAGATTGTTTCTTTTTTATGCGTCAATTTAAACATAATTTTACATACGACAAAATACATTTTATATTTTCAAATTTAATTTTACATTTTTAGAATTCCATATTTTCTTTCAATTATTTTATCAAAGGTTTTTGACATTTTTCATTTCGTGAACGGAGTTGACTCGTTTAGAGATTTAGGAGAAGCCGTAATTAAGATGCGGGTGAAACCGCGGGGCACAGCTAATTTTAGGCTAAAAGCGCAAGTTATATATAATATTAGTACATAAGAGAATAAAAGAACGTTTAGATACTAAATTGTATACATGAGGAGAAAGGTTCTTTTATTTTCGCTTTGATTCACGTTTGGATTTAAAATTGTTGCGGTTAAATTCAAAATTTCATGTGTGTATTACAATTATCGATATAATATTTGGAATTAACGCATTGCAATATTTTATTTAGATACACTTTTTAAACTAAAAAAAATCAATATAAAATGATAAAATGGTTATTGAAAAGTTATGCGTTTGCTCATTCCATACTAATTTTTTTGCAGTTCTGGCTGTTTTAGCTGATTTAAAATTTTAGGTTATAGAGAAAATAATATGTTACCTAGGAAAAATTGCCTTGGAAAATAATAAGTTACTTAGGAAAAATCGTTCAGAATATAATAAGTTACCTAGGAAAAATTGCCAACTGTTTCTAAAAAAGTCGCTGTCAAAGTTGTAATTTCAATAGTAAAATGTGCACTTCTTTGCCCAAACATGCTTCATATATATTCATGTTTTGAATAAACTTGGTTCCTTAATTAAAAAAAAAACAGAAAGGCCTTAAAAATTTCATAAATTATTTTCCACATTAATAAATATTATTGCGAAATCACCAGACGCTATAGTGTCAAGTGTCTTCCCTGTACAACTTCCGTTAGTGTTGCACCTTTGATATTATTGCCGTTAAATTACAAAATTCTTTGGGAGACGCAGTTTTGTTTTAAGCTACCGTGTATTTGTTTTCAGGTTTAAATGAGTTATGCGATATTCATTATTGTAAAAATAATTTGTATTATTTTGAGTTTAATACTTATAACGCTTATGTTGGATTTCTGTTAGGGTTTGCGTGTGTGGTTGTTAATATTTGTTGATTCGTTTGTGTCAAAATGCCTGAAAGTAATTCTAATAACGCTGAATAATTGAACATATTATATATATACATATATATATATATATATATATATATATATATATATATACATATCATATATATATATATATATATATATATATATATATATATATATATATATATATTTATATATATATAATATGGTATACGGAGAACATAATCGATCTATCCGATGAATATGAAATATCTTCATTCAATTTGGAGGATTTTTATGTAGACCCAGAGAAAAAAATCTTTTTTCATTAAATTTGGAGATCTAGCAGGCCATGGTGCATATCAACCAGTCCACCTAGCGTGAAATTCTACTTGGATAGCTTTACGTACAGCAGCCGAGGAGTGTGCATACCAGCATCCAGCATCGACATTAGATCGTCTGAAATACTTACAAAAGTAACAATTCATCAGTGCAAAGTACAGACAGCAACACGAAAAATTTCATCCTGTTCTCCGACTAACATTTATTTCTTCTAACATTTGTGTATACTTTGCAGCAATTAATTTGTTTGTATGTATTTCTCAATTAATTTTTTCATAAATTGTAATGCTAAATAATAATAAACTTTCAAGCGCTTAAGCGTGACGGTGCCTAACAGTGTCGTCGCACATTGTGAATCTTTTCAGGGCGCATGTTGTAACTGTAACACCGTAATTAAATATTAATATTTTCGACAATATTAACAATTTTTGTATGGTTCGTCAAATGTTTTACTCAGGTTAAATTCAGTTTCATTCGGAGGATTGTCTGTATGAATAATATACCTTCTTTGGCACAGTTTATATAAATAAATATGTTTAGACCAATCAGCGGCAAGCATTTCACTGTCCTTAAAATATTTTAATTTAACACGTTAATGAATGAACGATGGTGAAGTAATTTAAATCTAAAATAAAACAAGTACATACAAATTTTATCTTTGTGGTCTGTTTTGATATATTCA
The DNA here is from genome assembly GCA_039881145.1 of Druceiella hillmani. Taxonomy (NCBI): domain Eukaryota; kingdom Metazoa; phylum Arthropoda; class Insecta; order Lepidoptera; family Hepialidae; genus Druceiella; species Druceiella hillmani. The sequence continues at coordinate 40,136,973 of JAYKKI010000015.1, forward strand.
TAATTTTAATGGAAGTTTCATTGATACCAATTAACTAAAAAGTTTCATGAAATTACAATAACCTGTGTTAATAATACTTAATAAACTATATATATATATATATATATATATATATATATATATATATAATTAACTATACTTAATAAACTACGCTACAGAGCTTCAAAATAATTTGCAAATCAATTTACTTTGAGAGTAGCCCATGAAAGGAATTAATGGTAATTATACTTTTCCGAATTCCCCGCCAGTTTAATGAAAGTGTTTAATTGAATATGTCTTCCGCTTAATTCCGTAATTATATTCAAAATGCCGTAATAATTTCGTAAAATTTGATTCTTAAAACGTATTGTCTAAGTGAAGAGGTTTTATATTATGAAATGTGTATAAAACCATTATTCATGGACATGAAGCGGATCTTAATACAATTGAGGTGAGGAACAAAGATAGAGGGATGTTTAAGTTTTTGTACTTTGAATTTCTCCTTTTTTCTAAATAGCATCAAATTAAAAAAAGTTACAAATATATGATCCTGTACCAAAAGGAAATAAACGGAAATTTTTGGTATAATATTTTAACAGTAAAGACTCGTCCCGACCTCGTCGACATTGATACTTCTCATACTATCGTTTAAGAATAAGTTTTATTATAGTTAATTTTGGTAAGATTTTTTCTAAAGTCAGGACGAATATTTTCGTAGTGAACATTTTAAGTCATAATAATCATCGTTGGTTTTTCAGTCAACGAGGTATCTTGACTTGTGATTTCACATATTCCCTCTCAGTTCTCTATCATTCCCGCAAGCTTATCGTCTTGAAGTCATTGTCAATGTCGTGCATCCGTGGTGCTCTCGATTTTGAGGCAGAAGAAAACCCTTCTGGACCCCTCAACTTCCGTGTGTTTCGATATTTTAAATACCGTAAATAAAATATATTTCGAATGTATAAGTAGGTAACAGTACCGAGTTTTTCGTTACCAATACGTAACTTTTTAAACCAGTCAATACACAGATTTTACGTTGGAATAAAACCTGCCAAGTACGAGTATAACTCGCTCACTGAGGGTTTCGTGCTCAGTATATTATAAATTTACAATAACCAATCTAAAACACTATCAATATGCACATATCTACTTAATTACGATCTAAAAATTAAGAAATCTGGGAAGATGAAACTTACATCTCCTATTATAAATGTTTGGAAATTTATAATAATGTTTGGAAATTTACTTAATTTTTTCTGTAATAAATATTAGATCTGCCATCAGTTCGTAAAGCTTCAAAGATAAGAACGGTTTTTTTGCATATTTATCATCATACGCTAAAAACTGCTGGTATTTAAAGCAAATCCCAACTTTTTAATAACGTATAATCAGCAAACCTCAGAAAACGATTTCCCGAGTTCGAAAATACTGACAATTAAGTAAAATTACATATTATGAAGCTTCATCGTATTTATTTTCTTTTACTTCGACGTTAATTATGTTTCACTTATTCAAAAGGAATTAAATCTTCTTTTAGGAAAAGAACAACTAAACGAATATAATAATTAACATGACATATGATGTGGTTCGCTTTAACAAACAACACAATAAAATGTCAAGGATAATTATGTAGAAATGCATAACCTAAAAAACTAAACTTCTTATCAAAATATCTTCACAATATAATGAAGAAATGCTGACCACCCACTAGATAAAGAAGAATCAGCTAGTAAGATAAAAAAGAATTTTATTAGCACATATTTGTAATTTTCTGTCCATATATTTATCTTCTGGACTGATTTAATATTATTCAAAATACAGTTGTAATAATAATTTTATACCAGGTGTTCCTGATGTGTATATATAGTTTCTCATACTAATTCATTAATCTGAGGAATAAAGGCGACAAATAATTTAATATAGTATTTAAAAATCAAACACGGAATTTATAAATTACAAAATGACAATCTTTCACTTGTAAATATATTATCATAACACCAGAAATATAAATTCTTATTGTTTAATCTTCTTACCTTATAATGTCATTATGTCTAACTTCAAGTCACATTCGTGCTTACCATATAAAATTAATATTGAATATATTTAGTGTTAATTTTGTAGAAATTCATTATTCACAATTAAATGAAACTACGTGATGTAGTATTATTCTCTTCTCATTGTATTACAACATCTTCAGGTGGGCTATTAGCAAAGATTTACCTAGGTCGTGGTAAAGAATTTAAAGAATGTAGAAAAAATACTACATCACCTGGTTTCATTTAATTGTGTATATAAAATTAACTTTGTGAAGTATTTCGTCCTTAGAAAATATAAATACGGTATACGTGATATAAAATTATCGATTTACCTAAATAATAATGGTACGAATTCCCAAAACTAAATTCAACCAATACTCTTACTAATTTTAATCGAAATCAATTTATTCAATTATCTTTGTTAGCTTTTCTATGTTACAACATATCAAGTAGACATATATGTATCGATTTTTATGTACTATAACAACGACATTTATATACAACACATCAACATTATTTTTTTAAAACATCCATTTATCTTCTCTATTAACATACTTAAACAAAGAGCCAAAATCTTGCTAAAGACCTTAAATATTAAAAGTCACATAAAGCACTTTTATATCGCATTGAAACATGAGGCAGGACCTAATTCGAGTTTTAACTCAGATTCTACTTATGACCAATTATCTACGCCTTTGCCTCTTTGAGACTAAGTAACGATAAATAAATTGCCACCTTACACTTAAATATAATGTTGATATAAGTTTCCTGATTTAAAACGTTATGATTATAAGTCTTATTTTTTATTATACATTATTTTCGAATGAATTAGATTTTAATTTTTTATACATATTATGACATTTTAATTTCAAAAATTTTGCATTTTAATTTATACATTAATTAAATAATTGATATTCCTTCTATACACAATGCATTATGTGTTAATATATCTTAACAGACAATTTTACACACGGTTTCGCATTGGTTCTAATAACATATCGGTCCATTTTTCTATCATCTTACTGTCTCCCATATCAACTTGGTTTGAACTGTCATATGAACTATCATTCAAGTTCATTTTTTCCTGAAGCTTTCAGAATTATCCTCTTTTACACCTTATGTAATTTTTTTACATTTACGTATAATTTTTTTTTCATCCACTCATTGTAAGCTCTGAGTTTTACACACACATCTAAACAGATAAATGAATTGCATTTATGTTTTCAGAACAAGAAACCTTCCTTACTTATTTGAACCGCCTTTCAACTATTACTCAGTTATATTATATTCTCGTTTTTACAAGTATTGTTTAATCTTTCTGTTCATTTTCCTCTAAGTTCCCATTTCCACCACACTTATCTTGTTTTGCTGTCACTTACCTACTCAAAACCTGCGATATAACAATATCAATAGTCGGATTGCTTTCTACATTAGTCAAATACTAGCTGCCCATTCCGGCTTAGCCCGAGCTTAAAAGGGACCATGTCTGTATTTTTTTAATCCCCTTGATGTATAATAATTATTCACCATTAATTTAATAACAGTAATGACAACAGTTTAGTCCATCCACAGAGTATAGACTTCGATGGTCTAATCCTGTAATATAAAACCACTTATGACAAACAATCTATAAACAACTTCTTCAGCAGATTTATTTTTTGTCTATAATGCTTTCAGTAACTGGATGTATGTTTAAATGTTAGTTTATTCTTTTTTAGAAATATTTCTTTTTTCCCATTTTACAAGAGAAAACGGATCACAATAGACAATATATAGCAATATTTCTTTAAGGATTCGTTTGTTTGTATATTATTTTGAATCAGCCTTAACGATTTAAATGTCTAACACAAAAATGTATCCAGACCACTTTGATTCCTTTGACCTCACTCGTCATTATTACTCGTTATCTATACGTATCAAAAATATATTGCAAGGTTGCAGCCATTTGTATACCATAAATCATATGATGGGGTAAATTTTCCGAATCCCAAAAACAACCAAAGAAATATTTTCTCGTCATGGAATTAGTCTAATGTGGAAATAAAAAAGGACATTTACTAACCACCTCTGCGATCTAAATGGTTGACTACAATCACCATATATCACCGACAACTATTGAAATATACGGCTACACTAATAGAACCTTTACTTCCCGCAAAAACGTGAAATATTTGTTTTTATATATTTAAAGGAATTCGAATAGGTAAAAATACAGAAAAAACAATGATTAATATTTGTACCTATATTCTATAAAAATGTATACGTTTAACATCTTGATATTCCGTTTCCGACTGTATTGATTGGGACTATTTTTTACGAGAAATAGTTTGTATTAAAATATAAATTTGATGAATACCGCTTGTTTCAATAAATCATATGATGGGGAATATAACATTACTTTTTACAGAAGCTTTAAGAAAATGATGATAAAGTGTCACAGCAGCCTTTACGAATAATAAATTATCGTGGATAAAATTACGATGATAAACTAAAAGTCATAATAGAGTGATAGATACAAATGTGTATATATATATATATATATATATATATATATATATATACACACACATATATATATATATATATATATACACATATAATATACCAGATTAATCGCTTATCCGCAATTCAAACTTCAACAGACGATGATATTTATATATTCTCATCTCTGTTTTTAAAAGCGTACTTTTAAATATTAGGAAAGGCTGATCGACCTCTGTATCTTCGGTGCTATATTCGAATCACTGAAATCTGGCACGGATCCTCGCGTGCAACATAATTATTTTATATACTTTTTCAATAATATTGTAATATATCCAGAGTTCTAAGGTATATGGTGTCTATACCGTTTTTCGACAGAATATCAGAAAAAATTCGTAAAATTTATTTATTTTCATTAAGATTATTTTATTAAGCTCTCAAAGTCAGCATTCAGTTTCATATTTCATTTTTAATAAGATCTGTGTAAAAAAAGGCGAGTGTACCTACAGGTTATATCAGGCGAGTATACAGTTAAGTTAAATGTAATTCAGTTCATATTGTTTTGTGTACAAAACTTTCAAGTTCGGGTAAACAAACTCGCGTTTCGAAGGTTTCGTAAACGGTATTAATTCCCCAAAACGGTATTAATTGCAGTACTTGACCTATCTGTACATAGAAAATATTTTCTTAAAAATGGATTAAGACCATATAAAAGAGAAACAAAATGTGAAAATATTGTTTTAAAAATTAGCATACGTTTTCTATTTGTGTATTTGTTTAGATCATACACTGCATCATACACTGCTAAGTCAATTCACATGGAGTTGTTTTTAAACGTTGATGCTTAATTAGAACACATGCCGATTCAATATTTTTTAACTTCTATTACTATACATTAGTATAATAACAAGTAATGCCTAGCTACTCGATGCATAGTAATTACACAATTTTATAATACATCTTGAAACATTAATAGACGGCGTATATATATCAAACATTAATAGACGACGTATTTAAAATACACATAGTATTTTAATTCGGGCAATGAAATTTTTTACATAAGTGTGGAGTGACGCGTGGGTATAGGTGTTTATGTAAGTAATCCAAGCGGGTAGACGCATAAGGAAAGACGTAGTTATTGGTCGTCTTCCACACACAATTTTTTAACGTTGCATTTATTCTGCTTAAGCTTACTTGCTTTCTTCAATTTGTTTAACATTTTAATCCATTGTCAATATTTGTGATCTAATCATTTTGATAGGTTTAGTATCAGGATGTGTAAATTTGGTTGGTACATGCTTTATTACCCACATATACAGTAAAACTAACAGTAATACAGTAAAAGTATTGGCCAGCTTTTATATTAAAGGTATTTACGGAAAAAATTATTTACAGCACTACAACAATAGTAATTGGATATATTTTTCTCTGAATCAGCTTATTTGTCCGGGCGTCACGCAGTAACAGCTAAAAAAATCAATGATATTTTCACTGGTTGATTATGTTGTTTGGCGTAAAATGTAGAATGTTTCATCATAATCAACAAGAAGATATGATAATTTCATATTTTAATACAAACGCACATAGTTGAAAACAACATAATTCCATAATATAGATGTTACTTGTCACTCACGGCTCACAATTTATTTAATAATTTTTGCTATCCGTCCATGCAAAATATTTCATGAGTACAACTAATTTATTCCTAAAAAGGTAAGTCTAAGGTAAAGTAAGGTAAGTCTCTACTATGACTTTTTAATTATTGACAAAATTTTGAATCATATTGTTTTTATTTAAGAGGATATATTATAGCCTATAACTTAGGTTCTTCCCTATATATATATATATATATATATATATATATATATATATATATATATATATATATATATGTATATATATATATATATATATATATATAGATATATGTACATATATAAAGAAAATATAATATATTCCTTAACTAATTTACACAATTTAATATGTATAATAATTATATAACGTTCAATTTCTTTTGCCTTTTCTTGCATTCAAATACCGGAATACATAATTCACTCTACATTTAATACGGTTGAGGTAGTGGTCAGTGAATTACACTCAACGCTATACTATTAACACTATTTGTTGTGAGTTTATATAAAATCTTATGTTTTTTTAATGAATTTTAATTAACATATAAGTTATAATTACTTTGTTAATTGATAATAGTCCCAGTTTTCATTATTTATTTCATATTATTATTTCTTATTTAAATGTGAAATAGTAACAAAGTGGGTATATAAAAATGGTAATTTTTACAGTCGACAAAATCGAAAAAAGAGATCTTTTCAACTAGATCATACCTTTTAGACCACCTTTTGTAGCACCCGCCATATAAAACTTTCTTAGGCCTAGAAACTGTACATGATAAGCGAATTTCGAATTTCTATCTCATGTTGCTTACTCCCCTCTAACAGAAAGAACAATGGATGGATATATAGATGATATTGCCGCAATAGGGTGGTACCCTATTGTGGTAAATCGTATCTTCGGTCTCTAAATATATTATCGTGGGCATTTAGGTACTACGCAAGCTTGGGCCTGACAGTATTTTGGTTTCTATTATTTATCTTATTTGAATATAGTTCAAAAGACTGAAGTGACAATTAAACACAATTACAATAGCCTCGCCAAATTACTTCTTTTTGTTTTTGATTTTGTTAGGAAATTAGTGGTAGAACTGTTTACATTTCATATTAGTGTATTCAGTTTATTAGTTACATTCAATATGAACACAAATCCTATTAATTGATGTTTACATATGTGTAATGTAAAGAATTCGTATAAATATAACCTAATTTTAAAAATATGATTTTATTCAGTTGAAGTAAATTTTCAAAATCTAATATTACGTAGTTAAGACATTGTATTTCATGATATATCTATTGTCGTAATTGTCGTATTAACTGTTGACTGCTGGCATAAAGCCACAGCGCACACTGTGGTCACCTTTTGTAAAAGTTTAGCACGATTTTTAATTATAGTCGATTATAATTCTAACCGAATGCACAATTATAGTCTGTTCAAGCATGGACGAAAGGCAAACAACTATGTCAATTAAAAGGTTCATTTGCAGCAAACTATAAGTGCCGCTCGGTCAACTATAGGGGTCATCCGCAGCCAACTGCATGTACCTTTTAAACGGCTATAGATGTACTGAGCAGCTAAAAGTTAATGTCGATTTGTGGACTATCGCTCTTCGGTAAAAATTCCCATAAATTACATAAAATAAAATAAAATTTTGTCACTTTAGTAAATAGGTGTATGAAAAAATAGTAATATTGAACAAGCAAACGTTTTAAAGAAAAATTTATTTTTCACTATTTTTATATACTTAGGCATGCAAGATGAATTTATCGACAAAGAGCTAAATTACAAAAGTGGAGAGATGCGATAAATTTGTCAATCCCAAAATTTAAAACTATTTTCAAGCGATAAGCAAACCTGAGGTTCTTTGCTTGTGGTTGATAATATCAAATAATATTAGTTCCTTCGGGTGATACTTGCAACGCTTTTTAATGTACACTTTCCAATTAATATAAACTAAATTTCATTAATGTGGTCAAAAATAGATTTTATTCCATCGTGAATTTAATTACCAGTATAGTTTAATATTTCTATGAAATAATTTTTTAATTATTAAGATTTTTCTGCTTATTTTATTCGTTAATATTGTTGTTCACTCTTCAATATAATACATGTGTCAAAATTTCTTAAACCTATTTTGATTGCCATCCAATTTCAATTAATATCTGATTTATTATTTAATCTTGCTATGTCTCGGATTGTGCGTTCAATATATTAGATTATAATTTAATAAACCTGTAACTGTTTCCAATTATTTCTAAAATATTACAGAAACGTCTCTATTGGGACAAATAAAGAGCTTTGCGATCGAACTTCTTTTTAAGTTAGTTTTACTCAACACAGTTTCGTCGAGTGAAAAACAAAGTTTGGAAATTTCACGAAGAGAAACATTATTTAGCAAACATCCTGAAACAGTTAGTCTGCCTTGAATATTAAAATAACAAAAATGGTGAAGGTAAAGACAGATAATAGAAACAACTGCGAAACTGTAAAGACACAACTGCGAAGCAAAAATTGAATCTCACAAATTGAGATATGATTAACCTTTAGGAAGTTAAAAACGCATTTACTCTACGCTTTAGGGTTAAAAAAAATTCGACGCCAGCTTAACTGTTTTGAAGTGACAGGCAGGCAATAAATTATTGTTCACAAAGCGGAAACCTGCTACTCGTGTCTAAGCAAAATGATTTACTGCTATTTTTTCTGTGAACATTTACAGCGTCACTAAACTATTTACATCAGGAGTATTTATACTATGCAAGTCTGGGTAAACGAGGTGTATAGCTTGGTGTTGGAAATTTTAATATAAGTTTTTTTACTACGACAAGTTGTCATGAAATTGGCATTGATATTTTCACAATTTTATTCCGAAATGAACACTTATCGATGCAAACATCTCAAGACGAAAAATACAACCAGTCAAATGCGAGTAGATTTCGAGCACCAAAGTATAAATTGCAATAACAACATGAAAAGAGTTTATTGATATGTATAAAATTATTGGAAAAAATTAATAAATAAAGGAAGAAAATAATTTAAATTTTATTTTATTTAAAAAAATATATGTTTTAATTTTGTTATTATATATATTAAATCTTGAATCAATCAGAATTATTTCTAATTTTTGAGTTGCCGACTTGAATGAATTTTTTTAAATGAATGAATTTTTTTTTTAAATGTAATCTTAATTCAATCTATATATAACTTAAAGCTAAATAAAAATAGAGAAACAATCACTTTATTAACCAGATATAAATCTATATATTAATACGTAACGAGGAAACTTTGCACCCCTTTTTAAGCTTATTGCGTACACGGGTGTCAGATTTAGTAAAATTAATATTTATGTGGAGAAGTAGCGAAGAAAACTAAAACGTAAATATAATATATGTTATATGTACTTTAAAATACATCAAAGATTAAAAATATATTAAAGAAGGGTTTGTCACTAAAGAATTTTAAAATATCAGACTGACTGAATGAGTTTCGAGCTATGTATTTTGTGTGTTTTCAAATGTTCTTTTGTCAATAGTCTGTGGAATGTATGTCAAGGTAAGAAAACATTTTTTTATATTTTTTATAATAGATGTTTAGTACACAACTGTTGCAAAAGGAAAATTTCGTAGCAGCAATGTAAATTCATTTACTTTCGCCTACCTACTAGTGATTAGAACAAATTTAATACGTAAATACATTTTATTATTTAAATTAAATCCTGTTTCGTAAATTCAGTTCGGAATTTCAAATATTGTACAGGCATATATATACATATATATATATATATATATATATATATATATATATATATATATATATATATATATATATATAAATGTATATATATATATATATATATATATATATATATACATATATATATATACATATGTATATATATATATATATATATATATTTATATATATATATATATATATATATCATATGGCCACTATTGCCAGCTTACAACACACAATAATTGTAAAAAAAAGAAGGAAGTCATTTAAAAGGCGGACATTTTGAACTTTTGTTATATTAGGTAAAATATGATAAATAGATCACATATAACACTAGTCTAATATTATATGCAACGTGTGTAATAGTTAAGTTGCATTCGGTCAAAATGGAAATGTAATTTAACTGAAGATATACATACACATGTGTAGACACACACGTACCTCTTGGCACATTACGTATTCCTCTTTATTGAGGAAATTTGTAAAAAAAAATATTTTTAAGGAAACTGTACACTTTACCTACAATTGTTTAAATCCTAAATCATGAGCACGCAAACGGACAGAATTTCCTACCTGTGCTTAGTTGCAAGCTATGCGATATTAACATTAAACAATTATTAATTAACGAAATCTATCTGCGTTGATGTCTATGGATTTCCAATCGATTTTTGTTTCTTTTTTTAATAGAAAATGGTAATGTCTTTGAAAATACGTAAAATTACAATGAACATTTTTGGACGGCTCTGGATCGTACGAATCAGAGCTATAAAAATAATGATAATAACATTACGACAGACATTTTTTATTCTCTCTGTATTTTATTAATTACCTTTATTGGTACTAAAATTACAGACCGCTGAAAATACAATATAATTGTTTGAGAATGGAATTTTAGCGTTATTCTTATCTTTCAGCTCGAATACATTTGTTTTGTCCTTCAATATAATTTGAATTTTATATTCCAGTCACTTCTACTTATATGTGTAAAGGAAATATAAGGTTACTCAGAAAAAGCGTGCGAAAGTTCACTCGTGTCAGCGTAGAAGCTGCCCTGAATAACAATTCGCCAGCCAGTTGCGATACGTGGTTCGTCAATGACAAAATGTATTTTTGTTATTTAGTTCACATAAGATTATTATTATTGGGATTGTTCGGTGTCAAACGATGTCAAAATGTAATAATCTATTTTCATAAATACTCTAGACATTTTAAAATTTATTTAAGTCATTGGTGCTAAAAGTATCTTATTTTTCCGCTTTGCCTCAAAGGAGCCATTATTTAAGTTACGTGGAATTTTGCCAGTAAAGCGTGGCGCATTGTCTTGAGACTTTGTTTCTTTGTTGTTAAAATATGATCTTGCGTAAATAAGGATTCTGGCAATCTATGTATATTTTTCAGGTATTTTGTACATTATTATTTTTAACTAATCTCATAAATACTTATTTGTAATCATCTCCAAAAAGGAGAAATTTATAGGTTCGGAGCGTATTTTTTTGTATGTATGTTTACCTATTTCTCCGAGATTTCTGCACCAAACTGCGCGATTCTTCTTTTGTTTGAAATACTATACTAACAACATGATCCCATTTAAACATGTCAATGATCTAATGATAGAGTCTAAAAAGGAACGATGGAACTCCTTAACGAATGGTTGTAAATCAATTTTGATTCAATATATTTGCTGGTCTCTCGTTGGTTTAAACTGCCGTTACTTTACAAAATAACGATACCATCTACTAGATCAAAGTCTTATGATGAATTCTAAACATGAAAAATGGAACTCCTTAACAGGATACGGGGCGGGGGGATGTATGATTCATGATATTTGCCACTGGTAGTTGTAACTTTACAAATTGACTACACTAACTAGTTGAGTCTTTGATGATAATTTCTGGAGATGAAAATGGAACTCCTTAACGGATATTACGTAATGATCATCAAACGTGATTCAAGGAATTTACTACAGGTAGTTGTTACTTTGCAAAATAACTATACCATCAACCAAGTCAGAGTCTTTTGATAAGTTTTGGAAATGAACGATAGAACTCTCTAACGAATAGAAGTAAATTAAACATGATTCAGAATATTTGCTCCTGGTAGTTGTTACTTTGCAAGATCAAAACTTAGATTTCTATATGGAGAACGGAACTCCTCAAGCTAATAGCTAACCACTCACGGCTACTGTTATCGCTTCACTTCCTTGTGTTTTTGATAACAAATTTTTATATTTAGGGGAAATTATCTATGTATCGGCTTTTCTTCGCGACTTTAATAAGTATATAAAATTCTAGGATATATAATAATTGAACATTAAGTGAAGTGTGATTATTAATTATATTAGTCACAAAAAATTCTAAAATAAAACCTTCTTTAAATACTGACTTCAAAATGTAGGTACTAAAAGTAAAAAGTAATTAAGTTAAAAAAAATACCTATTTGTTCACAATAAATAGCTAGGTAACTTATTTTTGAACCCAGCAATGTGGATCAACTTAAACAAATTTAAAATGTTATATTATAAATACGTCCTTTATGAAACTATTTCGTACTGTGAGTCTAATATAAGTTAAGATTTGAAATATAAATTATAAATTATGTAAAATTTTATATTTTTGTAAGTTGGTCCGCAATGCTGGCACCGACTTCAAAAATAAATTACTATCTATATAAGGTGGATAAGTAGGTACCTATTTTCAGTTAATTATTTTTTTTACTTTTGGTACCTAATTTATAATTTTCTGACAACTAAATTAAAAGTCGCTTTTTTTTAAATATTTCATTTTCATTCATGATATCATCTATAAACTAAAGCATATAGCACATAATAGCTTTACGCTCTTTCCAAAAATGTGTCATGCAAAATTTGTCAATGGAATAAATGACACTTACTGTGAACAAATTAAATTCTCATTTCAATGCACTGTCATTCCTTTACTTGAGAGGATGAAATAGAAAAAATAAAGGTTTTGGATTAAATATTCCTTTAATATTCTCCAAAATTCACTTTGAAAATTTTAAGAAAGGACGTTAACAAACTAATTTAAAAAATCAATCAATAGTAAGTGGGACTTGTGCGTCAAAAAGTTCTTACTTTTCTTTTGAGATAAAATATGAAAGTGGAGTAAGTGACATTTAAGAGTGATATAACACATAGTTTTTTATAAGATATGTGTATAATTCATCGAAGTCGACTGTATCGTTTTGTATGTAACCTCATATATCCAAAATTGATGGCTTATGTATGTGACGTAATTTATGTTGTCTATTTATGTTATCGTATAAAAATATTACAATGGTTAGTGTATAAAAACTTCATACCGGGACAAGGCAAGTTCTTGATAAGGCGAAATTTTTTGATAAGATTTGGTGGTTGGTTTTTAGAGCCATATGTATTTCATGTTTACTTATTAAATGAAGTATGCTAACTTCGCAACATACAATTTCTACTATTTAAACAAGTCGAGAAATGGAGGCTTTTAACGTAAAATTCGCTAGTAAACGTAAGGTATACTTTGAATTTACAGTGATGAAAAATCAATAGATCTCAACGTACTTTAACCTATTGTGAGTCTAGTGTGTATTTACCTTTGTGAGCTGTACGATAAATTTAACCCTCACACGAACTCATTAATAATTTACACTTTCAAGTACACTTTCTAATTTCAATGAAATGTTTCCCTTTTCACATCTGTTTCGTATCTTTTTAGTACGTATTAAATAATTGTAACGGGGTATAAATGTACAAATATTAGTAAACGGGTAGGAAAATTATAAGATAAATCTAAAAAATACTTTATCATACACGCTGTTTAATCTTGTTTTTTTTTTATTTTTTCTCTGCTGTATCAGAGGAATTTCATAACGTTTAAAACTTTTATTATATTTATAAAGTTAGCTTTTTAGTACTTATGAACATATTTTTAACGTCATAAATATTTATTGTGTTTAAGGCCATTACATATATAAACCAATATAAAGCCTATTTAATAACTTTAAACTTATATTAATAATAGATTATAGTAACTAAGCGTGTATTAACATATTTATTTTTACTAAATCTATCCTGTCTTTGTATAATTTGCAACTTGCAAATTAGTCATAATTTATTGCGTTACCTTTAACCACAGAACGCAATTAACGTCGTGTGTAACTTTACTCAGAGCTTAATGAAATTCATGCTTACGATGGCACTTATTTTATAATTTTTACAACATTTTTAGTATCCTAAAGACAAAACACGCAGAAAATATTCGTAATTCAATTATGTTTAATCCTTAACTAATACTAGATACTTATTTCAAACAACGCTTGGGTTAAATTTTTTCCACCTCAATTTTTGGTCCATAAGTCAATTTTTAAAGCAAATAACCGAAAACAAACGTGTTTTATGTATATTTATTTTAGATTAAATTAAATTATAAATTATGTTTCGTAGTTTAACAAGAAAGAAAACATAGTATTTTTGTTACAAAGCGAAACACAGTTTTAATAAAAAAAATCGGTCAAGTGCAAGATATGTTTGCGTAATTAGCATTTAGGGGCGTTAGCCAACACATAAATATTAAAAGTAATGCATTCCGAATATATTGCTTAAAAGGGCTCATCTGCCGTGCTACCTGCTACCGACCGCACTAATACCGTATGACATCACGTATACGCAGAGGTGAATGGACAGCATTTCGATTGAGCCAATTAAAAAATTTTAAAAACCTATGAGGAAAAAAGTTTTCCTTACAAGGTGGGAAAATTTGTTTCTTGGAAAACTCTCGCAAAACTTCTCTGAAACCAAACTTTTTTCTTAAAATTTATCTGCAACCAAACGTTCAGCAGTTATAAAAAAGAAATTTAAATTGTTTCTATATAAAAAAAAATGTTGTTCTCAATTTTTTTCCAATTATGACGCAATCATTCAAATCTGTAATTAATTTCCAATGTTCATGATTTTTACCCTACGTTTCTAAGCGATTCTTTTAAGGACGGGGACCGCAATTTTTAAGCGTTATTCCTGAAACATCTTTAAAAAAATATCACATATGTACTGGTGAGTTCGTGTTTTAATAAGCTTTAAATTGAAACCCTATTTGAAAACCTTGAATTTTTTTTCATTTTCCAATTTAGATCTGAAATTAACACCTAGAATGAAAGTTGATATTTATATTTCAAAACTATAATTGCAACACCGTACACTATCTCCGTACTTAATTCCAATGTCGATTTCTTTCCAAGGAAATCGCCTATGACAGTTAAATGAACGGACCCCGGTGTGATTCCATTAGTGCAACTGGCTTGTTAGGCCTCGGCAATGACAGACACTGATGACGTCTGGTCACCTAAATTACTTGATATCTGTAGCCTCAATTATCTACGCAACCGGTTACAACAAACTGAAAACTCCTGCGCGGTTGCAATAGTATTTTCAAACCATATTAATTTCATTTATTTTTCAAATAAACTCAAAACTTGTAAAATATTGACTAGGAAAGTAACTCGGAAAGTTACTAGTAAAATATTGACTAGTAGCTGTTATTCTACTTATAGTTTTTGCCGCAGTCTTCGAATATTTTACGTATTAGGGCCGAGCAATTTTCAATCCAGTTCTCATAATCATCCAACCTTGAGGCACATATTAAAACTTAGAATCGTTTTAGTAGCTTTGTTTCTCCAAAATATATTTCTTCCATAAATATCATATATATATATATATATATATATATATATATATATATATGTATATATATATATATATATATATATATATATATATATATATATTTATATATATATATATATATATATATATATATATATATAAAATTCTACCCAAAAAAAAAAATTTTTCCACTTTGAAAGGAAAACTTTTGTTAATAAATTTTTTTAATTGGCTCAATCGAAATGCTGTCCATTCACCTCTGCGTATACGTGATGTCAAACGGTATTAGTGCAGTCGGTAACAGGTAGCCCGGCAGATGAGCCCTTTTAAGCAATATATTCGGAATGCATTACTTTTAATATTTATGTGTTGGCTAACGCCCCTAAATGCTAATTACGCAAGCATATCTTGGACTTGACCAATTTTTTTTTATTAAAACTGTGTTTCGCTTTGTAACAAATATACTATGTTTTCTGTCTTGTTAAACTACGAAACATAATTTATAATTTAATTTAATCTAAAATAAATATACATAAAACACGTTTGTTTTCGGTTATTTGCTTTAACTCTACTATATGCGGACGACTTGCTCATGTGGGCGACGAGCAGTAGCATTATAGCTCTCGAAACAGCGTTAAATGACGCACTCAAAAGGTTGGAATTGTGGACCAGTCAAAATTCGATGACAGTAAGCTCCACGAAAACCACCTTCCAATTGTTCACGCTCTCCACCAAAATACTCAGCATCTCATTGTCCTACAAAAACACAGCGTTGGAGGAAAGCAACCTCTCTAAGTACCTCGGTGTTATACTTGATAAACGTTTAACATGGCGCCCTCACATCGAACAATGTGCGGAAAGAGCAGCCAAAATAATCGGGATATTAAAAAGATTAACAGCCACAACCTGGGGTCCAAGCCAGGATGTGTTGATTACCACCTACAAGACATATATCAGACCCGTCCTTGATTACGGGAGCGAAGTGACCACCACAAGTAACCGTACCACCCTCAGTAAATTGGATACCGTGCAGAACACAGCGCTTAGGATAATAACGGGAGCGCCTAAGTCCACACCCATTGCTGCTATGGAGGCACAAACCAAATGTAGCTCAATGGAAAGCCATAGAGAGAAATTAGCCCTCCGTTTTTGGCAGAGACACAGAAGTGTTTACACGCAATTGACGGACTACAGACAGGCCACTGCCCGACTGAAAACCCAAATATCCCCATTGGCCAACTATAAGAAGCTGGCTACAAAGTATGGAATTGCCCTGGAGGAGCCAGCACCACTTGCAAATTACTGCGAGTTTTTCTATAATATACCGAAGGCTAATTATAGCTTAAAAATCACGATCAGACGAAATCAGCATCCTTGGACATCGAGCTGAAACAGGCTGCCCTGCAAACAATCAGCGAAGAATACCCACAACCTGATTGGTTACATGTATACACAGACGGGTCATCGATCCCTGAAACAGAGGCAACCGGAGCTGCCTACTACAGTTCTAATTTTGAAGGATTCTTAGCAGTGGGAGCCCCTCAGAGCAACTACGATGGAGAAATAGCAGCTGTACAAGAGGCAGCAGCTGAACTAAACAAAATAGCCCCAACACCAGTCTTCTTCGTCGACTCACAAGCGGCTATCCAAAACCTGTCCCGCAATACTAAACAAAATAGCCCCAACACCAGTCTTCTTCGTCGACTCACAAGCGGCTATCCAAAACCTGTCCCGCAATACGGAAACAGACTGCAAGAGAACGATGGAGACCAGAAAAGCCCTAGAACTTCTGGCAAATAGGGGATGGCACCTCATATTGCAATGGATCCCTAGTCATGTCGACATCTTTGGAAACGAGAGGGCAGACATCTTGGCTAAAAGGGGCGCGTCCATGGCTCAACCTGCCTCGCTACAGAGCATGAGGGCCATCATCAACAGGGCTATTGACCGGACAGGCAGGCAACACCTCACACAGCTTTCCGTAGGGAAAAAATGGGAAAGTCAGGTCACCATCGGACCCATTGACCACATACTACCACGAGCTGTGAGCGTAGCCAGGTTCAGAATGCAGACTGGCCATGACTACCTCGCAGCACACCTACACCGCATTGGTGTTCTCCCAACCTCTGAATGTCCCCTGTGCGGACACCATTTAATGAATGCGGATCACCTGCCGGATTGCAGTGGAATCAACCGCCAGGGGGACGATGATGACCCATTCAAAGATGTTCATCTATACTGGTCGGCGCGCCACCAAATGGCTCAACAGTCAAGGGTGGGCGTATTTGCTTTAAAAATTCACTTATGGACCAAAAATTGAGGTGGAAAAAATTTAAACCAAGCGTTGTTTGAAATAAATATCTAGTATTAGTTAAGGATTAAACATAATTGAATTACGAATATTTTCTGTGTGTTTTGTCTTTAGGATACTAAAAATGTAAAAATTATAAAATAAGTGCCATCGTAAGCATGAATTTCATTAAGCTCTGAGTAAAATTACGCACGACTTTAATTGTGTTCTGTGGTTAAAGATAACGCAATAAATTATGACTAATTTGCAAGTTGCAAATTATACAAAGACAGGATAGATTTAGTAAAAATAAATATGTTAATACACGCTTAGTTACTATAATCTATTATTAATATAAGTTTAAAGTTATTAAATAGGCTTTATATTGGTTTATATATGTAATGGCCTTAAACACAATAAATATTTATGACGTTAAAAATATGTTCATAAGTACTAAAAAGCTAACTTTATAAATATAATAAAAGTTTTAAACGTTATGAAATTCCTCTGATACAGCAGAGAAAAAATAAAAAAAAAACAAGATTAAACAGCGTGTATGATAAAATATTTTTTAGATTTATCTTATAATTTTCCTACCCGTTTACTAATATTTGTACATTTATACCCCGTTACAATTATTTAATACGTACTAAAAAGATACGAAACAGATGTGAAAAGGGAAACATTTCATTGAAATTAGAAAGTGTACTTGAAAGTGTAAATTATTAATGAGTTCGTGTGAGGGTTAAATTTATCGTACAGCTCACGGGCATGAATTTGAAATATATTAGTAAAAGGGTGAGTTTGGGAAAGAAGACTATTTAGAAGTTGTTTTAATACCGAATGGTTAAATAACGATAATAAATAAATAAATCTATTTATCCTAGGTTAAAGCACGTTGAGATCTATTGATTTTTCATCACTGTAAATTCAAAGTATACCTTACGTTTACTAGCGAATTTTACGTTAAAAGCCTCCATTTCTCGACTTGTTTAAATAGTAGAAATTGTATGTTGCGAAGTTAGCATACTTCATTTAATAAGTAAACATGAAATACATATGGCTCTAAAAACCAACCACCAAATCTTATCAAGAAATTTCGCCTTATCAAGAACTTGCCTTGTCCCGGTATGAAGTTTTTATACACTAACCATTGTAATATTTTTATACGATAACATAAATAGACAACATAAATTACGTCACATACATAAGCCATCAATTTTGGATATATGAGGTTACATACAAAACGATACAGTCGACTTCGATGAATTATACACATATCTTATAAAAAACTATGTGTTATATCACTCTTAAATGTCACTTACTCCACTTTCATATTTTATCTCAAAAGAAAAGTAAGAACTTTTTGACGCACGAGTCCCACTTAATATTGATTGGTTTTTTTAATTTGTTTGTTAACGTCCTTTCTTAAAATTTCCAAAGTGAATTTTGGAGAATATTAAAGGAATATTTAATCCAAAACCTTTATTTTTTCTATTCCATCCTCTCAAGTAAAGGAATGACAGTGCATTGAAATGAGAATTTAATTTGTTCACAGTAAGTGTCATTTATTCCATTGACAAATTTAGCATGACACATTTTTGGAAAGAGCGTAAAGCTATTATGTGCTATATGCTTTAGTTTATAAATGATATCATGAATGAAAATGAAACATTTAAAAAAAAACGACTTTTAAGTTAGTTTTCAGAAAATTATAAATTAGGTACCAAAAGTAAAAAAAATAATTAACTGAAAATAGGTACCTACTTATCCACATTATATAGATAGTAATTTATTTTTGAAGTCGGTGCCAGCATTGCGGACCAACTTACAAAAATGTAAAATTTTACATAATTTATAATTTATATTTAAAATCTTAACTTATATTAGACTCACAGTACGAAATAGTTTCATAAAGGACGTATCTATAATATAACATTTTAAATTTGTTTAAGTTGATCCACATTGCTGGGTTCAAAAATAAGTTACCTAGCTATTTATTGTGAACAAATAGGTATTTTTTTTAACTTAATTACTTTTTACTTTTAGTACCTACATTTTGAAGTCAGTTTTTAAAAAAGGTTTTATTTTAGAATTTTTTGTGACTAATATAATTAATAATCACACTTCACTCAATGTTCAATTATTTAAAATCCTAGAATTTTATATACTTACGAAAGTCGCGAAGAAAAGCCGGATATAAAATTGGAATATAAAATTCAAATTATATTGAAGGACAAAACAAATGTATTCGAGCTGAAAGATAAGAATACATTTCCATTTTGATCGAATGCAACTTAACTATTACACACGTTGCATATAATAAT
This sequence comes from Druceiella hillmani, assembly GCA_039881145.1. Lineage (NCBI taxonomy): Eukaryota > Metazoa > Arthropoda > Insecta > Lepidoptera > Hepialidae > Druceiella > Druceiella hillmani. Next base: position 40,157,097 of record JAYKKI010000015.1, read on the forward strand.
ATTAGACTAGTGTTATATGTGATCTATTTATTATATTTTACCCAATATAACAAAAGTTCAAAATGTCCGCCTTTTAAATGACTTCCTTCTTTTTTTAACAATTATTATGTGTTGTAAGCTGGCAATAGTGGCCATATGATATATATATATATATATATATATATATATATATATATATATATATATATATATATGTGTATATATATATATATATATATATATATATATATATATATATATATATATATATATGCCTGTACAATATTTGAAACTCCGAACTGAATTTACGAAACAGGATTTAATTTAAATAATAAAATGTACTTACGTATTAAATTTGTTCTAATCACTAGTAGGTAGGCGAGAGTAAATGAATTTACATTGTTGCTACGAAATTTTCCTTTTGCAACAGTTGTGTACTAAACAAGCTGTATTTCACTAATATATAAAACACAGATATCTATTATAAAAAATACAAAAAATGTTTTCTTACCTTGACATACATTCCACAGACTATTGACAAAAGAACATTTGAAAACACACAAAATACATAGCTCGAAACTCATTCAGTCAGTCTGATATTTTAAAATTCTTTAGTGACAAACCCTTCTTTAATATATTTTTAATCTTTGATGTATTTTAAAGTACATATAACATATATTATATTTACGTTTTAGTTTTCTTCGCTACTTCTCCACATAAATATTAATTTTACTAAATCTGACACCCGTGTACGCAATAAGCTTAAAAAGGGGTGCAAAGTTTCCTCGTTACGTATTAATATATAGATTTATATCTGGTTAATAAAGTGATTGTTTCTCTATTTTTATTTAGCTTTAAGTTATATATAGATTGAATTAAAATTAAATTTAAAAAAAAATTCATTCATTTAAAAAAATTCATTCAAGTCGGCAACTCAAAAATTAGAAATAATTCTGATTGATTCAAGATTTAATATATATATAATAACAAAATTAAAACATATATTTTTTTAAATAAAATAAAATTTAAATTATTTTCTTCCTTATATATTAATTTTTTGCCAATAATTTTATACATATCAATAAACTCTTTTCATGTTGTTATTGCAATTTATACTTTGGTGCTCAAAATCTATTCGCATTTGACTGGTTGTATTTTTCGTCTTGAGATGTTTGCACCGATAAGTGTTCATTTCGGAATAAAATTGTGAAAATATCAATGCCAATTTCATGACAACTTGTCGTAGTAAAAAACTTATATTAAAATTTCCAACACCAAGCTATACACCTCGTTTACCCAGACTTGCATAGTAAAAATACTCCTGATGTAAATAGTTTAGTGACGCTGTAAATGTTCACAGAAAAAATAGCAGTAAATCATTTTGCTTAGACACGAGTAGCAGGTTTCCGCTTTGTGAACAATAATTTATTGCCTGCCTGTCACTTCAAAACAGTTAAGCTGGCGTCGAATTTTTTTTAACCCTAAAGCGTAGAGTAAATGCGTTTTTAACTTCCGAAAGGTTAATCATATCTCAATTTATGGGATTCAATTTTTGCTTCGCAGTTGTGTCTTTACTTTCCTATTATCTGTCTCTACCTTCACCATTTTGATTGTTATTTGTTTTCCTATTTTTACGGGGCAAGCGGTTGCGTTACACTTATGTATTTGAAACGGTTATAATTTTTAAATTATTAGTGCAAGATGTATATTACATAATTCATTTAAATAAAAACATTGACTAGTAACTGTTATTCTACTTATAGTTTTTGCTTCCGTCTTCGAATATTTTACGTATTAGGGCCAACCAATTTTCAATCCAGTTCTCATAATCATCCAACCTTGAGGCACACATTAAAACTTAAAATCGTTTTAGTAGCTTTGTTTCTCTAAAATATATTTCTTCCATAAATATCATATATATATATATGTATACATATATATATATATATATACATATATATATATGTATATATATTATATATATATATATATATATATATATATATATATATTAGCACAATGAGATTCTACATTGTCTTTACAAGAATTTTAATAGCAATAAAGTACGAAATACTTCATTAGAATTATGATCGGTATAACTGGTACACCTTTCATTCAGTTACTGACAGTTTTTATTTGTCCAGTAAATAATTTTGTCTATTATGTCATCAGTAAATAGCAGAAATTACGGTTTCAACGTTATATCAGGATTGTTTTAAAGCACATTTTATTGTTACACAACTATTTGACCTTTCACAATTAGGTCAAATAGTTGTGTAATAATATTATCATGTCAAGTTCGATTTGTCGCTAAAGGATTTTGCTCCCATTTAAATCTTTTACGACCATAATAGTAATTTATTACATTATCTGGATCTGTGTTCAAAAAGAAAGCATTTCACATTCAGAAGAAGTGCTGGAAGATATTGTATCAATTGTGAAGATCAGATTCCGAATTCATGGAATTTATCCATAATACAATACATATAGCCATAGAAACTAACCAGTACATAATTTTCTACAGTTATACTTTGACTCATTTAGACCCATATACGATCATTCCTATAATAATTCACGTGTTAAAACGATCTTATCATAATTCACGTTTTGGCACATTTTGTCCTAATATAAAAACACTTTTCGTATATTATATGTTTTACAAAAACTAAAATTTAATTTTTCACTAACTCAATATGTTGCTTAGAATATATTACTAACTCCATTTCTACGTAAAGAAAAAATTTGAGGGACGCACTATTTTATATATTTTAGAGCATATTCCTGAGCCAATTAAATTTTTGGACCAATTATGATTTGTTTCCAACTAGATATTTTTGAGTTCTTTATAAATAGTCCTTTCGAACGACCCTTAGGATATATAAAATCAAACATATCAAGAATATTAATTAGCCCTCTGTAGTATTACCATATAAATATTTTATGGTGATACCATAGAGGTTAACATAATATAAAGGTATTAACTACAGCAATATATGCGAGTTATTATCTATTCATTTTTCTATATCGAAAAGTTTCCAAAAAAATCAGCTGTTACCACAGTCGATTGGGGAGTGTCCTTTTCTTTTGAGATACGAAATAATAATCATTTCCCTAACTGAAAGTTGGTTTTTAAAACACAAATATACCTACATAAATAAACACCAAAAACACATAAATAAATATCAGCAACCATAAAAAAAGACCAATAATTTCCTCACAATCGCCGCCCTTACGCTTTACAAATTTATATTTCTCATTTATTAACATTCAAATTGTTTGCAAAATTTTTCTTCCTTGCAATGTTAATCCAAGTATTCTTATTACTCTTTTTATGATTTTGAGAAAGTTTTCAATTAAATTTCCTCTCCCCTATCTTCTCGGCCTCATAGTCGAGAAGAATATTATTGAACTCATGCTTAACATACAATAAACATGTGACAATTTAGAAGAAAATAACTCGCCTGAAGTACATAAATAATTAAAAAAATTATATTTTAGTACACAGAAGAATTACAATTAAATAAAAAACTGAATAGTAAGTTTAACAATTTGATAATTTTGTTTTTTTTAACTTTTCGTTCTTTGTCATTTTGTTTATTCTTGTAAAAACTACAATAAATGAATTTTTTCATTATGAGACATTAGGATGAAATCAAGGAAATTATGGATTTTACATAATTACTAAATTCAAATTATTTACCTAGGAATATTTTCCTGTGAATGACTAAAGTGTTATTTCCAGCGATATACTAGTTTTTACAGTGTTTAACTTTTTTCATACAGGGTCTGATCATGATAACATACTAAAATTGAATTATAATTTATAAAATGTATGAAAATAAAAGTTAATTTTTCATTGTACTAAAGCCCTAATCATAAAATCCCATAGATTACTTCAATATTATATTTTTGAGAGGAATTAAAAAAAAAATGCTATACCAATTAAACAACAAATACCACACACACACACACACGCGCGCACGCGCTGGCTCAATCGCGTTTGTGTGTGTTCGATTTCGTGTATCGATTCGTTTCGATGTATCGATTTCGTTTCGTAACATTCATATTTTTATTAGAAGATTAGTATGCAATTACTAAAATTTCAAAGATTTTTTTAGAATTTATTATAATATAGCAAAATACGATTTGTTAACTTGTGCTGCTTTCATCAGTCAACTTTTCAATCAAAATAACTTGAGATAAATACAACAAAATCGATCAATATTGCAGAGCATAAGGTAAAGAATGTTTAATTGCTTACCTTATATTTATTTGCTCGTAAACTACTTGTAAATATTCTAACCATTCTAATTTTTACATCAAACCATACAAATAATTTATATGCTTAAAGTGGCATTGGTTTCTTCATGATCATCTTCTATTACCCTTGAATTTAATTTTTAATGAAGTAAATAACAAAAAATATTAGTCACTATTTTATTAGCGAGCGAGGATACAATTAATTCATTTTAAAAATCACAATTAATTTATTTTAAAGACCATAAAAGCTTAAAGAATATAACTTAAAACCAAGGTTCGAATTGAATCACATTATTTATAATATCCGAGCAAACTAAGGGAGATTCAATGATTTCACTGAAAACGTGAGTCAACTAACAAGTTATCGATAAAATTATTCAATCCCACTGCATCAAATATATTTGGCTTTGGTTATTACTTATTTTGTTTTTAATTCCAGAGGTAAAGGTACCATGCAACAAAAGCTTTGACGATACTTAATGAATAATTTACGCAACATATATAATTTCAGTTCTAGCTACTATACGATGTAGTTTAATTATTTTAAGTGCAAATTAAACTAAAAAATATGCTAAAAACCTTTATGTTTTTCGAAGTCTGTCTTGAGCCTGAATGTACAATTAGACATCTAATACCGATCCGACAAACAGATAGTAACGTGAAGAAAATATCTATATTTATGGTGACGTTATGTATTTTACTTGAGGGTTCTACTGTCTCACAAAAACAAAAATAGTGAATTTGCATACATTGAACAAAATATTAGGGTATTTAAATAAAAATTAAATATTTTAGTATTTTTTAAAAAAAGTATATTAAACCATATAATCAACCCAAAATAGTTATATGCTTTAATTACTCTTAACTATTAGCTAGCACCTCGTAAATATAATCTAGCATATTTACAAAATTTTAACATCTTGAAGTGCCATTAAAAATGTGCCGTGATATTATACAACATACGCATATTCTATTTGAGCTACGGGTAGTCGATTGAGTTACCGGTAGTTAATATTGTTACCAGAATTTAAGTACCCACGTGTCATTACCTATTCGGATAGGTTACGGGCCAGTAATTTAAGCACCGATGCTACTTAAAATCGACGTAATGTTGATGAATATAAATATTTAAATACCAAATGTTCAACTAAACATTACAAACATTAAATGTTTAAATATCTATTCCTCTTCCTCAGTAATTTAATTCGCTAAGATAGGAAATTTACCAAATTAATTCTTAAGATCTCATCACCAGATAACATGTATACAATCGACAATTGTTTAAATTCAGAGCCTCTTTAAATTCCAACTCTGATTCCCAAAGCTCGGTGAAATATACATTCCATAATATTGAAAAGAACATGTTCAGTATTTTCCTAAACTTCGCTTTTTCCTGATGGACTCGAATACTTTTGCACTCAATAAGTATACAACTTCATTTTGTAACCAAGAACGTGATTTGTTTGCTAAAGTATAATATTTTTTTGTATCTAACTATATCTTTTCGTCAAATTATGTAACAAAAATCTCAAAACTAAGTTGTATAGACAATGAACTACGTTGGCCAGTGTGAGGTTCAGTCAACTCCATTATGGATTGAGACAAATACTTTGAATAATTATAACGAGGCTTTGGATAATTATAACGACGGCAAGTTATTTCAAATATTATTATTTTAATCTTACTAATATCTGACAAGATATTGAAAAATATACCGAATACAAAAGTGCTAACCTTTGTTCTATTCATATTTTCAACGTTACGTTAATGCCTATACTCTCAAATAATGCAACAAACTATTCCCGTATATCCTCCTGTTGTGATGTTACTTGTCAACACTTTACATACGAACACATTAATGTTATTATGGCCTTATTTAATACAATGTTATTTTTACGAATCTGTACCTAGAAACATAAAACTAGGATTTGTAGATGAGACTTTGCTGCTATCGATTTGGACGTCCTCGCTTTATAGTTTGTCAAACAGTCAACGTTTAAACTTGATATTTGAACATGAAGTGCATTTTATTACAAACAAAATAATTATATAAAAATTCAGATTCAAAAATAATCCCTTTCTTATTATATATGAAAAGCCTAACCCGCGTTTTATATAATAGCTGAGGAGAACTTACTACTTTTTGCTAGTCGCGTATGTGAACAACCTAAATTCATATCAATTTGATAGAATTTATATCTCTCCGCTTCGTTAGCTGCATTTCGATTAATAGTTAAGTCATAAATTAGGTTAACACATTTTAACAGAATTCTATATTAATATAACCCTTTAAACACAATATGGTCTACCAATAAATATACCGTCAATACTACTAATATAAATTGCTGAGAATTTATTTATTTGACAATATTACCTAAAATTAATTCCTCTTGTAAAGAATAATTTCTGCTAAAAAACAGGTCTCCAAAATTATTCAAACAAGACGAATATTGTGCTGAAAACGAGGTGGAAGGGAGGCTCTTTTATACGGAAATGTCATGTCCTATTGCCCGCTATGTTATAAAGTTAACAGTTATAATTACTAACAATTAACTAATACTAACACTTAAGTAAATAATATTTTCATTAAATTTATCTTTTAGAAATTTTACTTATAACTACATATTTACATCGTTCATGAAATTCACTCTTTTTAATTAGACAAGACCACACTTTGTGGACACTAGCTGGACTAGGTAACGACGGCATCGTTCTTGAAGAATGTGTATCCAGTTATTGTGTGTTTAGTTTTGATGCCAGTTGCTTGATCGGTTAACTACAGATGATTAGGTCAATGATATTTCGATTATGCAGATCGCTCAATCCGATTCCCTAGATTTCTTTCATACGTATTCAAAATAATTTAGTATTTTCTTTACTGCATTTTAGCAAGACTTATTTTAATAGTGTGAAAAGGACGACAAAATCTACGAGATAAAATGGAATTGTTTGGAGAGTTTCTTTCATGTAACTTTTGAAGTACTTGATGTAGCCCAGAGAAACGTTGAACAAAGATAGGCGTTATTATTGTTATTAATTTATAAATATTAATGATAATCTTAGTAAAAGGGTTAAAGTTAAAAAATAGGGTATTAATAAATTAGGCCCTATTTTTTTAACTTTAAACAGATTTTAAGTGTTTTCACAATATATATATATATATATATATATATATATATATATATATATATATATATATATATATATATATATATATACATATATACATTAAACCAAAATATGTGTACTAAATAAATAATAAAAAATAAGTACATTATTTAGATGATTTCGCTTAAAAAGAGTGAAACTGTTTTACGTTAATAGCATGAACAAGATCTTTATACAAAACTAGAAAATAGTTTTAGTTTCATTGTCATTAAAAACGTTAAATATATTCTAAATTTGTCATTACTTATTAACATAAATAATAAAAAGTATAATTTAAAATTTAAGATTTGCTAAAAACACAACAAATGGAAAAATTTTAATACAAATTATAGAGTTTTACAGATAATTTTTCAAGAAGGAAACACCGAGGTTGTAAACATATTAAATATTAATTTGCGACAAGAAAAATGTTGGTAAACTAAAATGCTAAGCGCTTTTTTATCGAAATAATGTATTTAATTTGCAAATAAAATCGAATGTCTAATTGATAAATACTCCTAAGTGAAATCTATTTAAAAAGGGTCATGGATTGAAATCAGTTATCTTATTTAATGTTTAAAAAAGTGTAGAAGCGATTATTAGTACTAGATTGATCTACATAACGGTTTAAATCAAAAGGTTGTATGATTACGGAACCATCAATCGATTTATGCGGTTAATGAAAACATTCTGTAATTTTTCAATCCCTTTTTAAATTGAAACGTTATAAAAAGAAATTATTTTTAAAACGACTACTTCTTAACAAACGACTTATATAAATGGCACCAGTTTAAGGATTTGTGAACGGCAATATAAAGGGGTCGGCTATTTTGAAATTTTAACTTTTATGATGCAAACACGTCACAAATAATCGTCGAGCTACTTTAATGATTCGATGATAGCACAAGCTATTCACCAGTGAATAACAGGATGGAAAACTTTGAATCCGAGACGGGGAACAATATATATTTTACTCAATGTGTTCGTTTGGTTTTATGGCACTAATTGGATAGTTCCAACCTGGCAATATCAAATTTCGTTACCAATATTTTCATATTTTTTTGCTATTTAAAATAATTCTGATTTAACAATTTTATCTCAGGTATATAAAAAAACTGAATTTAATAACTGGATAATTGTCGTGTGCAAAAATTACTTTTCTCGAAGATTCTATTTCAAGACATTTACGTTGATTTAACTTGAGATTAATTTCCCTGAAAGTGTCTCGAGGTTATTTATAGCATATACTTACTTCTAGCAAATAAAAAAAATCATTTTTCTATTAGTTATAATATAAAAATGAATTCTAGGAAATTATTTTTATAAAACCGTTTACTTGGTTAAACTCCGTAGGTAAATTGATTAATAGAAAAATATTGGCAAATAGGCAATAAAGTCGCACGGTAAATAAGTAGTGCAGGACAAGACGTTAAATTATTTTTAACATCTATATAAAAAGTATAGTCGTTATTGTACGAATCCGATACGACTTTCTGAACAATATAATAAAGAATAGTCACAATCAAGGATGTATCCTGCGTCAGTGGGCCAAACGTAAGTTATGGATAGAGGACCTCCTATGCAATAAACCTGAAGCAAAATGGGTTTATACAAAAATTAATAACTTGGTAGCTATTCATTATTTTTAAAACATCTAGAATTTTCATACATTAATTTATTGAGACTACGTAGAGAATATGAAAATTTATGGAAGTGGATAACCATGAAAATTCTAAATGAATATCTTCAACTTTTCAAGATCCACTGTATACAAAAAAAACTATTAGGAATAATGGTTTACAAAATTGGAAAAGTTAAAAAACATATCTGTTTAATGTAATTTGGAAATTTACATTTTTCGTGAATTCTTAAAAAAAATTTTAAAAAATTATTATGATAATTATTTTCGGCGTTGATCATCTTCAATATCATTATATAATTATTTTTGGTTCTAATATTTTTAATACAAAAAAATAATATGTTTTATTGTTTATTTAACTTTTGCGTAATATATGGTTATAGTATATACTGTATGTAAATATTTTTATTTGTTATATTGGTGTTCCTCATACCTGCCACAATTATCTTGACAACGACTTAACTTCAAATCAAAGAAAAAAACACGACTAACAAGATTCGAACTCAGACTTACGGCTATATCGCTGATTCTCGTTCGACTGCTGTACATAAAGCAGGTCAAATAATTCGATTGTACTCAACCTGTCCGAATAAAAAAAAAAATTTAATTTAATAACTTTATTTTATCGCAATCCATCTTATGATATTGCAACATTTAAACTATTCTCAAAACTTACTGAAGTTGAAAGTGTAATAAATATGTTTCACTTTATTTTATCAGTACATTTAAAGAACTATAATTTCTATTGACACAAATTTAATATTTTGTTTGGTTAGTACCTATAAAATCGATGTATAAAGTATTAATACTCGGATTATATTTTGGACTAGATGAGCCAAAAGAAAACTTCTTTTTAAAATGAAATCCGAATATTCAGACCAATTATCAAATATATTAAGTAAATTACAATTATTTAAAAGAAAAGACAATTAAAAAATATGTGGTTTAATTAAACGTAGTGAAAACTAAATTTCTCTTTTTATGATGTAATCATCTAAACCTTCACATAAAAATAACTCTAATGAATTCTTTGTTGAAAAACATGCTCAGCTTTGAAAATGCCCTAACATGTTGCTACGTAATGCGGTTGTTTTTTAAGCAAAATCTCAATACACAAATGAAATGTTTGTTATATCAAATTTAATTTAATACATTACTAGATTTTATTCACATGAACCTTTAGAAAATATTATTAAGTTAGCTGTAAGATTAATTCATTTAACATATTAATTATGAAAGTAAACTTTTTGAGTGAGTGTATTTTGTATTGAAATATCAAATTGCTGTCTTTCCTTTATTTGGTTGAGTGCAATAAATTTCATTAAAATTCCTTTAGCTGTTCTCATTTGATATTTGAACATACTCGTATCTACAAACCGACAAAAACTGGAAAAAAAGATATTTTGCATTCTATTACTTTTGTATGTTGCATTAAGTATATTTTTCGTAAAATATCTTCAATATATCTGTATAAAAACATTTTTTTAATAAAGATGCTTTTTAACGAAGAATTCTAATGAACTGTGCTAATGCACTGTATTAAATGAAGATAGTGACAAATATTGGAGGCTTATGTAATATAAAAAAAAAATAAATAAACGAGTTGCGTAAAATTGATACTTTTTATTGTTGAATTGTGAATTGCATAATTTATTTTCAAATTATATAATACACCAAATTGCAAAGCAACAGGATATATAAATGAAAACGAGTATGCTCTCTCAGGGATTCGAGATCACTGCTAAGTTTCATTCGCATACCATGTTTTGTTTTTCTTACTACATAAACAGAACACTGAAACAAAAAAAAAACTTTTTTGGAAAAATGGATCAATTCAAAAAAATAAAAAGGTTTAGTAATTACTTGGTTGATACGTACAAAACTGCCTTCTTCATATATTTTTAAAGTATTTTTAAATTGTCGTTTTTATACAAAAATTAATTATAATTTTTTTTATTATAAGCAAGTAATTACCTAAAACCTATTTTTGATCAATGTTTTGAAATGGATATTACCTGGCTCTACTTTAAAAATATATAAAATAGATGATTTTGTACGTATCAAACTATTAACTTATTTTATTTGTCATTTATTGTACTTATATTTTTATTTTTTTTGTACATCGTATTTCTTTGGAGTTTGGTGAGTGGCATAAAATATTTTGAAATTTTTCAATTTTTTTGCGTCAGTTCATTTTTTCAAAAAAGTATGAGTTTTATGCAACACTTCTATAAGCTATTTTTTTTTTTAATTTCAGTCTTTTTAATTAATGTAGTGATAAAGTGGCTCTAGGAAAAAAAAACAAAAAGTACAGTACAAAGAGCACGTTCGTTCTACTCGTTGTGATGGGAGTGAAGACCAACGCGAAATACCCTTTAGGGTTTCCATAATTACGGATATGTTAATTACACAACAAGTACATATTACGTAATTTACTTATTATTATAAAAATAATGAACATATTGGTTATTTTTAAGAAGCAAATCAATAAAATTCAGATTCTAATATTCAGGTACATTTGTACTTTTATTAAAGAAACAAGTAATATTTATGAAATAAACACAAACAAATCATGACAGATATAAACAACTGAAATATTATAAATGATTTCTACTCTTTGCTCCTAAAAATATAATCATATAAATTAAAGGCGTTCAATATTGTATCAGCTATGAAGCTTGTCAGTTTGTGCTTGACTTCCCGTCCGCCACCGGCTGCACCATAACAAAAGCATATTTCGATTCGAATAATAGATTCCAGATCAGCGTTTTTCCTAGAGGAATCTTTCTTTCCCATCGTAGCTTCGTATATCTCTTTTTCTAACTGTTTTAGGTTGGTCAAATCCTTGTCCTCGTTATCATTACTTGTAGTTTCAGTTTGCAATTGGAGTTGTTGAAGAGGTTGTCGTGGACCCTCTTGTGTTTGCATAAATTTCAACCGTTCTAATAATTGTACAATAAATGTTCTAATTTCATCTGATGATCGTTTTGCAAATGTTTCCCTAACTGTAGTCATATAAAATTCTTCATTGTTATGTTAATATTGTAAAACACTAAGTGCAATTTTTCGTCTTTATTTTATTCTCTTTCTGAAAGATAAAGCCAAATTATCCAGTGTTTATTTGATTGAAGATATCATTAATTAGGCATAAGCCATAATGCAGCATTGCAGGTTGTTACTCTACTCGTCTAAAGAGTATTTTTGTAATACGTCATCTTTCAAGGGCTATTAATGAAAATATTTAACTACCCTACTTTTTCAATAATGCCTTCTTAACCCAAGTCTCATTTGATTCTTCAACATCAGAATTTAATTCTGATTTTTATACAGTACATCAAGAATCTTAAGTTGTTTTCCATGAATATAACACAGTTGATTGTGCCCATCAAAATTCTTACCCATTTTAACCACTACATTAGCTCCCTTTGTAGTGAATGTATGTCGATGAGATAGAACTCAAACGCGTAAATACTGTTATAAAAATACTGTTATTAAAATTTGTCAGCTGCATCAGCTATTACTGTAACTTTCATCTTCAATAACACTATATTTTTGTGCTTGTCGTGACCTAAGTATTTATTATGAATCCTCAATAATGCTATTTTGTGCTCTCTATGGTCTAAGTGATTTTATAAAAGTTCATTTTTAAATATCTTCTTCTTAGGGTAGAGGTCAAAGAAGTAATGAATTTTAGATTTTGTAATTTTACTTACTTCGATTGATTGATCGTATTTTTCTGGTTATAGTTGCATTATCTTGGTTATAGTTGCAAAAGATTTTGGTTAATCACGAGTAAACAGATATATTAGGTGTTCACAGAAGCCTCCAAACATAACACACCTGTTGTTTTAGTTTTCTTTATTGGCGGTTCATTCCTGGTGTTTCTGAATTAATACTGCGAATTTTAACATTAGTTTAAATGGCATTTTACTGATATGCTTAGCGCACATGTAGGTATGTAAAGCTTCAAACGAATCACCGGAAGATTCGAAAGTTTTTTGAAATGTTTGCTTTCGACATTTTGTCCATTGTCAGCTCTCAAGAAATTTCCTCAACTCGAAGATTGTGTGCATTTGCTTAAAAACTCCTTGTTATCTTTGTAAATAATTAAATAGAAATTAAGTCAGTCGAAAACATTAAAAATATTGCATGGATTGTACTGAAGGAACACAAATACTAATTATCAAATTTAATTTAATTTAATAACTTTGTTTCATCGCAATCGATCTTATGATATTGCAATATTAAATTATTCTCAAAACTTATTTAATTTAAAGGTATAAAAACTATTTTTGGATTTATTTTATTAGTACATTCAAATAAATATAATTTCTATAGGTGCAAATTTAATAATTTGTTTGGATGGTACTTATAAAATTGATGAATAAAGTAAACAAGTTAGTTAGTAGGTAAACAAGAAATATTAAATATTTACATGCTTGTATCATGTAATTTTTAATCCAAATGAAGAGTCAAACATGTAGTCCATCGATTTATAATTTATTTATAATTTCGCGGCATTGACTCTACAATCACAACTCACGCTAAAAGAAAATATATAACTGAACTAGCGTTAATGTGACGATCAAGCAATGAATAAAATTTTCTTTCCATTTTTAAAGCAGTGCTCCTGGGCTTCACCAGCAGGACTTACCCGCACTGCATGGTGATTTACGGAGGTTCACTTAAGTTAGGTTATAAGAAAATATTGAACGCTAATTTTTAATTGAAAGGACTAATTCTTGCGCAACATTCGTGTCGTGCTTGAACCATCCGAGATTAAAATAAATCAGGGGAAATTACCGCAATTAAATCAATTAATACAGACGGACAGCGCTTCCCGCCATTTTAAAAGATTTTACATTAGAACCTACATTGTTATGTAATATTACGTGTTTTTCCCATGTAATATAATAATAGGTACTCGATTGATATGTTATTATTATTGTTTAAGTCAAAATATACACTTCCGTTATTGCGGAAATTTACCTTTGAATTACAGATGTATGAAAGTTTTAAATCAGTCCATGATGATATAATTACCTGAGTACGGCACGCAAATACTTCGTCATCTAAGCGTGAGTACATTCTTGAAATGAGAACTGTGGAACGTGGGTATCAAGCTCAAAAATTAATTACTTTTTTACGCTAGTAAGGCTAATTAAATTTTTATGCGATGTAACTAATTTATTATGATTGACTTATTTTCTATGCAAATAATTTTACATCCGCTTAAACGTTGGACTAAATTCAATAAAAACCTACCTTTTTGCAAGAACATACGAGGACGCCTCAAATAGCTGAAACTGAAACAGCAACGACTTTAGAGCTAATGGAAATGGAGACCGACCCAAAAACAGATGACTAATGAGTACAACGTTAGAACTTTCCCAGCGTGCAGATGTTGCGTGTTTATTTTGTCAAAAGTTGTTATGTTCACCGAAAAGATGTAATTTGAAATTAACTAAAAGGATTGAATTCTCACCATTTTTTAAATATATTATTGGACGTTCATCACTAGGGTTACAAATATAAAATAGTGATGGGTGCACTTCCATTGCCCTAGTGGTAAACACTTATTAAGACGATTGTGGATATATTCACATAAAACCAGATGTTGCCAGTAATTCTAAGTTGAGCCGTAACGGTGCATTGGCTAAAACAAAGTTATTAATAATTCACGTTTTATTAATAAGTAAATTTAACTCGAAAACTAAATGAAACTGTCCCCGGACGAGGCTTCAAAATGTGACATACATTAGCAATTAAGTATCAAATTCCGCAACCATATATGGAAATTATTTTTAATATGTAAAACCTGCGATGAAAGAAAGTTCAAGTACGAGGAAAGTTGAAAAAACCAATATTGTGGAATTATATTTCCAAACGGGAATTTTTCTTATGTACTTCCAAACTTTTCCAGTGGGCAATTACAAACCGATGTTAAACTATCATCATCATCATTTTAAACGTACACCAAAAGTAGCCACAGAGCTATAAATTTGTTATCCGCTGTTTGGCGTCGCAAAAATTCTTCAAAGTATTAAAATAAAGATAACAAGTAGCGCCACCTCCTGACTATCATGTATATCCAGATGGCAGGTAGCGCCATCTATTGACAACTTTGGTTTAACTTATGGATAGTAATAAAGGATAAATGTCAGTCGATTCTAAACCGCATACCGCGTTTCATTAGGTTGAGGGCCCAGGCCCGTTTTTTTAAGTTAAAAATATTAGTTCTCGTGGTGAAATGGCTGGTAATTACATTGTAAATGTATCGAAACTAAAGGGGCGTGAAAATTACGCTGAGCGGTCGTTCGCGGCCGAAAACTTTTTGATTTTGGAAGGTGTCGACGTCATGAAACCGAAGACGCTATCGACGAAAATGCCGTCGATATTCAAAAAGCAAAAGCAAAGCTTGTTATTACCATTGATTCCTCTCTTTATGTGCATATCAAAAATGAAAAGACAGTTCATAGTGTACGGAAGAAGTTAAAATTGCTTTTCGATGACTCCGGCTACACGCGCGAGATAACCTTATTGAGAAATTTAATTTCAATTCGTCTCGAAAATTGTGAATCAATGACTTGATTGTGTATACAGTGCAGAAATTAAAAAGAACTGGTTTTGAAATAAGTGATGAATGCGTTGGTTCTTTGCTTTTAGCAGGATTACCAGATAAATTTTCGCCTATGATCATGGCCATTGAACATTCGGGTATTGTCATTTCCACTGACGTCATAAAGACGAAGCTTCTAGATATGAGTTCAAACCGGCAGCTCCATAGACACGGTGGCAAAGTTGGTAAAACCGAAGAAATGTCATCTCGATCTGTCAACGTCAAAACAGTAAAATGTTATCGATGTAAACAAATTGGTCATTACAAAAACAAATGTCCATTTCTGCAAGAACGATCAGTTAATGCATTCAAGGTCGTATTCCTAAACGAAAAATTTGATCAAAATGAATGGTACGTCGATTCAGGGGCCAGTAATCAC
Organism: Druceiella hillmani; assembly: GCA_039881145.1. NCBI lineage: Eukaryota > Metazoa > Arthropoda > Insecta > Lepidoptera > Hepialidae > Druceiella > Druceiella hillmani. Next base: position 40,173,120 of record JAYKKI010000015.1, read on the forward strand.
ATGACAAATTACGAGATATTGTAAATAAGTCACATAACCCGTCAACTAAGGAGATTAATGTTGCAAACCAAACGAGTATGCCAGTGTTGTGTTCAGGATACACACAGATTACTACGGTTGTGAATGACTCGGAATTTGATATTACTGTTCGAAATGTTTTGTATATTCCTAATCTAACTACGAATTTATTTTCTATTAGTATGCTAATAGAAAATGGTAACAAAATGAGTTTCCAGAAAGGAATTTGTTACATTAGAAACAAGCAGAGTAGGCTAATTGGCATAGCCAAGTTGATTAACGCGGTATAGAGATTAAATAGAAATTCGGCATGTTTGTTAGCAGTTTCAGCAACGACTTCCGCTATGGTATGGCATAGACGGCTAGGCCATGTAAACAGTGGAGATCTAAATATAATGAAAAATGGTGCAGTAGAAGAATTTCCGTGCAAAGATAAAGCTAATATCAATAAATTCAACTGTACAGTATGCTGTGAATGTAAACAAACAAGATTACCCTTTCCATATAGCAGAAATAGAAGTGAAAGAGTGTTGGAAGTGGTGCATGCAGATGTACGTGGCCTAATGGAAGTGAAGTCTATCGGACTATCCAGGTACTTCTTGCTTTTTGTGGATGACTACAGTAGGATGTCACTTGTATATTTCTTGAAAAATAAAAGTGAAGTATATACACGTTTTAAAGAGTTTAAGTTGATAGTTGAAAAACAAATGAATGCTAGTATCAAAGTTATGAGATCTGATAATGGAAAAGAATTGTTTCAAATGAAATGACTAATTTTTTGAAACCATCTGGTATTTTATATCAGCGTACAAATCCATATACGGCGGAACAAAATGGTTTATGTGAACGGCTAAACCGAACAATTGTTGAAAGAGCTAGATGTTTACTTTCTGATGATTATTTAGATAAAAAGTTTTGGGCTGATGCAGTACATACGGCTGTATACCTAAGAAAAAGATCGTTAGCTTCAGGGTTAAATAAAACAACTTTTGAGCTCTGGACAAGCAGGAAACCAGATGTCAGTCAAATACGTATATTTGGCAGCACAGCCATGACCCATGTACCGAAAGAAAATAAATTGAAATGGGACAAAAAGGCAGTAAAGCATTACTTAATTGGATATACTGAAAATGTATATACAATCCTGTTACAAAGAAAGTCATTATCAGCAGAGATGTTACTGTCATAGAGCCAAATAATGACTCTGATATGTTTCAGGTCAGAGTGGAAGAAGTACCAAAGTCAACATCAGATAATACAGTGGAGCATCACAGTTATAACAGTGAAACTACAGATTCTGATCAATCACAATCTACAGCAAGACCTTATGACAGTACCCATATAGAAGATAAAGTAACCTCAGACAGTTCTTCAGATGAATTTTTCGAGTATGTTTCCAAGAGCGAATTGAAAAATCTGAGACAGATTGATAAACCGATACGTCAACAGTGAGAAAGACAGAAGCCTGACAGGTATGGTTTTGGCAACCTGTGTATAGAAAGTGAGCTGGGTATACAGAAAGACCAGATAACTCTTGAGGAAGCCCTAAATGGCCCAGAGTCCTAGAAATGGTGTTCAGCTATAGAAGAACTGAAGTAATTTGAAGAAAATAAAGCATGGGAAGTAGTTGACAGACCAGAACGAGCAACAATTATTCAGTGCAAGTGGATGTTTTGCAAAAAATTAGACAGTGACAATAAAGTGCGGTTTCGAACAAGATTGGTGGCAAAAGGTTTTACACAGCAAGCAGGAATAAACTATAAAGATACATTTTCACCAGTGCTTCGTTATTCAACACTAAAACAGTTATTTGTTGTAAGTGTTAAATATGATTTAGAAATAATCCATTTTGATGTTACTACAGAATTCCTAAATGGGTACTTAGATGAAACTGTCTATATGAATTTTCCTGTAAACTTTGTATGTTCTGATAAGAAAAATAAAGTTTTAAAGTTAAATAAAGCCATTTGCGGCTTAAAACAGTGTGCAAGGGCACGGTACAAAAGAGTTGATAGTTGTTTACAAAAATTAGGTTATAGAAATTCTATGTATGAACCTTGTTTATATATTAAGCAGAATGAAAATGTTAAGACATTTGTTGCCTTATTTGTCGATGATTTTTTTATGTTTTCAAATTGTGCTAAGGAAACAGAATATCATAAAAATAAGTTGCAGTCTAGATTCAAGTTAAAAGAGTCAAAAAAGAAAACAATGTACTCATTGTTGATCAGCAACAATTTATAAAATATTTATTAAAGAAATTTAATATGGAAAATTTGTAAATGAGTTTGGAATCATAAAGGTTGTCAATGTGTAATTTTAATTTGTTTATTTGTGATATGTAAACATGTGTTATCGCATTATTTTAATAAGGGGGTATGTTCATATATTAAAATAAAGATAACAAGTAGCGCCATCTGCTGACTATCATGTATATCCAGATGGCAGGTAGCGCCATCTATTGACAACTTTGTATTAACTTATGGATAGTAATAAAGAATAAATGTCAGTCGATTCTAAACCGCATACCGCGTTTCATTAGCAATAATGGAGGAAAACTCGAAAATAGTGTAATTAAGAACTTCTACGATATGTAGCATAAATCTAAAGTTATTAATACCTCTATTCTCAAAGCCAAGAAAATGTCGAAAGTATAAATCAATATATAGGGAATATACTGAGGGTCTGAATGTGGGATAATTTCTGCAGAAAATTATCTTTGGTCTCAACTTTGTTCAGTGGTAGAAAAATAGCGCTCTCTATAGAAGGATTCTAATTCTCAATAGGAAATATTATTTGATTGTGATTCAAAACTTGGTTTAGCTTCAACTAGGATTCCGTTATTGCTGATAATACATACGGTTACAGAAGTAAAACTGAAAAATGTACTAAATGAAAAAGTAAATAATATACACCTGATCTAAAGTTTTCCTGCTGTTAATAAAGCTAGAATAGAAACTAAACAATTAGTAACGAGTAGGAATAATGATATTAAGGATATGCTGGAAAATATACATTCTAAATCTTCGTAATAGTAAAAAAACTATATCTAATGTAACCCAGTGATTTCAGTTAAGAGTGATATAATTACCATTAACGAGAAAGCTGAGTTTATTAAGAAAGTAGGTGGCACAATTCGTGACGTCTCGGTAGTATATACAGAACACTATTTTGTATGAGGTGGGTGGTTACACGTCTGAGATAACTCTGGTGTTTTCATGGGAATAGCATTTTATGTGTTCTTCCAACATGAACATTTCTAAATACCTTTATGTAATGTATAAACTTAATTATGATTTTGCGTGTAGGTTACAAAATTCTGTGTTAATAATATTGTGTCTTGCCTTTATGTGAAATGGAACAAATTACACAGGAACTCAGATCTAATTCATGAAATCAAATGTAAGTTATAGCCGTAAAGACACTCACAGTGACAAAAATAATTTTCTCAGTATTAATATCTAGTAGTAATAGTAATCTAATAATGATCCAGAAATAAAATATGCGTATAATGTATGAGAAAAATTATGTCTATTGAATAGGATACGATGCATAATAATAAATCGGTTCAATAAAGGAAATATGACTAAAGGAAACTGAACATTTTTACTAAAGAAAAAATTATGCAAGATAAACTTTAGTTACTGAAGGAAGTTATAAAATTTTGTAGTGAATGAAAAATGTTCCAGCGATGGATGTATATATATTAAAATGACGGTCTTAAGCAGTTTTTAAAATTAGAGTGTATTTTTATAACTTCTTCATACTTAAGAAAACAGAGTGATTAAAGTTAATGTAGAAAAGTTTTTTTTTATTGTGTCTTTAAACGCCTACACCGAAAAAAGGAAGCGTCTAAGTACTCTGGTCTTGTAATGTAATTATTCGGTGTTATGAAATTAGCCAAATATATATATATATATATATATATATATGTATATATATATATATATATATATGATTCTAAATCTTCGTAATAGTAAAAAAACTATATATACTGTGTGTGTGTGTGTGTGCTGTGTAATGCTATTTCTTCTAGGTTCAGAAAATGAGTCTGAACCTAGAAGAAATAGCATTTTTCTGCCGAATTCTTTGATGCCTTTTCCATATTACCGTCATAAATCGCATAAATTCTCCTGTTTCTGAAAAATAACCGCAAACTATCACGGAGGTACCGCCGTACTTTTCAGTTGATTAAACCCTGCGGTAAACTTGTCAATAACTGGCACCGTAATCTATGTAATTCATTTTCTGCATTCGTTTAGAAAAAACAAATGGTATATATTATCATTTTTCTTAATCCATAAAATATGCATTAATTTTTTAGTTAATCAGTTAATATAATTTATGATTTATAATTGGATCACGTAGAATAAATAGTAAAGTCTCGCAAGATTCTGTGTTTTATCCCGTTTCATTTATATAATAATAATGATTAATATTAGAGATCATAGGTGAATAATGTTTTCACACATGTCAAAATCTAGAGTGAATCAAAATCTACCCAATTTTGATGTGAAATAAGTATAAGTCTTTAGCCCATTAGTCATAGGACTATCTAATTAAAAAAATTTAGTTAACCAAAACAAAAAAACATTTTTATAATTATAATAGACAATTTTCATAACTAACTAAAAAAAATAAGAAGACAAAACTTTTCTTTTAATTAAAAAATAACAACATACCTATCAATACCGGCTATGGTATACACTTTTATTTTGGTCGCATTTTTTATGTTGCTATAACATATGTAACTCAAAATTAAGTTCAGACGTAAAGTATTATCTGTTTTAGTTAGCTCTTTGCTCTTTTTAAATATTAATTTAAAATTAACAATTACCATAACGTATTTGAAATCGTTCGACTTTACATCAAATTCGATACATTAATTAATATCAAATTCAGAGTTCATACCGAATATGTCAAGTCTAAGCAACACGTTATTCAAAGGTGCCATGTGCGTGGAACAGAAGAAAGTTGTTAAAGTTTATTTTGTGTTTGAGAAATAATATACCGCAAATACTTCCTGACTTAAATACAAGATCAAAATTAAACTACTTCCACCTTCGAAGGGTTATTGATGTATTCAGCCATTTCACGAAGTACGTAATTAGGAAAAATTTTCTTCTAACATACGTCTATAGTTTAAATAAAACGAATAGTAAATCTAAGAGGATAATAAAATATATTCAGGGAAGGGTTGTTTTAACGTCATCATGAGAATTTTGATGACATTTCCATATGAAGCTCATGCTTAAACATTTTTTTTCATATAGACCTAAAACCATAGAAGCTGTAACGCGGTGACAGACTGATAAATCTGATGATACGACAAAATCATTAGAGTTCCTTATTTCGCTACGGAACTCTAAGAAGTTATTATAAGATCATACTGAAAATTTTCTCGTATTTCATTTGTTCGTTTAATGTAAATTGCCAATGAGTGTGTAATATAAATTTATATTCCTAGTACTCTTTGTACTAAGGTAATATTATTGTAGGAAAAAGTTTCAATCTGCATATTGTATTGTAAATTGAAAAGTAAGTTAAGTGGAAGAAAATAACTAGCTACAAAATTCTCTGTATTTAAGAAAATTCCTTATAAGTTATTATGGGATAAACGATAATTTTGGGGTTGACGTTATCTTGAAATTGATATGTAACTGAAATTAGTATTTATTGTTTATTGTATAAGTAGCGAATCAAATACAAGAGAAAACAAGTGTTTCAAACAAAAGTAGGAATATTTACTCTTTATCGTATAATAAATATACGTGAAATACATTCAAAGAACTATTGTCAGGGACATTGTGATCTTACCTGTCACGCGAAATGTGCGGGCGTACTCAATTTGAATGAGAAATGATATTAGTTCTTTGCGAGATCACAAACAATTTTATGACTAATAAAACTCGTAATGACGATCTGTATGAATTAGAAAGACACACGAAATTTTGAGTTTATTTCACGTGATATTAATGTAAAGTGAATACCAATTTCTCAGCTCATTCATTGAGAAAACTTGTAGTGCCAATGCTTATAATACTTTATACACTCATGTTTTGGAAATGAAGATTCGGACGGCTTGGAGATATAAAAAGTCATATGGAAATATCAATTTTTTTTTTATTTTACGAAATCTATCATTATCTCCATGAATTAATGTTGAGTTAGTGAAACCGCGTGGATGATTTTTGAAATTATCGTTGTTGAGAAATCCGGACAAGAGAATGCGCGGTGACGGATTTACGGTTTACATACCCTCTCACATTGACTACACGGAATATGAAGGAAAAGGCGACATTATAATAGACTAAACCTTTTAACGTAAAGGATAAATTCTATTTATATTTTAATGCCACATAAGCTTATAAACTAACAAAACTAAAATTTTATGTTTTATACATGAGACCCAATAAAAGCTGCAAAATAAATTTGGCTCTTAATAATCCCCACACATATATATTTAACTTATCTATACGTAAAATGTACCACGCAAAACATGTTGAACACTGCTATATACATATCCACACGTGACCTCGTATATTTATATAAGTCGAATTATTCAAACGGACGGAATGTAGGATAAACTCGATTCTCGCAGTCCGGAGATTCTTTTGATGTAAACGCAATATTCGTTCCACATTGCTTCAAAGTAAAATGAATTATTTTATGATAAACTTTTATAATTTTACCTGCTAGTTGAGATTTTGGATTATTTCCAAATTCGAGATATATATATATATATATATATACACAATATGGCGTTCTAATTTGTTTTTAAATAATGACAAGTGTCAGATACATTTCCGCTCTCCTGCGATCCGAGAAATCTATCTGCTTAATATAAACTACAGCAAACCACCGGGACTTAATTATAATAAACAATTAAAAAAACACGTATACTCGCAAATAATAAATTCATTAATTAAATTCATAACTAAATGTCAATTATTATTTTATTATATAACAATCAATTTCAACTATAAATGAAATGTTACATCATTTGAATATAAAAATATGACTGTCAGAGCATATTTTTGTGCGTTAAATGGGACATCGTAATAATATGATATGCAAGCAAAGTGAGAGAGAAGAAATAATCGCTAGAACAATTTCTTTATTAATTCAAATAAATAATTACTTCCGAGTTATATAAATGTAAGAGATTCACCATAACTCGTTAATTTATTTTTAATATTATCATGTTTATTTCACATTCTTTGTCATTTCTAGATACTACTAGAGAAAAATCCGTCAGGTCATTTACGCAATATGTATTTTGAAAATAGAGTAAAATATTGGTATAGTATTTTTTGTGTCTATTTAGGCTACAAATATTATAAAAATATTATAATGTTATATTATAATATTTTTAGTCGTTCAGCTACATCGTGGCATCTACGAAATTAGTACCATTGTCTTATATATATATATATATATATATATATATATATATATATATATATATATATATATATATATAGGTAAAAATGAAATAACGATTACAGGTTACAAAAAATTGCATTTAAAGTAATCCTATTTAAACAGCGTTAGTTTAGTTAAAAGGCAAACAAACAAACAAATGTACGCCTTTAGCGAATGCTTTTGCATTTGCCAATTACGATAGGCAAGTATATTTCGGACGAAACTTGCCTAGTTCACTACAGGTGCAGAAAGGCCTTTGTCTCCGTAATACGATAATAAAGAGAAGATTTGCCGTTTTCGATAGAGGATGAGACGGGCTCACACGAAAACAGTGATAAGTTGCTGTAGGATGAATATAAAAAGAACTGGGCGTGCATAACAGTTTGTATTATGATAGTGGAGTATGATGAGATCCGCTACATATCCTATTTTGTAGCAGTGTAATAAAACGGAATGTTTTTCTTCAAATTGTAAGTCAGGTTTGGAAAGTCGTCCTTCAGTCCTTAAAATGTTTTGGTCATTAATGAATAAAATAAATTAGCATAGTCATTTAATATTTTAAATGATTAAAAACAAAAATAATCCGGTGGACATGTATAACAAATTGAAGAGGACGTGAAAACTTTAGTGATTAAATAGAGAAGATTACATCTACAAATGAGGTCTATGTGTTAAAGGATGCCAATGATAAACAATAGAGGAAATCAGTATCTAGATGAAGTAGAAGTATTAAATTAATATCGTTAAGGGACAAAGATAAACAGGAGCATAAATTTTACGATGAAAATTTGTTCCTAGTGAATGTAAATATTAAAACATAAACCTGATCAGCCATTTCGTTTTGAAATATTTGTCTGTTATAAAACTGCATTATAATGGAAGTTATAAAAATGGAATATTTTTGTTTCATGAAGTTCATTAACTTAAATGTTACATGGATTTGTATTCTAGTTTTTCGATCTTAAAAAAACTATTTATATAAATTTTTTTAGACGCAAAATAACAAATCATTTCCTGTTATATTTTAAGTATATAAATATACATATGTATATTGTAACACGATTATATGCGTTAGATTCTCATAAATCGGATATATATTAAAATAGAGAAAAAAGTAAAACAAAACTCTAAGGCCATTATCTCATTTCTATCATAATCCAAAACCGGTTTTGATGATGTTTAATTCACATGAATGTCTTAATATGGTTTAAATGCTTTTTCAACATACCTTTGGAGTAAAATAAATCAACATTATTTCTGAGTCCTTATCGAAAGTGGCCTTGAATTAATTTTTCTTTTCTTCTAAATTTTTGTATTGGAGTAATATGCGTCTGGATAACTTAAAACAAATAAAATAGTTTAAGAATAAAATAGTTTCCAATAAAAAATAAAAGAGAATTCAAGAAAATTAAATCAAAACAGGAAAAATACTTGAAATGGTTTCCAGGCAAAAAAGATAATATTTCTACCAGTCTGATAATGAAACCATGGATGTCGTGGATTTTTATAATCAGAATAAGTTATGCCCTGTTTTCTGTAAATCATGTAAATAGATCAACAGCGTTATTGATTGGGAGTTCTGCTCGCGGTGTTCATGAAGAATGTAACTGGTGGGCAATAGCAACGACTAGTTAAACTTGGGGGTAAACAAATTAATTCCATCCCGTTGATTTAATTAAGTGAGCTAGATCGAGTTTATTTTCTCCACGATAACACTAGGTCTTATATCCAAAAATATAATCGTTAAACATTTAATTTGTAGTACATTTAACTTATTCGCTCAATATTATGCCATTCGGTGATTATTAATTCTAAGCTCGAAGCAATCATTTACAGAATAAGAAAATCGGCGGTCAAATGGACCATTTAATATTTTATAATCGATATCACCAGATTTTTGCCCTGAAAATATTTTGTAATTGCCTACCTACTATTGCGTTTTGGAATTTGCATGGCGACTTCTTCAATTTACACAATGTCGCCCAAACTATGACTTATGCATTATTTTTAATTCTATTTTATTTGAACTTCATACTGTTCCAATAAAATAATAATTGACGTTTAGTTATGAATAGACATCGGATTATATGCACTATCAAAATGCCAAAATATGCTTGCAAACATGCACTAAAAAATGGTGATATATGCACAAAATATGGACAGTAAAAAAACATTTATAATTAGAGTTTACGTTTATTTATAATTTATAAGTTATAATTATAAGTTATAAATGCTGCAGAAAACCTAGAATAATATAACTTATTTATTATAATTTTTGTGACAATAAACAATATTATATTTTTCCAGGTTTTCTACAGCAAACTTGTGACGTTTGTCACTTAATATCAATTTATAGGCTGTAAATGACCTTTCGACGTCAACTGACGTTACCGGACAGAACTTGAAATTTGGCGCCATTCCTGCAGAGACCTCTTTAGGAAGAGTTTGTCCGGTGCCGTTGATAAATTCGTCATTTAATTTGCCACGAACCTTTTGCGATATTGAACTCGGAAGGGCGTTATTCTGTTCAATCATTTTTTCTAATATTTCCAAGGACTTGCACAGAGGAAGGTTTTTAGTTTCTAATTTTTCGATTGCATCGGGTATATTGCTGAAATGTGTTGCAATAAGAGCAATATTTTTTTTTATTGAAGGATCCTCAAATGCCAGCTGGCTTGAATTGATTGCAATGGCATCTGATCTGTCAAATGTTCCAACTACTTTTTTCATGGCATCAAAATTCTCAACATGAAACAATACAGCTTTTAACCAAGTTCCCCACCGTGTTAATATTGGTTCTGGGGGTAGTGCAACGTTTGGTAGTTTCTCTTTATATGCTTGTACTGGTGATGGTGCTTTTAAAAACACTTTTTTTGTAGAAGAAATCAATTTATTTACTATGCCGAACTAATTTCTGATTTCTTCCGCCAGTCGATGTAATCTGTGGGCTAGGCAGGTGATGTGCAGCAATTTTGGGTAGAATACTTTCAGAGCTTGACCAGCTTTTACCATATATGGCGCACCGTCAGAAACAAAAACACATATTTTCTCATCCATAGAAGAATCGGGAAATAGTAATTTGATGGAATCATTTGTGAACTGGGCGATAGTTGAATAGTTTGTTTTTTCTAGGACCTTGCAAGCAACCATTATTAAATTCAAATCAACCAAAATTAGATTCCCTATATATCGTCCACATGAATCTGTCGTTTCATCAGCCGATATCCATATCAAATCGTTCGAAAGATCGGCGTGTATTTCACTAAGTACTTCTTCGTAGATAGTTGACAGGTAGTTTTTTCGAATTGTGGATTCTACAGGAATTATCTGATTAGTGCAATACTTCTTGAGGAATTTTCTGCATACTTCGTTATTTAATTGGTGGAAAGGTATATTGCAAGCAACAAAAAACTCACATAAATCTTTGTTGAATTATATTTTGTTTGTAGTATCCGAATTAGAAGACGAAATATGAGTCAGTAGTTGTTGTCGACTTCTTGTAGGTTTCTGTTTTGCAGCTAAATGGGAAGCAGTACTCACACGTTGATCAATTTGATATTTTTTTGATGAAGGTATTCGCTTTTTACAAACCTTACAGAAAATCACAGTGTCATCAGCCGTAAATTGGTCTGGGTAATTTTTTGTCCAAGATTCCATTAAAGTCTGGGTATTTTTTTTCACTGGCGGCATTATTTTAAAGTAAAATAAGATTTTCATAGACAGATAAACAAATACAGCGAGACAAAAACAATTGAATTGCGTTACGCGCGTGAGTGAAGCAGCGAGTGCCGTACTAACACCTACTACTACACAAGGCCTCCCATCTGATTACGTGACGTCATCGCCAGTAGATGCTCGCGCATACATATTTTGACAGCTACATATAAAATTTCGTTTTCGATTTATATTTAGATAGCATCAATAAATATAATAAATTACCTAAAACACTTGTCAAATATCAATTTAATATACTTACTATATTATAATTATATTTGTTGTACTCAACTATTTCAATGACCAAAATAATAACAAATTTTCAAGTTTTCAATTTCTTTATTCCAATACAATATATTTACAAAATTTAATTTATCACCGGTTCGGAAACACTTCTGCTAAGAAAAACCGGCAAGAAACTCGGCAGATTTCACTTTTTAAAAATATCTTAAAAACTATTACAAAAATTCAGCATATATATTTAGATAAACTTAAAATATTCGATTTCAAAATACAATTATTCGTTTGACATATTTTACATCTTTCAAATTTCATACAAGCTATTATCACAACACGACATATTCCTTCAGAAAAATTAAAAACTTTGTAGTACAAAACATAATGATTTGTTTGAAAGTAAACAGACATTTCACCTCTTTAAAATTTCTTAAAAACTTTTACCTTAATGCAATATATCCCTTTAGACAAATTAAAAATATTGTAGTGCAAAATACAATTATTTGTTTCAAAATAAGCGCAAATTGTACCTCTTTAAAATTTCTCGAAAACTATTATCGTAACACAACATATCCCTTTAGAAAAATTAAAAACATTGTAGTACAAGACACAATTATTTGTTTCAAAGTAAACAGACATTTCACCTCTTCAAAATTTCTTAAAAACTATTACCTTAATGCAATATATCCCTTTAGACAAATTAAAGATATTGTAGTGCAAAATACAATTATTTGTTTCAAAATAAGCGCAGATTGAACTTCTTTAAAATTTCTTAAATACAATTATCGCTACGCAACATATCCCTTTAGACAAATTAAAAATATTTTAGTACAACATATATTTATTTATTTGAAGATCAGCAGATTTTACTTCTTTAAAATTTCTTAAAAACTATTTTTACATCATAGCTTATTCCTTTACATCATTAAAAATACCGCAGTTCAAAATACAATTTGAATTAATATAGTATTAGACGTATTGAACGATACAGGAGAAAGTGTGCCCACTCAAAGAAACCTATAGTAAAAGGTTGTTGTATAAATACAATATTTCAGCGCAATGAGTTCACGGTTTATCTCATTTAGTCTTGTGGATCAAATTTCAATTTTACAAGTTACATGAAAAGTAAAATATATTTGTGACCGAAATAATGTATTTTATTATTAATTATAAAGTATTTTATGTATGTTATTTAGCTTTCTCTTTGTATTTTTAGGGCCGTTCAATTGATTGTTTTTGAATTTTACATAATTATTTAAAAATGAATTAGTTGAAGCTTTCAGTAAATAATAAATTATATTAGACACTGAATGATCATTACTATTACATTCAAAGTCACTAAAAGCCATATTATTTTCTAATATAATTTTACATGAAGTATTTATGATCACTTGACTCTGATTTTTACACTTAAGAAATTTTTCTTCATTAGTAATATCAATCATTTTATTAACTATATAATTTAATGAAACTATATTTACAACGTCTGATTGTGGATACAATAATCCTCCTCTAAGTTTTTTAGGAATGTGTATTTTTCAGCGCTACATTCATACGTTATAATTTTATCTATCACTAAAAATTTAGAACAATTACTACAAGAAATCTTTTTAAGAACTGACCGTGCACAATAACCTGATAAATATACAAGAATAGGTAGGAAGTGAGAAATTTTCAAAAAATATTTCTCATCAACTGAGACATGGAAATACTGTTCATTATTATCCACATTAGGTTCGTCGTTATCAAAGCCACTATTTTTGAAAGTACTACATATATCATGCAACGTTATTTGTTTATCACCGCACTTACTTGAATTAAGACATAACGGCAATAACGATTGTGTTCTTAGTTTTGATTTCAAATATTTGTCTAATTGTAATTAAATATTGTGAGCCAGCCATTGTAAATTACATTAAATCTGATTAAATGTAAGCCCATAATTAATTTTTTGATGATTGTAAATAACATCACTGCAGTAAATTGATTAAGGGGTAAAATATGAACTAATTCTTTATAGGAACTCGTTAAACTTTGTACCATAAAAACATGAGCTGTTTTAGCGGCTTGGTCAGAATCAAAAGCTTTACCGACAATACGCCCTCCTTTATAATCAAAATAAGGTTTCTCATATATATCACCCACCATCAAAGTTACAGTAATATTTTAGGGTGCAAAAGATTAAATTTTTGCTTCACGTATTTTCAAAATCAAAGTTGGAAATTTTGGTTAGATATCGCTTACCACAAAACTATTTCAACTCACTCTTACCTCTGAATATCTTCAATTCTAAGCTATCATCTACAGTAACTGAAGCTGAAATAGTAGGAACATCACACAACGAAATAATGGAAAATAGAACATTACCTTCACTATTTATTTGACACCAATCTTGCAGGTTACGGGTTGACAAACACTTTAAAAAATCACTTATATTAGAAATAGAATGACACTGATTATATTCGTTGTGACTTTCACTCAATGCTAACCTTAAATGTTCATTATCTAATCGCTCCAGTCTTTGATCATTACTTTCACGCAAATGTCCAGGTTTAGGCAAATAAGATGGACAGTTTTTGAATATACATGGCACTGCACTGTCTTTTAACCTGAATCTATTTCATTTCGCCACAATTTATACACCAGTCTTCTCATCATAGGCCTCCGCAGAACGTACAATTTGGACTTCTGTCAAGTGAAGCTCGCAGACCTATAAACAAAAAATATTTACCAACTGTTTAAACATGAGCAATAATATTACGCAAATATAATTGAAATTAGATAACACGAAGAAAGATAAATTGAAAACGCATAAGTACGGTGATTTTAATTCAAACTTACTCTTGAATGATGCGTCGGTTTAAATTCACGAGGAATAGCTGCAATCCATTGACGACGCAAGTTCTCATTTTTAGGAAATGAAAATACGGTTGCCTTATTGCTATTATTGTAATTGCTCCTGCAACCAGGTACGCAGCAAATGTAAACCATCTTAAAATATTGAGGACGTTTTTCAAATTCAAGCAAACAGCGTTGTCGTTAAACAAGCTGTCATAATGAGAGACGCACACTGTCGATTAGCGAAATTTATCAATAGCGATTTTATTAGAGTATAACATGAATACCGTAATAAAATCTTAATAAACACCTACATAAATTAATGAAACATATCATCAGTGATGAAAAATTATTTTATAAAACATTATAACAATTTAATGCGATTTAAGCAATTTATTTATACATTTGTCTACGAAATATCGACATATAATATCGGCTATAAAGCACAGCATATGTATTTCAAAAAAATTCCAGAAGCGCTGTCGTCTATTTGGATTTCGATTACCAACTGGCGATGACGTAGCACTAGCTACTCTCGGGACATGACAGGCTTGTAATACCAGTAGGTGTTGGCCATACGCCCTTCCCCACCCGCACGCCGCATCCCGCCAACGCCGATCGAGCGCTGACCGCTACGAGCCAGTAGATTGGATTCAGTGCGCTCGCTGAGTGTGTGCGAGGCGAACGCGTCGACCTGTGGCGTCGACGGCATAATACAACACGTATAACTACTGAAATAAGCACTGTTAATGAAAATGTACCAAAATATGCAATAATGCTATAAAAAAATAAATATATGCATTTGCATATGCAAATGCATATAATCCGATGTCTAGTTATGAATGTAATTAATGAATTTATAATTTGCGAGTATACGTGTTTTTTAATTGTTTATTATAATTAAGTCCCGGTGGTTTGCTGTAGTTTATATTACGCAGATAGAATTCTCGGATCGCAGAAGAGCGGAAATGTATCTGACACTTGTCATTATTAAAAAAAATTAGAACGCCATATTTTATATATGTATATATATATATATATATATATAAAATATAAAAAAAAAAATATATATATATATATATATATATATATATATATATATATATATATATACATATATATATATATATAAATATATATGAAGTTCATATAAAATAGAATTAAAAATAATGCATAAGTCATAATTTGGGCGACATTGTGTAAATTGAAGAAGTCACCCTGCAAATTTCAAAACACAATAGTAGATAGGCAATTACAAAATATTTTCAGGGCAAAAATCTGGTGATATCTGGATTTGACCGCCGAACTTCTTATTCTTTAAATGATTGCTTCGAGCTCAGAATTAATAATAACCGAATGGCATAATATTGAGCGAATAAGATAAATGTACTACAAATGAAATGTTTAACGATTATATTTTTGGATATAAGACCTAGTGTTATCGTGGAGAAAATAAACTCGATCTAGGTCACTTACTTAAATCAACAGGATGGAATTAATTTGTGGGCAATAGCATCGACTAGTTAAACTTGGTGATTAACACCAAGTTTAACTAGTCGATGCTATTGCCCACCAGTTACATTCTTCTTGAACACCGCGAGCAGAACTCCCAATCAATAACGCTGTTGATTTATTTACATGATTTACAGAAAACAGAGCATAACTTATTCTGATTGAAAAAATCCACGACATCCATGGTTTCATTATCAGACTGGTAGAAATATTATCTTTTTTGCCTGGAAACCATTTCAAGTATTTTTCCTGTTTTGATTTAATTTTCTTGAATTCTCTTTTATTTTTTATTGGAAACTATTTTATTCTTAAACTATTTTATTTGTTTTAAGTTATCCAGACGCATATTACTCCAATACAAAAATTTAGAAGAAAAGAAAAATTAATTCAAGGCCACTTTCGATAAGGACTCAGAAATAATGTTGATTTATTTTACTCCAAAGGTATGTTGAAAAAGCATTTAAACCATATTAAGACATTCATGAGAATTAAACATCATCAAAACCGGTTTTGGATTATGATAGAAACGAGATAAGGGCCTTAGAGTTTTGCTTTACTTTTTTCTTTATTTTAATTTATATCCGATTTATGAGAATATAACGCATATAATCGTGTTACAATATACATATGTATATTTATATACTTAAAACATAACAGGAAATTATTTGTTATTTTGCGTCTAAAAAAATTTATATAAATAGTTTTTTTAAGATCGAAAAACTAGAATACTAATCCATGTAACATTTAAGTTAATGAACTTCATGAAACAAAAATATTCCATTTTTATAACGTCCAATATAATGCAGTTTTGTAACAGACAAATATTGCAAAACGAAATGGCTGATCAGGTTTATGTTTTAATATTTACATTCACTAGGAACAAATTTTCATCGTAAAATTTATGCTCCTGTTTATCTTTGTCCCTTAATGATATTAATTTAATACTTCTACTTCATCTAGATACTGATTTCCTCTATTGTTTATCATTGGCATCCTTTAACACATACACCTCATTTGTAGATGTAATCTTCTCTATTTAATCACTAAAGTTTTCACGTCCTCTTCAATTTGTTATACATGTCCACCGGATTATTTTTGTTTTTAATCATTTAAAATATTAAATGACTATGCTAATTTATTTTATTCATTAATGACCAAAACATTTTAAGGACTGAAGGACGACTTTCCAAACCTGACTTACAATTTGAAGAAAAACATTCTGTTTTATTACACTACTACAAAATAGGATATGTAGCGGATCTCATCATACTCCACTATCATAATACAAACTGTTATGCACGCCCAGTTCTTTTTATATTCATCCTACAGCAACTTATCACTGTTTTCGTGTGAGCCCGTCTCATCCTCTATCGAAAACGGCAAATCTTCTCTTTATTATCGTATTACGGAGACAAAGGCCTTTCTGCACCTGTAGTGAACTAGGCAAGTTTCGTCCGAAATATACTTGCCTATCGTAATTGGCAAATGCAAAAGCATTCGCTAAAGGCGTACATTTGTTTGTTTGTTTGCCTTTTAACTAAACTAACGCTGTTTAAATAGGATTACTTTAAATGCAATTTTTTGTAACCTGTAATCGTTATTTCATTTTTACCTATATATATATATATATATATATATATATATATATATATATATATATATATATATCAGACAATGGTACTAATTTCGTAGATGCCACGATGTAGCTGAACGACTAAAAATATTATAATATAACATTATAATATTTTTATAATATTTGTAGCCACAAAAAATACTATACCAATAATTTACTCTATTTTCAAAATACATATTGCGTAAATGACCTGACGGATTTTTATCTAATAGTATGTAGAAACGACAAAGAATGTGAAATAAACATGATAAGACTAAAAATAAATTAACGAGTTATGGTGAATCTCTTACATTTATTTAACTCGGAAGTAATTATTTATTTGAATTAATAAAGAAATTGTTCTAGCGATTATTTCTTCTCTCTCACATTGCTTGCATATCATATTATTACGATGTCCCATTTAACGCACAATAATATGCTTTGACAGTCATATTTTTATATTCAAATGATGTAACATTTCATTTATAGTTGAAATTGATTTTTATAGTGTAAAAGTTGCAAACCAGGCAATCAAATATGCAATAAAGTACGGAAACGATATTGTTACAAAATCAGAGCGCATGTGACAGAATTATTTTGACAGTAACGCTGTCAAAGGACAGCGAGCGTCCCTTTACATTTTAATTCATACAACCTCTTATTTCAAACTGCAACAGTAAAATCTAACAGTAAAATTATAAAGTCTACTATTTGTAACTGTAAATGTAAATGATTAAAGATATTGTTAACTCAATTTTTAACGTATTCTTATTTAAACAGAATCACTTTCTTCATATCTTAAATAGATTAACCATAATTGATTAATATTTGCCGTATATAATTGCGAAATGTATTTGTTATGTGTTGGTTGTATTTTTACTAATTCTTATATCAAAAACATGTATTTTTGGATTTACAAGTTATTAATTTTAGTGTATCATTATACAACGCAAATGCATTATACAAGAATTACTTATATGAATAATTGGTACACTGGCAAATTATGACATCAACAAATGACGCTTCTTTCTATTTGTATTTGTTGTATATGGTTATATTTTGTATGATTTTTGTCATATAAGATGAATACTGTTTATATATAGCTAAAGCATGGTTTTGTGAGGGCTCGCAAGTTAATTAATACGCGTCCATTACAATAATGCTTTCAGGATGCAGTTGGGACTGCTTCGCTTCTGTAGTGCTTTGCAGATACTCATGTGGACGATAACTCTATTATACAGCCTAGGATGTGCGACTGTTCCCACGCCATCCAAAGTATTATCTCTGGTTGATTACTCATTTAAATGCATGTTTATATAACCAGTTTGTTGAATATCCATAAAATTATAAGTACGTAGATACAACTTTAGAACTCACTATATTAATATATATTGATATATACTAATTGTAAATATTTCCAATTCGGATAATCTGTCATGTAACATATATAATATTAGTATATACTAATTGTAAATATTTCAAATTCGGATAATCTTTCACGTCATAATTATAAAAAAAAACAAAATGAAAATTTGGAAATGTTTAAATATTTTTTTTACAATACGGTTAGGCAAAATTATGATACAGTAGTTACCGTTAAAGAAACATTAGTTACTCCTTTAACAATTTTCATTTAAGTAACACCTGACCGGAATTCAGCATGAGAATTTCTTCTCGCCTCCTACATTTTAACCTATGTGAGTTTGTAATATTACATAATCCATCACAGGAAAATCTTCTATTTAATGCTAATTCTTCTGATGTTTCTTGAAAACGCGACATTTGTTAAACCAACAAAAATTTGTTTTCCTCCAATATCTACAACTACTTTAATGTTAAACCTTGCGACTTATAAATAATAATTAGTATATTTTTTTAAAACACCATGTTGTAATCCAAGATCCATATTATTGTCTACGGAAAATTCATTGATTTCATTTTTGGTTGAACTTTGTGACAAAGAGTACAAAGTCCATTTTGTTCAATATCAAACAAACGACGATGATATAAGTTGCAATGTGTCAATTTCATTTTTTTCTGGTTGTAAGTTAGCGGCATATTAAGAAAAATGAGCATTTTCTCGATAAGAATATAATTCAGCGTCTCAAATTCTTTTCTGTCGTTCTTTTGAATCAGACATCAAAGAATGGTTATTATCTCGTTCTTTACGACCAGATAAAGTAAACCTTCGTGGTATTTTGCTGTGTCAACAACAAATTTAAAATGTTTAAAACTATTTCATTACAGATATTTAAGAAAATCTCAACAGCGGAAGGTGGTTAAATTTACTCATAATTTGTTCTGTATGGTCCAAAAATATTAAAAAACTAACTTTTATTTTTTTAAATGTAAATCGATTCAGTTTCACGTATTGATCATGTTATTATAGAATTAATAAATGTGAACAGTAGAAATAGGTAAAAAAAACAGGGCCAATACAAATTGTACTTGTTAAAATATTTGTTAATTTTAAAACTCATCTCATTAAAAATTAAGTGAAAAATATTAACTTAACATCCGATATTAATATATATAATCTATTGTATATAGGTACTTACATCCGAAATTTCGTAATTCAGCACCTTTCTATATCTTGTTTTATTCGATTTATGTAGGTTATGTAACCTCCACACTTTACTATCCATTAATTTACAATATAAAAACAACCACGTATCACATTTCGACTTTGTTAGTAAACATTCTTTGTCGAAATATTACACGTCTGCATACCCTATTAATTCTGTAATTTTCTAAAATATGACTTTAGTAACAGTTTAGTTAATAAAAACATCACGTTTCGATTTTATTACTAAACATTCTAGAAATAGGAAACATCTGCATGCATGCTCTATTAATTCCGTAATGTTACAACAGATGGCACTAGTAAACATATGCTAGTATTACACATCGCTGTTTCGTATTTATTCATAATTTAGTAAAAGGATTACATCTGCATGCATGCTCTATTAATTCCGTAATGTTATAACAGATGGTGCTAGTAAACATATGCTAATATGTTTACTAGAACAGATGGTGTTAGTAAACATATTACGCATTGGTGTTTCGTATTTTTCATAATTTAGTAAAAGGTTTAAATATAAAAATAACTAAATATAACACATCTAGACATGACTTAAAATTATTATGGGGTAGTTGGGGGATAGTGATAATAATAAAGATCTATTAGTAAGTTTACGAAATGCGTAATATTATTAAAAAAAAATCAATGTTTGCAATACTTTAGAGTATATATATATATATATATGTGTGTGTGTGTGTGTGTGGGTGCATGTGTATATATATATATATATATATATATATATATATATATTATATGTTGTTAGGCAGAGGCTCATATGAAAATTAGCCATGTCATTTTAATCTTATTGCCAATATTTTCATGACCTTTAGGTATAACAAAATATTTCACAGGTGAGCTCGAAATCTGGCCTACTCTGTATATTTCATTTAAATTACAAATTATTTTAAACTATTTCCAACTAACAAATATTTGTACAATGTCCTCCGATATCACTTTTAAAATCTTTGATTCTAAAATACGTAAAGTATTATAAGCAATGACGTTACAACTCTCACTGAATGCTGAATGAGCCGACAAATTGCTACCAATTTCATATTACTGTCTTATAAAATAAATTCAAAATTACGTGGACCTTTCTAATTCACACATAGGACCATCAAGTGCATCACCTTTATTAGTCTTAAAGTATTTTATCAGTCTTAAGTTTAGTTAAATCATAACGAAATAATGCCATATCTTTTCAAATTGCAACGAAATAATGTCATTCCTGTTTCAAATTGCGACGTTCTCATGGCAACGTTTTCTAAATATTTGTTAGAAGAAAGTCGATATTAATCACATATTTCACGAATTTTAATTGAATACATTAATATCGAAATTAATTGAATTTTGATGTTACATTTAAAGTCTGAGGTATTCACCGTAACTTATTTCTCTACCACAAACCGAGTTTCTACGGTTTCTCCTATTGTGCACATGTATACTTGGACTTGATATATAATTCAGTATGATTATGAATTCGGTATGAATTAATATATCATTTAGGTATAAATATATATAAATTAGGTATAAATTCTAATGATATTAAATTTGGTACGATAAGCGAATTAAAAAAAGCAAAACTAAAATTAATAATGTTTCACGTCTGCACTAAATTTTAACTTTGAAGTTTATTTGATAAATTAATGTCGAATATGAATAAATTTTTATCAGTAAGGGATAAGTATAATATGAAAACATTTGTACCATTAAAGGATAAGTAAAAAGAAACAAAAGTCAATGCTGTGTATAACCCAGCACAGTTAAATGATTGAATGGAATAGTTACACCGACATAAAGGCTAACAAATTATTACTACAAACTACCTACATGACTTTGACCGAATTGAAGGAATTCGTGTTTCGTAATTCATGTTTTAGCAATTGGTAAATTTGAATGTGGTTGCTGTATTCTTCAGTCTTTGTTTTTCGTTAACATATTTTGTAAGGCGATATAGGTACACTCGTATAAAAAATGTCAACATGTATCATAATTTTATCAATTATTGCATCTTTTGCCCCTGAAACGTACCTTAATAATTTATACATTTAAATGTAATCGATAGAATAGCTATTGACAAAATCATTAACCGAACATATCTACACAGACATATATACATACAAGAGAATCAGGAAATTTTCTTTTTAAGTCAGGTATATAAAATATAGTTGCTGTACTCTGTTACTCGTCAATATCTTTTATAAAGTGATGTGGGTATTAGGTCTCTTCAATCTCAGATTCTCTGTTTCCTCGTCATTCTTCACTTCCATTAGCTCTACAACAACGAGCATGTTCGCTCAATCGTTGCTGAATTTTTTTCGGAATTGTTGCCCCAGATGCCCTAACATATTCTTGCGAGTAGTAGCTGATGTTCGTGTAAGCAATGAATTAGTTTTTTAGCGTAATTAAATGGCGCATTCATACAAACATATTTTGGCATTGTCCTACACTCTTATCATCACGAGAAGATCGAGCATCCTCTCTCATGGATATGTTGTCTCTTGAGCTCGGCGGTCTCGTTTTCTCTGTTTAGTGGCTTGCACATAGCATGTTTCGTTTCTCTCCTAAACTAATTTCTTACTATAAAAACTAAAAACACTGAAATAAAAAAAACTTAGAAAGGAAAATTGAACAAAATTATTATGAAAAATTGGTACTATTTTTAGAAAACTGAACCTACTTAGAAAAAGTTCTAAAAGATGATAACAAATTTATGCAGCTCGCCCAACCGCAAAATGTTATGTCAACTTATAACAAATATTATTCACAATTAAATGAAACTACGTGATATAGTATTATTTCTACTTTCTTTAAGTTCTTTACCACGACCTAGGTTTCGTTATATTACATCTTCAGATGGGCTATTAGCAAAGATTGAATTGAATATTTGGATCGTGGTAAAGAACTTAAAGAAAGTAGAAATAATACTACATCACGTAGTTTCATTTAATTGTGAATAATGAATTTCCACAAAATTAACGCCAGATATATTCAATATTTCAATAAATATTATGTTCAAAATGAAAAATGTTGTTTTTTTTATTATGTTAAAACTGCGAATATTAGTCATATCTCTATACGTATAGTTAATTTACTTACAAATAGATATAAATGATTTACACAAAACGAAAGTGAATTGAAATATCCTTAGAAAAGATATTAAATTCAGTCAACTTTTAAGTTAAAGCCTGTAATCAGACGTTTGGAACAAAAAAATACAAAAATGTGAATTTCAGAGACGTGTGTCAACAGTGCACAAAACACTTTTTGTGTGATTTAGAAGAGAAACATAAAGTTCGTAAAACACTAATTGTTTTATCTCCGACTAATTTATATAAACTTGAAATTCCAAAAATACTTCACGTATTTACATTTAGTTCTTGCGCGTTTAAAAATTATTTATATAACAGTGAAATAACTTGAGGAAGTGAAATAACATTAGTGATGATAATGAAGGTATGTATTGCATATATGTACTATTTTGTGTAAAAGTTTAGATTCCAATACGTTTGTTACTTTAGTCATAAAAATATTTTGAAGTCATCGTACTTTCAGATTTACAAGTTTAAAATATTTGTAAAAATATCTTAATAGCGGTATCCGCTTTATATCCAACTGTTTTAGCACATGTTTTGCTTTGACTATCTACATTCTGAATTCGTAGTGGCTTTATTTCATCCAAATTTGCGTGGTTTTTAAAATGTTGGTTTGGTTTTAAGTATTTTCAGTGATATTTGCAGATTTTTGGTATTTATTTGAAGATTAATCGTATTGAGGTAATTCTCAACATGTACTATTATTTAAGCTAAATTAATTTAGTTCAAACATATTGAAACAAATTCATTCGCTGTCTACTAAGTTTTACTTACCGTCATAGTTGTGTAATTGTATCAAGCTAGTATGTTTGCTTCGTGAATTATTTATGTACAAATAATGTGATTTCCAAGTTATTTAGATGATATTATGTGGACTAATAGATTTTATCTCGTCAGATTTTTTACTAAAGTTTAATATGGCTCGATGAAAAATGAATTCGTTCAGTCTTCCCGATGATGAGGACACTTTCGTTGGCAGAAATCGAAATAAATTGGATCAACCGCCAACTAGACAATAAAAGCCACTTTAGCATAGTGGTCAGTCATTTAATCGGAGGGAAATTTATGAGCTGGCACGGTTCTATTACACGTCTGAATTACCGTTCGCTACGCAAGTGATAACACAATTGATAGATACAAAGCTGCAGATATAATAAAGGTTACTTCTGTCTCCTGAGGAGGCTGCAGATATAAAAATCCAGGTCTCGAACATGAAAGGGCTAGGTGGAGCCCATAAACAAGTGAATTACGAAGTGCTGGCTTTGATATTGATGCAAACTTCTCCTGTGTTATAAAATCTCGATCGCTGATGACGAATTCATGCGTTTTTGATAATTTACGTTTTTGTTTTAGTACTGAGCGGTAAAATCTATGGTGGTATGATAGATATAATTTTACATGTTCGAAAGTATCAGTAAAGTACTTCAAACGTATACAAAGGTAAATTCGTGAGTAACATTTTTGAAAAACTTATGTTAAATTGGCTTTCCCGTCATTATGATATATATGGTATTTAACGCGATTTACAGTTTGGACTTACCAGAAGAAGATTCACGAAATATTGGAATTGGTTACAAGATTTCGTATTATTGAGACTATCTATATAGCCTGGAAACTCGCAGGATGTTATAAGAGTATTATGCAACCTTCCCAAGTTTTTTGATTGCGTGGGTCATAATACACTTAGCAATTAGCTCGCCTATTACAAAGTTGAGGGAATGGCTCGATCTTATGAATTCCCATTTCACACATCGGGAACAGCAATTAAGGGTATTGATTCTAAAGGGTCTATTGTAAAATTACGAGTACTTCAAGGCTCTATATTGGGTCCCTCGTCGTTCCTTGTTTATATTAGTGATTTACCGTTCATGGTTATATGTGCGACATTATCTTCTTTACCGATGACGTCTCTTTGATTTTCAAAATGACTAATGAATATGGAGACTACAAATATTAAAAAAAATTTAAATAACATTTATTAATTGTTTACAGGAAACAACGTGTCCTTATATACTAAGAAAATAAAATGTATTAAATTATCGTTGCTATTGTACTCCAGGTTAATAGTAGCAGAGTAATTCTGAATAAAAAAGTAATACTAGTATAGGTAGCCACTGCTTCCTTCCAAGGTATAACTGTAGATCAGAAGTTAGAACGGGTTGCTCATTTAGGCACACTAACTAATAAATTAAAGAGCTGCGTTTGCAGTTAAAAAAAATAGGGAGCTGACAGATAAAGCCGCGGTCAGATTAGAATATTTTGATTATTTCTATAGCACCATATTATGTTGTTAGGCAGTGTTGCCAATATTAATACATTTTTATTCTAAAAAGAGAACCATGCGAGCCATAAAATCTCTAGAATCGTTTCGCGATCTTTCCAAGGAGGCAAATATCATGAATTAATCGTCGTTATATATCTAAGGAAACCTATTTTATGGTAAAAACCATAAATTTCCTAATATGTGTGACATCATGTTCATAATACAAGCAACAAAAATAAAATTAATCCTCCATTTAGATTACAAATAACTATAAGTTTTTTCTGAGTAACGATGTCCGCTTTTTTGACAAAATACCTAAAGATATAATAAACCTTTCTATAGTGAAATTTAAAATGCACTTTAAGCACTTCCTTATTTCCAAGGCTTATTACAGTGTCAAGGATTATGTTAAATGTATGAAGGTTAACATAATTGTGTACATACTTGCCTTGGTTAATTGATTTAATTGTAGATATATTGGCTATGAGAGTATTTAATTATAATGATTATAAAGTAGATCGTGACTCGTCAAAAGGGACTATAAAGTAGATCATGACTCGTCAAAAGGGAAATAGACCTACTATAAAATTATAAAAAAAATGTTTGTAAAATATTACTACATAAAATTGAAGGGACACAAGAAGGAAGGATAGAAAAAACTCGTTTAAATAACATACAATTTGTTCACTCATTGTAATATATGAAAATTAAATCTTTTCTAAGTACATTTGTGGCCTGCAACGTATAACAGTACAAACATTATAAGTTTATCCGAGATCGGAAAGGATGTCCTCTCGAATATTTCTGCCTATATTTCTCGGATGTATTCGTAAAACACCTTCGATTTTGCATTCCTCATAAAATATTTGCCTGCTTTTTTCTTCATTATATATTTGTACAGTTCGTGTCGTATTACTGACTTGATTTGTAGAGAATGGTTTAGGTAAGTAAGAGCCTGTCTGTAACATTAAATATTTGTTTTTAAACATTTATAAGAGTAAATACTGAACGATGAAAATTTTAACTATTGATCACCTTTAAATCATTATTCAAATGTAATAGGTATTTTGTTCAATGTTATGAAAATTTACCAAGAATATCTATTGTTGTTTGATTTTTACTGCCGGTCAGTAATCAATTTTCAAAATCGTTCTAATATAAGTCAGGGATTTTAGATTATTGTCGAAAAATAGCATCAAATGTTCTGAATTGACAATCTAATAAAATTTTAATAATCTAATAACTTAACTGATATGTTCAAACCTCTGTTTGGTTATGAAATAAAGGTATTCAAAACTTTTATAAATTGTTCTACCTAAAATACTATTTTGTTTAGTGAGTAATTTTAATTCATTTAATTGGATCTACAGTATGTCAAAGTTTGAACATTTGTAACAATCGTATCTTGGTTTCAAATCATGTGTATTAAGTATTGGTAATGGAATAATAAATCATTGATACGATAATGGGTGGTAATTTTTAAAAATCTACTGCAATTCAAAATAAACTAGCGAATAACGTATATCTTTTAAATCCAATTTAAATATTTGAGAGTTACGTTGGCTATTCAACTGAGACCATCGGCCTAAAATATACCAAGAATGATCCACCTCTCTTCCACAAATTAATTTTAACACATATCAAATACGATATAATTTTCCTGTGACCTAATATTCTTATGCATGACTTTAGAATATGTGAAACATTTCCTTATATAAATGAATTTGAAAAGCTTTTTATATGCACTAGGAACATCCATTAGTTTTTTTGATAAGTGACATGCGAGCCAGGCGGAACTATCATTATGTTAGCATCCGGAGCTGGCACAAAGACATGACATATTTGTTTACATGGGCCTGTTTTTATCGATTCCAGCATAATTTTTGTCTTGTAACATAATTTTGATTTATCAGTATAAACACAGAAATTAATCTAAAGTTACATTGTCAAAAAATCAATTCCCAGCAATTGACCTTGGTAATTATTTTTATATCGATATTCTATATTTATGGATATCTACAGCGTTATATTAATAGACAATTACATTTAAATTCCTTTCTCTATTTCATCATTTCAATATTATGCCCCATAAACGCATCCCATCAACAACGAAAACGAGAGATGTAATTTTTTTCAAACTGGATCTGAATATAGGAAGTTTATATTTACAATCTGATAAAATAAATAAGTTATCCTCAGTCTCTGTACAATACCCGTATTATACCCCTGACACTTCACACTAGTGAACATATTTAATTGCCTACTCTATTTCATACGTACTCGCCTTTCCGTATCAGTTTGAGTGTGTGCGTAAATTAATGTAGCGCTGCTGCAGCGTGCAGATGATGAATATTTACTAACACTACATATCGGTCTCGATCGTTGAGGGCAATCGCGCCGATCGAGCGAGTTGAGGCTATACGCCAGCAACATAGTTGTTTTGTCTTTCTAACCAATAACGATCGAATGACTATCTCGATAGCACGCTGACGCAGACGTTTGTACTGGCGCGCACGTCTTCATTATTAACTAATTATAAAAACTTAATTACATAAATAAATATTTTATACTATACATTAAATTGAGCGAAAGTGATTTGATAATAATAATATTAAGATAGTGTGGATCCTAAAAACGAAATAAAATCTTAAATAAAATAAATTTTGTTTATTTATAAATGTGATACATTGAAATATTATCTTCGTTATACTTTTGTCTTGATTATATTTGCTTCATGTGTAAGATCCCTTAATAAACAATATAATAAGCCATAGGCCATAGGCCGACACTACAAGGATATGTTTTCCAAGCACATTGTATTCAAACAAAAAAATTACTTTTAAGAACAGATTGAAATTGAAAACTAATCAATGACATGTTTATAGACATAAAATTATAGGTACTAAGCAAATAAGTTGGTCATAGAAAAAAAAATGTTCAACGGACAAAAAGGGAGACAAAATCATTTCCTCACAGCGCAATAACGGACTGTTATATTGATTTTTTTAAAATCGTTATCGATTAAGACTGAATTACTCAAGTTAAAATAAATCAAACATTGCAAAATTTAACAGATCACACCCACACGCAGAAAGCAGGCAACCTAGGAACACGCGACCTGAATAGTAACCGTTATGTGCGGGTGACGATAACCTGGCGTGGGGAAGTGAGTGTCTTTGCGCAGCAATAGTTAATATTCTTTGCCCGTATTAAGTTTATTGTTAGTAATGAAAACGGAAGTGTTTTTCAATTTGAATCTTTGTGTGTAATAAAATACACTTTAGTTCCAGATTTCAAGTTTAAACATTGAACGATTCAGTGTTGAAAAACTACAGAGTTAGTAGGTTCAGATGTATGGCACAAAATCTTATCTTAGAGTATATATATATATATATATGTGTGTGTGTGTGTGTGTGTATATATATATGTATATATGTGTGTGTGTATGTGTGTATATATATATATATATATATATATATAGTAAAATATTGACAAGAAACATCATCAGGAGAGTTTTCGAGAAAATCTCAAAAATAATGTGCTAATAAAAACGCGTATAGAAGAAAAGACAACAAAAGGTAATATTGAATTTGGTTTATATATAAATTTTCTGTGAGATCAACAGGATTGACATAGCTATAGCTAAAAAGACTTGCAATCATTATAACCGTGGAAAGAGATATAAATTTCATAGTTCAGATTTAATATCCACCAGTACAGTCAGATATTAAGAAATAATACAATTTAGCCAAGAGAGCGCGTTCTTGGTGACAAAATGAAGTTCTTTACTTCTCGTGTGCAAAAGTATTCGAATTCATCGGAAAAAGCGAAGTCAACGAAAATATCCACGAACATGTTTTCTTTAATATTATGGTACAGAGATTTTATGGAACTTTAGGTATCGGAGTTGAAATTTAATAAGACTTTCTGAATTGAAACCAACGTTGGTTTATGCACGTGAAGGGATCTTAAGAATAAATTGCGTATATTTCATAAAAATAAATCATATTTTTATAATGAACTTTAAAACTTTCCCAATTATTATTTATATTTTTCAACATTATGTATATTTTAAGAAGCACCAGTACCTAATGGAATGGCTTGTAACCTGTACAAAGAGGTCTTGACAAGTAGTGGATACTTAAATACCGGTAGCTAATGGCGGCTCGATGGAGTAACGGCTCAAACACAATCGTACCAACGCTATTGGGCGTTTTTTTTAATGTGTTTAAGATTCTGTGTATATATTCATACCATATTTACGGGGGCACTGGGCACTAGGATTTAAACGAAATAAAGGCACGTAATTATTTTAGTTTCATTATATGGTAAAGTACACTTCTGTTAAATAAAAAAACTAAACTAATTAATAAAAAGTTTGTTTAAATGTATGTACCTTTCGTTGAATGTATGCAGATCTACTATTTTATTTATTAAGAGAAAATAAAGCCCCTCTTGAAACTGATAAATTCGCCAATAATATAAATATTCTTTTAATATCACCAAGGTTTATTCGTAAGCTCGATATAATTTGTCTAATTTTACATTCAGATTCAGAATGGGATAAAAAAAGCAAAGGAGTTTTCAAGTATCCTAACTTTTTTTCTTTTCTTTGCATTCACCATTACAGTGTATAGTATCTATAACTGAATTTATTCCTGGCATATAAATAATTTGCAAAATATTATAAAAGTTTTTACCACGATGTGAATTGCAAATTGTGTCAACTTTTTACATACTACGGATTATTTCCCTATAATCTTTACGATGAATATGATATTCATCGTAATATTTATATCTGAAATATAAAATAAACGGTAACTACAATCATATATATCTGATATTGATTGCATTTAGTCGTCTAAAAAAGTAACAAACTGGAGGGTATTTTAATTATACCAGTCATATTTCCGGCCTTATTGGGATTCTGAGTCAGCGTTTGAGAATGTAGAATACAAATTATATATAAACATATTTAGAGAAAATATTTAGAGAAAGAAGAACACTAAGACCAGAATCATACGAAATGAATCGATTGACAATTTAATTCTGTTTAAATCGAGTGTTATCAGATAGGCTGCACACGATGCCAAATTCAATTGCCAATTGATTCAAATCCACACGGCAACAGCTCAATTCGATGATCCATTTTTAGAACAAAACTTGACTCAAGGTGACAATTAATTTTTAATAACCTGACTGACTAACGATTGATTTGCTGTTAGATCTGGTGTATATAGCACATTTTTCAATATAATTTTGTTGCACTAACCTTTATCACTGCAGACGTCAAGGCTTACTTGACGCGGAGCCCTTTACCAGAAGTCTTGGTAGGCAACACCGTCCCTGCCGCAGAGTTGCAGTGGCTATTTGTGCTCTGGTGTAAAAGATAATCGTGCTCAATTCTATAGACCATACCTCGGAATAACTTTTAGGGACTATGAAAACAGTAGCATGTTTTAAGTTCCATGGTTTAAACTTTTCTTTTGTTTTTTTTCTGGGATGGCTAAATCTGTTGCAATTAAAGCAACGGAGTTCTTTCTGAGAATTATTATTACATAGTTTCCCCTTAAAATTCCCGCATGTTGTGAACGTCTTTGTGTTGCTATTGGTTTTTCTGACAACTTGTAAAATTTAGTTTTGACCAAATCCATATTTTTTCTCATACTCGAGCCTTCGATTTCTCTAAACACTGGCTTGTATAAGTCTGGTAGACCTGCGAGTAGCATTGTTCCAAGCCACACATCATCCACCCTAAATACGATATTTCGGAGTTTATGCACCTTGGTCATTATCATACTGAAGTAGCTAACATTTTAATATTCTGCAAGAACGGTCGCACACAGATCTCTAAGCTCTGTCCATTCTATGGGTACCATGTAAGTTTAGTATCATCTAAAACACGGAACCCAAAATGTTTATGGTCCGAGTTTCTTGAATGTGAACATATGCGTCGTATAAATTAGTAAAATAATTGTTCCCACTTTTATATCGTCGTTCTAATCAACAAGCTCGCTACTTTAACACGATACCACAATTCTTCATATTTAAGATAAGTCTTGACGGTGAATCTTGATGTAGAATATTTCTTGCGGACGGTTAAATTTTCGGTTAAAATGTATTAATTATTTAAAGACATATTACCTTGTTTCATTGTTGGTAGTTGGCCAATTGCAGTTTTTACCGTTTTGGCAGCTTCCATAATTTTTTAATTATTGAACTTTTTTAAACCTAAGGCTACTGGGCCCATAACCTGTTAAATTAGCAATGATTTGATAGAACCATATGGATAATTGTTGTTCCTTGATGAAGAATCCGTACATATAGCAAATGCGACGTTTGAAGTCCGCAAGCAGAAAAATAAAGTTCAGTAACAAAGTTACAGCTTATATACCCTCCACCATAGACTATATGTGTTATACAGGAAGGGGTAACGTTACCGTAGCTAACAATTAATTAATATTGATATATATCAGATATTAATACACTTTATAACCATGTCAAAATTAATTTTGAAACAAGTTTATACGTATTGAATATATTTGGCATTAATTTTGTAGAAATTCATTATTCACAATTAAATGAAACTACATGATGTAGTATTATTTCTACTTTCTTTAATTTCTTTACCACCACCTAGGTTTCGTTGTATTACATCTTCAGGTGGGATATTAGCAAAGATCTTGCTATTATCATTTAATTGTGAAGTTTATACTTCTTAGAGTTTTTGAGAAAACCAGCATAGACTTACCATTTATTTTTTTAGATTTCTAATCCTAAAAAGTAAAACACTAAATAATTAGTACATATTATGTTGTAATTTTTTATCATTAATTATTCTTAATCATGACAGATTTTAATATATGAACGATGACAAAATATTTTATTTTTATTCTTTTGAAATATCTTTGCACTCCCTATTTGGATCATACTTTATTGTTTCTTTTTCAGATATTATAAACTCCTTTGTTGTTCTTAAATGTTACTTCCAGCCGATTCCTTGACATTATATTATGACAATATTTTAAAAAAGGCAAAATTAAATTAAATTTTAAAGGCAGCAATTGAGAAGAGCGTAAGGATACATGAATATTTGATGATATCATTGGTCAATTATGGAAACGTGCTCTAGTTATCTAAAAGTGATTTAGTTTTACATAATGAATTCAAATGCATTAATATTTAGTTTTAAAATGAAGAAATTATAATAAAATACATTTTATTATTGGTTGAATGAACCTTTGGGTTTAACGATTTTAGCAACAAACAAATATATTTACAAATGTATATAAAAAAAGTTAATTGTGACAAAGAGTACCCTAGTTTTTAGAAAAACTCTCAAACATTGTCTAAGTAAAAACACACACATAAACAGGATACATTGTCCTAAAAAAATGTTATTGTGAATATTTAATTGCTATGAAAATACATGTAAAGGCTAAAACAAAAAACTTGGGGCGCAAGTTCACCTAAGACATTAACAATTTTATTGTACCTCAAATGATATAACCTGTTGTGCGATATCTATAGCACTTTATCTTTATATATCTATAGCATATATTGACAAGGTTACATTTTGGTCAGTCACCAAATTTTAAGGAACGATTAATAATTGGCAACGAAATCATATACGAAAAAAGTTTAGAAATATAAATTTTTTTACAAATCTTTTCCACTGTCCCATAAAAATGAATAAAATGCATGGAGTTGATAAATTAGTAATTCTAAATAATGTATCTGCCGCGCCGATGAACAAAAAATGCAATGTGCTACGTGTATAAAGAAACTGTCATCCCCCAAAATGACAATGAAAAGACATCTATCTCATTCAAATGGAATGACATCTATCTCATTCCCTGTCATGGAACGAACACTCTGTAGTTAATAAGCCACATTGCTTAATTGCGTCTAAATCTACTAATTATCGACGTGATAGTGATTGGTGAAAAAACAAACACATTGTAACATAATTTTTGGGCTTATATTAAACCCCATAATACAATAAGAGATAATTATCATCAAGTAAAATTTAGAGCCAATGTGTGGGAAAAATAATTGATAATATAATTATAATTTCAAAATCTTGAAACAGAATGTGATGCAGAGTGACGTTAAATTTGTTGAAAAACAATTTATAATTGCGAGGGAAATGGACCATATCGAACAGGTATTAAAACATAATTGAGGTTAAAGACATAGAAATGTGTAAATAGAAGTTGATTAGATAGATAAATTTTCAATTATTATTTAAATAAGATGATTCCGATTTTTTCAATACGCCTTAGACAATTTGGATGTACACGTACCTGTCGAGATGGCAAAAAATGTCTGCCCGACCACATCAATACAAGTCAATTTTATGATGAAATATGAATGCGAAAGTATACACAGTGTTAAAAAAATGTACATATACACGGAGTATTGTGATGAATTTTCTTTCGAAAATATATTAACAATAAATAGAAGTTAAGTAAGTACAAAAATTTTCTACGAAAAAGTTCAATCCCAATTGTTTAAATACGCCTGAATGAAATTATCCATTTCAATAACAAATTAAAGATATAGTCACTATATGCGGGTATACTTACGACGTATGAAAGAAAAATAAAATTTTATTTCACAAAGTAAAAATAGGGAATAAATTATTAAAATATGATATCAAATATCGAAGCTTGCGTAAAATAAAGATGTTTTTGAAGTGCAATCGATTTATAATAATAATATTCAAAAATCTTGTCACAAATTTTTTATTACTCGAATCCTCATGAGTAACTCAAATTTTAGTTACACGAAGCAAATCTGTTAACATTTGCGTATTTGACATAAACGGAGTGTTAACAGATTCTCAAAAACGACCTGGGATTCCATGTTTTTTAGAAATCAATGGTTGCTTCTAATTTTATTTATTTACAACCTATAGGAATGAAGACCAATATTTTTGTTTAAATTTGAGCTCTAGAACATTCTTTCAAATTTTGGTCACTGGTTGAAAAATAAATTAATTGAGAAATTGTTCTAAAGTATGATCCTTCAAACGCGTAACTTAATAGTGTTGGACTATTTATGAATTATGTCAACTTTATTCTATTCCACTTCGACGACAAAGTCCATAGTTTCCAAACCATCACCATAGTCGTCTCAGTTCTTCATCAGGGATCAATAACGACTCGCTTCGTACAAAAAAGAAGGGCTTTCGAAACTTTCCCTTATAACCGAAATGCTCCCACTTATCACAGTTACCCTTTTTACCTAAACACTAAAATGATTAAAGTATTGTCACTGCTCTCTGAATTATTTAGTACCTCCATTTTTACAACCTTTAGTGTTCTAACATCGGTTCACAATCTATACTAGCAAAAAACCTTGTTCTAACTATTTGCGTGATTCTGCCCAAATATTGCGTTGATCAATAGTCATACTCACTGGAAGGAATCAAAACATAATTCGCGTCTTGTGTATTGAAATCCCAAGAACAGACCGAACTATTTATCTAAGCAAATTGGTAAAAAATTGCCCCGTCTTTGGGTGAGTGTCCCGTTAAAAACTTCAAATTATATTTTCATGCATCCGCTCAAAAATATTAGCATCAAATAACGTTATAGCTTCCCCTTTTAATTCGGGAGAAGTCTACTTAGACTATCTGTGAGCAATGGCTAAGTATCTTTCTAACGAAAAGGGGCTCATTCTCTACAAATTCGAAACTCAACAGACCCCTATCAAAATTCTTGCCTCAGGCCAAAACTAAATTGGCTACACATTCTGCGATATCGAAGCCAGCAGACAATAGATCTACCGAAACCGGAAATTACTCAATTGAACAAACACTATAAGTTTAGGTCAGAGCCATGGGCGGCACACGTTGCGACCTAAGTACAATTCGCTGAACTCCGACACATCGCAAACTCAGACCGATAACGCATAGGCCAATATAAGAAGGTGTATTGCCGTATACGTCAGTTTGATGTTTGAAGTATTAAATCCTAACCCATCCTAGCAAGTCGGACCATGAAGTGTAATGTATCCCTGACACTCTCCCCTTTGTATGGCGCCTGTGTTATAAAGCTTAGATGTGAATATATCTAGGTATTTGAATCAGTTCCACATCCTGATTCTGGACTTACCCATTAACAAAATGGACTCTCTAGCCCATCTATCCTTGAAAAGGACTGCTTTAGATTTTAAAATGCAAAGCTAAACTTAATCATTATTAAAGTCTTCGTCAAGTATTCTGGTAAGATAGCCC
Organism: Druceiella hillmani; assembly: GCA_039881145.1. Classification (NCBI taxonomy): domain Eukaryota; kingdom Metazoa; phylum Arthropoda; class Insecta; order Lepidoptera; family Hepialidae; genus Druceiella; species Druceiella hillmani. Next base: position 40,208,658 of record JAYKKI010000015.1, read on the forward strand.
GCTGTCCGGTTCTCTATCTTTCTTTAGATCACTCCTCCGACCAATAGCATCAGTTCTTCCACAAAAGCAAAAGTCCCGCTCACCTGAGGGTATATTTCGAGGATTCCATTCAAAATTATGTTCCACAAATTAAAGCCAAGAATAGAACCCTGCTAGAACCCCTGATCGACTTTTCCCTAACTTCTATGTCTCTGTCCTTAAATATACAATTTGATCGTAAAAGTATTCCGTAATAATCAGCAAAGTTTCGCTAACACACTTCAGAAATCTAGGACCATGTGGTGAAAATAAATAGACACCAGGCATTTTAAAGTGACTTCAAGAAATCCAGAGAAAAACTGAGCACGCTGACATACAAAAAATGTAGTAATCTAAGCACGCATCTATTTAGGACAATGCATAAAATATTTTTGCATTTCATGTAGACACTCTGAATCAAAAATTGAATGGCCACCATAATCCGCTCCAATAATTTCCCTAATGCCAACAGAAGTATAATGGGTCTGTAACTTTTGAAATTTCTAGTTAGTTTTCCATTAACCTTTGGAATATCTTTCAGCATTTTCACTATCCAGAGTTTCGCACTAGCAGCGGTTAAAGATCGTAAATATCCCAGACGCCGCAGATCTGAAAACAGCCTTAACAATTCCGTTATCGATTTTGTCTATGCCTGGAACCAAATTTGAATCAAGTTTGGTTCGATATCATCTACCATAGAATGGCGTAGTTCCGGATCACGACTACTTAATAGGGGTGTGCTAGTATTCCGCTACATCGCTGTTTGATGGTGTCGAAAGCAGGATTAACATCAAAGAAAAGTGTCATCAGAAAATCATCAAGTGTTTTACGTATATACCGAGTGTAACCTTCCTCAGCATTTTTAGAGCGCTGAAAACAAACAGTTTCAGGAAGCTTCGTATAATTCTGGAAACAGCGTCCCAGGATCCAAAGTACTTATTTTAGTAACGAAGTGACATCAGAAAATCATCAAGTGTTTTACGTATATACCCAGTGTAACCTTCCTCAGCATTTTTAGAGCGCTAAAAACAGTTTCAGGAAGCTTGGTATATTTCTTTAAACGGCGTCCAAGGATCCAAAGTACTTATTTTAGTAACGAAGTCACGAAAATGGAAGCAATCAGTCCTCTTAAACTCTATATTATATTACGCTTTGCGGCTACTAGAGTCATCCGGTGAGTTTCAATTAATTCTTAAGACATTCTGATGTTCTTAGCATGCTAGTAGATTGCCCTTTCTTCTAAATAATTTTCTTCTTCGCAGAGTATTTAAGTTTGTCCCCACCTAGGGCTCTTTTTCGGTAGGCTCGGATGAGTCATAGGACCTAGACTAACACAAAAAAAATAAAACAATAATTTATAGTTTGTAAATGTTCAATAAAATAATAAAAGAAAGAATAATAGGAAGTATCTTAATTTTAATAAATTTCTAAAAACCCATTTAACAGTTCAATAGTTCATTTTTATGATGATATGACTTGCACTAATACACCACAAATAACTAATACACTCCACACTTATTTTACGAAAACGGCATTTTCCAACAAAATAACTTTCCCCATAATATGTAATATTTCAATTTTTGTCTTAAATATAATAATAAATTTTTCTCTTAATAAAACAATGATTATGCGAAGACCTGTATGTGGACATGGAGTATGTCATGTAACAATTTTTTTTCTCACCTCATTCAACATTAGATCTAACATCGGTGCATAAATTAACTTTCAAAATATTACGAAGAGGCGACATTTTTTATATAATTTAGTAAGAGTAAGCGGTCCTGAATTATATGAGATGCAAAGATTATTTTCAATAAATGTCTCTTTATGAAATGGAAATGGAGCAATTTGCAAAATCGAGTGCTGATTCTATGCGATTACCCGAAAATTATTTTACTAACAAATAAATATGGGTCCAAATAAAGAGGACTACGAATCCAGGAAAGAGAAGATCTGTATTCATTTCAAGAAAAAATGGTTCTAGAATAAAGCTGAGATATTTGAATGTGGATGCCTGAAGCGAATAGTCTAACACATTATTCCAGAGTGCTCTCTAACAAAACACGAGTGGCAAGCATAAGACTTCAAAACTCTAACGAGCAAAGCCGGGAAATACTTAAGAAGCTGTAAAGTTAAACATTAAGTATAGTGGTTTTATACCCCATACAATAAATAAATAAACGTAAAAACTATAATACAAACCGCGTCAAGAAAAATGTTACTGTTGGAGCTATAACTTTGCTCAAATATTTCAAGAAAGTGCTGTGGTTTTCATTTTTAATACGGATATGTTCATTAAAATCTTCTTTAATTTCAAAATCTTATTTCATTCCCAATAATATTATGATTTACATACGTGGTGAAATAATGGAAAGTGATGATATGATTCGTACGGACTTGAATTCAAATATTTTGAATAGTTACATGGCCCATGCGCCAAATTTTCTTAATTTTGTTTTTTACTATTATGTTGTATTTTTATTCCCTTTTTATATTTTAACGTAAATATTCACGATAAACAGAATTTATTTAAAAATCACGTCAAGAATGTTCACCAAGACTCAAAAGCATGCATGTCTCCGAAAACAAAAATAGTAAAGTTCATTCCAGCAGAAATAATTTTAGAGAACTAAGTTAATTAATTTTAGGGATGTGCAATTTTTTTCATCCATTAATGAAAAAAATCATCAATATTTGGACATGCTGTAAACAAAGTTGTTGGATATCTTGGTCCATTTATTTATTTAAAAGCCATATTTAAATAAAGGTTAGTTTCTAAGCAAGGAGAGATTATATGTAGCGGATCAAATTAAACGCATACAGAAGTTCTATATGTGCATCAATAGATTACCAACCGTCCAGCAATTCAACGACCGCATCTCTGTAACAGTTATGGGAGCAGAAAATAACAAAAGTGATCAAATACATGTTGAATCGTACACTAAAACAGGATTCACTAAGTATACTTTAACATACTTATATATTTTTCAATTAGTAATTGTGATACAAAATTAAAACCGGTCGGCGATACACGTGAGCATATACTTTTTATTTTTATTTTCTAAAAGAATCGTTTATCTAAAAGAATCGTTTATTTTCTAAAAGAATCGTAAAGCATCGTTTATAAAGTGGAATGAGTTATATATATATAGGCATAAAACGTTCCAAAAAGTAGGATATAATTATTGAATATTGTGAAATAAATAATAACTAATAAATTTTATACCCCAATTGAGTTAAAATTAGTTTCATCCGACGACGTACGCCAGTTACAGTATAAAAAAATATATTAATTTATTTTACATTGTCTTGAACATAATAGTGCAAATTACTGTCTAACGATCTTTTTTTCATTAGAACGCAATCAATCAATCCGGTCTGCATTAATTTAATCTTCTGTCTGCATCCTTTGTATTTAAAAAATCATTTTCAAAATTACGCTTTCAATATTTTGTGACTTTTTGCTACTCTTATTTAAGTCATTCCAATTTTCACAACCCGCACCATGCTGGACTCAATCAGCAGGTATTCTTTATCACCATTCAACAGAAATTTACTAAATCAATATGTATATATATATAGATATATAGATATATATATATATATATATATATATATATATACATACACACACACACACACACGTATATATATATATATATATATATATATATATATATCCATATACACAAAACACATACATATATTAAAATTATAACGATGTGTACTCTGTACAAGGAAAATATTTTAAATATAGTGATGATAACATAAGCCAGAAAACATGGTTTTAGAATTTTTGTATGTCTGCCTACCTCTCTGTATGTTAATATTATTTTTTCAATCACGCGACATTTACTGGACGGATTTTATGTACGAGTAACATTTACAATACTTTTTATTTGAATGTTACATTTTGAAAAAAAACCTGAATTGATAAATATTACGATACATTGATAAATAGTACGATATTGGTACTGCCAATACCATCTATTACCTTTTTAGTTAGTAGTACTATATTCTCATATATATTTTACAATATAGAACAATCAAGACCAGCTGTTAACATTTAATAAAAAATAAAAAAAAGAAAATAGCGATGACAATAAAAATAATAAGAGTCAAATAGTTCCAACTATTCAGTTGTGTCAACCGTGATGTAATTAGTGTAATAGTTCCAACTGTTTAGTTGTGTCAACCGTCATGTAATTAGTGTGTTGGCACGGTATGCCGAAAACATGGATATAATTCCCACTAGCCGATAGTTTTTTTTCATTGTGTGGTTTATATTAGTAATTATTACATTGATATTATTTTTAAATACTAATTTTTTTTCGGTTTTTGACTGATATATAAATTTACAGGTAATGCCACCTATTAGCGACATTTATAAGTTTTACGCTTATGGAAAGCTTAGTCTGTGTGGAGATTTTTTAAGTGTTGTGTCGATGGATAAATATCCATCCATTGACAATATTTTACGTATAACATTTATTCTAAACAATAATCATCAGTGAATTTCACGCGGATGGAGTCGCAAACACAGCTTATATTTCATATTAAGAATATTTTAAAGTTAATACCGTAACGATATTCTCACATCGATAGTTATGGTATATTTTATGAATATCCTTTAAATCTACTAGACATTGTTTCAAACAAAAAAATTACCTTGAATTTTAATTTGATGATTATTTTGTAAAAACAATAAAAAACAAATATGCCCGTGGAAATTGAAATTACTGAATGATTTTATTATTGATATTATTTGCTACCCCAAATATATTAATGGCATTCTTAAACGAGAACAACTTTGGGGTATAATAACTATAAGAATACAAAAGAGTGTAACGCAAATGGTGTAACAACTATAACACCAGCAAGCTCTGTATTCTGTTCCTTCATATCGACACGTATCCGTGTAAAACTAAATTTATTCTTACCGTATTCAAACAATTTATTGGAGATATTTAGAAAATAGTAACCAAAGAGAAAACAACACAACATGAATAAAATGAATACGTTAGGAATTTGATGGTGCAAATTTATGTACTCGCATATAGACTTATATTAACACGTACACATGTATGGGGAAACAACATGAACCTATTTTAACATTTTTTTAAATTTTTATAAAAAAATTCAAAACATGTAAATATATTCACTGCTTTCTTTTTAAGTGCCTCTTTATGGTACTAATTAAAAAGTTGAAAAAGAAAACAAAATAAAGTTGATAAAAATAAAAAAAACGAGTATTACATACCCAACAACAGTTACGTGAGAAAGCATTTTGATTACTTAATGCGGTAGTAACGTAGGTGATGAGAAAGTAAGTAGCTCTTATCTACGTGCGGCAAGCGTCGTCTCCAACTTGCCATTATTTATTTACCTCATAAGATTACTTTGCAATGCCTACACCAAGTTTGCATACGTGAGTTTCATTCAATCTCTCACTGGTGTGATAAAATTCGTAATATCTTACAAAAAAAAGAAACTATTTGTCATATTTCCTGGTTGTAATGAAAATCGAAATCTTCACTCGAGTTTTCAAAACTATTATTCAATTTTTGGACGCTGTTTAAATCAGTCATCTCGCCTAACTTAACTTATTTAAGATAGTGTAAGGAAACTGTAAATGCTGAATTCAGATTTATCTTCCATTTTACGATTCCTTTTGGATTTCACTCGTCATATATATATTTATATATATATATATATATATATATATATATATATATATATATATATATATATATATATATATCTTATTGTATGTTGCAGAAGAAAAAAAAATTGATTTAATATTGTTATATTGCAAATATATTTTCGTAATTATTATCATGGTAAGATGCGCAGTTGAGTAAGATGCGCTTCAGGATGTCATTTGAATCGCATTTTAATAACATTTAAGTAAACTAATAATGAAGACTATTACTACCACAAACGTTGACTAATAGTCGTGCAATTTTAAACAAAAATTTATAAAAATAGTGTAGTGTTTATTCCTAATATGCATGTAAAATAATGAATTTAATTTGACAATACCTAAAACTTAAAACAATGAGCAAAGTAAATTTTAAATTGTTTGTGCTTCAAATAAAATTAAAGGAATAAAGATTCGTTAAATGAAACATCTTTTATATAATCAATCTTTGTTTTACTAGAGTGCACTGCTTGAAATTTACATACTTCCTAGTATTTAACATACTTCCTAGAAACCTGAATTTTTTTATCTTAATTTTGATTATACTAATTTCAATTATTTTTTGCACACGCTCGTTTTTAAATATTTTATAAAAGTTACTTTCTACCATACTTTTCTCGCTTTCTAAAGTATGTAAATTTCAAATTTGATCACCATGTATCATTTGGATGACTTTATATGGTGATTAAACTTACTTTAAGTATAACATCGAGATGAGAGTTAAGTTTACAAATAGTAAAATTAACATCATCTTTATTATCAGTTACATAGCCTGGGTAGGGTAACCCCCGACTGATATTAATTGATATTGTTCTCAAGTTTTTTTTTACATTTACGAGGGCAGGGTCTGCCACTAGCACTGGGGTCGGTCTCTTTGGTCAGATAGTGGTGCTTGTCTTGCTGTAAGACACTCACCTATAAAGTGCTGAGCAAAAACCGGAACATACACCCGAGTGTGCGGAGTTGGGTTTTATGTGCCACCAACAAGTTCATCATACACGTCCACGCTGCCCTCAGACAGCCGTGGCGGGCTGGGGTACTACTATACCAGTGAGTCGTCCCTCCTGGGCAATGCTACAGTCCTTAGGACCCCGCACATTCCATCTACTCCTGGACTACAGTAGCAAAGTATGATGGGCGAAAGCAAGCCCTAGGCGCTTTAACCTAGTATGCAGCTAGGGGAGACAACCCTGAATTAAAAACCAGTGTGTAGCTCAAACGAGCTGCCCCAGACCGTAATCCTGTGGTCATGTCTCGCAGGAACGGGGGTCTGAGCTTCGCCACTTGGACCGCAAGGAAGGCCACCTCTATAAAAAACCCCTAAATCCTAAGGTGTGGTACGTGCCAACAGGACTCTTTAGCTGAAAGGACAGATCAGTTACTAGCGACCAAACTCGACGAAATAGGCGACTCGTCGATCTATGTAGCCCTCTACCGGGAATAGGCGTCACCCTGGGTAGCGAACGTATTATCGTCCCATACTCGTGGGAACAAAAATTAGTGATCCAATCAATAATAAAAATAATGATAATAAAAATGAAAACTGCACCAAGATTAATAAAAACCAACCACAGCAGATAAGCCATAATGTAATATTTGAAAGTCGACCTAGAACACATTCTCTGGGTAACTATCCAACCACAACCTACCCAAAACAAAGTACTGACCAAGAACCAAGTACAAATAAGGAAGATGACTGGAAGGAAGTCACCGGTAAGAAAAGACCTCACTCAAGCCCGGAAAATGTTGGAACACAAAAACAAACAAAACTGGATACATACTGGCTATCTCAAACTCAACCGATACCAACAACAAATAGTTTTACTCAACTAGCAGAAGAAGAAACCAAAGTAGACAACTCCACTACTGTAGAAAAGACAACAAAACCACCTCCAATATTTGTTGACAAAGTGGGTAATGCCCGACCTCTACTTAACATGCTTAATGAACATGCTCCAAATATGTACGCTTTGAAGGTCCTCCACAATGATCAAGTCAAAATCCAGACCAAATCTGCCGATACATTCAGAATTATCGTCAAACAATTAGAACAAAAACATACTGAGTTTTTTACTTATAAGCCTAAACAGGATCGAGTGTTCAAAGCTGTGCTCAAAAATATGCATCCATCTACTAACCCTGATGACATCAAAGAAGCATTAAATGATATGGACTACAGCTGCAAAACGTTTGGAATATCAAACAAAGAACCACAAAGAAGCCATTGCCCATGTTCATTATTGAATTATTACCGAATGACAACAACAAGCGGATATATGAAGTTAAAAGCCTAATGTAGTGTATGGTATGCTTTGAACCAAAACGGGAAATCCCACAGTGTGCGAAATGTCAAAAATATGGACATACCAAAGATTATTGTCGCTGACAACCTAAGTGTATCAAATGCGCTGGTGACCACCTCTCCATTGACTGCCCAAGGAAAACTAGGTCCGACCAAGTCAAGTGTATACTCTGCGATGGTAACCATCCTGCAAATTACAAAGGCTGTGGAGTCTATCGAGAGCTTCAAAATCTGAAATTCCCAAAAGCACCAGATCGTAGATTCAGGAATAAAAATCAGTTTGATAAAACAGAAAGTCATGAACAAGAAACACTAACGGCTCATAAAGAGAACTCTCAGAATACCATACGACAAACATATAGAGACGTATTAACCAAAGGACATCAACTTCCACAAAATAGCGACATACGTACAAATGATATGCATGAAATAATGGACTTATTGAAACAAGTGATGCAGCAATTGACTACATTGACAAACCTAATAATAGCACTCACGACGAATCTCTCAAAATAGATTGCTTAAAAATATAATCCATGGAATGCCAATGGGCTGCCACAACACACCCTTGAGGTTCAATCGTATTTGCAGACACATAATATTGATATCTTGCTAGTCTCTGAAACCCACTTTACAAAAAAGAGTTATTTCCAAATACAAAACTATAAGACTTACCACACAATGCACCCTGATGGAACTGCACATGGGGGGAGTGCAATAATTATAAAAAATAATATTAAGCATTACGAAACAGTACAATATTGTACTGAAGAGATCTAAGCAACAAATGTGCGAATCGAAGACTGGGTAGGATCTTTTGTAATATCGGCTGTCTACAGCCCACCGAAACATAAACTTAAGGAAGCAGATTATGTAAGGTTTCTCGCCACACTGGGCCACCGATTCGTTGCTGGTGGAGATTATAATGCCAAACATCATTACTGGGGCTCGCGTACTGTAACAACAAAGGGACGGCAACTAAATATGTAAATTGACAAACTAAATCTTAGTGTTGTCTCGCCCGGGCAACCCACTTACTGGCCCACTGATAGAAGAAAAATACCAGATGTGATAGATTTCTTCATAACCAAAGGATTCCCTAGCAGCTTTGTCACAACTAGAACTAGCCTAGATTTGTCTTCTGATCATTCACCTGTAGAAATGACCCTCAAAAGGTCCATCACATTAGCTCCAAAACCATGTAAGCTGCACACACGCAAAACTGACTGGGATCTCTTTAGGCAATTAATGGCTCAATGTCTGGACGAGTCACTATCTATGAAAACAGAAGAGAACATAATGGAAGCTGTTGAACACCTCAACTATTGTGTACAAAGGTCTGCCTGGGCTGCTACCCCAACACTTACAGACACAAACCGTAAACTCGAATGTCCTCTGTCTATTCGTGAACTCCTGACTGAAAAACGTAGTGCTAGAAAAAAATGGCAACAGTCTCGACATGCATCAGATAAAAAACATCTAAACTACTTGCAATCTAAGCTAAAATCAGCACTTAGCGATAACAAGAACGAAGGCATACAATCCTTCTTAAAAAGTCTAGACGTGACATCGGCTACTGATTACTCACTGTGGAAAGTCAAAAAATTAGGAAACGTCCAGTCTTAAACCAACCCCCTCTACGCAAAGAGAACAATGAATGGGCAGCCAGTGAAGCGGAAAAAGCAGTTACATTCGCCGAACACTTAAAACGCGTCTTTGTACCAAATCCCGAAATAAATTCCCCCAAAACGCAAGAAGTGTCAACTTTTCTGAATCAATGCCACCAACTCATTCCCCCTATTTCGAATTTCACTAAGAGAGAAATAAAAGCTGTTATTGATACACTTGATATCAACAAGGCACATGGCTATGACCTAATAACTGCCAAAATTCTAAGAGAGCTCCCAGAGGAAGGAATTTCATTCCTCACAATCCTGTACAATGCAATCGTACGTACGTGTTCGATTCCTCCCCAGTGGAAAGTGGCCCAAATAATAAGGGTCCTCAAGCCTGGCAAAGATGCTGTTGATGTGAAATCTTACAGACCTATTAGCTTGCTACCAATTACTTCCAAGGTTATGGAAATTTTATTTCTGCGAAGATTAATACCACATATCTATGATAATAATCTACTGCCTGATCACCAGTTTGGCTTTCGTCAGAGACATGGAACCATTGAGCAGGTCCATCGATTGGTCAAAAATATCCATAATGCCTTTGAGTCAAACCAATATAGTTCTGCATCTTTCTTGGACATATCCCAGGCATTTGATCGGGTATGGCACGAGGGACTGCTGTTTAAAATTAAAAAGAACCTAACCATAAATTACTACAACTTCATCAGATCATATCTACACAAAAGACACTTCTACGTTAAACAGGGAACTGAAACTACGTCTATCTATCCGATCCAAGCAGGAGTTCCCCAGGTAAGCGTTATGGGCCCAATACTGTACCTGCTTTACACAGCTGACCTCCCAGTCACAGAAGGTGTTGTTACGGGCACTTTTGCTGATGACACAGCAATTCTCGCAGCAGACCACCGACCAGACATAGCCTCACAAAAACTCCAAACAAGCCTTGACCAAATATCACAGTGGCTGCAAGATTGGCGAATCAAAGTTAACGATATCAAATCAATACAAGTCACTTTTACTACCAAACGAGATACGTGTCCAGCAGTAAACCTAAGTGGAGTACAGTTACCGCAAGCCGATTACGCGAAATACCTTGGCGTGTATCTCGACAGACGTTTGACATGGTTCAAACACATCCTGACCAAACGATGTGCAGCGGGCCAAAAAGTGCAAAACATGTACTGGCTCCTTAACAAAAACTCTCAATTGTCGCTCGAAAACAAATTATTAATTTATAAATGCACGATCAAGCCTATATGGACTTATGGCCTACAACTGTGGGGAACCGCGGCAAAATCAAATATTGAAATAATACAAAGGTTTCAATAAAAAACGCTTAGAATGATAGCTGGTGCGCCCTGGTATGTCACAAACAGCAGACTTTCTTCGTAAAATAAACGAAAGAAATAACTTTTTCTCACAATAAGCGTTTCAAACTTATGTGTTGCAAAATATCTCATTCTTCTTGTTCCAGTTTATTTCATATTTATCGTGACGGAGATGACGGCATTGCGTTTATGAAATATGGGAATGATATTTTCATATTGATTCCCAAGTCGCTTATTTCTAATCAGTTGCGAGTCCTAAGATTTTGAAATCATTCTAATTGATTTGACGATTTCATTAGAATCCCCACAGAAAAAATGTTCATAATTGTCTAAGGACCGTAAACATGTTTCATAAAAGTATATGGGATTTGAAACCATTCCTTTTCTAAACTTTTTGGCTCATTAAGAAAAAGAATAATATACATGTTTTTATTTTTATTATAATACGCATAGTAGAATAACCCAAGACTCCCATACCTCAGAAGTTAATATAATATATGAAGAACTAAAGTGGCCTGAACATCTACTCTTGGACTGCATAAATTGAAAAATAGGTATATACAATTATAATTTTAAACTATCTTCTTTATTACGATTATTTGCTACTTACCGAGAAAGAAGTATACTTACAAAGCTTTCAAAAAATAACTCGAATAACAGAAATTCTAATAAACTGCTCATGTCTAAAATATCTCAAAGAGAGAATTCATCTTATAGGACAGAAAGCGGCCAGTACATAGGATCCTCTGTTCAGTGTAGGATTCATTGATCTCTCCGCTTTTGATTATTTCAATTCTCGTCGCACCGATAAGGTAAGTCGTTCAACATTTGTCATTTCGATTCACTTGTACCCGCCGATATCGATCACCAATTAATTTAATTTACGTCCAATATAATGTACAGAAGCAGCCTATTTTTATTTTTAATATAGGCTTTTCCTTTACCATATTTTGAACACATGGAAATTTTTTTTAAAGTAAACATAATTTAAGAGGTTATAAGATGAACATGTAATGCTAACACATTGAATAATGTATTCATAAAATATAATTTTCCTAACGAGATGAAGCAAAATGTGATGGTGTCTTATTAAATTAACCTCGTAACTTTGAAGGTCCCCATGAAAATATATTTTATAGGTTTTTATAGGCGATGTCGCCCGGAGATATACATAATTTAACTTAATTTTATTCCATATTTTTAATAAGAACTTTCTTCAGGTCTAACCATGATCGCAATTTTTAAGACGAACTTCATTACAGGCGATATAGAATCGAACGTCAGTGAATAAACTTACCAGGTTGCCTCTCCAATGTTGTACAAAAATTAATACGCTTCAATCTTTTAAGCATTAACCCTGAATGTATATTATGCTATTTTTTTATTTTATCACCATATATTAGGTATTATACTATATTGCAATAGACAAATATTCCTTATTGGAGTAACTCATTATTACTACAGCGCACGGTGGTTCTATTCATAGGGTATACATCGAAAAATCAATGACTTAAATTCTCATTTCTAACTACTTCACTAATTAGTACCGATAACGAATTAGGCGCATCGCGCGCGGCGTCTTCAACCTTTCACCTGCGCTTATCAGAGACTCATCTTTGCAATAACATTTTGTGATATGGAACTCTAAGGTCAAGGCATGTATTAAAGTATTTCATATATTTTGATTTTTATAAGTTTTGTAGTGCTTGTAATATTTTAGTCCTGTGAAAGTTAATTATAACTCGAGATATAAATGCATAATTTTGATTTCTCTTGGTCCCTCAATTTTTAACAATGATGCGCAATTGTTATAGGTTTTTACATATTGATGTATGTGTAGTCTAACATAAAATATATGAACCAATATAGCCTCTTAGGATCTTATGACGCTTTATGTTAATTCGTATCATCCTACGTTTTTCGTAGCATATCTATGAGATTTTTTACCATGTTAATTAAACGTTACGTATTCTTTTCAGGTAATTCACTGAAGTGCTTCCTTAATAAGAGGTATTCCTTTGAGTTATTGGATTTCATAAATGGTAGATGGTAAAGAAAAAACACGAAGCCATTTTATAATTTTTTTTGTAAAACTTTGATAATGTAGAGAATATGGAAATTAGTTCTTTACATACACGTGTGCTTAATTTTTGTAAAAGTATCGACAAATACTATACACTTGTGAATTGTGAAGACTTTTAAAGAATTGTAGAGAATTTTAGGAATAGCTCTGAATATTTAAATATTTCAACGAAACGCTCAGAATGCCACTTGTGATCAAATTTAACTAAAATTTGAGCAATGAACGGTGGTACTCAGTCCTAAGGCGGCCGGTCAAAAATAGGTAATTCGGAAATAAAACATTACATTTTATATTAAAACGGTTGTGAATAATAAAATGAAGTGTTGTTTGCACTTTTGATCAAATTTTAGTTAAATTTTATGGCATTTGTAGGAATTTTCCGTTTATATTTTGTTTGATACGACAATTACAATATTGTTGGTGAAAATCTGTTAAGAGTACTATAAAATGAATAACAAAATTAACATATAATAATAAAACGTAATAAATAATTAAATGCAGAAATAACATATTGTTTACATACTTATTTTTTTACTTTCATCTGGATACTGCGAAAGTTTTTGAATTTTGGAATTTAATTTAATTCTGCATATCGACAAGTCTATGATTGTAAAATTTCAACTGACATGAAATTATAGAGAACGGCTTTATCGTCTACTCGCTTTGTTGTAAAAATAATGGTGCTTATTCAGGTAACTATCTCAGAAATTCTTATAATTTACCATTCCAAATTTATCAGCTTTTCTTATCGCTTTGTAAATACACATAAAATATTTTGCAATTGTCGTTAATTTTATTAAAATAAATGAAAGTAATTAAAAATTTAGCTGATAAAGTTAGTTGCATTAATTGTAAAAGATAAACAAATATGTTAATAATTAAATAATTAAAAACTTGAGCAAAGCATAAGTTATCAAGAATTGTTAACCAAAAATATATATTTCAGAGTATTGCGGACCATTAAAATCCAATAAGGTAAAAAATGGCCTAAATTAAAATTGCGCTTTTAACAATATAGGACAAAATATTAAATTTATTTTTAGGCCAAAATTTGTTATTCATTTGTACCGTATATCCAAAGTTATATTAATTTTTCCCTAGTTCATTAATATTTTTCTATTTTTGTCTTATATAAATGCCCGCATAAAAGATCTTTCAATTGATCTATGTAAATGAGGCAAAATATTTGATTGTAGAGGTGTAGAAAAATATTTTTTAAACAAAGTAAAAACTACTTTTTTGGAATTTCATATAAGATAATTCTTGATATATTTTTGAAAATGGCTATAAGAAATACCCTAACCCATTTTCGAAACCAAAGTCAAAATTATAAAAAATTGGGTTACTAAAAGGTCATTTAAAGTTTACTGGAAAACTATGGTAATATTCTAAATCTCACAGTCTTGAAAAATTTACGTTATTTGGTTTCAACTTTTTAGTCATTACCATAATTATCTAAATAGAACTTATTTCTTTCTTCACATTGTATTTTTCATGAAATATTATAAGTTATTCGATTCATACCAAAACGTTCTGGAATACGGAAAGCCCCGAAAAGTCCAAAGTTCTAAAAAAATCACTAATACTTTTAATATGGTAAGCCAAAGTCATCATAATTGTTTATCACATATACCGACATAAAAATGTCGAAAATTCCAATAATATCACGCCATGCTAACTGTACTTTCACTTTATATAGTTATCAATAAAACAAAACCGCTATGTAAAATGTAAATTATGTTAAATATTGAATAAGAATGATGGTGATTCGAAATAGTTAATACTAATAAATATATTCAAGAACCTATTGAAAGGAATGGTGTAAATTTTGCAGGGATACAGCACAAGAAATATCAAAACATATTAGTTACAATTATTCAACTCAGACTTCATAGTTTATTTTCCTATTGGCTTTCTATTTTAAGCCAATCATCTGCCAGGCCGTTTTGAATTTGCTATGTATTTATTTGCATCATGAAATATAATTTTTAAAAATTAATAAATCAAAATAATTTTCAGCATATTCTCACATTTCACACGGCGACATGTCATTGGTTCATCGCTGGCTTTATGTCATAAGTAAATCATCAGCCCGATTATCATGCTTCAACTTTATTATTCTCTTTTTCAGTAATTGAAGTTTAATAATGGTTCATATAACAAAAAACATTTATAAAATAATTAAATTTCATTTCATATATGAATGGACCACCATTTTATTTTTCTGCTGATTTTACAAAGAAGTATAACTTTTAACGAGCATATCTTAAATACGCGCGTTAAAACATACTTCTTTTAATTACTTTACAATACACTTTACACATGACTTTTTTTTAAATTGTGTGTTAGTTTGATTACTATTTTAATTGTTGAATCGTGGGATCACTGTGCAATACGACAGTGAGTATTAAATATGTAAATAATTTTATGAAAAAAAAGTGACTAACAAAATCAAAGCATTTATTTTCGAATATTCCAATATTCGTATAAATATTTGCGTTTAAATATTTGCCATTATTTTTTTTATTGTTTTAATACTTGACCTCTACCACAAATCATGCATAGTGGCTTAGGAGTTATCTCTCTATCGTGATGAAATATATATCTACTTATTCTATAATATTTTTTAGCGTGTTTGAATTTAAAATTTCTGTAAAATTATATAAAACCATTGTTGCTTCATAGTTTTAAGTTTTCACTTCCGTTGGTAGTCCTATGGATGTCTATGTTCTTTTATAGCTTAACCAGTCTTCAATGATGTTTTTTGCAAAAATTCGTTTATTATTTTCCAACAATGTTCATTAGAAAACGTAAAAATAGTTTATCGGAAATAAAAACCGTTTATCGGATCGTAATCGTTTATTTGATCTATGGTTTTGATAAACATTTTTTATTACTTGGCTAATAGTTGTTAAAATTTAATATCGTTAATCATTCTACGTCAGTTGAAGACTAAGCAGTGCAGCGGTTATTTACACAGGAACGACTAACCGAATTTAACTGACGCAGAGTTTAATGTATAATATAGAAAAATTAATATAAATAACATTACTCTACAGTATTGAGAAGTTTAATACCGGCAGTTTCCTAATCTTATTACTTTTCCGTTTAATACTACTAAAATTTTTGTAAGACTTTCTAAAGAACTTTCGCTGTCAAAAATATTAAACTAATAAAAACCAAATGAGCAATATACCGGTATGCTACAACATTAAAGTATTGCGCAATTATAGTTTAAAAATTTCATAATTATCTACAAAATCTTGTAAATTTATATACATAGTACGAAACTTCAAAAATATATTTTTATATAACTTCAAAAATATATTTTCAAAGGGATCAGATGGTTTACACCTCAATAAAAAATTACGAGACTGAAAATATTATCCTTATAAATTACTTATAAATTCAGAAATTAAGATACTTAGAATGCTTAGAGAAATAAAATAAATCACTAAATGAATATATATTTTGCACTGCAAAGTTTGGAAAACGCGGCGCTGCGAAACGTGTTCGCTGGGATAAGATCTTTTTGAAATCGTAGAGAAACCCCAAAGAATATAAATTTTTCGATACATGAGTAAATTTATCAATATCTCACTCTAGATGACTACTTTAGGCGAGAAAGAAATATTGTAAACGCTTTGTCACCTTCAGCCTCCGAAAAGGTTTCGTTAAAATATATCCTCATACAATTCAATACCAAATTTCACGTTAAAGTTACTTAATGATTTCTTTCTTTTGTTATTTTATATATAATTAATTGAACTCCTTAGGAAAAATTATTATTTCTTACTAGAAAATATAACATGTAAATTACTCAAGTTTTTAAAGTCTAAAAAAACACAGCGGGAACAAAAACGTGACGCATTTAATTATAAATGTTAGGTATTTAAAATATTTATTACCTTTTAAATATCAACTTTGTTCTATTTTTAGATAAAGATATTATTTGGAACTTAATGGTTATTTTGGTTTCAACTGTTCATTTTCAGCTAATGATGATGTAAAGGGAACCCACTCCTTTTTGCATTTACATTTTTGATGATATTTTATGGCTTTCTCTGAGGATAACAATACCACGTAATTTATCATAAGCAATTACAAAGCTTAATAAAATCAATGAAAACTATTTATTTATTGAAGAGCATATACAAAACTTACAAGTCATGGCACATAAGAGAGAGAGGTATATAAGTAAGACGAGTTAAGACGTATGTTACCTATCACTCTTACACCCTGCACTTATTACATTGTCTATTTCACAACACCCTCTGTCAATGTATACCTTCATTATAATTATTAGACTCAATTGGTAAACAACTTAAAAGACTGCTCATTCATTAAAAGTGAAAGTTAGTATTTTTTGACTTTAATTCCACACGTTTACACATTTTAACAACACATTATTTTTTATTCGTTTTTTAAACATGTCTGCTGTCTGGTCACAAGTACTAACATCTTTTACACATGTTTTGCTTTTCAATCTGTGCCCTAATAAAACGATATTTTATATCTGTGTTTTAATTTTTGCACCGTGTTTGTATTAGCAATCGCCATGCCAGACTTATTATCGTAAACATAGTTATTGGAGATACATTTATCACGTTAAAATCACAAAGCAAGTTATAGAGCCAGCATGCTTCACTTGCTGCTGTAGCCATTGATAAATATTCCGCCTCTGCTGATGAGATACTGACTATACTGTGAACACCATGAGATAAGTCAATTTAAGTACGTGAAACAATACCCAGTGGTGGATTTCCTTTCTCATATTCACCCCCCCCCCCCCCCCTCACCTGACAACATCACAAAATTCAACTAACTTATCATTATTATATTTATAAATTAATTTATGCTCTAAATTGTGTTTTAATGTATCGCAGAACTCTTTTTAAAGCGGCTAAAAACATATTATTGGCACTATCTTGTTATTCATTTAATACTGATACCGCGACACAAATATCTGGTCATGTTCCAGTAGCTGCGTATATCAAACACCCAATAATTAGTCTACAGAGATATTTTGTACTACCTTAATTACCTTTATATTTATTATTTTATAGTTCATTGATATTGAAATTCTGATCCATGGGAGCTCTAATAAATTTGTAGTTCTAATAGAAAATGTATTAAAAAATTGTAATATGTATAATATTAAAATGTTTTAATACATTTCCCAGATATTGTTAACTTATTTCTGTCACACGATTCTCTAAGTCTTGTTTTACATGTATTCCCACAGAATCAATTATCAAGCCCAAATCATTCATTTCCAATTTCTCACATAGCACACCCTTCAGTTTAGATATGTTTTTTTTCATTTGTACCAAACAGTAAAACATCATCTACATAGATTAGAATATACATTTTATCAAAACCATTACATTTAAAATATAAGCTTGAATCACATTCAGACCTTTTGAAGTCTTCCTTCAGTAGTACATAATTTAATTTTTCGTTCCAATATTTTGGGGACGTCTTAAGTCTATACAAGGCTTTTTTAAGTTTTACAACATTTCTGCCATTCTCATAGGCACCATCTGGTAAATGAATGTACACATTTTCCTTAATTTCACCATATAGAAATGCTCCTGTGACATCTATCTGATAAATAAGTAAGTTAAGTTTGGTTGATACGGCTAAGAACAATCCGCAAATTGCTAACTTTGCCACTGGTGCACAAATTTAATTTTGATTTAAAAAATAATTTTATACAAAGCCCCTAGCAACCAATCTTGCCTCATTGAATATCGTCATTATTCTGTTTTACTTTAAATACCCATTTACTATTCATTATATTTTTATTACCTGGTAGATCAAAAACACTCCATATATTATTGTCCTTCAGTGTCTATAATTCCCTTGGTATAGCTTCATCTTCTTACAAGCATCTGGACTCCTCATGGATTCATCATATGTTTTACTTTCACAGTTCTCTACCAATACGTTATTACAGTTATATAACACTATTTGCTTTCTTACAGGCTTGCTTCGTGAACTTGTTCTGTCTTCGATTTAACATAGTTCACTGTCGCTGAGTTCATACAGACTGCCCTCGGACTCTCTTTCCACAGTACAGCTAGAGTCGTAGTTAGGATCGTTTTGTTCATTGTTAGCTTATAAAAGAGCACTCGAAACAACTTTACTGCGCCGGTATTGTACTTGGATTCCATCATCATTCTCAAAATTAACCTCACTTGGTACAATTGTTTCAATGGTATGAAATATATTCTCCTTCAGAAAAACCACATGTCTTTTTTATTTGGGAAATTATGTGGGGATATAAAAACCCCCAAGTGGGAAAAATACCCTATATCCTTTAGGCCACCATCATACCCTTTTCTACCCTTTACATTTCACTTATGTCGCTTTCCTTTAGGTAGTTTTATTATTAATAAATTCCGTGCCGTTATCAGTTCGAAAGATTTTAATTTTCTTATAAATTTAATTTTCCGCTTGAGCAATAAAATGTCTAATGCCCTTTCTTCTTTTGTTTTAACAAAGAACACCTTTCTGCATTTTGAAAAATCACATGACAGGGTACTTCGAGCCCCCTACAGACGTCTCTTCCATCGGTCCATACGTATCTGCTTGAATGATATCACAGATGTTTGAACTGACTTTATCACTGACGTGAAAGGGCAGGCGACTGATTTTTCCTTTCTGGCTGGCAGCAACACTGGCTATGCCAGCATTAAAATAGCAAAAATCCAAATAATACATGCTTCTATATAGCTAAGCAAGAGCCATCACTTTATTTTTCTTTATAAAATTTGCAAATATCTTCGCCGGTCACCAATTCATAATCTTTTCCGGTAGCACACTTTAGAGAAAACAAGTTTGTTTTCAACTCGGGAACATAGAGTACATCGTCTATAGTTGTGTCAATCCATTCGCTACCGTTCTATACTTCGACCGCCATCTGGCGGCACTATGTGATTCTAATCTGCGTTCCGTTTCCTACTACTACCGACCTATTTTTAATTTTGGAGTATGAAGTAAATAGTTTGTACTCAGAACACATGTGCTCACTATTTTGTTTTAGGAAAATGTTCCTCCAACGCACTATTAACCACGAAAGCATTATTTTCTTTGCTTTTCTTATAACAACACTGACTTTTTATATGTTTATATGTATAAGTCGGTCTTATTGCAATAATAACATTTTAAACCTGGCTGATTGTCCTTATCCTTGTAATTATGAAAGTTATCCGTGTTATTATATCTACACTGAATCAGATAATGTCCGAATGTGTTACATTTAAAGCATTTAATTTATTTCTTGTTTTCATTTTTAGCTACAAATGCCGCAGATGGTTTTGAAGTAACGCCCTTTTCTTCAATCCTTTCTTCCTCTATCGACAATCTAGCAACTAAATTGTCATAAGTTTGTTTTTCGTCAGGAGCATATTGAGACGAAATGTTTATACTCTTCCGGCAAGACATCAGGATTTTAAAATTTATCGGATATATTTTCTCCCAGCTGTTTTAACTTATTTTGCCTCTCCTGTATTTTTTATAGGAACACGAATATATCGAAACCTCTTCAAACTTGAATTGAAAAAAATTTTGTTAGAGAACATGAACGCTTGTATCCGACTTTTGTTCGTCAACACTTAGCAATTTATTCCACATAGCGGCCGCCGTGTCACATATGATAATGCGTATCATTACTTTTTCTGTCATTCTGGTCACCAGCAAGGTTTTCGTTTTCGCATCCTGCGCTTCCTAACGAGCACATCGTGTGTCACCCTCGAGTTTCATTGTAGTCCCGTCTATTTTGAAGAGACTTTGTCCCCGTAACAGAACGGATGACTGGAATTTCCAGATGTTCCAATTCTGGAGGCCCTCCAATTTCAAAACAGCTTACCAATCTGTGCAACATTTATGATACTTTCTGAAACTTTCACGCCGTAGTTTTTGTGTTATTTACTATTCTTTAAGCTTGTATTTATTTAACCTAGATAGTGAACTGGACCATAACCACATGAAACTTTAAATTTAATATAAGCTTAAATAATTGGAAAAGATTTATTTATTGAAGAGCATATACAATACTTACAAAACTTTTCACAATGACACACAAGAGAGAGAGAGAAATATATAAGTAAAACGAGTTAAGACGAATATTACCTATCCCTCTTATACCCTGTACTTATTACATAGTCAGTTTCTCAACAATAAACTCTAGTATATGGAAACGTCTTAGAAATTCAAAACCTTGCACTTAATCAATAATTCCTGTTCTGCAATAACCTCCAAACCTCGAAATTGCTTATCGAATAGGCGTTCATCAGTAAGATGCTGCGCGATAACGTACTTAATAATTCAAAATGACTAACACAAACGTATTCTTTTAAATACATATCCCTAGTAATGTTATTTCATTTTCTAGTGAAATTAAATGTATTTGTTTGAAGCAAATGGTGCATTTCACATCAAAAGGAAGATCCGCATTTACAGTTATAATTGTGCAACATGTAAAACAATAAAACATTATTTATAAAAACCCACTTTAACTACTTATTCATAATAAATAGATAAGTTATTTACGAAGTCGCCACCAGCACCGCAGATCAACCTAAACATATAATTTTACTTAATTGGTAATTTAAATTTGAAACCTTAATTTCTAATGTACTCACAGTATAAAATAATTTCATAAAGAGCGTATTTGAAATATAACATTTTACATTCTTCGGCAGTGCTGGCACTAATTCAAAAATAAGTAACTTGTTTATTCTGAATAAATAGGTATCTACTGAGAGTTAATTATTTTTTATTATTTAGTACCTAGTTTTCTGAAGTTGGTTTTTTATAATAATGTTTTACGCTAAAAATGTTTAGGAATTAATAGTAATAATCATAACAATTTATCTAATTTTGAATTATTTTCTTTCTTAGAATATTGTATAATAACTAAAAGATGCGGACATAAGCTGGTCTTTAGATAATTTCCTCTTTGTATAAAGCTGGATATCAACATACACTGAAGCGAAGCGATAGCAGTAACCGTGAGTGATTATCTGTTAGCCGTCGAGGATTTCCGTTCTGTGTATCTGAAGTCCAACATCAGATCTTACAAAATATCAACTACCAGTAGCAAATATTTTGAATCGCGGTTTGTTTACTACCATCTGTGAACGAGTTTCATCATTCCTCTCCAGAACTCATCATCAGACCCTGACCTAAACGCAACTGGGCTCGACGGAGTTTCGTCCATAAAGGATTTCGGCGTTATTATGGATGTTCTTTCTTTAATTTTTTAATATATGATATACTTAGCTGTATAATATAATCAGCTGCATCAATAATTATCTAGGATATTCAATTTATAATAAAAGACTGTAGCGGATATTCTCCAATGAAAGTTTACCGCTTGTTTTACAAAAGAAATAATAGTTTTATAGAAAAAAGAAACAGATATTTTTTATGAAGAAAATTTAGTAAATTTCATTTTATTAAATAATTTTATTCACAGAATGAACAGTTGGCAATATAATTGTGAAAAAAATTCCAATCTATTAAATATCCTAAAAAATAAACTCCAGGATGAAATGAGTCAGGGGACCATAAAAAGACCACAAGGTCATTTCATGGTTTCACTAGGTCATCAAAATAAAGGTCTTCCTAAAAATCAGCTATTAATTTTTTTGTAAAATCCATTAATGACTAGACTACCTAGTTACCGTATCAAGCTGCGTATATCTCTGCCATGGAGAAAATAAAAAAAAAAACAGAAATCCTAGTATTACAAAATGCATGATTACAATATGCAAATTAGGTATGGCGTATGTAAGAAATAAATAAAGAAATGCAAACTATTAAGAGATAGGTCGTGATTTATTTATCTTTACAGGAACCAAAAGAACCACCAACTTACTTTATAAAGAATTAGAAAAATTTTAATAAGCCTAATTTGATTTCAATCAATTAATGTACAAATCTATAAATATTGAAATTCCGGGAGTAAACAGATTCACTCCCGCATAACGAATATTTAACGGCATAAATATTGTCCAACATGTGAGCAAAGTGACTATATATGTGTCGGCGTATACATATATATATATATATATATATGTGTGTATATATGTGTATATATATATATATATATATATATATATATATATATATGTATATATATATATATACATATATATATATATATATATATATATATATATATATATAATATATTTATACTTTACTTATTCTTCAATCGTTAAGATTATTTCCACAGCGGAAGATCAATGTCAATGCCTATTTACAATGCGGAAATTGCTCAGTAAATTTTTAATAATTTTTATTCTACTAAGAACAACATTCATTTAAATACCCTGAATATATTTTCCCCGTATATTTTGCATTATTAATAAACACATTTTAAACTACAAGTAATAACAAGAGAATAATCTCTGAAATTATGTTTGTCTAAAACATTATGAACAAATAAAATGAAATTGTAATTCTTGCGGTGAAAAAACTTCTTACAAATATTTTAAAATATACGCAAATTATTGACGATTTTCTTGCAACTGTTTAGGTACTTAATATTAAATTTTATCTGCCAAAATGTCATCTTCACCTTCGAAACCCATATCATATCGATTATGCATATCGACACTACACCATTTGATTTGAATAGTTAATTCGGTTGGCAGAACAAGTATGTCAAATTAACAAAACTGCTAATACGGTTTAGAAAATATTACTGCAGATTAATACTATTTTAGAAGAGAAGCAGACAGGCAATGAGTTTGTTTTGAATAAAAACGAGAAATTGATTTGGCCCTGGATATAAATAAATAACTTTATCTGATAAAAATAATTCACCGGATCAAACAATTTAGTTTACATATTCAATGGAGTGACAAAAGGAAATAACGTCATGAAAATTTACAAAGCAGCTCACCGTAAAAATGTAGTTAATCAGATCCACTTATAAATATCGGGGGACAACAGTGAGAACATATATTTTAGACAAAAAAATAAAAGAAAAAATAAAAGAAAAAAATCAAGAAAAAATCAGTGATCTTGCTTCAGCTATGACCAAGCTAGGTAGGTTTTTTAAACAATACGGTATAAAATTTTAAAATTATTATAAAATTAAGCACGCTAAACGCTTTTTGTAGATTTTTTATTTGATATTTGTTTATTTCTTTAGCCAGTATTAAAAACAAATTGCTAGACTTATCTTCTGCTTTGTCTTAAAGCTTTAACATCTTTGAATGCATTGGTTCTAAAAACCTTAATATCTTTGGACGCAAATCAACTGACAGATCATTTATAACGCCTTTCAATATTTTTTAGCTTTGTGATCTAGTGTGAATAGTTGACCGCATCATTAATCAATTACGATTTAAATACATAAAAAGAAACCCTATTCGGTAGACAAATTCTAACGAATAGGGTTGGTGAATTGTAAAGTTATTGAGCCAAAAATAATCTCTTATAGCCAACCAGAACACCAGTACAGCCCTGCACGACGAGTGGTCGGGTATCGAACCCGAGATACCCGCGGTGCGCCGTGCCTTCAAAGACCCTATGTCTCGTGATTAATCGAACATAACACGACAATAAAATAGGTAATATTTGTATTGCAAAATAAAAGCAGTCATTTTCTAATACGTTTGCAATTTATATTTAAATGATTGTGAATAATAACTACTAAATGATTTGGCCACCTGAAATTTTACATGTACCTTGTTTGCATGGTAGAAAAAGAACTTACTTTTAAATTGCTCCTCTTTTTTGTATTTAAATTTACTGCACGAAATTTTTAGGGAAGTTGTCGACTTTTACTTCATTGGAACTCAAGAAGTATGTAAAAAATTATAGGAGACTGAGAGTACAATGCAAATGTTCCGGTGTATGTAATTTTATTACATACACCGGAACAGTTGCATTGTAGAATCTCATATAATAAAAACAATTGAATTTATTACCCTCACTAAAATACTGGAATATCGTATAACTCTCGGAAATATAATGAAAGCTACACCGCTCCCCTACAATAAACTCACTAATATAAGCAGTGGAAAAACCCACAGAAACCCAGCTTCCGCTATTGTGTTTGAAACATATAAATGCTGTTGGATGTTCCTAAGAGTTAATCTTTGCTAAAAGCCCACTTGAAGATGTAGTAATACAACGAAACCTAGGTCGTGGTAAAGAAAGAAAGAAGAAATAACACTTCAGTAGTTTCATATAATTGTGAATAATGAATTTCTACAAAATTAACGCCAAATATATTCAGTATTCAATTATAGACTTTAAAGTTAACATATCATGTGAATCAACAATAAATCTCATGTTATGAGACCCAATAACACAACTTATATTTAATTAATATTTAAATTAATGTTTACTTCTTAGTATTTAAGATTCAATATATTATTCAAGGATTTTTTTTCAGGACACACTTTTTCAATTGGTTCTATATTTTATACCATTATAAACATATATAAAATACTTTCCTAAGTGAAAGATTAGAACCTCTAGGTTAAACAAAACAAAGCAAAAATAAATAGAAATATGAAACGGACACCAATTTTAATAATGATAAATGCATAAAACAAGCAACAATATTTTAAGTTCCGGAGCGTCCTTCTAAACGATGTGATATCTGTGTTACAAATTTGTAAATAGGACAATCAAATAATATTATAACTAAATTATTGTGATAAAAATCCATCAAGTTCATTTAAATACCATTGTTTAATTATTTTCAATACTTGTATTTTGCTCAAGGAAAAAAGGGTTGGTATTACATGCGACTTTCATACCCAAAAAGGAAATATTTCATTATCTTATTCTACGAAATATTGCACGTCAAGCATTAATCTTTTATAGCCCATTGGCGAGAATGACTTTTCCAAGATTTCAACTTATGGTTCTTTCAGGGGTACGATAGCCATTATAGTAAAATTGATAGGCATTATCATTAAATTATTGCGTGGTCTATTCGTCGGGATAGATGAATCAAGGTGATTTTCTTCCTAAGTAATTTAATTATAAACATAGTATTATAAATGCAGTTCTCAAACTGTATTCTCTCCTACATGTATATTTATTAGTTTTTGCTAATGCATAAAAGAATAGCAATATAATCCTCAAAGAAAATGAATATGGCAAGCAAATGTTAGTCTCATTTTCATTTATGAAATGTATGCATCTAATGTGGTGAAAATAAGATTACGCAGGTAAGTTTACCACCATGTTATATCATGATAAATACTTGTGAATAAAGGATACTGTCGCCAAATGACTATTAATAAA
Source organism: Druceiella hillmani (assembly GCA_039881145.1). NCBI lineage: Eukaryota > Metazoa > Arthropoda > Insecta > Lepidoptera > Hepialidae > Druceiella > Druceiella hillmani. Next base: position 40,235,011 of record JAYKKI010000015.1, read on the forward strand.
GCAACTGCATAAACCAGATGTAGAAACCCAACTGTATGTAAATTCTCTTGAACGTTTTTTTTTTGTTTTTTGTTTGTTTTTAAAGTACGTCAAGGCATACAATGTACTATTAGTTTTGCTCTAAGGCTTAACTATTTTTTAAAAGAAAAGATTAAACAATGTCTCCTAAAAATAAATACGTTAGTTTCTTCTTTCTTTCCAATTCTAACTGAAGTAATACACTTTTATGACTAAAATGAACAAGTATTTTAATTAAAATTATTCACAGTGGTATATTAAATATTGCACGGTATTGTATCAATACATTTGAATGTTATTGTTTAATAATAAACGTCCAGTAAACACATATTTTTCCAATTACAGCTATATTGATGCAGTCAGCATTAATGTTCAAAATAGAATTTTATATAATATTTAGTAGGCATTTGTAAGAATTTCTTTGTAAAGTACGTTTTTTACTCATTTATTGGAACGAAAATGATACTCATAAACGGCGGGAAATATGCTCCATAAGATTTACTTGGAAATGTCAAGAGAAAATAATATCAAATTGTCAAGCTGTACTATGATAATAGGAATATTTGAATGAATCCATATATATTTATATGTGTTAAGGGTAGTATTCATTGTCTTTTAATAGCAGACAAATAAATTATTTTAGTGGGAGACAAATCAAGCACAAGGAAATCGAACTTTACCAATCATGAAACTATGTGAATACGTTTATCTATAATTATTGTCATAGTGTAGCTTGACAAATGTGTCAATACGTGTTGTAAACTCATTTATTAAAGTAATATTTCGTCAGGCGTGACTTAAGAGAAACTCAGATATTTTTTTCGGACGGAAGCAACGTATCATTTCAAATATATTTGTATTTATTTCCATTCAAATTTATAAATATTTATTTTGTTTAAAAGAGTATACTAGCAAGGTGTCCGATTTAAATATGGTGATGATCTATTAATGAGGTCCGGAAATAAACAAAGAAACTTTTTAATGTATGGCGATACATCAATTGCGTAGCAAGATACTCAAGATATTGGATAACAAGTAGTCGTTGCTTTGCAAATATCTTCAATATCGATCAGGTCAGGGTGTGACGATGAGTTCATGAAATTGAACATGGTAACCATAACGGATGATAGTAAATGAACTGTGATACAAAATATTTGCTACGGGTAGTTATTACTTTACAAAATAACTACACCATCGACCAACCAGGTCTCCTAACTTATCTGATAATGAGTTTTGGAGATAAACAATGGAACTCCTTAACGAATCATAGTAAATCACCCGTGATTCGAGATAGTTGCTACTGGTAGTTGTCACGTTGCAAAATAACTTCACCGTCAACCAGGTCGGAGTCTAATGATGCATTCCAGGGATGAATAATGGAATTACTTAACGGATAGGAGTAAATAAGCATTGATTTAGATCAGAATCTGATTATGACATCTAATGATGAATAATATAACTTCGACAATCGACCTTGATACAGCATACTTGTCACTGGTAGTTATTATTTTGCAAAATAACTTCACAATCGACCAGGTCAGGAACTGACAATGAGTTCTGGCGATGAACAATGTAATTCCTTAACGGATGAACGTAAGTGAACAGTCACTCAATATATTTGCTGCTGGTAGTACCTGTTAGTAAATACACTGTGTATAGTAACTACACTGTCAGGAACTGATGATGAGTTCTGGCTATAAACAATGTAACTCCTTAAAGAATGACGGCAAATGAAAAATGATTCAATATATTAACTACCGGTAGTAGTTACTTTAGAAAATAACTACTTCACACGGCTACGTCTTGATACCTCTGTTTATTTTGATATAATACTTTACGTTATTATACTCTACGATATTATGCATTTTGTTATATAATATATTACGTAGTATTGACGTTGACCGATAGATATAATTAGGCTATTATAATTTTAAATGTAATATAACGTTAAAATTATTAATTTAAATGTAATGGCAGCTAGAATACAATCTCTACTATCACACCTCTATGGCCGCTCGTACTCGTCAAATAATCTAAAAATTATTTATCCTCGCAATCAACAATTACAAATTATTAGTGTCATGAGAAACATGTTTAAAAAAGGAGGCTACCATCGCAACCGGGAAAAAGATATGAAGAATGAGTTGCGAGAGCGTGAGCAGTTACATCGGATCTATTAAAATCTGAGTGGCAAAATTATATCCCCTATGCCTACCAGTTGTTTTTCAGTAGTAATTTTGTTTGATATCTTTTGCCGATAATAACTTTGTTCATAATGTAAACAACATATCGACTTGAAATTTATAGTAAAACGGGACAAAGAGATATAGGTATTTTATATTATAATCATATAGGTATTTTAAGTTACTTAATTAGACTTAGTCGTCAGGAACACATGTTGCTTTTGTGTATTTTTGAATAATACAAATGTGAGGAAGATGACATGGGAGCGTGAAAGTTTTTGGATGTGTTTGATGGAAAGATGCTCATTGTTTTTTTTATATCACTCCTGTAATTTTGGAACAAAATGTTTCAGAAAGAAAAACAGTGAAGCATTTTATTAAGCATATTATCATTTATCAATTAGAATTCTGAAAAACTATTTTTCATCGTAATCATGGTAATTTCGACCGAGAAAGGAATAGCTATACTTACTAATACACTGAGAGAAATTACCTGAATATATTGGAAAATTGTATTATGTAGAAGAAGCCAAATAAACAGTTTGGAAAAGTTAAATATTTCAAGATTCGTTTTGAACGTCTTATTTGTTCTCGACGTTTACATTAAAAAAATTACGAAAGGAATATTTAAACAGAACGTTAAAGTAACGTAAATATAATTATATTTAAATAAAAAAAAAATGAAACAAAACCTGATAATGGACATAAAATATTACTTTACGAAAAGCTAACGTAAATGAGTCAACTTCCAACGCACTGGGATAAAAAGTCTTGAAAATTTTTCTTAGCTAATCATTACCCCATCAGATTAAATTTTAACTGACTTTGTGAACAAACTTCTAATGACCGAGATTATATCCAATATTTCTCATTAAAACGATATCTTTCACACCTAAATAACAAAATTACAAAAGCGTATTTTTGTAACATGTCGCCGATTGAATTAAGCCTTAATCCGTAATTAGCGATGGTTTCAAATTTAATTAGTATTATTTTGACATCATTAAGAAAAATATTTTTAAAGAGTCATTAATTTCGTCAATACTCATACATTAATGCCGTAGAATGTAAATTATCTGCACTTTAGTCATTTTTGCCTAAAAGGAACCAAAAGTGTAAAACGTTGTTATTGAGAAAAATTTCTAAAAATAATTATGCAGGGATGATAACGCACAGCCGACTTGATATCTTTATTGAAACTAGTGTTAGATTGTTGAAACCCGAATTTGTTGCACAATATAATTTTTAGATTTAAAATACTTTGATAAAACTATTTTTCTAAGCAGAGAAAATGATATTATTTCTAAGAACCCTTTATCGGTTTAATCTGCTTGGATCTAATATAATTAGTAGATTCAATTATTTTCACAAAGCAAATTTCGGGTAATAACTTTTGCTGGAAATGAAGCAAAGCCTTTCTTTAATTTATGCGGATCGTTTAAGTGAAAACGTTGGATACAGCAAGCAAATAGAGATGGTGTGGGTTCAATTGATTTCATTAGACACAAAACAGTTAATATAAAGTCAAGAAAGTCAATTTAAAAAAAACTTATCTGTATCGATGGTAATATATATCTATTATATCGATTTATTAACCTATGACTTAAGTCACATACCGTGAATATACCATTCACGATATATTATATTTACGATAAATTTTCGTATTCCACACTACGAGCTAACAATAGCAGAACGCTGCAAGTACATTTGAAAAAAATATTTAATACCATTGTAAAAGCCATATATATATATATATATATATATATATATATGTATGTATGTATATTTATATGTATTAAAAAATTTAAATATCACATTTATTTCAGTTTAGACTAAGCCGAGAGGACTCTTGATTTGTTATTTCTTTACTCTTTTTGAATAAACGTGTTGTTTTTCTGATCTGTAGAAGTTTAGCATTAACCTCAATAAAGCAAACTTACCAAAACATTAAAATAGTCATTGAAGCCAAGGTGGCTATCAGGTTTGATGCTCGGAATGCTACGGTAATAGGTTGCTTTGTAGATTATGCGGCCTGAGACCTGCAACTAATACCAAATTGATTCTGGAATGTGTAACTTTGAAAACAAAGTAGAGTATGATTTGCAGAAAAAGAAATGTGTGACCGCTAATGGTTCAGTCTCTGATCAAAATTGAAGATGGTATTCTAAAGCTCAAATTTAAACAAAAATATTTATCGTAATTAACTATTTATTGGAAATAAACATTTTAGAAACATCAGATAGTTTTTTAAAGAACATTGGAATGAATGTCACCCTAACCACTTTGGTAACGAGAATCTTAAAATATGCGTGAGTGGGTGGAAGCGTATTTGTATATACGTTCTTTAGTGAAATTAAATTCCAATTTTCCCTTTATACTTTTTACGGACTAACAACTGTCATAATGACAATGTTCATAATTTATATCTATTTAAATCCGCAACTTCATTAAGGCGTATATAGAATTTACGTAACGTACTCGCACTATACCTTCAAAATTATGAAGAAGTATTCAATATTTACTAAACTTCAAAGTATTCAATATTTACTAAAAGAAAATCTACTAATGTAGAATGTTACTACGTCTGTCTAAACGTCTAATGGAAATTACAAAAGTGAGAGGTTTTATGAAAATTATTGCGAAAGGTGGTTTGAATTAGGAGAATTAGTTTGAACGAAGTAGTTAAGCACTCACGATATTGAAAGTCGTTAGAGTAGGTAGAAGCATAATTTGAAAAATAAAATGATTGACGAAAACTTTTAGAAAAATTTATAAGAGAAAATAGTTAAGGACTAGGATAAATAATTTTTTAATATATATAAATGAATTGAGATTTTTGGGAAAATATTTCAGGCATTAAAAGGAAAAGAAACCTGGGACTTTTTGACATGATACGCTAGATAGGTTAAGAGATTACTCAAAAGAAACCTATTAAGTTCAAGATCCAAATCCAAATGCATGGAAATATCAGGTGGAAAAACCTAACGAAAATAAAACTTTCCAATGGAAGAAAAACAGTCAAAGAAATAAATGGTCTAAGATCTCAAGAGAGGACAACCTAGTAAAAATTTTGTAATGAAAAAAGTCACATTTTTATTCAAGCATCTACGCCTAAAAATGTGGAATCTTTAATTGTATTCAAACTATTTTTAAAAATTTATCTATCATGAGCCTTTTTATCAACATACCAAATAATAGCATAATCCAGAACTTTAAAAATTAGAGATACATTTTGCCAACATCGAAGCTCTTTTTATGATATACCATATTTTACCTTGTCACGGACTGTCTCATTGCTCAGACAAGTCTGTCTCGTTGCTCAGACAAGTTTTGTGTCTGCAAATTATTATTTTTCTGTCATAATTCAATACGCTAATTAATATGGTTAAAATGTCGTGAAAAATACTATGAAATTATCGATAATTAAATATAATTAAACTGCTATATTTAAGTGCACGTAGAATCAGAATTTATTTCCACTGACAATAGAAAATTAAAATAGAAGGGCCGAAATCAAAATTTAGCCAATGAGGAAAACGCCATAATTATATAATTTTACTATAGATCCGACGAAATTGCTTCCAAGTTCGAATGTTATATAAGACACGATTCCCAGGACATGACCTTTACCAGTTCAATATATTTGATAGTACGTATAGTTGTCTCCAAGAGGTTGAATCTGCTTGCAGCAGCAAAGACTCTAGACTAAGTCCTGGTCAGAATAGGAGAGGATGAATCGAGAGATTTTGAATGTCTAAACTATTATGAAAGTTTTTCATGATCTGGAGCTTTTAATACGGAAATCATAGCTTGTTCGAAACGAAAATAAACACACATTCTGCAACATTGCCATGTAAGATCTTGAATCCGGCAATCCTGTTGGACAGTTGGCTCTTTGTTATTGTTTTATTAGTCTACAACATATAGCGTGTTACCATTCAATGTAATGTGACGAAAGTATCTAAAAAAATTGTTTGGAAGTAGAAGTCAAAATTTATAATAGAGGAAAGTGATAATCGTTGTATTACTGGAGCTATAAAAACCGTAACCCTCGAAAGAACGGGCGACATATTTCCAGTTTCGGACGGAAGTTTTAAATGACTCTTCTTTTCCCCATTTCTGCGAAATTTTTTGAAACAATAATTATGAATTTTACCTAAAATTTAATGTTTATAAAATTGTTCAAAAAATATTTTTATGCCTTACTAAATATTATAACAATAACCTGCACAGTTTTTATTCCTTTTTTTAGTGATCACTGTACTCATATACTTAAAGCTTCTAATTATAACCAAATGAGAGTTCACATTTGCATCTAATGAAATATATATCAACGCCACCTCCAAACTTTTGGAAAATAGGGGACATAAAACCTTTTTATTTTCAAAAATAACATGGAATACCTGTATCACAAGTAATATCAAAAAATTATATTTTTTTTAAATATTATCATTATCGTCATCATTGTTACTTCGTAAAATTCTAATTGATTGCCTAGATCCTCCAGAAAATATAATCAACGAAAAATGGCGTGGAGTCACCTACGTCATATAATGATCCGATTTGTTGTCATTGATGAACTAACCACACTTCTGAAAGATAATTTCTACATTAGTACTAGCAACATATATTATACAGAGAATTTTTGTTTTGCTGATGTCCAAAGTAGAGTCGTCATAGTGAAATTGAGAGTTTTAACTGTATTCTTAAAATATTTCAACACAAAGGTGAACGCAAACCGGTTATAATAATCGTGAAATGCTACACTGATTATTACACAATTAATATTTACTTATAAAATTTTATATTATTTCTATTTTAAAAAATCATTTATTTGTTCATATTTGTTTATGGAAGCAAATATGTTCTGGATATATCATTTTTTTCAAAAGGTTATATTTTTCTTTCCCTATAAAAACATGTGTTACAAACACATATATGCGTCGAACGACATAAAGAAAACCTCATATTTCACTAAGGCCACTGTGTGTATAATTGTTATACGTGCACTGTGGTATAATTCCGTTCGGCACATTCTGTGAACTATGAAATCATTTTCACGTAAGCGCACTGTGGAAAAAAAACGCGTTTTATTGGGGCGTTTTTCTGCAAGGTTTTTTTTTGTACAGTAAAGGGTCATATAAATCCCCGCGTACAGCGAGAAAAACAAACGGGTGGGCGTCATCTCACGCTACGATCGTTCTCTAGTCGCAGAACAGGATGTTATCGTCGTCCAGCGAATCTCCGGCGCGAGCGTCAAAAGCCCATATAAATATAAAAAAAATTCCTAACTTGTATCCTTGTCGTAAATTTAGGATTCAGCTATTTTTAATAAATTATCAAATGTTTTTATGTTCATTCTGAAATAGTAAAAAATGTATGGATAAGGACACAAATCCTATACGTTAGCACTCATATCGAGGACATGTAGAACTCACACTCTGTGGTAGGTTACGTACACATTTATGTACTTAAAATATTTAAAGAACAATATTTAAAGTATCGTAGCGATCGAGAGCTTGAGCATGAAAATAAGTGTGGATTCATTCGAGGCAAACATTCTACGAGATACCAGAATAATGTACAATAATAACAAGTTTTTTATAACAAATGCAAACTTTAAATGGACCACATATAAATTCAGACCTCAAAAAGGGCCCTGGTGTTTTAATTGCAACAAATTAGATCACAGAAAGGCCCAATATAGATCCGAAAATAAAGCAAAGAATTTAAGTGACAAGAGGTTACAAGCTGCACTACCGCTTTCACAGCTTCGACCAGCGATACCGAGGCTTGGTACACAGGCTCGGGCGCTTCCATGCACATGACAATGCACGACTATACTTCTTACAAGAACATGAATAGCCACCGAAACTCAAGAACAGGAACGACTACGCCACATTGCTCGGTGGAGCGAGTTGCCTTTTGACATTGGCAGATGACCGTGCAAGGAAGGCGTTTGTTTACTTCCTGCAGAGGAAGTTGAAAGTACTAGAAAAAATTAAAGAATTCAAAAACCAAATCGATAACCATTTAAATAGTAAAATCCGAGTAGGCAAAGGGCTCGAATACATAAATAAAGAGTTGAAAAGGATCGGAATTATTCATCAGAAAATGAATAATTCCGATCCTTTTCAGTCACGACTCAGTCTTTCTAGTTCATTTTGATCCGGAAATCGGATCAAAATAAACTAGAGCAAAAAAATGGACAGAACACTAATTAAAAAGTCAATACGGCCATTGTTCGGCTCCAGTCTCGCAAATCAGTATTGGGCTGAAGCAGTAAACACTGCTATCTTTATCGCCAACAGAAAACCAACACAAGCACTGAATTATAAAACCCCTGGGGAGATAAGGTCGGGAAAGAAACCAAACTACTCGTGAAATAATCTGGGAATATTTGGGTATGAATCAATGGTTCATCTTCAAAAGAGAAGGGATCCGTAAAAAAAAAAAATTAAGTAAAATCAGTTTTACTCTAGTGTACAGTTGTGAATGCAAAGGTAAAATGTAGATATTAAACTTAAACCTAAGTAAAATCAGTAGCATACCTTTTTGCACAATTGTAAAGGTGAAATATTAAATGTTTGTGTAAAGCTTAAACTTAGGTAAAACTGGTTGTCTATCCTTGCGTGTTAATGCAATATAATTATGTTAAAAGATCTTCAGTGATATGTAAAACACATGAAATGTGAATACTAGTATTAGAGAAAATTAGATTTGATATAAATATACTTACAATAAGGTTCACAGTGTAACTAGTACAGAAATTGTTTCTATTTCAGGCATTTCTTGCAATTCGGTGATATTAAGCGATGATTATTTTTCCAGATTCGTCATCAAGGAGAATCTCATCAATCACCCAAACGGTTCCACCAGCGTAAGATTAATTGAATAGTATTACCATTGCAAATTTCAAGTTTCGACGTCTCATAGTTTCTAAGTAAATTAGTTATGAATAGAGATATATGTCTTTGTCTACTACTATGTTTTCATAGAAGCATAGTAAAACGTGTGGAACATGGTACATATTTAATTACGATATATAGAATTATTGCATTAGTTTTCTTACAACCTTTGTATAGGCTTCTAAAAACCATATCTTTTTCATAACTTTAGGTTGAGTAGTTTTGGAAATAAGGCGAAAGGACATATTTTTTGCATAGTTTTCGGTATATCTCTAAAGATGTAATAACTAAAATTATGAAAAAAAGTTGAAGTTCTTAGGACCTAGGCCTTGCACATAAAAATCTACAATATATCAGAAATTTAAAAAAATTGCTTCTAAAACGTTAAACAAATATATTTGAATTTTACTTATTGATATATATACAGGTTATTTTAGAAATATATATTTTTTCTAAACCATATGTTACATGTCCACGTCAAGTCGTGTCTAACAAAAACGGCTGTGACAAATGGATGGAGAGACTAGTAAGTGATCTTATAAAGACTCCGTTTTTCTTTTTGAGGTACGGAACCCTAAACAAACCTTTTCTTATCCTTCTCTAGTGCTGTAATTGGGTATACCCAATATTGTTTATACTTATCTTTTTTTCTACGCAATAGTAAACTAACGCGGATTACGGTTTCGTAATCCATCGCAATGCAACTGTTACGCACGTCTTCGACTAAAGTTGCGATTTGAATGGCAAAACGTGTGGACATTCTGTTGCAGTGCGCGTACCATGTGATTGCTATTAATTACGAATTTAAAACCGTACGCCTTGTAATGACACCACAGTAAGCGTTAGGCCTCACTGCATACAATTTATGAAACTAATTACATTAGGCTATGATCGTATATTGTGCGTGAAAATATTTGAATTTATATATTTTCCCGTAAAATAACTAATTTGTCCATGACAAATGATTTTATCAAAAATTTTCTTCTAACTTTATAGTATATTTAAATTTATTGATTTAATATACGTTAATACTTTTAATGTGTTGATGTTAAAGTTAACTTTTATAAGCTTCTTTAAAAACATCTGTCTTTAGCTGCTATAGTCCAAGTATCGTAAAAGGTGGATTAATTGCCGTATATTTACGAAAGCATTAAAATATCGCTCAATAATTAAATGGATTTTCGATGCGATTTTAATGAATTTTCTTTTTTAATATTAATTCCTCGATTTTATCATACTTCTGAGGAATTGTTGTATTGTCTTCCATTTTCTCTTTTATCATTTTATATAGTCTTATTTTTCATAATTGTTAAGCTGTATTGTGTATTGGTATTATTATTACATGCATTTGCAAAAAATTCTGAAGATAAGAAATAATATTGATCGACAACCGTCAAGGTAAAAAATTAGGTTAGGACTATGTGGACTAAAAATCCCAAGATCCCCCAGGTTTACGTATATTTGTAATAATTGTTTTTGCAGGAAGATCAGAATCCGTTTGATATAAAAAGTCGAAACTTGGCATAGCATTTTATGCTTTATTCATATTAACAGCAGGCTTCGTGTCAGTGCTCAAATCAGGTAGTGCCGGTGACAATGGGAATGACAAATAATACGCAGTATTCATTTTTTTCCAGTTGCTTTGGTCTAAGCAATCGGTCAAAAATATCAATTTCCTTTTGAATTATTACGTTATGTAAAAATCAAGAAATTGTTCTTCATTTATCATAATATTTTCAAATTATACAAACACATTGCATGGAATACGATTACAAAACAATAATGTTTTCTAATCGTATTCCTTGCAAATCAAATTCTTAACGATGTAATCTTTTTTTGTTATTATCTCGCGGATATTGAAGTACTAAAATTATTTAAAGAGCGTCTCAACAACGCTACCTGGTGTAATTTTATGCTTGTATTGCAAACGAAAATAATCCTACGGTTATACTATCTAAAAATTGACGAATGCATAACTGACTCTATCCTAGTCCCCACCTGCACCCTCAATTTATTATTATTCATTAGTTATGTACTTTAATGTATCTAATTGACACATATGGCGGACATATTGCTACAAAAGCAATATCTTACATCCAACCAGATTTACTTGCAATCAGAGCCGGCTGCCAGCATCGCTCGTCTGTCACAATTGCGACTGCTAAGGGTGTTCGCAGGATAGCGATCAGTGTCGTAGTACATACTCAACGTATCCCATTATTTGCGACCGATATACCATTTTCTTTCAAGCGAATACAGTTCCAGGTGAAGGTAAACAAATCCAAAGGACAAACTTTAAGAACGTCTGAAAATGATTAGAAGACAGAGTGTTTTTTGTACGGAATATTATGCACAAATAGTAGAACCATAAATAAAGTTCGTGGGGAAGCTCCCTGAATCTTGTTTTGTAATTTCAGTAGTTCACCATTATTCTACAATTGTTTCCAACGGTGAACAGCATTGCTCAGTTCAATATTATGGTTCGTGGACTGTGATTTACTTTTTTTTCAAACGGTCTTCGAGTCTATATTTTAAAAAAGAGTACATTTTTTGCGGGTATTTTAAAAAACGGGACAAAAATATTTCTCTCAATTCAAGAAACTTGAGAAGTTAAAAGCCGAGAAGTTAAAATAATTTTAATAAACTTTTAGTTAAAGAAATAACCGAAATTATTTGAGCATAAATTCATTAAAGGAGGCAACTGTTCAACAGAAAATCTGAAATATTTGATTAGGTTTTCATACCAAAGCAATAAGCAGAAATATTAATTTATTTTTCTGAAGTAGATATTCCCGGTATCTTAAAATGAAATCATTTTGTGATTGCTCGGCTTCTTAATAGAATTTCCCTAAATGAACTCACAAGTTGACAATATTACAATACTCAACCCAAGCCAGTTTTGCGAACAGTTATTTTACTTAATAACTTCCCTCGATATTTGTATTCAGATTTAGTTATTCCTTTGTTATCAGCGAATACTAAAATTGGTGAGTTACTACTTTGGAATAATATGCTACAGAGTCAAATTTTTTCAATGTTTTTCGTGCTCATGATTAGAAATGTTATAAAGATTATTTGTGAAAATAAATTAGTTACATGATGTTATTTAACAATAACCTAACTTACAATGGACAAAAGTAACGCAAAGTTTTGAAATTGTTTAGCGTACATGAAAAAAAACAATTGATAATATATGCACCGATACTTCTAATATTTAATTTTTCATGTATTTTTTAAATATTGAATTTTTTTGGATTTTGTTTTTGGCTTTAATTTTGTGGAGATTCGTTATCACTTAATTTTTAATAACAATCAAATGAAAATACATGAAGTAGTATTATTTCTATTTTTCTTAAATTCTTAACTACAACCTAGGTTTCGTTGTATGACAAAATGGTCACAACAAATGAGTTTGCGCAGGTTTTCCCCTGTTTATATTAATGAATTTATGGTAAGGGAGCAGTATAGTTTTTATTATATTTTCGAAAATTATTATTGTGTAATACTCAAGTATTTTAGTGAGGGTAATAAAACGATTGTAGCTATTCTTTGAGGTTAAATTGAAGCTATTCTGTGAAGTTATATAATGCAAATGTTCAGGGTATGTAATAAATTAAATGGATGTTATTCTCAGTAATATAGCAAGGGCATCTGATGGTTGAAACCAGGTTTTACAACTAATTATATATATATATATATATATATATATTTATATATATATATATATATATATATATATATATATATATATATATATATATCTCCCATTTTTTGTTAACTTGTGTGACGTGTCTTCTTAGATGTGTGACTGGGCTGAAACAATTTAAAGTGCACTACAGTATCAATATTGTCTAACTATATTATGTCTAAAAGATATTAAGTACGGGTTATATTATTGTGTCGAGTTGTTCATTTAATATATTAACGTTGGTGTCTCTTTTATGTCTGTTTATTTATTGAATATATTTGGCGTTAATTTTGTAGAAATTCATTATTCACAATAATACTACATCACGTAGTTTCATTTAATTGTGTCTGTTTATTTCTAAAGTTTCTAGGATGTTGCGTTTATTTCCTTTTGTATTTATTTGTAATATATAGGGAGCATTGTCAGTATGAGGGTTATGATTATTTTCAATAAGATATTTTATAAAGTGAGATGTGTGTGGTTTGTTATTTCGTCAGCTAGCAATGTGTTCTTTGTATCTGATAGTAAAATCTCTTCCTGTTTGACATATATATATATATATATATATATATATATATATATATATATATATATATATATATATATATGTATATATATATATATATAAGTAAGTAAGTGTAAGTATACACATACCACTCTTCTCATATTCATCTATTTTTTCTTTCTTATTAATAAGGGTTTTACCCAAGTTATTTAGAGTACTGTAGGCACATGTGGTACTATTTATATTTCTTTTATTAGTTAAGAATTTTCCTAGTTTGATTGATTCATTGCCTATACATGGGATGGGTTTTTAGTAAATTTTATTATTATTCTATACGACGGGGTATATTTCTTGGACTAATATTTTTTGTAATTTTTCTGATACAGTTTTGTGATATTGATGGGTTATAATTATTATTTACTGCGATATGTTTCACAGTTTCTATTTCTTTACGTCAATTAAATTTTTCTAGTGGAATGGTTAAAGTTCTGTGGATCATCGAATGGAAGACTTCTAACTTATGAAACAAAGGTGTTGTGAATGACAGTGATGTAGTCGGAAAATTTGTCTTTTCTGAATTTGCTAAATTGTTGTTCATTGTTTTGCTTTCTAATATGATATGTAAACATTTTAGATTATTGTGGGATTCTATTTTTCTAGTGAATTTTATATTGTTGTATAGGGAGTTGTCTAAGTTGACAAAGTGATCTAATTGTCGCTGTGTACCTATTCAGCAGATGGGGATATCGTCCACGTATCCATAATAGTATACTACATTGGCCTCTAATTTACTGTTTAAGGAGCTGGTTTCTAGATTGTACATAAATAATTTGGCTAACAGGGACTAACGTCAGAGCCCGTTGCAAGGCCATTGATTTGTTGAAAAAAAAATTGTTACTAAATAAGAAATAATTTTAATTCATGCATGATTTAAACGGGTTTATTATTTTCGACACTCCAGTGAGTTAATCCAGTTCGATTTAACTGTTTATTTCTAATATACAGGCAATTTTTGGTAGTATATTAGAAAATAAGTTTACCACGTCAAGTGACACTAATTTATAATTGGGCGCTAGGTGTATACGTTGGATTTTATCACAGAGACCAAGGGAGTTTATAATGGTACGTTTTGGCGCAAAATCAATTTTATTTAAAAAGATTTTATTAAGGTGAATAACTATTTTTTGGGGGTGCGTTCATGTATCATATATTTTGTTTATGAATTTTAGATTATCCATAGAGTATCGTTGGTCTAAGATTCATTTCTGTAACTTTACGTTTAGAAAATTTATTAGGAAATGTGATATCACATATTTTGATAATTTGTTTTACGTCGTCTGCATATGTTTAGGTGGGGTTATTATGTACATGTATCAAGTCTTTTGGTTCAAGGAAATCGTACACAATTAAATGAAACTAACTAATGTATTATTTCTACTTTATTAAAATTCTCTACCACGACCTGGGTTTCGTTATATTACAACATCTTCAGGTTGGTGTACAACACTTTCAGGTGATATTTAAAGAATTAGCATTCTTTGAATATTACCTGAAGTTATTGTAATACAACGAAACCTAGGTCGTTATAAAGAATTTAAATAAAGTATAAATAGCACTACATAACTTAAATTCGTTTAATAGTGGATAATGAATTTCTACAAAATTAACGCCAAATATATTCAATATTGGAAATCGTACACTTTATTATTACATTCACTTTGGTCTAGGATAACTATTTAAATGCCTTTTCTGACATTTTTATGTAATTTATCAATTAAATAAAAAATTGTTTTGATTTTATAGCACAACCTGACTTATACCAATAATCACTTATATTTGAATCCTAAGATAATTTTTCTTTATTTTACGAGGTACCACACCACTTATCAAAGTTTTTATAATTATGAGAAATATGGCGGCATCTAAAACCTAAACATATATTTCTTTTATTCTATATACCATTCTTATCTTCAATACTATATGACCTTTTACACTTTTATACGCATATTTCTAAATTAATGTAGCTAGTTATACGTGATTTTATTAGTGATTTGATCACAGAATAGTTTACTTTTTTTCCTTTGTTTTTAACTCGCATTTTTAGGACGGAATTGTGGTTATCTGAAAATTTAGTATTATTCGATCTTAATATTTATTATGTTATATGTGTTAACATCTGTTCCTTCATGGGTATATTTCAAACTCGATTCATTGATTTCCTTCATGTATATATTTCTTTGTTATAGATTGTAATACCTATCATTAATTTAGAGTTATTGAGATGCCGATCGACTGAGAGTTAAATAGTTGTTTGTAGATATACGTATAGATAATAAGGATATTTGCTCATAATAATTAGAAGACTTTAATAGTCCAGTTTGACAGAAAAATAAAATAAAAAAGTGCTTCCAATCATTCGCTTGCTGGGTTTTGAAGGGGGAGATTGTGTCGCAGCGCACTCGCTCTATGGTCATAGAAACATTATAAACACTCGGTTTGTTTCGCGCTTCAACTATTTATTGTTATATTCGTACGCTGTGCATTGCAAGTGAAAACGACTTTAATAATTACGTTTTTAAAATTTATTTATTTTGCTATTAAAGTCACTTATTAATGTTATTGAATTTACCTTGTGTTATTTATATCCGTGTTTTAACCCTTAGTGCATGATCCGGGTTCCAACCTACTGCTGGCACACCAAATTTCTTTTATTATTATTGGAATATGTTATACCAGATGATAGCGATAATTTGCTAGAATTAAATGCGCTCACCCTGATGAAAAATAAATGATAACAATTTAATTTTTATTTTGCTTTTGTCAGAATAAATAGCACCCGTACCTTTTAGGGTTCCATGCCTCAAATTGACAAATGGAACTCTTTTAAGATCACTCCCTTGTCTATCTGTCTGTCAATACTGTTGAGCCGATTTTCTCAAAATCATGCGAAACAGGAACTCGAGTCTTATATTATATATATAACACATATTTTGCATTGGTAGTAGCTAACTTTTTTGTATAGGAATTTATTTTACCATAGGAATTAAAAAGAGGCTAAATAAAGAACTCAACATTTTTTTCTTCCTGTTCTATATCAAGTAGGATATCATTTAAAAGACATTATTGTGGAAAATATCCATGTAAAAAAATTAGTGATCAATCTAGATCTTATAATTTTTGAAACATGTACAATATTTTTACTCCTGCTAAAAGTATAGTACATGATACGCGGCAATAGGTGTATCAACGTTGTAAAAATTACTAGTTGTATATTTTAATAGAAATACTATGGTTACTCGAGTGTCCGTAAGTTTTGATATATGTAAAGAAACCTCGTAGTGCGAGTTTTACTCATTTTTATAAATTCGGAAAATGTAGGGATTAATAAAGAAATGACAACATACTATATTTTAATGTATGACTTGTGCAACGAAGCTTTCATGTTCTATACTCTTACGTCAAGATGAAGCAATAAAAGAATGTAGTGAGTGTGTACTATATGCGTTAATTTAAAGGTCCATGAAGATCTGTTATTTAAATAAAATCATATAATTACTTTAATCTTGTATATGACCTTTACTATGAAAACATACATCTGACTATGGCATAGCGACTGAAACACGTCGCAAAAGGTGATTTCATTATAAACATATTCTATTTCTTAAATAAATATTTTAGCAATATCGTTGTTATGTAAGAACTAAGTACATGTCATCAAAGTTCTCTCACTTTGTATTATTTCTAATGTGGCTCCTGAAACAAATTTTCAAAATTTTGTACATTGGCAAGGGTTTTCAAATTATTTATACAAAATATTTATAAAATAGACACTATTCCCACATTCCGCCCGAGTTCTCTCAGAATCCCTTCAGGAATCTGTAACATCGTCCCTCACAAAAAAACAAACCTTCAAAAATCCCATAATATTGTTTCATATCAACCATCAAACGTTTCCACCCGACAGGGTTAGATATTTAGTCACCGCACTGTAAAATTCACATGGCTCTAATATAAATACTAAGAAAAATTATCTTTTATAATAAATGTAATTATGCACAAATTTAAATAATGCATAAATTTCCAGACATACATTATTTACACTCATTATATTAATAATTTTATCTGTAAGATAATTTACAATGGAGGTAAACCACATGGAAATGTTTAAGTTAATAAAGGGCTATAAACTATATTGAAAATTCACGCATTTTGCTCGCTCTCAAACAAACGGAAATTAATATAAATAGAGACAATTTTGTTGATATTACAAAGATTTTAAATTTGTATTTTGTGCCGCTTGTGGACAACACTAATTTCCAAAAGAGTTAAAATATGCAATTGACGCCGATATCCATTTCAGCTCATTGAGCCATTCCAAATCTCCTTTCAAGGAATGAAGAAGTAGGACACGTAATAATTAATTCTATTATTTTGAGCACATATGTCCCTTCATATGTCAGTCTCAAATATTAGAACACTATTTGATACACTAGATATTCTTTAATCGGTGTTCTGCAACACATTTTATTAGCTTGTATGCGTTTCACATAAAGTCAAGTTGTAGGATATGCTTCATGCAAATCAAGTATGTTGGTTTAGGGGCTGAAAGGTTATATTCTTCCGAGTTTCTAACGGTTTCCTTTTATTTCATTTTAATAGTTTTCTTTTATATTTGCAGAATATAGAACAGCTCACTGTGAATGTAGCTGGGAGTACGCGGATGTAGGTACGACAAAAACTGCTTTTTTTTTGGCTGCTTTTTTTTGAAAACATATATAAATAACTACGTACCATGAATTGTATACCTCTCGTTAGGAGCATAGTTTAAGAATCTCGATTGGCGAATATACCATCCGTGATATTAAATACGTCGCATTACAGAAATTATATCAAAAATCGGGTGTAGTTATTGATTGTTGTGATTAATATCTTATATTAATAAAAATGACGGTAGTGATTATTAGTGGCGGCAAATGATTGAAAAAGATATTTCATTTTGAAAAAAAAAACAAAAAAATAAAATTAAATTTTATATAAATTATTTTCTTCCAAAATTGATTTACGACATCCAAGGTAAATGAAAATAAGGAATTCACAGTATATCCTGGATTCTATTAAAAGTAAAATTTAAAATGTGATGTTAGAGAGATTCACATGGCCTTATACAACCATGTTTTACACTTCCTAAATACAAAACATCTACAAATAAATTTAATATATACACAGAAAACTTATGGTATTTTTATATGTAACATATAACAAACTAGTAACATATAAAATAGTATATTTGAAATTATGTATGACTCTTGCAAAAAATTGCTTTCCATATAATTCTAAGTACCGACCTTGAGTATTTCGGAATTGATTTTGTTAAAGGAATTGAAGTTAAATACCGCAAAAAGCAGCCTGTGATTTTGCATAAAGGTTTTGTATTTATTCTCCAGGTAAAGTTGCTTGAAAAATAATCACAAAACTGCGTCAAGTATTTTTGATTTTAGAAAAATAAAATCGCCAATCAAACAGTTTGCCTGGTATTTCTCTTTGGTCTAATAACGGATACATTATTATAACGTTTTTGTATAGTACTCCTTTGTGATAAAAAGTGGAATCTGGCTTGTTGCTATTAACGAAATAAATAATCAAAAAAGTACCACGATTATTTTATCAATAATGCAATTAGGACATCGACCGTCCACATCGACAAAATGAATGGCTGTCTACAATTTTGCAGGCGATCTGCAATCGTGCAAATGTGAAATTTCATCTTATTTGTAAATCAGTAAAATTACATGCAACATTTTTCTCTAAGACAAATAATATAATGGAAGTACTAAAAAGTCTCGTTAAAAAATATATTATTAATTCAAGCAGCTCTGAAAAAGTATGAGGAATATTAATTTTTAGGTAAATAAAATGACATCTTTATAATGCTAACGTCATAAGTCGTAACCTGAGTGAAGGTGTGTGAAGATGTTTGTTTACAAAATAATGAAAATACGTAAACTGTGTAAACTTTCTGGCTTGTAACATGTATCACTTTCAATTCGTTTCTGCAGGCGTATTGAGGAAAGTTGCCATATGCAAACTGGACCACAATTCATTTTTATTCTCAAATAAACTGATTTAGAAGTGTTTCAAATATGAACCCACTATTGATAGGGTGAATGTTTTTGTAAAATGAATAATTGATTAATTCCATCACGTTATTATAATTTTATGGACAGTATACTAATGACATGTCGATTGACCAGACGAAGAAAATACATTGCTTTACGTGGCAATCCACATTACACTTCACATATTTCTAACAGTCGTCGGTTGTACTCATAACTGAAAATGTTGAACGACTCAGGTGTCGTTCAGGTGGAAATTTGTTTTCAACGGATTTGAAACTTATCTAGCACTGCTCGACTTCCGTAGCTAGATCAAACTGTAATCAGACATGGCGATGGAGAAACGGATGCCTTAAAAACCACTTTGAGAATAAGCTTAGAAGTATACGACACAGCAAACTTATATGTTTATATAACTTTTCTTGGGTAAATACATGGGTAAATACATATGGGAAAAATGCCTTCCCATGTAGAAAAAATTAAAGTTTAAAAAGTCAACTTAAGTTGCTACCGAGTTTAAATCTTATAGGCAAATTTAAACCTTCAATATTCTGAAAATCTTCAAATATACGACGAGTTATATTAAATTACTCTTGCTAAATTAACAGAATATCAAACATAATATATATACATCTATATATATATATATATATTATATATATATATATATATATATATATATATATATATATATATATATATATATATATATATATGGTGTGCTATTAGCAAAGAATCTTTGCTAATAGCACACCTGAAGATGTTGTAATACAACGAAACCTAAGTCGTGGTAAAGAACTTAAAAAAGTAGAAATAATACTAACAAGAATAATTTAAAATGTTCATGTTTTGGTCAATAATAGACATTGGAAACAATTTTACTACAACTAAGTAAACTGGAGAACAGCACGTTAGACCAAAAGTCATTAATCGAATACCCTAAAATAAATGTAAATACAAATTATGATGGAAGTGTGAAATAAAAGGAAATATAAAAACACTAGAATAGTATAAATATATATTAGAATAGTGTGAATAACTACAGCGATAATATAAATAACTATATTATGACGGTATAAATTTAATGCACTCATTTATTTTTTTGCTTCGATAATGAAATCCTGATGACACCCAAATAATTATGCAATGAGAAAAGAAATGTTCAAGCTACTATATTTGAGACTATTAATCTTTTTCTTCAAAATTTAATATAAAAATATGTTTGCTCAAATCGTTTATATCTTTAATTTGGAAATATATATCTTAGGAAGACGATATATATTTATTGTAGAAATAATTTTTTTGATATTTTATTTTCTTTTCAGAACTCTATCGTAAAATAAAATGTTTGACGCATTCAAAACGAATTTAAACAAAAATGAAAATAAAATCAACCACAAAACTCTCGTTTTTATCTTTTGAGATATAAAAATCAACAAAACTAAAGGACCATATGTAGCGGTATGTAATATAACTGTCTCAAGAGTTTAATAGAGAAACAAATTTGAAGACAATATAAATTGAATTGTCTATGCATATAAATGTAAATTGACTTATCTACACATATAAATAAAATTTAAATGTCTGTCTGTCGACCTGTTTGTGCGGTATAAACTCCGAAACTGTTGGACGAATTTTAATAAAGGTGTACCTTTATAATAATTTTACAGGATTATGAAATGTATTTCTGGTCCCAAAATTAGCTTTTTAGTTTATCTACAGTTCCATAATTATGGATAAAAGGTACTAATAAAAAGCGCTACGCTAAAAGAGTGCTGTAGCCGGTACACACGTGGTGAATATGATTTTGATGGACCTTCTCTTATAACGATAGGGGGTTTTGTCATCAATGGATTATATATTATTCATAATCAAAACATGGAAATTTGAATTTGATCCTATATTTTGTCATGGCACAACATGAATACCTACTATAGTCCCGGAAGCAGCGAAGTGGGCTCATAGCATGAGGATGGGGTGGATCATCCCGCGGAGGCGGTGACTACTTACATATGTATATCGCTGTCTTTCTAACCGGACTAACGCAACCCTTTATTACTGAATTCTTTTCGATTCGTGTGTTGACCTATCCAGTCGGGTCATTTGACATTGCGACATGAATAACTATGGGTAATTTCACAATGAATACGGTTTGCGACCACTTTTTTAGCTGAACTTCTTAATTGATTTTTGGAAGTAATTTTGGTTGTCCGTATATTCATTAAGTAGTAATAATAATATTGTTAATTAAGCTGTTATTATTATTTAGGTCGACAAAATTATTTAGATATGTCACGTTAGGTATTTGATGAATATAAATAGAACTTTTGTTCATTATTGTGATACCGATATGAATAATTTGATAAACATTGGTTCGCGTTGGATGTTAAAAAACTAAATCCTTTTAAATTACTTAATAAGTTTATTTATTTACGAGTATTTGGTTTATTATTTTACAAAAAGCTATTTTATATATTGTATTATTTACTCAATAATTAGTTGAATAATTACAAAACACTGAACATGTATTTTTAGTGAACGATTTTTAATAAATGTTCTCTGCGTATATGGTAAAAGAGATGGTATACTCGAAGGCAAATTCATACACTGATGCGTAATTTATTTTATGAAGGTTTATTGGTCATTTAGGTATTTACCATTAGTGGAATATAAAACTTAACCTTGTCTAATTTCCTAATGTCTAAATTCTTCTTCTTGTTAATACGAAAATAAGAATTCGCATGGATAAAACTTTATCTATTCTTCGGTTACGCTTGATATTCTATTATATGATCGTATAATATGGTGTAGTAATGTAGTAGTACTTATATAGTCTTGTAGAAAGTACTTATATTTCTTAAATAAGAGATTAAAAAATCTGAAATAGTTTTGGGGAATGGGCAGATTTCGAATTCATTCAAATATATTTGACTTATCGTTATTTATTTAGATACATACAAGTGTGAATTATTTTGGAAATTTCGATTCATGTTGAACGATTTGGTAACTTCGATGAGAGTCCAGATTTCCCACTATTGTATTAACAATCCAGTCTGGAGGTTGACAGAATTATAAATACAGCTTTTTGTTTTATTTTAGTAGTGCTAAAAATTTAATCAGACACGTTTTGTATATCTGAGCCCGGGTATCCGTGTCCATATCCGTTTCCATGTCCGTGTCTGTATCCGTGAATAGAAAAGTAGCCGCGCGGGTAGTAGAAATAAATACCACAAACAGGAATAAGCTAAACAACAAAATGACAGTTACAGAACCATTAACACTTATTATGGTTATAGACATATCATGACCTTAGAAAAATAATCCTAACGATTCAAAATTAAATGAAACTACGTGATGTAGTAGTATTATTTCTACTATCTTTAATTTCTTTACCACGACCTAGGTTTCGTTGTATTACAACATCTTCAGGTGGGATATTAGCAAAGATTGAATCTTTATATACATATATATATATATATATATATATTTATATATATATATATATATATATATATATATATATATATATATATATGGGATATTAGCAGAGATTGAATCTTTCCTAATATCTCACCTGAAGATGATGTAATACAACGAAACCTAGGTTGTGGTAAAGAAATTAAAGAAAGTAGAAATAATACTACATCACGTAGTTTCATTTAATTGTTAATAATGAATTTCTATAAAATTAACGCCAAATATGTTCAATATTCAATGTCCTTAACGACAACGAAAAACGATTGTGAAATACAATTATGTAACGAAACTTGGCACAAATAATAAAATGTTTAATCTAAAAGAGGCCAAAGGGTAATTCACTAACATTTTTCATAAAACTTAATTTTTTCTGAATTTAATAATACAAACGTATTTATTTGCTTTTTCTTCTTTCGGTCATGTATATATTTTTTTAAGTTTTTTCCATTGTCAGTAAATAATTTAAATATTTTATGTTATTTATATCCAATTTTTTTTTATTCTATCGTGAAGAGTGAAAAATATTTCCAAATACATTCATATTTATCAGGCTTTTTCATGGCTTATAATACGTAGTCTGCCACTTGCTTTGTTCTTACGAGTAAGTGCCGGATTAATAATTCATCTTGTAATTAAAAAATCTAAATACCTGAAATATTGGTAATAAATATCTTTATAAATAAATGAAACAAAAATGATTTTGATAATTATGAAATAAAAATGAAAACCCTTTAACTCGTGTCCGAGTATATATGTGTAAAGTGTCTATATAATCCTAAAGTTTCCGTTAATATATTAGAATATGAGCGAGATGATAAAATTTTAAAAGATTATATAGGGCCATAACAATGGTTATTTTCGAAGAAATTAAGGTAATAAGAACTACTACAGAGAAATATGAAAATAAATTAATTTAATGTCATGGTAAACGCGGGCATCAAACCTATAACTAAAAGCCTATAATTGTTAGTGATGGTAACTTTTCATTCTAGTTGGTATATTTCCATTTTGCACGTACAAATCACGTATCTATTACTAAGTGAAGATGAAATTTGTTTTTCGATCGTTTTTTTCTAGTTCCTTAACTTTGTTTATTTTATATGCAAATTTACGACTAAATGTAAAGTATAATTTAGTGACTAAATATATGTATCTCCAAGTATGTATCTCCTAGTATATAATTTAGTGACTAAATATTAAGTAATAAAAAACGGCCCAGTGTGCGTTGGACTTTCGCACCGAGAATAAATAATTGATAAACTTAATTTTGCGACTCACCAATTCACAATTCATAAGTGCTTATGGTTACTAAAAAAAATTCAAGATTATTCTACAATTTACTTTTTTCAACACTAATAATAACAGAAACGAAACGTTAATTTTCTTTTAATATTTAAACGATTATCTACTTATGTAAAAAATCGTAAATAATTTGAATTCATTTGACCTCCAAAGTTCGAAAAAAAGATGGAAAGGAGTGCCAATATATAAAAAAGTTTACAAATTAATACCTTTTCACAATACAAGCAGTTCTATAACATCTTAAAATAACCCTTAACCTGGCACTAATCTCTACCTCCTAGACGTTTCACTGAAAAAATTAATTTTTTTGAATTTTGAATTTTCGGCGCCCAGGGGACAAATTATACCAAAATATATTAAACGTATTTAGACACTTAAGGTAGCAATTCATATAACTTTGATAGTTTTTATATCAATAGTACGTATAGTTTTTGAGAAAAATAGGTTTGATACACAAAAAAACAAATAAACTAACACTGAACTTTCAGAATTGATGTTCATTGTAACATTTTGCTACGTAATCGTAATAAAAAAAATTATTACGTACCATAATGTTAAAAATTGAATAAAAATCACATTGAATTATATAAAACAATGAAAGTACGAGTACTTAGTTGGAACTTTTGATATATAAATCTTTTAGTAAATAAGTGTGCAAAATCACAAGTACAAATATTTGTTTATTAATCAAGCAAATTTAAACAACTTCTTCCTTTTAACGTGAAGTAACTCGTTTGCCAAATCATCAATTACTGCCTACAGATCTGCCACTCCAATTTAAAAGATTATACTTTCTACTTAAGGTCGCATTAGTCACCTATGGAACCTCATCTTCCCCATTACATAAATTTTTACGCCAACAGAATCACGATCAGTAGCTAATAGTATCAAAAATATTATCTGTGTTCTTGCAATCCCACTAAAATAATAAAGAATAAGGTTTTATTTGCTTTGTAGGTACTTGCGCAAAAACTATTAATCTTAATGACACATAACTAGATAGAGCTGTGGATTTTTGGAGTCGATGCTAAATTGATAATTAATGCATTTACACCCAAACAGAGATGAGTATTATATTTGGCTATCATACAGAAAAAGTTCAAAATAAATACCCATACTTTCATTATTATACACTTTAGGGTGCGCTCCTTATACTGTGGATATTTGCAGGCGATCATATTTTAATAAATTATTTATTTTTCCATTTTTAGCACCTATGGTGCCCTTTGTTACGCAGAACGTCGTGAACTTATGACACATTCAAGAATATCTTATTTATTGAAATTGATACAAACCTTTGCAGGGTTTAATGAACATAAATATATTCATATATACCTACGTAGCACCAGCACAATGCGCTCTTTGCTAAAGCGCACATCCGGCCAACTGTAAAGGCTGCGAAGTCTATAAGGAGATCCTAGAAAGACGCAAGGCAAGAAACCCAGTACTCAAGGGCAAAATACAGGAGGTGCCAACTAAAGCTGTTCCCTTAGTAATTCAATCACATCCTGAAGAAATGCAAGAACAACTATACTCTGACATATTGAAAAAGAAAAAAACTAACCCAACAACTGCAACTGGCATAAACATTAAAATAGAAGAGCTACTAATCAAACAGTCGGAAAAATTCGATATGATCTTACAACAGATGAGCACGCTTATGAGCCTCATAGTCACCTTGTTGAAAAAATGTCAAAATGACTGCCCTAAGAGTGGCCGCTTGGAACATCAATGGTCTTGCCCCAAACAAAACTGACTTAGAACTCTTTATAAACATTAACCAACTTGATGTTGTACTAATTTCCGAAGCACACTGTACAGATAAAAGTAAAATCAAAGGATGCAATACCTATGTGACTAAACATCCAGATGGAACGGGGCATGCAGGAACAGCCCTTGTATTAAGAAATTCCATCAAACATCAGGTGCTACCGGAGTATAGGACAAACCACATTCAGGCTACCACCGTTGCGGTGGAAGGTAACTGTGGTCAACTGAACCTGTCGGCAATTTACTGCCCACCAAGACACACAATTAGTGAAACAAAATTTGCAGAATACTTTTCAACATTGGGAGGAAGATTTGTGGCTGGTGGTGACTGGAACGCCAAACATACATACTGGGGCTCAAGGCTAACAACAACTAGAGGTAGACAACTAAAATTATGCCTTGACGAAAATAACCTCAACTGTATATGAGATATATGTATATGTACCGATTTGCTGGACTTCTTCATAATAAGGGGACTTTCGACAAATTACATGAAGGCTGAATCTTGTTAAGACAATAGTTCTGACCACACCCCTGTCCTCCTAACTATTAGTACGTCTATCATTTGCTACGAGAGGCCTGATACTCTGTACAATAAACTCACTGATTGGGAAGGGTTCAGAGAATACATTGAGGAAGGCATTGAATTGAAAGTCTCCTTGAAAACACCCGACGAGATAGATGACGCGACTCAACACTTTACTAACCTTATACAAAAAGCTTGCTGGGTTAACACTCCTCTTAAAAAAGTAAAATGGTTACCAAGTTGTTGAGAATATACCTCTTGAAATAAAACGTAAAATACTAGAGAAGAGAAGATTGCGCAGGATGTGGCACCAAAGTAGATGTAAAAGTGACAAGACTGCACTTAATAAAGCTATTATAGCGCTGAAAAATTGAATCGACACTTTAAATAATGCCACACTACAAAATCAGTTGGAAAGCCTAACTACTACAAAAACAACAGAATACTCCCTCTGGAATCTTACAAAGGCGTTAAATAGGCCACATCAATATAAATACTCCATTAAAACCCAAAATGGTTGGACTAAGACAAACAAAGAAAAAGCTAACATGTTTGCAAAACATCTGGCCGCCATCTTTACTCCTAATGAAGGCAACAATGCGGAGTTCGAAATTGAAGTTGAACGTACACTGCAGCAAGACCTACAAATGTCCATTCCGCCAAGACCAGTCACATTTGGAGAACTGAGGAGGGCTATAAAAGGACTGCAAGATAAAAAAGCCCTTGGATTCGATCTCATCACAAAAGAAGTTATCATGCAACTTCCCAGGAAAGCACTGGTGTTTTTAGTTATTCTCTTCAATGGAGTGCTTGGAGTACAACGCTTTCCCAATCTATGGAAGGTATCCATAGTAACAATGATACACAAGCCAAGAAAGACCCCGGAAGACGCATCATCATACAGACCTATAAGTCTCTTACCTGTGCTATCAAAGTTGTTTGAAAGAATACTCCTGAGCAGAATATTACCCATACTAAACAAAGACCTGGTGATACCTAAATATCAGTTTGGATTCAGACAACAGCATTCTACGGTGGAACAAGTGCATCGAGTCTGTGATAAGATTAGACAGTCTTTCGAAAAGAAGGAACACTGCTCCGCTGTATTTTTAGATGTCCAGGCAGCTTTCGATAAGGTATGGCATAAGGGCTTACTCTATAAAATAAAAACGTCTTTACCGCATAGTTACTACTTGTTGATGGAGTCATACCTCACGAACAGAATCTTCCAGGTGACAGAGGACGGAGAACTGTCAATTATCCAAGATGTAATGGCGGGAGTTCCATAGGGATCTGTCCTTGTACCTGTCTTGTATACCATTTACTCCTCAGACCTCCCAGAAATAAAAGAGGTAACTACTGCTACTTTTGATGACGACACTGCAATTCTCGCGAGCAACAAAGATCCGATTGAAGCATCTGCCGTCTTGCAGAAAAGCCTCGATAGAGTCAACGAGTGGATCCAGAAATGGATAATCAAAGCCAGCACAACCAAATCCGTACAAGTTACTTTTACGCTGAGGAAAGGAAGGTGTGCTCCAGTAAAACTGGGAAAAAATATTCTGCCACAGACTGACTCTGTTCGATATCTCGGTATACATCTGGACAGAAGGTTGACCTGTAAGAAGCACATCAAATCAAAACGAGACGAGCTGAACATGCGATTCAGAAACATCTACTAGTTGATGGCATGCAACTCTAAATTGTCAATCGACAATAGATTGCTGATATACAAAATGATCCTGACACCAATATCGGGAAGTGCTTGCGACTCCAATTTAAACATAATGCAAAGGGTATGCTAAGAACCATTTCCAATGCACCATGGTTCATCACAAATACAGAGATCCACGAAGCTCTGAAAATAACAACAATTAAGGAGGAGTTAAAATTAATAGGGCATAAATATAAAACACGGCTGGAAAACCACCCAAATGATTTAGCTACTGCGTTAGCAACCATCTCCTACAATAAACGACTGAAACGCCATGATATAATTGGTGACAGATGGTGAAGGATGAGGTGTCTCCTGCTGAGGAGCTCCTTGGAAATGACAAAACGACATAGAACAAATCTGCTTATAGTTTGGAACTGATTGCAAACTAACACAAAAAAAAAAGAAATATATATATGTATATATATATATATATATACCTACGTAAATACCTGCCTGCATGTATACACTTACATACGTAAATACGAACAAATAAATCTTATTTACCATCTTTGGCTTCACCACAGTATGTACTTCATGTCTTTGTACATAAGTATACATACGTACTTATCTGCCTACACAAAGTATTACTTTCTTCTTTGCGTTGAGTCAAGTCAAACGAGTTAAAACTCGACAAAAATTCAAAAGAATATTCTCTATTTGTTCATACCTAAATTATATTTACACTATGCACTATTCGATCTAACTTTAGAAAATCCATATCAATGTGTGGTATATTTTCTCAACTATCATCTGTGCTAGTAATAATATTTTTTTTCTCTTAACGCTTCACAGTCGTTTTTATATCAAAGGAACCGATGCCGAGTTGTTTCTGTTTCCTTTAACTTCATTAATTTACAAGTCGCAGTTGGGGACAACCAAGGTAATGTGTCACCATAATCTCTGTTATTCAATATAGCAACTCAATAAACACTGGATAGCGTACATTAAGCACTAGCATGATTTTAAAATATTTAATTGAAATTTACTACTAAAAACCTGAAAATTAAAAAAATGAATCTTTATTTCGTTCAAAACTAAACAGCCCCTAAGTAGTTTATAATCCTGATTTAGATAAAATCTCTTCTTACAAACCCACCGGGTACTAATAATTGACAAATTAATTTTGCCCAAATAAGCAATATAACCTAATTTTCTTTCGCATTTAATATATCAGTGAGAAAAGATCGATATAAAAAATATTGATTTTGCTTCTAGCAGTAATAATTTTCCTTTCAATATTGTACATCAAATTTACAGGAAATCCTGCAAACTGATATTAACGAAGTTACTCATGTTAAGAAATATTGATGTCATCTCAATAACACTACGACACAACCATGTATCCCCGGTGTCGAACATACGTCATGGGACATTGATTTTCCTCATGTATCTTGATCCATCTGATTAGTTTTGTGAGTGTGAGTGTATCATCTTTTTAATATTTACCGTTTGAACAGTTTTTTGTCAAAATGAGAAAATATCTAACACAAACAAAAACCACTTTGAAATCGAAATGTAAGTCAGAAAGTGAAAAGGTGAATAAATAGTGTCGTAAGACAAATGAAATCAACAAACAGTTAAATTAATTCAACAAAAATTATATAAATTTGAAAGATATAGGTAAACTTTTAATTAGATCACGTAAAAGAAACGATTAACAATATTTAAAATTATGTACATAGGATCATTAAACGACAATTTATAAGACATTAATAAATTACGAAATAACTATAATTCTTTAGTTTTTGCTGTCATTTTGTAAATGAATGATAAGAAATGAATAGCTGTAAGAACTTTCGCATATGTAAATTTTATGTAGTATCTTAGCTAGGCTTTATCTTTCTAAGTTTAATTATTTATTTTACCGTCAATTTTACAAAGTATAAACTTAATAGAACAGCTAAACAATTTTAGTCCGTTATGAAAACTGAACCCCATTTCACCACTGTAGGTATTGATTTCCTCAAAAAGTGTAAACTAAGTGTAAATAGGACCATCTAATATTTTTACTCTACACAAACTTGGAACGCTCGCCTCAACACTGGGGTTTGAATTTTGAAAAATTACCACTTAGTGGCTGTCTACATTATATAAATAATGCTCCCTTTAAGTGCATACAATTTTTTTTAATTTCTAAAAAAGCTACGATGTGTAATTATTTTTTTCAAACGCTTCTGCTAAATTTATGGATATAGGAACTATTAATTCTTTTCCTCCACACAAACTTCGAATAACGGTAGTTCTAAGTTCATCCTTAAGGGTTTGAGTTTTGAGAATCGTTTAATAATTACTAATTTTGAATAATTTTTCATCTCTATAGTGTTTGGTTTAAAAACAAAACTGATTTCAATTATTAATTTTTTCAAGCGCTATTGCGAAGTTTTAATTTAATAGAAATATATCATATTTTTTTTACGTACAAACTTTGGCAAATACCCTTCTTAATTATTTGTTACATTAAAATATCCTCTTTAGGCAATCTAATCTACTATAAATTCATGTTTTGCCCACGTATTTAACGAAATAAAGCTATGAAATATGTGTTAAATTATATATTTATTTAAGACCTTTTACGAAATTTCAAATCAAACATAATAAAAAGAAATATTTCACCCGTTCACTGGTCGAATTTTGAAAAAAAATCGTCCATAGCGGATACGTACGTCATTTGAAAAATTTTAATACAGAATTTCAAACTTCAAAACTCGGCGTTTTGCACTGCGCGTTGAGGCAACCGTCAGTCGGATAGCCACTCAGCCAGTCAGTCAAGGCATTCTTTTATTTATACCAATCGGATGCTTAATACAATTAAATTACATATTCGAAATTAGAACTGGTATATATTACGAAATTCACGTGATATGTTAGGAGATCTAAAGTTCTATAAGTAGCATTTAATTTCTTTTAAGATTACTCTTCATGTAATGATTAAGGTTATTTGTTGTTTGTGTAAAAATGATTGCGTGTGACGAGCAATAATTAAGTTATGATTCTAATCCAACCTCCCATAAAGGAGCAGTTAATACTCCGGGATCTGATGGGCGATCGCAAATGAATGTTAGTATATACATTAAAAATACGAAATAGTGAATATCTTTGCACTCGAGCATAGCAGTTCGGCACAAAAGGTGACCCTAATTACAGCACGGATGAATTTTGAACGTGATCATTTAATATTATGAATAAAAGTCGAGCTAGATGTAATTATATTCTTATTTAGAGGGAATTTTATCCAATCATGCAGGAAATAAGAAACAAGGGATACATGTTGACATAAAAGACTGACTGTTCTAAATCAGGGCACGAGTATCTGATAAATATGATAAAAAGTAGGGTGGATCACTCTTGTATAGAGAGAAAAAAAGTCAGTTTTCTTACGAGCACAGTGACAAAACGGCGCAAATATGAAAGTAAATAGATTATTAAGTTGGCAGCAATTGGAATTAATTATCTGCCTTTGGATTTATATGAAAACTGTAAAAATTTGGTTAAAAAAGATCTAACAGCATTTTTTCATTCTTTTCTGACTAAGTCAGGAATCATATCAGGAATCAAGGCATCAAGGATGAAACTTTCTTTTTACTATCGAAGTATAATGCGGGTATTTTTAAAACAGTCTGTTGTTAAATTATATTTTCTCTAGTTTTTTTTCACTCTCGGAGCAGCTTACTTTTATCTGTTACTTGTGAAATCGACACATGCAGAATATTGCAGAACTGCTTTTTTTTTTTTTTTTTTGTATTCTGCTTAGCACAGCAATCTGTTTTTCACATTTAGCTGTTATTATTGGTGACTACAGTCTGCGTATGTAATTTAGCTGTGAGGAGAATCCATCGATCTTTCTCACTTTGGGTTTAGAAATCTGCTATGAAGGGTTGGAATACTGTTCCTTCTTAGTCGTGAGTGTTTAACACTGCCATCTCCTGATAGTTTGGTAGCCAGCACATTCACATGTTCAGATAGCTTGGTCTGGTATTTAAGACTTCTGGTGGCTATTTCCTGTTTTACAGTTGTTAGGTTCAAATCTCGGAGTATGTATTTGTTACTTATACAGTTTGGGATTTGGAACATATATCTCATTGTCTTGGTTTGAAATCTTTCCAAGATCTCGATGTTACTGTTAGGTGCTGTACCCCACAGCTCGATCCCGTATGTCCACACTGGCTTTAATATTGTTTTGTAGACAGCCATTTTGCTTTCATTAGATAGTTGAGATTTTTTCCCGATGAGCCAGAACAAGCTTCGCAATTTTGTATCTAATTGTTTACGTTTATTCCAGATGTGTTTTTGCCACGTCAATCGTCTATCCAAGTGCATGCCGAGGTATTTAGCAGTATCTGAGTGCGGTATCTGTTGCCCGTTTAAAGTAATTGCTGGGCAATCTCCTTTTCTGAGACTGAATGTTACGTGAACGGATTTACTGTTATTCGCTTTTATTCTCCATTCTGCAAGCCACGCTTCAACTTCAGTAAGGTGTTTTTGAAGAAATATAGACGCGGTTATTGCTTCTGAATGTACGGACAGTATAGCAGTATCATCTGCATAGGTGGCCATTACTGTGTCAACATTTTTAGGAATATCCGCAGTGTAGATCAGATACAATACGGGTCCGAGGATACTGCCCTGAGGGACACCCGAGTGGATTTCGTAGAGTTCTGACGTTTCAGTGTTGACTTTTACTTCAAAGCATCTTTTATCTAAGTACCTTTTTAGAAGTAGATAAAATGAGTACGGTAGATGCTTCTTTATTTTGTATAAGAGGCCCATGTGCCAGACCTTATCGAAGGCCTGACTTATATCAAGAAAAACAGCGGAGCAGTAGTCTTTGTTCTCCAAGGCTTCGTTAATTGTGTTTGTTAATCTATGAACTTGTTCGATTGTGCCATGTTTTTGCCTGAAGCCAAATTGATGGTCGGGAATTATTTCATTCAGTTTGGGTTGCAATCGACTCAGGATTATTTTTTCGAAAAGTTTGCCGACCAGAGGGAGTAAACTGATTGGCCTGTACGATACAACTTCAGCTGCTTCTTTACCAGGTTTCAAGATCATTACGACCTGGGCAAACTTCCATTGGCAGGGGAAATGACAGAGTCTCAGACATGCGTTGAATAGTACTACCAGGTACATTAATCCCTTTTTTGGTAGGTTAGTTAAGAGAGTAGTATCTATTTGGTCATAACCGGGAGCTTTTCTGACCGGGAGAGATTTAATTTGTCTATTAACTTCTCTGGGGCTCACTGGTTTTAATGGAAGACATAATTGACCTGGAGAGTTTAAGAAGTCTGTTATTTCTTTGTCTTTTTCCAGGTTGCTGCTCGGTAAAGGCGTAAAGACGTCTTTGAGGTGTTCTGCAAAAGTTGTTGCCTTCTCGTGGTCCGATCTGGCCCAACAGTTATCTCTTCTTATAGGTGGCATGTGTTCTTTCGGTCGCTTAAGATTCTTAGTAGCACGCCAAAGCGAGTAATTACTATCCTGGTAAGGCGTGAGGTGGGCTAGATAATTTAGAAAGTTTAAGTTTTCATGCTCATTAATCATTTTCTTGAGTTCCTCAGTCGCTCTGTTCAGGATTGTTTTATCTGAGGGATACCTAGATCTATGCCATTCTTTCCTTAATCTACGTCTTTCCAATACTTTCTTCATTATGTTCTTAGGATATTCTTTGTTTGTCATTTTATTTATTTTGCTTGTTGAGGTTGATTCTTTGGCTGCTAGGTGGATTATGGAGTTGAATTTTTCTATACTTTTTTCTATGTCTTCTTCTGTTTTTAATTTTACATTGAGGTCAATGTTGGAGGAAACAATTTCTTTGTATGTGTCCCAATTTGTCCTTTTATTGTAAATTCCGATAGGTGTTTTTGAGTAAATAGCTACTTTGCTCAAAGTAAGGATGACTGGAGAGTGATCTGACGATAGATCGTCGCACTTCTCAACATTTGTATAATTTCGACCGA
This sequence comes from Druceiella hillmani, assembly GCA_039881145.1. Taxonomy (NCBI): domain Eukaryota; kingdom Metazoa; phylum Arthropoda; class Insecta; order Lepidoptera; family Hepialidae; genus Druceiella; species Druceiella hillmani. Next base: position 40,269,169 of record JAYKKI010000015.1, read on the forward strand.
TGTTTTTTGTTATATAAAAATCTAGTAAATCAGGTGTTTTATGGAAATCCGTAGGCCAATAGGTTGGCTCTCCATGCGAAATACATTCTAAATTAAGATCTGATGTAGCTTTATAGAGTTGTCTACCCTTTGGATTGATCAGTCTTGAGCCCCAGAACTTATGCTTGGAGTTCCAATCCCCTCCACAGATAAAAGTCGGACCAAGCTCTTCGAAGAATTGCTTAAATTCATCAGCAGTAATTGAGTGTCTTGGTGGACAGTACACAGCGGCTAAGGTTGTCTCTGAGTTTTTAAGGGTGACTTTTATTATGCTTGCTTGTATCTTATCGGTTTTGTAAGGGTTAAGAGTATAATGTTTAATGTTGTTCTTTAGTATAACTGCAGTGCCACCGTGAGATCTGCCAGAAGGGTGATCGGTCCTATAGATCGTATAGTATTTCATTTTCACGTGGGAACGCTGGGTTAGTCTTGTTTCAGATATCAAGGCCACATCTATATTCTCCGATATCATAAATAGCTCAAGTTCCTGACATTTCTCAGTAATTCCGTTGGCGTTCCAAGTGAGTATACGCATATTTAAGCCCTCTGTGTGGCCAGACCTGTGATTAGTTGAACCATCCGGTCCATCATGCTGTCCATCATGTTTTTCATGATTTCTTGAAATCTATTAAACATTACGTCCAATAAATTGCTGATTTGGCTGTTGTCTGTTGTGTTAGGTGGAGTGTTACTTGACTGCAGATTAGTTGTTTGCTCCATACGGTCTTTGAATTTAGTTTTAAGTGCATCTGAATAACTTCTCGAGTGCTGTACTTTGGTGTCATTTGTAATGGTTTGCGATGATATTGGGACATCTTCTGAGGGTGTTGGTTTACCCTTGCCTGGTTTTGTTTTGATTTTGAAAATACGCTCTTTGTATTCTTTATATTTCTGACATCCTCTGTAACTTGCCGGATGGTTACCTTGACAGTTCACACATAGGGCGTTTATCTCTGGAGGTTTAGTGCATGAAGTCGTCGGATGGTCGTTTCCGCATTTCACACATCTGAAGGGGCGGAAACATTGATTTTTGGAGTGCCCAAATCTTTGGCACCGTTTGCATTGCAAAACTTCCTTTTTTTTGTATGGTGCCTTGTTTTTTTGTAACTTTAACTTGGCTGATATGTTTGATATTAAATACATCTTTATTATTAGGTCTCTGTTCTAGGTCTACAAAATATAGAGGAAGTTTTTCTTTGGTTACCCGATGTAGCACGTTGACAACTTGTCTTACTTCGTGTCCTGTAGCTTCAAGTTCAGATTTGATCAGTGATAAATCTTCCGATGCATGCAAACCTCTAATTACCACTCGATAGGCTCTCTCACTCTTTAGTTTGTAAGTATAATGATTTACATTTTTTTCGATGAGAGTGTCTCTTATAATTTTATAAGTTTCTATATCCTTAGGTATTAGTTTGACAATATGCCCTGATCTGAGCGTGGTCAATGTGTATTTCTCTGTGTCCACGACCCTGTTAATTGTGTCTCTTAAAGGTGAGATGTTTATTACACCTGTGACAAAAATAGGCTCCGGTTTAGGTACATATTCTTTGACCTGGTTTACAGTTTCGTGATCTTCGTTGCTGAGAATATCAAAGCTATTATGTACAGTTACCGAAAAGTTGGTACGCTTAGACGCTGGTTGTTTGTTTTCTATTTCAGCTGGGCTTTCGTTTCTTTTTCTTTTGCTTTTGACATAGTCCTGCTGCCAATTTTCCTGAGTTTGTTCTGCACTTTGTATTTCAGAAGGGTTTTTCTGACTAGCAACGGGATCCGCTTTACTGCTTTTAATATATTGCCATAGGGTCGGTTGGAGGACGGTAGTGGAGTTTGAGCTGCCACTAAAGGATGATGATCTCTGCCTAGTTTCGCAAAGATCTTTGGATAAGACTTGTGTTAGATTGGTTTTATGTTGCTTTATGTTTTGTAATTTATTTTCGGTTTTATTTAGACTCATTTTGTTCCCACGAGTTTGGACGAATTTGTGGTCACTCACAGGGTGACGCCTTTCCTGTGAGAAGGCTATATACAAAGGTGTTCGCCAAGTTCACCAAGGTTGGCGCTAGAGACTGGGCGCCCTCCCAGCCATGCATCCTTTTGGCGCGGTCTCCACCGTAGGATTAGGGTGAATTTTTAATGAGGCTTTCTACCTCATGACACGGGTGGTTAAGCCAGTGCCCCCGATTCCATAAACAGGAGTAGCGGGTCGTGGGGATCATTTCCTATCGCCCACTGGAGGGATCATTCGGGTTTATTAACCGCCGCCCGAGGCTCGGCGTTGACCTTCTGCGGCTGGTACGGTCAAGTTCTCAGGCAACCCTCCTCCTTTTTCATCCGGGCTTGGGACCGGCAATGGCGGAGCAGAACTGCTGATGCTAAATTCATTGCATGTTTTTGATAGTGAAGCATACTCAACTGCAGTCATAGTAATACTCTTGGAGTAAGTAATTGAAGTGCGCAACTGAATTTGGATTGATTTTTTACAATCCGACTCATTCGGATACAGATGTGATACTAAACTTTTCCGTACATATTTTGTCTACTTTTTGTCGTTTGCTCTCAAATTTTTCTCGTAACAACTCGCTATTCGGTGCTCTTGCAATTTATTTTATTGTGCTAACGTCTATGTCACCTATCACCATTTGTCTAGGTGTTTGTTGGTTTGTTGTAAAGCTGTATTCTCTTGCAGGGATTTTTTGGTTTTCAGGCAAGTATATTTAAGAAAACTTTCAAAAAAACAAGCTGAAATATCAAAGAAAACTTTACTTTTAAGACAAAACTCTTTTAACTTTTTTTAGGTATTTTTGGGTGAGACTTGAAAGGTTTTATATTTTAAATTATATGTTTGTAACATTATTTTCATTTGTTTTGACTCTACTATAATAATAGACAATTTCGCCCATATTTTTTTAAGTTTTGCAACCGCCGACGGTCTCTATTTCTTTATATATTATCTGTTTTTTAGTTTACTTTCATATTTTAATTTGTGTCGGATCCACTCATAAAAATTTCATCACATCTTCATAGGTTGATAATATGTTGTTTTTTAAATCACATAAATCACCAAATAAGGGAAATTTCCAACTATTTTGAATGCGTTCTATATACTTCTGGTGGCTCAAAACAAATGACAGCACTCTGTAACCTAACGCGCGACACTAATAATTTTAACGATGGATTGTGCGTTACTTGTCTTATCTAACACACCACCACACCCATGCTTAGTCTTCTGTCATTAAGAACAATTCGGTATTTTATATTAAACATGTTTATCGTTACTAAAAACTATTATGCATAAAATTTGATATGAATAACTTGAAAAAATTATTAGAAACGTGATGACAAAAATGACTACACCATTTGTCACTTTTTCATTGTTGAACCTTTTTAAAAAAAAATTGGCCGAACCTAACGTGCATATAGTAAAATAAGGATTTAGAATTAAAGTCCAATAAACTATAACTCGAAGGGACTTATTTTCATCACACTGATTGTACTTTACATTTTCAGTAATTGAAATTAGTGATAAATAAACCTCGCCTTTATGCTACTTCGTATTCGAGGAAATTGCTTTCTTCATTGAACCGTCTGTGTACGTGAAACACTGAAATAACAAAGTATTTCATCATATCAAAATATACAGTAAAATAAATTAACTAATTATTTCCATGAAATTTTGAGTAGGATTATAATTAGACTGGTTCTAGCTAATTGGTGCTAGCTAATTGACTCTGAACATGTCATCGACAAAATTGTAATGATAGATTAAGGGATAAATTAATATCACATTATGAGCAGAAAAAAAGTATGGAGAAAAGAATAATCGTTTCAATTTTTGTGTTTCAATTTCTTCTTCTTCTTCCGTGCCTCTTCTCTTCATTTTAGGTCGGCCCTCCTCGTATTCCGGCGCCAAGTCAAACGATCTTGGGTTGTCCCTACATCTAAGTTTGCCCGCGCCAGATCTTTGGAAGCGTTTGGCCTGTTGTCTTCACCTACCTTTTTTTTGTGTCCGGGAAAGCCAGGACAGTTTTAACGGCGTTACATTCGTCCCGTCTCATCACATGCCCGTACCATCGCAAACAACTTTACACCATCTTATTTACTATGGGTGCGACCTTGAAGGATCGTCTAATGTACTCGTTCCGTACTTTATCAAGTTTTGTGACTCCCGCTGCCCATCGTAGCATTTTTTGTTCTTGCTGTTTTTTGACGGCCCAACATTCTGCACCATACATCATAGCAGGTGTTACTGCTCTTTTGTACATTTTACCTTTTAGTTGTATTGGTATCTTTGTGTCGTAGAGTACACCGGAGAGCATTCTCCATTTTTACCAGGCAGCATTTACCCTATGAGTAACGTCCGCGTCGACACTGGCATCCGCACTCAGCATTGACCCCAGGTATTTAAATTTGTTTACCTTCGGTAATAGTTCTTCTTCGATGTTTATGGAAGCGTTAGACACTATTCCCGCCATTCCACCCGGGTAGTCTCAGGGCCCCTCCTGGGACCCGTAACGACCCACCTCATACAAAAAGGGGACCTTCGAAAGTCCCCTAATAGTGTCCCGTATCTACATTCACAGCGCTTCCACCCAACAGGGTTAGATTCTGCTCCTGCTCAATGCGTCATTTAGGACCTCCATTTTTTCAAGAACGCATTTAGAGAACGCTCTAAATGACTCAAAGATTAGCGTTAGACAGTGGTTGGTCAGAAAATTTGCAATGTAGATATTGGGTTTTGCTTCTGCTAATGCGTAGGTCATTTTCCTCTAGTGCTTGCTTCCAGCCATGAAGGGTGTTTTGAATCGTTTCTGCGTATTTGTCGACTAACACGATGTCGTCGGCATACAGCATACTCCAGGGAAGATCAGCCTGGGCATGTTTGGTAAGATAGTCCATGGATAGATTAAACAAGAGCAGGTTCCAGCTAGACTTCTTACTTGTGTGCTGATGCGCTCATATCTGTCTCTTACCAGATTGATGTAGTATTCTGGTAAACCTATATAGTATATTACCCTACTCTCTCTTCTTATACTCTCGATCGATGAACGATGTTTAATTTTAAAATCAAATTGTGTAACATTTTATTAATTTTCAATATAAATGGGATAAATAATGAAATCGAATAACAAATAGACACTGTTAAAATATCCACTCAATTTGAAAATTAAATTTCCCTTAGCCAACCGCTCAGTGCGTAGAATCGATTATATAGTTATTCAAGATAGTTTCTTATCGTGAAAGGTTAGGGTGTAGATTGTTGAATCCGTTTATTAAAATAATATTCTATAAACGGAACGCTCAATGCGTGCTCGATATGAATTTGATGTTATTACAGCATTCCTAAATGGTTACTTAGATGAAACTGTCTATATGAATTTATCTATAAACTTTGTATGTCCTGATAAGAAAAATAAAGTTTTAAAGTTAAATAAAGCAATTTATGGCTAAAAATATTCTGCAAGGACCTGGTACACAAGAGTCGATAGTTGTTTACAAAAATTCGGTTACAGAAATTCTATGTATGAATCTTGTTTATATATTAAGCAGAATGGAAATGTTAAAACATTTGTTACCTTATTTGCTGATGATTTTTTTGTGTTTCAAATTATGATAATGAAACAGAATATTTTAAAAATGAGTGGCAGTCCAGATTCAAGTTGGAAGATTTCGGAAATGTAAAGCAATGTTTAGATAAGCAAGTCAGAAAAGAAAACAATATACTCATTGTTGATCAGCAACAATTTATGGATATATATGTGTATATATATATTATATATATATATATATATATATATATATATATATATATATATATGTATATATATATATATATATATATATATATATGTGTATATATATATATATATATATATATATATATATATATATATATACATATAACTTAAGATTAAAGAAATATAGTAATATTTGTACTCAACATCCTTATCAACAGCTAATTGGTAGTTTTCTATATTTGTCAACTTTAACGAGACCAGATATATCCTATGCAGTTTGTTACTTGAGTCAGTTTAATAATAATTAAAATGAAAATTACTGGATGTACGCAAAACGTGTTTTGAAATATTTGCAAGGTACAAAAACTTTGCTTTCAAATATGTAAAGGATAATTTGGATTTAACTGGTTATGTAGATGCTGACTGGTCATCAGATTCCATTAATAGGAAATCCTACACTGGATATATTTTTAACATATCAGGCTGTATAATATCACATGAGTGTAAAATGCAGAAAAATATTGCCCTGTCAAGTATTGAAACTGAGTTCACAGCTATATGTGAGGCTAGTAAAGAAGCTATCTATTTATGACATATTTTGTGTGAATTAAATTATAGAAACAATTCGCCTGTAATACTTTAAAATGATAGCCAAAGTGCTAAGAAACTAAGTGGAAATTGTTTATTTCTTAAAAGGAGTAAACATATTGATGTTAAATATCATTTTGTCAGGTCAGCTCTAAATAGAGGTTTGATAGAAATTGATATGTAAAAACAGCAGATATGCCTGCAGATATGTTGACTAAAAATTTGAGTCCATGTAAACATTTGAAATTTGTAAACGAGTTAGGGATTATAAAGGTTGTCAACGTGTAATTTTAGTTTGTTTATTTGTAATATGCAAAACATTTTTATCTGTGATATGTAAGCTTGTGTTATCACGTTATTTTAATAAGGGAGTATGTTAACGTATTAACGGAACGGAACAATGATTTAAGCTATAGGCTGCTAGTTTGCCCTCGCACTACAAATTGGCATCTTGAAATGACGTAATCAATTTTCCGCCTTATAGCAAAATTGTGTTGCAAAACGCGTGGTTGCCATACAAGTAAGTTTTTGTAAATTCCTTAAGTACAGGGAAATTTGTCCATATTATTTAAAATAGCAATGCGTTTTCAGATAGGGTACCATAACTGCTCTGATTCCACTGAATAATAGAGAATTTTGCTTTAAGATATTTTTAGCACATTGTTAATTACAGTTACTCAACATATTATGAATTTTATTTAGATACTTGGTTTCATGCATTAGTTCAAATTCTTGCTATAATCATTCTATGAAGCTTTATCAAGGCAGCCTTTTATTTAAGTATATTTCAAACAATAGATATTCATAAACAACGTTCCCACAGGCATTTCATTTTTTTTAATATCCGGGTATTTCCTTATTTGCTAAATGTTTAGCTGTTTTATTCGACGTTTATAGTCTAGCAACTCCCTAGCTATATATTATTGAAATTAATTAAGTACTTCAGAAACCCCGTAAGTCAAGCGACCGAATTTTTCTAGAGAAAGAAAGAACTATTTTCTTAAAAAAATTATTCCAAACTAGATAGACTACCTTAACCAAAAAAAAAATTCAATGCCTTTTTTATTTTTCTGTATCTGAAAAATCACTTCAAAGCAATTAGACTTTAGTGGTTTCTGAATTACATCATAAAAAATAAATATTTATGATTATTTTGATGTATTTATTTATTAAGTATTCCAAAACTACACAAACTGTAAAATTAACATTTACACTCAGTATTCTCGCGATCAGTAACTGCTCACTTGTATATCCGATCATATAATATTTTCGCTATACTTTCTTCGAGTAAGTATGCTTTTAGTTTTCTTTGGTCATACATCTTTTCTTTTTTTCCGTTTGGTTTGTGCGTTCAGCTTACAGGTCATACGAATATATCAAATTACGGATTTCTCTTGAATACCGTAAATGAAATTTATTTGAATATTCATAAATATATAATGTTTATATGTCAGATATGAAGGACGAGCTACGTGTAATTGCTTATAAGGCACTATGCACCATTGTACAAAAAAGGCGCATTAAAGGGCGCAAAACGAGTACTTTGTTGGTACGAGTACGAAGCAGGCTTGCCGCGAAGGTGACGATGTACCAAAGAATATCATCTAACATTTTCGGTAGAATTTTGAAACCCCCATTAGTAATATTTCATTCGTTGGGCTACGTTAAAAATAAATTAATGTCCTCAAATTTTACATATGGGCCTCCCCATTTCTCTCCTCCCCATATTTTAAAACGATTTTTTGGAATATTGATCAGTTTATGTAAACTAAATGTGTATTTCTCAGATCTATCTTAAACTAAGAAAATGATGATACTGTGTTATAAATTCACAGAGAAACGTTAGGAAGTTATAAGTGTTCTGTTTTTGCCATTCGGTTGTGGAACTTTAATAATGGCGTTACCATTAATAAAAACGCTGTAATAATTCACTCACTAGATATAATTCGTACCCGGGATATTCTTTCATTGTGTAAAAGCAAGGTAAGTTATTGAAATCTTAACAAACTACCTTGCGATTTGTAATATGTAAATAGATCATTTTCTCTGTCCTCTTTCATTAAAACAATAATTACAGTGATATAAAGTCTCACTTGGAGATATATTGTTTAACTAATATTTGTACCTTAAGTTGATTCATACTTATATGAAAACAAAAACTTAAAAACAAATTATTTATACATATATTTTATATCTAGGGAATATAAAATAATGACACTGGAATCATAAAATTTTACGCGTAATTTTTCGTGTGACAATTTCAAATCATTTGTAAATTGAGGTATCTTCGTACATCTAAAATTTTTCATTTTTATTAATAGGTTATAGTCACTATCATCACGCCAAAATCAGGATATTGGTAATTGCGAGAGTGGATCAAAAATTTTTCCGAATCGCAATAATTCTAATAAATAATATCCATAAGTGCATTATATTCTTCAATAAAATAACTTTCCCAGTCGATTATGCATACAATTCGAATACAAAAGTCATACTGCCTCTTTAAAACCTACAAGTAAAATTTCCGATTTATGTGCTGGGTTATAGGTTTGACTGTAAACAACACCAGCAAGCATTTTTCCCGGCGTTTTATATATTTCTCCATTTAATTTCAAAATAAAAAGAAGGGTATTATCTAAATAACAAATCAAAAAGAGTCTTACTACGTCCACAAAAATGTTTTCCAGAAACAAGAAACTTTTTTGGTCTCGGAAAAGGCAGCCCTCTAGAGGCTAAGACTTGTTTGTAGATTCTGGGCCAAAGAGCTAAGTCCACATATAAAATTTAAATAATCGTATGGAAAAGCTAAAGTCTTTTAAATTGAGTTAGCATACAATTATCTACATATTCTGCTAAAATACGTGGAGGAAATAAAATTAGCATAGGGTTTTCATTAAAAACAATTTGACAAAGTAATCTTAAATATATTTTGATCAATCAATATATTACTTGATCTGTTTTGTTATGAAGAAAGACGTTTGAAATGACACTAAAGTTGTTAAATGCAATTTTACTTAATTACTTTCTGCTGAAAAAATTGTTGAATAAAAATCGGAAATGTATAAAATTAAAAAATCATAAAAATACAAAATACTAGATCGTTAAACAACAAAAAAAATTATTTTCGTATTTTTGCTGAGCTTCACGAATGGCTTTTTAATGATTGAGATTAAGTGTAAGTTAACTTCTTCTAATTGAATGAGTATATTTTATCTTGTTTATTATATATATCACTAGCAAGTTTCTACAAAACAAATTCACCAAAGTTGGATCTTGCAATTTAGTGCAGATGTGTTAAAAAGTGATATTATTTCAAAATCAGTAAACATCAATAAAATACATGAAACTTCAGCAATAGTCATTTTACAATACGATTATTTATCTATTTTTATTTACTTTTCCCAAAGATGGGATAAATAAGATAAATATTATTATGATAAATAAGATATTATTATGTTATATGTAATTAAAAAGTAAAAACAAATTATTTCCTTTGACCCTTTGGGAGATGGAATCGAAATTAATGATTCAATTAGATCAAATATTTCTGGCACTAAAAGACCCACGGCAAAATCGGGCAAACTGCCAATGTACCAGTTAATATAAAAACATATTTCGTCAACTTTCAGGGTGAGCGGTCCATGATCATACCTGGTGTCGTAACATGCCGCTGTATAAGTATTATAATTTTTTTAAGTGTATGCAGATTTATGTCATGTTAAAAGCAATATAAAGAGAAATAGTAATCCATACAGTGAATATGTTTTTGATAAGATTTATTTTTTTTATTGGGTCTAAAATGAAGCCTATTATTAGAACAAAGTTCCAGCCAGCTAAGCTACCAACCAGTGCTTCAATTACTATCTTAAAAAGTGAAATTATTTGAGACTCTAAATATTGAAATTTGTAAACTGATAATCAGTAGCACTTTTTAACGTAATTCATTAAAGAAAGGTTAAACGCTTAGACATCTTCAACATTTGCAAAACTCCAGCTGCATTGATTATCCTCTATGAATATTTTCCGAAATGATTTTTCATTTAAAAAAAACGTTATACCTATTTGAGGTAGCAACAACCATAAGGATTTACTGGGGAACTATCTGTCGATAATTATTTCTATTTCCACGCAAATGGAGATCTCTGCTCAATGCAAAACTTTATAAAAGAACGTAATATATTTCTTCTTGTCCATATTCCCATTTTATGAGCATATAAATCAAAATTGTATTATTTCAAGAATTTATTGGTTTTATGTAAAGTGAAAAGTGACGCAGTAAAACAACATTACTATTTAAAAGTTATATATGGAAAAAATTAATATTTAAAAATTGTTTAAGTATAAAACGTAATTTTATAAACTGTTAAATAGTACATAAATATACATTTTTTATCTCTTGTCAGTTATTTTAAAAACAGAATACGTACGCTGTGTTCGATTGCAAACATGTACCAATATACAAACAAGCAGGCTACTCCAAAAAGTTTTCAATATCTTCATACATGTTACCATTTCATCTCGCAATCATAATATTTTATAAAATGATTTCGATGTTAAAATATTATCATAATAAAAAACTTATACTCTATGACAGAGGTATCCAATATAATTGTATGGAGGGCCAGGATTATTATTCTCGAACCGTAGCGGGCCAACAGCTGATATTTTAAAAGTGGCTATGCGCGGAATTCCCGTAAGATGGGTGTCTGATAAAGATGAACTTGTTTTTGATTTTGTTATGTTTTATGCGGAAAAATTCTTATATATTATATTCACAAGCGTATGTACTACCAAATAAGGAAATTTATTGAAGAGCTAATTTGGTAAGGTTTGTAAGTTGTTTGCGGCTAATATATTTTTTCTAAAATTCAATTAGTCCGTTCGAAAGGCAACTATCATGTGCTGTTTTTAGGAGAGAATTGCTTTGTGTATCAATAAACTCCAATTGTAATTTAACTCAGCGCTTTCAACTTCAACATTAAATGGATTTTGAAATGCTTTCATGTTGGGTATTTGTGGTTTGAAATCTATGAATCTCTCCTCAAACTCATTCTCAAACCTTTATAATAACGACGCGTACTTGCCTAAGTCCATTGTCTCTTCATCTCTTGAAGATAAGGTCTCCCAATGTGCCAACTGCTTTTATTCCAGTTGTGTTTCCAAAAAACACACACAGCCACAAAACCATTTGCTCTTCCTGTCATTGCTGGTGCATCATTTGTAGTTAAGCCGCAAAGATTTTCGATTCGAAGCTTCTGCTACCATAAAGCTAATTTTTGCAACTATCTCGGAATTTTCTTTTGGTATTTTAAACATTGCCTATTGACCGACCATATTTCTTTCGACCATCGAATTTATACCATCGATTCGAGTTTGACCTTTATACTCAATTTATTTAGATGCGTGTTTTGTAAAATAATGCCGTTCAATATTGCACTCCTTGCAAACTGATATTTTGTCATGATATACGAGGCATAGTATGTTTCCATTGTGTTCTGTGACAAAAAGGTAGTATAGTCCAACCTTTTCTAGATATTCGACATTCTGCCTCAACTTTAGTTTTTTTTCGGTTGACCTCCTGTTCTGCAACAACGGTCTAGACATTGGAGTGCAAGTTAATACAGGCTCTATAGTGGAGACTGCAAAGTTGATTACTCCTTGCAATACTAATATTTTCGCGGGAGCAAGACAATTAGACTAACGTGTTTTGTAAGATTCCGTATCGCGATGCCGGGTTCCGTCTTATTGGTTCATTTGTCGACTAGTGTAGTGCAACTGACATAGTCATATTTTTAATGGATATTTGCACAATGTCCTATTGATGTTTTCAAAGTTTTAACTAGCTCGCGGGCCGGATGCAGGGCCTTTGCGGCCAACATCGTTGTCCGGGACTGTGTGTTGGACGGCGAGATGTTTTTGAACAAGATTTAATCCCTCAAATCGATTAGTAACCATTATCTGAAAAATCGGTTTATGTCAACTTAAGCTTAATGTCATACTTTATTATGGGTACTTTTATATCATTTTTCACTAAGATTTTCACCATTTTATGCATTCATAACATTTATATGTCACCCTAACATCCATGCATGGATACGTGGAAACTGTATATTCGTTTTTAATTTTATTAATTATCTTATTATGTTATATTAAGATATATTAGGCGGGTTATAAAATTGTTATAAATAAACGTTAACCGATTGGCACGGTTGTCTTAAAATGTTTTAATAATAAACCTGGATAGGTTTATTGCCAGCGTAGTAGTTTGGACAAACAAAAAGTGCAATGTAACATAGAAAAATTAACTAATTAAGCCCAAAATAGAACAAAAATTACTCTTACGTATATAGTATGCAACAAATATTTTTTCTTATTAGTAAAGTTAGTAGAATAAGGAGTAATTTCGAAGGAAATTTCACGTCAATATTTATAAAATATATTCAGAATGCTTGAACATACTAGTCATTCTTCATATAATAGACAATTTTGAAAATGAATTTAATAATAAAATTATTGAAAAAAAAATTATTTGTATAAAAAAATTGGTAAACCGTTACGGAACGCCTCGCAGACGTGAAACATCTAATTTTTATATATTTGGATTTAAACTAATTGTAAGCGAAATAACAAATATTCAGTTAGTTGTTAATAATAAAATATATATTTAATTTTATTGTTTCATTTTTATGAAATAATTTATCACAGAAATATTTCTTAACAATTTATTGAAAATATATTTTTAATTTTGTATTACTGTTAGCCAACAAAACGTGAAGCTGGCTGAGTGGTACGTCGCGAAGTGCCATTAAAACGTTGTAACTCCCATCCAAATGCGTCATCAGATGTTTAACATCTAAAATAAATATTTAAAAATCCTCCATCTTCCACCAGATTGCAGACAACATTAAAAGTACACTCGTGAAATCAGTTAATAACTAATTAAACTTGCTAAATATTGGTTGAATCCGCACACGACTTATATTTCATATAAACAATAAGTTATCTTATAGAGATTTTATGTTTTTTATAATTTTAAATTCAATGGTTTCACAGATCAAAGGGAAGGATGTCAATGTATTTTTTTCGTGGAGTTATACAACTTAAAAATACAAATATTTTTCAAATCCTCATATCCAATCTCTTTAAACGATGCAAGAGACACGAGAAAAAAAAATCAAATGCTAGTGGTTACTATTACTCAGTTTTAACTATAGATATAAACATAGGTTATGTCGATTTTTTTGTTTGTAAAAAACGGTTGTAACCTATAGACAGATAGACGGACACGTGAACGAAATTATAAGACTGCCTTTTTTGAAGTACAAAACCGTGTATTGATATCTTAGAATTAGTCGAAAAATCCATTGCTTTTGACAGAAATCTTGATACATTATGACAAATTATATATATATATATATATATATATATATATATATATATATATATACACACATACACGCATACATATATTTATATATGATAGTGTGTGTGTAAAACTATCTAATTAAAATTCTTTAGATTGCGAAGTTTTTCTTTATACATCAATATTCGCGTCTGGATCATATATTGAGACAATATTTTCCTTATAACAAATGTCATGAAAATGTCATTGAGTTAGTGGAAAAAAAATTGTTTATTTTTGGCGACTCCATACAAATTTGTTATTCAATATCGACACATAATTTTATAAATATATTATGCGATCTTTTTCAAAAGATTCATTCCAAAATCAAACTTTAAGAGATCAGTATGTAATAGATGTCATCTGTTTTGGTTTTACCTTCTTCACTCTTTTTTTATAAAATTCCTTTTCTTGTAATTCACAGTAGCAAAACACGTGTTCTAATTTTAAGTTACTATATAGTCTTGACTCGATTTATGAATTACATTATATCCATTACCGTTATAATATATAATATACCACTTAAATAAATAATACCACTTAAATAAAAAAATATTCACAAATGTATTGTGTATATTTTTTCACGTTTTTTTCAAAAGGTAACAATGTTAAAATACAGATATATGTGATAACGCTGTGTGGTAAATGTTGATAGCAAGAAATTCAATAATCTATATTAACAATACTTATTTGATTACAAACACAAAAAGATTGCTTAGCTTTTAAAGTTTCAATTAAACATTTATAAAACTGCTACTAATGTTACTACTATTTAAATAGTATTTTAAGAGAATGATGATACAAAGGCATTTGTGAATCGTGAATCGCCTCCTGAAATGTATTTTTGTTTGGTTCGTGGTGGCTGGCACGAAATTTGTTATGCGAAGAAAACTAAAGCAAGTTCTACTTGTAAACACAACCTGCAAGACTTTTTCTATTTGATATATACATATATATATATATATATATATATATATATATATATATATATATATATAACGTGAACTAATTACTACATTGCACAACAGTTTCAGTTAAAATGATAAAGTTTAAGATGCATAAACTTTCCAGGATAACAATTCAGGTAGTACATAGCTACAAAAGTAGAATCTTATAAGTTACGAAGAACGCAACTTTTCTAACATATTCGGGCAAAACCTACTCAATTATCAATAGGAAAATAAATGCCATTAAAGAAACTTCTCTTCAGTACTGCAACGTATGTTAGCTCAGCGTAACTAATAGAAAATCGATAGGAAATAAAAAAAGGAAGTAACCTTACCTACCTTATTAGGTTCTGGTCTTTTTTTACCTAAACCGAATGTATTTTCAATAATATTTTAACTATTTTCAGGATACCGTAACCGAACTAACAATCCATATAATTTATCCAAGTCAGTCTATATGTCGCTATTGCTGCTATATATATATATATATATATATATATATATGAAATTTTATACATATTTGTTATGCTTACAAAGCTACGAAAAAAAAAATATATATTAAAAACATTTTCAAGGTACTTTTAAAATGGGATAATTTTTTTCACATATACCATTATGCAGGGTATCGTTGAATAAGCCATGTATACGTATTGGGGATATTGTAATGAATATATTTTGGATGCACAGTCTGCCAGATAAACCGCTATTCTTGAATATCTAGAAAGTATTCAATATAGTAATATATATACGAAATTAAAAGGAAAATTTTGACACATACCAGGTTTACTAGTTTTCAAGTAATAGTCAACCAAATTATTATATGTATTTAGATTTGTGAAAAGCTCATAGAAACTCCATACAATAGTAATAAATCTCCTGCCAAAAGAACTTTTTATTGTGAAATATACATTTATTATGCCTGCAAAATATGTATTACACTAGATATAAAAGAGTAAAATATCATAGTGCGAATTATAATACTCGACAGATTTTTTAAAATTTTTTCTATTGAATTTCGTTCCCTTTATTCGTTTTAAGGTAATGTTTAATATACTAAATATGATAATATTAATTTGTTATTTTTACTAATAGACTACATAGAATCGTTTAACCTGATATAAACAAAAATATATAAGCAAGATTCATATTGAAGTGACTAAAAGCACTCATTTTGAATGTATATATTTCCTTTGTGTTTTATTTATATAACAATAGCATTGTTGGTTAATTGGATAACAAACTTTAAAAAAAGATGAGAATTAAACTATCTCTCTTATTTACTAATTTTTTGTTTAATTTTTTTTTGTTTACCTCAAGCTGACGCATTGCATCTATTCATTACATTTTTAGTATTTATGTAGAAATCAGCATTCATTATAAATCTATTTATTTACAATAGCGATATGATTTTTGAAGGAAATAGATATGTTTGAAGCGATAGAGGTCTCTAACTATTGCGAGAGTGTATGAGAGTTTGCATGTGCAGTCCACATGTGACACGCCCTAAAATGATAATTCTGAAAATATATTTTAAAAAAAGGTTGTTCAAAAATGTTAAAAGGTATAATTTCCCAGCCAAATTGGTTACTGAATTGTGAATAACAATTAATTAGTATATTGAATAAACATTTGTGGTTCTACTTTGTTTTCTTCAATTAAAATTAAGCAATTAAATAAGATTTTCCTGTTCGTGCCGGCTGCAAAGGAGAACAATTGTGAAATTGAGACCGGAATTTAATTGTCAATTAGGATGAAAATTTTATTCCATTTGTTTATTTCAATTCAAAATTTTAAAACAAACTTTGAATAATCGTGGGAAAATGAAATAAAGTATACAAATTATGTATTAACATCTTGGTATAATATGTACACAGTAATGTATCTTTGAACCATTTTGAAATCTTATTCTATTTCATCACATGCTATAGGATAAGATTTCAGAATGGTTCAGGATAGGAGTGAAAACTTATCCTTTCATTAGATATTTTACACGGTCTTGTTGTGTAGACAGTGTAGTTTCCGTAAGAGTTGCGTTTCGTGATATATTCGATTTATTAATTACATAGAAAGTCGATGTTTTGTTTGAGGGGTTAAATTTAGGTTTTACCAACTATAAAGGAACAAGACGGAACAAAAATAATTTTAGAAAATTTTCTGAAACCAAAATACGAAAAGCAAATTTCATGTACATTTAAAATTAGTCACGAGAGTTTGAAAACTATACTAAATCATGGTTAGATTAGAGGAGCAAAATTTCAGAAGAAAAGAAAAAAGACATTTCAAACAAGTTATTCTACGTACACAAAGGAAAACACTAATAATAATATATGAAACTTAAATATGAGTCCAAATAATTTTTAACACCGCGTTTCATAATAACCTTAATTAAAAATTGTGTTCATTTGATATTATGAGTGATAGTGGAACACCATCACTCATAACACATTACGCTAATTTTACGTTTAAAACTTCCCCTAATTTCCAAATGAATAGTCAATTTTATAATAAAAAAATGATATTTAGGGCTCGATGAAACTTCCAAACTTTGTAACATTAGACTCTCCATAAAAATTACAAATAAAGTCAGCAAATTCTTCTGATTAACGACTAGTTTCAACATTTTAATTTTTCTTTCTAACCAATCATGTTTGCTGTTTTTTAACATGTTGAAATAAAAAAGGTTATATATATAAAGGTTATTATTGTGTATTATTTCATAACCTATTAAATTCCTTATTTATTATTGGCACATTAAGACTTTTTTATGTATAGTATTTATTATCAGCATAGTTTTAGCTTAACTCATTTGGTAAACACATTGTAATGATATAAAATGAACAGAAATATATTACATATTTTTATTTCAGTTATTTTCCTTTACAATGTCCAATAATGAGCTTACATACACACATACACATGTTGGAATGGGTATAGTAATTTCATACTTAATTTCGATGGAACTTTTTAGGATTTCGAAAATTAAATAGGGATATCTTATAACTTCGTTATATCCATATGTCCATTCATCCATATGTCCTTCTGCTTATTATTTTTTACTATTTTTCGAAAAATTAAGCTTCAGATTGACTTCGAAAATCTACCTCCTCGCTCTAATTTTACAGTCATCACTTTGAAAAATGTAAAAATATTTTAATATTATTTAATTAGATTATAAAATAAAATGATTTCGTTTAACTTGTATCAACAGCATGAAGATGTGTAGACAAACACGCAACGTTATTTTGCGGGTGTTTTGAGATGCTCTTGGTCGGTTAATACCTTTAAATGCGAAGCTTAGAGCCAAGTCACCTGTAAGACAATACGAGAAAAAACGAAATGCAGAAAACGCCGAGCATAGCATGTTAATGAATATTATTAAAAAAATTTTATTACATTTTAAGGGATCTCTTCAATAATACCACAAACATATTTATCCCCAGTTTCGATATATGGGAAGGTTAAGTACCTTACCAAAAACTTATTTTCACTTATTTATCTATGTAAGATTAATTTAATTATTCATTTTACAAAACGGCATATGCGTATATATGTACATATATATATATATATATATATATATATATATATATATATATATATATATATATATATATATATATATATATACTAGCTGACCCGGCGAACTTCGTACCGCCTTAGCGTTGCAATGATGCACTACTTTATTTTGTATAGCTGACCTATCTTAGGTATGAGTACCTATTCAATTTGAACTGAATCCTCCATATAAAAATGAATCCATAATTCCCTGGTCTCGCTATACCTGAAAATGACTTTACTAATTTTTAATTAAATAAAAAACAAAATATATATTTTCATAATAGTGTTTATTTCTTAGGATTCAATAATTTCACTAATATTTTTACAAATCGCTATTGAACAACTTTGCATTTTTATTTAAACACTAAGCTCAATACCACGCGCGCTCTAGAAAGCAACTAATAGTCTCTGTACTTTTCACTGCTTCTCTCTACTCTAATGCTTTTTGATAAACTATATGTTTATGTTCTGGCGCGTAAATAAATAATGTTGTTGGTTTTCCGACACGGGAACAGGCGATATATAATTGGCCATGTGAAAAACATGGATTTTCTAGGTTGATGCCACATACACTTAGCGACTGCGATTTATTTATTGACATTGCAAATGCAAGCCGCACTAGAAACTGTAAACGCTTAAAGCTGAATGGCATGTCGTTCGGTATCATAGGGATGCGTGGGATTAAAACATCTTCGCCTTTGTACTTCCCTTTTAAAATTGTTGCTTCGATGACATTGTTCAATAATTTCTTCACCGCAAGCCGGGTGCCATTACACAGACGTGGCTGGTTTATGTTCCGTAACATAATAATTACTGATCCGATTTTTACTTGCAGATTATGAGGTGGTAAGCCGGGTAATTCCAGCGAATTTAAAAATTCTGTTGGATAATTGACAACATCATCATCATTAGTAACGGAATCAACTGATTTGTAATTCTTCAATTCGCCAGCTATTTTCTCTTGAATCTGAAAATTCATTTCGTTCACATCAACATTTTTTGCGGCCAATATAACACGTTCGCTTAACCAATCGTGATTTACGTAATTTTGAGCTATGTTTGGGAAAACCATCTCCATGAGTTCGGTCTTTGATTCACAAAAGTTACAAAAATTGGTAGGGAATGTAATGTATCCCGATGATGTATCAACAGCAATATTACCATTACCAATATCGAGCAGTTGTTTGGAAAACACTTCTCCAGACTGGTCTTCCCGCAATTCGACTCTCATGTTTATACTCAATTTAAGTATTTTAATGTATTTCCATAAAATGGACGACTTCAAACATGCATTTAGTTCATCAGCTGGCGTTGAGCGTGGAACAACTGGCAATATTTGTCGAAAATCACCTGCCAATAGTATCATTGCACCACCAAACCGGTTTCTGTTATTTCGTAAATCTTGCATTGAGCGATCTAATGCCTCTAAAGATTTTTTGTGTGCCATCGTGCATTCATCCCAAATGATCAATCTGGTTTGCTGCAGCACTTTGGCCATGGCAGAATTCCTCGAAAGGTTGCAAGTTGGAGTTTCATTTATTTGAAGGTTCAACGGCAACTTGAGAGCTGAATGAGCTGTTCGACCGCCTTCCAACAACGTAGCTGCAATACCTGATGAAGCTAGGGCTAGTGCAATTCCATTTTGCGATCGAATCGTGGCCAAAATCAATGATAACAAAAACGTTTTCCCAGTTCCACCAGGAGCATTTAAAAAATAAAATCCGCCAGTTCCATAGTTCACTACTTTCATGAGCGTATCGTAGGCATATTTTTGTTGTTGATTCAAAAGGGGTACTGTTCTATCAACCATTTCTCTTAATGTTTCGGAATCGTATTGGGCTTCGCGTCTCAATTCTTGATCAAATGAGTTGTGCATTGGGCGATTGGGTGCTATCATTCCTATTTGTATTAATACTTTGTTGGTAAGCATCAAGCACATGTCCTCAATTAAAATTAATGCTTCATTGTGAATTTCTTCGTTCATTTGTAAATCTGCATTCGATGTTCTAAGACGCATCTGGTGCAATATATCTTCCGCCATATGATCTTTGTATTTATGCCATAAATCAATCGGTGTTGATGGGAAGCATGTAGACAAAATTATAGAAAATAATGTTCGTATTTGTTTAGGATTTGAATAAATCACAGCATCTTCGAGAGTGTGGTCCCAATGAGTGTCATTCTCTAACAATCCCAAATGTTGACAGGCTTCTCTGTATGTGCCACACAATACACCATTAACTGTTCGCAGATGTTGGAATGATGTTGGACCACGAACATTGACTAACAGTAAACGCAAATAGAAACATTCGTCTTGACTGGGATGGACTGCATAAAGACGGCCTAGTGCATCGGTGGAAAATACTTGTGGATAACCTGTAACTGGTTGTCCTCGTTTTCGTCGTTGGAATTTTTTTGATGATTGATTCCAGGTATAATATCTTGGCATTTCTAAATAAAGTAGCGTTCTGGCAAAATCATCATTCTCGCACATTTCAAAGAAGCTGGTTAATGTTGTCGATGGTGGCCTGCCAACTCGTTGTAATACGTTTGCATCTATAAAATACACCCGTTGACCATTTTCCAAATGTACGGCCAAGTGAAAAACAGTAGGGTGTCGTTCATGTATAGGAAACGAAAATATACGCCACATGCCTTCGTTACTACTAACATAGCGGCCCATTTGATATTGAGTGACTTCATCATTTGAATTTTCGGCAGCAACTCCGAAGACAGCCATATCACTACCTTTGTTCACATACTTGCAAATGTATTTTATGGATTTTACGGAATGGCAAAATTCGACGTTTATGTGTGCTTTATATGCCTTGCAGAGTAATGGCGAAAACGGAACAACCCAACGATTATCAACTTCAATGTCCTGTCGATTTACTTTGACTATTGTTGACTTTCCATTGTCATCAATGGATCGGCGGCGATAAAGTGGATATCCATCATTTCTAGTAATAGTTTCTGCTACTAATTGTCTTGGGTAGCGTTTTGAACATTTTCCTTCAACCATACACGGAGAAATGGGATTTAATATTCCACATGGACCATGTATCATATTTTTTGTAATAACCTCATGTAACAGTGGGTCTTCATTATAATCGGGAATTTCTGCTGATATCACATGATCAATATCATTCGGTCTTATCCTCTCAACCAACCAAATGAGGATATGTGCATGTGGTAATCCGCGTTTTTGCCACTCAACTGAGTACATCCAACAGCGCGTCTCGCCGAACACGCGATGCTTAACAATAAAATCCATGAGTGATTTTAATTTCATTTTGAACACCCTTGCAGTGATATCGTGGCGATCAATGGGTGATTGGCTAGTAAATAATTCTTGTTGAATTTCTGTCCACTTTGGATTGCATGTGAATGTGATAAACAAATCTGGTGTGCCATAATGTCTTACATAGCACATAGCATCTTGAGCATATTCATGCATATGACGCGGACTTCCAACGTATGTTGCTGGGAGAATAGTTGTTCTGCCAACATTCTGTGCATTTCCATCAGCATTAATGGCATCCCGAAGATGAATGTATTCCTCGGAAAGGAGTTTTGCCTGGTTCAACCTGATAAATGTCAATCGTTCAGTTTCAACTTTCACATACATATCCACAGCATACTGGTGAAATAGACGCCGACATTTTAAGATGTGATTGTCCTCATTTTCCCGAACCATCAGCCTGTATGAATAATAATTCATTGAACTAATTTTTTTGTTCGTGTCAGCTGTAAACAATTTTTTGTGTTATGATAATAATATAAATTTTATGTTAGTAAACATATATTTTAATGTAGTAAATATATTGTTAATAATTTACCTGTAACTGGACTTATCATCTTCATTGAAAAATGATAGCCGTCTTCACCTTGCCAAAATAAGATAGGATATTGTAAGGCATCATATGATCGATGTGTTTCAGACACACGCTGAAGCTGATCGTTCCGCCGATGTAAAACAATGTCTCGGTTTTCTAAATTTTCACCCACAACGACAATAGCCACTTCATCAATTGTTGGCACATTAAAACGTCCAGCATGTTGTCCTGCAGGCGCCTTATCGGCTCTGATGACAATTTTGTGATTATCAGATGGCATGCGGTCTAATGCAGTTGTGAATAATGCAACTAATTCATTGTGTTGATGGAAAAATGTTTGAAGTTGTTCCACAATGTATCTTTTCACTGAGTTGTTGTGTGCTCAACGCTGATCGACTTCTCTTGCTGAATTGCCCATAAAATATATTTGCAAAAATTTATAGTCTTGATCAGGCACTGGCAATAAGGAACCTGTTCGATGATATATTTGACCCTGAATCTGCAAGAATATAAATATATATACAGGTAATTGTATAGCAAATTTTACCACCATGTGGCTCGCAAAATACTGCCACAATACTTTACATCATTTCAAATTAAAACTACTTTAAACCTCGACATTGAACAGCCTTCCATGACAGCTATAGGTAGTAGACCTAAAAAACTTATTTGCCATAAGTAGTAAAACTAAAAAAATTGTTTACCATTATAATTACTTACTTTGAAAGTAGGCATAAAATTGTCTCGAATAACCTTTGTTGCCCCAAATGATGTCATTTGAAAGCAATTATTGTACTGCTGGATATGAGTCAAAAAATGATAAGAATCTGGACCAATTCCAGATACCAATGAATGTAGTGGCTCTGGTGGCGGTACCAATGGCGTCAATTTGACTTGGCCGCCGGCGCAACACAATCCAGGGGCTTCATTTTTGAATTTCAATGCCTTCCAATGTGGACACACAATACTCATTTGTCCAATAGCAACAATTTTCGCTGAACTGTAATCAATTGCCACATTATAACTGAATGCAGCTCTGTGGGGATTATACACAACATTTCTATCTTGATATCGATTCCGTTCAAGTTCATTTCGCGCTTCGCGTTGCTCATCAGTTTGATTTGCTCTTATATTTCTTTGACTTGCCGTATTTCGAGTTCTGCGACCTAAGCTTGTACGTCTGGTTGGTGGCATTGTTAAAAACGAAAATCCAACTGAAAATGAAAAGCTCTCATACATTTTCTGTATAACCATGTATACCAAATTGTATTATTGTGTAATCAGCAAAAGTTACTAAAAATCAATATGAAGCTGTGAACTTACCGTGATTAACAAACACTTCACTTCACTTCTTTTTATTCAATGGCTTTCCCATTAGGATTCTATGCCAATATCAAGTAATATAATTTAACAATTATAAACGAATGGCGATACGCCAATATCAAGTAGAGATAACTTTAAAGTGGATAATTCTTCTGGCTGTCCTCAAAAACGTGTATTCAAGATGGCAGCCAGAATAAAAAATTAGCAAACAACAATCAAAACAAACGTTGACGGCCAAACAAACGATGACAGCAAAACAAACGATGCTCTTTCATCAATATAATCTATGGCTGTGAATGACATTGACATTTGTTACTCGCGTTTTTGAAAATATGCAAAATTAAATGTACATTTTTCAATATTTCTGAGAGATTTTCTTAATATTTTTTTCCGTAAGAACCTTCTCCTAATAATAACAAATACAACAAAAAAAGAATTAGTGAAATTGGTCCAGCCATTCCCGCGTGATGCCGTGACCAAGGAAAACGGGTTTCATTTTTATATATATATATAGATATATATATAGAGTGTTCTAATAAAAAAATGGTATTGGGAAACATATAATATAATCTAAATACCACTGAAATGTAAATATTTGAATACTGTATTCGACTATTTGTGTAGAACTTTCTATTCAAATGTATAATCTCCGAGAACGACATGCATGACAAATATATATCGTATTTTTGTCGATAAATAAAGTACGTACATTAAAAAAAAATTAAAATATCACGATCCTATATTTTAAACATAGATACAACTTTCAAGTAAATGAAATATATGCGAATAACAATGCAATAAAAACAACAACCGTACGATGTATGACGTAAAAGAATCGTTCCGGGTTATCTATGAATAAATCTGATATTATTGCATATGGACTAAAGCATAAATGTAACCAAATTAGTTTTTGTGCAATTGCAAGGTTCGATTTCTTTATTATAAATAGACGCAGTATAGTACAAGTCAGTACAAATTTTAAAATATGTAGCATTCACCTGACCGTTCTAAATAGGTTAAATAGAATACCTAAACTAAGTGTTGTGCACTTTATATAGAATAGGAAGGAAAATGGATTAAGAAATAATAATAATAAATTACAACATAAAAAACTGTCTTAACCGAAAATAAAAACCAACAGCTCACATCACCCCTTCAATCAGAATCGTCTTAAAAGGATAATAATTTAATATCCAATCAAATTCAATAACCTATAAGTAATAAGAAGTCAATATATTATTTTCGATCATTCCATATCTGTCGAACATAATATGTTGACCACTTATTATCTCAAAAATATTTTTTTTTAATTGTTTTTATTGATTTAATTTCTACATTAGTTCCTTGAATATTTATCGTTGCTGAATATTCCCATGTTATTTTATATAAATTTCAGTATTTATAAATATTTATCTTCAATGCGCCAATTATTTTAAAACTCTTTACTATTATTAGATGTTAACACACATAAAGTGAATTGATTACTTACATGGATTTATTGTAATTTCATTTTCGAAATAAGCCGGTAAGATCATCTAAGCCTCTTTCTTTAAATTTATGAACTGTTTTATGGCTATTCCGTCCTTGGTTTATGAACAATATAAACATTTTTGCAATAAATTTTTATTTTGAATTTTATTCCCCTTAGTCGTATATTTACTCCTGATATGGCGCCAGTTCAAAGAATATAATAAAGACAATAGCTTTTGATAAATTTTTGAATTTTTTTAACCAAATTAAAATTTATTCTAACCTTAAATCATTTGCACCATCAGTGGAGTCGATTGCAGGTAGTTTGGGCATTTGTTATAACGAGAAATAAAAATTTTATTTGTTGATGAAATTGTTAAATTTTTTAAACCTTAAGTTACTTTTATGGTTTTTACAAGAGTTTTTAATAGTTCCATAAAAATCATTCAAAGAATAACACACTTACCAAAAAATATATATTTTTTGTAGTTAAAGGCTATGAGATGTTTATTACTATTTTTTTACTACGTAAAAAATAATAAAACTGGGATTAATCGAAAAATAAAATTCAATAATCCACGTTTAAAATACAGGTCAGCATTGATAGTGGAGACATATCTCTGGGATATGACATGCTGTTTCATATTGTTTCCCTCTGACATGGAAAGTTGTTTTGGCGAGTAAATACTATATGGCATTATCATCGTTATCTACCTCTATCTACCTTAGTGCCGTTATCTACCTTAGCCGAACAGATAAACATGATACTATAATTACTCATGAATAAAATTTGAGTCGAAATTCGAATAAGATCTCCCAGATTACATTAGCATAGCAATTTATTCCGAGAGCGACCGACGAAACTAAATGTTGATAATTATATCTCATGACCTCTCCGCACGTTCGATAAAATTTGTATTTGTAACGTATCTTTTACTTAATATTACTAATATAAACTTAATTAAAAATAATTCTGAAAATGTACTGGCTCATTAATGAGGATCAATAACGAAGATATGAAACCATGACTCACGACCTTGAACCAGGCTTTCATACTATTAATTAAGAGAAGAAAGAAGTAGGGAGGTTTATATTTTTTTTAAACATTTATTTTTATGGTCCCGTATCTTGAAAGAAATTATTTGTAAGTCACTTGTTCTAACTAAGATTTTAGAACTAATATTTCATAATTTTTTTAACCGAGAAGCATTAAAATTTTATTAATGGGAATTTTTCATAAAAACTCCATCACGAACTCTGCCTTTATGACTTTTTTTAAATTTTTTTTATGAAAAAATATAACTTATCTAAGCCAAAAACTACTATAGTAACGAATCTAATTATTTTATTCTTATTAGCGATATATGACTAAAAGTTATGATATTTTTTGAATAACATTTGTGCTGACTAAGTTGTGTTCAAATAATCAAAAATAATATCTTCTTAATTTAATGCGAAGTAAAAAAAATTAAATTGATCTTATACTACAGTTAAATATACACAATCTTAATTTATATTCGAGCACATGGAATAAAAGGGTTCTTACGTGAATGATTTATTTCAATCTGGCGTAAACACTCAAAGAAGAAGGGCCTGTGATTATCCAAGAAATCACAACACAACGTCACACTAACATTCAACATAAAAGCTTCAACCAACATGAGAGCGATTATTATAGAATCGCTATCACGTCTACTGTTTTGTGGATTTGGGGGACTACTTTTTTAAATGGACAACTAACATCGTCCTGAATGAATATTTGTCATAAAGCGAATGCATTACTGTTATTAATCTTCGCCTAAGAATATAGTAGTGTAACATTTTTTGGTAATATTAAGATACATTTTATTACAAAAAATAAACTAATATACCTAGTTGTAAGCTTTTTAACTCTTAATACTTAAATTGTTTTTATGTTTACTTGCCACAAACAAATCATTATAGTAAACGATATAAGAGGAATTATTGCAAAATATATAGACATACAGTTAAAGTGAATTATTTTTTTCTTTCAGTTATCTTATTAAAAGTGTTTAACATGGCATTGTGTGAAAGTTTAATAATGAGCAAAATTTTATGTCTCATCCGACTACATACTTCGATTTTAACATTTTCTCTGTCTTATATTAACGATAAAATTTGCGTTATAATAATATTTTCATATTTTTAACTTTATTAGATTTTGTTTTATCTTCCCAAAATTGCAAAGAAATGTAATGAATATTGTTTCATCTAACCAGAATTATTAAAAAATTAAAGTCATTATCGCTTTTATGTAACTGGAGGAAATGGCGTAACATACTTTCACCTAATAAAATTATGAAACCAATGGTCACAATTATGAAGTAACTAGAGATGTCGAACCAAGTATAAATTGTATTTAAATCGTTTCCCCTACTTATTATATAGTATCTCGAGAATTTGCATAGTCGATTTTTAGTGTTTGTTTTAAAGAAGTAGCATTCGAGTAATTATAATTTAAAATTAGTCTAAACACACTTGCACAAATATTTAAAACCAAATTTCAAACATTTTTATTGGTAATGTTTATTTTTCGAGCATACATTAAAACAAATAACAACTGTTTATTTTTACATAAATTTTATTTGCAAAAGAGTGTTAAGGGCTACAATGAATTGGGTCAAACTTCCTCGACTTCTGTACATTTTATTAACCCATAAATGCTTACAAGCAGTTAAAAATGAGCCGTACTTTTATCTATCACTCTTATTGTTATTAACAACGTAATACGTTGTTAATAGGAAGAGTATTCTATTTTTGTATGGATTCTTATATGCGTTGATTATATATTTTAAGACGAATCTTACACTTTATATTTACAATTTACGCGAATAGTCATAAACATAAAATCTGAATGTAATTATTGGAAAAAATGCGTTCAAATATTTCACATTCCAACTAAAAGCCTGACTAAAAAATAACATTCCAAATTGATTTATATTTAATGTTTTATTTATACCTAAAAAAATCATATAATTAGCAATTTTTAGTGATATATTTTCACATCTTTGGTTATTTCATCAATATTACTAGTGATTATTTTTCAGCTACCGTTTTGTTTTAATAATACTTTCTCGATCGCAAAATTGTTCACTGTATTCTGTGAGTAGTGGGTATTTAGTTACATAACGATCATTGCTGAATACCGATTACAATAATTTTATTATAGGGATATAAAAGGACATTAATTTAATGCTAATGTTTACATTATTTATATGTACGTCCTTTTAGTTAATACATTAATGTTAATTTATTTTTTACAATTTATGTGGAAACGGACTTAAAAATTTATTTGTGGTTCAAAGTAGATTTTTATTTAATGCTATAGACTTTTTTTCCAGTAATAATTCACTTTATAAATAGCCTTGAAAAAGGCGAAATTAGCTCATATATTAGCCTAAATTTTTAATTCAATTGTAATATCTATGATTTCGATGCTTGAAATTTTAATTAAATTTTAATGTCTTTATAGTAGTAATTTTTAGTGTTATTCTGACAAAAAAATTGACAGACAAACAAACGGTCAAAAATTCTAACAATAAAATTATTTTGGCTTCTATTTAATCTCAGACACATTATTGATATAAAATTTTCCATAAATATTTCAGAGAATCGTGAATCATTTCAGAGAATCGAAAATATTTAGAGAAGTTCAAAATCACGATCGATCTTGAATAATAATATAATGACCCCTGGCATCATTAAATGGCGATAGGCTTTTTATTTATTGCATTAAATCTCTATGCCTAATGAATGATCTCGGTTCATGAATGTATTTTAATTTTTATATATCATAAATTCGTATAAAATTTCCGCTTTCTGGGTTTCAATTCTGTACTGATATCTCTGTTGAATTTTGTCATTTCGAAGATAAGAGGTTGCATGATATCGGTTAGTGATGCATGACATCTCTTATTTTTCGAAACAATGGAATGTTTCATATTATAATTTTCTTTTAAATACTTTTGGTTTATATTTTAGTTTGCTACGATATTTAAAAATTAAAAAAATCATATGTCATAGATAATGAACATTGAAATTAGTATGGTGATCATTCCTGTAAGATTATTGTGCCATATATTTCATGTTCATATTATAAAAATTAAAGTGATCTGTTTTTTTTTATATTTAAATAGCTGAAAATTATTTAACAAAGGAAATAATGAATTCGTGTCAAATTTTGTGTACCATCTGAATGTCGGAGTTATTCATTACGGAAAAACGTACAGTTCCTTAAGGAATACCGTTTTTTTAAATGGTACAGCAGCTTTTTTTTACTTCTTCAACAAACCCATAATACTTTTATAACCTTTGTATTTTGGCTAAATTTGCTTGATAAGAAACTTTATATCGGTTTATTCTTTATTTTAGGACTGATATATACAAAAAGTGTCTCATTCTCGCATGTGTTATTCTACGATTAAAATATTCTTACGTTCAAATCTAGAAATTTGAATTTCTATCGATCTCTGTCAGATCACTGAGCATTCACGAAATGTTTCACATGTTTCCTTTACGATATTTCTAACATGTCCTTACGGTATGAAATTGATTTTTTTAGGGTTCCGTAAGTCAAAAGAAAAAAGAAACGGAAGAACGGATTTCCTCAGGCACAATTTGGTGTACAAATTTTAAATATGATATGATAATAAAGCATTTTAACCCGAATATATTTGTATAGAATTAAAATTTAAAAATATTTATAAAAAAGTTATATAGGGGACAAATAAAATAATCGGAACTTTGTTTTTTTTTATATATGTTTTAATAAAAGAGAGGGGAGAAATAGAATTTTTGTAGACTTTTTCGAAAATATCTATTGAATTATCTCATAAAAAGGTTTAAAAAATTCTTATACAAGTTAGAAGGATTTTATCAATTGGTATCCCACACTATTTACCCCCTTTAACGTTGTTTTTAAATCTTTTAAAATACTATTGAAATTCACGCGGCGTATTCTGAGATAAAATGTGTGGACATTTTCCACAATTTCTCTAGAAATTTTAGACATGTCTTATGTCATGTCGACATTGCACCCATATCTCTAAGATTGTATACGTATTGTCATGATACCATTTGCAAATGGTGGGCATAAATGGCAGAGCATTGCATGTTTGAGGCAGCGCGAAATGAAGCGGAATATGTAAAATCCATTAACAGTGTAGATAAAAACAGCGGCAAAACAGCCCTATAGCCCCAACTATTATGCTTTTGTGAGTGCTGCAGCAACTATAGGTCTCCATATTAAAAAAACATATTTATGTAGGAGTAAGAAATAAGTACTGTATCACTTGTTCTCGGTCGTCCAACCTCCATTACATACTTGTTTTAAATATTATACCGATCCTTCAACTAAAATGGAGGCAGCTATAATTGCGAGTGGATTTTAAAATTCTCTTGCGGAAAAATGTCTCATTTATTCACAATCACATTATGTAAAATTGTTACAAAAATAATTTTTGAAACCTTCTAACTTGTTCCTTTATTTAATATCTAAAACAAAGTTCCGACTACTTTATTTATACAATTTCTTGAAAATTTAATGCGTTGTGATTCTGTTTGTAGTTACATTGATATTAATTTACGAATGAATATGTATTTAACATTTTTGCTTATATTATTACTTAATTAAGTGGCTATTGAGCTACTCAAACGCTTTTAATTTTATGTATATGTGTTATTGTAAAGTACAAATACATTTAAAAAGTAACAAGAAATGTACATTTTTCGATGTATTTTATTTTTAAATAGATTATTTATAAAAAGTGTACAGGTTTATTTTATTAAATCTAAGAAAGTTATCAAGGCATTTAATTTATAGCTTTGCAATAAATGTAAAACCTTTCTAAAATAATTATTAAATACTCGTATGATGGTTAATAACAACCGGTTCTCTGTGAAGTGCAAAGGTGCTGTATTAGCACAAAGTGCGTTTTATCGTAACGCTATTACAACTTACTCACCTCGACCTAGTACGAAGCAATTTATAAATATGGAGGAAATAAATATAAAAGGCGCAATGTTACCTTTTTTGTTTCGAATGAAAATTACTTTAGCAGAAATTCTTCATTATATTATGGAATTTGAAGCGAATAGAAGTAAAACGTAATCGTAGTCAGTAGCAGATTATTACTGGATAGAATTAAATCCTTGGTCTTATGTCAAATTAAAAAATGTTTGCGTATTTAGTATAAATGGATAGCAATTTTATTTAAATTGAAAAAAAATATTAATTGAAAAAAATCCATTTCGATGGATTTTTCAGACGACTAAAAACAGTGTATATCCGCAAATTGGGATATAAATGATGTAAGATTGAAAGTAACAGAAAGACATTTGAAGTGTCAGAATAAAAGAATATTAAAATCGAATTAGTAAAAAGTTTTAAAACTATATGCGCCTTGAAGGTATTATAATTGTATATTATAGGATATTTAAGATATTGATAAATGATAATATATCCACAGTATCTCTATAAGTTTCATTCATCGGTTTTTAATGCGATTATTCCAATAATTTAATTTCAGAAGGTAACCTGAGTTTTAATCTCAAGTATTAACTCAGTGAAATTTCCGTACAATTTATCGATTAAATACTCGTGTCGTCATTCAGAACAACCGATCCTCTGTGAAGTGGCGAGGAGCCGTATAAGCGCGAAGTGATATAATTATATATTTCCTTTTTTGAATACTTGGCAAATAGCAAACTTCATGAATATTCCCAGCTATTTTATATAAGGTTAGCACCTTATATAAAATAGGCATTTGTGATTTAAGACAAATATTCAGGTAGATACTAATTTTCAATTTAAAAAAAGTTTTCTTAGAATATAAAGGTGCGGTGCCCAAATCCACGGAACAGTAAACATGACAGCGATTCTATATTATTATTAGCGTACTTTGAAGTTGTGTTGTGGTTTCTTGGATAATCATATGTTCTTTTTCTCAAGTGTTTGCGCCGAATTTAAATAAACCATTCACGTAAGAAAACTCTCATTCTATTTACTAGAATATAAATTAAGACTTTACGAATCTATATTTAATTAAATCCTGAAACCTACTTAATTTTTTTTTATAATAAATTAAAAAATATATCATTTTAATTCTTTGAACACAACTTACTTAATATAAAATTACTCCAAAAATATCGACGAAAAGTGTCGTATGGTAAAAGAAAATAAAAAATGCTTTTATTTAGATATAGCTAACAAGAAAAACATAATTATATTAGTTACTACAATATTTTCAGGCTTATTTAAATGATAATGTCTCATAAATAACATTGAAAAAAAAATATCGTGAAAGTAAAGACCATAATGGAATTTTTATAATAAATCGTCGTTTATCAAATGTTAAAGCTTTATAGTTAAAAACTTAATAAATTTTGAGTTCTGCAACCTTAGGTGAAACAAGTAACTAACAAAGTACGTTTTACAATTGGAAAAAAATATAAACCTCGAAATTTCATTCTCCTCTCAATTAATAGTATGAAAGTTTAGTTCATGGTCATGAGGCATGGTTTAATTTCTTCGTTATTGGTCCTCATAAATGAGGCAGTACATTGTCAGAATTCTTTTTATTTAAGTTTTAATTACTAATATTAAGCAAAGGACGCCTTACAAACTTTAATTGAACGTGCGGAGAAGTCGTAAATTATCATTATCACCAAATAGTTTCGTCGCCTGCTCTCAGAATAAATTGCTTTGTTAATGTATTCTGGGAGATCTTATTCAAATTTCGGCTCAAGTTTAATTTATAAGCAATTATAATATATTGTTTTTCTATTCGGTATTCATTTTCAAGCATTGTTTCACAAAGGCGATGTACGTAAAGACGATAAGTTCACATAATGTTTACTTGCCAAAACAACTCTCCACAGTAGAGCGAAACAGTATAAAACTACGTTGCATATCCCAGCGGTATGTTAATATAAATTGCTAACATGTGTTTCAAATGTGGAGTACTGGAATTGATTTATCGATTAATCTACATTCTTTTAATTTCTACCTTGGTTTTCAAAGTCCTGCAGCGTCTCTTCTGTGGTTAGGGTTAATATTTGATTGTAATTAATATTTGATTGTAATTAATTGATTGTAATTAAAGGCAGTAAGATTTTCCTTACTGTCTTTTTTTCCTTACATTTACTAGTTTTGTAAATGGTTCGATAGTTCTCAGTAGCTCATATTTTTCAGAATAAGTCGGCTAATGTGGGTGACGAAAATTACAAAATTATAAAAAGTACATTTTTAATTTTTTTTTTGGAGAGAATTGTATTAGATGTCGTAAAATGGTTCAATTTATTAAAAAAGCGAATTTCTTAACGATAATTAAGAAAAAAAATTACCAATAAAATGAAGTAGTAGTAATTTTCAAAATTATTTTATGTATTTTATTGAGGTTTTTATATGATTTATAACCCAGCCATTGCGTAGCTTATCCCGCCTCTTCGGTTGGTCCGTGTCTTACGGGACAACCTGTATATAAACAAATTAATACTTGATGGTATACTAAAAATGTAAATGATATTTAATTAAAGTAGATTTAATTTCTTACAAGTCACAATTGAAATAAATTTGGCAAACCTTAATTTACAAAACTAAATATCATAATATGTTAAATAAAATTGAACTAAAAATTACAGGAAAATCGAAATTACGACTTTTTATTAAATATACACAATCTTCATTTATATTCTAATATATGGGATAAAAAGTTTCTCACGGGAATGGTTTATTTAAATTCGGCGTTAATGCTCGAAGAGAGCGTATATTTATCCAAGAAACTACATCACAACGTCAAAACACACTAATGTGTTGAGTTGCAACCGATATGAGACCGATCAATATTGAATTGCTGTCATGTTTACTATTCTTTAGACTTGGGCACTACACATTTATATTCGTAGAAAACTTTTTTAAATTGACAATTAGCCTCTTCCTGGGTGAATATTTGTCTTAAATCACGAATGCAATAATGTTATTAGTCTGCGCATTAGAATATAGTGATGTGAAACTTTTTGGTATGATCAAGATATTACACAAAATAAACTATTACACGCGTAGTTGTAAGCTTCTTAACTATTAATATATAAATTGTTTTTTATGTTCCAGTTTGTATATCAGTTTTACTTGACAAAAACAAATTGTTAAATTAAACCATATAAGAGAATTTATTGCAAAATATATAAGACAGTCAGATAAAGTGAATAATTTTTTTTCTTTCAGTTCGTTTATTAAGAGTTTTCAACATCGGATTGTATGAAAGGTTACTAATGAGCAAAATTTTATCTCATCCGACTTTATATTTCGATATTAACATCGCTGTCACTGTAAACAATTAGATGTTGTTTTACGTTACCAACATTACAAAATGTGATAAATTTTCTTCTATCTAATCGAAATTGTTAAAAAGTTAAAATATTTCCCTATTTTATGAAATTTAAAAGAAATGGTATAACGTATTTCTAATAAATGTAATTGTGAAGTTCATTCTTAAAATTGTGAAGCAACGTACCAAGTACTTAAACTTTATTTAAATCGTTTCCCTTACTACAGTATCTCGAGAAAACTTGCGACATACATTTTTGGTTTTATTTAAAAAAAGTAGCGATCAAGTGATTTTTATTTAATACCAGTCTAAACCCACACTTACTCATGCAAATACTTAAAAGCCAGCTTTCACACTCTGGATCCAAATATACAATTTTCCCCTTTTCTTACATACATAATGGCTTATTTTATTGGCACAGTTTATGTTTGAACTATGCAATGAAACAAATAGCAACTGTTTAATTGAAATACATTTTATCACGCACTTATCTATCATTCTTTCTTATTAACACCGCGGTACGTCGTTAAGAAGAATAGTATTATCTTTTTGCATCGATTCTCATATGAGTTTTAAATTCACAGCTGGATCTTATTGTTTATGTACAAAATTTATACGAATAGTCATAAATATACAATTTGAACGAATTTATTAAAAAAATTGCATTGAAATATCACATTTTTAAACTAAAAGCCTGACAAAAAAATGACATGTCTCTTTAACCTATTTTTAATTTTATGGCTAAAAAATTTTCAAATTAATAATTAAAATTTTTACTGGTTTTTCCACATTTAGTTCACAAATTATAAATAAATTTTTTACATAAAAATACACACACACACACATGATGATGTATTTTAGTCCATATTTTGTTTTAATAACACATCGACCGCAAAACTGTTCACTTTATAGTGTATGGAGTCGGCACCTCTATACATAATGATCACTTCTAAATATCGCTTACTGTAATTTTATTACAGGGACATAAAAGTACGTTAATTTAATGCTAATGTAAAAATAAAATGCGTAACTGTAAATTTATTTTATAGGTTTTATGTCGAAAATGGACTTAAAAATGTATTCGTTGTTGAAAGTGTTGTGTTGAATGATATAGATATTTTACCCAGTAATCATTTATATTTTTACTAACCTTGACTAAAATTTTCTAAAAATATTTAAGAGAAAAATTCCTCTGAAAGGTGTCCAAAGCAATATTTTGATATCCTAAAAATTACACTCAAATTTGTAAATAATATAGTATAAATAATAGCACCATTGTACCTCATAATGCGAGTTATATACATATTTAACAATTCTGTCTTATTGTGGAAAAATTTATTTTGTGCATAATTAAAATGATATTTACACTTTATAATGTTTACTGTTATTCTGGGTTATTTTGAGAAAAAGAGTGTGGTCACTATTTTTTAGAAGTAAATGTCTTAAATAAAATTATGACAAAAATATTTTTTGAAATCCTGTACCTGTAATATTACTTACATATAAGTGAAGAGGCAAAATAAACATATTATTAATAAAACTGTATAGGTTTTCTTTTGTAAGTCTAACAGACTCATTGAGGCGTGTAATTCCTAACTTTACAACAAGTGTACATACTTCTTAAAATAATTATTAAATATTCGTGTCTTGGATCAGAACAACCGGTCATTTTTTAAAGTGACGAGGCGCCGCATCAGCACAAAGTGCGTTTTAACCTTACACTATTACTACTTACTCACCACGACATAGTATGTAACTATTTATGAATATGTAAGTAACACTGCATCTTTTTCATTTCTCGTGAAAATTTCCGTAACATAAATTGTTCATTACGTTATTGAGTTTGAAGCGAATAATGGAGCGGAATTATGATCGTAATTTGTAATAAATTATTGGGACTAATAGGATTTTGATTAAAAAATTCAAATATTTAGTTTAATATAAAAAATTAAAATTCAAACTGTCTTTAAAACATAAGAAATATGAAGACACAAATCATCGGGTGTTCTGCACGGTGGTGTGGATGGAATTAAATCCTTGGTCGAATGTCACATTTAAAAAAAAATTGCAGAAAATGAAATTCGACTGATTTTCAGAAAGGTTGATAGATGGTTGGAGGGATGGTTCTGCAAATTAGGAAACAGGATAGACAAGAATATTGAAATCGAATTAGTTAAAAGTTCTAAAATGATTTATGTGTTGTACGTAAATATTAATAAATACTAATTTTGTATAAAACAAAAATTATGCACATATATGCTTGTAACTTTTTTGTTTTGTTTTATGATCACAAATTGTATTTTATTTCCGGCATTTTCTTGGTTGTCAATAACTGAAATGTTTACTTTTTATATTCTGAATAATACAAGTCTATTTTTTAAAATTGACATTTTGTTTACAAAACGTTTTAAAAATTATCTTGTAGAAGAAATGCTACATTACAACTAATTGTTAGAAGAAGACACTACTATTGATAATTCCCAGTTTACAGCACTTAAATTATTGCTGTATAGTAATATTTTAAATTAACAATAATTCAAAAATTTCGGAGTGTGAAAACATGAAAGAACAAATTTAAAATTGTGGTAAATCATGGTGTGATCTATGTGTAATTTCAAATTCAATCATTATTTATATAACATTTGTATGTAACTTTGTGTTCTATAAGATCTAAATTTAATAAGAACTGCATGAGAGACGTCCATCAAGGGATACTACTGAATACAATAATGATGCTTTGCGGTTCATGATAAAGACTGAAAACAAGAAACTTATCAGCAGAATTGACTTAATTTAGGTACAGGTTTAAGTTAAATAGAGGGAATTCTACAAGAACATTAAAACGTCAGCAAGTTTTGTGCTAGGTAGATATGATTTGACCAAAAGTTTAAAACACCATCTTGTTAAATAGTGTCGGGAAATGTAAGAAAAATACTTCGGAGTGACTTAAATCTTGTATTCGATATCGTTACGGGTGACGAAATCTGGATATGATGTTACGAATATTAAAATGAGAGGTAGTCTGCTCATTGAGTGTTTACTTCTTAAGAGTCGGTTACAAAGATGAAGAAGGGATAAAGTTCTAAAAAAAGATGGTCACCTCTTTCTTCTGACATGCGAGCTATTTTTCGAGACAGCTGATGTGATTGCCCACGATTTTGTGAGTTTATGAAAAGATCTTGACATTTTTGTTTTCATAAAGTTTGAAACGGATATCGTATGTAAAGATTCATTATTAAATTGAATATAATAAACCCACTCATATTATAAAATAGGTCATATTATAAAACATCATTCAATAATTTAATATTACTAACAGTTTCGCTGGCAATATTGCATTATTGATATTTTTTTATTCTTCTCTGTGAAACTAAAAACCAAAGAACAGACAACTCATTATTTTAAATATTTCACACAGTCGTAATTTTATCCTTATATAGAATTTAAAAAAATGGTTTAACTATTTTCGTCTTGCCACTGTTTTGTCATATTAAATTTTACATTCTGTATACACCAACATACACATACATATATAGTATTACTATGAATAGTTCAAAATTTAAGTATTAATAGTTTATTTTGTGTAATAATCATATATGCGCATAATATTATCAACTAGTATCACTTCATTATATCCTAGTGTATAGATCATTAACAGTAACGTATTCGCTATTTAAGACAAATATTAATTCAAGAAGATGCTAATTGTCAATTTAAAAAAAAATGGTGTAGTGTCCAAGTCCATACAACGAGTCGACTGCACCTCAACACGTTCCTGTGTTGTAACGTTGAGATCTGGTTTATTGGACAATCATACGCTCTTTTGCTTCGAGTGTTTACACTGAATTTAAATAAACCATTCACATAAGAAAACTGTTATTCCATGTATTATAATGTAAATTTAATTAAAATTATGAAAGTATAAGACCTATTTATTTTTTGACTTTACATTAAATTAAGAAGATACATCATTTTCGATTCTTTGAACAGAACCTATTTAATATAAATATCACTAGAAAAATATCGGTGAAAGGATTTAAAAAAAATAAAAAAATAATTTTATTAAGATGTTGCTATTAAAAAAAATAATGAGATTGATTACCAAAATAGTTTTATGCTTATATAAGTGAGAGTTTTTAATGACAATAATTAAACAAAAATTCATGAAGGCAAATCGTCATTTGCCAAATTTTAAAGCTTTATGTCGAGAAATTTATGGAACATCACTTCTAAAATCTTGATTAGAACAAGTGACTAACAAGTTCTTTCTTCCAAGGTAAGGAATCATAAAAAAAAGAAAAAACTTCCTATTTCTTTCTACTCCGAACTAATAGTGTGAAATTCTAGTTCATGGTCGTGAGTCATAGTTTCATATAATCGTTACTGATACTCATGACTGAGCCAGTACATTTTCAGAATTATTTTTAATTTATTATTAATTACTAATATTAAGCGAAAGACACGT
This sequence comes from Druceiella hillmani, assembly GCA_039881145.1. NCBI lineage: Eukaryota > Metazoa > Arthropoda > Insecta > Lepidoptera > Hepialidae > Druceiella > Druceiella hillmani. The sequence continues at coordinate 40,307,882 of JAYKKI010000015.1, forward strand.
TACAAATAAAATAAAATTAAAGTATAATTTTCAACAAATAATTTCGTCGGTCGCTCTCAGAATAAATTAATTTACTAATGTAATCTCAGAAATCTAATACGAATTTCGGCTCAAGTTTAATTCGTGAGTAATTATAATATAATGTTTATCTATTCGGTATTCACTTTCAAGCAATGCTTCACTAAGTTGAGGTAGGTGACAACAAAAATGCCGTATAATATTTACTTGCTAAAACTACTTTCCACATTAGGGGGAAACAATATGAAACAAAATTTAATATCCCAGCAGCATGTCATCACTATCACTGGAATATAAAACTATGTACTTCGAACGTGGAGTATTGGATTTGATTTATCAATTAATCGTTTTAATGTGAATCAAATACAAATTCAAGTATAAGACTTATTTATTTCAGTATTAGGTCGTTTTGTAGTAGGTTGTATTGTAGTTACGCTAACTACAAAACGACCTACATTTTCCATTACGATGAAATCTTTAGACCTAATTACTTTGGCATTGCATACTTTAAGTGATGTATTTAAATAATTTATGCTGTTATAATAGACATACAAAGTACTTTAAAGATTTTCATTCCATTGATATTCACCAATGAATTTTTCACCACTCTCACTGCACGTTACGTTTACACTAAAGAATTAGGTCTCATAGAAAATTTAGGCTAATGGATTTCTACCTTCGCTTTTGGATCAGAAATAAAAAGAACGAAACCTGTTAAGAATTTTTTTCGAGATGTTATTAAAATAGGTGTTAAAAATTTGCTCCAAAGTTGGTGAATAAAACCTTAGAATTTCATTAAAAGATCGTTACAAAAAATAAGTTTGTGTAATGAAAGTTTATTATAAATTAAAATAAAACAAAAATAAAAAAATAAACTGGCTTAAAATATTACTGCATTGAAAGTTTTTATTTACTCGTAAATGACCAATCGAAAATCAAGAGTTTAAGATGTATTATTTATGATGAGATGTATATATATATATATATAATTTGCTGGTTCAAACTGTTGCGTAGAAAGCTGCACTTGGTTTCACTTACTGATTTACATTGTTCTTTTAAAAGCTATTATGAAAATAACCTAACTTTAAAAAAACAAACATTTGTCTGTTAGACAATTTATATAAAATGTTGTTAAACGTATAGTTTAGAACCAACATATAATTTACTGTTCTTTTGGTTACTAAATGAACTACATTGAAAACAACACTCAATCATATATTTACAAGCACAAGTTACTACGAACCCAGTAAAATTTGGTGCGTCAATATTCTTTAATTTTCTAATGTAAAATCAATCTAATAAAATATATTCCAAGCATAATTTTGTTCATTAGAAAAACATAGTAGAGACCTATGAAATTTATTAAAATTTTTGAAATCGAGAAAATCTGTGTCGATGGTAGCATTTAAAATAATAAATGAAATAGCCTTAGTCGTTCAAATTTGAAAATATGCTTGGTTATTCCACTTTCTTCAAACGTGGTCGGTTAATGCTAAACAAAACATCAAACAATAACAGTGCCGCTCCGCATGCACGCAGATAATGTCACCAATTCTTAGAAATAATTTGCACAAACTGAGTTGAAGAAGATAAATTTTAATTTTTAAATAGACAAATGAGACAACATTTTTGTTAAAATCATTTATTTTTCGTATTCAAATTGAGAAAAGTCATTTCTAATACAAGCACAGGATATTTTTTCCCACTTCGATCGTAGTTATTTTCAGTTATATTTCCTCTTTCATAACATAGGGTCAAATTTTAAAGGAAAGCTTTAAAATAGCAATAAAAAATGTTCGTATTTCGAATATTACTTCATTTTATGTTAGGTTACAATTTTTTACAATTATTTTCAAGTTTTTAATCATCCAATTGTATTTTATTATTATAGATTAATATAATAAAAACAAATTACTTTAAAAATATTACTTGAAAGTTTACAATAGAGCTAATAGTTGGCATTTATTAATTTAAAAATTAAAAAAAAAATTACGATCAAATTGGTTTTATTGATACGAAGTAAAGTATATACCGTAAATAAATACCTTTCCAATACAATGTAATTGTTTTTATTTTTACCTTATTTAATTGCATTAATTCACGTTATTACTTTATGTAAAGTGCGTAACTTTTGTTAATATGTATATTGTAAAAATACACAAGTTTTAGGAGTAAACAAGTCTAAAATCATTTCTCGTGAGTAATTTCTTCTTTTCAATTCGATATCGATTCGATTCGAATAATAGCTACTAAATTTGTTTGATTAAATATCTCGTTTTCAATATAAACTCTTCACGTCACATACAAAAAGTTCAATTTCCATCGGAGCTATACTATATAAATTCCATAATTTTTAAAGGTTTTTTCATATTTTTTGCTTTCTCTGTGTTATATTCTTTTTATTGTTGTAACACCTGAGCCTAATAACACATAGATTTTTGCGGCCTAATTTATTCTAAAGATTTAAAATTGATAAAAAAAACTTGGAAACACACAGATAATTTTTCCATATCTTGTCTGACTTGGAATTCTTCTTAATAAAAAGTTGGTCGAAGATAATATCTTGGTGCTATTTTAACATTTGCAGTAAAGGGTTTTTCGTGAGTGTCTTTACTAACATAGTGTAAAAATATGCTGTATATAGTTGTCGATTTATCAAATAAATTTAATGAATATATAACGCCCGATTAATGTGTCAAATGTTCTCATTCCGCCATTTAAATCAAACAAACCTGTGAAATGTTTTCAACTACGTTTTGATAAAATATGTTAATTACTATCCTCATACAAGTTAATACTAATTAAAAAGCATGTTAATTCACATATAAAGGAAATCATATTTCATAAAAAATATCATATTTTTAAAATGCTCTTTAAGTATTACTATCAGGACACAAGCTGTGTTGAATGCTGTATTAAGTGATATTTTACTATATACTAAATGTAATTACCACACAGGTCGGGTTTTTATGTTACAAATGACAGTTACGTGCGCCGATGGCAATGTGGCGAAGTGTAGAGATGGAGTTACACTGTTGCAGCCATCCGCTATTACTAAAGGAATTAATTAATGAAAGGAACCTCATAGATTAATCAATATACGTTTTTTTTTATAGTTTATTAGTTCAAAAAAAATAACCTCAATTGCGACACATGCCCTGTGTCTGAAGAGTTCCTGATGAAAATAACATCATGGCTTGACCTGGAGAATCGCTTATAGGATGGCTTGTCACTTATTCCTTTTGTCAGATATTTATTATAAAATACCACATACCTACACTAAAGGATATTATAAAATTTGTTCGATTGAATTAAATATTTGGAAACTATCGACTGAAATAGAGGACTATAAAATGCGTTTTCATGTAAGTAAGTAGAGAAACTTATAAGATAAAAACCATATGAGGAAATTTATTCGATTATTTGGCGATAGTAATAAAATAATATAATGGAATGAAACTCTAATATAATCAATTTAATGCACGCTATGAAATTATAAAATGTACAATAAACCGTCGATAGACATTAACACGCACGTTATAGCCCGATGAATGCCGAGCAATATGTAGGCACTGTACGACACCAGAGGAAAACGTGAACGCATTTTATATGCAAGTGAATAATATGGAATGACGCCTACAGGTCAGGCGCTAAGATTCTGAGAGATATATCTATAATTATTTTAATTTCTATATAGAGCTTTATTTATACTTTAACCTTTCTGATTTTGCTGACACAAAGCGCAGGTTACGTTAAAAATGATATTTCATAGGTACTTATTAAAAAACACCCCGCGTCTAGGCGCTAATTTCAACCGAACAACAAACAAAGATTATAAAAATTATTGTTTTTGTCTTAGAAATGTATAATTCATTAATACTCTCAATATCGCGACAAACAAATTATTGTATAGACCGACATAACAATTTTATCATATTGATTAAATATGGAATACCATAAATATTAACAACATAATTTGTTAAGGTTTAAGTAAATAGTTTTTTTTTAAATATCGGAAATTGGTTCCATGATTTCTTTATTTTCACAATTTGATACAAGAAATTCAAAACGAGCCCCAAATAACCTAAACCAAATTGATTATAAACCTAATTTATATTCAATATATCAGGAAAACCAACAAAGAAAACGGAAGCGCTCGTGGAATTTTAACAACAACAATATATAGAATTGCAATAAAGTGAAAGAAAATAAAATGTACATATGAAATAAATACGTATGTACACCGATGCTCTCTAATATACTTTTAAAAATCTTTCCAAATGTAATTAGACCTTCCTGGGAAGGTATTATCCACAATATGTTTTTATGTCGGTTTCTTCTGTGTAAGTTTAGACTATGTTAACCCTTACGTTCAGATATGTACATTAAAATTTTAAAAAAAAATATGTTAATTTTTTTGTCCAATTATCAAGGTAAATAAAAATAAGCGTGTTTATTTTTAATGTATATTTCAAGTTCAGCTCAAGAACGTGTGACAAAGTATAATTTTTTTTACAAATTTCCCTAGGCTTTTATTTTTTTCACTTTTGTATTATGTCAACAATAGCGAATTTTGAGAATCTAATGGTTAAACAACATTTTTGTAATGGAAGGAAACATATTTCTTATAATAACATTTCTAAACAGGAAGAACATAACGTTTTAATATCGTTAGGTATCGTCAATCCCTTTATTCTGAAATTATGAATATTCCATGACATTGCAAGTTACTGAGATTTAGAGTTAAGTTTTTCAAATCAAAACAATTGTAAAACAAAGTGGATCTATGTTTTTGCTCTACACCACATTAAAAATTCCTTCTAATAATCTGACATATATGACAGTATGAATATTGAACTAACAGTCAATTAGCATCGACATTTTACACGAAGCAACAATGAGATCCACTACACACTTTATTCTTAGTATAACAAAACATTTGTAACGAAAAGTTAGGTACACCAAGGTAAAAATGTATATTTATACATTAGTTCCAGTACGGACTGTATTTTATCGTTATTATGACTTATTGCTCTCTTCCGGCCAACCATAATACTTTAGGTTGTGTCATGCAGTTCCTTGACTGATTAGTAGTGTAATAATGGAACTTCCATATTGCTACTGCAGGAAGCTTCACTTTTATAACTTAGGGGTATCTAGATATTAATTATAGAATTACATTCAACCATGTAAATATTTTTAGCTGTCACTTCATGATTAGAAATTATTCTATTAATATCGAATATATTTGGGTTTATTTTGTAGAAATTCATTATTCACAATTAAATGAAACTATGTGATGTAGTATTATTTCTACTTTGTTTAATTTCTTTACCACGACTTAGGTTTCGTTGTATTACAACATCTTCAGGTGGGATATTAGCAAAGATTGCTATGATATGAATATCTTTGCTAATATCCCACCTGAAGATGTTATAATACAACAAAACCTAGGTCGTGGTAAAGAAATTAAAGAAAGTAGAAATAATACTACATCACGTAGTTTCATTTAATTGTGTATTCTATTAATAAAAATACCACAGTTTATAATTGGCATCGTTTGTCGATTAGGATGGAATGGACAAGTTGGTTAGTAGAAGAACTTTTGAATTCGTCATAATATTTATTATATCTGTCTTGAGTTATTTGAGAGCTATTTACAAATATTCCATGTTTCATTGAAAAATTATGAATGCATTTTCAATATCAATACGATTTTAAATACAAAAAGACGAAGACGTATGATGTATTTTTTATTAAACAAAAGAAAGTTTGTTTAGTATTATTCTTCTAATTAGAAATAAAAGAAAACTTCTATACAGGAAAAAATGTAATATTTTTTTTCACACTTTAATAATAAACATAAAGGAGTTATTTGTCTGAAAAAAATCTACCTTAATAATGACGATGATTAGGAAATATCTTAAACCAATAGCGCCAAATTGATACATTGAAAAAAATTAGGTGTGAGGCTGTCTATAAATAAAAAAAACTTGCACTGAAATTATGAACAAAGGTATGACATTTTAATGTGTAAAATGAAAATATAGATATAATACAAATCACGTTAGAAAAATTGTCAATTATTCATCGGTATACAAAAAGAACTGAAACAATACATATGCTATGTGGACTAACAAGCAAGCGACAATGGAGAAAATTCTCTAGAGTGAAATACAAATAGTACACAATAAATACAATAGCATACAATATGGCATATAAGTAGATTTTAGTTTTAATTTCTCTTGTTAACTTGTCTTTGTATTTGATGTACATTCATAAACAATTTCATTTATAAACTGGATTTACACCGCATATATTTTAGCTAGATTGTCAATGAAAAGAACTTATGTAACGCAATACACGAATTAAATATTTATGGCCCTTTTCATATAGTAAAATTTGTCAGAGACGGGGTAGTAAAACAGTCATCTTGATGAACTGGACTAAAATTTTGGAACATTTCACTTCAATACTTTCTTGGTTTAAATATGAAATTTTACAGCATGGAAGCTAACCATCCGTTAATATTATATTTCTATTTGTGTATTATATTTGTTGAAGTAATAGAGATCGAGGTAATTAATACATTTATTTAAAATTTATGAATATTCAACCTACTGGGATTGCTAAAACTCATTAGAGACTAAGCAGGCTTGAAACTAAATACATATGCGAGAACAAGGATGATTGCGAAATATTAAAATATGTTGGCATTTTATATGGTATATAGTCCTCGTTATGTTGTAGTATAGATTTGCATATCTTGTCATTTATTTTCCACTATAATTTAGTATTTTCTTATAGCGTTTAAAAACTTGTATGAAATGTCAACTGTTTATCAAATGATTTTCGACATGGTAGTCACAAACATAGCTAAAGTATAATTCTTATATTTATTTCTGAACCCTATATCCCAAGTCACATGTTTTTTTCTCTATAGTTTGAAGCCATTTAACAAGATTATATTTATATAACGATCGCAATGGGTATGGATTGCAATCGAGCAAAAACTTTTTCATGTTATAAGAAAAATCAGAATATCTTTTCATGTTATAAGTTTTTATGAACAGTATTTTTTCATGTCATAAACATCTTTGCTTGAAAGAGTAATCAAAATAATGTAACTTTTTATATTAAGGAAATAATTGGCAGAAAAAGAAGAAAAAAATGGATGAACCAAAAAATACTATACTAATTCAAAAAGCTTACAATCTTTAAAAAATCTGCTAATAATCTACTTTAGGTTTTATTATTTTAAAGTTCATTTATATATGGGCTTTGTTTTGCTGTTATATAATAAAAAATACCAAACCCAGTGTATCATTTGTAGCAAGAATTATTCATTTTGATCTCATCGGACTTTCAACTGTGTTTCAAATTTTGTTTGTTATTATACACAATATTACGATTCCGTTCAATTCAAACTGTCGTTAATTAATTTTATTAAAAATAGAACAGAACAGTTATATATTAACAGCAGTTATATATAATAGCACAGAAACATATTAACAACAGTTATATATAATAGCACAGAACAGTTGCTCAAAAATAATAAACGAAATTCCAGTTAAAGCAACTCGTTATGAAAACCCAAAAAAATTTACATTTACCTTACTGACTTTGTAACATTTATGTGAACACATGAAGTAACCTTAAACACAAAGGTAGAATAATTTTATTCTCCATATGAAGATTTACGAAATTTCTGTTAAAAATAATTCGTTATATTACTATATAAGAGTATGTATAATCTAAATACAACTCGTGTTCGATTTATTGCGCGCTGCTATTAAATATCAACAATGAGATCCATAAAAATATAATATATTTAAGCAGTTTCTTTTTAATAAGATAACATGTTCAATTTCTAGGAAAATAATTAAGATTGCGCTAAAATGAATACATCCACTTTTCATTCATATTACTACCGTAACTTTTTCTGTTATAATCTCACTATTGTCCTTATATTAATTATGTACATAAGAGTATCAGTTTGCATTCAAATTTTGTGTATGTTGTACAAAAAGATCGAATATCTCATTTACGGACGAATGGAAACATATCTTTAACATTTGTCTTCAGAAGCATTTACACAGTGTTGGAAAATCCCTAATAATATAAAAACTATTATATAAGAGAGGGACTGCAAAATTATGTAAAGGGCTTTAAAATCATGCATGTAATAAAAACATCGGCATTGTGATTAAAACCTTGCGATATTTACAATGTAGCGATCTTTACATATAATTCCAAAAAATTAGGGAAAAGCAATTGGAGGTCTCTTACCTTCATATTACTATTGACAACACCGTACTGTTATCAATTTTGAAACGACTACGATTATTTGAAATGATTAAGAAAAACAGGATATTTATGCTTTAGAAAGTGTTTATTTATATTTTTCTACCATAATTTTTCACGGAAATACAACAGTTTAGAAATATTTAAAACTTGAGCTGATCCTATACTTTTATTTGCCAAACACAAAATTTACACACAAAATTTGTTATGTCAAGGAAGCTGTAGCATGTTGCAAAACCATAAAATTTTTCTACTTGTAAACACAACCTGCGAGACTTTTTGTCCATGTTGATAAAAAATGCTATTAAGGTGAATTTATAGTTTTGCCATATGTTAGAACATAATTTGGAAAAGGAATCTAGCAACAATAGAGTAGTATTAAAATATGAAATAGATAAACAATGAAGAGAAAAAAATTTAAAAATTTAGTAATCTGCACTTCAGAGTTAAATAAATTGCATGGTAAAATTGAAATATCTTACTGGTCAAAAAATAATAAACCAAATTTTGATCGATTATTTAAAAAAAAGGACTTTTAACACCGTTATCAATCATTATCTTCGTCTTATTGCGATAAACTTTCGATTCGGACTCGAAGCTGATGCTTCCCATCCTTTGCAGCAGACTTTCCACATATGCAGTACTAGCTACGAATAAAATAGTATCGTTAGCATATTGAAGATTCCAAATTTTTGGCCCACCTTTCGTAATTCCGTCCTTCCTGTTCCATATAATATTTAAATAGGAGCGTATTTTTTTTAATAGACGAGATTATACATTCTTGACGAACTCCTGCACTGGGGTGGAAGTGATTCGACAATATATCATTTGTTTTTACTGAGGCTGTGCTGTTGGCGTATAGATGCTGGAAGAAGTGTATAATAAGGTGTTTTGACCCGTTTCCAGTAACGTTTTCCAAAGTTTTATCAATTTTACCAAGTCAAATACCTTAAAAAGTAAACAAAACTATACAGGTTGTTGACTTTCTGGGATTTCTCAATAAACTGGCACACTATCACTTCAAGGAACTTATCTGTTCAAGTGCGACCGCTCCAGATAAAATTATTTTGGGAGGCTCGCGGAAAAACTTCGCTTGCATGTGAAATTAAGGCAATAATGTGAAAATTGCCGCGTATCTTTGTGGATCCTTTTTCATGTAACGGAACGAAAACTGAATGATCCCAATCCTTTGGCTATTTAACCGTTTGCCATATTTTGTTTAAAAATTTGTACACCTTGTTCTATCGGGGCTTTAATTGTCTCATTAATGCCAATATTTATTCTGTGCCATTCCTTGTTTTAAATGGTTATTTGCAGCCCTAACTTCATGGTTCTAAACGTTTGGCACTATTTGATTCATTTGTCTGTCTATGAAGAACACATTTTTTGGCTGTTTATCCTAGAATAGTGGTGAATGTAATCCTTCCGTATTACGGAAATATCACTTATTTTGGTAATTACCTTGACTTAAAAATTCTTGATAGTCCATTTTGGAAGACGATAATTTTTGTGATATAGCGAATTTTTGATGGTGATCACTGGATTTGTTTTCATATGAATGTGTGTCAACTTCTGCCTAAATGTATTAAATTCGAATGTTATGGCCTTGCTTACATGCAATTAAATCCGGACGGAAAATTTTTCAAGGTTTTCGTCTCTGCGCTTTTCGCTATCCTTTTTCGCCTCTCTTTACAAAAGTGTTATCGCTTATCTAGTAATACCTTTTGCATGTCGCATTTCGTGGTTTAAATACTTTTGCCGCGCACTTTATATAATACTTTACTCGATCCCACGACTCATTTGGGTTTGCCACATTCAGGTCTTCAGTTGCTCACTGGCTCCGGTTTTGTTCGAGTACTGCCAGAAATTTTGAGCTTTCACTTCAATTCGTTTCTGTTTCTTGAATTTTTTTGCTTCCATAAATTTTAGCTATACTTTAAAGATCAAGAGTTAATGATCTGACCCAAAGTTTCCCGCTTGAAGTTTTCACCGTAGTCTAATAAGAATGTAGTTTATATGGCTAAAACAATGGACAGCAGGTAAATTCTAATTGTAAAATCTGCGTGGAAAATACAAACGATATTATCAGATTATTATATTTTGTATGAGATTATCGCCTCTTTTATTAATAAAATTGTGTGTTATTCTCCATTTTCATATTGTATTAATAAAATTGTGTGTATTTCTCCATTTTCATTATGTGAGTTCAAATTTTCCTACATAATTATTCAAGTGATGGACATTCATAGACAATTTGCTTTTAAGCTATCCGTGGTCAGAAGCATTTCTCTATTAGGAAACTTTAAAAAAGTATCTTCTAGTTCCAAGTAGAATTGAACTTCATTACATATCGTTGTATCGCTTATTGGTGTGTATATTTACATAATATTTAAGTTTACTGGCATCACTTTCAATATGATGCTCGGCACTTAATTGCTAATAAATTTGCTACCATCACGCAGTGATGCACAGGTTTTGATAGAAAAAAATTAGAAAGCCCTTATGTTTCTACTGTCATTTCCAGAAAGGTAGATGGTGTTAGTTTTAATATTACATAATTAATTTATTGAGTTTTTAGCGCAAGTTCTTTACAATCATCATACAGTGAATTTATTTTATTACAACTTAACTGGGATTTGTAATACTTTTTTTTGTGAATGGATCTCTCTCTCTCTTTCTACAGAAATGGTATTTTTGTTTGAGACATTCCTTGAATTTATCTCACCATTTTAAACATATTTTGATGATTAAAAAAGAATAATCATTTCGGAGATACTAGCCAAACAAATGCGATTTCTTTATTAACACCATATGAATATTCAATTCATTTTAAATAAGTTCTAATTGACTTTTCTAGAACTAAACCTAAAAAACAAAATAATTTGTTTAAATCATTAGACTCTTACTGACCAAAACATTTATTCTCTGAACAAGATTCACAAAATAACTATTAGTTTGTACTTGAATCTAACTATTATTGTACTCCTTTGCTGCAAGAAATTCTCTTCAATTTCGTCAAATTTCCGTTAATCTCAATAATTCGCGCTCACAAAGAGGCATGAGACGCGCGTCAATATTTACGGATTCAATTTATTTTGCAGTTGTATTACGTGTAAAGTGTACTACAGGTCAGACGGTGGAAGCGTGGACCTCCTCGCGTACGTGACAGCAAATGTTAAAAGAAAACCACTGTGTTTACTTTTGTGATATCTATAGCGCCACTAAAGTATTAGTTAAGGAGGAATATGATGATGAAAGTAAGAAAGAATGGGGATATTATTCAGTTTGCTTGTGTAAATAACATAAAAGAAGATTTTGCACTTTTGATAAACGAGGCTGTTTACGTAGTGAAATACCCAGTTGTTGAGAATGCACTAGATCTAAATATGCTATAGAGGCCATACCTAAAGGACAACTTCAGCATACCTTTAGTTCTAGCAATCCGTGCATTACACTAACGTTTGTGCTGGCGATGACACAATATTGTATGAATACTTTTCATAAGCACACTTGTTGTCTATTATTACTAGATTCTAACCTCAAAGTCATAATCATAAATAATTTAACTTATATTTACAGTAAAATTCCAGTATTAAGTCATATCTAGGGTTACCATAAATCCGAAATTATTGGAATTATCTCAGAATTTGTGATATTATCTCGTATCCACGAATGTAATAACTTTATTCCGGAAATGAAAAAATGGAGTGATCAGAAATATTTAAAATCATTGCTTTTAATCATTAATTGGAAATTCGAATAAATTGCGAAGCCTATTGCCCCGGAATAAAACAATTGGTTAATGTAATGGTTAAATTCCGACGCATAATCTCGTTAGCAACAAATTGATTAAAGAACTATTATTATTATCAAAGTACAAATGTTAAATTTCCGATTACAATTAGATATAATGAATTATTGTAATAAAAGTTAATATGCAAAATTTTCTTTTGTTTTGTAAATATTTCTATTACCAAATATTATTATAAGCGTTTAATAACTTTGTTAAATATAATTAAATTAGCGACTGTTTTTTTGCATTAAATTATGATTATTCAATTAATGATTATTAAAAATTTATAAAAACTTTACTTTTTATTTTAGTAGTAGGAGACCACTTCCTGAATTATTTTTTTTGATCTGAATATTTTGATGACTTCAAACTCCTCATAGAGTCAAACTAATTATTTCTTTGAACCACTAGCAGTTTTTATATGTTTAGTTTTATAGTATAGTTTAAATAAAAACTAATAAATATTGTTATTTCAATGAGGTTTTATTTCCAAGATTGCACTAAATTTTATATCCGCACCCTAAAGTCGAAAAGTTCCCAAAAGTGTATAACACAGGAAAATAAATATATTGCCAGAAATGTGAAAAATAATTTCACAAAATACCTGGAAAACGAAAATATGGTTTTTCGAATTGAAACACATTGGTAAATTTTAAATACAAAAATATAATATTACATAAAGACATAATAGCAAAAAATTGCGAGTGCGTATACATAATTGCTTGTGCCTCTACATATATATTACGTAGCACTTATAAACATAGTTTGTCTATGTATGTGAGGAAAGTAACTGATAAACGTTTAAAATGAATCGATCGAGAGATTAAACTTGACGTGCTTAATGAGTTATTTGTTTCTATAGACAATAAACTGTGAACGGCGTTTTCATATTTTTAATATTGTGTAAATACGAATACACAGCAATATTACATGTTGTTAATAAAGTGCGTTGCGCGAAAAAGCATGTAGTGGAAAAAAGTTCAGCAATAATAAAATAGAATAAAATTGTCATTTGCAATATATCAAAGTAAAGCTGATATCAATCATTTATTCTAATAATTATTTTATAAAATATCATTTATTTCACTTAATTAATATTCTCTATATTAATTCTCTTATTCTCTTATTCTTCTTATTCTCTATATTAATTCTCTATATTAATATTCCCCCACAGAAACACTTAGTATTGACGCAAGACTGGATAATAGGAAAACCACACATTAATTTAACTACAAGAGATCCACTGGCAGCGTTCGATTAAATAACACTCCCCTAATTATAGCGATACGTCCATTTGTTTCTTTTTTTTTCAACGTTAAACTAAACTAGTTTTTGAATACTTCGTATAGTTGATAGTTGGTCTAATGAGATAAGAGGATCAGTTTATGTCCAATTGATTAGAATCGGCAGTGTTATTTAAACATATTTACGGATATTTATTTTTAAATGAGATCTTAACTGTAATGGGAGTTTTGTTTCTATACTTCCTCATATATTGGTAGTGCGTTTCCTTTTGATTGGTAGACAGGCTTTTTAGAGGAAAGCTGGGATTTAACTCACTATTTTTCATGTTTAAACAATTTTTTTGAAACATTAAGCTTAAAAATGAAACCATTTTTAAAAATAAGAAAATTCAATATACTAGTAAATGAACAGAATTCCTAAATGAAATTATTTATGTTTGTACGCCAACTATCCCCGATCATATAGACAAATGTGAAATCTTAGCTTATGTATATTCTGACACGCATTTTGCCGGTCTTTTGTACATTTTCCAACATGTTTTTATACAACTACATAAACCACATTATTAATAGGTGCATAACTTTATATAATAAAATATATTTGCTTCCTATAAAAGTATGTAATAAAAAGGTAATAAAAGAAATTTCAGAGTTAATATTATTGATAAAATTTACTTATTAATCTACATCGTAATAAGAGAAATTGACATCAACAAATATACACTCCAACAAATAACTCAGTCGACAAGTCAAGAAAATTCAGTTTGATCTTAACGTATTTAAAACTCAGCAAACGTAATTTAGTGCTACTAACTCCATTACTTTTACAGAAAACTTCGTAAATTACTTTCTAAACAGCAGATTTCAAGTTTCAAGTTTATTTTGAGAAAACATTTTCTCTAAAATGATTTTCGTATCGCATAACATTGGAAAATTTATCGCAAGGTTACATGGCTGTCTAAATATTATGAAAGTTAAATATGTATTTTAAATATTTTTCGTCTAACTGAAGTTATAGAATACTTAAATATTTAGTACGAGTTAAAGTCTCACTATGAGAGTTCCGTTTAAATTTATTTACATGCAAACATTTAGTAGCACAGGGTATTTTTATTAAAATGAAACATTTATTACCACCAATTTTATTTTCAAGGATTTCTAACTGGCACAAAGTTTTCTAATAAACTCAGGGTAATATTCTAACAATTTTTTTTATAATTTTAATATTAACAATTTCAACTATAGGGGTAGGGACATATTTTTTTGCCTTTTTCAGCAATTTCTCTGGAAATTCTACATACAATTTGGCAAAAAATTATTTTCGATCCTTATAAATTAGTGTTTTTTTGATACTCCGCATGGATCATTAAATTTAAAAAAAGACTTCACCTTCTTTATTTGTACCCTCTAAATAAATACCCATACTTAATACTTTTGAGGATTAATTATTGAAATGTATGCGAATCAATATTCTTTATCATTTTTCTAAATTTTACAATATTCAGATGAAATGGACATATGAGTTATCTTATAAGGGTTCTATTTTTTACCATTTCAGGCATAAAGCTCTTAAAAAATTCTTATTTTATCTTTCGTTTTAGGGGATATTAAATCCAACAACATTAAGATACATGTGTATGTGTGTATGCGAGCATGTGTACTTTCTTTAAGTTCTTTACCACGACCTAGGTTTCGTTGTATTACAACACCTTCAGGTTGGCTTTTATCAAAGATTAACATTAATCTTTGCTGATCTTTAATCTCTGCGAATATAGCCCACCTAAAAATATTGTAATACAACGAAACTTCGATCGTGGTAAAGAACTTAAAGAAAGTAGAAATAATACTACATC
Source organism: Druceiella hillmani (assembly GCA_039881145.1). Lineage (NCBI taxonomy): Eukaryota > Metazoa > Arthropoda > Insecta > Lepidoptera > Hepialidae > Druceiella > Druceiella hillmani. Next base: position 40,323,094 of record JAYKKI010000015.1, read on the forward strand.
ACGTAGTTTCATTTAATTATGAATAATGGATTTCTACAAAATTAACGCCAAATGTATTCAATATTTTACAATAAAGTAAATGGAATTGTTGGCAATAAATATTAAATGTCATTTAAGTTACAGGGGCACTTTCTGAAAGAAGAGGAAGTTTAGATCATTATTACTGATTTATGATATTAATAAAACTGTAGAAACACTTTTTTTAAATTTTTATTAAACATGTAAAGAAATTCGTGAATAGTTTTGATTAATTTCATAAAAAATTTGCATCCAGAATGTCGAAATATTTGTTGTGTTGAAATAATTAAATAACATTTTGTAAATTTCTAAACTCACAACAACCTACTTTAGGTTTACTTAAGCCTCTGTAAAAAAAATTAACAAAAAAATTCTTAATCATTTTAACAAATTTAAAATAAAAACCTTTAGAAAATTAGAAACAAATATGATGCAAAATGGGGTAAACGCTTTAAATCAAATGTACAATTAATATTATCGAGTATAAGTGCGTTGTTTAATTTCATAAAGAATATTTAAAAAATTAAATTAGATAGCATTATGAAATAAAAATAAATTAAAATGTAAATAAAAACACGTAAATTTGTGACGCTGAAAACTATGATGTGCTAGTTTTTCCAGTGAACTTATTTGAACAAGTTTTTTTAATCCCAAATTCTGTCAGGATTAAAACCAGGCTAATTTATTTGATATTCTCTTTTTCATAATGTACATCATAGGCAAGAAGTCAGACTCTACTTCAATTTATAAATTTAGGATTTATGCAAGTTTTAAAAATTATTTGTTTTTCTTATGACCAATTTAGAGTCATTACATTTAATTTATACAAATTTATAATAACTGCAAACGGAAGAAAAATAATACAAAAAAATATGTATGTGCTTATGTACACGCGTTAGAAATTATACTTTTTAGAATAATACAAAAATAACTTTATTTGGTACCTACATAATTAATGGAAATAAAATGATAAAAGGACTGGAGCGTGATTATAAATACGGTTGATGAAATCTAAATTCAGTAAAATTATTAAATTTTACAAATTAAAATTTAAAATTTATTTGACAGTTTAGTCGGCCACTATTTTATTTTTCTTCTGGCTTTCCGTTGTAAGCCAATTATCTGCCAGACCTTCTATAAATTTTCGCGCTTCAACTTTTTTAGTTTCTCGTACGTAGTAGTAAAACATTTAAAGTTTTTATATAGAATTACAATCAGTATCATATAATATAATTATCGTTCTTATTTGTTAAATTAATTAAATAAAGTTTAAAGTGAAATTTAATTGTTTTAAAAATTTATATGAGTACTCAGCATTAAATATAATATAAACACATATATAAAACTAACTGTTAAATTTACTAAAATGATAGCTTTGGCAAATGATAAAGTAATAATTCAAAATTTATAATGCAAATAAATACGTACAGAATTCGAAAAGGTCATATTAATAAACAAGTTAGTTTTTGAACATGAAAAGGTCCCTCCCTTTCTTGTTCCTAAAAAACTCTAACTTTTTTGTCAGCTCGAGCACAAATTAATACAAAGATAGTGCCTATTACATTTTTATTGAAATGAACAAAGAATCACTATAAAAATCTTAATCATATCTAGTTTTTTCGCAGCTCTTACTCGACTCTTTGCTCATAAGATAGAATTTAATTTAATAATTCTGTAGTTACGTTATTATCACTGCTCCCTAGAAGTGTGCTGCATAATCATAAAATATTAGTGGTCACACAATGGTCGAAATTCGACCACAATTCATTATATTTTTAAGTTTAAAACTTAATGAGGTTCTTTTGTCAAAAAGTATACCTTTAAAATCATTGTATATATATTTTAGAATTTTGTCCTATTACATCAGCTGAGAGCGTGTTATTTGCCTGAATTCCCCTTAATACCTATAAAATTGAAAACATTATTTTAGTAACAGTGAAAAATAAAATTACAGTTTTTTTTGGTTTTTTTGATACAATTCATTGTCAGCTTTAATTTTTTAATGTTATTTTTGAATTAAACAAGAACGCTAATAAAATGTGACTTGACATTAATAGAAGTATAAGACATATTGTTAAATCTCGCACTTCTCCGTACGCACAATATGATTAAAAAGGAGTAAAAATTTTCCTCTTCACATATTAACATATAGATAATATCTTGTCGTCCAACTCACTTGTTAAAGTTTGCCGAATGATTGATTAAAACTAAACATTTTAGTAAATTTTTTAAACCGATTTAACTTAAAAATGTAAAATTTTATCTGATCGAAGAAAGCAAAGGCTCTAGACATACATGTTAGTTTTAGTAAATTTTTTAAACCGATTTAACTTAAAAATGTAAAATTTTATCTGAACGAAGAAAGCAAAGGTTCTAGACATACATGTTAGTTTTAGTAAATTTTGTATACCGATTTAAAAGTTTATAACTGAAACGAGGAAAAAAGGTCTCTAATAATAAAGTAACAAATTGAAAAAATTAAATTATTATCTTATTTTAAACAGTGTATTTATATTATTTTTTTTATCAATTACCAGTTTATGAGTAGTATCTGCCTATGCATTTTGGTATATTTGTTGTTTGAAAATAATGAAAATCGACTTTATTTAAGATGAGAATAAGTTGATTGCTCTATAATTTTAAAATATATTATACAAATAAAAAATTAATGAGCACCATGAACAGTAAATACTCCAAAGCTCTATACAGACAATATAAGTGGGAATTTAAAATAAGGAAAACCAAAAAATTAAGTGCTCATAATTTTTATAGGAAGGCAAAAAAGGGATAACATTAAGTCTATAACAAAATAGATGATAGTGATATTAGACAATAAGATTTAAATTTTAAAAAATGGAAGTAATCTTGGCTTGTTCGTTATTTAAATCAGCATTAAAGGAAACACGAAATTATTTTCCGAACAACCCAACCAGTAAAACATATCAAGAGAATTGTTTATATTAATACACATACATTGAAAGGGTCACTGATATTGAAATAAGTTACTTTTGTAGGTTACACCTAATTTTAATAACCATCAAAATAATTTCATTTCGCAAGCATTACTTTTCCATTAAATTCATTTTTTATTCGTCTCGAAAATTTTTCCTACTCATTTTTTACGGATTTTGTAGATATTACTGATTAAGTTGTAGATCGATTTTTAATTAGTAGTATTACACCCACGATGGATCAAATTAAATAAAATACTTCTTTTACATAAATGTAATTAAATAAAACTCTATACATTTCAATACCCGCATTTTCGATCTTAGATCAAAAAGACGATAAGATTGTAAAACAAAAAAAGAAATAACCTAACTTTCATCCTTCACTTAATATTTTTTTCTATTTTGCCATTACAAAAATATCCAACTTGTGTGAAATTTTTATTTATACTTGTAATCAGCAGATACATGACCCACAATTATTTCTAATTACATGACACATAATTATTTGAGAGATGACACATAATTATTTTTCAATTACAGTCAATCTGTATGCCTCATTTTCCAGCGGAAAATACCGTAATTCCATGTATCTTAAATATTTTTAATGGTGTTCGACATCACCCACGTGTCATGTGACCTACATTTGGCGGAACAATGAAAAGTTTCGGCTTGAAAAATCGTTTGATGGATATATTCATCAAACACGACAACTTAATAATAGGTTCGTTAAAGAAATGGTTTTAGGATAAATCGTTCTAATCATTAGGGCTGATTCACTTTTTGTAACTACTATGTATGTAATTGTTATTAAAAAGCTATATTTAATATTTATTTTATTCTTATGCATAGTGTTTAATTACTTTGAATAATAATTAATCAAACTTGTTTAAAATCGCATTTCGAATTGAAGAATGGGTTTTCAAGAAAAATTTAATGATAAATTATTATTTTAAAAAAATACTGATGTATGAAAACCATGCAGTCTTCGCTTTAAGGAGATTAAAAAATACGCGTGAAAGAGATGATCATATTACACAATATTATATGAACACTTAAACGAAAAATAAAAAACTTAATTCGTATTTACACATTTCGAACACCCATCCAAGTAATATTTAATAATATCTCAATTTATAAACATGATAATGACCTTAAATACTCGTAAGGGTTTCTGTAATCTCAATATTTCACGGAGTTACTGTCTAATTTTGCTTTAAAAAAAAAACAAAAGTCTATAAGAAATCAGTCTATTACGTGATTTATTCTTCCTGCAATTTTAAGAGAAAAAAATTAAATGTAAACTAATCTTCAAACAAATTTCTCAAAAACAGCTACCGTTTTAATTTTATTTATCTTTTCTATGTTTTTAGGAATCTTTGTAAATAAGGTTCCACTAATTTTTAAACAACACGAACCTGTCGCCAACGGCGTCCAAATCATTAGATCAAAAATGTTCCGGTGTAAGTTCCTCTTCGTCATACGCGGCGGGAATGGCTGGTGGCGAAAATCACATGCCGCATGTATCGGTCGGTGTCTTTTGATTTTTGTGATATTTGATTTTAAAAATCATGATTTTGATTAGTTCAACGCAATACCCTTCTATATGGTGCGTTAGATCAAAATTATAAAAATTTTATTTTAAAGGATAGATTTCATGAGAATATAAGTGAAGCTTAAGTATTACGTATATTTTACTTTCATATTTGAAATAAAATTGTATTTTTGAATTTTTTTTTATCGTAAGAATGAAGAATAGAGAATTGAAATATAGTAATTGTAAATTTCTTCCAGTCACTAAACTATGTAAGAAAAAAAATTGAGCGTCTCGTTGATTAGAGTTCGCTTCCATTTTTATTCAGTATTAGGCGTAAGGAAGTGCTGGATACATTTGTGGGATTTATAGTTATTGGAATATGAAAAAGACAGCTTACTCAATGTTCTGTTAATCGCTGGACATTAATAAATGACTTTAATGATTATAAATAAATGTACTTATGATTAAAATCAATATATATACATATATATATATATATATATATATATATATATATATATATATATATATATATAAATATATTCTTATTAGACTGACCTCATGTTATGTTTATATGAAAATAATCACGATCTGACATTGAACCCAGCCATGTACCTCCAAAGTTTCAGTTTACTATGGCTATTAAAAATACATATAAAAAATTAATGTAATATACTTTTTATTAATATTATAGAACGATTGATGCTACAAATATATTAATATAATAAAGAGGAAACATACAACTTCCATAAAATGATAGTACATAGTTGCTGTAATCTATGAAGTACATAGACATGTATAATTTTTTAATTATAGTTAACAATGTTAACATAACTGAAGAAAAAGTCTATGGACAGTATATGATACAAGGTATATACATAAACAAACATCATTAGGAGTAGAAACAGACAATTACCCAATGATTTTTTAAATATTATGTATAAATATAAATAAATACATAAATATAGGTTTTCTGTATAGGGTTTTAAAAAGAAAATGTTTTGCAAGCTACTTAAAAAAATAAAAGTAATAAAAAAATTCCATAACACTTTCAGTGATTTTTGGAAGGCTGTAAACCTATGAAAAAACGTGGGATTTGAAAAAATCATTTTGTGGTTTCAAAATCTTTTATTAATATTTTTGAGCCACAGTTTCTGAGAAATCATAAGAAATAAAAAAAATTCTCAATTTTTATTTTACTTTCGCAAGGTTAAACAAGGATAATATAGTTTCATTTTTCGGCTTCAGATTAGTTTTTGAAAAGTCTCTGAATATATATATATATATATATATATATATATATATATATATAGATATATATATATCTATATGTATATATATATATACATATATATATATATATATATATATATAAATATATAGTGGCGAAACCTTAAACAAAAACGTTGGTACTCAATTGAAATGTCACTCTTTGCACTAGTTTTGCTGAGTCAATAATTTGTATTATTTTAAGTAGTTATAAAATTATTAAGTAATTGTTGGAGTTGGAAAAGTGTGATCAGTGATTATTACATAAAATATTAGAGGAAAAAAAGTAATTTAAAATATGTCTTTTTAATCTTCTTATGAATGCTGGTTTATCTATGTATCTGTTTAAATAATAAATAACTGATGACTAAAAACCTTAAAATGAAAGTAATTTTTAGACAATTATTTTGTAATTGTAATGGTACATTGGGCTTTATTGGCAATTTTTTCTTATTACAATTGAAATCTTTAAAATGGATTTTAATTGTGCTTGCTTTTTTGATGTTAACTATTGCGTAATGAATGTCATAAAAAATTCTGGAACTCGAATTCGACACTAAATACGAGAAAATGGAGAAAAGAAAACTGGCATGTTCTGTTATTATTCAGTTTTTCAATAAACCTGAAAATGAGGGAAGTCAAGGAATGTTTGACTCAGCCATGGCATCAATAAGCACATATCCTGAGCCTATGAATATATGCAAAGAAGAAATAACCAGCATCAGGTGGTAACTCAAGCAATACAAGGAAAAAAACTCCGGCAATACTACAAAAGTACCTATAAGCAGTACTGCTACATCTATATTGTGGTGCGAGTCAAAATATTTTTATCTTTTAATAGACTGTATGCCGATTGCAAGTCACACATAACAAAAAACGTATTAGACAGGTTTTTTTAACAGTGTTATTTTCACTTGAAGTAGAAGTACGTGAACTCGTTGGTTTCTTTCCGATTACCGACTCCGCGGGCGAGTGTATATTGAGTTTTCTTTTGAATTTATTTTCACAACTAGACCTCGTCATTCGAGATTGTCCCGGGTAATGTTTTGATAATTGTCGTGAAAAACAAAGGATTGCAGAAAAAAAAATTCTAAATTTTAAGATTTATCGTCCTCCAAATTAAGCCTATGCATGCATAGCCTTAATTTAGTAGTCAAATTTAAGAAATTTTTGTTTCTTTTTCATCCTCAAAAAAAGAGTGTCAATCATTTGTAAACACCTACGAAATTTAAAATTAAAATCTATGAGTGCTACACGATGGTCTGCCATATATTTGCAATCAATCGAAATTACGATATAACATGGATAAGATGTTCATATATATCTGGGGATATCTGAAAATTAATGTGGATATGTCATCTCACAAAGCGCAGTCACTTGCTGTGAATGTTTAGAATCATCAATTAATTTGCTCTGTTGTATTTTAAATGAAATAACGTCTTTAAGTAAAATAATGCAAAGAACAATAAAATTATGAATACTCAAGTATTCGTAAACTAATTGAATAATTTAATTAAAAAGTTTACGAAATATCTCACGGCTGAATATTTTGAAACGGTTTTACGAGAAACAAGGAATATAGCTCAAGCAGATTTTCCACCAAAAAATTCACTTCATTAAAAAAAAACAGAAGCAGTTTAGAAATGAATAAGTGATGAAGCTTTATTAGATAAAAGTATTACGAAAGATTGAAAGTATTATATTCAATTTATTACGAAGAAGAACTTTTTTGTAGTTCTAGACCAGATATTAACCTCCTTAAAAAATGTATGCGAAGAGTTACAAACATTCGACGACATATATGGCTATTTAGTTACTCTAAAATGAAATGATGTAATATTGTGAAGATTTACATCTGAAACTTAAAGATGATTCAAGAAATGAAGCAGCCATTGATAGTATTAATTTGTGTAATGAAATTAATTCTACGAAGTTGTAGTTTTTGACGAATTCACAATAGGTGACTATAACAAACTCTTTGGGTAGGAATTTCGATAATGCTATCGACAATGAGGACCACATTGCCGATCTTTAGGAGTAAGGACGTGGCTACAAAGCTCACGCCGGTACTATAAGACGAGCATAGTTATTTTGCGTGGTCGCTTCCAATCGGGACCATTTTTTTCTTTTTTTTGCAGTCTACTGTTATTTTTGTGTTTCTGTGGGCGGCAAAGTAGTATAAATTGCAAGAGGTACACGAAGTTCACACTGTGATTTAGCTAGCGCGTGTGCACAGCGTGATGTACCCAGCCGAGCGGTGTGAGAGAGGCGATCGTTTCAATTGCTTTTCCGTTTCGCATTTCGATCGTGAGTAACATCTGACAGTTGTCTTGCCCGATGAAAACATTGGATTCTATATTGTTGGAGATTGTCTTAAATGTGAAATAAGTGTTCACAATCGACTATAACTTTTCGTCACTTCTTGGGCCCGGAGTTACAGATTTTGGATGTTGCGCGCGTAGATCTTGTGCCGTCGATTCGTGGGTAGTCGTGGCGTCCGAGCAGCGATTTTCGTGTCTATATGGCTTCAATATCTGTCCAAAATGGCTTCAATATGATCGGAGACACCCTTGGCACCAAATTTATTGGCCAGGTTGACGTCAATAAATGTCACTGTTGATCCATCGTCGAGTATCAGAGTAACACGTGCGAGTCCGCCCCCACCCATCACCAGAAATCCCTACTGGAACCATTTTTGGGTAATATCAGGTTTTCTTTTTTATCCATGTAGAGTTGACGTCTTCTGTTTTCAGATTTTTCGTCTGTTTCTTCCAGCATTCTTGTTTAATTTGTGGTGATGTTTGCACCGGAGACATTATATGTCTTCGGTTATGTACGGATATGTACGGCATCTATGAATGCTAGAGTGGTAATCTAGGCATCTGAAACAGGGGCGGTGCATCTCCGACAGGTCCTACCTTGGGTTGGAAACAGGTTCCTTAAATTTCTTGCACTCGGTCGTAGCATGTCGCACCTTCGAACAGACCGGGGATTTAGTTTTGTTTTGGTCTATTGCGGTAAACGTTCTTTGTGTTCATTTTTGGACTGTGGCATCGTTTTCCTACGCAATTTCTTTGACTACACCAAGGAGCTGCAGATGTCTGCTTCGCGACTTAGAAAGCGAGATAGCTTGATTAAACCATCTTCATTTTCGGTTGTACAGCGGAGTAGTTGAACTAGCCATACCTCAATGATGACGTTAGTTTTTCTATCACTGTCTTTGTAACCTCACAGTTGCACGGGCAGTGAAATTCGTTCAGAGCTCCAAGTATCACTACGCTGTTGGAGAAGCGGTTTTTGAAGATGCATATGTATTTCGGGGTATTCGTTTGCCGTAGTAGCAACCACAACTGATCGATTTCAGCGACGATAATAGAGTCCGGTCACCCGAAGCGACATTCGAGTATCTTTATAACGTCTTGTGAACTCGAATTATTGTTGATTAAGAGACGGTTTATAACTTTTTTCGCATTCCACCTGAGGCTGCGACGTAGTCTTGCCATACCATATGCGGCTTTGACCAGTAGCCAGCCTTAGAGGGTGCCATTGAAAGTAGGTAGTTCCATGGAACGCACAGCGTGCGATTGTTACCCGGCCTTGACCGTGAATAATATCGTAGACGGTGAAAATGATCGGGGAAGTCGACTTAGGGTTGGCGCGTAGCCACAGCGTTAGCTTCTACTGGTGCATATTGCAACTATTTGGCTATAACATGACCTTCACTCTGCGGGTATGGATTGATTTTTATCAGCACTTTATTCGGCTATACGTAACCGACCCCATTCGGTTTTGAGTGGTGGTGGTTGAGTTACTGTTTGTAGATGCGGGGCGTAGACGGTTTGACTCTTTCGTGATAGTAAAAAGGTGCGTCTAACTTTCACTTAGCCACGTATTGATTTGGTGCATCATTTTTCTTTATATAATCACTCAGTCGTTGTCTTGCCCATATTTTATTTGGGCTTCAATTACGATGTATAGATACTCTCTTATTTGTAGATTTGGTGATGGCAGTAATGTTGTTTCCTCTAAATCCGGCTCGAAGAACCATGATATGCAAAACGATAGGTAGTAATCAAAGCTCCACCCTTGACTGTTGCTTGATTGGAGAATTTGACATCAACCAGATATTTGTCGCTATTGACTATGAAGTTTGGGGAAGGCTCGCCGGATAGATTACCAATTAATATTCCTCGTCAATGTGAGGTAATTCCTTTATTAAATAAAATATCGCTAACACTGCTAGAAGAACTAATACTATCGAAGACTACAGCGAACAATGGAATTATCAAAGTGAACTACGAAGTGCACTGTAAAGTGAATTACGATGTGAACAGTGAAGTGAAGAACCACCAGTGAAGAAACAACAGTGAAGAACCATTACTCAAAACCGAATGGGGTCGGTTACGTATAGCCGAATAAAGTGTTGGTAAAAATCAATCCATACCCGCAGAGTGAAGGTCATATTATAGCCAAATAGTTGCAATATGCACTAGTAGAAGCTAACGCTGTGGCTACGCGCCAACCCTAAGTCGACTTCCCCGATCATTTTCACCGTCTACTGCGAAGTAAACATAGAAGTGTACAAGAAATATACCATGAAGTAGACTGCAAAGTTTACTGACCTTTTTAGCACTGTGCCTCCATGGAAGTCTTTTGTGCGGCTGCTGGTTGCCACGCCAAAGATTAACAAACCACGACTGCTTGATCATCGCGTTGGTTTCTGCTGTGTTTTGGAACAGTAATTTTAAGCCATGTACTACTCGGTATACTCATTCAAATAATGTGAGTGCCACAAATACTAGCTCGAAATATAACATATCTTTTGTGTTAACTTTTTCTTGAGTCTTATTTATAAACAAAGAAAGCGAATGACTCGTACAAGTTGAAGATCAAAGTAATAAGCTGCACCATCGTCGCAGTTTTATTGAATAAATCACAATTTAATTAAACTATTTTAAAAATCACGCTTATGTAAAAATATTGAATCTTAACACTGAAAATGGCTATGTAGCATACCAGTTACATTACGAAGACTCTGTAAAAGAATGCTATATATTACAAGCATAATTATATTTAAGATTTAATCGCGAAACGGTAATTTTTTAGTTTCATTCGGTGATAAAAAATAAAACTCGTTTTCTTGATGTGTGATTATAGCGAGGTATGAAAATTTTTAACGAAATAAGTTGACTGTATGAGTCATTAAAATGAAACAAAAATGTAAAGCAACGTACTTATTACCGCACTTACAACATTAAATTCGTTAAAAGATTATAAAACTTATTATTCACATTTAATGCCTCCCTGCGCTCGTTTAGTCATAATCTCCATATTAGAATGCAGAATTTATTTAGGAAAACCAAATTCTCTATCTTATGTTATCCTTCTTACGATATACTGTATAATTTATTGTAATCGCACAAAAGTTTTAATTTTTTTACAGTGCACGAAAATAATTATTTTAAAATGTATAGCATAATCACGTAGTATGTATAAATAAAGACAAAGGAAGCTACAAAAGTATAATATTTCTGTAATTTATGAAAGAAAATATATAAATTTGCTGTATGGCTTCTCGATTTTCCTTACTTTAAGTTTTAAGAAATTATACTTGCTATTACTAGAACTAAATTAAATATATTTTTTCGATCTATGACTTTTAGAGCATCTCATTTTTCTCAACAATAATATGGGCAAGTATAGAAGATAAAAGTGTTTAGTTTCCAATTCACTTTTTTCAACGCCCGTCGTAGGAAAGAGAGGTGTTATAATATTTTCCTATACATATATACACGTGTAAGGGTTTATGGTCTATAGTTTTAAATGAAACAGGTGAAAAAATATCTAAATCAAATTAACAACTTATATATATTTTCTTTTAAGGCATTAGACCAGTGGGCGGTCGTCGATGAGGTGGACATACTAGATCAAGTCTACTGTAGGCGGTCTCCTGTATGAGTGCAACAGGGCGACGACAAATAGGGAGAAATGAAGAGGCATCGCATGGTGAGTAACAACGGCCACCGTAACAATACTACATGCTGACCACGAGCGCTCTGTCAAGAGGACAATGATGGAGAAGCAGAAGAAGATTATTACTTTTCTTCACGTAAACATATTGCCTAATGTATCTTTTACAGGCAAAAATATTACAATTTAAAACATTAGGCAATTTAAAAACGTCGCTCTCAATAATCACTAATGTTTTTTCATACCTTTAGGTTTATTTTTTTTATTTCCGAAAAACGGGGAGATATAATGTATTTACTGTCAACTTTATTCGTTGTATCAAAAAACTTCCTCAATGCTAAAATTTTATTTATTCTTCTATTATATATTGTACAATTTCGACCATCCCATACTGTCATTGTGAATTCCCTTTTTTTTGGAAATATGATACGTAGAGAATCTTAGCACCAAGGCCAGAAAAACATTTTTTGGCTTAATAGTCCATCATTTAAATATTGAAATTCAAAATCAAACTCGATCGATTTTTTATCAACAGTACTATAGGTATGTTACATGCAAATATAGATGGTTCGAATAAACAAACATTCATAATATTTATCTCATTAACTTATTTATTGAATGACGTAAAACAAAAAAAATATTCTAATTCCGAGTATTTAAACCTATTTCTTCACAGATTTCAAAATAAAATAAAATTTCCTTTCCACCAAAGTGACTTCGATGGTAAATAACGAGAACATGATGAATTTGAAAATACAACTTCACTAAAATTTCAGTGTTTCAAAAGTTGTTAATATATAAGTGATACAAACATGAACGTGGTAAAATGATTTTAATCGTGACCAAGGAAAAATAAATTTGTCCCATGTTGTAGTTCTTGTTTGACGGATTATAAATTAATTTATCGTCTATGGATGAAACTCTACAACGATGAGCATTTACTGTTTAAGCAATATGAATCAGAATTAATATGAATCAGAGTTCAAATAAATTTCTTTGATGATAAAATAAATCACTCAACCAAATATAGTTTATTGTGTGGATATTTAAATGTGCGAGGGTACGAAAAATATTCTCAGGGAAGAGATAGGGGCAGAAAGAAATGTAACGGAAATTTCCAAGGGATTTCCTATTTTTTGGTAAATGTGTAACTGCATCAATGTTTTGCCTTTCGCGCAAAACTAAGTAATACATTAAACTATTTCCCCATCGATGATATTGCATACATACATACATTTGTAAAATATTTTATTCTCTAGAATATTTTATTTATGTGCATACGACAGTTGATAATTGAAATTATTACAAAAACGAATACGTACTGCCCATTGTTATAAGATTTGATTGACAACCTAATGTCAGTCTCATCAATCAACGTATGTTTAAGAGACAAGACGTAAAACAGACATACATTAACAAAAGTTAATTAATGATGGATAGACAGAGATCGCTATTATTATTATATATTTCTATGATATCATATATATGTTTTGTCATGGTATATTATCTCTCTTCTTTTAACATATTCCAAAAACTTATAATCGGCTGCCTCAAAAAGAAATTTTTGTTTGTATTATCTATGGCTGAAAATATCATCGAAATCCTCTTTTGAGCATAAAGTTATTTTATTATCATTTCTATCTGTTTGATATGTTATAACAACATTTTGTGATTGTATCAAACGTGAGGCAGTGTAATTCAATAGAGATTGAATAGAGATTGTAGCTCCAGTTTCTGTCATTTCTACGTTATTTGCATAAGATTGTACGTTATAAGATAGTTGTACTTCAATAATCAATAATTTCTGATTGTACGCCTTTATAAGATAGTTGTACTTCAATAATCAAAGAAAAATTTTATGGGGTGAGAAGTTACTTATTTTACAGCTTAAATTCGCATTTAAACGTTCTTTGGTATATTTGGAATTTTCTGCAATTTTCTTAATAATTTCAGAGTTTTCAGTTCCTTGAGATGTTTTACCTGCGTTTCAGCAATAGATGATATATATTTACATCTAATTAAGAACGTATTTCAGTTGTTTATAAATTTTAGTACTGTCGCTGCAATCTTCGAAAGACGTTTGCAGTCTACCCCGGAAATGAATATCATGTGAATTCACCGAATCTATCTAATCTCACCCTTCCTTTACTTAAGAATCTTTAAAAATGGTTCTGTTTTTATTTTGAATTAAAAGTCAAATCTGGAAGAAATATAAACAATGTCGCACGAATGAATTTGGTTCAACAGTAAAAAAATTAAAATATTTTGAAAATATGCGAATGACTTTAACTTTGCAATTTGGCTTCGTAATATAGAAGGTTCAAGGATATTTATAGCAGGAATATCTCAATCAACATTGCCCCAATTTCAAATATTTCCTTTCAAAATTGCTGTAACTACCCTTTTGAATGCATTGAGATATGTATATAAAAAGACAAATGAAACTAATATTTTTTATTTTTTAGAAAGTACAAACATTATTCTTCACTACATATGGTATTATCAAAAAACTATGAACCAATCCACAATAATAAACAATCCAATCAGTCGTTGCGCTCGAGTTCAATTCTAGGGAGTATTGAAACACGGAAATTTACAATAATATAATTTCTAACTCATAATCTTTTGCTCGGTCAAGTAATTAAGAAATAATGTCAAATATCTTACAGTTTGATAATGAAGTTATTTTTTAAAATACCCGCATTTTAAAATGTTTATCATGTGCTCGCTCGGTCCCATATAGACTGCCCCAATGTGCGTCGGACTATGAGAAAGGACTGGTTTAACTTAATTTTTTCTTTTGAAATACTTAATTTCACTTTGTTTCTGTTATTTTCCAAAGTTTTGAAATAGTAACTGTAATTTGCTACGCTCTATAATATATTTGAAATTTATTTCTCACTGTCTTTGACTATTGTTAGTCAGCGTTCATTTTTACTTTAGGGGGCAAAATTTGCATACGTTGTATCATCTATTTACATTTTGCGGTACTAAATTTGCATTATTGAGTAAAATATCATGTTCATCACAAATTACGTTTCTTTTCAAGGTTAATAAGTGTATCTTAAAATAAGCCTTATGTGTTAAATCAGTTTGTTAATTATATCAGTATTTATATTTAAGCAAAATGGAGAAGCAATTGTTAAAAAAATTGTTATAGCGTTACACACACAAACGCCAATGGTTTAGTGAAAAAAAATTCTAATAACCAAATCTAAACTTAATAACGGAAAAGTAGACATTATTCATAGAAAGTAAGTTCAAAAATCTATGGAGAAAATAGAGTTTTATCAGCAAATGAATTTTTTGTATCATTTAAATAGATTAGTTTCTTAGCAAGTCGATGTAATTTTTGTCAGCAATTAGATCGAATAACTAACAAACTACCTAGTCAACGGAATCTATTTTCTCCGTGAAAACGCTAGACCATATACTAAAAAATTACCTTTTAAAAATTATCCTATAGCAACGATTAAAAATTTTGTTTTATAAAAATTACAAAACAAATTTTAGAATATAATAGAACCTATTTTTGAAGTGGGTTTCTACAAGTGGATAGAAAAATAGTAGTAATATAGTCTCAAAGGTACTTAGGAACCTGCCGAAAAAAATTTAATAATTTTACCTATTGGTACAAAATAGCAGCAACCATTTAATAGTAGTTTAAAATAAATATTCATAAACATCATTGAACGCATAATAATAAGATATTATAAAGTTATAATATTAGCAGATAACATACCAGAACCTGGAGGGCAAACCAGCACTCGGTTTAGAACAAAAGTCAAGATTGGGATAGATGTGTTCTAATTTTTTGCCGGGAGCTCGACGATTATTCAAAATTGTCGGAACGTATAGTTTGCCCCAAAAATGGATATTGAGTTTCCGGAGAAGATAATCATCACTGTCGATGGAGGAGTGAACATGATATTCCTGGGCCCGCTTAAAAAGAAAACGCCTGGTGTAACTGTAAGAAGGTTAAATAAGCTAGGCACTCTCATGTTCAAAATTGTGTGAACCATGTTGGTAATTCGGATCCCTGGGGTGCTATATACCGAAGGGTACAGAGGTTCTTTAAAACCCTTTGTTTTCAGCGCCCTTAAGAAAACCGATAGGATCTATACCGGGATATCTGCAAGACCCTCCAATATCTTTTGACATAACTATTTCTGAACTTGACACTATTAAATGGTAGCGTATCAGAAATAAAGCGGGAATATTCTCAGTCAGTAGCTCTAATTCGGAGTTGCATCATTCGGAATTAGATGACAACGTGAAGAACCACAGCCAGATTACAACAGCCTTGCCTTGAATCGACATGTGCCCAGATAAATAAGTTTTCCGTAATTTCTTGGACATTTGTCGCGCGTCTAACAATGCCTGAATGCCATACATTTTGTGGGCGCTATAATTCCGAGGTGTATCAGTACACATCCACCGGATTTTAATAGATTTGTTTCATTATCGAATTATCTAATTTCAGGCATTGTAGTACGTAAAAAGTTAATCCAGGGCTGCTCGCAAGGTTCAGACTTTGATTTGATCCTGTATAATATCATGTTCAATTATATACTCGTGATTCCCTTTCAGGGATGCGATACAATCACGCATGCATACAACACATTGCTGATGGTCTGAGGAGCGAGAGAATTATATAGCGGACTCCCTCGGCAAA
The DNA here is from genome assembly GCA_039881145.1 of Druceiella hillmani. Classification (NCBI taxonomy): domain Eukaryota; kingdom Metazoa; phylum Arthropoda; class Insecta; order Lepidoptera; family Hepialidae; genus Druceiella; species Druceiella hillmani. Next base: position 40,339,511 of record JAYKKI010000015.1, read on the forward strand.
TTATGTGACTGGGATATTAATAATAAGACCACCTTTGCCTCACAAGAGTTTAAGGCTGCCACCTTCAGGAGCGGGCTGGTGAGCCGTCTGTCGTAATAACCGCAATCAGAATATGAGTGTGGAACCGTGACACACACCTGGGTTATTGTTCTTCGATTTATCCGAGGAGTAAAGTATGAATTTTATCGTTAGTAACTACTTCACCTCCCAGCTTTTTAACGAGCATGGCGCATTAATTGCTAGCTTGTTTAAATTTGCCCTCAGAGGTAACTTGATATCTTCTTGCAGTTTCGAAAATCAGGACATGGATCACGTATTATTCATACATGAGTTTTGTTGGAGAGCATACATCCTAACAGCTTTAGGATGTGGTAACTTTAGTTACACTGACTTGGTCGAGAATGGACCTAACTTTGAATCATATGGAGCATTCGCAAAATTCGTTCTCGAAAAAAATTATATATTAAATTACTAATTGCGAAGAACAGTCATTAACCCAGTTATAAGATAAAGCGATGATTTGTGTATGATCAATATTTATATATGTTACGATTCAAATGTGTAATAATAATTTTACGTAAATAATATTCGTCGAAAATAACATAAGTTCTTGATGATAGATACGGAACACTGGGACCATCAAACGTCCATTCTTTTATATGTTACGCATCCTCAGAGGGGCCCTGAGACAACCTGAGTGGAAGGCGGGAAAAGTAATACATGGCAAAATAATTTTTATTATGTAAATTAGATTAATCATTCCTTCAACAAATTCAATTATTAACAGTTTATGCTTTAAGTAACTTAGTCCATAGAATTATAAACAAGCTATTGTTAATAAATCAATTTTTCTGCAATCTGATCTAATGGGCGCAAGGACCATTTTTAATAAATTTTCAGATGTGGTGTACGCTTCATCGTAGTGGAGTTTAACGGACCACCTTCAATCCTCAATCACCACTCTTCTGGTATCTTATCATATGCTTAAAACAGAATCGAGTGTAGATATATACGAAGTTAAGTAGACTCAGCTCTATTAATAACTTTAATAAACCATTGACATTTATATATATTTTAATCCTAAACAATTTCCACATTTTAAATTTTCACAACTATATGCAACATTCGTATTGTACTTGTATCCAACGTTTCCACAACTGTAGTTCTAAATTTTTACGCTGAAGGCTATTACCATATGACGGCAAAACATACAGATTTTGCATACTCTTTTTAATTTATGATATCTACATTTTTAAAATTTTCTTGTAAAAAAAAGCGGAAACTAAAAACTTATTAGCCAATTTAAGACAAATCTGACCAAAATTGTGAAAAATAATTAGCACCTAAGTATAATGAATCAATTGATCAGTACTTTAAACAAATTTTTGCAAAATTTTTTTCCGCTAATTTCGTTCCTGGTTTTTTCATTAATTAATTTATTAATTTAAGCTTCGTTCAATTACTTGGGTGGAAACCAAATATTTATATTTTTGTGCCATATATATATTCGATACCTTTACATCATATCTATATATTGCACATAACATAAAGACTTGGTTAAATTCTTAAAGTGCATGGATATTAACTGTACATCCTATCCGTAAAGTCTTGGTTAAACTTTAAGATTCAATCTGATTCATATTATAAGATTATAAGGATATTTCGAGAAAGTTTTATAACCCAGGTATTTAAGACAATAGACCTAATAGGAATAATAAGGAGATGGGAATAATAAGAAGAAAATAAAGGTTGATCACTGATTCCAATTTTTTTATTTCGCAAATGATACTATCGTGCAATACCTGTAAAAAACCTGGTTCTTGAACTGATGTGTTCAATCTCATATTTAATTTATTTTATAAAAAAATACGCCTTTCACCTTTTTCAGCCAGTGATCTACCTTTGAAACTCAAGCAATGGGCAACGCCCATCTGCGGCTTTTGCAAAACTACGGCCACTTAGACCCGCCTCAAAGCGAATATACATTGTGCCAATTTTCCCTACGTAAAATACGTTGGAAAAATTGCTTATATTTAATCCCATTTTTTTCAAGATTTTTCAAAAGTTGACATGAAAAGGCCAGGTTTCCTGGCAGTATTATTAAACGTACAATAAAATATCATGTGACCAAATTGCCATATACCATAACAGGAATAATTTTGCGGGATCCTTATTTAACTAGCTATCTAGCATAATGATCACCAGATGGAATTCTGGTTTTATTAAATGCGTGATTATTAAATACATTTGTTTTCAATACTTCTTAAGGCACTTGACGAACTTGTTTTTTTTTAAAATACCATAGTAACTTTGTGCTTTAAATACTTACAGAAATACCCAGCTTTCAATCAAAAATATTTCTATTTTCTATTCAAAATTCTTCTGTTTTGAATAATTCTATATTTAAAAAGCTATGTCTTTCCTTTCTGTAAGTATTTATTTAATATTAACTTCTCTCCCACTACTATTCCATCCCATATAGCAGATAATGAAAATAATCCGCAACGAATAAATTTTAGAAAAGTAGAAAATATTCTTGTCAAAATAAATTTTTCTAAATTTTTTATTTATGATTAAGCATTCAAAATGGTCGAAAAAGGCATTTCTTTAGTCATAATTTTATAAATAAACGCCTTTTTTGGCCATTTTGAACGCTTAGTCATAAATAAAAAATAGTCATAATCAATCATAGCAAAGGTTGGATCGGTAGGCAATGGTAAATCAAGAAGGGAGTAAATGACTTTCCGTCATGCTCCTCAAAGTCCGGGACCGTCGGATGCCCATCAACCTGAGTGGTGGGTATAAAATGATCATTATGAATCATAGGGAGAATACCCCGGCATGGACTGCAGCAATCCCGGTCCTCATATTTTACACCCTAAAACAATATTTAAAAACAATTAATTATTTATAACTCTAAATAAAAATGCACTTGCGGGCGCTCGCACTCATTAAAAAAATTCAGAAAAATGAAAAAACCATGCATGAAATCGTAGTAAAAATAAAAGGTAAAATACTGTGAAAATTCATGCGAAAAGAAAACAATACATTATTAAATGCAAACAAATTGCTGTGTACCTGAAATAAATATTGGCTCTCTCTAACGTGCTCGGCGTGGCTTCCTTCAGCTGGCAGGTCTGGGATGCAGGAAGTGTCGTTGTTGAAGGCGATGTACTTAGTAACGACTTCGTGTCCATCAATGCACACTGCAGACCATATTTCAATCAAAATTTCCCCAGCCTTTTTGAGATTATCCTTTTCCAGGCTAACTTCTACTGTTCTTATTTATATTCATATTTTGACTAGCAGGAGTCAAAATTTGTCCCAAAGGGAGTCATGGGGAGAAACAACACCCATTAGCTGTCGGCTTAGTAAAGCGTCTCTCTCCTCGTCTCTCTACTCTATTAAAAGCGCTTCTGCCTGGAGCATTAGGCAAAATAAATATTGCGACCAGATCTCATTTTTTTAAATGATCACTTAGCGATATCGTGCAATTTCGAAATTTTCCTCAGTCTATATACTTTATACTTCTATGTATGTAAGAATTTTTTTAAATAATCATTTTCTATCAAGTCTTTTTTACACTGTATTATATATTTATTTAGATATACTTATTGACTTTTTTTTGTATCACTGTGTTCTACTTCATAAAACATAAATTTTAAAATATTACTATTTAGAAATCGCTTCTTTTTGAGTACCTAGTCGTTCAAAAGTACATTTTAATTTAGTAGGCAGTTATTCTCATCCCAATAACACGACAATAATAAAAAATACAATCAAAGTTCAAAATCACATAAAATCAATACAAATGTGTGATTTAGACCTCTAACAATTTCTATGAAAGTCTTATAACATTTTTATTATTAGCTCGAACTAATAACACAAGGATTATAAAAAATTCAATCAACGTTCAAAATTACATAAATGTCAATACAAATATGAGGTTTAGACCTCTAACAATTCTATGAAACTTTTATAAAATTTTTGTTCATAACTTGAACTTAAACAACTAATATTTTTGAAAGTTAATTCACTTAGTATAAGATTATTCTCCATTCTAACTTAATATTCTACACATCTTGTGCGAATTCTGGTATTAAATATATATTTATATATATATATATATATATATATATATATATATATATATATATATATATATGTATATATTACGTTAGCAAAAACATTAAAACATATTTATTTAATAGCTAATTTATTACTGAACTAAATCTGAAATTGATTTTCATTCTCCCAAAGTAATTTCCTCCAAGATAACAATGCCTTGCAAATATTTTTTTTTTTAAATGAAATCATTTTTGTAATATGTAAAATTTAATCTGAATCGGAAAACACATTTATTGTACTAGTTTACACATATAATACTAGTAGTTCATACATTTATCTATCAATCTGTAGATTTATAAGTGGCCATGTATGAATATTTAAAAGTAAAGTTTAAATACAAATTTTTACGAGTCGGTGTAAAGATATGAGATATCCAGCTGAGCCGAGTCATAAATAATTGACGTAATTTTAAAATAATAAGTGTGAAATATTCGGATTCCAACATATAAATTTAATACACCTAGAATTAAATTTTTGGAACTATGATAAGTGGCATTCCTGACATTTTGTGTAAGGAATATCATAAATGAAAAAAAACTATTTACTTCGTCTCATAATGTCAAGATATTAATATATGTCAACAGAATTATCTTTTCTTAAATTTAAAACATAATATATATAAAATCTATTAAGTACGAGTAGAATTTGCCCTACGAGGATTCTATATACACATTTGGTATTACTTTTAAACTATTTACAAAAATCGATATAATTTTTTACTTCGCCACTTAATAATAAATTATTTGTAATATTGTTCACTCTACTCTTTTACATATATACTTATTTCGACGATATAACATTGCGGTACATATAAATTATTGAAAATATTAACTATATCAACTCATTAAGCCAAGTATAAAATTCATCTCATTTTAATGCTTCATGTTGATATTAAGTCTTAATGAAATTTAATTTCACAATTAAATCAAACTATGTGATGTACTATTATTTCTACTTTCTTAAGTTTTTTACCACGACCTAGGTTTTGTTGTATTACAACATCTTCAGGTAGGCAATTAGCAATATTGAAAAGAACCGAATATTCAATATTTGAAAACAGCCAATTTAGCTACATTGGGGATATTGTACCGTCGACTCCGAATCAAATTTCGGAATACGATTCAAAGCATTTGTTTCAACAAAACGTGCATAAAGTTGAAATTTAATTTATTGAATATAACAATAAATTCATGTGATATAATATTCAGGCAGTGAGAGCACGTTTCCATAATTCATCACATATAGCATCGCATATCCATTCACATAGAACTTTGTGACCTCCAGCCATTTGTTATTGAGTTTTAGTGTAAAAACATATTAAAACAAATGAAAAATAGTAATATACAGAGAAAATTAAGTATTAAGAGGTCCTTAGGAGGTCCATTAAAATTAATTAAAGTGTACTAATGTTTCAACACAATTTTATAACTTCGCCCATTTACCGGAACAACGTGTTATTTTGAAAAGAATAATTTTACAGAAAACAGTCTATAAACTTTAAAAATTCAACAAATGCGTGTGAGTAGCTTATGCATACCTGTATTTAGCGTATACATATCTATATTTATCTCTAGTTCACCTAATACACTACATTTATTTTAAAAAATGAATACAACTATCATCATTTTAAAGATAAAATTCAGACTTATAACACAAATTAGAACACATGTCACATTTTTTCTGAATCTTTTTTAAGAAAGTCTTAACACATTATATTCCAAAACCACTTTTTTATTCAAATAAACAATTGGTGATATATGCCCTTTTAAAATCTTAAAAAATGTCCCCACAAAGATAGGTTTTTCAATTAATAGGTGTAAAATTATGAAAAAATTCATAATTTTACTTTTTCACAGTTTCTTGAGAAATACAAATTTGTTTTTGCTGCCAATACAATAAATAATTACAAACGTAATGACGTTTAATATCAACATTACAATTTTATTTAATTGACTAAGTACGGTCGGCCCATGAAAATGTTGAAACGAAGGAAACAAAATTTAACGTCTGGACTTTGCCTTATTTATTGCTTAATTTGTGAAGCTGAAATATATTACACTTCATTTAGCTATCACATAGTTGAATAGCACGATAGTATCCATTAATAAAATAACTGATTTAAGCTCACTTCATACGTCTTACATTTGGAAAACTTAAAATAAAAGACTGTAAATGATTACTAAATTTACTATTACATTTATTCCAATTGAAAGCTGACGATAAGATATGTACTTCTGAAGTCGCCCTCCCCCAACTATTCTAACTGTGAAACTGTGCCTAATAAATATACAAAATATATCTAATTGAATACGAAATAAGTTTAATATTGTTTGGTGCCACGGAACCCTTCTTGCAGGAGTCCGACTTGCACTTCGCCGTTTTTTAACACTCGTATAATTATTCACACAATTTATATTTTTCATATCTTCATATTTTCCAACGTTTATTCAAAGTTTTACCCCATATAAGCTTTAAAAATTCGATTCCAAAAATGTACTTGCCTTTTTTCGTTATTCTTACATAAAATCCCTTTCAATGCATGACATAATTTTCGAAATTAGTACATCAACAAATCCCTCAATGTCCCAATTATTTTGTCTATTGCAATTGTTTTTATATCCTATATATTTAGCTATCTTGCATTGTACGCATGTTTATTTGTTCATTGTATGTGTAACTTGATAGGTAAAATTGTAACAAGTTTTATAAGTATGACGTACAATTAGGTAAAAATGTAACATGATAATGGTTTAGAATTCGGCATGGAAAATATTCGAATCAAAATCAAAGGGTGAAGTTTTCAATTGATTCATCACATTTGTACATAATTTATCATTGGCAGGAGATTATTAAAGCGCAACCGGGCAACGCTTCGAAGGAATTTGTTGAATTATTGCTCTGTGTTTGTATTAAAAAATAGAAAGCAAAAGTTTTCTACAGACATTTCGAAATCGATGAATTTAATGTTATGACTTAAAACAGGTGAAAATGATTTGCGAAAATAATTACTTTCTGACAAAACAAAAAAAACAAGGTGTTCATATATAATTGTTGAACTCTGTTTTAAGTATTCTATTTATTTATCAATATCGTTGGAAAACGAGCATTTTAAACTTATGTGCTGCAAATATAGCAAAGTTCAAATTCCAGGTTTACAGTAATCAAAATGACGACGCTGTATTTATAAAATGTACAAATGACGTTTTCAATACATAATCCGGGGTTTAACAGTCAGCTAATATTTAAATATGAAGGCCATTCAATATACCAAAGAAGGCGTGGATTGGATCCCAACTCGTATATTTCCACGAGTACCATAATTTCGAAAAAAAATATAATTGACTTTACTACCTTCATTGTGATCGCATTGACGAAAATTTACATTATTATTTCCATAATTAACTGTAAACGTGTTTAACCAAAGTGTATAAGATTTTTGTAATATTAATTTAATAGGAAATTTTGGACGGTAAAAATTTTAAACTACACATAAGAATAATATTAAACTATTTTTCGAAACTCTATGTTACGTTTACTTGCTAGATACCGAGAGAGATGTACACTTATACATTTCAATTGAACAAAAATTCTAAAAAGCTCCTGATATTTAAAATAGTTCAAAGACTGAAGACGTGACATCGTTTAAGACAGAACGCGGCGTATCTATAGAGCGAATCCTCCGTTCAACATAACAACATATAAGCCTCTATCCGCTCTTGTTTACTTCCCTATTATATTATTCTTCTGTCATCAATAAGGTAAGAATAAGTCGTTCAACTTGTGTCACTCTAATGCGAATAAGTATCCACAGAAAAATTGGAGTTCGAAGAATTCAATGTACGTCCAATATAATATAAAAGAGCTGTCTATTTGTTGATTTTGTCAGTATGCTTTTCTTTTCACGCGAAGAAACTGGTAAAGCTAAATAATTTAAGAGGTTTGAAGATAAAAATGTGATTATAATACATTGAAGAATTCGTATATAAGGTATATTTTCCACATAGAGATGAGGTAAACAGTGATGAAGTTCTCTTAATGTAACCTCATAATCTTGACGGTCCTCGTAAAAATCTTCGGGTGGTCTTCGGTGCTACCGTAGGGATACACATTTTATCTTAAATATATTCCATATCCTCCTTTATTTATATCTTTCCCCTGGTATTAACCACACTCGCAATTTTCAAGACAAACTTCATTATGTAGACTCACCAGGTGGCTTTTCTAATTGTGTATAAAAATTAATACGCTTTACCCTTATCCTAGCGTATATATTACACCAATCCTTCATTAATATATAGTAGGCATATGATGCTTACTACTGAAATTGTTTGTATCATTTCAATTTTAGTACAGTATATTTAATTTATATATCGTAGAAAAATATTTTATGTTGACTGATCTTGGCTTGGAAAATCAGTTTATGATATTAATTAATATTATTTTTTAAATCGATATTTAAATAATTTAATTAAATGCTCAGAATAAGTAAATGTCAGTTAAATACCACCTTGTTTGAAAGAATTTTCCAATTTTTGTGACACATTTAGTACAAATCGTCTATGGCAAATACTCAATTTGATGCAAAAGTTATTTGCATATAAATTTAGGAACATTATTACGAAATGATTGATAAAATTAACGGTAGAATAAAAATGAAAAATAACGCAATAAGTGTAAATTTCGTAACACACTTAGAAAACATACGTTAAATAATTATATTAAAAAAGAACATAGTTTAGTTTACTCTTTTATTTTTCTTGTACTGTTTTACATCGTAGTATATATGTTAGTTTCATTGAATTGCTTTCATTATGGGTAAAGAGTTATGCAAATAACATAAGTAATTAAATCATCAAAAACTTGACTGAAACATAAGTTAGCAATTATTTCTGTAATAAGTGTTAACCGAAATTATGTACTTCAGAATATCATGAACTATTAAAAAACATCCAGATGATAAAATAGCCTTAATTAAATCTAAGCTTTTAACAATAGGGATCAAATTTCGTGCAAGTCAATAATATTAATAATATTAATTAATAATTCATCCTGTACATCCAAAACTAAATCAATTTTTTCCTGCAAATTACTTTTTTTAGAATTTCATGGAAGATAAATTCTCGACATATTTTCATCACCATGATATGTTGGGTTCGTCATAAGACATACAGCCTTAGGCGGCGCGGCACATAGCATGGATCCGGTTTCGATAGCCTAGCGGAGCTGGACTGGTATTCTAGTTGACTCTAAGAAATTGTTTTCGTAGCAATTAATCCGCCATATGATAAAAAATAAATAAGTAAATTGATGAACATGTCCCGAAATAAATGCCTCCCCTCCGTCTTAAAAATTGTAAAAGTCAAAATTATTGAAAAGCAAAAAAAAAAACTTAAAATGTAAAGGAAAACTATGGTGATAATTCTAAATCTCATAGTCTTTGAAAAATCGCGATTTTTTTATTACCATGATGATCTAAACAGAACTTACTCCATCATGGTTTTGTTGATATATCAAAACTTTTTGATGTGAATTGGTAAATCCGTAAAATTTATCCTAAAACGTAATAAGTTCTGGTATATGGAAAACCTTTCAAAAATTCAAAACTAAACAAAGTAAATGACTTTCGTAATACAATAAACCATAGTCGTAATTTTTTATCATAAGTGCACTCAATTTTAAAATAATGATTTACAAGAGGCAGATTCTCTTCAAACGAGGCAGAGATCGATCGAAGACAACCCGCCAATCGCTCGAAGCCTTATTTCGGATATTGTTGAAATAGTTGACAAGCTTAATTCGAAAGATGCCCGATTAAAGAAAGAGCAGTCAACAGAAATAATTGATATTCTTTAAGGCCAACTCGGCATTTCAAAAGTCAGCGCTATATGGATGCCGAGAATATTCACATTGTCGCAAAAGGAACAAATGTCAAGTCACATGACTTTTGAAACTATGTAGAGAAGATACAATTAGATCACCCAGCGAACAGCTTGGCAACCGGCGCCGCGCTGCGTCTGAGGTGCGCGGTGTGAAAATGGCTACCGGCCACGGGCGAATGGAAAACCAGGCTCCTCACGGAAATTCAAATACTGGAACTTATTAGCATTTAAACTTCAGTCATCACCGGTAACACCTTAATATCATACAGATATATGCCCCTACCAGCACTGTAAGTGACGAAACGGTTGAACATTTCTACTCTGAATTGGAAACGGCAATAGCGAAAGTAACCAACTGCCACTGTAAAAGTAGCCACTGGTCATCATGGGTAACTTTAACGCCAAAATCGGAGGAAATTCTGAGCAGTTAAGTAGATGCGTGGAAAGATTAGACTCGGGCGCGGAATGATAGGGGTGAACGTCTTATACAGTTCGCATCAGAGAATGATCTAATTATTACTAATAGCTTTTGCCACCACCATCCTCGAAGGCTTTATACTTTGGTATCAACGGATGGACTATACTGTAATCAAATTGACTATATTCTAGTTTGGTCACGAGGGAAATAATCTGTAACAAATACTTTACCAGGAGCTGATTGTGGGTCAGATCACCAGTTTTTAATCTCGAAACTTAAGCTTAAATTAAAAATAACCCGGAGCATTTGAAAGCAATGAAAGCTTGAAATGCAGGAATTCTCGAAATTTAAGTCGATCATAGAATAAAACTGGGTAGAATGAGCAGGCGCAGATATACCCAGTGAGACATCTGATACATTGTGGAATAGAAACACTTATGCGGTCACAGGGTCCAAGTTACCGGCCACAACACAAATGACAGCAAAGAATGCCTGACAGCACTTTCGCGCTTATTGAGGAACGTCTTAGGATAAAAACAGTTGGTGCAGATGTTAAGAACCTTAATGAGAGCTCTGCCCTAACACAGACAAAATACAGACAAGACTACAATGCCTACTTACGTATTATTTGCGATGAAATCGAATCCCATGCTTGTAGGTATGAATCCTGCATCATAAAATTCCTCTAATTACAAAAACGCTGCCATCAAAAACCTTGAGAATAGCCATGGCCAGGTGATCACTAGACTAGACCAAATTTCAGTGGCTTTGAGGAGCTATTGTCAGTCATTGTTTGAGGACCCACAGTCACAATTTTCAATACCTACAGAGCCTGGAAGTGAAAATCTGGAGACAAATATTCTTGAGCCGGAAATCAAAGCCGCCATAAACATCTGAAAAATGGGAAAACAACAGGCAGAGACGGGATACAAATCAAAACCATTAGAGCGTTGGTAGAATGTGGTGTGCATATCTTTTATACCATCTGTAATAAGATATGGTTGACAGGTAAATGGTCAACGGAATAGGTTCAACAAAAAATAAGGCAACTACTGCCTTATTCCTCTGATCAGTATGTAAACAAAATAATAAACATATCAAAGTGCGTCTGAAAGCATATTTGTTAAGAGAAATAGCGCCCGAACAGACTGGGTTTATGAAGGGAAAGGGCACTCGTGAACATATTCTCATTGTTCATCAGATCTCGGAGCAAGCTCGAGACTTTAATAAACCAGTCTGTATATGCTTTGTTTATTTCTCAAAGGCATTTCATTCTATGAGATGGCCAACTTTGTGGAAAACACTACTGGAAATGGACGCACCAAAATATCTCATACACTTATTTAGAGAACTTTACGAAGAAGGAACAGTTATAGTGTAGACAGATAACCTCCTTTTCGATAACTTCTATCCCAAAGCAGGGGTCCGCCAAGGGTATATAACATCGCCTCTGCTATTCAACACATACACCGAGCTTGTGCTGTGAATCACTCTGGAAGACTAGAATGATGGTATTGTGGTTGGTGGCTACAAAATAGCAAACCTGCGTTACGGTGATGACACCACTCTTTTTGCGTCAGATGCTCGTCAGATGGAGGAATTACTTATTAATAGGGAACGCGTAAGCCTCGTGTTTGGATTGAAGATTAACCGGAGCAAGACCAAAATGATGATTGTGGACCGTGACAATAAAACCTTGCCAGAGATGACACAGATACGAACCGCGATGTGGTTCAGCTTATAGCTTATATATACCTTGGTGCTTAAATCTCAAAAAATGGGGGCTGCGTAGATAAAGCAAGAGGCGAAAGTGGATAGCCAGAACTGCGATGGACAAGCTGAAGAAATTATGGAAGGATCGCAACTTAACAAAAGCTAGCCAATCTTTGCTAATAGCCCACCTGAAGATGTTGTAATGCAACGAAACCTAGGTCGTGGTAAAGAACGTGGTGGTCGTGGTAGTTTCATTTAATTGTAATTAGTATTATTACTGATTTCCGAACACGTGAAGTTCTTTGTTGGTAGTTGGTACCATTAAAAATGAATAATATATATAATAAATGGTACCATTAAATTTATTATTAAATCATTTCAGATAAAACTTATTGACTTAAATTACTTTTTACTCCCATAATTAGTCTAGGCGGGCGTTAATTTCTTCAGGTAGCATGTCGCATGCATGTTTCTGGTATGTAAATTCCACTTATTTTGCGATTATAAATAAGCGTTTGGAATAAATTTGCATTTGCCTTATTTATACACGTGAATTTAATTTACAGATATTGGGTGTATTAATAGATTTTTTATATTAAATGAAGCCCAATTAGACCATCGAACGTGTTGAAAATTTCGTGAATCAACAATTGCCAGATTCTTTAAATGTTGACAGATTTATCAAATGATTGTTATGTGTGGTACCGTGTACGTTCGTAACGGTTAATGGGTTATATTTAGTTTTGAATTTACTACATTTATTTATTATGGCGGGTGAAAGAATTTGATAAATTTGGTAATGAATTTCTATGAAGAAAACAACTGATTTGCATGCGAATATAAGGTCTCTTTTGTAATATATCTTTATTTCTGCTGCGTAGTGTTTTTTTCCCCAGAAGACGATATGATTTTTTTTATGTTTATTATATTTCGAATAATTGAAATCATAATTTACGAGTGTTCAATTTGATTTTTACAATAAATGCCAGAGTTGCGGTGTGTTTTATTTTTTCATTTCCTGTACCTAATTTAAATGTAATTATTTAAAAATGTAATCTGTAAATGATCCAGCATTCCGGCGGAAGTTGAGTCTAGGATATGGAGAAACTATGATTTCTCTTTTGAATTGATGGAGATTTAGCGTAAGCTACAAAATAATACCACTCTTGGTTCTGGTGTATAAGTATAAATAACACTCTTCCTTGATTACTTGTATTGGATTTATTATGTTTCATTGCTGTTTAATTTGTTCATTAATAGTTTTTTATATGCGGGTTTAATATTGTTTCACTTTTTTCACGAAACTACAGAATGGATTTCAATCCCCATTAAATTTTGAAATATTTACGGTCGAGTTACACAATTAAATTTTATCCATTTTTTGAGTTAATATTTAAATTTAAAAACATACAATTTAATTAATATTTATAAATTTATAACAATTTTCCATCCCACCTGACTCTTTAATTGCACATCGAATTGAACTTGATATAAGTTCCTCTCTTGCTTGTGTTGTAATTTAATAAAATACGTTTGCCATTTAATTCAATAATTTAAAAAAAATCGTCTAATATTAGTATTAAATCATCATTAATAAACTAGTTAGGTATATTTATATTCACACTACGATGATTCAGTGCACATTTATGCATGTAAAAGTATTTAAGTGTTTATAGTGTATCTATTAAGGCGATGAAATTTCTCGCCTACTTTGAAAGCTGAATTTTCAAACTCCGCCCCTTTCTTTTTCCAATAAAATAGCACCATGCCAAGCGCTCGGCATATTGACAAACTAAATTATTATTTGTGACTTTAAATGTTACTTGAAGGCATATTTACATCTTTAACGAAAAACGCATATTTTTGGAAAGTTGTTAAACTCTAGAAATATGTAGTATAATTATTTTCATGTGAAGAAGTAGATCAAACCTGCATTTATAATTCAGTTAGATTACTTTTTGTTCTTTTTATATTTTTATACAACTGAAATATTTTATTTTGTCATATCTATTATTTAGAGTTTCGTGTTTAACAGTTTACAGATGCTCAAAAAAACTTTATATATATTATATATACCGATATTTTTTTTATTATTTTGGCGGTAGTGCCGCGATGTTGATTTCATTGGAAATTATTGTGATCCTGCCGGAGTAAAGAAAACATTTTACATTTTCTTGTATTTGACATTTGTGCAGTATTTTAAAAAGCGACATTGCCACATAGTGAAATTTATGTTTATCTGCCTATTATGCTCTTCATTTTGTGGAATATTGGTTGTTATTATTTCATTTAGGATGCGCGTACTCATGTACCTAAAATGATATGCAACGTCTCTTACTTAATCCATTCAAATGCTAAAAAAACTGTTGTTGTACACAAAGATTTATGTTAGCAGGAGTGACAGTTAAGTTTTCAATATTTTCATTTAATTTATAAAAGCCGTACATATATATATATATATATATATATATATATATATATATATATATATATATATATATATTTATATATATTAGGTTGGCAAGTAAGTTTTTAGCCACAATTTCGAGACTTTTCTTGAAAGATTATCGAAATTTCTAGAAGGCTTTACTGTCGGGGATGAAATAGGCTAAAATGCATTCAGTTGACAACAGTCAGCGTCGAAGCTTTAAGTGGATTACATAAAAGGTACTATATTTAAATTAAAATCAAATACGGATTCTATTTCTTTATGAATTTTGTCCATATCATATTGCAAAGACTGCCGCAAATAATATATGTCATGCGATGGGCGAGTCTACGGTGTCTTACGCGACGGCAAATATTTAGTTCAGAGAGTTCAAGAATGAGGACTATAATCCTGAGGACAAATCCCGTACCAGACGTTCTGTTGAATTGGACGTTCACCGATTACCACGACTAATTGAGGAAGATCCTCGACTGACAACTCGCCAATTAGCAGGTAAGCTACACTGCATTAGCAGATGAGCTACACCCCGAGTTGTCATTATTAGCAGATGAGCGACACCACGAGTTGTCATCATATCACCATGAGTGCAGAGTCAGTCATGGCATCATAGAAACACATATGCAGGAATTGGAAACAGTTTCAAAATTTGGTGTGTGGATACCCCATGAGCTGTCATCATATCACCATGAGTGCAGAATTGATATCTGTTAACAATTATAGACATTGAAACGTAATTTCGACTGGCTGAATCAGTTTGTAACTGGCGATGAGAAATGGGTTACATACGTTAACCAAACATGAAAACTTCAATGGCTGGGTGTCGCAGAAATAGGAATTTCAGTATCCAAACCTGAAATAAGTACCAAAAAGGTGATGTACAGGGAGCACATCAAGGACATTATTGATTGAGGGTTGCTTCAAGAAGAATTTACAACTAATGCAGATATTTACTTTGAACAACTGGACCGATTAGCTAACAATTTGAGTAATCAACCGAGTTTATTTTCCACATGATAATGCTAGACCACATGTTTCAAAACTTACTCGTGATTAATTAAAGGAGCTCGTCTGGGTTCTACTCCCTCCTCCACCATATTCGCCGGACATTGCACCCTCTGATTACCATTTATTCAGGGATCTAAGTAACCATTTAAATTTGACATGAAAAAAAATTTGACGAATTTTCGAATTTCAGTTAAAGAACATCTCCAAAATGACCTCGCACAGTTTTTTGAATCAAAGCCAACTAGATGGCGACAAATAGTAGTAAAGGTGTATACTTAATTTAATGTAACATATAAGTTTTACGAATCTACAATATAGTGGACCTAATTCTTAAATGGTATTCTATTACTTTTAGACGTCCCGTAAAATTCGATATTTAGCGGTTTTCAGGGTAGTCAGAATAAATAAAAAAGGTAAATAATATAAGTTAAATATCCTTTAATACGTTTTATATGCTTTACCTAAACATTATAATTTTAATTTTAAATTTTCATATTAGTTACGACGAGATTTCCCTGGTTGAAAAATAGCCTATGACATTTCCTGGCTCGCCAAATATCTTTGTGAAGAAAATCACGTCGATCTGTTGCTCCATTGCAACGTAAAGGAGGGCAAACTAACATACTTTGGAATTTGTAATATATGTTGGGTTGTAATATTAGTTAAGATGAGATTTACCGGGTTAAAAAGTGACGTATATAATTTCCTAGTCCGTCAACTATTTGTGTGCGAGAGCACGTCGATTTGCTGTTTCATTTCGAGGTGAGAGAAGAACAAACAAACACGTTTTGGAATTTTTAATATTTGTTGGCATTGTTCTATAAGTTAACGTGAATTTTCCAGGGTTAGAAAGTAATCTATATAATTTCCTGAGCCGTCGACTAAATCCGTGCAGAAAATCAGGTTGATCCATTTTTGCATTACGGCGTGAAAGAAAAACAAACAAATACACTTTCGAATGTTTAATATTTCTTGGGATTTTTGTATTAGATAAATGATATTTTCCGGCTGGTTCCTGTTCCCTCAACTATATATATGCAGTAAGTTACGTTGATCTGTTGTTCTGTTACAAAAAATGAAAAAAAGAGAAACAAGCATACTTTCAAAATTGTAATATTATTTGGAACTCCACATTAGGTAGGAGAAGTCTTCTCGTGTTGGTAATAATTTCCTGATCAGCCGTATTTAATTATCTGCAAAAGTCACGTCAATCTTTTGCTTCATTGCAACGTGAAAGAAGGACAAATAAACACACACAGCATTTTTAATTTTAGTTGGAACTGTAATATTAATTAAGATAAAATTTACCAGGTCGGTAAGTAACCTGTGTCGTTTTCCAGTCCGCTAACATTTTAGTGCAGGAAATCATGTTGATCTGTTGCTCCATCGTGACGTGAAAGAAATATGCTTCCCGATTTGTACAATGTTGGGCTTGCTGTATTAGTTAGGACTACATTGTCTACGTTGGAATGCAGCCAATGTTATTTCCTGACCGTCAAATATCTCTGTGCAGAAAGTTACCTTGATCTTTTGCTCTACGTGCGAGAAGAACAAACAAACAGATTTTTAAATTTTAAAAACAAACAGACTTTTAAATTTTAAAAACTATTTTGGATTGTAATGTTAGAATTAAATTTCCCGGTTCCCGAGCTTTGTCATTTCCTGTTCCCCCAACTGTCTCCGTGCAGTAAAACGTGAAAGAAGGACAAAAAACCCTTTCACATTTTAACAAAAGTTAAGATTTTTGTTTTAGTTAAGAAAAGATTTACTAGACTGGAAAGTAGTCTAGGCTATTTCCTGACCTGTCAACCACCCCTGTGCAGAAACTTACATTGATCCGTTGCTTCAGTAGCGACGTGAAAGAAGGATAAACGACACACTTTCGATATTTTTAACATAGATTGTAGTATTAGTTAGAAAAATATTTCTCGGGTTGATAATTGGTTTATGTCGTTTCCTGGTCTGCCAAAAATACAGAAATTAACTTCAATCTTTTGCATTTGGCGAGCGTAATACGTATGTATTTATAACCGACTCATTGTTTATAAGTAAGTTGTTGATTAAACCATTTTATTATTTTCTTTTATTTTAACTTCAACAGTCGTTGATATAGTTTTAATTATTGAATGTTAATTTCATGATCACTGAAAACATTATCAAAAAATTGTTACATTATTATTCTACGGTTATAAAATTATATTACTATATATAAATTATGTTTGCATTTAAAATTATATATGTACTAATACGTAAAGAGAGAACTTTGTACCCCTTTCGCAATATGCTTAAAATTACGCGCACGGAGAAGTGTGAGATTTAATTAAAGTTTATATGGAGTTGCACAAATCTAAAATTGCACAATGCACAAACCTAAAATTTATGTATAATATGTGTTTCAAATACATTCAATAAATTACAAATATATTAAAATATTCATTGTTTACGTTCAACAATAAAAGATTCATTGTTTACTTTCTTACTGTCACTGTCAAATACATAATAATCTATGGTCAAACAGTCACACAGAGTAAAGATTGTCGCCTAAGAATTTTAAAATGTCAAGTTAACAAGTTTTGAGTTCCAAATTCTGTGTAATTTCAAATGTTTCTTTTCCAATAGATTGTGAAGTGTATATCAATGAAATAACGCGTTAATTTTATAGTTTGTCTCTGTTTTGTAATTTTATAGATATCTCTATTTTACATATTAGTCAAATACGCCTTGCTTAATATACACCTATTTCAAAAGGAAAAAATTGTAACAGCAATCTGAATTGATTTACTCTCGCTTACTTATTAGTATTTTCAACTGTTACGTAGTACAGTAAGTACGTAAGTCTATTACATCGCATTTCGACCACTGGTGACCATTAGCATTTATGAAATCGCCCAAAATTATTTTACAAAATTCTGCAGAATCTATATTTTATTATATGAGACAACTTTCGCGACTAGATTACCAATTGATTTTTTCACGCCTTCCTCATCTCACAGGTTTCCATGCTTTTCTTTCTATAAAAGTTTTTTATAATTCCTCAAAATTTTCTTAATTTACTATATTATTTTATTGCTTTTTTCTCAAAAGTTTAAAAAACGTTTAAAAAACTCCTCCTAAATTGAACAAAGGAAAACGGATAATCATGAATCTCTTCTGAATAATGTTATTTATTTCATAATTTTGTCTGGTAATATAAAGGAGAAAGTATATTATACTTCGCATTCCTCTAATGCCGACGAACTCCACGTGTTTATTTAAAAAACCTTAATTCCCTGTGTACTTTGTAGTGTAAGTAAATAAATCGAAAGACATTAATCATGAATATTTTTCTAAGTTTTAAAATTTTGGTACAATACTTCGAAAGATTCTCCGAACTAAACCTTTTGTCAATTCCGGTTCCTTAGATTGAAAAAAATATATAGAGCTATGGCAGTGTTATTTGCCGTATCTTTTTGCAAGCACAATTTCAACTGAAAATCTGCCAGCATAGTTTCCTCCCAAATCAATACAACATACTACGACGAAGCCAATCTTCCTATGTACGAGATTTAATATTGAGGAGTAAACATTAAAGAAGGTTTTAAAATAAATATATGTTTGAATCTCCTAACTTAATTTTTTACTCTAAGTGGAAAAAGAAAGAAATAACGATCTATCGTAAAAATGGAATTTAAAACAATTTCAGAAACCTCCATTACATTGTTCCAGAAACCATCCTAACCGCGAGCAAAATATAATTAGATATGCCCTAATGAAAACACGCGGTGCTTGCCCCGGAATAACAAAACTATTCTCATATACCAATTACAATTACATAAGGTTCTCTGCGGTCCCTGTAATGTACTTAATATGAGCTGTAAGGTATATATATAAATATATATATATATATATACATGTATATACGTATATATATATATATATATATATATATATATATATATATATATATATCTGCACACTAAGGTATATGTTGTCAAAGGTTTCTAACAATACAACCAGAGTTCTAATTTATTACACTTTATTGCGTTTTTGAGTTTGTTCGGCACCAACCTTTCCTTTTTTATTTTTTACCTTTACATTTCTTTATTTTTATTTTTACTTTGGCCAATGTATAAATTTTTCCAATTTATGTAGCAGCTCTACACTTATTTTCTTCCAATATACTTGCCTATTTAAATATATTTCTCAACTAAAGAGTTTACTAGTTTAATAATATTTTCTACTTTTAAAATATTATTTTAATATCTCTTTACTACCCCTGTCTAGATTTGTTTTATTCAAATATTTACAATCTTCAGATTTATTTATATGTCAGTCGCAGACCACTTGTGCAATCAATGTTTGCAGTAGAGATATTACTGCAAATATTCTACGGTGAATCACAATCATTGAAATACCCTTTATAAACTGTCTGACTTTGTTTTATATTTTTAACGCCTGATGATGATTAAAATGAGTTTTAAGCTGCAATTAATAAGGAGAGAATGATTCCTGAAATTATTTTTATCATAAAACACTTCAATAGAAAAAATTCCAAAAATTGTTATAAATAATGATGCAAACATTGTTACTTCTAGGCTTTTGGGACCGTTACGTATGAAGTAAATTTATAAAAACATATTTAAAATAGTTTTCGCGATTTTCTCATAATAGTTTAGGTATTTGTCAAGCTAGCCAATTAATATCACCGTATTAAAAATAAAGAAAAAATAAGCGGAGAAGCAATGACTTTGCTTTAATTGATAATGAGAGATTTTTTGGTCCAAGGTATGATTAAATAAATTCATCTAATAAAAATATCTTACTTGTTAAAAAAAATTTAATTTAGAAATTCGACGGTGTAATGATAAAATAGTGTTCTGAGAATAAATAACGTACCCTTGCGAATATTGAGGTAAAATACAATTTATGCCAGGAAATATTCAATTCTCTTGCTTCAATAATTTTGACACATTTTATTAGATGTATTTTATTTAAACGATACGGTATAACATGATAAAGGATTTGGAGAAGTGGGCAGATTAAGCGTAACATATTTATTCTTTTGTGGATTTAAATTTGTCCAATATTTGTTTATTTTATTAACCTGTATTTCCTAACAAATCGTTAGACTTCTCTTTATCTAAAAAACTTCAACATCTATGCATGCATATGCGCCAAAAACCTCAATATTTTTGCACGACCTGATGGATAATTTAATAACAGATTTCAATTTCTTGTAACCCGGTCATTTTATCTCATCTATAATAAATTAATATTTTAATACACAAAAATTAACTCTACTTTATACAGGAATAATATTAATATTTCAAAATAAAAGTAGTCATACGTTAATACGTTCGTAATTTGTATTACAATTTGTAAATTATTTAGCCACTTGTAATTTTATGTGCGCGTTGTTTGCGTGGAAACAAAAAGGAACTCAGCCTTTCATTGTCCTTCTTTTTTGCATTTAAATAAAATAATAATATGTAAGAAATAAATCCTAAATCCACACCGAGAATGTATGTTTAGCGAAATTATCCATTTTTACTTCTATGTAGCTAAAAAGTATATAAAAAATATTCTATAGCTGTAAGTTATTGAACACACTTATTTCCAACTTTCTTTGTATTTTTTGTATTTAGAACGTAAATAATTTAAAGAAAAAATAAATCAGTTAAGGGAGATTAATAAATTATAGGGATATGAAAAAGTATGTATACATATATATATATATATATATATATATATATATATATATATATATATATATATATATATATATAACTTTAATAAATATATTTTCCTCTAAAAACATGGTGGTTAAAAAAACTTAAACAGATTATCAATGCCATAAATACCAATGGTGTAGAACGCAAATTATCTTCACTTTAATCTTTTTAAGGTTAGAATGCCTAGATCTTTTGATAAAAGTATTTTTCTAAGCGAAGAAAACGATATTATTCCTATAAATTCTTTGTGATTTAAACTACTTTGATCTGACATAATTTGTAATTTTAATTAGTTTCACGAAACAAACTTTGGTAACTAAATTTGGGTGGAGATGAAGCAAAACCTTTTTTTAATTTTTGCGGGTGGCTTAAATGAAAACGTAAGTTTCAGCAAGCACATTGAAAAAATTTGGGTCCAATCGATTCAAATCCATCCCATTTTACATAGGATAGTTAATATTGTCGCCAAAGTAAAGAAAATGAAGAGGAAAATACCCCGCGTAGTAGGCAACGTCTTCCTGTCTAATATAACAATGTGGAACATTACAGACAGCTATCAACTGAGAATTTCCAGAAAGTCCTCTATCAGCAGTATTGTAGCAAAAAGCATGACTGTTTCCAGTCAAAAAAGTTTGCTTTATTTTTCTAATTCTATGGTATTGGTTGTGACCAACCAATACCATAGAATTTTCAGCTGCCAGCATAGATATCACTGCCTTCATTTTTCCATTGTTCACTTATGTTATATGGAAAATAGTGCGATTGAATGAATTATTGTAAGTGTTGATAAATCATCGCTATCACACAATATTCAATTTAATTTGGTCTTAATTATAAAATTTGTAAACTAATTTCAAAAATTTTATAATCAGCATTGGCTACATGCCAACACTTAAAATAATTTGGAGTGTTAAAGAAACTAGTTTTAATCGGTAGAGTTCAACTTTTTAGATAAATATTATCTAAATATAGATAATATTAAATAAATTTGAAATAATATTTAATTCTGCATGAAAGGCAATTAAATAATATTTGGTGTCACAAAAAAGGTCATTGTCTGTCTATTAAACTTAACTTCTTACATAAATAATATCTTTTTCATATGAATAATATTTTTTTTTTCTAATTATATTTAATCATTTGCTATGCATGAATATTCTTGCTGAAAAAATTATTATTAAGAATAGATACTACTACTAGTACTACTTTAAATTGAATTGAATTTATTGTAGCAACTGGCACGCCGCCCATTCAAAATTGATTCAACATTAAAAAAATATCACTTTTCCGCATATTTTAGCGGAGAATTTAACCATAATAAACTGCCACAAATAATGTATTAGGGGGGCGGTCTCCACGATTCACACGTTGTTGGACGATATTTATTATACTATTTATTATATTAATTTATTTGCAAAAGCAAGAAAATATGATGCCCACATAATGCAATTATTAAATCAATTAATTGTTATGCACCATCGTCATCGAATAATTTTTACTGCAATATAAATTAATCATGGGAAACATTATTTCACAATAAAATACATGTGTATGCAACTCATTTTCATTAATTGAAAAATAGGAAAAAATTGAAGTCAAATAACGAACTTAGTTATTTATTAAAAACATGTTTTTTGCCCTTTTATATATTACTTTCTAACATACTTGAAAAGTAAGTGCCCTTACCGAATTTCCATAATGAAATACCTTTGGCGAATTTCCATAATGAAAATACCTTTGGTCATTTTTTTATTATTTTGTCTAACTTGGCTTACGGTATATTAAGATATTATATTACGGTAAGTATATTATATTATGGTATATTAGCATTAATACAAAAAATAAACAATTAAACATGAGTATCGGATGGGTGATAGCGATTAAAATGAATATGATTAACAGACAAGCGATGGAGATTAAAAGTAATTCGATTAACTTAAACGAAAAAACTGACTTTATTAGGAAAGGAGATGGTACAGTTGCTGACAAAAACACTATCTGTTATGTATGTTCTTCCCACATGAAAATTTCTGAACGCCGTTGTAGAATATGTAAGCTAAACTTTTATTTTGCTTGTAAATTGCCTACTAAATCCCATGTTAATTATAATGCGTCTTGTCCACCATGAAAAGGAAAAAATCATACAATAATTTAGACCTAATTCATGAAATAAAATGAAAATTGTAGCCGGAAAAATGTTCTTCATCAATAAAAACAATATTTTATCTATTAACATTGGTAATAATGCACTTCTTACAGTGCTTAGCAAAATTTTACCGCGGTCCTAATGATCCACAAAACATAACATCCAAAATAATTGATGAAAAAAATGATGTCTGCTAAGAAGCGTGCAGGGGTGATATAATAAAGGATGGATTTGATAAGAAAAATATAATTAAAATAGGCTCAATATTTTTGACCATTGAGGAAATTATACACGTTACGTCTTTAACTTTGAAAAAGAAGAAAGTTTTTAAAACAATTTCACGCAAAATGTTTCCCATACAAGGGCAATGCTGAAAGATTTAGAATACGAAAAACCAATTAACAAGTTGATTGTTTATTATTATTCCAATTACTCTTCGTAGAACTCTATGCATTGTTTTACTCGATGGAACTACTGATAGGCGCAGTCGACATACTCTTCGACAGAAGACACCCACCACTCCCAAGGCACACACCACTTCGGCGTTCGGGAAACGTATTCTCTAAGCTCTTGTATAATTTCTATCCAACTTAGTCATAAATTTGGTCGTTTATCTGATTTAATATGTAAAGACGTTATCGTGGTGAAGGAGGATTCTTTTGCAAGGATGTTGTTCCCAAACATTTTAAACAAGAGACCAGAAGTTACCGATATTTAGTCTGCAGTAACTGCTCTTTAACTTTCCAAAACAATCGCTGTACACTAAACCCCAAGGCATTTTTTTCTCGTACTTCGTACTTTCTTTACGAAGTGCTAGAAAAATATTTCGCCATCTTTATAGATAGCTCTTTAGAATTTCTATTACGCAGATTGTTACTTAGTAATGATTTATTAATAGCATATCTAGCTTTGGACATCCGTTACGATGTTGAATATAGCATATGAGTGAAGTTCATCAAATTTTCATATATTTCGCGATACCAATCAACGCGATGATATTTTCAAGGTTCGGTAATCATAAGGTATCTATCTAATCTGTTGACAGGTTACTCTCTTCTCAGTTATTATGAGCCGAATAGCATTGATGTCATCTTAAGTTATTACTGCTTAGAGATGTCTCTCATGCAGACCATCGCTGAGATTATGTTATATATTTGAGATTAAAAGCATGCTTAAACTCATTAAAGCAGTTGTGTATAGTTAACATTTATAATTAAACACTAATGAAAGTCGACGGTAACTTTAATGTTGATTGAATCCACAACGAAAGTCATGAAACATCATCTAATGAAAATTTTCCATTTATAAATTTATCTTAACGTCATATACACAATTTCAAATTACTTTCAATTGAATTACTCCCCAATGAATTAATAGCCAAATAAATGTTTAAATACGAATCCATTTTTATAACTATTATTACAAATGGTCAATCCTAAGAACTTTTATTGCTACCCGCAAACAAGAAATATGCATTTACCAAAAGGAAAACATATTAATACCTGTCTAAACAAATAAATACTTAGTATTTATTGTTTTTACTTTATTCACCCGAAAATCTCCATTCGTAGGTTAAAATGCTAGAAAACAATTTAAATATATCCATAAAAAAATACACCGATCAGATAAATTCAAGGGCCAGAGTGATACGTAGCAAGAATAGAGTAGCAAACAACTTTAATAGGCACAATTATAAGTCAATTACACATGAGCGGACCCATACGTCCTCATCTATTGAATTTTGAGGTTTGCATGAGGTATCGAAAGCTACTCGTGTAATTAGCATAAGCTTTGAAATTCGATATTAAAAACAAAGAAAAAATAACATTGTACCTAATCATGTTGCGCGCCTTCTTTTATTTACTTTAAAAATAAACGTTCAATGTGTAATTAATTTAAACAATTGAATTGTTATATAAGTATATATTCGACATTATCTATTAAATTAATACTAAATTAAAAAAAACAAAATTCTATTAAAATTTCAGTTTGTTACTCTCCACATCGAATAAAAAATCTGTTATGTTTACGCAAAATTGTTATACTCACCACGCCCATTTCTGTTGTAGTAATCTATAATAGTAATTAAAGTATCATAAATGATAATACTGAAAACAAGACTAACGTCTATTTATTTTATAATAATATTAAAGATCCATATTATACAAAAGCCTAAAATAGAAACGTCACGTTGAAAATTAAAGTGATGTGCTTCAAACATCCTTTAAAATTTGAAGAGAGTCAAATAAATTTAATAAAAGTGTCTACTCTCGAAAATAATATTTACATGTCTATCAGATGACCACAAATATTAGATAGTGAGCCATGTGATAAATAGTTATTGCCCATATCAATAACGTAAATTAAAAATAATGGAAATGTCTTCCTACTTGATAGATTAATATACATACATCATCTTTCTGACATAAGCATACGATTATATCATATTGACGTTATATCGTATTGTCAACATCCTGGGTTTTTTGATGTTGAACTATTTCAACCAAAAGTCTTTTGGACACACAATCTATGTAATTAAAGTTTAGTTTTTATACAATATTTTCCAAATTCGCTCCTTTTGGACGATTCCGTACGTTGATCGATGCGATACCGCATGCCGATAGACCCTTCTTTCACATTAAACTGTACATCTAGAGAACGGTAAAAGATACGAAAATACATGATCGTCTCAATTTGTACTCGTACTAGCCGCCTTGGTAACCAAGCAGAAGTTGCAAGCGATTTCAAATATTGTTCACACCGATAAGAGTGTACGTACAACCATTTATGTTAGTCGACGAAGTTAATATTGAAATAAATAAAGGTATTATATGGATTAAGAAATTAATTCTCATTACATATGCCGGTCGTGCATTACGTGACATTCATACATAAAAATAATAATTGATACGACTTTGGAATTTTACAAGTTTGTAATATTATTAAATATGTTATATGGAAAAGTTGTGCTGAAGTAAAATATCGTTTACATGTGACAGTTTTATTCCAATTGTTTCACAAACATAGCAAAGAAAAGCACTAGAAACAATTTACAATTATTAATTTTAATAAAAAATACTATAAAGTAACAAATTTATACGCAGTAACGTATTGATACAACAAAAACCAGGCTCTGGTTTTTGTCGTTGTTTGGATTTTTTAAAATTAATTAATGACAAAATACCATATTAATTATAAAGTTCGATTTTCTTCAATTTTTTTCGACTTCAAGACATTTACAATAATTTGTGTTGTTTAAATGAAGAAATAATCATTTTTTTAAAAATTAATATGCTCTTCATTTAGAATGATTAAACAATTTATTATTTTTCTGTGCTCTTTAATTGGTTGAATTGAGAGGACGAGTTGATAATTTAAAATATTCCAAAAATAAATTCTATGGTATTTACAATGGTATAAATTCTACAGGATCTAAAGATGTCTTACGTCTAAAAGTAATCACTTAACCTCAAACGGTTCAAAGTGAAAGTTAATATCAAGTTGCGCGGTAAACGTTTATTGACTTAAATTTCTTCTATTATTTTGTCACAAAAAATTATTTACTTAAATTACAAAGTACTATGAGCTATTCGATCTTACCTAAAAATCCATACCAATGCATGGTACATTTTCTCAATTATCATATGTGTCAATAAAAGTAATTCTTTTCTCTAAACGATTCACGGTCGTTTTTATGCCGAAGAGATTGATAATGAATTATTTATGTTTAGACTGATTTCATAAATTTATAGGTTACAATTGGTAGCAATCAAGGTAATATGTCACCATAACCGTACCACCCCATGAAAACAGGGGGAGAGATATAAAACTGATTTTAAATTGTTAATTTGAAATTTAGAATTGAAAGTCGAAGAAATTCAGAAAGTAAAAGAAAAAGTAATTCTTCAATACAGCAAAAGTAAGCAGACTGTTTATAATCCTTCTTTCCGCAAAATCTCTCCTTACAAATCCACCAGGTAACAATGCTACAATATATTGTTACATGAAATTTGTCAGCGATATATTTAACTATTAGAAATCAATATGGCACAAATTTGTTAAAGTATCAGCTATTGTTCGTGGCTTCGCGCTCGAACAATTATTAGTTTTTTCTAATATTAAAGCTATTCGATAATTGTTTCTTTAGCACAAGCTATTCTTGTGCCAATATTGATAAGGATTATTTAAATATTAACCTTGTGAAAGGAATAGAAACATACGAAAAAATAAACAACCTCTTTGGCAATTAAATGAAACTACGTGATGTAGTATTATTTCTACTTTCTTTAAGTTCTTTACCACGACCTAGATTTCGTTGTATTACATCTTCAAGTGGGCTAGTAGCAAAGATCTCTCCTCCTCTTTGGCATTTAATATAACAGTTATAAAAACCTGCAAGCTGAACTTAACCAATTCACTTATGATGTGATATATCGATATGAACTTAATAGCGCTTCGACACTGCCACGTATTCATATTGACGAATATATATCATGGCGTATTGGTTTAGTTTATTTGGTTTGTTATATGTTTATTGGCAACATTACTATTTGATACAACTTATCGGTTTTTCGAGTTCATCGCAGCAGCACTTCAACACTACACATGGTGAAAGCTAAATCTTATGTAGGATCTTTTTATATACTACAATCGTCACCGCTACTAATGTGCATCATAACTAAAAATTAAGCAGAGTTATTTATCACAAAATTATTAAGATTGCATCACATGTATATCCAATAAAAATTTGTATCACATGTTTTAAAGAAGAAAATTATCACAAAATTAACAATTTGTTTACACACGCTTTTTACAATTTCTTTTAAACCGAATATTAAAAAAGGGGCCATCCTTAATAAAAGATGCGACGATTTATTGTACCATTTGCTTTTTAATCCCTGGTTTTAAACCAAAAAATTGTGATAATTTAAAATTATCATAGTTATTTTGATGATTACATGAGAATAATTATTTATTTGAAATATTAATAAAATTTTTAATGGAGGCGGGGACGGAGGCAAAAGCGGAGGAGAAGGTGGAGGCGAAGGCCTTTGTTGAACTTCATTGAATACACATTGACTTTCAAAATCAAAAAATGAAAGTGAAACTGGTTAGTCAGTTATTCAGCAAACTAGCTGGCACACTTCTATTTTTCAAAGATGAATTAAAACTCCCTCAATATCAGAATAGTCAAGGTATAGCTAATTTTTTGCAGATAATTAATAATCTTTTTGACTTATTTCATTCAAAAACTATGTGTAAATTTGGTTTTAACGAATTCCTATGTGGTGAAAATTATAATATCGTATTGCCTTCCTTGGAAGAAAGTACTGCATATTTAAAACCCTATAAAATTGTTTTTTAAGGTTTTATAAGTTTTTATTGATGTACTGCAATACTGCAAACATTTTTACTCACAATTTATTGCAATTTGTATGTACAATTGTATGTATTTGCCATTTTATAAAGGCAGTCAAAATTACCTCAAGTTGTCATTTTGTTACATTCACATGGTAGCTCAAATAATAACCTCACCTCGAGACAATTCAAGTCAACATATGAAAAACTTCTGACGCATAGACGTTTACGGGATACCAAAAATGGTAACTGTGCGTAACTAGAAAAATTTGCATTTTTTTCCGCCATTGAATGTATTGAGAATACCACTACCCGATTAGACAATTTTGAAGAAAATCAAGAGAGCTTTAAAGACTCCATTGATGCAAAAATCATCAATGACTATTCAAAATTCTGTTACCAAGTTGTAAGTTATATCTCTGAATTTATGGTGCATATTTTAATGAGGAAAATTCATTGCGAGACTTGTATATGCGCATTATTAGCTCGACAACAAACTCAAGAACAAAGTTTTATAGTCGCAAAAGTCTATCTCAAGATATTATTAATATATGTGAATGCAGAGAGAAAATAATAATGAGAAGAATAAACACTTTCAACAAAAGAAAACTCATTCTAGAAGCTTTAAGATATTTTATAGATACCAACATAATGTATATTATTCAATCCCAATAATATTTCCCAACAGCGACCCGTGTTATTCACTTAATTAAAGCGGTAATGGAAAAGTATATCGACATTAAAATTTATTACATAACAAAAAAAATATAGAAAATTAAGCAAACGATAATTAATTAATAAATGTAAAATGTTTCAAGGTCAACAACGTTAAACAATATATATATATATATATATATATATATATATATATATATATATATATATATATATATATATATATATATATATATATATATATACGTATGTGTGTATATATATATATATATATATATACACATCATTTAAAGATATTGCCTCTCATCCCCTCCTACTAGACGTATTAATAGGTTGAATTACAACTCTTCCTCAACTACAAAATTCGATATTCCCACCAAACTTCAATATTTAATAAATTTTGGAAGAAATGTTTAAGACACCTTAGTGTACGAGTCCAATGCGTATTTAACCTATTTTACTTAAGCGGCTAGGTTGAAACTAGCCTACTTCTAATTCTAAACTATAAATATTGAATACTTTTCCCTTTTTTGATTAGGTTTAATTTCACTTTACCAAATTAAGCAACATATATAGTTTGTAAATTTAAAAATGTATAAAAAGGGCAACAAACTCGAAATGAAATATTAAAACTGTTAAGTAGCGTTTCTCAAAATTCACAATAGCTCCATTAGTGCTCGTAATGAATGCGGTCCGTCTCAGTGTTTAGTTTGCAACTCTATATCTATGGTGGGTTTCGACGATGTGACGTAGTTCATTGGATAAAGAGACGCCTTTTTTCGCATGGCTGCATTCAAATGAAATAACCCATTTACGTATATAAAGTTAGCCTCATGCTCTAAAATATAAGGTTGTATGTATTTAAAGTATTGGTGTTTTTGAAAACTCGTTGATCAAAGCGAAGAAAAAACATCAATCTTAGCTCTTTGGTTATGACTTTGATTATTTAAATACAACTTGATAAATATCGATGAAAAGAGTTTTTAGAATAAAACAAATTTTTAAAAAATGTTGTCAAATAGAAATTCATAACATGAAGTAAATAATTCGATGGGTTATCACAATATTTTCGGGCTTATATGAGTTAGATTTTTCATCAACACAGAGTTTTTTTACCAAAATCGTCATTTACCCAATTTTGGAGCTCTGTTATAAAACCTTCCTCGGATTAAGGGGCAAATAAATAAAGTTTTTTGACCACAATTCAAGATTTTACAAACGTATCATCCAAATCTACGGATGCTATCAGAAAACTTACAGTGAGCCATGATTTGTCAAGCAATATTCTCACGATGACGATGAATGTACTGTAATTTTTTCTTTGATCCTCTAGCCCATAGTATCTTTGAAACAAATGCAGTTATCAATGTCTTTACATGAAATAACTTACACAGGCATATTGGAGAAAATATTTTAAAAACTTAATAGTTTTCTATATAAAATATATAGGCATACTCTCCACATTTCTGACATAAACTCAGATTTTATAATGAACATGGTCGGATATATTTCCCTTCAACTGCGTACTAAATGGCTTTTAATCAAGCATATTTCAAAATTATCAAATTAATATGTTGATAATTCCTCAGTCTTGAACTTCGTGATGCTTTAAGCTCCCGACGGTTACATGAAATAACGAAACCCTAGTTTATGTCCTCTGTCTAGGGGTTCACGTACATCTTACAGGGTTCACTTGTTTTCCGAGTTAAGTACTCGGTTTTCTCTATTTGATCAACATTATGAGAGGTGATCAGATATTATGATAGGCGTTCAATCTTGATATTTTTTCTGCTCCATAAACTGCTTTAAGAATGCAATTGTGGAATTGTTTGATAAATCACTATTAATAACTATTTATTTTCATATTTAAATTTAATTAATGTGTATTTTTCCATTTTATGAATTACTGTTAATACTGTCGTATAAAAAGTTCCGCAGAGGTTTTTTTTTAATTAAATAAGAATAAATAGTCTTAATATGAGTAATGGAATACATTTTACAGTTGTTGTTAAATACATATTCTTGTATTAAATACATATTCTTGTATATTCTTGTCTTGTTTAATAAAAAGGAACAAGTAATTTGAATCTATTTAAAAACTGTATGTTTCTACACACAAAGAAATAAAAATGGATTAAAAATTATATAATATATATTCAAGTATCAAATATATGTGTTTATATTTAATGTTTGAAAAAGTAATATCTTGCGCTCTGCCGGTCAGCTTTAGCTTTACTCAGCAATAATAAATTATCTATCTGTAATGAAAACTATTTTTACATCTTAGTTACTTTTAAATGCTTGTGTGAGGGAAGTTAATGTTGAAATTAATACCTTTTATCGTCCAATCTATTTGGAAATAGTTTAAATAAAATTAAAAGAAAATCAGAAAAATGGTAATTTTTGCAATGTATATTTAAAATACTATACCGGATACTTCCCAGGGTTCCTCATTTGCTGTAGGATCAAACGTTTCTAACTTTTTCTAATTTGATGCTATTTAGAAAGAATAAATGATTCAAAGAACAAAAATTTAAGCATTTCTCTTTCTTTTTTCCCTCACTTTAATTGTGTTAAGATCGTTTCATGCTCGTGAATAAGATTTTCATATATATTCCTTAATATAAATCTTCATCACTGAAACGATTCGTTTTAAGGTTCCTCATAAACGAAGTTATTGCCGCGTTGTGAAATTAATTACTGATTTTCAGCAGAAGATATATTTTAATTAAAAACTTTTATTAAACGACCGAAGAATTCGTAAAAGTATAATTTCCATTAATTCGTTTTCTTGGCTACTCAAAAAGTAAATTGCTTTGCAAATTATTTTGGAGCCATTGTGACATAGCTATTTGAAATATTATTAACACGGGTTATTGCAATTGCGGAAGATTCTTTTAGTTAATTGGTATCAATTATACTTCCATTAAAACCACGAATGTATCAAAACATACCACAAAAATTAATATTTTTTCGTAATTGTTGTTTTTTTCGATTTAAATTACTTCGCCATCACGTTAAATTAAAATATTGTAAAGACTCTGAAATGCTGATCGGTCTAAATTTATTTACTTATTTATGTTTTTTAGTGTATATAGTTGATACATATGGTGGACTTATTGCTATAAGAGCAATATCTTACAGCCAACAAGAATACCAGTTCAGCCCCACTCAACGCTCAACCAGAAATCGAATTCGGATCCCCGCGGTGCGCCGTACCGTCAAAGGCCCTGTGCCCTCTGATCAATACAATACACCATGGGATGACTTTAAAACATTAAACATTAAATATAAATCTATACTTCACTGAACTAGTACTAATATTTCATTAGTTAAAGCTCACTTTAAATTTTTATCCCCCCAAGAATGTGTTTTCTAGAAAAACCTTTCAGATACAGAAAATTCATCTTTTTAATCGAAATATCTATAGAAATATGCAACCACCAAATGTTACCCAAATTCCTCTCCGACTCCAATTAGCTAATAAAGGTAGTAAATTAATATTAAAGTCTTCTTCCTCGCCTTGAGTATTCAATTTAATGGTCGAAGGACAGCTAGTAAATGCTCTCAAGATTTAACGAAAAGCAACCTAATTTATAAAGTAGGTCTCTTCTTATGTTTAAGTTGTCTGAAGAGAAATAAAAGTAGAACTCTAACCACAAGAATTTCGTACATATTTAGCCACGTATAAAACTTTAAGTGTAAATAGTATTTCTATAAAAACTATTAATAAATAATAATATCATTTGTACACCTTTTGCAGGCGTAAAAGGTCATGAATTGCTCAAAATCTATCCGATTTAGAATTATGTACTATAGTTTTCTGGTATACAAAATAAAACTAGGTAAACCTACAGTAATTTTCTTTTTGTTTGTGTTTTGTAGATATTTTCAGAAATATCTTTGAAATTATCTTAAATAAAATTGTAAATCTAAATATTTTTGAAATTATTATAACATGCTATTTAATCGAGAACTAACTATCGACTAAAATGGCTAGTTCTTTATTTAATTGGATTAATTGTAATATTGAACAAAAAAGGAGTTTTATCATAATGCATTAGATTTAAAAAAATATTAATATTAAGTTCAATAATACTTATATTATATTTATCTTTGAATATATCTTGTAATATATCTGTATAAAGCATATTACATTATGACTATGCCAATTTTCAATGTCGAGCGATTGTAATAGAGAAGCGGATACTTTTTTCCTTTTTTCTATTTGAGACTTCTGTGCGGGAAAACCCAAAAAGCAAAAGGCTAATGTTTATTTGTGAATATTTTAATACACGCCCATAAGAATAAATACATTTGTAATAATAACCACCATTGTGATAATGAACCTACCTTTATTAGACTAAATTAAAACTTTAACTGTATCTTAAAAAAATGCTTTACTTTGTGCATATATGTAGTTTGTATGACTGGAAGTAGAATGAATAATACAGTAATAAATATAACTAGGAATAACAAAATTTGCAAAAATTTAAAAATCCATTTATTTTAATAATTTAACACACGATCACAGCATTTTGCGATACTAAATTATAGTCTTTAAAGATATAAGAACTGTAGTTGTACGGTCGTCTTAGTGCTAAAAGGATTCTCGAATGATTATATTCTTAGGATAATAATTTTCGAGATGCAAATATGAGGCTGAAATAATTCACAGTAGTGACTTCGATGATAATAATGAAAACTCATCGACTCTTTATAAATTTGTCATTTCGATTTTTTTAAACGTGGAATAAAAACGCTGAAACTGGTACTGTTGGAGCTTTGCGAATCCCAAGAAAAATCCATAATAATTTGCCACTTCTTTAATGTTGCACCGTGGAATTGTATTTTAAAATAATATATCTAAACGATTACTTCATTTTCACTCTGGTTATCAAACACTACTTATTAAAATTCAATAGTGAATCCCATAAAGTGCGCATGTTACAATATCGTGATGGAATTGCTCAGATCTTATTATCTTCATGTGTATATATATATATATATATATATATATATATATATATATATATATATATATATATATTAAGTTGGCTAGTAAGTTTTTATCCACAAATTCTGGACTTTTCTAGAAAGGGTTCTCGAAACTTCTAGAAGGGTTTACTTTAGGGTTTAAAGATGCCAAAGTACAGTCAGTTGACAACAGTCAGCACAGAAGCGTAAAGTGAATTACACGAGAAAAAAATATAATTAAGATTATTTAAACCGAAATCAAATACTGATTCTATTTCTTTACGAATTTCCTCTGGATCACGGTGCAAAGGCTGCCACAAATAATATATGTTATGCAATGGGTAAGTCCACAGTGCTCTACGCTACGGCTAAGATTTGGTTCAGAAATTTCAAGAATGAGGACTACGTTCTTGAGGAGGAACCCCGTACCGGACGTCCTGTTGAATTGGACGTGCAACGATTACAACGCCTATTTGGATTATTTTGGAGGATCCGCGACTGACAACTCGTCAATTAGCATATGAGCTGTTGACGAATTGTCAGTCGCGGATTGCGAATATATACAAACTGCAGTCGTGGCACCATAGAAACACATTTGCACGAATTGAGAAAAGTTTCAATTAATGGTCTGTGGATAAGCCACGAGTTGATATCATATCGCCTCCAGTGCAGAATTGATACTTGTGAACGGTTATTTACATTGAAACGAAACTTTAATGGGCCGAAACAATTAGTAACTGGCGATGAGAAGTGGGTTACACACATTAACCATGCAGGCAAACGTCAATGACTGGGTGTCGGAGAAGCAGGAGTTTCAGTATTCAAATAAGTGCCAAAAAGGTGATTCTCAGCTGCTGGTGAAATACCAAGGGCAATATTCATTCAAAGTTGCTTCCAGAGGGATCTACAATTAATGCAGATATTTACTGTGAACAATTAGACCGATTAGCTAACAAATTGAGCCGTCAACAGAATCTTGCTCATTTTCCACATGATAATACTAGACCATATGTTGCAAAACGTACTCATGATTAATTAGAGAAGCTCAGTTGGGTTCTACTCACTCATCCGCCATATTCGCCGGACATTGCGCCCTTTGTTTACCATTTACTTAGTGCTCTAAGTAATAATTTACGTAAAAAAAAATTCGACATCAGAAAGATCTCCAAAACGACCTCGCACCGTTTTTTGAATCAAAGTCCCCGGAATTTTATTTATTCATCTACCATAAAATTGAAATGGACGAATTTTTTTGTGCAATAATTTTAATTTAAACATTTTTTGATCACAATTTTTTAAATAACTAATCAAATAAAGACTATGAAAAATTTTACGTTTCAAGTATTAATGCTTTAGAAATGGTTAGTTATAAGTAAAAGCAGAATAAATTTTTCACAGTGACTTTAATAACATTGTTTCTACATCGGGGTCGAAAATTTCCATAGTAAACATTTTAAATCATAATCATCATTATTGGTTTCTCAATCAATAAATTATCTTGACCTGCACTGCTAAATTATACATTCCCTCTAAGTTCTCCAACATTCCCGCACGCTCAACATCTTGAAGTCGTCGACAATATCGTTCAGCCACCATCCTCTCGATTTCGAAGCAACAGGAAACCACTCCTTCTGCATCCAATTCGATCCATTTGGACTCTCCAAGCTAATCTCTCTTTCGATACTTTAAATATTTTAAACAAAAATATATTTCGAAAATATTAGAAAGTAAAGAAATTGGGCGATTTTTATAATAGACAGTACAGGTATTTGAATAATTGAATATGGAATATTTCTAATTGCCTTTAACCTTCAACTGATGAGGTGAATTTCGTATCAGTATTGGATAGGTGACCGCAAATTGAAGTCGTTTTAAAAATTATTAATTTTGATAGATACTTCTAGCGTGCTTGAAATAGACCATGTTATTTTTATGTTTATTATTTTGTCTCGTAAATAAAATAGCTTATACATATAGTTCAAAAAAGGAACTTCAGTCCATTCTTAAGTAAAGTGCAATTTTTTTGCTTATATTGTAATGACTAGAGAACAACATTTTATAGACATTTTTAGGCCCAAAAATAAATGAAATTGATCTTCTTCTCTTCTTCATGCACTTTGTATACGAGTATGATGTTCTTCTTTTCTTTGATGGATCTATTGAGCATGTCTATTCCTTTTCAAACTTCAGAAATGCCGAACGTTTAAGCTCTGCATATGTTCAAATATCGTTTGATAGAAGTACGAACATCTATAGAATTTCTCTGATTATAATATAGGGGCAACGTGTAAGGTTTACAAAACTCATCGGCTACTGTAAACAAAAAGGTGTATCTGTCCAACTTTCATATTATTTCAGGGTTTTGGAATTTGAAAACCACAAAAGAATTCACAGCGCAAATATCAATCAACCGATAAAAAAATCATCTTTTTGTTTTTCGAATAAAGATGTAATTGCTGCCCATCTTGTCAAGGTCATCTACTTTTTTTGTGAAATTACATAACAATATAATTTCTAATTTCTCACCTTCTTGATCATTACGTTTACCATGATGCATCCACTATACCAGAATGACTATTCTGTTGAGTTTTGGTACATAGGATATCATGGTGATGTCCTGTGTGAAACCATAAACATTTGTTTAACTGGCCTGGATCTCAAAGGTATGAATTCAGGTGGAATTTCAGTTTTTGTTTTGTTCATAGTACTAACATATGTATGGTCCTTTTCTTTCAAAAGCTTGACCGCTTTAATTGATATAAACCAGTTATCTCCCATTACATTTCGGTTTCAATTATGTATGTGTTTTGCCAGCGATAGAAAACTTTGTGGCATTTTCGAAAATTCTTTCTCCTCATCTATCAAACCTGTACATCAGTATCTTTGGCACAATATGTGTAAGCATTGTGAAGGTAATTAGTCGAAGTATCAGTCATATACATCAGTTTTAAGTCATGTTACTCGGGACTTTTTCCGCATATATATTACAAATTTACAACGGCAACGACGTCTGATAAACATTTCATCAATTCACACATCAGAATCTGGGTATACATTTTTGCGAATTTGATATAAAAATATTATTTAACTTGAATACAGCAATAATAGAATCAGTATTTTTTCTCTCTTCTCTGATGGTTGGATCATCAAATCGTAATGCCGTTAGAGAGAGAAGTAAATGTTTTCTGATGATGTACGTCTAAATATATTTTTCATCCATTCCCATTTACTGGGACAAAGATGAAACGTCTTCTTTGTTATTTTTTAATATAGCAATAAAACTTTCAAATTTAATTAGAGCTTGTAATTCTATCGTATCAATGTCTTTCAATTTCGATGGATCATCACCCTGGTATTTCTGTCTCAGTTTTTGTCGCTTTCTATTAGTGTGTTCAATGATAATTTTCTTTTTAATTTTTCAGTGAAAAAAATATTCCAGAAGTCTACTTCGAAACTACGATCAGTTGTCTTGTTTAAATTTTGAAATCTAATAATATTATGACCCGGAGCTTTAACACTGATCTTTATACCAATTGAAATGTACCCTGTTCCTGATTTTTTTTTTAAATAACATGGCCTGTTACTTGACAAGTTCCATGAAGACTCGACATCAGAATAATACTCAATCTCAGTCTCCCAAACGCCAGTCACGGTATCATGATCGGATTGTATGTAAACATTTTGGAACAATCAATATTCCGCTGTATCACTAGTATCACTATTACCATTTCCTGATGTTTCGGAAATAAAATCCTCACACCCAAATCGTTTGGGTACATTTTGGGCAAAGATAAACAAATCTAGCTTCTATAAAATTACACACTATATTAGAGAAGTAATATGAAAGTGATGTCAAATACCACGTAATTTCTGAAATATAAATTTGTGGCGCCTGATCCTTGCAACTGTCGCTGCACAACTGTCAGTCAGGCAACTACTGAGACGCGTGTTTACATCTACCCATTTCTAAAAAAAAAGTTTTTTATTGGCAAGGCGACGTCAAATTGACGGCATGTCACCAGTTAAGATTAAAATATTATCTGCAGATTAACTTTACGTGATATCGGACTTAGTATTCGGACGTAATGAATGATTATCCGAAGAAAGCACTATCATTTTATAGCATTTCCCACATGTTATTGCTTGCAATATGAGTTATTGTTTGCAATATGAGACAGCACCACTGAACACGTCGACTAAAAAATATGTTTTATTTATCTCTTCTCGACAGTATTCGCTATGATTTATTTTACTTCTATCAGCTTAACTTTAAAAGATGCTCTACACATAGCTCTGGATATTTCACTTATAATGCGTTAGCGATACCAATACTAATACACCTTTGCTTAGCTAACTTTACCAAGTTTAAGCTTTTCACATATACTGAATATCTTGCACTTAAATTATGCACAAGGATATGCAACTAACTTTTCGTAAGTTTACACTTTACACATATGTTTGACATTTTGTATTTACAATTATCCTTAAAGATACCCAGCCAACTTTTCTTAAGTTTGAGCTGTACACATGAATTTAATATCTTACACTGAAACCATGCACAAAGATATGCAACTCAAATTTACACTTAACACATATAAATATCAAACGTTTCACACATACAAGGATATCCAGTTAACTTTACCAAGTTTTAGCTTTTCACATGCACTTAACATCTTGCACTTACAACCATTCACAAGGATATACGATTAACTTTTCTTAAGTTTACATTTCTCATTCTTCATCTTGTGTTTTACGACTTTTACTTTACCTAAACTTTTAATTATACATTTAGAGTTTTACATTTACATTTTACTTTTCACACGCTGTGCTTCACACCCTTTAATCATCCCTTTCGTCATCGAAGGCACCTTTGGGTTTTTATATTCTACATTACTCATTTCACATTTTATTGTCTACAACGAACTTTTACTATACCTAAGTATTTCAGTTTTATACATTTCACATATTATATTTTCACCCCTATACTTTACCTTGGGGCTTTACCTTTTACAGAATTTATTTCATATTTCGCGTTCTACAATGAACTTTTACTTTACCAAAGTGTTTTGTTTTACACTTTACATTTCACATTTTATATTCCATCCTTTACTTTACCTAATGTTTTAGCCTTAACTGGACACAGAGTTCCAATACTTTTGAACCTTGCTCATTAAAACTTAAATATACACAGAACTGTATATTTTCTATCAAGTCTTATTGAGCCTATTCCTATCTCATTCACATATCTGTTTTCCGTCTATTCATATATCTATATATATATATATATATATATATATATATATATATATATATATATATATATATATATATATATATATATATTATATACATATACACACAATGTTTCGTTAATCTACCACATTACCATACAAGACCGTAAAAGACAAGCAATATTTATTAACCACAGGTTTAAAACCTTAAACATGAAAAATATTATCCCACACATGATTGCTTATGATCGACATTCATAAAAACATAATTGGTCAGTTATAAAAATTCTGAGATCTCTTCTACTTGGTTCTAGCTTCTTCATAGTTAATTTATACAAAATTACATACCATTTTCATTCATTGCAAACAAACATTGATAAATATTTAAAAGGAAAAGCTTTATGCATCAATAATAGATAAGTGATTTTTTCTATAAAATTGACAATGTTCACAATACTTTAATGGACATGAAAATCACAATATTAGAAATAATGTATATCATTTTAATGCAGCATATAGAGAATTCATTTTGACTGCGTTTAATGTGCCTGATAACGATTTACAACAAAGTTCAAACAAATAACTATTTAGTGTATTTATATTTTACCGTTTTAGATTGGTAAACAGTAACCTACATTACAAGTAAATAACATTTTAGATTGGTAAACAGTAAACAGTACTCAGTGGCAGCGTAGCCAATCCTGTACTAATGAAACTACTCTTGATATCCCAATACCTTCTTTCGTTGACATAAATTTTGTTTTGGATAAAGTTTCTGTAAATATATTTACATGTTTATCAATTGTACTTATATATTCCAATTCTATAGTATTATAATGTAATTTCTCAGATACAGATTTGTACTTAATGTTTACATGTTAACATTTTTTGTAAAACTCACTATTTTATCACAATTATGGCACTATTATTTGCATCTAAACCACAGTCTTTGATTGAAATCAAAAAGGTCACACAATAACTTCTTCTACCATATTACCTCGTTGGTAGATGCACCGGCTGCTATGAACTCCGCTTCTATAGAAGACAAGATCACAGTTGGCTGCCACTGACTGAAGCAAGTGAAGGCACAAATAGCATATTATTTAGTAAAATTTTATTGTACTGACCTTTACTATCACGGACATCAAGGCTCACATGACCAAAGCTCTTCACTGAAAGTGGTTTTTCATCTGTCACTTTTATCATCGCTACAAATGGAATAATCTCATAATTTAAAAATGTTATTTTTTGTGAATGCTTTGACATCTTGTAAGATTTTCACCTTTACTCTTTATCTTCACCATCAATTCCCATATAGACATACAGCGACGTGTCACGCAGCAAAATAATATTCTTTTTAATTTAAATTAATTGTTTCACTGCATTCAATACGAATCTACAATTCATCTTGTTAAAAATAAGTTTTTTACAGCCAACTTCCACATAAAATAATTATCATAACCCGATAAATTCTTGGTTAATATTAATAAATGTTTGAAGACATTTTACTTTGCGTTTTGCCACTGGCGATTTGACGGTCTACCTCTCTGTATGTTATAATATTCTTATAGCTTACTTTTCTTTTTAATTGTTGCACCGTTTCGATGTTAACGCTTCTGGGCCGATAACCTTTTCCATTATTTTTGCGCTGGTGAAACAGCGTGAGTGATTGTTGAGAAATTTCTGTATTAGGAATCCGGACAAATAACAAACATAATTCATGATGTTAATGAATGGAGAAAAGAAGAAGTGCAATAACAGAGTTGCAGTTTATATAACCTCTACCATAGACGACACAAGAAGGAGAGACATTACCATAATCAAAAATTAATTCAACAGTTCGTTTGCATCTACTGCGTCTATTAATGTTTCATTTTAACTGATATAGTCCACACATTATCAGATATTTTAACAAGGCAAATAGGCTATCAAAACCACTGTAATGTGTTTAATCAGTTATTGTCGAATCAACAAATATTTCGACAATTTTGATGTATATTTATTGTAAAATACACATTGTTGGTCTTTTTTTCAAATTTTTTTCGTTGTCCACCCGCCTATTTTTTTAAACCACTAAACACGAAGACTTTACGTTAAAATAAAACCTGCTTAGTACGAGTAAAACTCGCTCGCTTAGGGTTCCATATTCAGTGTAAATTTGCAATAAAAAATCTAAAACACTATCGATATATACATACCCACATAATCATGATCTAAAAATGAAGGAATCTGAGAGGTGAAAACCTAATAGTTCTGTTTTATCTCCAAATGTTTCGAAACTTTACATAACTCTTTCTCTGATATATATTAGATCTGCGATTAATTCGTAAAGCTTCAAAAGTAAGGACGAGGAAAATGGTTTTTTGCATATTTATGGTCATAAGTTAAAAATTATGAGGTTCGAAATTAAAATGAAACTGGTATTGGATGTGCCAATAAGCCCTTTCGTATGATACCCCTTTTGAATACATTGCCCCACTTTTAAATTTAAACCCCACATTTCAAAATTCTTTGTGAGTAAAAAAAATATATATATGTATATATATATATATATATATATATAAATATATATATGTGTGTGTATATATATATATATATATAAATATATATGTATATGCATATAAATATATATATATACATATTTTTATTATTTACTCACACGTGTATATGTGCTACGAAAATTCTAAAACTGTGCCCAATTTAAAATATATAGTAATAGTAGTAGCTGAAAAAAGAGGTGCCATACGGACAGACTAACACCGAGGTCTCACCATAAGTGTAACGTTCATACTTTTCTGATACGGGACCATAGAAAAACTTAAAAAGTATAAAGAGAAAAGATTGGAAATCGGTGCTCCATAATGTATTCACAAATTCAAAAAGGGACAAACGATTCTAAATATGTGTTGATGCGTGCGTAAAGCAAAATATAATTTTCACGCACGCATCTGACTCGCACTTGGCTGATTTTGTTGTCCGACATCGTTGAAAAGGTATCGTTTGTCGATAAAATTATTTAATCGACGTTTTATTTTATAGAATATTTGCTCTGTCCATCATCCCCATCATCTTCTTTAGTCAGTAAGCTATGTTTTGGCCTAAATTTACCATCATCCCGTCGGAAAAATTTTCAGAACGAAATTTTTATTCTGACCTAAAATTATCGAGAAAAAAGGAACCTATGCGTGAAATAATTTCAAAATGTAAAGCATTTATCTCATATATTATATGAATAAAAAAACATTCATATTCCTAAAATCTTCTTTTTTTCCTTCCGTATATGAAATGTGCGAAAAAAAAATAAAAAAATAAGCTTCGAAAAAGTCTGATGCCCGAATGTTTTGCTATTATTGAACATTTATTTACTTGAAAAAAGAATATTTTTACGAACGTACAAACAAAAACATTTTTTTACGGATATGAAAATTCGAATTACACAAAGAAAATATTATACATGGAAAACCTGTTTATTGTCTAAATGTGGATGAAAACTTTGTGGTGCGATTTTCACACGTACTTAATACGTGTGAAAACCGCACAAGTAACTATTTATAACGTATAATCAATTCTCAGAGAGAAAATTTCCTTGAATTTACAAATATTGACGATGAGGTAAAATGACGTATTATAAAACTTTATCTTATATATTATCTTTTACTTAGCTCTTTCAAAAAGTCTACTCGCATATCAATCTTTTTATCTGTGTCACTAATCGCATATCAATCTCTTTATCTATGTCATCTTACTATTTCCCATACCAGCGGGATATAAAATGCGATATACCGATCGCACTTACCTTGCTTTTACTTTCGCATACCTATTTAAAATCGACGATTTGACAATATCATTGCTATATTTATTTTTTATATTATTCGCCCGAATACTAATAAATACTAGCTGCCCGTCCCGGCTTAACTCGACTTCAAATGGGATCATATTTGTATTGTTTTAATCGTGCTTTCATGTAATAATTTCTACAATTTTTTTATGAACAGAAATAACAACAGTTTTCTCCTTCCAAGAGTTCAAAGACCTCGACAGTCCAATCGTATAATACAAAACCACTTATAACAAACAATCTACAAACAAACAAAAAATCTAAATTGATTAACCATCCTGCAATTTTTTATAGGTTTATTTGTTATGTGTAAGGCTTTCAGTAATTTTATGTTTGTATAAAATGTATGCCCAACACAAAAATTCATTCAAATTACTGCTAGTTATCTATCGATTTCAGAAAATATTACAAGATTGCGAAATTTATATTAAATGGATAAAACACTTTTTTGCCAGATCCTCACAACTATCAAACAAAAATTTTATCGTCATGGAATTAATTTAATGTGAAATACACAACGCCATTTACTAACCACCTCTGCGATCTAAATGGTTGACCACCATCACCAAATATCACCAACGACTACTGCAACATACGACTACATTAATAACATCTTCACTTCCTGCGAACACGTAAAATTTTCTTTCTATATATTTAAAAGAATTCGTAAAAATAAAAAAGATATAAATAGAGAAGAAAATAGACTTGTACCCACATTCTATAAAAATGAATGCATTTAACATCCAGATGTTCGTTACCGACGGTATTGATTGAGATTATTTTATTTACGACTATCAGTTCGTTTGAATATAACATGACTTTTTACGGAAGCTTTAAAACTAAGTAACAAGTAAATACCAAATAATTTACTTAAAAATGGAATAGGATCACTTAAAAGAACGTTTCTTTAGAACTTTTTATCT
Source organism: Druceiella hillmani (assembly GCA_039881145.1). Lineage (NCBI taxonomy): Eukaryota > Metazoa > Arthropoda > Insecta > Lepidoptera > Hepialidae > Druceiella > Druceiella hillmani. The sequence continues at coordinate 40,383,962 of JAYKKI010000015.1, forward strand.
ATTTTCTGTTTATGTTGTTCTGAAAAACGTAAAGGTTGATGTCTAATCAGAACACGTGACAATTCAATATTTCTGTAATTCATTAGTATAACAACAAGAAGTGCCTAGCTACTCAACGCGTAATAACTACACAAGTGTATAATGCGTTTTTATACATAAATAGAGGGCGCTATGTGTATTTTAAATCGCGTAATGATATTTTCCAGTTGGACATACCGGGGCGTATTTCGCCAGAAGTGAAATGTGTTTTTATATAAGCAATCTACATGTGGACAGATGCATGAGGAAAGCGTCATTAGTGTTCCTCTTCCGCGCACAAAATTGTTCAATTTTGTGTTTATTCTGCATAAGCTTACTTTGTATCTTCGATTTGTTTGAAATTTTAATCTGTTGTCACATATAATCTAATCATTTTGGTAGGTTAAATATCATACTGTGTAAATTTGGTTGGTACGTGCTTTATTACCCAAACAGATAATAAAACTGTAGTATTAGTTTGTTAGTATATTAAAGGTATTTACGAAACAATTATTTAGGTTAACGTATCTCTCGAGTCTTATTCAACTATTATCTGTTATAATTACTTCCGACTAATATACACATATATATATATATATATATATATATATATATAAGTCGGAAGTAACTATAACAGATAATAGTTGAATTCGATAGGTAAAAAATAAAATAGAATTCTTACTCTAAAACTTCAGTGTCTATCAATTCGTATCTCACACCTGTTTTTCTTAGCATTTACCATTACTATCGATTGATCAAGTTTAAAATGATAAACGTACTTAAATGGTCTCCGAGTAATATTTTAAAAATATTTTTTTGTATTTATGTGGTCCTCTTACAAAATGATAATGCATACAGTTTTTGGACCTTAACTTTAATTCCCCCTTCCAATAATTAAGCATTGCGATTGATTAGGTATTTTGAAATCTTTTTTTCACAAACTATGGAGGTTATAAATATAAATATGTCCTACACTCTATAAAATATATATATTAAAATGAAACGAATCATATCATTTTTTTGTATGGTTCCCTTAAAATATAGTAGTAACAAATTTAAACTAGATTTTTTCTTTTCTTCTTGCCATTTTTCATACGAATTAGGTTTTTCAGAAACACCATAAGTCAAGTTTGCATAATTTTTCAGGAGAGACGAAAAACTGGTTCTTGCGTGGCTTCTAAAGTAAGTTAACCTTCTTAAACAAAATTTGGTTTATGTCATATTATGATTTCTCGAAAAAGATAATACTTTGATTATTTTTCAGTGCCTGAAAAATTCTCTTACGAGTTGTTGACTTATGGGGTTTCTTAAATATATAAAAAAGACAAAGTATTTATTTACTTTATATTACGTATTTTAATTACAATTTCTATTTTAAGACATTTGACAGATTTAAAATCAGTAATTTCACGTAATCAGTAATTTCACGGTCACATACTGGCCACTCGAAGATTTTTCATAGAAAAGTTAAACTTATTTCTTTCAAGGTAGGTAATTTTTCAGTTTTTTTTCAGGTCTTCCGTCTTTGTCTTAATAGGTCTTTTGTTTATTTAAGCAGACTTTGTGGGTAGCTTTAACACTACTCTGGATAGATTTTTTATTGAAAATGAATGTGAAACTAACCCACCAATATATTCCATGGTAGTAATTAAACCATCTAGTTCAGCACAATAATGGGAAGAAGTTTTTTTTTTATTTTGAATGAAATTTTTTGATCCTTTGGAACATTTTTGTCTACAGAATCAAAAGACAGCACGTTTTATATAGTGCTTTGACCACCATTGCTTAAAATTGATGATATCTTTGGTTGAAGACAGAATTACCAAGTTGTCGCACTCAATAACATACCTGCAATTTCTTTGACTGTAAATATTCGGTCACACCTTCTTAGTTTGCCTTTTAAAACTGAAAAATCTCTATCACATGAAAGGAATGAATGTCCTCTTATAGGAAACAATTGTGCAATATTCTTGAACATTTTTACAGATGTAAGACTGGACAACATACAAATCATTGTATGATTTCTGTTTTGCCAACCGCATCCATGTAAAAATAGGAACAAAAACTCCACAGCAGTCATGTTTTGCTGGAGGTATTTATATAAAAATATACACACTTCATCAAAGCCTTTTCCACTTACTCCTTCATGATATACTACGAAAGTAGCTTTATTATCCTTCAAATTGTGAAATTAAAATACATTAACCGTTTATTGCCTCAAGTAAAAAGTTTCTTGAACAGGTATTCGCGGCAGGTCTAAGTTTTTCATATAATCAATGCAAATAGCACCTATTTTTCCAGATGCATCACTTTTTACTAAGTCGGTAACCACTTTCATTTTCTCATAAAATTTCTTGACTCTCCTCAAGTGTACAACCTTTTCTGTTACTTCTACACGCTTTGCCGAATCGTTCAAAAATGTTCATTTCATTTTAACATTCAATTCTTTGCACGTAAAACAGGTATCAACTTGCGATCGTCCAAACTTCAGGGAAAATTATTCATGGAATATTTTCTTGTAATATGAATATTTGATATTAACTTCAAGGTATGTTGCTTGAAACATTTCATATATTATTTTGATTGAGAACTTTGCGTCTATGTAATGAATCTCTTTACATAGACGCAAAGCTCTGAATATGCTCCATAAGCGTATCTCACTGATGAAGGTTAAGGATTTCCATTTACAGTTTTTCCCCTCTTATTTTGGCAGTCAATCTATCGGACAGTAAGGATCACAAACATCTAACTCTATCAGGTTTGATACCATGAATGTTTAAGAAAGCTTTCTTCCATACTCGGTACATTCCAGAACAGATTGCAATATAATATTTATAACTCGACCTACGAGATAGTTTAGGAGAGTCAGCTTCAGGTTTACGGCGTCTTCTTTGCTTCACTTCAGACCCTGTAATCATGGTATAATCATGATAGATATTTGTCATATTCATGGTAGATGTGAGTCATATTCATTTTTAATGTCATAATTCAAAAATTTGCTGAAGATTATATTTATTTCCACCTCCATGATGTGTTCAAAACAATGTATTTTGCAGGTACAAAGAAAGGATAAATTAGAGACTTACAAACATTTTGACTACGTGCGATAATAAGTTTATACTTTAACTATTCAAATAAATGTAAATGCTGGAATATCTTTCCCTATGTAGTTAACATAAGTGGCACCCTTCACTCGTACTCTTTTTTTACTTTCAACTTGTATTTTGCTTCGTGTATCACACACTTTTTTTCTTTTTGCTGTTACTTCATAGCTGGAGTCACTAGTTTTGTTAATTTAAATCAAATTTCTTAATAAAAATCCTTAATTATTCCAACTAAAACCTTTCGATTAATTATCAAACTAATCTCATTACACATTATTTAACGGCCTTGGATTTGAACTTTACAACAAGATGACAGTGACACTAGTAATAGCTACTGATGGTACAGTTTTGCCAAGAATATACTACAGAAACCCCACAAGTGGGTGTCTTACGGGCTTTTTCAAATACACGCATTATTGCACTGACTAATGGGGTTTCTCATTCAATTGTAAGATTATATACGAAGAACACAAATATGCAAAAAACCATTTTGAAAAAAAACTTGACTTATGGTGTTCCTAAAATACTTTATATATTAACATATTTTGGACCCTATCACATAATTTACACAACGGTGTTATTGCAAACTATGAAATGTAATTGTAATTTTTTGGTGTTTGATTACCGCTAAGGATCGAATTGTGCACTGAGACCGCAATGGGCAAGTGTTACCATAGCATACCTACCTGCAGTGCTAATCGTAACAGGCCTGAATTAGTTGTTTAAATATTTTATGGTTTTATAAGTAGTCATGAATATGAACATTTAACCTTTTTTGGTTTTCACTTTAAGGGACAGAAACATATATGAAAAATATAGATTGTCCTTTTTAATATTTCTGTTTCAAGAAAAAAACTCAAATAAGTACAAAATATTCTATGAAATTTTTCCTAACCTTGATTGCTCATAGGCTATTGCCAGGTCTATAGTTTTAAAAAAATAAGCGTCTAGTTCATCACTGTTAAACTTTCAACAAAAATTGTTTTTTTTCATCAGTTGCACATTCGCCGATCAAAAAAGAACCCTATTCTATTTTTGCGTCATAAAGAAAAATACTTTTTACATTTAAACATTCATTTTTATCCGTCTCATTCACAAAGTTTTTCATCAAGTCTAATTTGATATGTAGCCACGGTTACATAACATTTTATTATTCATTGAGAGGTGAATAAAATATATTAATTGAGATATTTTGAGAAATACCTACTTCAATAATAGTTTTATGTAAATTCGCAATCCTACAAACAAAGGATTTTGTAAAAGTGAATACCATTTTTAAATCCAACAAAAAACAATTCTGATTAATGTAAGAGGAAATATAAAAATTGTTTCAGAATCCGTCCTTTATCTCACGTCACTGGGTGAGTAAAGGATGGATGTTACCTCTTTCCATGATTTGGTTTCTACCCATTTCATTATTTTTTTTTCATTCTCTGGATCACTACTTTTGTTATATTTTTGCGTTATGTCTATGATCTCTTGTAATTGCATGGCTCTTGTTGTCACTCTCAATTCATTCATTGTCTCGTCAAAACCAACTTCTACGCTTCATTTATTAAAAATGTTAGCAGTATTTTTATTTTTCCGCAACTTTTTTAAATATTATTTGATTTATTTTCCTCTCTTGCACTCTGTCCTAAACTGACATTTAAATATTTTATATTCTTTATCTGCTTTGTTTTCTTTTTTTGTCAAATACCAATACAAGCTTGTTTGATTTAGTCTCCACATTTCATCGTCACAAGCAATTCTTGCATAATAAATAATATTATCCGTAACCTAAAGCCATTCTAACTTTTTTTGAAATTTCTTTTTTATATGAAGAAAATATCACAAGAATATTAGGAATACATTTAAAGAAAATTATTTCTTTAAATATATTCCTAATATTCCTATTTAAATATATTCCTAATATTCTTGTGATATTTTCTTCATATTTCCTATTTATTATAAAGCATACAATAACTGTAACACTTCTTCGATTATTTCTAGAAGCTTTGTATATATTATACCTATGTTCTTATTTTTTACTATTTTATTATTTATTAATGTACTATATTTAAATATTCCAATAGTCAAAGAAAATAAAATTGTTCTTAGTATACATTCCAATTAACTGAAAATATTACATTAAATACCACTGACTAATGTCTTTATAGTATTTTGTTTCGTGGCAGTAACATTTAAAATAAATAATTGTACAAGGTTTTGAAAGGTAGGAATGCAGTTATTTTACTAATTACGCGAATTAGCATTATAAATTAATTATTCGAAAATGATTTGCTCGAAACACTCGTACTTGATTTTTACTATAATAAAATGTGAAAGCTGTTTAGTATAAATATTTCACAATATTGCCTTAAATAACCTTTATCATTTGCACAAACATGTTATATTTAATTATTTTAGAAAAATATAATTTATGTTTACAGCAGACACAATACGAAACAATGAAATGAAATAAACCAACGAAGGAATACATTGTCCGACACAAATAAAACAAGCTTTTACTGATTTTCTTTATTTATTCCAATACGGAAGTTTGCCGATTTAATAATATCTGAATCAACTGGAATTCTGTGTGAATCAACTGGAATTATGTGTGTCAAGTACAAATATCCCACGATTGCTTCATAAACCCACAATATAATCAGCAATCAAACCAATCTCGTTTACAGAAAATGAAGCTTTCCTGTAAGCGGAATTTGGTTGATATTGGTACAGATAGTATGTCAATAGGCGCCTATTCAGTTGTTAGAAATATCTCATTTTAAGGCTATCTCAATTTATTTTATATATTATTAATTGTAGTCTGTTCTATAATTTTTGTTTCCATGAAGATATATCAGGTTGTTTACGTAAAAAAAATAGAATGTTTTTCCAAAATGTTGAGAAAACTTAAGCAACTAAAAATATTTTCCGAAAAAAAATAAGGAAAAAAGATATTTTAGACTGAAGTTATATTTAGCTCATTTTAGTGTTTGTTGTTTAAATATGGAATATGCGAAATCGTAACAAAGCGAATCTAAAAATGATAATTTTCAGTCAACAAAATCAGAAACAAGAGATCTTTTCAACGATGTTCTACTTGCCAGTACGTTTTTTCAGCTCCTTTACCACTATGTGGCCTCACATAAAACTTTAAATTAATTTGAATACCATTTGGAGTCATAGGCCAAGAAGCTCTATACAATAGCTAATTTCAAATTTCATATTGATTATCGTCCTCTGACAGAATGAAAAATGGACGGATATACAGACGATGTTGTCACAATAAGGTACTACCCTATTCTAGTAACGTCATCTCTTCGTCCTCTAAATATACTGGCGTGGGGGCTTACTATGCAAGCTTGAACCTGACGGTATTTTAGTTACAATTATTTAGATTATTTGCATATGGTTCAAAGGATTTAAAAAATAATTAAACACAATTGCAATGGCCTGGTCCAAGAACCTCACAGATAGCAGTTTTATTAGAAAATACGTAGGAGAATTGTTTACATATCATATTAGTTTATTAGTTACATTCAATATCATTAGTAACTTCACCTCTCATTCAATCCTGGCAATTTTTTACCTGACATTCATTAATTGTCAGGTAAAGAATTTGTATAAATATAACCACATTTTAAAAGTATGGTGTTAATTAGTTAAAGTAAATTTCTAAAATCTTATACTATTCAGATAAGACACTGTATTACATAGTATATCTATGATTGTAAGTGTCGTATTAATCTTTTCGCTGCAGCGGAAAATACGGCCACCTTTCGTAAAACATCACCACGATTTTTAATTATAATCGATTATAATTCTAACCGAATGTACAATTATAGTCCGTTAAAGTACGGATGAAAGACAAATAACTAGTTTAGACTAACTAAAACATTTATTCCTAGCCAACTCCATAACACCGTTTGGTCAATTTTATGGGTCATCCACAGTCAAATACATGTACCGCTCAACCGACTACAGAAATACTTAACACCTATGCGGTAAAAATTCCCATAAATTACATAAATTAAGATTTAAAATTTTAGCCATTTAATTAAATAGGTATATGTAATAATAACCAAATTGAAAATGTATATGTCTTGAAGGAAAATTTGCATTTGACTTTTTTATTCACCTAGATATACAAGATATATTTATCGATAGAAAACTGAATGAAAAAAATAGAAACTGCGATAATTTTCTCAATCTTAAAATTTAAAAATAAGTTAAATAACGGAAGGTTTAACATTATAAGTAAAAAGTACAAGTAATAAGCAACCTATAGGTTGTTTGCTTGTGGTCGATGATATTAAGTAATATTCAGTTACTTCGGGTGATACTTGCAACGCTTTTTAATGTACACTCTTCCAATTAATATACGATAATTTGCATCAAAATAGTAAAATATAGATATTTTTATATCTTAAATTTAATTACCGGCATAGTTTCATATTTCTATAATATAATATTTAATTATTAAAATTTGTCTGCGTATTTTATACGTTATGACTTTTGCACATTCTTTAATACAACATATATGTTAAAATTGCTACAAATATAACACTTTTTGTATCAAATTACACGCACAATAGTTTGTCATTTTCACCTTGCGCTACTTCTCCTTTACTATCGAAACTTTGGCACTCAAATATTGCGGGTTGTGGTATGTGTATTGTTCATTCAACGTCAAACCAATTGCATGTAAATATACATTAAACACGCCATAACCGGTCAACGCTTAATTAAGCCATACGTCCACCTTAACGTGTTTCTTTTCTATCCAGCCTTCTACAATTGGGATCTGTTGTGTCGCCCATTCTGATTTTCCCTCTTCTTTTCATTTCTCATGCCATTGTGTTATAGTTCAACTCTGCTTTTCCTCGAATGTTTTATTGGCTTCTAATTTATATAACCGTCTTCTTTCCGTGGCTTTTCTTTCTATACGTGTCAATCCTGCAACTACATTGCACTAGCATTGCTTCGTGTAAGACAGTCTAATTGGCGCCAAATATCTAGATAGCCATTCTTCTCTAGAACTTAGTATTTCTTTGAATTTGGTGACTACAAGTGCTTTTTCTTCTATAGATGTAACGTATAGTATGGCAGAATGTGCCACCAATGCTAGCACCTTTGTTCTGCTTGCTCTTGGGTCCCCTTATCTGTACATTAAATAAAGGTTATTAAATAATAAACGAGATATGAGTTGAAATTATATAGCCGTCAAATTTCAACTCGTATCTGATTTATCATTTAATCATGCCATGTTTAGACTTGTACGTCCAATATACTAGATAAGAATTTAATAAATCCTTTCACTACCTTCTGCTATTTTTAAAATGTTATAGAAACATCTCTAGTGAGATATATAAAGAGCGCTGCATGCGGAATTCTGTTTAGTTAGCAACTGAGTTTAAAGTAGTAAAAAACAAAATATGTAAATTTCACGAAGAAAAGCAATATTTACGGAACATTTCGTATACGATATAAAATATATAGTCTAAACTAAACATTATAATAGCCTTTTCTAACAAAAAATCTTAAATCTTCCAACTAATCACATAAAAACCTCTGAAAAGTTTGTAACCAATGTTTTTATTTACGGCGATTATGTAATATATATCTTGCAGACCTGGTTTGCACTAATAATCTAAATTACAACTATTTCAAATATACAAGTGTGATGCCAGTAAACTGTAATTGCTTGACCAATAAAAATAAGAAAACAAATTACTGAACAAAAAAGGCGAATGTTCCAATTACATAGCACAATTGCGAAGCAAAAATTGAAACTCCCAAGTTGAAATATGATTAACCTTTTTGAAGTAAAAAAAAGTTTTGTTCGACGCTTTATGGATAAAAAAAATGCAACGCCAACTTAACTGTATTAAAGTACCACTCAGATAATAATTTTTTCTTCTAGTGTCCGATTAAAATTTTATATTGCTCTTTATCTGTGAACACTTACAGCGTCACTAAACTTTCATCGAGAGAATTTATACTTTACAAGTCTACGTATGGATATATATGAGTTATACAGCTTGGTGTCAAAATTGTTAATTTAGAATAGTTATCATGAAATGAACATTTAACGGTGCAAATACCTTAAGTTAAAAAATAAAACACCTCAAATACCAGTAGAACTTGAGCGGCGAGGGTACATACTTTGAGCATTAAGAATTGCAATGACAAAATTAAAATACTGTCGACAGATACGAAATGACTGTCGACATTATTTCGTGAGATATCAGTTATATCTCAAATTTTGTTTTATTTTTGCTTTGATATGTACAAAATCTTCAATCTGAATTAGTTCTAGTTTTTTGGCTTGCCAACTTAATCGGAAAGGAACAGTTTTTTAATTTTTATTCCTAGGTCAAAATATAGGTGACTTAAAATTAAACAAAAATAGAAAAACAATAATTTTATTAACAATATATAAATATATATATAAAATGACCACTCCTTCCGATTCGCACATGACCCGATATAGAAATAATAAAATTGTAACAGACTAAATTCTATAAATGGGAAATATTTTAAAAACCGTGATTAATTTAGCTTAAAGCATGATAATAGAGGCTAGCCAACCTGTTTCTAGAATTTTGCATATAATTTACTCGTCAAGCACGTGAAATCTACTGGACGAATTTTGATAGAACTTGGTATGGTAATAGTTTGTACTCAAGAGCAATATACGAGAGAAAGAAAACCAATTCTAATAACTTTTCTTATTTCAAATTTCACGCGAACGAAGTTGTAGGCATAGCTAGCTATGCCTACAACTACTTAGTAATTAAAAACTTTGATCGCACACTTACTCAGTGATAATTGTGGAATTAGTTAATATGCCTTATTAGAAACGGCTATTGTAATGTTAAGTGTAGGCTATATACCATAAGCTGTATATGGACTGTTCCGCAAATAATGGTTACCTTCGTAAAATTTACACACATGGTTTATTCTTTACTCGGAGAAACTCAGTAATTAACGTAAGAAAACATCGCACACAGCGGTCTTTGTATATCCTACCTTAAATCTTCCTGTAACATTTCAGAAATGTTTGCATGGAACATTTCTGTTTTGAAACGAACTCACCAAGGCTGTGGGTTAGAAGGTTATTCGGTTATTTCGGACTTTTATTATACGAGGTAAAGTATGAAATTTTGAAATCATATAATGACTTTATCGTTATCGTGAATTAGTTATAACATTATCGACTTGTGTCGTTATCCAAAATTATAGTTATATTTTATAATTGTTTATATTTATTTTATATATGCGTTTTTATTAAAACACGTACGTATACTATCATTTTACACAATGTGTGTAAAAGTTGCGTTGCATTCGATGCATATGGAAATGTCTTTTTTTATTTCATAAGCAACTGACGATACATACACATACTTATGTACTTCTTGATTGAGGGGATTTCCCTAAATTTTGATACACTTGTACACTTGGCCTGCAATAGTTTAACTCCTGAATCATGAATATGATTAGTTGCAAGCTGTGCGATATTTCCATTAAACAATCGTTAATTAACAAAATTAATCTCCTTTGACATCTATAAATTGCTAATCAATTTCTTATTTTTTCCTGCCATAGAAAATGATAATGTCTTTAAAAGTAAGTAAAATTACCATCAACATTTTTACACAGTTCTTGATGATAGGAATCAGTTCTAAAAAAATGTTGATAACAACATTATGACAGACACTTTTATTCTCTCCCTGCTTTATTAATTATCTATATTGGTACTACAATTCGTTTGTTTGTCGTGTAATTTTAGTGTTATTCTTATCTTTCAGCTCGCATATATTTTTTTTGTCCTTGGATATAATTTTAATTTTATATTCTAGTCACTTCAACTTATACGCCTCAAGGAAATATAAGGTTCCTCAAAAATAAAACTTGTGAAGGTCCTCTCGTGTCAGAGTAGAAGCCGCCTTGAATAACAATTAGCCTGCCAGTCGTTTTACCAAGTACATCAGTGATAAAATAAAAAAATATATACCTTATTTAGTTCACATAAAATTAACATTGTTTGGATAGTTCAGATGTCAAATAATAATAATCTATTCTCACAATTACTCTAGATAACTTAAAACATATCTCCGTCATTGATGCTAAAAGTATCTTATTATTCGCTGTGTATGCAGGTTTGCCTTAATTTAGCCATTATTTCAGTTCCATGTAATATTGTCAGAAAAGCATGGCACATTGTTTTAAGACTTTGTTTCTTTGTTATTAAAGTATGACCTTGCTTGATAAATAACATGTTTAAAATAACCGGCGTAACATGTAAGACATCTAGGAATGCTTGCGTATTCTCCAAATAATCGCAGAAACCATTTTTATGGTGATGATCTGATGATCGAATCTGAAAATAAACGATGAAACTCCTTAACAAACGTTTGTAAATCAACTGTAATTCAATATATTTGCTGGCCTGTTGTTACTTTAAACTGCTAGTTGTTACTTTACAAAATAATTACACCATCCACCAGATCAATATTTGGTGATGAGGTCTGAATATGAAAAATTGAACTCCTTAAAGGATAATAGTAAATCAACCGTGATTCTTGATATTTGCATTGGTAGTTGTTACTTTGAAAAATAACTACACTATCGAGTAGTAAAGTATCTGATGATGAGCTATATAACTGTACAATGAAACTATTTAATGGCTGATAGTAAATCAACCGTTATTCAAGATATTTGATACTAGTAGTTTTTACTTTGCAAAATAACTACACCATCCCGACCAACTCAGGCTCTGACAATGAGTTAAAAATGAACGATATATTTCCTTTACGGATGGCAGTAAATTAATTGCGATTCAAAATATTTGCTCCTGGTAGTTGGTACCTTCCATGATCTGATGTTGGATTTCGGATTAGAGAATAGGTCTCCTCAACGACTAACAGCTGGTTACGACTACTGCTATCGCTTCGCTTCCATGTACTGTTGATAAACAACTTTAGACAAAGGAGAAATTATCTATGTACCAGCTTTTGCACGCGGCTTATAGTAATTATATGAAATTCTAAGAAAGGGAATAATTGAATGTTAGGTAAAGTATGATGATTAGAACTATTATTAATAAAAATTCTAAAATAAATAATTTTTTAAAAACCGCCTGTTGAGCCTCCGCAACGACGGACACTGATGGCGACTAGAATCCTAAAACAGCCGATATCAGTAGCTTCAATTCTCTCAGAAAATTGGATACACCGAATTGAGAACTCAGTTGTGATTTGAGAAATTGAAATTGTATTTTCATACTACATTTATTGGATTTACTTTTCAAATAAACTCTAAATCTGTATTTTCTTCGGAAAGTTACAAGTACAATATTGACTAGTACAGTAATTTTACTTGCAGCTTTTAACGCAGTTTTTGAATAATTTCACGTATTAGCGCTGAGAAATTTTTACTCCAGTTTTCATACTCGCCAAATCTTAAAGTACATAGTAAAACTAAGAATCGTTTTAATAGCTTTGTTTCTCCAAATATGTTTCTTCCAGTACTATCGTTAGCTCAAAGAAATTCTACATCTTCGTACCCAGAATTGCAATCACAATAAAATACAAATACTTTCTGGAAATATTATGTTATTAATATTTTTATTATTTTTTATTAGTGTAATCGATTTTGTCCATGATTTCATCAGTAAATATTATTAATCAGTATATAGTAGCAGTATATAGTATAGTAATAATTCAATTGTACATAGAATTATTACTATAGTAATTGTACATAGTATTTTATTGCACTTCTATAATTAGGCAAAATGGTTTTGTAACAATATTTTCATATTAAGTTCGGTTTGTTGCTAGAAGATTTTGCACCCATTTAAATTTGTGGCGACCATAATAGTAACTTGTTTCATTATCTGAATCTTTGTTCACAAAAATGTATTTCATGTTCAGAAAAAACACTAGAAAAACAATTAAATTCCAACTAACACTGATTTGATCAGGCTGCTCGTCAAAATTACTAATTTCGAAGTCTGTTTTATAATTACTATGTTCCAGTGCACAATCTTCAAGGTCATATAGTCCGAATAAATGGTGTTTATCCACAATACAATATATATGATGTAGAAACTAACCACTACATAATTTTCTTCGGACACGCTTTGACTCATTTCGATACGTTTTAAAAAATTATTTTTTTACTATGCATTCTTATACAAATTCGTATATTTAAACTCTCTTACAATTATTCATATTTCGTGTGTACGGATTGGCACATTTTGTTCTGATACAAAAAAGATATAAAACCGTACACATCTATTTTATAATTTACGAAAACAAAAATATAATTTTTTATCATCTGAATATATTTCTTAGAATATACATATTTTAAATACAAGAAAATATAATGAATTTCGAAAAAAACTGTTACTTTTTTACCCATGGAATAATTTTTCTTTAATATTAATAAGTTTTAATTGCAAAAAGTTGTCGAGTATCTTTTTTCTTTTGAGATACGACACCTCAAAAACTATTTTGAAACTTAGTATAAAATGGGCCAATATATAAAATAAAGTAATTAAACAAATTCATTTCTTTGACTGAAAGTCGGGTGTTTAAACAAAAACATATCTTCATTAATAAACATCCAAAATGTATAAATAAATATCAGCGACAACCTCAAACTAACGCATAATTTCCCTTACAGTCGCTGCCAAATAGCTGTACAAACTTACGTTTCATTTTTGTTAATATTCAAATAACATTCTCACAATATTAATCAAAGTATTATTACACTTTTTGCAAATTCGATGGAGTTTTCAATTAAATTTCGCCTTCCCTGCCTTCCCGCCCTCATACCTGAGACGAATATTGATAGGTTCATGCTTACCACAAAATACAAACTCTTTCAATGACAATTACTCATCTGAAGTTAATTAAAAAAATGAATAAAATATAATTTTAGTACATAGCGGAGTTTGTAATTTAAATAAGGCAAGTAACTGAAAGGTATGTAAATTAGATACTGCTCGCATTTAGAGTGAAGTCAGAAATCATTTTATTAGATGTCTATGATTTTATTTATTCTTGTAAGACTAAAATTGTTTTTTGATTTATTTATTGTGAGATAATAGAATGACATCAAAATAAAAATGATTTTTTTCATAATTCCTAAACTAATTTAAAATTATGTATCTTAAGATATTATCCTGTAAAGAAAAAAAATTGTACTTTCCAGCAATATACGACTAGTTCAGAGCATTTCTTAACTGTATTTTCATACAAATTCTGATTATAATAATAAATGGTAAAAATGTAATATTCCAGAAACGGTCGGAAATAGAAGGTAATTTTTCATAAAAAATAAATTATTTTTCTAATCTGATATTTTGAGAAGAATTCAAAAAAAGATTGCTTTACCAGTTAACCAATCAATATAATAATTTGAAGAAATTTGTCAACCACTTGTACATTAATCGTATGTAATCATGCAAAAGGTCGTAAAGCTTTAAAATAGTTAAAGTTTAAATTTTATATGAAAACATAAATATGCGTCCTTGTTAAATAACATCCGTTATTAGTTTCGTAAAGTTTCATGAAATACCATGATGACAGATGAGTTGTCGTTAAATTGTTGGGAAAAATGTAAATTAAAAATAAACCTTTGTTCCTAGTTAACTCCGCATAGCGTGACTTCACTAAAATTAAACATTGCTCACAAGTGGTAAATTAATGAAATGCACATTCACTCCTTTTCATATATTTACGTTTTTACACTGGTTTAATTACTGTTAAATTATATACGCATTTCATTTTATAATATCCATATTTGTATTAGAAAATTATTGTGTACGCGTGCACACATTAACTGAAATTTAAATTATTTGGTTTTAGAATTTATTATAGCAAAGCAAAATACGAATTGGTAACTTGGCCTGTCTCTATCAGTCAATTGTTTACTCAACGTGGACTCAACAGTCAATTTCAATCATTATGTTATTTGCAGTAAATAACAAATAATTATGTTTAAATTCTTTTGAAGAGATTGGCCTGTTTATGACAATTATTTGTTTCTTGAAACAGTAAAACCATCGTTGTAAAAGTTTTATCGATGTTTCCATATTGCCAGTCGCTTTTATTTTATCGGTAATAAAACATGCCTGATTACGTTTGACTTTGTTATTGAACGTTACGAAAGAAGAGCCGCTTTTTAATGTGTACGATCAATATTGTCATCGGATTAAAATTTGTGATTAAACGCGTGAATTTTATATGACAAATTTTCACTAGCCGTCTAATTAAAATTATCATTAAAATAAGTTGTCAATAATAATTTAGATACAGATTAACTCATGAGCACTTATCGAATGCAACAAGTTTGATTAAAATAATATTTTATAACAAATTTCAATAGATTTTCAAACAAAAATTTGATTGCTCAAGACATTGGCGATTGAAGAATTCTGCCTACCATTTATAGAAATAACAAACAGGTATGAGTGAAGAACTATAATTTCATCATCATATTACAAAAATGTCAATACATTATTTAAAAAATGACATGCAAGCGAAAGTTGTACACAGTTACAAAGTTATAAAAAATATATTTTAACACTAATAAAGTAAATATTTTTAAATTTGAAATAAAGTGGACTTCATTTAAAAAAGAGAAAATGTCACCTTTAAAAATTAAGCGTAATATTTTTAAGTCACAACTTCTTTAATGATGCAATATTCACGTTTTTATGCTGTTAACGTTATACCGGGATTGGAAATTTTTAAATTCCCTCATACTCATAAGCTGCATTTGTAGAAAATGTTATTATTATGTGCATAATTTTTTAAACTTTGTACATCAAATGTTAAGTGCTCTTAATATTGTCATTAGGTTTAGTATAGTACTACTTAAGGACAATATTCCCAATATCACGAACCGACTATTTATTTTGCACTTGCTTAATCAGTAAAACATTTTAAAATGAGTTAAATAATTTATTATAAGTTAATGTTACAATTACATAGTGTACGAAAAACTAATTTTACAATTTTATGACCTATGTTTGTACAAAGTTTGGTACTTTCACCATGAGAATTCTCTCCAACTGATTAACAATCCAAAGACTGTGAAGTTTTGCTATTCGTAGCTTTCTAGATTCCACCCTCGCAATTAACCCCCGTGTACACTAAGTTACGTCTATCGATATCTCAAATAGCATAACGTAAAGTAACCTCACGTTTAATTGTTATCGTAAACCGATTTTAAACCTTTCTAAGCATTCCAATTTTTACATCAAACTATAAATGATATTAAACCAGCACGGTTTTCTTCATGGTCATTTTCCAATTGCGCTTGAATTTAATTTTTAATAAAATAAATAATTAAAATTAGGTCGATTAGCGAGCAAAGATGAAATTAATTCTTTTTAATAATTATATAGCATAAAAGCTCAGACGATGTAATTTAAAAGGAATGTACGACGTATAAATATATATATATATATATATATATATATATAGGCGCATTATTTGTAATATCCGAACAAATTCACGAAAATCAAATAGCTCCACGGAACACGTAAGTCAACAAACTAGTTATCAATCCCACAAAAAAATTTTAATGTATAAAAAGTGGACACACTTGGAATATATATTCTAACAAAAACTTATACGGTGTTTAATGAATAATTTACGTGACAATAATTTTAATTCTAGATACTATACGATGCGGTTAAATTATTTTTAATTGCGAAGCAAACTATAAAATATGCCTACTTAAGTTAAAAACCGTTATATTTTCAGAAGCCTGTCCTGAGCCCAAATGTACATTTGGATATCTAATACCGATTCAAGAAAGAAACGGAAATATGAAGAGAATATTTACATTGTGGTGAAGCTATCGATTTAACGACAGGTAAAGTAGGAAAGACTTTTTTAACGAAATTATATTATTCCATATAACAAAACTAGAATATAGTTATTTATTTTAATTACTCCCAGCTCTTAGCCGGTGCTCTCTAAATATAATCGAGCATATTTATAGAATCTTAAATGCCATAAAAACGTACCATGATATTTTGCAACATATACCTATTCTTACTGACCTATGGGTAGTCGAATGAGATACCGTTAGTTAATACCGTCACTGGAATTAATAAGTACCCACGTATTATGACCTATTTGAACAAGTTACGGGCCAGTCAGTTAAGTAAAATTTAATGTTTATTAAAATTGTCATAATATTGATGAATATAAATATTTTGTATGCAAATTTTCAACGTATTATGATAAAAATTAAATGATTAAACCTCTGCATTCTTCCTCAAAAATTTACGAAATTAGTTTATATGAATCCATCATCAAATAACATGCCTATAATCAACACATGTTCAGAGCTTCATTAAATTTCAACTCAGATTCACAAACCTTGGTGAAATCTCTATTCCATAATAATGAAAAGAACACGCTCGCAAGTATTTTCCTTGACTTCGCTTTTCTCGATGAACTCGAATACCTTTGGACACAAGAAGTAAACAACTATATTTTGTAACCAAGAACATGATTTCTTTGCTAAATTATATTATTTATTTGTCTGACTGTACCTTTCTTTGGAGTTATGTAACAAAAATCACTCAAAAAACACTACCATTTTTATAATTTATAAAAAAATGTAATACGGATATTGTATAGAAGCAGAGGAAAATTTATTAATTTTAACTGATCGCACATGTAAACGTCCTATATTAATGTAATCAGGATTGATAAAATTTACATCTCTTCATTCCATTGGCTGTATTTTGAATCATATTTAAATGATAAATTATAGAAACGAATTCGAACAGAATTCTCCGTTAATATAACCCTATAGATATTGTGCCTCTCCCGATAAATATGGCATATCCTTATGAATGTACCTACTAACATAAATTCCTGAGGACTTATTTCTTTGACAATAAAACTTAATAGTAATTCATCTTATAAAGACTGATTTATGCTGATAAATTAGTCCCCAAAATTATTCAAGCAAGACGAAAATTGTGGTGAAAACGAGATAGAAGGGAGACCCTTGTAAACGAACATGTCCTATTCTCGTGCCCGCTACGTTAGCGAACATGATAATAGTTCCGCCCGGCTCATATCTCTTATACATATTTGTCACTTGTCATAAAACTAATAGATGCTTGTAGTGCTCGTACATGTAAATTTTTTTTTAAATTAGCTTATATATGGTAAAGTATCACATAACGCGTAAAAGTATCACATATCATGTACGTGAATTAAATCGACGGGAAATTATTTCAGTTCATTTAGATCTTTCTGTATGCATGTTATTTAATATTGTGCGTTAAGTTATAACTAGTTTATGGACGACACGCGCCTGAACCTTTGTAGATATAGTGAGGGTTCTGTACAAGTAGTGTCGCCGAGCAGAAAAGGAAATTATAATGACTCAGCCACGGTTTTCATACCTTTTGCCGAAAATAATGACGATCGCATAAGTGGCGATATTACCATTTGCCTATCCTAATGTCAACACTCCCACTTAATAAGAATCTTCTTAAAGGGAAGATGCTCTCTTGTAAAAAAGGCAGTAATATAGCGATCTTAATTGAGGATTACTCTATAATTATACATAAAGACGAACATAAAGTTGAACGGTTGGCAATTAAAGTATCAACATAGTATTGTTGGATCGTGAAATTAATGGTTAATAATACAATAGATAAGTCAGATTTTAACACTAAACATTTGTCAAGGTAGTGGAGACTGAACAGTATTAATTACATATAAACAGTTATCAAGACAGTACATAGAGGTTATACAAAATCATAAAGCTAATAGTTACGATTACCAACGATTAACTAATAAAAATTAATTATGAAATTGAGGTTAACTAATTTCAATTTAAAAAGGCAAAGAATTACAGGCACAGAGTTATATAGTAATATTAGACTCTGAAATTCCAATTTTTACTTTCATGGACTTAAATTTTTCTGGGCATGGCCTCTGTTTGTAAAATTAGCGTACTGATTGAACATGTAACATAGTTTATATAAATAATATTTTACTGAAATTTCTCTCTTACAAATTCTCTTTACTTAATGTGTACTCTTTTACTTAATACCTACATGTATGCATCGTTTTTTTTTTTAATTCACCGTTTTTATTACTTAAGGCAACACTTTGTTGACACTGGCTGGATGACGTAACGATGGCATTGTTCTTGAGTAATGTGCGTATTTTATACTTCCTACCATACATAAAAAGAATCACAAAGCAACGGATGGCATTAATACACGCGTATATTTTAACTATGTGTTAATGAGAGATAGCATAATTATCACTAAAATTCGATGAGCTATATTTTACCTACGGATAAATTCTGATTATTGTCACGTATCGAATATTTTATTTTTCCATTCATTTAGTATGTTAAATTTTAACCATTCAGATTTAACAACCGTCTAATCAATGACCTGTTAAATTTTAACCATTCAGAATTAACAACCGTCAAACGGGTGAATCCAATCTGGTGAGGTCAATGTCATTTAACCATCTAACGGTCTGGACAGCGATTTTATACACAATAATTATATTCAGTTACACATCCTAAGTGAGATCAATCTAAATAATTAATGGATTCTCTTCATGTGAGCAGAAATACGTCAAAGCCCATCACAAATATCTCGTAACATATGAACATAAATGCCTTCCGATTCGCTCGTAAGTCTTCACCCAAAATATGAGTGCTTAACGGTAGAGTTTTTGGCAAAGCTAGAACATTCCTATTTGCATAATTATCAACTCGTTTCCTCATTCGTAAATCATAAATCCCGATTGTAGGTAAGTTAACCGCAAAATAAATTTATTTTCCGTTATAATTTGACATCATTCAAACACGCGTTGCTATTTATAGCAATGTGGTTTTGAATGACTATGTCTTCACGTCATAAAACGTCACAAATATGACGTTCCAGGTTACATCTTTCTTTTTTACTTAGCTTATTTAATTATAGTAATAAATTAATTTTAAAAAGAAATCATTCCTCCTTATTTATTTTATTTAGAAACTGCATTATTGCAATGAACAGCCTAATATATTTTCTCGACTAACTTGAACAAATACAAGTTAGTCGAGAAAATATATTAGGCTGTTCTACAAATACAAGTACCAAGGTATTAACGTAAAAAGTTCTTACTCCGTACCTTTTTTTTTAGCTCAAATATTTTACTTGGATTAAAAGATATTACTTTATTTCCCAGTTAATTTAAATTGCAATAAATAAGAAAAATTGCAAGCTCAGTACCGTATTTATTATTCCACTATCAATATTCAATACACATAAGTTAGTGATGATTTATATAAATCTTTTCATATTAATTGCATCTGTAAAATACTGATGCAATTAATATCGGTTAAAATTACACAGTCAAAAAAATAGTATTTTAAAGCTGGAATTAGTTACTCAATTAGAATCACATATTTTGTGGTACTAAGTGGTAGTTCTAACCTGGCTATATCAAACTTCCTTTCTAATGTATTTATACAACAGTCCATTTAAATTATTCTGATTTGATAATTATATGTTAAGTAGTTGCTGCTGAATTAAAGACAGGATAAAGTATCGTAACTAAATTTCTTTTTTCCAAGAATTCATTTCATGAAATTACGTCGAATGATTTTGAAATTACTTTCTCTCGAAGTGACTCTAGGTTATTTATAGTTTGAAGTTGAATTTTATTACCTGAATCATACATATTCTCAAAATGATAAATTACATTTATCAATCATAAGCTATCGGTGAAGGACCGTTTCTGAATGTAGTTCATTCATAAGTTCTTGAATGTGTCTTGGTGGTGACCACACGAACTTCGTCATCGTCTCCTGGGTGAACGTCTATGATGCGTTGAAGCAGCCAGTATAAAGGTGGTACGTTGTCTTCTTTTAGCAAAACTAGCATACCGGTTCTTATTGGGTTATGTGTTTCACCCTGCCATTTTTTCCGAACCATCAGTTGATTCAAGTATTCCTTGTGCCATTTTTTCCAAAAGTGTTATTTAATGTACTGTATTCAGTACATTAAACAACACTTTTGGATTTGTACACGATTGCCAGCTTGGCAGTCGATTAATTCCGTGAACTGTCAAATTTGGATAGGGAATGCTTATGAAAGTATCTCCTATGAGGTAGTGTGTGAGAGTAAGAGCTTGAAGGTCATTGGGCTCTTCGGATAAAGGAGTTACGTATCTCGAAATAAGGTTTGCCTCGATTTCTACCACGTATGTCTCTAACTCTTCGTAGGTGAACAGTTCTTCGCCTATTGTTCATACAAAACGAGCCTTAAATGATTTTACGACGGCCTCCCACAATCCACCGAAATGCGATAATCTTGGAGGTATGAAGTGCCAATTTAAACCTTTCTTATTTACAAATTGTATTATGCTGTCATTATTATTGTCTGATTATATCAAGTTTTTTACACTGTCTATTTCATTTTTTGTACCAATGAAATTGTTAGCAATATATTAATTCAAAAATCGTCCATGTCTAGCAAAAATTTGCGCAAACTGTCAATGAATGCGTCAGAGCTTAAATTTGATACTAATTCAAAGTGAACCGCCACAGTTGCAAAATATTTAAATATATAGGCATAAACTTTAATTTTACCATGGTTTCTACATTTTTTTACTTTAATTAAATTCCAGCATTCAAAAATGGTCTAGTTTGTGTGACTACTAATGGAAGATCGCCCATAACGTATGGCAGTCAGTCGGTTTGGCCCTGAAGCCAGTTATATATTTTCTAATAATATAATTTGTTGCATTTTTACTCACTGCATTCACAGTAACTTGTACTCCGCTATGTAAATTTATAAGGTGTTGTTAGCATATAAATAAGTCAGTTACGTGATGTGTCTTAGATAAGAAAATTGGGAATTTACGAGAGTATGCAAATGTATGAAATTAATTCTTTGAATGAGAGTATGAAATGAATTCTTTAATCTGCCGTTTACATGAATAAGTCCTTCTTTATCTAAAAATGGATTTAATGCCCGAACTTTACTGTTAGGGCTAAACAGCGCTGTAGTGGATAATTGTTTAATTTCGTTCTTAAAATATTCTTCTTGGGTCATTTTACTATCAAATTTAACGACGATTCTAACTCTTGCATTGTGAAGTATCCAACAGGTTTAGGCTGGTGTTCCATAGTATTATTTGTAAATCGCAATATATAAGCTAGAACGTATTTGAGTTCATCGACTGATGAATATTTAAATAAAAATGAATCTGAGCCGTTAATGTTATCACTTCTAGAATACTATTTAGGCTTTGTTCTTATCTTATCTTAGTCATTCTGGACCTCTTTTCCAGCGATTATTATTTTGAAATGCTAATGGTAGTCATCCAAGTGAAATAAGGTCTGTAATATTCACCTGAGATGGCACATGTCTAAAATGTATTGTTTTTGTTGAATCTCTAATTTTTGAAACTTTGATTTTTAAATATTTCTCCGGTATTGTCTATATAGATCTTACAAAAATTAATGGTCCATATGCTTATTCACTAGCGTCACAGAATACACGAATTTCAATGCGCTGAGTACTCCCTATTACAACTTTTCTTGAAAATGTAATATGATGTGACGTTTAGTGAATTTTAGATGTACCTCATCCTTCTCCTTGTATTTGATTTCGTCGTTTATTTGGTTACATTGAATACCTAACGCGTTCGTTTGAGATATGTCCGCCGTAAATAGATTTATGTCAGCAAGTTCTTCATCTACAGTCTCTACAATCTCAGAGTGAAAGTTATTTGGGTCTTTATTAGTATCTGTTCATGTCACTACATAGTCTACGTAGCAGTCGCGTTACAGAATTTCATTGGCCGGTGGAAGACTTGAACGTTCATCCTTAGATAATTGATTGAATACACGTGTAGCCAAATGTAATGCCGATGCCCAGCCGAATAAAACTACTGAGCTTCGGAATATTTGTAAGTTATCGTTTAATTTTGTCGTCATGAAATTTATTGCTAATACACATCCCGTTTGTCGAAGAGAATTTGTTTATACATCTTTTTGATGTCGGCTAATAAAACAACTTGATGTATTCGAAATCTGAGGATGATGACAAAGCTTGTACTTTGAATGACGACTCCGAATTTTATGCAATTGTTCAAAGAAATTCCTAGTTTTCGATGAGGGGTTATGTATGATTCTTACTTTCGTGGTTGAGCTCGATTCTTTAATTACGGAATCATGCCATAGAAAACGATGCTGTTTTAATTTCATATTTCCAGGTATGATAGCTTTGCGCATACCTTCAATATATCGTGTTTATAACTTTGGATTTCTATTGAGTTTTTCTCTAATGCATAAAATTGTTTCTCAGCACTTTTCTATGATTCACGAAGATTTCCAATTTTTTCATTAAATTGTAACCGAAAAATGTATCGCTCTGACCTATTGTCTCATTGAGTGGTGAGTTTAAAATGTTCTTCTACCAGATATTCTTCTTCTTATCTCAGACAAAAATATCCTTCTTTCTACTTCATACAATTTTATTATGCTTTTGTGTAGTGAACTAAACATGCATGCAGTTTTAATTTTTTTTTATATTTTTTCATACAGCCATTATTTTTTATATTTTTCATCGCTGCCTACTTTTAAACATGCACAATAAACAATTTAAACATGTTTTGACTGCCTCGATTTTCTCAATGCGTTCACTTATATCCATCTTTTTTTATTTTTTCACATGCACAAACTTTATGATTTTCTTAACAAATAATATAGTGACTAATTTTTGTGTGGTTATCAATGCTTGTATTTTATGCGAATGACCAGCTTTCTTTGTTTGGTTTAAATCTGCGCTTATAGCCGTCATTCTTAATATTTGAAAACGTTCCCTTAACAATTTCGTGAAATCGCACGCTTTGAGTATTTCGACGCCTTGAATAGATTTTTGCTGTTTTTCATAAAAGCCGTAGTAGATTGTCACAATTTGAACCTTTTCAAGGCTAATGTTGTGAATTATTATATGGGAAAGGACACGAAATTTGTTGTTGCGATGTTGACCGTTTTGGCTGAACCCATATGAACTATATTTAGTGTAGATGACTTAACGTCTATGTAGATGATGCGAACCGTCCGTTGGCTCAGGAGGGATAAAGTTTGCGTTGTGTTGCTCACGCTTTTCGGCTGGGATTTTCCTCGTGTACGGAAATATCTTGGTCGATTGAAGGTCTTCATATCAACGAATTTTATGCTCTTTATGCTTAACCATCGTTGGATACGTCATACTAAACCTTAAAATTGTTGTATTGTTTTTAAAGAATTGTCTTTACAGCTTACTGCTGTCACATTGTATGACTTAACGTCGCTTGAATATTTCGATATATTTTCACAATTAATGTGAAGTGACTCGAAGGACCATTTTATGAGGCATAGAGGTGTAATAAAAATATCTAATTATCATTAGACTGTTAAACCCATAGCGACTTATTTAAAAAAAATATCATTATTTGACACAGATTTTTAATATGTGATGTTTATTAAATTGGTGTCAATTTTTATCTGCCAAGATCGAAGTGTCGTTTCAAAATTCGTTAGATTTACAAAAAATATCTGAGCTAAAAATAAAATTTTCTTACTGGTTTTAATATGTCTTAAACAATTGTGGTGGAGCGGCTACTTGGCCCGTATATTTTCGGGATGCTCAATCCTTTTTAATTCCTTTTATTGCATCTAATGAACAGCTGAACTAGCGAAGACAATACATGTTTATGGTAGCCTTTCTGTCTGTACAGATATCAGAAACTTTACGGTTTTCTCACTTCTTTACAAATCCAGTTTACCGAGAGAGTTTTACAATATGTGGTAGGTACGTGTTGTAAATTTTAAATATGTTAGAAAATACAATTCTTAAAAATTTTTAACATATTTCTATTTATTGTTACTTAGCCTATATTATGTGGTTAAATACCGTAGATGAAATCAATAATAAAAAAAATCGCCTAATAGACAAATTCCTTGGTAAACAGTAGTAGTGTAACATAAGACATTATATTATTTTTAATATTATTATAAAAATTGTATTCGTCATTTTGAAAATATGATACCATTTACTGAGTAATATATTAAAGAATAAGCATAATCAAAGATATCATAAAAAAGCAACAAAAAAATATATCTGCTGCTTCATTGTTTCAACTGTAAAATGTGCAAAAAGAACTTCCCAAACAATCAATCTGAAGGAAAATGGGGATATACAAAAATCAATAATTTGGAAGTTATTAATTTTTTTCAAAATATCTAATTTTTTTCATACCTTGACTCACATTAATCGGTTCTACATCGAGACTATACTATGAATAGCCATAAAATTTGATGGAAATATAGTTTATTAGTGAGGCTTTAAAATAACCGTTTATTTTATATCAAAGACTAGGAAAACATTCTGAAAGTTTAATGGTCACTTTCAAATATTCACTTTATAAAAAGTGTAATAAATATGACATGCAAATTACATCCAAAATTATAAGGAATAATGGTTTACAAAACTAGAAAAATTAAAAATAAATCTGCATGGGAAAATTTCGAAATGTACATTTTTTTAAGACCTTAAAAAAATTAAAAATATCGTTATGATTCTTTTTCTGTTTGGTTATTTATGGTGGTACTAGTATTTTTGTAGTCACTCTTAAATATTTAGTTGCCCCAAGCTTTAAACTAGCATATTTTGTTTAATTCCGATAAATTGATCACAATAAAATAAAGTAAGTTTCTTTGAGCTACGACTACCTTCAATAGGATACCAAGTTCCATGGTGACATTGGCATCTCATCAGTTTTAGCTCAAGTGATAGTCAAACAGAATATTTTCACTTTTTTCCCAAAACATGAAGTTGTTTTTCTATTGCAGTATGAGAGCACGAAAGTAGCGCTACCAGGTAAAGTGAACATAACTTAGAATCTATTTTAACAAGGGTTTTTAATTATTGTAATTTTAATTTAGATCTCTCTGGGACGCAAAATTATGGAAGTGACCAAAATTTCCTTCTATGGTTATTTCAAATCAATGTCATATCATTCACAGATAAGGAAGTGTTTTTGTTTGGATTCAGTAAAGAAAAAATAATTCCTGAATTAAAATTAACGGAGATAAAATACAAGAATCGAGATTCAAACTCAGACTTCTGTCATGTTCTGTATGTAATTCAGTGCTTTACTGTTACGACAATTACTCACTGCGCAAAGTGACGAAATAAAAATATTCTATGTGTCCGTTGTACCTATGTTGTATGGTTTGGCCGTTGTACCTGAAGAAGGTCAAATCATTCGATTGTAATCGGCTCGTCCAAATGTACTCGTAGCACGTCATACTCTTGTTGTGACGGAAAATTCTAAATCGTTTTCCATCAAACAAATTTGGACAAGGTGAGCCAAAAGAAGCCATTGATATATTATAAGAGGTACAGTTTTACCTATCGTTGTGCATATACATAATAATAACAAACACTCAAGTTTCTTGGAGGATTTCCATACTATGTTTATTCTTTACTCGCCGAAACTTAGTTGTTTAATAAATAGAAGATAGAACTTCTAGATTTTTATATAAAGATAGTTTAATAAAATTCCAGAAGTTACTGGAAAAAAGTAGCTGTCTTGTTAGTTATCAACCTAATATAAGTGATCATAAAGTCATGTCCATTTCACAAGAAACATTTATAAAAACACAATCACACGTTTTTAGAAAATATTGAGTAACTACTAAAATTTTGATGCAAATAATATATCTATGATTATGAAGAACAAATATAAAGCGCAGCATTAACAAATTAAAGAATTCGAACAAATATACCGGACAAACCAGGGCACGGATCGCATTTACGGGTAAACTCTGTCCGCGACTTCCTTCGCGCGGAATTTAGGTTTTATTTGTATAACATAACGAAATGTAGTAGGCAGAATTGCATATAAAGTATATCACAGAACGGTATAGAAACACTTCCAAAAATGGATATGCTCATAAACCTAAACAATTTTCTTAAAGAAACATTTCAACCTCCCATACTAATTCACCGACCGGTCGAGCCGTTTTTAATGGGATATTGTAATATGTTATTTAGATTTTGACATTGTTTTAAAATATACTTCTTTATTAGCAACGTGGAGTTCATATGCCGAGTATACCTCAAGAGGAATTTTATTTGAATTATGTTAATAAATAATCTTTTTATGAGGAAAAAGTTAAAAAATAGCAAAAAAAAATACAGCCAAAAGTCCGATTTTATTTTTTTCTATCAAACCAAAAATAGGTATATATGCACTTAAAGCACATAATAACTGACATAAAGTTGAGTAAATTTTTAATAAATATAAGACAAAAAAGTGATTTCACTTTAATTCGGTAAAAAAATTATAATTCATGGATTAAAATCAGAGAAGATAAAATACAAGCATCGAGATTCAAACTCAGACTTCCGTCGCATTATGTATGAATTGAGTGCTTTGCTGCTACAATTACTCACTGGGCAAACTGACGAAATAAAAATAGGGTCAAATCATTCGGTTACAATTGGCTCGTCCAAATATCCTTGTAGCGCGTGGTACTTTTGTTGTGATGTGAAATTGTAAATCTTTCCATCGAGCAATTTTGGACAAGGTCAGTCAAAAGAAATTTTCACTTTATAAATTAAATCCGAATATTCAGATAGAGTAAATACATTAATTCAAATACAATTATTAAAAAAATTAAACTATTAAAAAATAGGTGTCTTAATTAGATTGAGTAAAAACTAAATATCTCTTTTTATTATGTAAGCATCTAAATGGTGACTGTCTTCAATCCAAATAAATAAAACCAATGAATTTTTTGTTGAAAAGCATGATAAGCTTTGAATATATCGTAACATGTTGCGACATATTGAGGTTGTTTTTTAAGCAGAATTACAATACACGAGTGAAATATTTGTTCATATAAAATTAAATTTAGTATGTCACTAGATTTCATTCGCATGGACCATTCGAAAATATTATTAAATTAGCTGTAAGATTAATGAAGTTAGTACGTTTTATATTGAAATGTGAAATTACCATACATACCTTTATTTGGTCGATTGCAATGACATATAACCTATATATTACCACAGACCTAACTGAACCCATTAATGAAACTTTTATAAAAATTCCTCTAGCAGTTCTTTGCAGAATCTGCGAACAAATAAATATATTCACAAACAGACTAAAATTCCCAAAACTATATTTTTATATTCAGTTACTTTTGTGTGACCTCCTAAATATTTTTTTCCTTAAATATCTTCAATGTGCGGACGCGAACATATTGCAGTTTTATTATACATACTGATAATAAAATATATGACTATTACAATAAAAATATGGACAACGTTCAAATGTTTAAGCAAATCGAGGAAACATGTAATCTTTTATCAAATACAAAGAACACAGACATTTTTTTCGTGATGAAGATGACCAACAACGACATTTGACCTCATGCTTCTGCCCACATTCAGTACAAGTCCATCCCGTATAAGTCCAGACTTCACTTTTAGCCATGTCCATTTTCGCCAGTGTATGTCCAGGTAGAAAATTTTATTGCGCGATTTAAATATACGTAGTGCTATCTGTTTATGTACTTTGGTACACTACACATTCATGTAACAATTACGCATCAAGTAGCTAGGCACTTACATATCATTTTTGTACTGATATAATGTAAAATAATTTTTAAAAATAATAACTTCACATGAATAATAACTTCAATTAAAATAAATTGTCTATCCCGATGAATTTGAAAGTAAATATTACTTCTATCTTTCTAAAAATTCCGTTGCAATTCGATCAATATTCTTTACGAGGTACTTGCGCAAATAATCACACCCACAAACATTCCGAAAATGGTCTTGATGCTTTCTTTTAATTATCCTTCGCTCCTCCCATTCCTCTTCTAATTATTTTTTTTGCAAATATTTTGAACACACAGACTTGTAAAGTTTACACTCTGTATAGATTGTGGAAGTTTCTGTCCATAATTCCGCCGAAGATAGTGATAAATTGGATGCTTACATAATGTAAAAAATATTAAATAAAAAATGTTACGTAAAATTTATACTTTTTTTGGAAAAAGTAAACCGATCTAGAAAAATATGTTGAAAAGTTTGCAAAAGCAACAAGATACTTAAAATAAAATGAGCATGCTCTCTCGGGGATTCGAGATCTCTGCTAAGTTTCATGTCCCTGTGGAATGTTTTGTTTATCTCTAAACCCATTTTTCTGCTACGTAAACAGAAAAACTAAAACAAACAAAAAATTATTATAAATTTAAACAAGTGTTGCTTAAACTTATTTTTTTTTTTAAATAATGAGCCGAAGCAAAATAAATTCGAAAAGATTCAGTATAATTTATACAACTCAGCAGACCGCAAGGAAACACTATATAAAAAAGAAAATACAAGTCTATAGACAACAAAAAGACAATTGGAATATCAAACTGAATTGTTTGATTGATGTGTACATAATTGCTTGGTTCATATATTTTTGAAGTATTTTAAAATTTTTTGTTTAATATATAGTATTAACTAATATCACATAATTTTTTTTTGAAAAGTAAGGAGAAAGTAATTACCTAAAACCTATTTTTTGATCAAGAATTTTGAATGGCTATTAACTGGCACTAACTTCCAAAATATATAATTATCTGCGTATAAACCTATTTACTTATTAAAATTTTCTTTTTGTCGTATTTAGACTTGCATTTTTTTTATCGTTTTTCTTTGAAGTTTGGTGAATTACATAAAATATATTGAATATCTTCGATTTTTTTTAAATTGGTTAATTTTTCCAATAAAAGGTATGAGTTTTATGTAACACTTTTCTATAAAAAATTCCTTTTTTTTAATTTCAATATTTTTCCATAATGTAATAGGCATGTGGGTTTAGAAAAAAAAAACAAAACATGCTATGCGCATGCTAATTACCAGATATTTTTTTTGAATCATCGGAAGAGCTCTCTTGCTCTACTCGTAATGATGAGAATGAAGAACGAGGTAAAATACCCTTTAGGATTTCCAAAATTACAAAAAAGTTAATAATGACCTAATTATACCCTAACTTACTTTGTACGAATAAAAAATTGTAATTGTATTATAACAATACAATTTCTAATATAATATTGAGGTACATTTGTATTTTTATTAAAGAAACAAGGGATATTTATGAAATCAATAATATTAAATCATAATAAAAAAGCAAATTAAATATTATAAATGTTTTCTACTTTTTGCTCCTAAAAATGTGATCGCATAAATGATAAGGCGTTCAACGTTTTACCAGTTAAGGAGCTTCTCACTTTGTTCTTAACTTTGCGCCCGCCGCCATAAATGTAAATTTCTATATGTATTTCCATGTGTCAATTTCCATATCATAAATGTAAATTTCCATTCGAATAATATATTCTAGATATGCGTTTTCTCTAGAGGAATCTTTGTTTCCTGTCGTAGCATCGAGTACCTCTTTTTCCAACTGTTGTGCTATGGCTAAATCCTCGTAACTGTTATCGCTACTTGTGGTTACAGCTTGTATTTCAAATAGTTACTAGATTTTCCTTTGTTTCCTTAAATTTCAACGTCTCTACTTGTATAACAAATGTATTGATATCATCTTACGAAGGATTCCCAAATATTTTCGTAACTGTAATCATAAAAATAAAGATCTTCCATGCTTTTATGCGAAAATTTCAATCTAGTGCTGCTTTGATACCACATATTTTTAATTTATGAAATCAGCCAACCACTTCTTATAAGCGACCACTTTGTTTTATAGTCTAATGTGAGACCAGGTTTTTACCGTACTTTTTTTAAGTGTATTTTTTCTAATAAGTAATTTTTTAAGGGCGTTGTATGGACAAATTTAATCACTCCTCTCACTTTTTTAATAATATTACAAATAGTCTTGTTTTCTTCTTCAACATCAGTACCTTCGAATTTCGATTTATATTCCATACCTGAAGTATTCTGGGCTTTAAATAATACATTAATCAGCGCAAGTTGTATTCCATGTGTTTAATACAGTTGATGGTGGCCACCAAAATTCTTACCCATTTTAACCATTACACTAGTAGTGGAAGTTATTGTCAGTTAATATCCATTCAAAAATCTTGATCAAAAAGCAACTTTTAGTTAATTACTTTCTCATTACTTTTCAAAAAAATGTTATAATATTAGTTAATCCGTCTGTAATAAAAGAAAGTATATCGACGAGTTTGAGCTCAAATGCACACGAATGCTGTTATAAAAATTGAGCAGCCAACTCAGCTATCATTTAAATTATATTCTTAATAACCCCAAATTATTGAATTTGCTTTGCTCTGAATCTATATTATGAAAGTTTATATTTGAACATCTTTTTATTTAGGGCGAATGTCTTTTCGCAAAAAGTGGTAGCAAATCTGAGATTTTGGAATTTTACTTCTTTAGATTATTTGTTCACTCTTTCCTAGAACCATCTTGTTTAGAGTTGTAGGAGACTTTGGTAAATAGTAACCAAACAGTATAAACATATATCTTAAGTCTTCACACGAGCCTCCATAGATAACATACTTGAATAGTAATCTGTATCGTTTCGTTGTCGTTAGTTTCGTTTTATTTTTTGTTGAAAGTTCATTCCTAGTATTTATGACTTAATCCTGAGCATTTTAGCAGTAGTTAAATATGGGCTCTTTTGGAGTCTTGCACTGAAATTTTACAAATATACATAGCACGCATGAGGGTCTATGGAGCTTCAGTCAAACCACCATGATTTTTTAATACTTTTTGCATTGATTATATTCAACATTTTGAATATTATATTTTCTCAAGAAATTATTGCAAATCGAAGATTATGTGAATTTGTTTAAAAACTCTTTTTATACGGTTTTCTTTTTTGATGGTTTGAAAAGAGAATTAATTTTTTTGGTCTAAAATAGAAATTAAATTCGTTGAAAGCTTTAAAAATAATTCAGTGATTGTGTTGAAGGAACACAGATATTAATTATCAAATTTATATTAACTGAATAATTTATTAATAAAACAATAGTTCGTTTAATGAAATTAGTCTTATGATTCTGCAACATTTAAAACATGCTCAAAACTTAATTCTCAACTAAAAAGTATAAAAAAAGACTATTCACTATATTTTGTCATGAGGTTCAAAGAAATCTAATTTCTACCGATAAAAGTTTAATAACTCATTTGATTAGTTTTTCCTTACCATTTAAAGTAAAAAATTGTTTAGTAAGCAAACAAGAAAGTTTAAATATTTACATGGTTGTATAATGTATATATAATTTATGAACCGAACGGAGATTCAAACATGGCTTAGAACGTTGATTTATAATTTATTTGTAATTTCGCGGCATTATACAATAACTTTATAGTCACAATACACTGAAATAAAATGTTTCATTGGACTAAGGGAAAATGATTGAGCCAGTGTGAATCAAACGACTGACAATCGAGCAATGAATTAAACTTTCTTTTAATTTTTTAAACAGTACTTACGAACAATTTGCGGGGATTCATTTAAATTAGGTCATTAGACAATATTGAATTAATTAACAAATTTTAACCCATTCTTTATTTGAAAATACTAATCCTTGCTCAACATTCCTTGTATCTTTCCTGAATTATCAGAGTTTAAAATATATCATTGGGAATTATCACAACTCATCTAGATAGTACAGGCAGACAGTGCTGCCTATTTTTAAAGATGTTACATTACAACCTATATTGGTATGCAATATTACACTTTTTAGCATGCAATGTAATAATAGGTACTCGATCGATATATTATTTTTATTATTTAAGTCAAGATATATATACTTTCGAAATTATTAAATTCCACCTTTGATTTCTTGATTTATGAAAAGTTCAAAATCAATCCAGATTCATATAATTGCAAAATTACATAATTACAGAATAGGAATACTCGTCCTCTAAGCGTAAATACGTTCTTAAAACGAGAACTAGAGAAAATGAGTATCAAGCTTAAAAACTAATGAA
The DNA here is from genome assembly GCA_039881145.1 of Druceiella hillmani. Lineage (NCBI taxonomy): Eukaryota > Metazoa > Arthropoda > Insecta > Lepidoptera > Hepialidae > Druceiella > Druceiella hillmani. Next base: position 40,417,109 of record JAYKKI010000015.1, read on the forward strand.
TTTTCTTATACAAATAAGTTCGTAGGTTTACGTCAACTGAGACGTTATGCCAAATTCAGCAACAGCCAACCTTAATGCATGAATATACGAGGGCATCTAGGGTAGCTGATACTGAAATAAATTTGGCAACAACTTTTCTCGTTGCGCGAAAATTCTCCTTGTTCTGAAGCTAATGAGAATGAAGACCGACGAGAAAGCAATTTGTCTGAGATAATAGAAATGCCTAATAAGAGACATAATGTAAAAGCTTTCCCAGCATACCGATGTTGCTTATTTATTGTCACAAATATGTAATTTGAAATTAATTGAAAACATTGAATTTTACTAAAAGTTTTGTCTATATTATTTGAGAATTGATCACTATGATCGCGAATATTAAACACCGATGGGTGCACATTCATTTTCTTAGTGATAACCACTTAAAGCTCCAAAGCACTATTTGGAATACTGCTATAATTGAACTTGGCAGTAAAATTTGTGCCAAAGTCAATGCTATATAGCCTTCAGAAGGGTTAATTTGGATGGAATAGCCATTTCAGACCAAAATGTCAAAAATAATTAAACCACCCACATGATAGTGAGGCTATACCCGAAATGGAGGGAAACGTCATAAAACCGGCAATAATATTCCCTTATAAACAGCAACGTGACAAGTATTCCTAACCGTAACGAGATAAATTGCAATAACGATATACCAAAATTAAACGTTTTTGATAGAAAATTTATATTTATGCCTTCAATGAAATACATTTCTTCTTATACTTTCTTAGCCAGTCTACAGACTACTTTCCTTCTTTTCACGACTTCTCAATTTGTTCAGACAAAGCTTTGTACAGTGTTCCAAACTTACACCAGCTGAAACTTTGTATATGTGTTTGTTGCAAGTACTAAAACAATCTTAAAACGTATTTTTATTTTAAATAAATAATAGATTATATTTAATAAATAACACAAGACCACATGGTGGAAAACCTTCTGGATTTAATCCTTTCAGACTAATTTTAATAGATTTTGGGGGATCATAAAAATGATAAAAAATTCCATCGATACAAGATTTTTAGTTATTTTGCATTGTTTGTGTGCCTACTAGTCAATAATTCATATTTTATTTCTATTGTTTGTTATTGTACAAAACATACTGAACGATTGCAGTAGGCAACAGTGAATAAGTTCTCATAAGTAGTTAGTTACACATGACGTAATTAACTAAATAACATACCCTTATTTTTTAAAAAAAGGTGGATTTCTAGGTAATTTGCTAAAGACAGTAATTAACTTAAATCGTTTAACAGTAATTAACTTAAATCGTTAGAAGAGGGTTAATGAGGGTAGATTAATAGAGACAGAGGACAACACAGGACGAAGAAAAAGTGACCACCGAGATCTGAACTAGTTCCTAGAAACAAAAAATGTGAGAGAAAATATAAGCCCCACGGAAAAAGTTTTAGAGGTGGTTCCCTCTGCACATAATACTGGGAATAATGAAACAATTTAAGAAGGCTCTAAATAAAGAAGGAAACATTTTTAAATATCTCCACCAAATTTTTCTCCTCTATCTGACGCTAAAGTGAAAGATGGTATTTTCCTTGGCCCGGACATAAGAAATTTGATGAAAGATGCAACTTTTGATGAAAAATTAAGTGACATTGAAATAAAAGTTTGACTTCATTACGTCCTTTGAAATAAGTCCAAGAATTTTAAATCGTTGATATATTTATAATAAACGCTGAAGCAAACCATTATTAATAGTTTATTTCAAAGACATGATTATAATTAGTGGACACATTTGCTTAACTTTCTAAAATAGGAACAGATTTTAATTTTGGCATTAATACATCGTTAAAATAGTTATACTTCCAAAAAACTCATAAAAAGGATAGTTAAAAGAGATTTGATAAATACATACAAAAAATGTAGAAATTTTATCATACTACGGTATTTAATTTACAAGTTAAATGATTTACTAACACTTTATATTCAGGATGAAGAACATACATCTATCTATAAATTATAATGGTTTATAGCTTAGACACACAAACTTCCTAATTTACAGTTCTGTACGAACAAAAAACTAATTCCAATGTCTAAAACGAATTTTAAATAAATTAATACATGAATAGAAAAATATCGATATCCAATTAATCGCTTAATGTGCACTCATCTAACAAAGAAATATATTGTGTTAATTAATATTATAAATCACCCGTCATGAAGTAATATGGAGGTTTTTATTATAAATCTGTACACTTAGAATTTCCTGACGGACCTGCAATAAATAAAATTATAATATTTTAATACGCCATTTTGACACAATCTAGTTTTTGGTAACTGTTTCGAATTTAATTATCATTTTAGTTGATGAAATAAAATATAACAAATGAATTGACTAATTTCTTAAAACCCATCTAGAATTAATGGAAAGGGTCGGAAAAATACTTAAGACATATTTCTTCTTATCTTATTTTATAATACATCATTTCCAACATATTTAAAAGCTGTATTATCACATTAATTACACGTTGACATTAGTTTTGACCCGTGGCTTTTGTTTACGTGAAAAATGAAAGAAAATGTTGATAAAATTTAAAAAAAATTCTTTTGTGAAAAAATTGGTCTTCATTTTAGAATAGAATCGAAAAAATAGCATAAAATAGCCTGAGCTTTGAAATAGGTTGCCGTTATGTTTATTACGTACTTACGTTAATGCCTTTTCCTATGTTCGTGCTTTTATCCCTTACGGGATGATTTTGTTAATTATAACAAAAAATCTGTTTGAAATAAATATAATATTATGTGTTCATTCCCATGGCACAATTAATATGCGTGTAAAATTTTATGGAGATTAAGTTAATAGTTTAGACGTGAAAGCAAAGCCAATAACCAAACTTAGTTTTACATTTATAATGTTAAATGAAATTCATTATAAACTGATATAAGGAAATATAAAAAATAGAAAATTTACTTTGTGTTCTCGATACTTGGTGCCGAATATAACTTTATAAAATAAGTTTTATTTCAGGAATCAGAATAAATAAATTTATTTGGTTGCGAAGGAGGAATATTTCAAGTTATTTTTCAGGTGTTATTTCCATTTATAAAGTTTGATTTATTTTTGGATAACGTTGTTAAAGTTGAAAAAGTAAAAAAAATAAAGTTGTTGTTGTTATTGTTGCAAATAAAGTTGTTAATGAAATTGTATCAATGAATAAAAGATTATCATCATCAATAAATGTAATGTAATATATATGTAAAATAACAGGCAAGTGCATGTCGAAACGCACATAATGTAGAGTTCCACAATAATTAATGTCTCTTTAAATTGTCGATGCAAATTAACCAAAAAAATGCTACTATATGATTTTTTTTCAGATTTTTCAAACCAATTAGAGAGAGAGAGGCGGACACGTTATGCGTCACTCTGAAGTTTATTATGTTACAAAAACGGTTTGAAATTTAAAGAAAGTGCTAAATAAGATATGAATTTAATTTTAATGAAATCCTTCCAGTGGATTGTCAGACGAACGAATGGACATAACGAAACTATAAAGATTCCCTGTTTAATTTCGAAATCCTCAAATGGGTCATGTTTATTAACTGGCGATATGAATATATATTACTCTATTACTCTCTCGAGCACAATTTTCTTGCTGGGTGATGAAATTATTTTTATAATGCATATTCAATGATCTTGACTTGTCATTTTGTGGCAGAGACTTCTAAGCTGACAGAGAAAATATTATATTAGCGACTTCAGGGCTTCGCGTTTTTAAAAATATTTTTTGGCCCGTCTACTTAAAACACTTATATTTTCTTGTAATTATTTTATTCCTGCAAATAATTATGATAGTTTTTGGCTACAAATTTATTCACTTTTTATGGGTAATGAAATATTTAAAATTTATGTCGACGATGTGATATTTACTTCAATAAAATTTTTGTAGAGAAAAGCACCCGAATTCCCGACCGTTCGTTAATCCAAACTGAACCGATGTTCTGGTTGGCTACAAGAGATTGATTTCGTAGCAATAAGTTCGCTATATATATAATATATATATATATATATATATATATATATATATATATACATGTCAAATGTGCACAAAAAAGTTTTTAAATAAATAATTTTGCAATTTCAGTGTAGTCGTCAAGTTAGTAAAGAATGTAAAATTCTGGAAGTCTGAAGTTATTAGTTATAAATGTGAAATTTAATACTTTAAAAATTCCTTTATCTGTATAATTTAATCATTTAAAATACCGACCGAGTTTCAATCACGTTTTTGACGTCATTTCGTAAGGTCTATGATGGTTTAACTTCGTTGAAAGTTTAAACCCGAAGTTATTTTTACTGACTGGGTAGTTTAAACTCCTATTCTTAGATTACCCAAGGTGGCATTTGCTATTGATTATTTACGTTTCTACAATTCTACTTAACTTTCATTTAGTAGTAATATTATTTTATGAATCGTATAGAGTGACATTATTAGTCAGTAGGTTCACATTATTAGTTAATCAAAACAAACTGGAAAACGCGTGTAACTATTCTGATGAATAAGTTGGATTATTGTTAATGGTCTGAACAATTATTTTCACTGCCCGTAAGTCATTGATTTCCATGACATGCTGCTACCGCAGATGGAAACATTAAAAGGTCTTTATACTTCTCTGATAAATCATAATATCTTGCGGTACGCTGAGATAAAGATTATGAGTTACTTGTGTAATATTGACATATTTCTTATGTTCATCAAAATAAGAGGTATAGGTTGATGCCTTTTCTGTTAATTGTTGGATACAATTTTTTTTTCCGATAAAAAAATTAATCTTTATTAATCCACTCATAATGCACTATTAGGGATCAAAATTACATGTTCGTGTATAATTATATGATACATGTATATATATATATATATATATATATATATATATATATATATATGTGTGTATATATATATATATATATATATATATATATATATATATATGTATATATATATATATATATATATATATGTATATATATATATATATATATATATATATATATATAGGTGTGTGTTTATTATTCAACACCACTATCCCAAAGCAGTATTGGAAGTAGTGTATACAGCAGCCTGTATTGCTAATAGAGCTCTAATTAGAAAACTGAAATATGGAATAACAAAAAGGTATGGTCAGGAAAGAAAGCAGACATCTGTTGTCTGAGTTATATTTTAAAAACAAGTTTCTACTGTTTATTATTGTTATTGAGTTAGGTATTATAAATCGGTACCTTTTGTATTTTCACAATATCTGATAAATATCACCTTTCTCGCTCTGGAATCCCACTTCCTCACTTTTTCTTAAGCTTTACTGGACCCATAATCTGTTGAATTTATATTGAGTTGGTGGAACCGCGTGAATGATTTTTGAGATATTCGTTGATGAGGAATCCGGACAAATAACCATTTCAACTCTTGATATCAACGAGTAGAATAAGTAACAGAGAAAGTTCTGTAATGGAGTTACGGTTTATATACCATCTACCATAGAATACATGGATTATAAAGGAAGGGGCAACATAATTGTAGACTAATTTTTTTATAATGAATAAATATTTAAAACATTATATACTAACTAAAACTAAAATTGTATATTTATACTGAGACCCAATAAAGCCTAGAAACTAAATTTGCCTTTTAAAAATGGACAGACATACGTTTAATTTATATACGAGTAAAATATGGCACGCAATATATGTTAAGCACTGCTACACACACATCCACACGTGACCACGTATATAAACATAAGTCGAGTTAATCAAACGAGCGGAATGTAAGATGAAGTCGATTCTCACTGCTTGGACTTTTAAAATAAACACAATGTTCTTAGAGTATTATATTCATATAATAGCGTTAGCATCTAGACAGATGTCAGAAAAAGAACTAAGTTGTTCCAAAGCTTGTCCACATATTATATAAAGGTCCAAACACGAAGAAAGGAAGAATATCATGTTTTTGTGAGTTCTATCCTCTCTCCCTTACCCTAACTGAAAATTCTGAAAGAAATTTAATATGAATTATTACGTAAGCGAAATAAAGTTTTAATACTAAATAATATGAGCAATAACCGTGTACGTATTGCAAACACCGCCACTTTCAGGTATAGAAGTAAGTAGTTGAAACGAAAACATGCTGTGCAGGATTGATAAACTTTTGGGCATGAAATAAATTGGAAAAATAATGTCGAATCAAAGATATAAAAATATTTCAAACAATAAGTTTACCATTTTAAATAGACTTCAAAAACGGTCATTTAACAATTAAGCATTACATTTTTTCTTAAAACAGAATGCCTATAAATAATACCACATTGGTTCAAAGTAAAATTAATTTTGTATACACAACTTGTATAATTGTATCTAGTAAAAGAAATTTTATTAAGAATCCGAGATACACATTATGTTCTATTTTCCCTAAATAATGACAAGTGTCAGATACATTTCTAATCTCGCAAGATATGAAAATTCTAACGGTGAACTATACTAGAGTAAAACACTGGTACTTAAACATAATAAACAAATAAAAAGAGACGTGCACTCACAAATAATAAATTCATTAATTATTATTTAACTGGAACAGTGAGGAGTTCAAACAAAATAGAATTAAAAGGAATGCGTGAGTCATGAATTCTCTGACATTGTGCAAATTTATGAAAAGTCACCATGCAAAGCATTTATGTTGGAGAGTCGATGTCGTCAAAGTTTAACCCATATGCGCCCGCCATTCCCAAACGAGGACCCTTTCAAACCTACACTCGACAATTTTATTTATTATGATTAGCCAATATTGAAGACTAAATTATAAAGTTTAATAGTGCACCTGTATGGTCATTACAGCTAAATTATAAATAATCTATTACTGATATAGTTTTGGGGCTGAAGTTTAGTAAATTGTTGAATAATTGTAGCTACGAAAATGTAAGCGTTTTTTTAGATATATTTACTTCAAAGGTTTTACATTTTTACAAAAACTTTATAAACATTGTTTACTTTATAATAAAATATAAGGTTCTGAGCGATGTGAAAATATTATTTATGTTGACGTGCCCAATTGGGGACAGTGGGCACATATATAGTAAATAATATGTTTTTAGACTGACATTCTACCAAAACCATGTCGAAATTTTTTTTTGCAGAAGTGAGGGCTGTCGAGGGTTCCAGGAGGCCTTAGAAGCTATGAGAGAAGAGTGCTCTTATGTAAATGTCGAAAAAGTAACTCTTCTTCCCAAACCAAGTACTCTCGCCGATGAAGAAGAAAGCGATGAATATGACATCCAAACTAATGAAATGCCTAGAGATATTCCAGGGAATGTTGATCAACGAAGAACCTTAGATTCTTCATCGCTACTATAGGTAGCGATAAAGAACCCAAGGAACTTCATTGCTACTATCAAACCACTTGTGTATTTTGGATGCTCGCTAGTGCTGAGATACTGCTACATTTTTGACAATTACTGCGACAAAGCAACTGACAAGCTGATCAGCAGTCAGCCATTAGATATAAGGGTCGTAAAAATCCTGCTGGGAAAGCTCAATTCAAACCCATTTACTGCGACAAAGCAACTGACAAGCTGATCAGCTGTCGGCCATTAGATATAAGGGTCGTAAAAATCCTGCTGGGAAAGCTCAATTCAAACCCTAAAGACTACATTGAGTTCTTTGATAATTTTTACTAGTTTTGACCTGTTGCGGGATTTACAAGAATCTAGCTACCATACCAGTGGAACTGTTTGCGAGGGAAGAACCAGCAAATTCCTCTTCAATATCAATCAAGGAAATGAAAATAGGAATCGTTCTGAATTTGACAACCGGTTTCATAAAACTAATCGAATATTGTTTTTTGCTGCTAGACAACAGCGTTTATAAAATGGGGATCAACTATGATACTGTCCTCCTATTAGATAAAGTGAAACGATGAAGTTCAGCAATACCTGACGTCCACACATGTTCTATAACGACATGAAGATGGAACAACTTCAGTTTTGCACGCCATTACCTACGACAAACTTCAGCATTGCGCAATATTACTTACGACACACTGTTGATCGACGTTCAAGTCCATCAACCTCTCTTGTGCCGAATTTACAGTATAATAACATAGGTCACTTTCCACAAAAGATAGCCAAACAACTGCTAGTGAGGCACGGTGGCAGGGTAAAATGTGCATAATAACACTGTGTATTGAGAAGCCATGTTTTGAAATGTTTCACACCCAATGAGCCCATTTAAAGACGGCAATTTTTTCATACGTAATAAAAAAAATAATATAACTTTTTCATTTTTTATTTAAACTTCTTACTTTCCACCTAATAATACTATTTATTTAATTTCTCTACAGCGAATTTAGCGGTTGGCGTAAATGGGTTAATTTCGTTTCGAAAAAATTCTTTGATTTTTACATACAGCACAAACCTGGCTCCTCCGTGTACATCTTTACACCTTACCGCGCAGTGTAAAATTGTTTATTTCAAAGCACTATTAATATGATAGAGATATTTCTTTATTTTTCAAATGTCTGTATTGCAGGTTAGGATTGAAACTATACTTGCTAACGACTATAGAAGATGTTGTCTTCACATCAAAGTAGATTAGATTTTTTTACGAAGTCCTATAACGGTATTCTCCTTAATTGATATAAAAGAACACATAAGCGCACTAGATATTCAGGTTTTTAGCTTTTAGTTCAATTATTTTTGATAATATAAAAATAATCGCATTGTTATATTATACACTTCAATTACGAATCACGTCATCTAATATATTTTTCTCCAAACACTCTCCGTAATTTTGCTAACTGCCGCAATGTTTACTTCAATGTTGTAAGTTTACATATAATGTTACAATTAATTAGCTAATTATTAACGACAAATTAAAGCCACAAATCTGTGTTAGACTTATAATTTTAACATTTTCGTCCGCCAATAGATGTTTTAATCGATGAATTTTTACCCAAGGTAAAATGTATCTGTGATGTACAATTTAAGCCGCTTTAAAATTAAAAAAATTAGTAATTTAGTCCGCTGTCAAAAACTACTCGTTCATGTATACGAATATAGCCGATATATATTGAAAATGTATTCGAATAATACCCACGCCTTACAATTGGTTACATAATGATATACCGATCTTGTCCAACATAAATATTTACGTATGAAACAGTACTATCAAACGATGTAGAAATTAAAAAAAGAACAAACAAAATTTAGAAAATACAATCAATAGTAAGTTGTAATAATAAGAACGAAACAATATAATCATAATTTTGGCTGCACATAATATTATGAACACAAACTAACTTTGTATAATTTATTAAGGAATTTATTTTCCTTGCAATTTGTGTCTATTAAAATCTTTGAAATGCCATTACTCTGAGTCTTTTTTGAGTCAGTAATATTACGAAATGGCTGTTATATAGATACGTTTTTGCACGTCTATAAATATGTTATCTCACACATTTTTTCTTTGTTTTAGTACAAGTATCAATCAAAATAGAAGAATATGAATTTATTTTCCAATTGTAAATCGATACACCCGGTGAAGACATAATAAATTTTTTACAATTTTACAGAGAACGTCACATAGATTTAAAACGTCAAATGGACGTACTGACTCTGCCTATTTCTTCATATATTTTGGATTTACAAAAATTGCTTAGAGAGCCTTGTATTAAAAATACAGAACAGAAATATAGACGTGACTCGAAACCACCAAAATATGGATGTATGGTAAATATGGGACTGTCGAACATATATGTGTGTATGTATGTATATATATATATATATATATTTATATATAAATATATATATATATATATATGTATATATAAATATATATATATATATATATATATATATATATATATATATATATATATGTATATATATATATATATATATATATATACATATGTGGTTTCCTTAATAGTCTGTAATATTAATATTTCATTATTATGACACACACACACAAACGGCATTGCAATAATTATAATCTTCAATCCACACAAAATTATTTTTAATAATATCATTTACCTTAAAACACTCCCTGTTTAATATTAAATATGTGTTTCGGGTTATAAAACAGTTTTTAAAAACAATACATTCAAATAAAATAAATTTTAAGCCACGAAATTTATCCTGGAACAGCATTAAGGGCATCATTGTCAAATGTTGCACTTCATACGAGTATTATCGTGCGTTGAGAACATTTAGATTTGTGTGCGTAAACAAACTTTTCTTGTTAGGGTAGGGTATTTCACTATATTTTTATGACTACAACGGAATAAGTAAGAACATTGAAAATGGATAAAATAAGTAGCTACTCGTAGGAGTTTTCATTACAAAGTTATAACTTTTTAAAAAATGACGAACCACAATTCGCGCGAAAACGCCTCACACAAAACATAACTGGCTTACGACGTCACTGGACAGTATTTAGCAGGAAGGGAGTTTATTAAATATTTCTAGTATCTCTTTAAATGTTGCGTTTAAGTTATATATTGCACATTATAATTTTCTCATTTTTTCCTAAGGAAACGAAATTCGTAAAAACTTTCTCAATTTAATGAACAAAAAAATTGACGCTTTTTCTACTTACAAGTTTTGATTAATTGTTTGTTATACGCATTATTTGTTTCCGTCACCTGGTTTCTTTAAACGTACTCTACAGTTTTGAGATATTTTTTCAAAAAATATCTACATCGATCCAATACCTACCAGTATGTTTCTTTATAAAACATTTGAATAAACATGTTTCTGTTAAGGAGGAGGACATACAAATTTAGATGAATTTTAATATATAATTCTAGTGCATTTGAGATAAGGACGAGGTAAAAAATATAAATGTAAAAATGTTATCGATAACATTTCTTTTCAATGGCTAAGGTAGTTTCACAATCAAAATATATTAACTCAATAAAAGAAAATATCGAACTGAACTCTAAAAATTAACTCAAAACGCAAACTTATAAAATAAGACATCGCGCGATAAACACTCAGACCGAATCCATCAAGAGTAAATTAACTACCGAGCGTCCAGCGCTTGACCCTGGAAAGTTAATATTATAACGGAACCTGTATAACATCACTCACGTGTCCGTCTGCCTGTATGTGATAACCGTTTTCTTCAGAAAACATTCAACGTAAAAACTTATCTGTAATTGCTGGTTACAGGTACGCGTCATTCAAAAATTTTAAATGCTTTTTGTAACTACTTTTTCAAATTAATAAAAGTTCTACACTGCCAATAAATGATATTATCGGCATGTATTTCGGCCATAATTTAAAAAAAGTTCATTCTACAAAGTGAATTTGAATACTAAATATTTATTAAGAACTTTTAAAAAAAATGTAAAATTAACAGTGATTTTATGGAATATAAAATATAAAGCTTGGAGCTATAAAATATAAAGTTTTTAAGTGAACGCATGCCATATATTTTGACATGTGCAAATACATCAAAACCTATAGGGTACTATCCATTGACCTAGAATCTTGAAATTTGGCGAAAAGTAAGGTCTCACTAGAAGTAAAGGAAAAAATCCGAAATCGATTTTTAGTTATATGTCATAAAAAATATTTTTAAAGATGCGCCTACGAAAGATATACAGCTTGCAATTATATTTGTTCTAAAAAATTACAATTTTGTAACCAGTTAAACAGGAATATTATGTGCCATTTTAATAAATACCTAAATGTATACAGAACCCGTGGTTCCACTCGTTATTGCCAGGTTTATTATGCACATCTTGCGATCAACTTATACCACAATATTTTACTTAAGTTTTGACAAAATTCTACGTAAACCTACAAACAATCCCAATTGATTTAACTTTCTGAAATATGATGTCTACCACATTATAATACATCAAAATAGTCCATTATCGCAAGTAAATTATTCCCTGTTAAGTTTTTCTTAATTTGTTTCGAATAAATAGGAACCAGATGAGGCCAAGAGTCTTCTCACCTCCTTACATCTCATCCTGAATAATTTCAAATTTTTTTCCTTGCGAGGAAAAGAATTGCATATTTTCAGCTTTGAATTCAATATATTCCTTTCTTGACGATATCTTTCAGATTGATTTATTTATTCAATGATATCTGAGATGTTAACAGCCCGATCGAGTTGAAGTTTGGTTTGTGCAGTTACAAAGAGTCACTCTGCTAGCAACTTGTAAACTCTCATATTCTCTCTCACATCATCTCCGTTCCGTGAAGTGTTTGACCTCCCCTGCACGTTCATTTATTAGATTAGCTAATAAGTTCATAACCACAACTTCTACATTTTCGAAAAAGGTTGTCAAAAGTTCTATAATATCTTATCATAAGATATAAATAACACTTAGCTCAAAACTTTCTAGTGCCTTATATCTAAGAACGTGGATTTAATTGACTCAAACAATTTAAAGCAGAAGAGCGTTTAATACTTCTACTTGATTAGTTCCTAATGAAAGTTATCCTTATTACTTTTTAATTACAAGATTGATACAGATAATTAACTCGGCAAAGTTTTAGATTTGAACTATTTTTTTCATGATTGAATTGTCCAACGAGAATTTTAGACATTTTCCGTTTTCATATTTTGTTGGACATTTTTTTTCAGGATCGTGGTGAAATTTACCATACGATGAAATATATAAGGTTCATACATTGTAGTGACAAAATAATCATAAATAGAATTTGACCATGAAGCGAAAAGAAAATCAAGTAGTGCTTATGTGCTACTTGATTTTCTACAATCAGGTCAACTATTTATTAATAACAGACACTAAAATTATTTCAATCAACATATATCATACGGAATATCAATAAAAATAATATTCCAACTACTAAGTTGCATAGTCCAACATATTCAGCAACAAAATATTTTAAAATATATAGGTCACAATGTCGTCAGAAGATATATGCGGCATATTTTCTTATTCTGCGAATGGTTGCTTAGTATTCGGAATTAATTATAACTGAATGGAATAATGTCGAGCGAATAAGGTGAATGTACTATAAATTAAATTTTTAACTATTATGTTGGGGTATGAGGTCTAATGTTAAGGTGAAAAAATAACCTCAGCCCTACTTAATTAAAACAACAGGACAGGATTAATGTTTTATCTACCAAATTTAACTAGTTGATGCCATTGTCTACATGTAAATATTTACCTTCTACCTCAATACCGCGAGAAGAACTTCCAATCAATGCTACTAGTTTGGCTAGTACTGGCACTTTATTTTTTTTTTTTCTTATTACAATCTGTCCAAGAGACATTCAGTAATATTTGTGTCCATATTATAGGTTTTGCAAGGTAAACATCCTATGACATTTCCTTAATTAATTTAATATAAGTCCTGTGGTACTCTTCTTTTCAGTCTCCGAACACTTGGGAATATGTCATCCATAAGATGGTGTGCCAGTTCATTTGGGTGTATCTGTAGTCTCTCTTTGTAAGTTTTAATGGTGTCTCTTATTACTTCCTTCACAGATTTTATACCAAGGTCGTGGTGAAGTCTCTCGTTTGTGACATACCATGGTGCATCAACTATCATTCTTAATATTTTTGATTGGAATCTTTGTAAGACTTCCAGGTTTGAGTTCGCAGTTGTGCCCCACAGCTGTATGCCGTATGTCCATATTGGCTTTATTATGGTTTTATATATTAGGAGTTTATTTTCTATTGACAGTGGACTGTTTTTATTAATTAACCAGTACAGCTTGCGTACTTTTTGACCCATTGCAAGGCGTTTAGTAAAAATGTGTTTCCTCTATGTCAAACGACGATCTAGATACATTCCAAGGTATTTGGCCTCTTCTGCTTGAGGGATCGGTATACCATTTAGTGTTACAGGGGGCACGTTTGTCTTCGGGTAGTAAATGTGACTTGAACAGATTTCGTTTCGTTCGCCTTAATGCGCTAGTCTTTTAGCCAATTTGTTATTTTGTCTAAGCTGGCCTGCAGTTTGTAAGATGCCCGATTAGGCTGGTAGTAATAAAATTATCTTTTTTGCCTGGAAAGCGCTTCGAGTATTTTCCCTCTCATGATTTAATTTTCTTGAATTATTTTTTCCAGAATATGGTATACTAATTTACTCGTAAACTATTTTATTTGCTTTAAGTTATCCAAACTCGTATTAATTAAATTCAAAAATTTATAGCAAAAAAAAATTAATTCAACACGGCTTTCGATAAGCACTAGAAAATAATATTGATTACTTCACTCCAAAGGGATTTGGAAAAGCGTTTGAACCATATTAGGACATTCGTGAGAATACAATATCACGAAAACCAGTTTTGGATTATAACGGAAATGAGATAAAGGCCTTCGAGTTTTGTCTTACTTTTTTTCTCTAGTTTAATTTACGTCTGATTTATGAGAATCTAACGTATATAATTGTATTACAACACACATATTTATATTTATAAACTTAACACGTGACCGGAAATAATTTGTTATTTTACGGGGAAAAAAATTTAAATAATTACTTTCATTAAGATCGAAAAATTGAAATACAAATCCATGTAATATTTAGATTAATTAACGTCATGAAATAAAAAACTTATATATTTCAATTCTTATAATGTACAATATAATACAGTTTTATACCAGACAAACATTTACGTAACGCAATGGTTGATCAGGTTTTTATTGTAATATTTACATTCAATGGGAACTAATTTTCGACATAAGATATATGCTCTTTTTTATCTATATTCCTTGACCATTATTCGTTGACTTTATTCCTTGATCTAGGTGCTGATTTTCTCCATAGTTTATTTTGTCATCTTTTAATACGAACCACCTTATTTGTAGGCATAATCTTTTCTGTTTAATCTCTTGCGTTTTAGCGTCCTCTTCAATTTTCAACACATGTCCACGGAATATTTTTGCTTTTAATCATTTATAATATTAAGTGACAATGCTACACCTAAAAATATAGTCTCGAAATAATAATACACTAACAAAAATATAACACATATTCTTATTATTAAAGTACACGAACGTTTACGTGAAATTGAAATGAGTACCTTCTTATTACAGCAATATGCATTATGATCTACATACAACTATATAAATCACAGTAAATTTTACTCCTTAACATTTTTTCTAACAATATATCTCACTTCTTGTAATAATACTAGATGTACCCCGAATTAGAATAAACCCGTCATTTCTTTTCGATTATTTCTTGAAAGTAAAAGAAATTTCTCAAACATATGTTGTAAGTCGCGCTGTTATGAAAACTTACCTCTTAATACCTATTATCAATTTGCATGTATCAAGAACTCTAAGAATATATGAAGGTTATGTGCCATGAGAAAGGCTGCCACCTTCACAGCTCATTTTACAGTAATCTATGGTGGAACGGCCGTTTATGAATCCGCCAGCATACTTTACAATAAGCAGTGCAACTATTTTCTACCATTAACAAAATCGGATTTTCTGAACAGAAAACTAATATGTTGGTGAGCATTGTTGAATATAAATGAATTATGAAATGTTGAAAATAATCTGCAAACTGGTACAGCTAATTTCTAGTTGGTATAAACTTTTATATGTTGTTGTATATATTTTACGATTTACAAGGAAAATCCCACTTACTTCACATGTAGTCATAGAAGGCTGTACTTTGCTCACAGAAGGCTGTACTTTGCTCAATTCAAAGTTTTCATTCTGTAGATGACATTGCAGCCCTGGAGAAGCGTAATTCTGCTTCAAAATAAGTGCATAATTTATATTTTTTCATTAATTACCAAAACATTTAAAAAACAGAAGAACGACTTTCTAAATGTGGCTCATCATTTGAAGTAAAACATCTTGTCTAGTTACACTACTACAAAACAGGATGTGTAGTAGATTTCATCATAGCTTACTTCCACATTAAACATTGAGCAGTGGGCACCGCGGAAAGCTGGAAAGTTCCGATATAGTTTATTTCTAGAAGGTTATATAACAAACAAATGATGATTGCGTGAAGGCAGGAAATTTTCAGGTACAAAGAATGATAATTTAGTAAATAATACAGGATAGATTGTTTCCTTTTAATAGCTGAAAAATAAATTTTATTAGCGCAATATCTCTTGTGAGTTGCAAAGAATGGAAACCTAGCATACTCAAGAAGAAATCGGTAAGACATAGAAAGGGGAAGTAACAATACTGTCTTATATACAGATATCGAAGGAATGTCTTTTGAACACGTTCAATCATCAAGATGCACTTGGCTTCATGTTGGCTCCAAATAATAGAGCCGGATTCTAATCGGCTCTGTACCAATAATGTGTACAGCAGAGGAATCGTTGACATAGATTTAAAATCTTTCGAATTATTTAAAACGAATTCAAGTTTATGGAATGACTTTTTACTACATCCGTCATGTGCCCTCGACGTCAATCTCAAACAACCATATACAAACAATACAGTATATTTGAGAGAAGCATCTGCTCGGCTGTAGCTCACTATTGTAAATTTTCGTTAAGCTGTAAACCGCTTACTGTACTCCACTCAACTACGGCACTGATATTCCGCTGCAACCGTTCGCCATCTGCTGCATCCTTGACGACAGTAAAAAGTTTCATGTCGTGCGCGAATAACAAACAACGCGCAGTTTCCGTCGCGCAACCGATATCGTTTATCAGAATCGTGAAAATTATACCGGATATTCGAACCTTGGCTCACTGCCGATCGTGAAAGTAAGTCTTGGATGTAAACTTGCCCACTCGTACGTATTGTTTTCTATCCGCAAAATACGAAGACAAAAAAACGTAAAACTGGAATGGAGAATCCTGCCTCGCCAAGGCGATTTAATAAGATATCGTTATCTACACAATCGAAAGCTTTCTGGTAGTCAAAATATGCAACATCTACATGAGAATCAAGGTCAACGTGATAAGCAACATAGTCAAGGAAGCATAAAAGGTTCGTAACAACCGAACGCAAATAATTTAGCCAGTGAAGATAGGATAGCAATCGGTCTGAAATTATTTATATCTGATCTTGTGCCACCCTCGGGTATGGGTGTTACCCGAGTCACTTTCCAATGCTAAGGATAAGTGCCAATTTTTAGAGAAACATTAAATACAACATATATTTAATGTTTCGCTAAAAATTGGCATTAAAGGTTTCATAAAAATATAAGCGCAAACTTGAAATATGTATCCGGGTATACCGTCGGGTTCGATTGGTTTCGCGTCTCAGCACCGTGTAACGACTGTCCAAAATCTTGTCCAACCACGTTTCGCTCATTGCAATTATATCAAACTTTTCGGCCAGGGCACTCGCCTAAAATTACCTAATCTTTCCTTTGAGACTTGCAGTGTCCGCTTATAACGGTGCGGTGTCCGGTTGTTCGAGAGAATATAAGAATAAACATTCTTTATAGTTATTACGAAAGTAAATTATTTTGCAGCTAATTTTTCATTTATAAGACTAAATTATTTCCACATTTTCTATGAAAAATAAAAACAAAATTACTTTCTCTAGTAAAAATATTATTTTACTCTATTTTCTCGTATCACTCAAACACGAACACCTCAAAAAAAACTGACAATTTTTTTTAAAGTCATCTGTATTTTTCGTTGTTTCACATAATTCAACACAAACTTTAATAGATTAACCTAAGTGAATAATTTTAATAAATGGTTCGAACATTCTTAATGTGAAATATAAAAAAAATCGACTACAGTTGATGAGACTAATCAGTTAAATATATTATTTAAGAAGTCAGTAGAGGAGAATAACAAAATATGGGTTACCATTTTGTTTTTTTGTCAAATATAAAAAGATATTTAAAAATCAATTTTTTTTAATGTAATATTAATCAAACATATATTATTAGAAAACAAAGTTGCAAAATGGGGGCTAAATATGGAACAGGTACTCAAATATGCGCTACGGATATAAACTTAATTATCTTATGAATTAAATGTAAATTTAATATATTTACTTACTTTCTTCTATTATTAAGCGGTCGTGGTAATTTTTAAAACGTATTTTTAAAACAGGTGCAAAAAAATTTTATATGAGAATTTAAAAAATTCATTTTATCTAAAAAATTCATTTTATATTTATAAAATCAGTTTATTTGGGTGAGTTTAGCATAAATAAACAATTTTATTAAACAACTTTAATAATTGTTTACTGTTACAATACGATTCGGTTATTAGAAAACAATCAGTACCTATTTTGTATTAAATAATCACGGGTATATACCATATGTTATATAAATATAAATAGTGCGGCATTCGAACTTCTGTTCAGTTTAAAATTAAGTAATCGGTGAATAAACAATAAATTAAAAATAGAAGAGTTTCAAAGGGAATTTAGAGAACTCCTTCTTCATGAATCTCGTTGAGGGCGAAAAACCAACAAAACATCACGCAATATATATACTACGATGAGTGCAGGTATGCCCTCATACGACACAGTTAAGCACTGGTTCCGAAGATTCAAAGAAGGGAATTTTGACCGCTCCCATAAACCTCATCTATCGTACTATCCTACAAATGATTTAGAAAAATTTAAAAGCCTTATTGAAGCATATCCCAGATTAAGTGCGCGGCTTGTGACAGAGCTATTTCCATGCCCTTGTACTGGACAAACAATTTCATTCTTTGAGAAAGGAGTGGAATATTCCGTTTGGCTGCCACATGAGCTAATATACTTTCAACTTTAGAGGAGACCTAATATGTGCTGGAGCTACTGAGTTCCCATCGTACCAACGAGAGGCTAAAGTATCTGATTACAGGAGATACAAAGTGAGTGGCTTATGTTAATTTTTAATGTAAACGCCTACGCTATGCTTTTGAGTTCATGATGGGATTGGAGTTATATATAGAATAATTTATTGGGAACTCTTTTAAGCTAAAAGTACAATTATTGTGAACAATTGAGCAAATTTACCGCTAAACTTCAGTCAAATCAAAACAAAGTTTATTTTTTACATAACAATGCTCGACCCAACGCGGCAAAAGTAACGCGTGAAAAATTACTTTCTCTACTATACACACACATAACACACAATTATAATGTATATGTAATTATATGTGTATATAACACACAATTATAAGTTCTATCTTGATAATATCTATGAAATTATATGTGTATATAACACACAATTATAAGTTCTATCTTGATAATATCTATGAAATTATTAACGACCGAATGTCTCTTTTTCTTAAATTATGAATCGAATTGTTTTATTATAAAAATATTTGTGTCGTATGTATTTTCTTGAATTATATTCTAATTACAGATTATTAAATACATAAGGAATGTGAAATTCTACATTACATTAAACTTGCGAATTTGTAAGTTGTAAAGTAGTTTTACGGGATTATTAGTATTATTATTATTATTTTAAGCGAAAGAATATCATCCACTAAATTTGTCATTAATTAAAGCTAATATTACAACGCTGTTTGTGTAAGTGTCACAATATTTAAATTTAAATATTGTTGCTTAGTAGAGAGATTATATAAATAATTTCGACACCTCCAAGGAAAAATATTGTAACTTACTTTTTATTAGTTTTGAGTCACATATATATTTTTCTTGTTTCCTACTTTTTTATTAGAGTCTCTATAGGTAATATCGGTAAATAATTTTTGATAAAACCAAAATACATAAACAATCAATATGTTTGTATAACGTTTTGAAACTTTGTCACGTTCTCTTGTAAAATCGCGAAAAATGGTCTTCCTTAGGTGTGTAGATTTGTGATTGGGAAATAAATGCAATAGAACAAAGAATAATCATGTGAAAATCATTCGACATGAAAAAAACCTATGTAACGGCGATTTAATTATATGATTTCCAACTCAAAGGACGAACTCAATAAGTGAACTGATACATTAAAGTTTTTAATAGACAAAAATTGTAATATAAATAAATTCCTCAACGAACTTTACAATGTCAGAGAAAGATTCATCGCCATAATGATATCGTTTCATTCTAAATATTTATTCTCTTTATCATGCATTTCAATTTTTATCTTTCTTTAACAATCACATTTTTTGATATAAAAATAGGAGACATTTATTAAAAATGTTTGTTCTGATAATCGGTTTGCATTGCTTTCAACTTAAATATTTATGGACGCAACATAAAGAACTAAATACAAATTTAATATATTTCAATTAGTTTAGTATATCGGGGAAATCATTACTAAACTAATTGAAAGCCACGGAGATTATTCGAATATGCATGCAATACAAACTTATTACTTACATACTTACTGCAAACATGAAATAGTGTTGATGAAAAATATGTTAATTAGATATTTTTCAAATCAGACAAATTTATTTGTTTTATTTACTGCATAGCGTATTATTAATCAGGGACACACGTTTTCACAAAGATAATTGGTTAAAAAAACATGAAAAAGCTATTGACGAAAGGAAATAAAAAAAATAAAAAGGAAATTCAACAATTCCTGGAAATTCATGGCATATTGGATCGTGATATTAAACAGGCATAATAATATTTATTTCATTTTTAATTTTATTATTGAAGCAAACCTTATAGCAATTTGCAAACAAAACTTACTGGGCTTGTACTTTAGATAAAAGGCTATGTGCAAAAGCCAAGGAAGTATCACTCTAATACAAATTCTTTGCATGGCGACTTTTTTTCAATTGACAAAACGTCATTCAATCTACGATCAGTGCATTACGATTAATTCTAATCGGTTTGAACTCCTTACTGTTCCAACTAATAGTAATTGATGGCTTGCTTATAAACATAGCTAAAGCATTTTGTTCGCTTGCGAGTACACGTCTTTTTTTATTTATTTTTTGCAAAAACCATGAGCATAAGTCCTGGTATCTTGTTAAAAATACAGTTCACCTTTAGAATATTCGGAACTTGTGACAGTGAAAACAGATACGGATCTTGTGAGCAACCATTACAACCTATTCCGTATAATTTGGGCTATTCGATTCCTCTCCAGTCAATGTGAACATCGCGGGTCAAGAGTCGGGTAAGAGGGGAAAAATAAACAAGGTCGGGTAAGAGGGGAAAATATATATGAAATGAGAACAATTGTTTTCGTAGTTTAAACGCGTAGGTGTAAATCACCATACGTTCGTATAGTTAGAGCAATAAATAAAAGTGCCAGATACGGCATTAATCGATGAAGTTCAGCTACACTTTAATAAATTAAATGCAACTGGCACGACTTGCTACTTTTGAGTGCATTTTCTTCATTGCACACTTTACAAGCGGGCCATAAATAATGTAAGCTGATTTGTTTTATATTAACAGTCATGGGTAATCCATCCACTGATATCGAAGTCACAGACTATAATCAATCTGTCTGCTCTCACCGGGTGACGTACACCCGTTTTTAATATATCACGGTGGAGATTTAAAATAATAATATATCACATTAAATAATTTTATGTAAATTGCACTAAATAAAAGTAGCCTTATCTCAGTACGCAAATCTTTAGATAACGTTGACTTTGGGTAATACGAAAGATATAATTTAATACTTTATTAATTCTTAAATAATCGAAATATTAATTTTTTATTTCATTTTAAAAACAACTCAAAAAATTCTATAACCATATTTATATACGAAATAAATATTGCGCGAGTTGCTAATTTTTGGAGTTAACTCCTTAAAAATCGATTTTCAAATGTAAAATTTTAAATATAGCCCGTGTAAAATTTTATAAGGGAGTTAAATAATACGTAAATTCAGAGCGTACGAAGTTCAAAGCCTTAAACAAAGCGTTAGGACGTACGAAGTTCAGAGCGTTTTTAGTCTTGACGACTTTTTTCTGTTAAATGATTTTAAAATTAATATCCTGAAGCTCTTTAAAAGTTTTATTCAGACAAAAGAGAAATCGTAATTTTTTTATGAAAAGTTAGGTTATTTTTGATCATAGTTTATAAATATAATTTCTACGGAATTTTTTGAACTAGCAAGATAAAACGAAGTGCAGATTGTGTATTATTGTATCCTTCATCTATAGATGTACAATATTAATCCATAAAACTCAGATCATCGAAGGGGCCGTCGAAAAAAAAACGTAAACTTAGATAAGAACAAAAAAGCCATTAATTTTGACAATGAAATCATCGTTAATGTTTGTTAACAGTTTATTTTTAATTCATTCAGGCAATGGCTATACATTGAAGAAAACAAGAGACATTGATTGTTTTTTGTAATCGTTTGTAAAATGTTATCGTGTATTCGATTAGACTTTTTTTTATTTTCATTTCCAATTAACAATTCTTGACATTTTAAAAATTTAATATATGCACATTTTTGTAGATAGCTTTTCTTTATTTGCTATTATATTAATAAATTGTATTCTATTTGTTATTCTTCCTGATTGTTAATTACTAAAACTGTTTAGTTTTCTATATTCTAAAAAACACCGGCTTTTTTTAAAAATTATGTTTTTTTCTCTGAAACATCGGGCCAATTTTTGCCGGTCTCTTTTGCTTATTTTGCAAATGTAATACTATTATTTAGATGTATTTTTTGTATTATTATTATTCCCTTGTGTATTTTTATACTTACACGATACAGGCGGACGGCATTCAGATGTTATTTTCGCAGTAAGTGTATAACCTCAAACAGATTCTACGTGCATATATTTATTATACATTGATTTATCTTCGTTTTAATAATCTACACTATAATTACATTGCCAGACGTTTTATTAAAGAATTTTCCATTTACATTTAATGATATTGATATTTATATTATGTTCAGTATTACCTACTTTATAAATTCAAAGGCAATCGTACTTAAGAGCAAAAGTACGATTGCACGTCGGAGTTGTCACGCACATTTTTTTGCCATGGCTAATTTATACATAAAAGCACCAAGAAATAACCACGAACTTGAAATAAATACGATAAAATTAAAAATAAATTATATCATCAGCATATCTCTTACAAATGTAAAACTCAAAAGTAATTATTTATATAAAATAATAAAGAAATTGTTTTGGCGGTTATTTCTCTTATCTTCTCTTTTAGATTGCTTGTGTTTATATTATGTCCATGTTCCAGTCAACACACAGAAAGTTAGCCAAATAATCAGATGGTATGTATTTTTACATTCAAATGACCACGAACTTGAAATAAATAATATGTAAATTCAGAGCGTACAAAGTTCAAAGCCTTAAAAAAAGCGTTAGGACGTACGAAGTAAATATTTAAAAAAAGTGTCTATAGTGTGAAAGTTGTCTAAACCCCGCAAAAAGAAACGAAAACGGTATTGCTAAGATATAATAATATAATATATAATATAAGATATAATAACGCATTGTGACTGATTTATTCAGACAATTGGTAACGCTACCAAATGACAGCGTTACCAAATGACAGCGAGCGTCCCTTTAGCCTCCTTTTGAGCGTTATATTTTTTTGAATTTTTACAGTCCCTTATTTCAAGTCGTTACAGTAAAATCTGATAGTAAGGTGTGAAAATCCTTAATTTAGAGCTGTAACAGTATAGTGTTTATAGGTACTTCTACCTCAACGTATTCTTATTTAAAACTAATTACTTTGTCCATTTCGTACATAAATTAGCCACAATAGATTTCTATTTGTCGTATGTTATTGCAAAGTACATTTGTTACGTGTTGTATTTTTACTAATTCTTACATGAAAAATGTTCAAGCTTTTGTATCTAAAAGATTAAAATTATAATATATCATCAACGCAAACGCATTATGACAGAATTACTTATATTGAAAATTGGTACACTGAGAAATTATGACTCTAACAGGCGACGCTTCGTTGTGTTTGCATTCGTAGTATATTTTGTAATGTTTTTTTTTAATATTTGTAGTATATATATATATATATATATATATATATTTGTATATATATATATATATATATATATATATTTATATATATATATATATATATATATATAAATATATATATAAATATATATGTATATATATATATATCAATGTGTGTGTGTGTGTGTGTGCGTGTGCGTGTGTGCGCGCGTACGCGCATGTTTGCATGTGTGCAATTTAAATTACAAATAGTTTTAAACTATAACAGAATAATAAACAATTGTATAAAGTCCTGCGATATCACTTTTAAAATATTCGATTCTAAAATTGTTTATTTTTTTGATGTCTAAATTTGTTTCAAACACTCATTTCCCATTGTACTTGACTAGCTGCTTCAATAGAAATAAATTCACAATTAAACGAAACTATATGTTGCAGTATTATTTCTACTTTCTTTAAGTTCTTTACCACGCCTCAGGTTTCGTTGTATTACAACATCTTCAGGAGGGCTATTAGCAAAGGTCCTTTGCTAATCGCCCTTTAAATCTTTGCTAATAGCCCACCTGAAAATGTTGTATTACAACGAAACCTAGGTCGTGGTAAAGAACTTAAAAAAAGTAGAAATTATATTACATCACGTAGTTTCATATAATTGTCAATAACGAATTTCTACAAAATTAACGCCAAATATATTAAAAAAAAATTCTTATTTTAATGTCGATATTATATTAAATATATATATATATATATATATATATATATATATATATATATATATATATATATATATATATATGTATATATATATATATGTATAAATTCTTATGTAATAATAATTTACATAACAATCCCAAAAGCCTAATTTATTCAATAATAAGTTACAACATATTACAGAATTTTTTAATTTTATATTTTCTTCCATTCAACATACTTTTTAATTTACAATAAAATATGCAGGTTGAAACTTGTTTGTACAAAAAAGTCACATTAACACTGAGAATAAACGGAATATAACTTTATAATATACGCTCATTGGCAATTTATACTAAATGATCAGATTAAATGAGATAAAATTTCCAGGAGAACTTTTATTGTCACTTGTTAGAATTCCGTAGTAAAATAAGGAATCCTCAGGATTTTTTATATCGTGCGTCTCCGTCATCCGTCTGTCACAGTCTCACAAGTTACATAACTTTGAACCTATGTCCGTAAACTTCATATGGAGATGATGATCATCTAAATTCTCATTGCAACGTTTCCCAAATATACGTTAAGAGAAATTGGCTCTTAATCACGTACTTTGAAAATTTTCTAAACACATTAATATCAATGTTAAATTAATATAATTTTGATCTTATATTTAAGTCAGGTGGTATTTACAATAACATATTTCTCTATCACAAACCCAGCTTCTACGGCTTTCTTCTATTGTACACACGTATGCTTAGACTTGATATCTAATTCAGTCTTGATATGAATTCAGTTTAAATTAATATACCAAATTCGATGTAAATCGAATGATAACAAATTCGGTACGGTAAGTGAATTAAAGAAAAAGCAAAGAGCTAGCTAAAATAAATAATATTTTGCGTCTGAAATTCATTTTGAAGTTTATGTGCTAAATTAATATAAAAAACATGGCTAAATTGAGGGTATATACTATTGTGGATATAAGAAGGTATGTACTCTCTTTTTCAATTCAAAAATACAACAATAAAATCGATAAAGAACTTTATGAGGTAAGCATGAACATACCCTTCCACATACGGGAGAAAAAGAGAATTTTCTTTCTTGAGTCGTTTATAAATGTAAATACAATTGCAGTACTTTTTATTCGTTGTTACTTATCAAAGTATTATATAAAGTGATATGGGTATTAGCCGTGACCTAGATCTCAGATAATCTGCTTTCTCGTCGTTCTTCAGTTCGATTTGCTCTAAAATAACGAGCATGTTCGCTCAGAGAGAAAAATAGTTTGCCGACTTTATTTCGGTTTCGGTTGCCCTAGATTGCCTAGCATATTCTTGTAGAAAAATATACTGTTGCTGAGAGTATTGGTAACGTTTCCGCTCACGTAACTTCGTATGTTCGTATGAAGGTTTTATTAGTTCTTGAGCTTATTTTACGGACGCATTCATGGTTAGAAAACAAAGTTGCTTTGGCGTTGTCCTTTACTCTCATCATTACGAGAAGAACGAGCTTGCTCCCTTGTAGATTTATGCGTTGTCTTTTATGTTCATGGACCTCGTTATTCATAACAAGATTCATCAAAAATAGTTTATGTAGCTTGCCACACTGCAAGAAGCAAGATATTCTAAGAAAAGAAAGTACAGGTCTACATAAAAAGAAGACAATTATAAAAAATCATAAAAAAATGATGAAATTATCTACTTTATATATCTTTTGAGTCAATGCCAAGCAATATCTATTCAAAAACCTTAATCCAAAATTAAGTGTTGTGTAATTTTACCCACACATGAAAAACTTATAACTAATATTATATTCAAAATGAAAAATATTATTTCTTATTATATTAAAACAGCGAACATTGCAGGCATGCTTATATATGTATAGGTAATTTACTTAAAAACACAAAATTTATGATTTATGCTAAACTATGAATTTGAAACTATTATAAAAAATATGAATTTCAAAGATGAATGCTTTTTGTTTGATTTAAACGAAAAGTCAATTTCATAAAAAACTAATTGTTATATTTCTGACTAATATTTACAAACATGGAATTCTGAAAACGCTTCGTGAATTATGTTTAGCTCTTGCGCGATTAAAAATTATTTTTCTATTACTTAAAATAACTTAAAAGCATGGGTAATGATAATAAAGATATGTATTACTTGCTTGTCGCTTAAGTCAAACAAATTTTTAAACTCTTCGTACTTTCATATTTAGAAGTTTCAAATATTTGTTAGAACATCTAAATATAGGAAAAAATTTGACATCTAAAAAATTTGACTATCTACTTTCTGAATTTATAGTCGGTTTCACGTAAATTTACATAAATAATAGTATTGCTTGCATATATTTCAATAGACATAATATTCAAAATATACGTACGAAAATTTCAGATGGTTTAAATAAATTTTGGTTTTTAATATCAACTATAAAATGGGCACCAAATGAAAGAGCAATTTAGGGAGATTCTAAAACTTTTTTTGTCAGAATTTTATGTAAGATAAATATATCGTTTTAAAATTGTCGATAAAAAAGTCAGTCACTGTGAAAGCTAAAATCACAAAATTTAAAAAAAAATCATAGTACTCTTATTGTTGTTGCTTGTGAAAGGCAATAACAAATATTGCAAATAATTAGGGAGGGTGCAGTTACAAAAGCACCCACTATTTCACAGTCCGCTTATATGTAATTATGGCTTACATTTATTTACTAAACGACTTAAAAAAATATTGCCTCTGCATAGTACTTCGAAAGTTAATTTATACCTCAATGCTAAAACTAACATTAAATGAGATAAGAAAAAAAAATTGACCGTCGATTGTCCGCGTGCTATATTTTTTGACCTACTTTTATATTTTCTATATTTTTTGACTCTCACATTGCCACATCTCGATTTTTTCTCTTACACGATTTGCAACTTTAAAGATAACATAATGGTAATTGAGTGATTTTTCACATTTATATAATATTAATTATTGCATTTTAATTTACAATTATATTATCATTGATCGTACCGTAATATTTATTTTAAGCACTTGTTTTATATGTACATATAGATTAACATGAATTCGAGATAACATATAATTTTTTGTATGTTTA
Source organism: Druceiella hillmani (assembly GCA_039881145.1). NCBI lineage: Eukaryota > Metazoa > Arthropoda > Insecta > Lepidoptera > Hepialidae > Druceiella > Druceiella hillmani. Next base: position 40,444,692 of record JAYKKI010000015.1, read on the forward strand.
AGTGTGTCCGGATATTTATATTCTTATTCATAGTCTTTCGGTTATTTCATATTCTTTAATTATAAGTTAAGTCTAATGTTTAGGTAATATATTAAGTCTGAAGTTCGTATTTCACACAGTTTGATTTTGTCAAACTTAACAGAAACTTTATTTTTTTTAATTAAATTACATGAAGTATGACTTTTAAAATATTTTTTGACAAGTCACGATTTCTTAAGTAATAAATATAATTAATCACGGTTATAGTCGATATACTTACAATCAAATTAATTAATTTTCTTAATCAGGGCCACAATTCGCATAACTATAGTGAAGTCCATGCATCTTTATCACCATACATACTTACTGATGCTATAAGTCTTTGAAATATGCGATTGCAAGAAAAATTATTATATTCTCAGGCATTTTATTTAATAAGCACACACTATCACCCACGAAGGACTTATGAATATTCCTAATTTCACAAATGACCCTTAGAAGTAATATTCTTAACTCAGACTCGCTTTTACAATTAGGAAATTATAAGTCAATACTCTCAAGTATCTGTAGGCCAATATGATGAAAATTTGTCACGGTAACGATCATAATATTTTAGTATAAATATTGGAATATAAATTATAGTAGAAGAGATAGCTGGCTCCGGCTGAAGTAAATAAATTTTCCCCTATTGTGGTATTGATAAAGTATAAAAAAATAAATTATTTTCCATTCTATGATAATATTTTATTTTGGAATAAATAAATAACATTAAAAATAACTTTTGAGTGTCAACCAATGAACATGTGACGAGCTGTGAGTGAACATGGAGTATGTTTTTAATGGCATGCATAATTTTTTTTTCTTATCTCATTTAATGTTAGTTTTTTTAGTCGATTAGTAAATAAAAGTAAGCAATCCTGGATCACATAAAATGCAATGGTTATTTTCAAGAAATAAATCTTTTTGAAAGTAAATTAAAAGTAATATCAATGTACAAAGGCAGGACCTGATCCCATTCAATAACTCTAAAATTATTTTGCTGACTAATAATCTTGGGCCCAAATAAGGCGCACTAAGAATTCAGAAAAAAAAGATCCACCAGAAACCTGAACTATCCATTAACAAAAATCTGTCTACGTTTAGGACCACAACGCTGAAGTCCTAGAACGCACCAGAACTTCTGACACCCTAACCATACCTGACGAGGAACAGGAATGAAGCTTAGTCCGAGGAATAGTTATCCCATGCCAGAACACTCGACCCGTAAGGGCTGAAACCGAACGCAGTTTCCCGTGGATTTAAAAAGCCCCGATCCGTCTAGTGTAGGCTCAACGGTTCAAGAACCACAATTGGCTAATACACTAATTTGCGGAAAAAGTGGATATAGAGTAAAGCTGAGATATGTGAATGCGGATGTCTGAAGCAGACAGTCCAACACATTATTCTGGATTGTCCTCGAGGAACAAGCAGAGCGTAGCCGTGAAATATTTAAGAAACTTTAAATTTAAACTTCAAGCAGTGTATTTTTAAATTCTATGAATAAATAAATAAACGTTAAAAACTGTAACTCAAAACAACATAAAGAATAATACAATAGGACGTAATTCTGTGGAAATATGCAAAATAAACTAACCTGGCCGTCGCTGCATCAGTCAGCTGCCTAATTTTTCTAACTGCAAACGCAGCTGAGCTACTGAATATATCTGAGCAGCCCATTGTAACTTATAATCTAGAGTTATACCCATAAGTGGCAGTGATTACTAATTCTAGTACTTTGTTTTTCATAATTACACTGTCATTAACATGGGTACTTTAGGTGGCGAGAATTTAATACATTTCGTTTTCTCAGCATTTAAAGACAAGTCACTGACTGAAAACCATTTATGTATTTTATTTAGAGTTTCATCAATATTTTTCAGGTCTATTTCGTTCCTATCCACTTTAAAAATTAAGGGGTTTTCATCGGCAAAAGGAACAATATCACAGATATCTCTTACCATGAATGGTACGTCATTAATATTTACACTACCAATTTCATAATAGATCTTTTCGAAACAGATCCTTTTGAAACCATTAATTTAAACTCTTTGTTGTAGTTGACAAATATAAATTAATAGCTATAAGTCATACATAGCTATACCTCATCTGATATTTTTCAAAACGCGCGGTGAACACTTGCAAAATAACAATAAAGGATGCATTAACTTTTAATTTTATTTATTTTTTAATGTGCACATTTTCATTAAAATCTTCTCTATTTAAAAAAAAAAGTTAATAATATCATTTATATACGTGGTGAAATAATAGAAACGGATGACATGATCCGTATGTGTTTGAATTCAGATTATTTAGCATGGAGAAAAAAAAATAATCATATAACATTATAAATTACGAAAAAAAGACAAATGCTATGTAAGGGTTTCTCTCATTTTTATTCCTTTTTTATATTTTAACGATAATATTCAAGAAAACTTGAGTTAATTAGAAAAAAATGGCCTCATCTTCATTAGACTCTAAAGCGTATATGTGTTAGAATAGAAATAAATAAGAAGCCCATTCTAGTGAAAATAATTTTATAAAACTCATTTGAATCGTTTTAAGGACATGTAATATTATTTCATCTATTGTAGAACAAAATCCTTCAGTCTTCGGACGTTCTACATGCAAAATTGCTAGATATCTAGCAACTCAACCATCCCACCTATGTAACAGTTGGGGGAGTAGAAAATAACGGAACCGATCAAGTGCATGTTGCATCAAATACTAAAATAGGATTAGTAAGTAAAAATAAGTAAGTAAAATTAAATAATTTATTTTATTTTGTATTAATTGTAATACAAAATTAAAACCGATCGACCATACACGTGGGCATATACGTTTTATTTTTATTTTCTAAAAAAATATTTCTTTTAAAGCATTGCAATATATTTTAAAGCATTGTTACATAGGAAACCCGCAAATACAAAACATTCAATAGCATTAAACGTCAAAAAATAATTAATTAATGTTTTCATAAAATAATACCTAATTAATTTCATGCCCCAATTAAGTTAAAATTAAACTAATTACCGACTACGCATATTAAAAAATTGATACCGAGCACGTAAGTAATATTATAAAAAAAATTTAGTTAATTTTACATTTTCTCGAGTTTAATGATGCCAATTGTTTAATGACGTCAATAATTTTTTCATTAAAATGTAGTCACTCAATCCAGTCTGTGTTACATATCTTGTATTTAAATAAATTACTAAAAATGTAACCATTTTCAAAATTACTTTTTCAATAGCCAGTGATTTTTTGCTGTTATTATTTAAGTCATTCCAATATTGCACGATCTGCACCATACTTGGCTTAATTTGTAGAGACAATCTGTCACCATTCAACTCAGTTTTTACTAAACTGTTGTCTCCGTAAAACTAGTGTCTTGGTTACATTGCAAAAGAAAATTATTCGACATATGTTTATATATATATATATATATATATATATTTGAACACATATGTTGAATAATTATCTTATTTGAATTTTTTGGGAAATTGAGAAATTTTCAGGTTAGGAGTTACTGTTAGTGTCTAGTCTTAAATAGTAAATTAAACTTACCCTCCTCTGATTCGCTGAAGTAAGTTTTGATTAGAGGAGAATTGAGGTATTCAAATCCAGTATTTAACGGTAAGTTAAATACTGGATTTGAATATAGGTGGAAATATAAACAAAATAATATTTGTAATTTGGACTGATCATTGATCGACTACCGTTATTGATATTTCTCTTACAATAAATAACCATAAGCTCATTTTTTGAAGTAAAACTTCTTTACGCACGCTTGACTTGGGGAGTACTTGGGGAGACTTGTGATCGGGCGAGGCGAACGGAGGTTGAGAGCGAGATATAAGTTAGTGAAGACAGAAAGAGAGAGAGTTACGTTTCGTATATTACTGTAGGGACAAGAGAGAGAGGTGCGAGCACACATTTTCTTTCTCTCTTTCTCTCAAAACCAATTATGTTTCGTATATCTAAGGCACAGTGCAAGCCTATTGTTTGTATCACACTGTAGGAGCAATAGGAGCAATGCGCGCGCACGTTTTCTTTCTCTCTTCCTCTCATAGCTAGTGCATGAAATATATATATATATATATATATATATATATATATATATATATATATATATGTGTGTGTGTGTGTGTGTGTGTGTATATATATATATATAAATGGAGTTTGCTAGGGTTACGCGAACGGTGATTTTATGATTATTTTGTAATTTCATATCGTTCTTGAATAATTTTATAAATTATTATTTTGTTCAGTACATTAAATATTCTCGTGTTTAATAAATGAACCAATTATAAGGCAATTCGGGTTTTTTTAATTTCTAGCATTTCTGCAGAATAATAAAAAAAATCTGCATTCATTTTTTTTCATGGGAATTATCTGAAGACTATACCAATTAGACATTCATTACATTCACAACTATGCAAATTTTTCCACCTCGTTATACACTTTGGTTTGATTCATTTCTCTCGTATGATATGAACTTCTTCGCGAGATAAAGAATTCCTCTGTCTAACAAACCTTAATTTTCTAGACAGATTATAATTTTATTTATTTACAAGACACTCTGTATCTACTTACGCATTTAACTCTATATAATTTCCCCAACCCTTATACTTTACCACATATACTTTTCAAAAAAATGGTACTGCATTTATGAAAAATCGGAATTATATTTTCTTATTAAATCCCCATTCACTTATTTACAACCAGTTGTGCGTCCTAAGATTTTGAAAAAATTCTAATTGATTTAACCATCTTCATTGTGGTCCCCACGTCAAAAATGTCCATAACTGTGTGACGACTGTAAAATATTTCATAAAAGTATGCAAGGTTTGAATTTATTTCTTTTCCAAATTTTTTTCCCTATTATGAAAAAAATAGAATACATGTTTTTATTGTTGCGTAAATACAAAATACTCATAGTAGAATAACTCAAGACTCTCATGTCTTAGAGTTTTAATGTAAACGATGAAGTATTAACTTTTTCAATAGTAAAGTGTCCAGAAATATTCTTACACAGATAATTAAATAACACTCCCAACATAAATTTAATATGTACTTTTGGATTGCCTAAAATTAAAACAGGCAAAATTTTTAATAAAATTATCTATTCTTCTTATTTGATAGTTACCGAGCAAGAATTACGCTTATAAACGTTTCCAGAAGTAACCCAAATAATAGATCCAACAACTTGCTAATGTCTGAAATAACTCAAATATAAAATACATCTTATAAGGCGGGATGCAGCCCATCTATATAGAGAATCTTCAGTTCTCAAAAGTGTCGACTGCTCTCTCCGCTCTCGGCTATTTCGACTCTTGTCATATCAATAAAGTGAATTTGAAATGTTATTTCTTATGTTCAAATTGTAGCATTCCGATTCAAATCGAACGACTTGTATCCGCCGATACTAATCACCGATTAATTTAATTTACATCCAATGTAATATACGGGATCTACCCGTTTTTAGTTTTGAATGTACTCTTCCTTTTTGCTATATTTTGATGATATGGAAAAACTTTTAGAGGTAAGATAGTTTAGGAGGTTGTAAGACGGAAATGTGATGACAATAATTTGAGTAAATCACGTTAAATATAAAATTTTCTTAACGAGGTGATGCAAAAAGCGATGCCGTACATTTAAATAATCTCGTAATCTTGAAGGCCGTCGTGAAGATCTTCCTACAGGTTTTTATTGGCACAACCATCGGTAGATATATCTTAAGTTAAATACATTCAATGTGTTTAACTTAAAATATATCCTTTATTAATACGTTTCTTCTGGTATTAACCACGCTCGCAATTTTCAAGACACTTTATTCGGGATTACAAGGGCATTATTCACAATTAAATGAAACTACGTGATGACATCACGTAGTTTCATTTAATTGTGAATAATGAATTTCTACAAAATTAACGCCAAATGTATACAATATTTATTAAAGGCGATAGAGAACCGAGCGTATAGACTTACCAGGTGGCTTCTCCAATAGCTCTCTCTTTTGACTTTTAACCTTGAATGTATATTATAATAAAACGATATTTATTATAATATACATTATAATAAACATAGACATTATACCTACTAATATTTTTGAATCATGTCAGTTTTACTATACGTACTTTGTGTTATAGACAAGTACATCGTATTAGACTAACGCATTATTTCTATTGCGTTACATTTTCGGTTGTTGTAATTAATATTAAAGTTGAAGCACAAACCATACATGATGCTGTTTGCTATTTCTTATCTTGTAATATAACATTATTTTTTAATTTTACAATTTAAGAATAAGCAAATTTAAATTTGATTTACGTATGACTCTGAAAGTAAGATCCGTTTATCACATTATTATTATTTTTTACATTAACATTAAAATAATTTAATAACACGGCCAGAATAAGATTGTTGAACAAATTTTTAATAAATATGATCGTGTTTGTAATAATTTTCAAATTGTATATTTTATGATACAATAACTAGTACGAATCAAGTTTCGCAAGTACTTGATTTGCATCAAAATGTAGTTACGCAAAAATTTACAACGAATGCATGAATTAATACCAAAATTAACGGATAAATAATTAACGGATTATATGATATAATAAATAATTATATGCAAAAATAACATTATGTCCTTTATTTATTTACTTTTTTCTTATCTCTTTACTTTCATCTGGGTACTGCGAATATTTTTAGAATTAATTAAATTTAATTCTGCATATCGAATAAATCAATAATTATAAAATTTTAACTGACTTAATATTATAGAAAATAGCTTTATTGCCTAATCCCTATCTTTGAAAAATAAAGCGGCTTTTTCAGGTTACTGTCTCCAAAGTTCTTATTTTATACCATTCCAAATCGTCAAAATTTCTTATCGCCTTGGAAGTACACATAATATATATTTTTTTCAGTTCATTAAAAATATTTATCTTTTGTGTTATTCATTCAAAAAGTCAGCTGACCAATTTCCTTACATTAATTGTAAAGGTGTAGATAAATAAAATCAGTAATTAAAAAATTTACCGAAATATAAACTATTAATAATTGTTAACCAAAGATATATATTTCAGATTATTGTGGACAATTAAAATATAACCAAGTAAAAAATTACCTAAATTAAAATTATGCCTTTAACAATATAGGCCAAAAGAACAAGTTCATAATAAGGTCAAAATATCTGTTATTAATTTGCCCCGTAAATCCAAATCTGTATTCATTTTTCCCTAGTTCATTAATATTTTTCTATTTTTCCCTTATGTCAATTTCTATGTAAAAGATATCTTACTTGATCTATGTGAATGAGGCAAAAGAAGTTTTTGTGTTGAAAATATGGGAAAGTAATTTATAAGTGAAAACTAGTTTTTGGAATTGCATGTAAGATAATCGTATTCTCTAAAATATTCTAACTTTACAATACGTACTTTTAAAATCTTGTAAAACTTTCGGTAAAATGTATTGGAAAAAAGTGGGAAAATACTAATGTACCTAATATCTGTGTAGACCGAAAGGCCACCATATACATGTATTGTCTTACATTATCTATCGTCTTCGCTGGTTTTGCTGTTCACTAAGTGCAATAAAAGGGATTACAAAGGACTTCAGCATCCTTAAAAACGGGTCAAATAGCAGCCCCACCATGATCATTTAAAAAAAATTAATCAATAAGATAATCTTATTTTATGCACCGATATTTTTTGTAAAGTTTGTAAGCGAGCATATTAAAATAAAAAGCATATTAACATTTTGGAAAATATAGGAAGTAGAAAACAGAATATTTTTATCTCTCAACGAGACAATAGCTTAGGGCGATACATGTTCGTTTACCATTTAATGAAAAAAATTGGAAATTTAAGTAAATCATACAAAAGAGCCGTGAAACAATTCTTTGCATTAAAGTAAATACTCAATAAAAATCCAGAATTATGAACACAATGTATTGAAGATATGCGTGAAGTTTTTACACTGGGATACATGAAACGTACCAATTTACGTGAAATTAAAGAACAGCATTTTTTTCACCACCTCATCCCGTAATTAAAGAATCAAGCTCATCCACGGCAGTAAGAATTGTGTGTAACGCCTCATCAAAACTAGCACAGGAATTTCGTTTTTCCTACAAGCTTTTACATCATTCTCAAATTTCAGACACATAAAATTGTTTCGAAAATGTACATTAACAAATTCTTCTAGACGAACGGGATATGTATTATCAAATAATTCTATGTCGAAAAAATGAAAACGATAAGTTATAAATATTCACAATCCTGGTAGGCTTATTTATATCATCTTAATTATATATCATCTAATTATACATAGTCTTATTTATATATTCACTAGACGTCACATCTTATCAAATATTGCGCGGATTTACGCGATAATAGTTTACGCCAAAAATGCTTATTCAAAAATTGTGGCAATGCATCGATGCGTGGGATTATTTATTACCTGCAGACATACGGACCTCTTGGATGACAATTCAACAACGATTACTGATATTAAATAAAATCACGTCTTCAATAAAACTTATAATAGCGAATGTAAAGCGCATTGAAATTCATAAACTTTTGATGCTAGTGTAAATGCATACGGAGCATCCATTTATGTCAGATCTATAAATAACACTGGATAAATATTTGCAAAACTATTATGCTCAAAACATCGAATTGTCTCCTAAAAATAATATCATAACCTAAATTGGAATTATGTGTGGCATTATTACTCTTACAACTCGTAAAAACTGTCTTGCATGCTCTTAATCGAACAATTGACGAAGTCTTTTTGTGGTCTGATTTGTTTCATTGATCCATTTGCTTTGCAATGAATGAATCAGGTCACAAAAAACTTCGGAGTTAAAACCGATAATTATGACTATCAATACAGACTCGGGTTCATTTTTAATAAATACTCATCAGTCGGTAAAAAACGCGTTCCAACTTATATATTGCCATTTAAAAACAATACCATGAAACGCCAGCCTAAATTTCTTGGACACCTCAAAACGAAAGAGTTAGACTCAACGCTAAATTTGATAGTGAAAACGACCCAGCAGCCAGTAATATTCGGGCATTAAATCCATTTCTTGACAAAGACGGACTTATTAGTGTAGGCGGCATGTTAAAGAATTCAACATTTTCATATTCTTGTAAATTCCCAATTATCTTACTTATGACACTCACGTTACTGATTTACTTATACGCGAATAACACCTTATAAATTTACATACCGGAATGTAAGCAACTATGAATGCAGTGAGATTAAAATACTGGCTCGGAATATTGCCCAATACTGTAAAAATGCAATAAAATCAATTACCAAAAATTATATAATTTGTTATAAGGAAAAACTGACTGACTGCCCATAATTTTTGGTCGATCTTTCGAGCAGTAGTCACATAAAATAGGCCATTTTTAAATGCTGGCATCGACCATTGTGGGACATTTCATATTAAAGAAAAAAACATAAAAACTGCGGTGAAATAAAAGTTTATTCCTGCTTATTTATTTTTTGCAACTAAAGCGATACACATTGAATTAGTACCCGACTTAAGCACTGATTCATTCATTGCTAGTTTGCGTAGTAACCAATTTCATCGGTGCAAAAATTAAATGAAAAGCTTAAAAAATGTAATACAAGCATACATTTATAATGATGGTAAAATAAGGTTTTTAAATAATATAGGCACAAAATAGGCAATTCATACCTCCAAGATCACCGCATTTCGATGAACTATGGGAGGCTACCGTAAAATCATTCAAGGCTCATTTTGTACGAACAGTAGGTAACAAATTGTTAACCTGCAAAGAGTTAGACACAAACTTGGGAGAAATCGAGGCAATCCTTAATTTGAAACTCGTAACTTCTTTATCTAAAGACCCCAATGACCTTCAAGCCCACTTCCTCATAAGAGATACATTCACAAGCATTCCCGGTCCAAATTTGACAGTTCATGCAATTAATCGACTCTCAAGCTAGCAACTTATTCAGTTCATCAAACAACACTTTTGGAAAATACATACAGGAACACAATAATGTTTTCCTTTTAATGTTTAAACGATTATCTACTTACTTAAAAAATTGTAAATCATTCGACCTCCAAAGTACGAAGATAAAATGCAAAGGATAGCCAGTGTATAAAAAAGTACAGAATTAACAGCTTTTCACAATATAAGCAGTTTTATAACCAAAGAATGACCTTTAGTCAAACACTCCATTCCATCAAGATGTTCTGTTGAAGAAAATTAAATTTTTGAAACCAAACAATTATCGGCGACCCGTGAAAAAAAATGTTAACAGAATGTATTAAATTTATTTATGCTCTCGAGCTAGATGTTGACGAGCAATTTGTATAACTTCGATAGTTTTCATATTCATAGTGCGCATGGTTTCTGAGAAAAACTGGTTTGATACACAGAGAGAAGTGTCACTATTGATGTTAATTTTTACCATTTTTATTAACCGTAATAAAAAAATTACTAAAAAATTTAACTAATTTCAAATAACCACCGTGTAAGGAGCAAACTGAAGTATATAATGTAATGGAAATACGAGTACTCCGTTAGAATTTCTGAGGTCATTTTCGAACGTAAATAAATTTGCAAACTATTGTCACTGCCAGTATTTTTAGAGTGGGTGCAAAGTCAACGCTTCTCTCCTCTCCGATATTCAAAAATAAAAATAATTGTTTTTAAACCATACAAATTTATCCAACTTCTTCCTTTTAAAGTTTTACCAAGTCTTTTACTTTTACTTTACCAAGTCATCAATTACTGTCCACAGATCTGTCATTCCAATTTCTTATCGTGTTGCAAAATAATCTTTATTAGACTTTCTACTTAAGGTCGCATTCGTTGTCTACACTAAGTCATATTTCTCAATAAATAAATTTTTACACCAAAGAAATTACGTTTAGCAGCTAATAATATATAAAAATATCATGTGTACTTGTCATCCTACAAATATATCCAACAGGAAAGTCTGATTTATTTGTATATTTGTTTTTTAGAGATTTGCGCAAAAACTAGTAATCCTAACGACATATAACTATACACATAGACGAAGGTTATATTTGGATATTGCATTGCAAACTTTCAAAATAACTACCCGTATTTTCATTATTATATAATTTAGAGTGGGCTTCTTATGCCGTAGTTATTTTCAGTCAACTAATTTTTTTTTAAAAAACTTTGTTGTTCCATTTTTAGTGCCTATGATATCCTTTGTTACGCAGAACGTCACAAATTTAAGAAACGCTCAAAGAATATCTCATTTAATGAAATCGAAACAGTCATTTACGGGGTTTAATGAACATAAATATATTTATATATACCTGCCGGAATGTACCCACATACATATATACGAACAAATAAATCTCATGTACCTTCTTTAGGCTTCACCGCAGTCAGTGCTTCATGCCTTCGTATATAAGTATACATACATATTTGCCAACTAATGTCTAAATGCTATATATGTTTTTAAATACCTATATGTCCTATCTATAAACTATAATAATACTTGCTTGCGTTGAGCCTAGCCAAACGAGTCTAAACTCGCTGAGTATACAAAAGATTATTTTCTATTTTTTTTTAAATTTAATTATATGTACACTGTGTACTATTCGATCCAAATTTAAAAAATGCATATTAATGTGTGGTATATTATCTCAGTCATTTTTAAATCAAACGAATCGATACTAAGTTTTTCTGTTTCTTAAGACTTCATGAATTTACAAGCCGATTGGGAGCAAGCAAAATTATATGTCACCATAACTTCTGTTAGTCATTATAGTAACTCGATGAAAACAGATATAAATCAATAGAATTGTTTTAAAATATTTAATCGTAATTTACTGTACAAAATCCAAAAAATTAAAACATAGAAGTAAATCTTTACTTCAGCCAAAAGTTAACAGCGTATAAACGGTTTGTAGTCCTGATTTTCATAAAACTTCTTCTTACTAAACGACCAGGCGCTAATAATTGAACAATTAATTTTTTCCGTGATAAATGTTTTTCTGTATTTATTCTAATAACACAGGCTTTATGACAATTATACGAATAAAATTAGAAACAGTTTAAAAAAATTACTTTAAATTATATTTTTATAGAACCCTTACTCTTTTTAATACATGTGGATCTCTACATTACTTTTTCTCTAATGTCTGCACAGTGGCAATATGTGAACGTTGAACCCACTTTCTGACAGGTTCTTTGTTTTGCAACATGTGTCTTTATGAATGACACGTTGCAAAACAAGTCAGTAAATGAGTGTTATTATATTATATTCCACTACAGCATAGTATTTTTTTGGACTTTATCCAATGATTAAACATTCGTTTTTCTAAACCGTAAGCTCAGAACTAATTTGATCAATATTATCAATGCCGTAAATTTCAATACAAACCATTTGCCATTTTCAGACTAGCGTTCACCATTTTTTTAGTTTTTCTATTATATACATATATAATACTACCTATGTTTCAAAAATAGTAGCTCTGTACTTTAACAGATACTTGTATACACAGGTGGGTCAAAAATCTGGAAATAGTTCAAATAAACATGCACAGTGTATGCGTAGCGGGTTTTGAGAGAACTTAACCTGCGCACAGATGTGTACTTAGATTTCAGTTGTTAAATTTTACATTGATTATTCCTTTCCACTTTATGGGCCTAGGATCCAAAAATTTTCATCACAAATCCTACAAACCTATTAACATATTTTTCTTTTAATTAACAAAAGCAACTAATCCCTTTTAAGGTACAGACTTGATGAGGCGATTGGTGTATTCGATTCACAACCATTTCTCCAGGTCTCACGTAATTGATTCGTTCATTACTCTGAATATCGCATAGATAATATTATAATGACGGAATAAGAGATAAATTGATGTCACATTATCAATAGAAAAAACTAAAGAAAAATAATCATCATTTTAATTTTTATCTGTAAGTAAGTCAAAATGTTTCTACTCCTTTAAATTGCGAGGCAAAACTTTGTCATGGAAGAGAAACAAGGAAATCCACAACAATGTTGTATGTACAAACGTAAAATAAAATTGGGCAATAATATCGATGATCTTCAACCTTTATTTTCGCAAAAGTTTGCCCATTTCTTCTTTCGTTAACCTTAGTATGCTCTTTATTTATTATCACAAAGTTCTAGCAAATTCTCTAATCTAGTACCTGACATGTCTACTAATATAAATCGATTATTTATTTTTCCACGTCCAGTATCGAGCAGAAAAACATTTATTTTAGTCAAGCCACAATGCGCCATTAAAGATAATAAATCACACGATATAATGGACGGCAGGCGGAATTTCCGGCTGTCAGACCTGGAACTAGACATGTCGCCGACATTCTTATCTCTCACATTTAATGTGTCGCTTTGAATCAATCTTATTTGCTTGAGGAAAAATCGCTATGATCCGAATACTCTTAACGTTCGTATTGTCAAGTACCTCGTCTTTGCCTACATGGTAAACAAATATTTGCCTAAATGTAGTAAATACGACTAACCGAAAAAACTATATATCTACAACCCGTTGAATAAACCGTGTCGTAATTTCCGATTTTGCGGTTCTTTATTCCTCTTAATTTATTTTTACGCATAATATGCATGTGACAGTTTGAAGCATTGAAATAATCTAGTAGTGAATAAACTTGGGATAAAACGAATTATTTTCAGTTATTGTCAATAGTATGATATTTTTTTATTCTTTGTGAAAGTTAAACTTTTTCGTCAAAAAGAATAGAATTTTATTTCAAGTCGGTCTCAAAAAACCTTTAAGATTATCCATCACGAACAATAAGCAATATATTTTATTATGGAAAGTTAAATGAAACTTATATTTAGAGAATGTTTATAGTAAGTAAATTATACCTATTGAAAAATATTAATACGAAAAAAATATTAAAAGAATTATACACGTTATATTTTGATATACGTCAAAAGTTATAGATTCGACAATAATATATTAGAGTAGATTTTCAAAGCCTGTGGACCAACAGCAAATATTTAAGTTTCAATGTGAAAAATGAAACGTTAATTGACCTAATGGAGGCAAACGATCTTTACAGAAGATAAAAACGGTGTAAAAAAGTATAAAAGAAATACTAGTAGCCATATTTAAAATCGAGAAAATAGTAGACAGTATACGAAAATGAACGTTTACTACCAACATACAAGAAAATATACAAATTAATTTCTAAGCAATAGTTTAAAAGAAATTTCTTCTTGAATAAAGCCTTCAGTCAGAAGGCGTCACATGCAAAGCTTGAAAATTGTATCCTCCTTGGTTCCAGTATCCTGTGTGTTATGATAATCTGAGTAAGTGAAATATAAGGAAAAAATATGTGTGGTCAAGAAAGTTAAATAAACAAAGAGCGAATTATTTTGTCAGAAGTTATTTACGTTTTAGAACACGGTCAGTGTGGATTTGGTTTACAATTTATTTATTATGACAACTCAAAGAAGATTTCATTTCTATGGTTCCTTATAACATGTCTTCTTATAACAATTATATCAGTATTCTTTCACGTTGCAGCCTATCTTTCTCGTTAGAGTTCATATGAAAAAAAACATTTTAACTGCCTTACTTTTATTGTAAAAATTGTATTTTGAACACTTATGAATTGCAAGAGAAAGAGACAGTTTGACGCTATTAATAGAATAATAGTAACCTTCCTTGTTGAATGTTAATTGTAAAAACCTAAAGCTGATTTCGAAAAGCTTTATCAGCTTAGCTGAATGAACTTTAGGTTTTTCAAGAATTGTTTTATTACAAGGGCCATTGGTAGGCTTCATGTCATAATGATATTGATAACTGCACTGTTTATATTATTAAGGAGAAAATAATAATGAAAGAGATATACGGGAAACAAATCATTTGCATTTAATAATAAGTGACCTTGAAATCAACTGTCGAATGGTCACTATGATATACAAAAAAATTCTTGAAAAAATAAAGAAAATAAGTATCATTATACACAAATTACATAAATGGAAATTTAATTACCTTCTTAATAAAATTTAATTTTCATTTTATTGTAGATTTACCTACATGTCATACATCGTCCTCTTCTAGTAAAAACTTGATAGGGGTTAATTTTTATATACGACCTCATCTATGTATTCAATTCTCCGTATGGTGTATTCCATATATTCACATAATTGTTTATTTACATATCACAGGTATCTTATTCGTAATGATAAGCAATTAATGTTTAACTTGTTAAAACAACAGAATATATGTATTAAACATTAGCACAAAATACACAACAACTTCAAAAGATAACGACGACACATTTCGACAAATTCATTTTCATTCATCATAAATAATTCGCACTCTAGTGCGACTGCAATCAGTTGTTGAGCAGCTGAATATCGCGGCAAATTGGAGAGTTCTGATATAACTTGGTTTCATAGAGTGGTATAGCAAACAGGTGGTGATTTCCGGAGTGTAGGAAATCGTCAGGTACGAAGAATGAAAAGTTATTGAATAATACAGAGCATAGAATTTTTCCTTTTAAATAGTTTAAAGATAAATTTCAGGAATTCAACGTCTCTTCTGAGTAGCGAAGAACTGAAACCTAGCATACTCTCTTGAGTATCGATTTCCTATCGGTTGGGTCGATTTCCTCTTGGAAATCGACAAGAATTAGAAAGGGGAAGTAACTAAATTGTCGGAAATATAAATATCGGAGGAATGTCTTTTCCACACGATCATCCAGCCATATTTGGCTTCGTGTGGGCTCCAAATAAAGGAACCAGGAAACTTCGTGTGGGCTCTAATCGGTTCCATATCAATGTATGTATATATGTATAATATATGTGTAAATTTATGATTTGGATTGAAAATCTTTTGAATTATGCAACACTATTACCAACACCAAGTTTCTGAAATTATGTTTGATACATTCGGCAAAAGCCCACAAAACCTCAATCACGAATTAAATCCAATACCTCATTCAAACGTAGCCTTGCGATTCCACTCACCGTGTATTCATATTTAACAGAAGCGTGTGCGTTGTTGCTCGCTATTGAACATTTGTGTGCGTTAAACCACAAACTGTTTACTGCATTCTACTCAACGATGGCGTTGATGTCATGGTGCAACCATTAGCCTCTGCCGTATCTTTGACGACTGTAAAAAGTTTCATGTCGTCCGTAAATAATAGACAACACGCAGTCTTCACCGCGCAACCAATATCTTTTACTAGAATAGTGAAAGTCGGGGTCGGAGTTTCGCAACACTGTCTCACTCCAGAAGGTGTAAAGTAAGTCTCGGATATAAAATTACTTTCTATCCCCAAGATATTTTCTTAATAAATTATTTTCTGTCGGCAAAATACAAAGAGAAATCTTGTTAAAGTGGAATATATGAGAAAGCAATAATAATAATTAATCAGTTAGGGGCATTTTGACTTATCGATACAATAAGATACAAAAAGTAATGTGCAACGTCTTAAATAAATATTTATCAAAATGAAATGACATTGTACGGAGATGGCGTAAAAATATGATAGGCCATAAATTGGAATACACTACAAGAGGTTTTTCTTTTTCCAACAAGTCATGAAAAAACTGTTGGGAAAAGTCGTAATATTTTAAATATACTTTTTAAAAATATGTTATTCTTCGTTCTAGGTGGTTTCAATTGGTGTTCGTGGACTGTAATCGAGGAGAATATAATAAATATGCCTAGATATCCAAAAGCCGAATTTCAATATGTGTTTTTCTGCGAAATTTACCTAATAACAGTCCAACCAAAACTGAGAAGCAATAATACAACAAATAAGGTAAATGGATTTAATCTTTAAATTCGGATATGTTAGCCGCTTGGTTGAGGTGAGAGTGTCGGAATAGAACCAGCCTCTGCAACCATTCCTTTGTTATGCAGTATATTATAAGCAGTCCAGCAAAAGCCTTAAAGGCTTTTACAATTTCTTTGCGTATATACAAACATTTCTTTGCATTTGATTTAAATTTCTTTGTGTATAACGCATCGTTTAAAGTTGCATTAATAGCAAGACAAGGAGTGGTTTCCTTCTGCCTCGAGATGGAGAGCACGATGGCTGGACGACAATTTCGGTAGCTTCAAGACGATGGGCGTGCAGAAATAGTGGAGAACTAAAAGGGAATGTGCGGAATGGCGAGATGTGGTGGTAAAAGTCAAGATACCTCCTCGACTGGAAAACAAATGACGATAGTTATTACTTAAAATGTTCCCTCCGAAATTTGACTTTAGAAACAATCTTATGAAAGACATTATGAAGAATCATACTGCCTCTACCCGTAACTAAACATTTCGAAAGCATTAATATTTGAAAGATTAAATCTTTCATTGTCTTTTTTTTATTCAAATTATTTAAGCAAACAAATGTCTAAATTTAAATTATGTTTTGATTAAAAATTTCGTTTACTTCAAATTTATGACAGATAAACAAAAAATATGTTTGTGTATATCATGTTTCGCTTTACCTTCAATCCTACATCAAAATAATACAATTCGAAATCCTCATTGAAATATAATATAATCCCTCATTGAAATATAATTTAAATTAATCTAATTCGGGTCAACCACAAAATTATATCAAGTCTCGTTAGACAGCAACAGAGCTGAGTCAGCATGGACGAAGTATCCGCCGCGTAACTCAATTAACAGCCCGACAACCTTTTCCAGTTTTCCTTTTCACTTTCGCCCGACAGGAATTGACGGGGATATCCATTAGCATGAATTTTATATGAGACCCAATTCGCTTAGAGTGGGCGTGAGGCCATGCACTGTTGAAGTTATGCGTAACTTGTATGTAAGTATTGCATAACTTGATGAACTGAAATAAAAATTTGACTTTAATACAAATTGGAGTTCAATTTACTTTTTTTACTTTTATTGTTGATATTGTTTACATTTCTTAAATTACAATTATCAATTAATTGGACAAATAAATCCATATGTAATTTTCGCCATTACTTGAAGATAGTTGAGGTATCCTATAATATATATTATTATATAAAACTTTGCTTGTTTATTTGTTCACACTGATATTTGGAATCATATGTCCAATTTAATTCACTATTTAGTTTATTAATTCACCGATGAAATTTCGGTTTAACAGTGAATTTAATACACGAAGTGTCTTAGTTTGTACATTTCATAATCCTGCACATGTCGTAAATATGATAGAAAGCATTATATATTACATATACGTAATATGATAGTAAACAACTTTACAAAGTTCAGACATATACCTAACAAAAATAATAGATTTCTTTATCTTAATTTATCTATTAAGCGTAGACTTACTTCAGAAGATAAAGACTAATACGCAAATTTATTGAAAACAAGTTGCGACGTGCATATCATTGCTTTATATGAACTTGAGTTTGATTAAAATTTTTAATTAAAATTATTCAAGTTAACTTTTATCAACAATTTTGAGAGATACAATCCACTATGGAACATAAATTTAAGCGGTTTCTTTCGCGCATTTTTTTTCTCACCGGTAACCTAAGTTCATTAAATACAACAATCACAATTTTTGTATTTCGCATCGAACTAAGTTCCCTTGATTGGGAATAGCTTTGATTATATTAACATTTCTGTTCAGTTATTTTATGATAAATTAAATAAAAACATCAAGAAACCCGTGAAAAGTGTAAGGTCAATTAACTACCCCTTTTGGTAGTCTGATAGGTCATTTAAAGAGAAAACATAAGTATCAGAAACGACAAAAGAAATATGGCAATCCCCTTTATTATGACTCATTTGATTCACTGCGAATCTTATTAATAAGTGTATACAATCTATTCAGGAATGTAATAACCACAATTTATTTATTTCTCTTAATACAAGGGAGAAATAAAGAAACTGAGCTAATAACAATTTTGAGTGAACTTTAAATATCTACACTAATACAAGTCAAATGTTGTGCAGATTTACATTTAATTTTTGATATTATACTTAGACAAAATAGCTGCAAGCGTTTCAGTTTTTTTTTAAATTCATATTTTAATTTAACGTGATATTCAATATGGTTTTGTTTGAAAAAAATTGTTTTAAAAATTAATTTGTTTTATAATCTACTTTGATATATTATTAGTTTTTGTGGAAGAACCTTAAATAACTAAAATAATCTCAAGCAATTTCAATAAACTGTGCTAATAATATTTTAATAATAGAGCAGCCGACAAAACTAATTATTGGAAGTAATACTTTTACGAATTCTTCGTTCGTTTTATTAGTTTTTAATTAAAATATGTAAATTCTATATGTAAATCTCGATAATTTATTTCGTTGGTTCTTCAGCTCTTGCAATCGGTTCTCCCTGCGTGAACGTTAATAACTGAATACAAAGTATCTTATAAAATGTTCGATTGAGGCAATATTAACCTGAGTTTTTATCTGAACCATTACCTCAGCGAAAGTTCCATTCAAATCTGTCCAGAGATTTTTGTGTGTTGTTCTGACAAACAAATAGACAGACACACAAACGGACATAAATTCTAAAAATAAATTGATTTTGCTTCTGCTAGATTCAGAGAATACTCTTAGCTTAAAAATGAAAAAGAAAAAGTCAGTTGTAAAATTCGTCCATCCGAATGAATAGCAATGATCCCGTGCATCACCAATTGGTGACAAACATCTTTTTTATTGCTTTAGACGTTTAGGCCTAATTACTGAGTTAAATAAATTTTCTATTTTATTTTATCGTAATCCCGAACCAATTTCCGCCTTTTCTTCTATTCTGTTTTTTCTAGTAAACATTCAATTTAAGTACAATTTGCGTTAACTGAAATTGTCGAATAAATCTAACGATTTTCGTAAGATAATTGTACCATAACATATAATTAACGTTACATTCCTTACTAGCATGATGAATGTAACAATATTTTTTTAATTTTTTCATTTGTTACTTGTAGCTCTTCAAGAAACAAATCGACCCTCGCCGAATGTTGCTTGCCATTTAAACGTATACGGACGTACATATACCATGGTACCTTCCGTAGCGTTAGTATTAATTTGTTTAAAAGACTGACTCCTCCATTAAATCACCAATTAATATATGGTTCTAATTATTAAAAATTATCACCTACTGAATATCGATTTCGAAGTCTCGTGTGTTATCTAGTCATACATTAAATTTAAAAATATTTGGAAATTAAATTTATTTTGTTGTTTTAAACGTGCGTTTTATTACCTGTAGTAAATACACGTTAGATAGACGTTACGAAAGGAGGAATATAACGGCATTCCTATTACATTAAAAAGGTTAATATGTTTCTTCTCTGTAACGGAAAAAAATGAAAAAATATATATGTTGTGGTAAAAATATACGTTTGGTTGTGGTAAATATTGGTTTACAATTAAGGAAGAAAATTTTAATTCGTTTTATCCCACGTTTATTCACTACTAGATTATTTCAATGCTTCAAACTGTCACATGCATATTATGCGTAAAAATAAATTAAGAGGAATAAAGAACCGCAAAATCGGAAATTACGACACGGTTTATTCAACGGGTTGTAGATATATAGTTTTTTCGGTTAGTCGTATTTACTACATTTAGGCAAATATTTGTTTACCATGTAGGCAAAGACGAGGTACTTGACAATACGAACGTTAAGAGTATTCGGATCATAGCGATTTTTCCTCAAGCAAATAAGATTGATTCAAAGCGACACATTAAATGTGAGAGATAAGAATGTCGGCGACATGTCTAGTTCCAGGTCTGACAGCCGGAAATTCCGCCTGCCGTCCATTATATCGTGTGATTTATTATCTTTAATGGCGCATTGTGGCTTGACTAAAATAAATGTTTTTCTGCTCGATACTGGACGTGGAAAAATAAATGAGTAAGTGAAACAATTTGTAGTCATCAAACAAATATACTACTAACATCGCCGCTTTTATCTGTATCTGTGGTAACGTCGTTAATTAATTAAAATGTTGACCAAATGGACAGAAACTTCTTAGGTTAACCACCATGCAGATTTATTAATTTTCGTGCCTCGAATCGCCAAAATGACGTCAAATTAGAATTTCCAGTTATGAAAATGTCTCTCTCGTTGAATTCGTTAATTTGATCAGTGTATCTATGTTGGTTTTACTTTTAACGTTCCCGCTGTATACATTCCGGAGATCAAATATAATTTAGATAACAATTTAATTAAGTCGTTTCATATCTCTCTTCTAACCCATAGGAAGCTTATTCAGCTATATACAGTGATGGTGTTCAGATGACCTTCTGGCTTTTTTAAACGCATATTATAAAAACAAATCTATTTATGCCAAGCATTTTAAAGAACTTGGTTTTCTTAATGTACTGATAGTAAAATTTACGGATTTCACAACATTTACGGATAGTCAAGTTCTTTTCCACATAATTATGTCATGCCAATTTATTTCTATATTCTGTTTGAAATTGTTGCACTTTTTGAGATAATCTATATCTAATAAACTACATTTTTTCTTTACTATGGTAACCAAGTATTTAAAATTGCATAGAGTAAACGATCCATTCCAGGTATTAAATATTACATAGAGTAAATGATAGTTATAACCATTTCGAGTGATTTGACCTTCCCCACGGAAATTTCTGCATGAACGTTTTTGAGTTTGAGCTATTGCAATAAGTGGGGGTTAATATAATATACTACTAGGCCAAATCTCAAGTTACTATCTCCAACCGTTTTTTGAGAACAACGACTACGACAAAAAGATGGACAAAGGTTCTCTTTTTCTTTTTGAGGTACGGATACCTAAAAAGAATAAAGAATAAATAACTTACAATCTTTGCCAATCCTAATTTTTTTCTAGCTGCACGCAACCGCTATCTTCAATATTCGAGATATATCAAATAAATAAAAGGTTAGTTTCAACCAACAAGCAAACACATATATGTATATGTATGTGTATGTATATATATGTATATATATGTATATATATATATATATATATATATATATATATGTATATATATATATATATATATATATATATACGTACGTAATTTAATGTATTACATAAGAGTCATTTAATGGTTGAATATAAAAAATAAAGTAATAGAATTAAATAAAATATTTCAAACAAATATTTTTTTTATCTTGGTCACAAATGGTCAATTCAATTATAGTTAGGGTAATAGTGTAATCGAGATCGCACAATTTTTTGTGTTTTTGAAACACAATTAATTTATTGGAGAAAAATCTACGCTTACGAAATTTCGGGTAAAACCTAGAGAAATATATTTCCAAATTATTCATATAAAAATGTAATTGTGGTTGATGTGAATCTCAACTAATACGCCGTTTTCAAGTTTTTCAGGAGTTGAAATATAATTTGATTTAAAGAAATAAAGGTTTCGAATTAAAATTTTCCTTGACGTATATAAATTATTAAACGAATAACAATAAATTCAAGCATGTATGATCAATTTGTGAAAATAATATTTCAATGTACACATAGGAACTCTTTTCAATTAAGACATTTTAAATTTATAAATTTTTGTAACACTTAGATTAATTTCTATTCAATGAAATGGAAATTCAGAAAAATAGTTATTTCGATCCGCGGAAAATCTCTCATGCTCTAGTCAATACATTTAAATAAATGAATGAGTTTCATGACTACTGTTTTCACGTTTTTATTATTGAATAATGTGATTGTATAAGAGCCAAAGCTGAAACCAATAGTTTTTGTTTTAAGATACATCACTAAGCGAATTAAAGGATTTTGAGCTCCACAGTCACCAGAGTTATAAAATGGGTATTATTAAATATATATAAATACATTACGATATGGTTGAGCTGCCAGTTGCAAGTCACCGCGTACATAAATTGGGCAAAACTATTTTTGATCATATTTTTATCAAATTATAGTCGATATTAAAAAAACTGATAACCATGTGTATGAAATAGAAAAAGGAGACTAGATTGAAATATGCCTTTATACATAAGTAAGAAATATCATCTTTGGAGTGTATTGAATCGCTGCTAAGATATGATTAATATCAAAATGTAACATAAGAAGGAGCCTGGCAAACAATTTTAGAAACATAGATGACAACAGTGTTAGGATTTATCAAAGGTATACCTTCGAATAACGAGAATAGGAACAATGTTAGAAAGAAAGTAGTTGAGTGCTTAACCTATGGATTTTCAGGGACGTAGAGATGATAAAAGTACAATTGTGCTTAGTATGAACAAGGAAAAAAGGAAAAAGGGGTCCATTTAAATTACTTCATTTTAAATTTTATGTGTATTATTAGTATACAATAGTATCTCTGGGTCACCTAATTTGTAAATCAATCAAATATATAGAAAATATTAAAATTAATTATAAACGTATGTAATGTATTCGGTTATATGTATTGTACCTTTTGTTCCGAAAATATCTAAGATTTTTTAAATATTAATATGTAATAATGTCTAATAAACAATGTATAATAACCTATTGTTTGTATATATATAAATATATATATATATATATATATATATATACATATATGTATATTGTATATATATATATATATATATATATATATATATATATTTAGATATATACGTAATTTCATTGTACAGAAATGAAACTAAGTGATATACAAATATGTAAATATAAAATGTTTGAATTATAACGAGTTCTTATTTCTGTATCAAAATATTATTGAAGGCTATGCTTTTGTGCAACCCCCATAAATTAAAGAAGAAAGGTTTCGCTTCATTTCTAGCAAAAGCTATTTGCTAAACTTTGCTTTGTAAAATTAAATGAAACTACAATTTAAATCAGATCAGAGCAATATAAAGAAACAAAGGGTTCCTTGAAACGATATAATATTTCAAGCTTGGAAGTATATTTTGATGGAAAGCATTTAACGCTTAAGTTTTATACATAGCATCAATTTTGTCACACATGCTTGAATTTACTGTTATTGGTTTAATAATTTTGTACATCAAAGAAAATTTTCACTCGAAATCTTTTTCTCCTTCAACTCAAATTACATTTCAACCTCTGAAAAGCTACGACCTAAACTGCAATGTATCCTGTTTATTCATTTAAAGGACCATTAATAATTACCCTTTTCCATCTAAGAGAGTTTATCGTCAACGTTTACAATGGATGTAAATGAAAACAATATATATATATATATATATATATATATATATATATATATATATATATATATATATATATATGTGTGTGTATATATATATATATATATATATATATATATATATATATATATATATATAAGGACAAATAATAGCATAAATTCATAAGAATACGTCAATAAATACAGCGGTTTCGTCTCAGTGATTCCAATATTTGTCAATGTAAAACGAAATTACATTAATACCATAAAGTGTAACGGGGGCGCTCTACAATAAAAGTAAAAGATACTGACATGTAATAAAAATATGTATTCTTCGAATATTGCAAAATCTTGGATTGAAGAAATTGCTGAAAGCTGCATTCAATATATTAAGCCATGTGATATTATAAATGTCTTGCTATAAAGGCTGATACCATTATGTATTGATCTGAGTATTGGTTGAGATTCAGAGTAACCGCAATTACATTTTTATTTTAATAATTTGGAAATGTATTTTTCCAGTTTTTACCCGAAATTTCGTCAGCATAGATCTTTTTCTAGTAAATTTATTGGGTCTCAAAAATATCGTGTTCACAGGTAAAGGTAACTTAAAAGTCAACTTGGGGAAATCACTCCGACTGTAAAATTTATTAGTTTGTAAATCGGTATAATCTTATCTTACTGCGTAAGAAGTACTGAATTTAAATTCCTTTAGAAAATGTCAAATAGAAACGAGAATGTGGAATTTTATCCTAACTCCAAGTATCAGTTCTATGAAAATATTATCCTAATTGGTCTATTAGTTTTCTTGTCTTATTCGCTAATAAAAAATGTACAGAAAAAGTATCTTGTATAATATTGAATTATAATAAAGGTTAACTTAGATTTCAATCTGAAGTTTGCATATGACTCCTGAAAACGTCATATGAGATTCAGTCAAATAAACTTTTTCAAAATATTGTCAAAAAATTAATAGGAAATAGGGATTTCTTTGAAGTTACAATCAGTTTTGCTAGAACCAAAATTCAGTATTTCTAGTTAGTGCTTTAAGCAAAATGTATGATCGATCATTTTAAAATCTTCGTGAAAAAATCGATGAAAGGATTGTTTTTGTAGAAAGGAGTCGAAAAATATATAAATGCAGTAAAAATTTATATATTTTAAATAAATTTGTAACTTGCAACATATTACCAATTCTTGCAAAAATTAATCCCATTCTTATATTTTATTGTATTTAATGCATGCCAAAGATTCAAAATAAGATTATATTTCATGTCTTTTTATTAATTTCTTAATATAAACATTACATTAATAACCTCGATTCGTTTTTATTACACATTAAGATAGTTTCATAATTTCATTGATTACGTTGACTTTTCCCACTTCTAAATTGTCATGGATTCACTGTCCTTTTATAAATATTATTCATTCCATAAATTTTTCGACAAGTAAATCGCAAACTAAAATGAAAAGCGTATGTTGCTATCTTGCTCAGTGGTTTTATACACTGTCCAGTGACTGAATTTAAAACCGCCACTAAGTCTATTACTCACTTTACTATTGCTTACTCTACCACTTACACATTGACTTGCATCCAAATAGTTTAGTATGCTATTGTTGGAATTGATACCGATGAAAATAATTTACTTATTCAAATATTGAACGCTGGAATAAATAAATAGTTGAATACACGCACTGCCAGACGGTTCCCCTGGATTACTCTCAGCGTATTTAGAAATTTTACTAAACATGTACACGGCTCTCTAACACAGCTTCGTGTTTCATATAACAAAGTGGTTGATTAATAATCCTAATAAAATAGTATGTATTTGTCGCTCAAAAATCATGATTATATCATTTTTTTAAATTACATCTCTTAATATTATTTAAGGCCCTATATATTTTGTAACGCGTCGTATTAAAACCCCTTGTTAATTCCTTGTTAATAGAAATTAGAATTGTCTTAAACCAAGATATTATTTTAAGTTCTTTAAATGTAATGTGATCAATTTTATAAATAGGCCTAAGTATGTAATAAATTATTCACCGTGCTTATTCTTTTATTCAATTAAATATCAGCTTACACAAGGTAAAACGTTTTTGTCAACCCAGCTCTCCCATGTATATTTTAAGAGATATAAAAGCCAAAAAGTATTATAAAATATGTTTCATTTTAAAGAAATTATTTCAGTTAATAAATATCGTAAGCTAACCGAAGCTAATTTAACATAGCATAATTTAACCTGGCATAATCTAACCTAACATATATAAAACCAGCATAACATAAGCTGACTTAACCTAGCCAGACATAACCTATAACGTAATAAGTCTAACATAAACTAAAGTAAACCAACCCAACTAGGCTAATCTCATCTAATAGTTATTTGATTTAAAAAGAATCAATTTTCTGGCATGAAAGATAGAAAGGTGCACAGCTCCCTGCTATCTTCTTGTATTTTCACTTCATATTAGATTCCAAAAGTGTTTTCAGTGAAAGTTTCAAACTGAACACTCCTCTTTATAAGATTCACATGACGTTTGTGAAAACGAGCTTTTATGGTCGACAGATTTTTTTTCAAAGTTAATAACATTTTTTTCGATTTTCAATTATATTAAATGTTCAAGAAGGCGTCGCGAGATAACAAACTCACTGAAAGGTAATAGGATAAAATTGTGTCATAGCAGAGTACACACACCTACTGTCCAGTGAACAGCAGTATGCGATTTTTGATTTGAGATTTAATTATCGAATATACTACTACAAAAATTAAATTAGCATATCTCTGATAAAATATTCTATTCATCAATATTGGACTATTTATCAATTTCTTTAACCCTAAATCTGTTCTCGTTTTTTAAAGAACTCACAAGAAGAACAGGTTGTATTATAATTTTGATCGGATAATTCTTTTTGAAATTAAAGCGGTTCAAAAATAACCCAAAATATTTCAAAATTGTTGGTGATGCTCTAATTTTACTGAGTAGTTTACATATGGTGGAAAAGATAGAAATATAAACTAAACTTTATAAGACACATTATGATCTCTTCAAAACAAAATGAAGTCGATGGCAAGCGTCAGTCGGAAAACAACTTTCGTAAATATTTTAATTACCTGTATCGTTAAGGAAAAAATAATATGGAGAAACAATGATAACCATCGTTTCAAAAGAAGATTAAAATTATTATTAAGCTAGGATGTGATTGAGATTCTGATAATAATGGTAAATCCATTATAACAAGATTTATTCTTTTAATTATGGTTTCAAGAAAAACTTGTTTTATATATTTTGTAACATTTTATCTATACGAATTTACTATTTTAACTTAACACACTTAAGAAACTAAATAACATTTACAAATTAAATCTCTTCCTAAATTACTCTCGTAAAAAACTTTTATACCGATTACTTTTTATTAACAAATATCAATTTCGATTTCATTTCAAAATGTAGGGTCTTTGTCACACAACTGGGAAGATTATCGTAAGGATATGAGCCATCTAAATATTATTAAAATTATGTAAAACTTTATGTTTGATATTTTCAACATAACTATCACACTAACTTTTAACAAAGTATAATTAAATTTATCGTATTTACAAAGTATTTCTCCAAATATTTCTGCATACACCAAACAAAATCATGCCGTGTAATATATAACAGGGATATGAGTTTACTTTGGAGTGCACACTCTAAGATAAATATTTTTAGAAAGAGGTGCAGATGTTGTATTATTTCTTTGTGAGTGCACAGTTTGTGAGTAATTGTTTGACTTGAATCTTGAAACTGAAAATATTGAAATATCTCTGGAAATAAAAATCATTAGCTGTATTTGTAATAATTGGGATTTGTTTTTCTAATATCGTATATAGTGTGTTAGGTTATTTTTTAATTTATGATTTCTTAAATCAACTGAGAAATATATTTGGTATTTAGAAATTTCGATCTTTTTTTTAATTTCTTATTACAATTAAAATAGGAAATTATAAGGATCCCAAAACTAGATACTTTTTAAAATTCCATGGAATATAAGGTAGTTTTAAACATGTCGAGAAATTGATATATTCCTATATTTCTGAAACAGTAGAAATCAAATTATAAAAAATAGGACAGTATAAATAAGAATGCTGTAAAAATATTGCAATCATTCTAAATTTCATGATTTTTGAGATATTCGTGATACTTTTACGTTAGTGAAAAATATATTATACAATATATTCACATGACGGAAAATAACATTAATATTTATAAATTGTATGATAGAAATATCCATATAATAGAAAAAACTTTAAATGTTTACAAATGCCAAAGTGTATACGGAAATATTTTCACTTAACAAGTTCATTTAAATAATATATTTCGTCAAAAATGAAATAATTATTATTTAATAGCAATATCATTTTTTTGACCATCAGAAAATCTACAAGTCATGGGAAGTTTTTATAAAGTTTCAAAATTAATCTTTATGTTAAATTTATATCTATTCCATTTAAGCCCATTAATTTATATATTTCCCTTTCCCATTATTTTTTATACAACATTCGAATATACTACACGCTAATGACATTTTTTTGTACATAAGTAGGTTGGATAATTGAAGCTCATAAAAACGCAATAGTCGTTTTGAAATTATAATTTCACGAAAGATCATGAAGTTTTATTCGCTTTGTGAAAATTACATTTTTGAATTTACTTACAACCCGGCAAATGCGTAGTAATTTAAGTTTTCCGAAATTAAATAAATTGGCTTTTTAAAATTTATAATACGTAATAACCTAAATAAGTAAGAAATAACGTTCTCAAAATATGAAGAAATTTTTTCATATTGATTTACCTGGAAGATTTGTTATTTTATATTTTTTAGTCTTTATTTATTACTAAATTGGTAATTAGGAGAAATTTAGTTAAATAATAAATTGTGTTTTTGTACTGTATCAATTTGTGTTTATTTATCTTTACTTTTGTTGATAATTGAAAATCGTCGCTTTAAAGAAATCAAAATTAATGTAGGTACTTGAACTAACCTCCGGTAAGATATAAGATAATAAAAAAACAAAAGTTTCCTTTTTTTAATGAAAAGCTATAGTTTTTTATCTAAATATGTTTTGCTCCTTCACCTTTCATTCGATTACAATTAGATATACTAGCTTACTATTAGTAATACTATAATTTTGGGCATATCCACCATGAAGCTATGAACGGACCCCCCATTCCCCTCCCTCGCCCTCTATTGATTGGAGAAGATAACACGACTCTCACGGCGCACAGCGAAAGTAATAGTTTTTATCACTTCTCTATAAGAAATGCGAACTTTTCGAAACTTAAATAATTCTGGTGCAAGTTTTCCTCTTATTCACACATGTTTAAATAGAATGAACAAAAGTGAAATAAATAATTATATATTCCGGTCCCCGCTAGCTTCACTGCCTCTCTGAGCTGTCCTCGTGGCATCCATATAAATTATTGTTGTTAGTGCCTCCAGTAAGCACGCCGTATGCTATCGAAATTGTCATGTCTCTATGTTATTGATTTATAATTAAAGAGAATGATGCTAAATTGTAATATTTTTCATCATATTAATTTTTTGACTAAATACTGTAAAATTTATGTACGAAGTAGGAGAGGCGTAGCGTAATGCGGAATAGCTAGGAGTAGCTAGTGGTACATGGCCTCACCATAATTCGAAGGGCAGTCTCATCACATTTCAAACTAACATAATTTTTCTTGCAAGCATTGCTTAAAATGTTTGATTTTATTACGTAAATTATGCCATTTAATTCGTTACTTTTATGATTTTTGAGTTAATTCACTCGTGTTTACTTTTTTTACACGTTTACGTTAGACAATATAAAATGTAAACAATTATGTAACTTATTATATTCAATGCAACCTAAAAGTAAGCGTAAACGTGGTTTGAGATAACTTGAGAATCTTTCTGTACAAATCATACATATTTTAGTTCTATTTTAATTATCACAATAATATCAACAATTGAAACAGATATAAGTTTTCTGATGTTAACGACTATTCAGTGTAGAAGTGGAGTTTATAGATAGAAAAGTAATTGTGTTAAGATTAAATTAACAAGATTATAAAAAAAATATATAAGCAGACAATAATTCTAGAAAGTACAATCTGCCTCAAAATAACTATTTTAGTACTATGAAAATTATTACGATATGCTAAGAAAAAGTACTTCCATTAAAACATATAATTTTCTGTAATAAAGTAGGCTTGCTTTTAGATATCCATCAAAAATGAGAGAATTTCAACTAATAAATTTTATACCATCCACTATTTCAATTAAATTAATTTACATAAAATAATTCATTCTCTTTTAAGCCGTTTTCTCCTTCGTTATTTTGCAATCCCTTAATTGTGTTTTATTCAAAGCAGATTAGCATCAATATATCTTTGGTCATTATCCATCCAAATAAAATTATTTTATAAATTTTCTACTACTTATATTTGATTTGTGGTTTCATCAAAATCATAAGAGTATCCAGAAGGATTCAATAATAATAAGAGAAGAAGGACATATATGTTTGCACATACATATGGACATATGTTCGCTTTCAAAAGATTATAAAATTTAAAGGGAGATTCCTATTGATTAGGGATTTAATAGATAGACTTAATATATTATTTTAAAGTGTAAAATGACTAAAATGATAATTTTCTTAGATCAAAATTTATTCCACCCATGAAACTAAAGCAAACTTATTAGATTAAATTTGGAGTTCATATTGGTACCCATTGTTTTAATTATAATTGAAAAAACATTTCCGGAGGTAAAAGTAAAAAAATTGCACGGCTACTAAAGCGCGTGTAGTAGAAAAAAGTAAGAGCCACTTCAAAGTCGTTGAAATACATAATTTTTTAATACCTTAGATTCTAGAACTAATTCTTTTTACTTATGATTCAGATAAGTGTGCTTATCCTGATGCAAAATCCCCAATCATGTTTGTGACAGAAATGAAGATTGGTTGATTCTAATAATAAAAGCACGATTGAAAAACGAACGACAAATTATATTTTACTGGACAAATACACATATTTCACGGTAGAGAGTATCTCAATCATATACTAATTTTGTTACTTATATTAAAGTAACAACTGCGCTTAACAAAATAAAAGAAAAAATAAGTTGTTCCCAGTTTAACTGTTTTAGCAAAACAATTCGTTACAGCTTCTCTAAGAAAATAGCATATTATATCTATATATTTTGATCTGCTATGGAAAATAGGATTTGAAGCCAATTTTTTAGCGCTTTGAAAATCATTCAGCAAAACAATAGGATCCGGCTTTTTAAGGATTTCAAACAGGGAATTCTTTAAATAAATTACCTTCTTATCTGTTTCAGGCATACACTCAGCTTCTGTGCTTCTTAGTTTCTTATTATATGTAGATAATTTATATCTACATATAATAAGAAACTAAGAAGCACAAATCACATTTTTAATTATTTTAACTCTTAAAAACCTAGGCACGGTCGTATTTGACCTAATTTTTTTAATTTAAAGTTACAGCCGGACTCTTCTACTAACTGATTACTGGCTTTCTATTATAATCTTTGATGTGATTTCCTGATCTGAAGTTTTGTAGAAAAGGCTATCATTTGAGGTACTCACCGAAGAATCTTCTGAACTCGGGATATAGGTGTTATCTTTTTCATTTACTTTTCCGAGGTTGAACCTTCTTCTTCTGCCCTATTTTCCTCCGTTGAAGACATGCATTCTACAGGTACTTGTATTATTTTCTCATTTTAAATTTTTATGATCACATTGCCAATGCTGGTTGGCCCAGCATTGGTAGTAGGGTCATATACCCTATATCCCTTTATACTCTTTGCAAAGCCGATTAAAATCAACTTGTTAACCTTTTTGTTCAATTTCAAATGATTTTCCTTTGGAATATGTACCATGACTGTACTTCCAAATAAACGCAAATAGCTTAGGTTGGGTTTTTGTTCTGTTTCGATTTTATATGGTGTCTTCAATCCAGCAACAACAGACCTCTTTGTCAAGTATACCGAAATATTGATAGCTTCTGCCCAGAATTTTATGTCTAAACCCACATCGACGATCAAACATCTGGCCTTTTCAATTACAGACTTATTCATCCTCTCTCATAGAACATTCTGTTCAAGCGTGTAAGCATTAGTTCACTGGAGAACTACTCCTTGCTTCTTCAAGTACTTCTCAAATTCTAGACTACAGAATTTGCCACCATTATCTGTCCTTAGAATGTTCACTTTTTCTTTTTCTGTTTTTCAACCATACACTGGGACTCTTGAAAATACTTCACTCTTAGTCTTCATACAATACACGAATGCCATCTTACTGTAGTCATTCACAAACAAATCATAGTATTTAGATCCTCCAACTGGCAGATTCTCCATAGAATCTGCTAAATCTGCGTGAATCAATTCCTGCAAATCTACTGTCTTGAATGAACTTTACTGAAATGGTAGCCTGATTTGTTTGCCTTCAAATGTACGATTATTTATCTATATTTACCATTTCTGTATAAAAAATTTCTTCTACAGCTCCATATTTCAATTTATTAGACTGCTACTGTTTATATGTCCTAAGCGTGTGTGCCAAGTCTCATATGATGCTATTGCAGTTGATGCTAATATATGTTATGTCCGCAATATATTAAACTTATACACACCGTCAACTAATTCTACCTGGCCAACGATTTCATTGTGTTGATTATAAATAAAGCAAACATTTTCTTTGAAGATAACATTGTTGCCATTCTTAATCAATGTGATCACTCACGGAAAGCAATTTGGGGGTCAAATCTGGTATAGATAATACATCCGTAACTGCGATGTAGTATTCCATACCTTTTGCGATCGTAACGATGTTTACGTTGCCGAACATAACACTGAGTCTTTTGGTTAGTTCGCAATAATAATATCTTTCGTTTCAAGTTTAAGCAATGAGTTTACGAGGTTAATTTTATTTGCCGTCATGTATTTACTTACTCTGGTTTTGATATTAACGTTTCTCACTATCTTTGCAAATGACAGCTTTTGTAATTAGCACTTTTGAATCGATGCGTTCCTGTTGCAATCGGATGCAATACCAACATCTCCACATATGTCCACCAATTTGGTTTTATTGACGTCTCCACTAACCTCAATTTCCGAGCACTCTGGAGCCGTAATCATAGGTCCCTACTTTTCTGGCAATCCTGCTAACATCAATGCTCCAATACATTGATCAGTTAACTGGAATCCTGAACCATGAATTCGCCGACCCGTTTTTATAATCTAATTAACATACTTTATCATCGATTCACAGTATTCTAGCTGAATGTTAATGAGATTTCTAAGCAAATTAATCTCCCTTGTATATTCGGAGTCATCAAATATATATTTACGTTTTGACCACAGATCGTACGTTATGACTGCCTGCCTGTTTGGTATGAACATAAAGATAAATGGTGAATATCAGATTTGCTTTGGCTTTAGCGTCGTTGTTTTTATCTGTCGCAGAATCTGTTACCTGTTGTTGATGCTATATAGGCAAACCTACGATTTCGTTCGTCTGAAATATTATTGTAACCAACAATATTAGTACAAACCAATCAAAAGACAAGGGGACGTAGCTGATAATAAATCAATTTCTCACATGTTCTGAGCAACGTATTTAATATTAGGTACATTAATGTTATGTTCCGCTGTGTAAGGACATACTCCGCTGTCTTTTGATATGGTCTTGTACTAAAATAGCTAGTTTACAGACATGGTGTTTTTCGAAAATTACACATAAATCAAAAACCCGTATTGATGAAGACGCGGGCATAACAAAAAAAAGGGAAAAATATTTTTTTACTTTTCATGTATATTTTTTCAGTCTTTTTCCTTAAAGCAATATACCACAATACAAAATTCTAATGAATTTCGATAGCACCATTTTATGAACCCAACTACAGGAGATTTGATGTAAAATTGTAGAAAAATATTTTCTTAATATCCGAGGAAGTTAAACATTTGTTTTATTGTCACAGTTTGTTAATTTCTTTTTAATTAATTGAAAAATGTATATCAAATTATTCTTATTACGGAATATATTTACAAAGCGCTTTCAAAGAAAATAATTTACTACGAAACAAAAATATGAGGATGGAGTACAGAATCACAACAATAGCAATTATAACTTTCACTGAGAAAGCGTAAAATTAAATTCTCTTAATGGCGTCGTTAACGTAGTTTTATCAAATCTAAAAACGTAACTGAAAACGTCTTATTACTGGCAACTAGTTATAGTGATTGAAGCCTTTTATTGTGATTGAAGTTATCCTATTTGAATCTCTGTGAGTGATTAAATGGAACTTGAAAATAATAATTGGTAACAATTTAAGATGTGATTTTTACCCAATCGTTCGATTTTATTATCCTCTTTACAACGGTTGCCTACTTTCATGCAAAATTATACGATTTTATATAAATTTGTGTGCAAAGCTTTCTCTCGTTTACAGAATTTTAGGAGAAAATTTTAAAAATTAATTCGCCACTTAACTTCATTTATAAATACGTTCAAAACACAATTAAAACCTTGTGATTGAAATAATGGGTCAAAGATTCTGATAGATAGATTTTTTTCTGCAAGACGACAAAGTTTAGATCCGTATTTGATTATAAGATACTATTTATCAATATATATGCATTATGGTGTAAATTTTCAAGTAATGTGTATGCATGTACATTTGAAAAAAAAACCATAAACTTGAGACCGATTAAAATGAATTCTCTTTTAAGGTTTGGTAGCTTAATAAGAAAAATTGAAACCTTTTAATTGCGCCACATCCATCAGTCCACCCGTATATAACATAATTCTTTTAGTTTCATACTTCTTGAAATTTACAAGAAGACCTACGTACGTGTGCATAAGCAATTAAAAAATGTGTAGACTACAAAGTTTTGGCTCTTCACATATAGACATTTGTATCGACGAGCAACTATCTATTGCGAATCAAGAATATGATGAAAGGGTAGATAGATAAAGAAATATTTTAAAAATATTAATAGATACCATTATATTTTAGTTAAGCAAGAATTAGGTTTTCGTGGTCACGACGAAAGCGGTGCTTCAGTAAATCGGAGTAATTACGTCAAGAGTTGATTATTTTTGAGTGCCTATATTCAATTATTGAGACACATTTGAATTTATCACACCTTCAATACTGTTTTCATGGCTATCAGGGCAAATTCAAAATTATTTAATTTCTTTTGTGGGGGATGTTATACTCGAAAAAATTAGTTTGGAAATTGCTCATACCAAATTTATTTCAATAAATATGTACGAAACGCCGGACGTTCGTAGGAGATAACAGTTAAGGTACATGTTAAATAAAGGCATTGAAGAGCGTTTTCTTGGTTTTTTAAATGTGGTTACAAGCGAACGGCACAAATATTAGGTGAACATATTTTTCGTCAAATAGATGAGTCGGTGCATCGGTTATGTCATCAGAGTTAAACGGCGTGCAGAGAAAAGTAAGAATTAAATATACGTTAGCAATGTTTGTACCCTGTTATGCCCATATTCTTAATTTAGTTTTGTAAAAATCTACAGATAATATTACGGAGTGTAAAACTTTTTTTTCATCTCAACTAAACAGTCTTATTTTTTAATAAATTCAACAAAGCTAAGTTTTTTCTTCGGTTTTTCTTACAAGGTGGTAATATAATTCTCATATAGTAAATATCATACACGAACATAGAATATATTTTATAAATATATGTCAGGCCATAAAATCTAACCCTGGCAGCTGGGACGAAGGGTTTTTTTTTTTTATTTTCCGATTTACATATTACAAAATTAGAAGATTTTGAATTTAATTTAAATTTAGACATTTCTTCTGAAATATAATATTTAGCGTTAACCAAAGTAAAACAATAAATACAGCATTTTCTCTTAAAATTATAGAAGATTTCCAAATTTGGTTAAATACACAATTCACCAAGAGTTTCAATGCAGTATTTGCGCACGTATCGAAAATTTTTAACATTCCAAGAAAAAGGCGAAATAATTTGAGCTCCAAAGAGAATAATAGCAGGATATTTGTAGACATAATACATAACGTATTAATGCAAATTAATAATAGATTTGAATTATATGAATCCTTGTCCTTTTTGGCATTGTCACATTCAAATAAATATTCCGAATATAGTGAATCATTACCCGAAAGTCATTTCCATTCGCTACAAGTCAGTTATCGAAAAATGTTGACTTTATAAAATTAAAAAATGAACTGAAAGCAATTTATCAATCTACAGAATTTCGAATTTTAGATATTTAATTTTTTTGTGAATATATAAAAGACATACTTATATGTTGAATGCATTTTCAGAAACTTTTCGGCTGAAAGATCTTTTTCGACTATAAAACGTATTCATACTTACTACAGAAATACGCAAAGCCAAGAAAAACTCACAAAACATTTTTAGCAAAAGAAAGACGGATAAATTTAGAATATAAAAATGTTATTAACATGAATAATAAATTAAAAACAAATAAATATCATAACTCACTGAATTAAAATATAATACTTATTCTTCCTAAGTATGTATTTCTATACAAATGTAGGCTGACAGATATGGATTTTTATATTAACAGGCTTTTTTTCAAAACCTGTTATAGTGTGGATGTAGTGATCCTCAATGTCTTTGTTTTGTTCATAATTTAAGACCATTTGCATTAATATATATGCTTATGCAATTTTGTTTTTGGCTTTTCGTCATCAGAAATAGTAAAAAAATGAAGCAAGAAAAACAAAATTGGCAAATATTAGATTAGTTAGAGCTTTGACAAGAATAATTTTGATAAGAATAAAATAAACAAATCCAAATAAACAACATCGATACATTTAGACATATCATGGGTGTGAATGCAGGTGCGGGGGAAATGGTGCGGGTGGGAGCACGTAGCGCGGTTGCGGGCGCAGACGCTTGCGTGCATGTGGGCATTAACAATTTTATATGTCCCTCCTTTGTAACTTGCTCTACCCACAAAAGCACTGGACACCTCTGCTGGCCTCATGCACATCCCACTCCATTTGTCCTGAATTTTGCCTTCCACTGTCTTATACAGATCTTTTAATTTTTTTAGCCAATAATGGATAATTTTGTAACCTGTCTGAAAGTTTATCAAAAATTAAGTTAGAAGTAACATACAACACATACAACCACACACACACACACACACACACACACACATATATATATATATATATGTATGTATGTATGTATGTGTATATATATATATATGTGTGTGTGTGTGTTCATTAATTATTCATATTTATATAATAACAAGTATGTCTCTTCGTTCACTAATAATTTTGCTAAATGAATTTTGATACAGCTTTCACTATATTGTAGGACGTTTTATCCGAAAGTTAAATAACCTAAATCCTCCATAACTGTGCAATGAAATCTGTCTACCAACTACAAAATTACACAAATAACTGTAAGGTACCCCAATAAGTAGTTGTCCTGCTGGAAAAAATGTTATTATACACCAATTACTTCTAGTTTTTCTAGATTTTCCATTCCAGTTCAAATGACTCCAATTTCTTATTTGATTCTGCTTTACGAAAAAGTCATAGATAACGACCAAGGTGGCATTTTTTATAGCTGGAACAATAGTGCTACAGTTCTGTTTTTCTCGTAGCCAATTACATGTCGTATTTGATATGGTCAGTTCCCCAAGGTGTCTGAATATTTGGGACACATACACACACACACACATATATGTGGGTGTATATATGTGTATATATATATATATATATACATACAGACATATATATATATATATATATATATATATGTATATACATATATATATATATATATATATATATATATATATATATGTATATACATATATATATATATATATATATATATATATATATGTATATATATATATATATAGTGTCAAGCAGAAGCATAGAGGTAAAAGGTCTAAAATAAGATTAAAAATTAACAAATTAATGAGGTATTCTAAATGTCAGATGTTTAACTTAATTTTTGATGTCATTTTCGAAAAAAAGTTCGCATTACTTGTTTTTAGCATATACTCCAGAAACCTAAATTAATCAGTTTTTGATTTAAAAAATTGAAATCGCTACCTTTATTGGGCCACATTAAAACTAAAGGGTATTATATGAAAAATTTTAATTTTTGTGAGTAGTCAAAGGAGTAATAAATTTTGAAATAATGTGCTTAAATTTGAGGCGCACAGATAAAGAGTAATTAAATGACGTAATATTAACTCCATTTTGGGGAATTATTACTTGTGCCGGCCAAACTAACAGAATTATGTATTCACGCGTCTCACTTTTTCGTTTACGGTTATACTACACTTGTTTTATGATTTACTTTCTTTAAGCTTTTAGTCGTTTTTTTCCGGGTTCGAGGTATTTTACTAACTAAATTAGTATTATTACATAAATTGAACCTTTTGATAAGGTCAACGGATTTTCGACCTGCCTGACCTTTCAATATTTTTCTTGGAATACAAAATCGACACCTTTGTCGTGGAGTAAGTGAATCGTCATGATTTGTTTACTAAGAAACTATGCAGAAATTCATTAACATTATGGTTAAGCAAGATGAAACAACTGAAAAGCAGTAAGACTGTACAGGGCATATGGAGAACCTATAGGTGGTATTCAACCCGAGCGTTTCCATAACCACCCGGCGACCTTAAGAGTTCATAATGAAAATGATAATGGGAAACAAGTGAAAGCCGAACGGGAATCCCAAGATGTGAGATAGATGTCTTGATGTAAGAAAGGGATGTCACCCTTATTATATTACTAAATATCAATAATAAGAACCTGAATATTATGATAGAACAGTTGAATTTTGTCCGAAAATATTGATAAGTTAAGGGAAAAATTTTAAAAAGTTTAATTTAATATTTTGTACCCATTCAACTTCCGAGAATAACAGTGTCAATCTTTGGTTAAGCTACTAAACAGGCAGCATATAAGGTCTACATATGGATATACACACACATTATATTATAAAACGTGGGTTCGTATAGTGCTACTATACCTTGAACGTAAGAAATTATTTACAATTAAAAGAAACATTTGCTGGGAAATGAATAGATCTTGGCGGACCCATAGATTCATCTCCGTGGTCTCCCGACTTAAATCCAATTGACTTACATTAAAAGAATATTGCAAGGAGTTGATGTACTCGGAGAAGTCCCATTTTAGAAGAATTGAGAAAAAATCTGAAGTTAACCGAGAAAATAATTAAAAATAAACCATCGGTCTGAAGATATTTAAAAGAAATTTTTTTTAATTTTTTTTTGTAAATTTAGGCGATTTTCAAGTAATTTAAAAAAAGAAAAAATTTTCTATTTGACTGTATTTTTTGTGCGTATTACCTCGTATCTCTGGCAATTTTTACCCAATTGGGATGATTATTTCTTTATTCGGAATGGTATACCTCCAATATGGTTCTATGAAATTAATTTTAACCTGACCAAGGAAATTGAAGATTTATTAAAGAATTCCTCAGCATTGAACATTACAAGCATAGTGATCTATTTACATAATACACTCCACTCAATTTGGATGATTCTCCATTTATTTAAAAATGGAGAATCATCCAAATTGAGTTGACGTGTATTATGTCCTTTGCATAGTTCCATGAAAATTTGGTTAAAATCTGACCTTGAATGTTGAAGAAATACCATAGCATTCCTGAAATTTTAATAACACAGATGCATGATCGGGTTTGGATGATATAGATCTAATGATTATTTAACAAGACACCACTAAGGGTGGCACAAATTTGCTCTTTAGCAAAATTAGGGTGCAATCATGACACCGGAAGGTGTTGATAGAAACTCTTCAGGGACGAGGTATAAATTTATCTATTTTGTACTCATTTGGCTTGTCCTGTCTTAGAGAGTAAATAAGTAGGTCAAAGTATACGGGTACATCCAATTTAGTTTTAAATCTTTGGTTCATAAATCCTGATGCTACAGATACCTCAGCGACCTACCTAAACCGAGATATTTAAAGATGTTTTTTATAAGTTTTGTGAATCTTAAATGTTTTATAGACACCGCCTGCCTAAACTGTGAGACTTGAGAATCTGCTGTTTTTGAAGTAGTATTTTGGGTTTTAAGTGGAGACTTTGTTATTGAAATTTATGCTTCAGCTGCTCAGACCTGACGTTGAGATTATGGGATCTGTTTATAGGTTTCCCTTGTCAAAAGCAAAAAAAGAACTCTTAAAATATCATCCTATCCATTTATCTATCCCATGTCACACTTAGTTTACTCTGAGCCTATTGGTACTATGTAGATGAAATTTAGATAGTAGGTTTCTTCTAAGTACCATTATAAAATGAAATTATGGAATCATAAGAAAAATAATATTAGGGGTGGCATTACATGCATGCAACTGAAGGATGAAAAAGTAAATGCAATATACGTACATATGTAGAGTCGATATATAGGTCTTAAAAATGAAGGTTCCAACGTAACTTTTTTATTTAGGTCATTAATTGGGGAGACATATGTTTTTCAATCTTAAAAAGTGTACCGCATCTAACTTTTCAACTTACGTATGTAAAATTCTAAAAAAAAGGTAGTCGAACATAAAATAAATTTTCAACAAAAATTGATTTCAATAAGATATGTTTTGTAATTTTTGAGATATGGGATATTATCGGTAACGACCGCTGCAATAACTTTGTTTTTCATATTGTCTTCAAGAAATATAAACTAATAAGTTTAATATTGTTTAGTGCTACGAAACCCTTCGTGCGGAAATCCGATTTGCACTTGGCTAATTGTAACTTAGTATTGTGGGTTTTAAGCTCTACTTAATTTCGTTTTCTAACTTCTCACTTTTAACGTTGCAGGTGCTGTGCCTAAACATAAACCGTGAGACTTGTCACTCAAAATAAATATTCCAATTTTTTTCTGTTTTAAATTCGATTTCTCCCGATTTTTTTAACTTAAGTCATAAGAAATTCCCATAAAAATTT
Source organism: Druceiella hillmani (assembly GCA_039881145.1). Lineage (NCBI taxonomy): Eukaryota > Metazoa > Arthropoda > Insecta > Lepidoptera > Hepialidae > Druceiella > Druceiella hillmani. The sequence continues at coordinate 40,485,851 of JAYKKI010000015.1, forward strand.
GTAAAACATTAAATTAAGATATGTAATAAAATTGTGCTGTGTCGATTGGAGAGCTACGTGATGATTCATCAAATATTTATCTATCCAAAAAAATAAAAATACCTGTAATAAACAATAATAATGGGCTGTATTCATTTTGTAACGTAAAGAAATTACATATAAAATTCAAAACTATATACATAGAATAATAAGACACAAAAAAATTACAAATCCAAATATAAAACAGATTGAAGCAAAAAATAGCAAGAAGACATCAGAATAGAAGGACATCAATGAAAAAGAATAAAGCCATTGATATACAAACGGAAATATGTACTGTTTTATCATGTGGTAAAGGTGATATGAAAGTTTATACAATTAAAAAAAATTACTTCAAATCAATCTGTTTACATGACAAATCACTTTGTAATATGATCTGACCTATTATCTTGTATATAAAAATAAATGTTTCTTTGTTTGTCCCTATGCATTCACCATTCACCTGATAGGAATGAAACTTTGGAGAATTGTTCAAACGCCCGGGAAAGTGTCTGGATATGTTTACAAACATTTTACAAGTAATGCACGACTTCGTAGGTAGTTTAGTGTATGTGTTTTTGGCCAGCGGTATGAGGTCTGCACGCTATATATATATATATATATAGTGGTCTGATATATTCAATTAATTTTTAGAGTCCAAATCATTTGAATAACACTAACCTGTTACCTACTATTTGCTTTATGTATGTATTAAATACATAATTGATGCAATTATGTCTAAAGTGTTATATGAAAAAAATTATACAAATATAATTCGACACTACTAACTATAACATGTACCTTTCTTATTTCAAATTTAAATCTCGCACTTGAACCTTGTCTATGCAGGCATATGTGTTGTTTTTGTCTTCATTTACATTACGCGTATTTTTTATCATAAAATAAAAATAAACCACATTTTTCTAAAGACGAAAAAACTGTTTTTTTTTCATTTTACAAAGATTATTTGTGTTTTTTTCAACATTTCAAAGTTCTTTAGTTCTTTGAAAATCGATAAATTACAAGTAATAGTCACCGTTCTACATAAATACTTTCTCTGTAAAGTTACAAGTGTTCTACCTACGTATGTACTATTTATAACAGTACTAATATTTGCTGAATAAGGTCAAGTAGTCAACATCATAAGAAAGGGTTTTTTATATATGCAGAAACTAATCTTTGTCTTGTATTAGAAATAAAAATTAAGCTTTAAAATTTCCTGTTTTTGGGAAAGAAAATTAATTTTTCTTTCGTCCATAATCCCTATAATGAAATAAATTCTTGTAAGACCATTTACTCTCTTGATCAATTAATCTTTTTTTGTGTATGCCAAAAAAGTATTAGTCCCCATGTAAACATGGGAAAATAAACAATGAAAAATAATAATATTTTCAAATAGTCTAATAGAAGTACTATCTACTCTCATATTTTTAAAATTTTCATGTGCTTCAATTTATATGAAACTCTCGTAGCGTGAATTCTATTTGCTCTTAATAGATTTTTTAGGTTTATATGGAACTAAAAGATCACGCCTATAATTCATTATTAAATTTGACAACACCGCCTTTCTAATGGAATCGCTGGAACGAAACGCTTAAGTTTGAAAACGCGAATTCGTCGATTCGCGAATTCCCGAATCGTTTTCGCATTTAAAAATACCGCATTTCTAATATTTCCACTTAACAGAAATACCACTATCAAATGACTTTCAAATTTGAAATCTATGGCTTTCTAATGATTCTATTTGAAAAGAACACCGCATTTCCACCGCTTTTCAAAGCACTACTTTTTAAAGATTTTTAACGATTCATTTAGAGATTTTGAAACAGTGGCTTACAAATTATTCAAATAGAACTAAATATCAATTTTGAAAACATTATTTTCCAATAATTAATTTTCAGATTTTGGAAAAACATTATTTTCCAATAATTAATTTTCAGATTTTTGAAACGGTTTGGTTTTCTAGTGATTCCTTTGGAATAACTTACCCCTTTTCAAATCATTGATTTCTAATGATATGTTTTGAGATTTTGTTTTACCGGTTTTCTAATAATTCATTATCAGGTGTGAAAATACCGGCAACAATAAGAATATACATCAAGTTCTCTTTCATTTATGGCAGTCCATTCGAATCGCAAAACACGGCATTGGTGCGTTTTATAATTATAAATATAACAAATAATTTTTTGTTCATCATCATCTTATTTCTTATGAATTTCTTGACCGTAAATATTAATAATTTTTGAGGGAACTTATTCAATATTATTATTTTTTTTAATATTCGTAGAAATTTATGACGTCCAACTTCAGTGTATTCTTCATTAATATTATAGATATTTTAATCAACTGGTTAAACATTACGGGGGACACTTTCGTCGACATCATAAATTTTTAAGAATATCTCGTCCTTGGAACAAATATTGTAGTTAATAACTACCAATATTTGGTCGTCACTAATAATTTTTTTAGCCATTTTAGTTTGTTCTTAATAGAAAAAATGTGGAATCAGCATGCCGCACTGAGAAATAAGTTACAAGTGAAATATAAAAGAAAAACTTCTTCACGCTTGTTTCTGCTATATTTTATGGGCAAGGAAAAAAGTTATCAATTTCTTTATAAATTAGAGCTGTGTGGATCAATAATTTTAGACGACCCGGGTCGGTCGCGATTCATTCTGCTTGTTCATTAGTGCTGATTGATAAAATATTATTGTATTTCTAATAATAATCAGATAGAACTTACTAAAATATGATTGTTTTTCAAAATAAATTAAAAGACTGATTAACAAAAAAGTTAAAGTTATGTGAAACGCCCTGAAGATACTATCAAGTCTCTAGCTTAAAATATTACCTGTCCAAAACTTGATAAGTCAAAAAAACAGTTAAAAATTGGAAATCGCCAAATTGTATTATTTTTTAGAATCAAATACTGAAGTAAATCCAAAAATACATTTTCCAATATGTTTTTAGTTTTACTCTGTAATATTAAAACTTAACGTTGTGAAGTTATTTTTTTTCTGTAAACTTAGGATAAAGTATGTATGTAGTGTATTTATATCATTATTTAAATATTATTTATAACAATAATCTTAGTACTTGCGATAAAGAGTAAATTCTGTTTGCGTATAAACTTCACTCAAATAGATTTCATCTATTGTATTTTTGTTTGGGGTACACCGCATAAGTGTGGATATAATCAATAAGCAAATACACGCAAAAATCACTTTACTTTTATATATTAATAATTGAAAATAAAGAGTATGAATAAATATTACAAACAGAATATCTACGAAAAAAATAAAATCAACGAGCTTCCATAATCTGATTAGCAGCAGCCGTTATTATCCGTATATTTTGATTAAATTAAATCTCAGTTAGCATAAACAATTTAAATCTACGTGCGTTTAAACGAAAATCTGTGCAATACACAAGTAATTTTCAGTGGTATTTTGACGTTATTAATCATATTTATTAGCTTCGTATCTCTAAACATGTCATCATTTATCATTATGTCCTTCAACCCAGAAAATAGAAATTATACAATTTTGAAAAGTTTTGCCAGTGGGGCCCAAGTCTATAACCCAACCATGTAACAAATTAACTTAATATTCATACTTTTAATATTAGCTTTATATATGCTTAATTCATATATTATCTGCATCATTTTACTTTCCATATTTACTTATGTAATGAATTGCATGTTTTTTATGATTTATGTCATCTCCTGAATTAATTTTTTTTACTTATTCGCCAGAATTTATGACTTAATAATATAATAATAAACATACGCCTGACTTACACATAGCCTTTCCTTCTTTTATCTGTTTCTAAACTCTTCGATTTTATGCTCATTTGCATGAACGGTGCTTTATTTCGTGATTAGTGCAGTATGTGGTGCAAAAGTTACATGAGTGTGGTCAAGTGAATTCAGCATATTTAAATTGCCAGAAAGCTAAGAAAGAATAATGGATTTCTAAACTGGTCTATCGAGGCAGGTTTCTCTCCAATATTGTTAACTGTTATTCTTCTTGCATTTCTCTAATCGGTGCTAGTAGGTAAGATTTAAAAAAAGAACTCATATTTTGCACAGTAGGGAGTAAGTCAGTATTCGAATTAGCTTTATTTGAATAAACTGTATAACCAAATTATAAAAGAAACGCGACACCTTTTTTTGGGCAATGACCTTAAGTCTTACAATGGAATAAACCGGATTTAAGCTTAAAGCTGACATATACTTAGTGATGATTTATTTTTGTGTTCGCATTCCTACTGTATTATTACACCCATAACGTTCCTACTATATTATTATGACCATAATTATTATAGTGGCTCGTTATGTTGTCGAGTTACAGATAATGACGGATTTGGGCGTAAGATTCAATACATAGTTAACATTTCATGATCATATCGCTAAAATATCAAGCTGATTCTTCGTTCTTTTGGATTTATCCTACGAAATTTATGCAATTTTAATCACATTAGTCATATGGCATTAAGTTCACAGTGAAATGCAGTCGCCGTGTAACATGTAGAGTCTTCGGTAAGGTCTCTTTCGCTTAAATTTTGAAGAGATTTCACATTACTCATGTTTATTTTAAATTTATTGGATGGAAATTTTTTATTCCTTATTAATATCAGATATCTTATTTTGTTCAAATAAATGTACAATAGGTTGTAAACATAAATTGTTTGCTCTACCTCTATCTCAAACTAATTCGTACCCCATTTGTTCCCAATTATTATACCAATTATACTTTTATACCACAAATAAATGTATTAAAGCTGGTGAGCACAAATTATTTACTGTACCTCGGCTTCGAACTGATCTAAGTTATAGCACCTCACTGTGCCGTGATCTGGATCTCGTAAACCGTCTTCTCGTTGTACCTGAATATGTGTTATGGTACCTAATTCCTGTCAGTGAGTTATGAGTTCTTTTTTCATTCCTGTTTGCTTTCTTCAGCATTTCAAATTGGGAAAGTGTCATATATACGTATATATAATGTAAACAGATGAATAAATAGATAATGAAATACCATTTAAACTTACTTCAATTGATAGAATAAATAAAACAAAAGAAAATTTTAAAATTACATCCGCAATAATAACATAATGATTTTGTGCAACTAAGATGACCCAGGATAAAGCATTTTGACTCGAGTCAATGTATACGTTAGGGGAAGTCACGTAGCTTGAATTTAGGTGGGAACAGCATCACTTCCCTTTGTAGCGAGCGTCATTATGTGGGCTTGCCGCTTAATATCAGATGGGAAAAACCTTCATTCCTTATGTGACTTTCGAATTGTCATTACATATTTATGGTACCATATTACTTTGCAATATTTTTCTCATCTGCCTTTTTTAACATATTCGTTACAGACATGAGTTTCTTTACAAGACCAATAATTTTATTTTTATTTTCAAAGTTTTAATGGTTTTCATATGATAAATTTTAGGTAACCTTCTAAAAGCAGAAATAGATACTTTCGTAACTGTAATGACAATCCTGATCATCATTCGTTTCATAAATTGTCTTTCGGTTTTGACACGACGAGAATTATTCGCTTCACTTGCCTACACATTTCTATGTTGTGTGTTAACAACCAGTTAATTTTTTCCAAAGAAAGTGTCACATTATCCTGACAATATGTAAAGTTCAACTTCTTCGTTCTAATAAAGGTTTATCTATATCACATTGTCGTGCTGTTAATTACAATCTGAAACTAGTATCTTAACTTCAGGGTTTTCTCATCTATCTCATACAAGGTTATTTGAGATATACATGAATTTGTAAGAAATAAAATTATTGCTGCAATATTTGTATATAATGTAGTGTATTTCGAAGACTATGTAAGTGATTTTTTATTCAGAAATTCAAATACGTATTTTCTATATCACGAAAGGAAAAAAAACGGAATTTTTATAAGATTACCCATATATTCCACTATCTGTCTGTCTATCCATTTGTCACAAGTTTTTCTTAGATACGTTCAACATGCAAATTTGATATTGTGGTAAAGTATATTCTCTCATATATGAAAATATTCAAAACAATACAGGTGGAAATTTTAAGGAATGCAAACAAAGTGCTGAAACTTTTTTTATTTCTTCTCTCGTATGGGGTGTCATATAAAGTGCAATTTGCAATAATTCCAAAACTATTTATTTTAGCATTTAAAGAAAAAGAAACTCTAAATCTTTCATAGTATATTTAAAGTACTAACCATACAAATAAATGCAGATTAAATAGACATAATTCGATAGCTTATACTAAAAATATAGATGTTGGAATATTTTGACGGGGCAAAGGAAGTATATCCGATTTATTCTTCATTTTGTTATCGTGTATATTATATATCGCATAAGCAATTTACCATGATTCTAAAGTTATTCCTTGAAATATTATTAGAATTGTTTTAGAGACTTTATTGTCAAAAACGTAAAAATATGTTCCCCCCTCTGTTTCCAAAACAGCTCAAGTTCAAGTTATTTAAAAACAACAGCGTTACTAAAAAAATGTCTGAAAACTACGAGTACAGTCAATATTCTAAATTTAAAAGTACATTAATATTTAAAAATAGTTTAAAAATCATTAAATATTCATATATGTCTAATCGTTTTCGAAACTCCCATAGTATAAATTCTACTGCTTCATAGTTTTATTTAGTACTGACATTCTCTATTGGCAAAAAACTTATTAATATATTATAAAACCTTACAGAACATTTATGAAAACAATGTTGCCTTGGTTCTAAAGATGTACGCAAAAAGAAATCGATATAATTAGTTGCTAATAAAATGAATAGCAATTATGGAAATAAAAACCGTGAAACCTACTTTTTGCTGACAGCAATATAATTATCGATCCGTTTTAAGCAGAAGTTTCTTCAAATACGGTACATTTTGCAGGACAAGACAGTTTTAATGATCTTTCCACACCTGCTACAACAGGTGTGTTTTTCTATTTTTTTGAAGTATTTCAAAATTTTTTTTAGGATTCCGTAGCCAACCAAAAATTCCTTATGGTTTTCTTTACGTTGTCGTCCTTTTGTATGCTCCAGATCAATTAATCTCTCATTTCTACACCTACTGAGACGTAATTTAGTCTAAAAGTGGAGGAAGATATTAATAACCCAAAACTAGAAATAAAACGTATGAAAATGGATTGGGAAGAAAGTTTTGCTCTCTCTTTCTTTTATTGCCCTTACTCTGTTACGACTTTTTGTTGCCGTACGATATCAAAAAAAAACTTACTGACCCCATCGAGTTGAATCTCTTTGGGTAGGTCGTTCCCATAGAGTAAAATTTTAAAAATTTTCAGTGATTGACATATGAAATATCTGCTAGAATGCATGAAACCATAGTGTAGACTACAAGTAATTTCAAATTATATTATTAGGCTTATAATTGAACAGATTTATAATATAAAATCCTTATGAAACCAAATATAAAGGAGTTCACTCCTTTATATTTGGTTAAAAAAATATAAATAAAAAAATATTCCAGAACAGGAAAAACCATGGAATGTGTGTTGGGACTAAAAAATGCTGACTTTAGGTTATAACGTGTTATTTTATTACCATTACGATAAATACAAATTTCATCAGAATAATGTTGAAACCGAGCAGATATCATGTATTTTTTTGCCTTCTAGGCGATAACAATTAATTTCAAGAATTGTACTTGCATGTGTGATTCCTTAAACCTTACAATTTAAGAAATCACACAGTTTCTTCTAAAAAAATATATTTCTCGCTAATTATAAATATAAAATATATTAAACTTTAGCATACTTATGGAAAAATACGACAAAACGCATAGTGTCCACCAAAAGGGTCATCAGTTTATTTTAAATAAACGCAATAATGTCAACTTCGATTATATATAATAGAACTCATTCGATATATATCAAGAATCTCAAAAAGAATACTGCAATCGGTTCATACGACTCTCCGAAGTATCTTTTGGCATATATTCAACAGTTGGATCCAATTCATATCGGCTTTGCTATTTCATTAAACAAAAATATGGTTAGAATATTTTGAATTATTCATCTATACTTCTCGTTTTTCTCCACCAAGACGTTTACTTTATTTCTATGATAATTAGGACACTTTATCTCATTTGCTTGACCTGGAGACAAGATATCCTTTTATAAGACGTGACAAGACAAATAGCCATCGCCACTACCGAAAAGATTTTCTTCATTAATAACTTTGTTATTGAAGAAATGAAAATTTTGTTATTAATAAAAAATGTTGCTGTTTTGTTTGACGGAGTAATAGTTTTTAAGTTCACTTCTTATAGACGATAGAGCAAATCTTAAACTTCTGAAAGAAGTGAATAAATATTTTTTTTTAATAAATTGCTTATAATAAATCTAGTACCTAAGGCGGAGGAAATGCAACTTACCTTCCTGATATCTTATCTAATGGCGTGTAACAATTAATACATGAAAATGCATCGTGACTTTAGATGTCATCTTTGAGCAGGGATAATACTGATATTTCTTGTATCTATATCTTTTACATATAATAGTCATTATAAATAATTTGTTAGGCTTGTAGTATTTCTGTCGTCTTTTATTTGATGAATTATACAATTCATATTAAAAGTTAAGCTGTACGTTCTTAATTTTTGTGATGTTATTGAAAATGAACTTACAAAAAATAAATGAATTTGTAATTATTTATAACTAAATTTCGTATTAATTTAAATAGCATAGATACCAAAGTTAAAAAAAATATATGTTAAAATACTATATAGTATAAATGAAATTTCACTTAAATATTTTGAAAAATAAAATAAATTTTATTTACTTTATTTTCTAAAAACAATTAATTACGATATTCAATGTAAAATATATTGAAATAAGATCCTGTGCTGACTCAAAACTATATTAAAAGCGATAAAGGTAAAAAGAGACTGAGAACTAAAGAATGAATTTTGTTGGTATTACCTTTATTCGTTTCCAGTTAGTGAGTTACTTCATTATAGTTTTGTTTCATCGTCAGTTGAGTTAAGTATCCAGCGGCATATAAATATACTAATTTAGTGACCAATAATTTAAATATCTTAAATGTGTGTGTAATACAATTTTGTTATCAAGGACTGATTTGAAAAAAAACTCGAACTGAAGGTAAATAAATCGTAAAAGCGAGAGGAGTTAAGATCGAGCAATATCAGTCATGAGGATCATAAACAATTTGTACTGACTATTTCAAAATTGTCACAGAAATTTTTCTGATTATGTCAATACGTCCCTGATCGTAGTACCAGAAGTTCTTCGCCTTCTGTAATAAAAGCACCATTGATTGATTTTAATTTTGCTATCAACTGTTTCATTTGCTCTAAAGCGATTATTGGTCAAATACAAGTGTCTAAAAACAAAAAACTAAGTATTTTAAACAAACCTAATGAAACTTTTAAAATAACATTTTAAATCTATCAAGGAAACATTCAGATTTCCTTGACCACCCGAGTTTTAAATGATATATTAAGTTGTAAATCGCCTAGTTTTAAATGGTATATTTAGTTTTGTTGGAATTTAATACATTATGGGTATTGCAAACGAATGGAAGAGAAGTAACTAGCTCATTTATGAAATCATATCTAAAAACTTGTCTTCTAATAAAAATAACTATTTCATGGTGAAACATTACAAAAAATGAGAGTCGCATCTGCTGTCGTTTGAGAAAATGTTTGTTCACAATGTTACAATACTAACGAGTATTCACTTTCGGCTAAATTTTTAAATGATACTATCGGGTCTTACTATCGGATCAAAATCTTGCCAATCAAAATGTATATCATTGGATGGAGCACAGAAAAGTTTACGACGTTTGATCATTCTATCATGGTAGCTAATCGACCTGCTTCTATTATTTCTTCTTTGATACTTGGAGTTAGAGTTTTTTTCTTCTTGTGAGCCTAACAGTGATGTTTAAGGAAGTTCTTCATTAATCGAGGAAGATGAAATGGAAGTCGAACTTCCCACTTTCCAGCGATTTTACTCTGCCTTCATTTCTCACCTGTTCCATATAAACCCACTGATATATCACGAGCCGTAGCCAGAGTATTACAAAAGATCTACAAATATAAATTCAACAAAAATACTTCATGGTTTGGGCCTATAGAGATACCTCCAAAACATAAAAAATGTGCTTTCAACACTACCTGAACTGCGGTTAGAAATTGAATTACCAAATAATAATGAAAAATAATATTAAAACAAATATAAAATGATGAAATATGCAATAAATTCTTTCTCTAACTTAACTTGCTTCAATTTTTTTGTTACTAAAGTTATTCAGAAAGTCGTTCCACTACTTTTAAAATTGTAATAGTGATACATTCAGTTTTCGTGCATGGAAGTAATTATTTAACGTTTATTTCACAGATCTGTCTCTATGAATGATAACGTAACTACATATATCATATATTTTAATCTAGAATATAAGTCATCTATATGCAAACATTTGCTCGGAAAATTTTGGAATCTATAGGCGTAGCAGAAAGACAAACAGAAAAATAAACAGAAAAAGTTTCACTTTCATTATACTACGGTTACATATACCCTATGTTATAAGATTTATATTACTTATGTGCAACATTCCATTGAAATCCGTTTGCCATTTAAGTGGGAAAAAAAACACGCAAATAAACAGACAAGGTTTCACTTTAATTTATTAGTGGGGATAATATGATACAGTCCATAACGCAATAGGTAAAGCGCTTGTACCAGACAAAGTTCTCCATTTTCGATCGAATATTCATAAAATATTTTATATCATTTCCAATTATTTGTCACATTTGCTTAGGCTGATCGATGATTTGCTTAGGCTTGATCGTTCGGAATATTTTGTCCCGAAAATGTATAGCAGGAAAAATGGAGACATATGATAAAACTTTCTATTTTTTAGAAAGACAACTATATTTGGAAGTAAATGAAGAAAATCTTAGAAATGCTTGAGTTTTCTCCTTAAGAATTGAATTTCATATACAGCGCCCGGTATGAAATTTTATGAGTAGTAAAATCAGAAGTCTATAATGTGAAAAAATGTGTTATAAGCTAATTTCAGGCACACCTTTAATTGGCATATCGAATCATTTACTGACAGTTGTAAACGTTGTATGTTTTGGCTGAAAACATTGCTTTCAATAAAAATAGTAAAATGAATACAATAAAAAGAATCTACATGGAGACAAAATGCAGATATTGGTCTCTTACAAAGATGTAATTGAAAATAAACACATCGACGGAGCAAACGTGAAGATACGTGAAGATAAGTACAGTCAAATGTTCACGTTTATAATGAAAACAGAATTTATTTATTTACTAATTGAAAGGCTCATAAAACAAGTTAGAGTCACGTAAATGTATAACAATAAGAACAAAGTATAAAACTAGAATATAACTATAATTCGGAATGCGCAAAATAGTTAGAGTATTTTTGTATACATTTACAAGGGTTACTCGTGTTATAAAATATATTATAAAATGTATTGATCAATTATTAAAGTTACTTTTAACTAAGAGTTATATTTTTTTATTTATGCTGAACAAAACATTATTTCAATCGTAGCTGGTTTTAATTTAATGGGGTATGGGGTTTTAAAAAGAGGTATTATTGCTATAAATTTGTAGTACGAGTAATCTTTGTAATGGTATACGGGATCTGAGTCGAGTGTTGAAGTTGAGTAGAGAGAAGAAACAGAAACAGAGGACAGTTAACATGCAAATGTATGATTTTACATAAATATAATAGATCAACGCTTTTTCCCCGTGTAGCTAGTGATGACCAATTAAAACTCTGTAGTTGGATTTTATAATATATATACTATCGTCCGAGATTAATTTGTATGATAAATATCAAATTAATTTGTTTACACGAATGTAATTTCTTTTACTTTTGACATAATGTGCTGAGAAACGTGCACTTTATTTGTTTTTTAGGCAAAAAGAAGTCAACTGTGCCAACTTTGGCTTAATATAAAAGCCAAGCAGAGAAGGGAGTTGACAAGGAAAAGGCAGCAGCTGATAATCATTGGCGGAGGAAACGCGATTAGCGACATCAAAATTGACTCCGTCGTTTCATTAATAGCGCCGGTGCTAATCCCATCAAACGATTCTGCCCAGCAATTCAATGCGAATTTTGATAAGTGTACAATTAATATTTTATTTATAGCATTTTCTAGAAACTGATTGATGTAGTAACGGTGCACCTAATTTTTTTAAATTGATATATGTGAAGTGAATTTTATACAAGTTTATAATTAATACTAAAGAAACAGTATTACAAATGAAACTAGATTGTTATTTAATCACTTTTAAAATTACAAATCATAAAATTCATTTGAAATCTTTCAATTGAGCTTTTAATTTATTTTCTTTCAAGTGACATGCGAAAATGTGTTGTAATTTAAAATTGAATTTTATGATATTTATGAATTTATGATATTCCTGTAAATACATATATCGATACCAATTCTATGGATAAAAGTACCTGTAATATTATTATCTATTCATTTGAAAATGAATTGTATGTTTATTAATGCTAGAGGGGTGACACTATTACAAAGAAAAAATGTCATAAATAATATAATTTTAAAACCTTTTCAATATATATGAATATCTGTTATGGATAAGAAAGAATTCATACAAACCAAATAAATATTGATAAAAGTAAATACATGCTTTCACTATCATAAGAGATGCGTTTATTTACCCCTTTTACCTATTTTATACATTCCAAGACAGTCGTACTTAAGAAATAAACTCCGTCTCTCGTCGGAGTTGACACGAACAATTGTTTGTTGGCCCATGTAATGCCAAGTATACTATTAAAATATAAAGGAAATAATAAGTCAAACAAAATTGTAAAATATAACGGTCATACTTTTTTTTTGGGCAACAATTCACAACATTTATCAAGACCTGAGAATTCAGGAATGTTAAGAATTCACTACAGCAAAGCATACAGATGAGCCACTGATGATGATAAGAACAAGGAAGGACTCTTTATGGGATGTTGCTTTATTAAGGTGTAAGCTCATTTTAAAAATTATCCATTTAGTGTACTTTCTTCATAAATATACGTCTTTTTCAAAACACAGTTAATTAATTTTCACGGTGTATGAACAGTAGGAGAGAAAAAATGGAGGCATAATTTAGAAAGTCGTATATATATATATATATATATATATATATATATATATATATAAACTGAGGCATAAATCATACAAAAATTTATACATATATTTAAATTATTTATAATTTTTCTCGATATAGACATTGAAACCTTCAAGTGAAAGAAATAAAAGAAACTGTTAAGTATCTGAAACTTTGGAAAGAACTATTATTGAAAAGTTATTAAACTGAAATTATCGATGTTATTAAGCTATGAAACTGAACTAATCGTTTTCACTTTGTAACTGTAATAATAAATATCCATACCGCTCACTTACTAAGGGTAATGACTGTATTAATGTTGAGAAAATAAATTTAAAATTCTGTTAGAAACCTCTTAAATTGTTCTTCTGAACATTAATATAATTACTCCTTATTTACCATATACCCATACATATTACTATACTTACTCAATGCTTTCATCGCTTATTGGTTACGATTATTTATACACACATATTGATCTGTTTTTACATAATACGTAGGTCGGTACATAAATTTTGTCGTATTAACAGAATATTTCTTTTTGGAAGTAATTACCCTTAGTATGCTTTCATATTTCGAACCAAGTGGTGAAAGTCTCCTTCCAAAGGAACTGCGGAACGGTATCACAAATTTATTTAAATGCTCCTGGTAACTCTGACTTGCCAAATTGTTGGAAAATTTTTGCCCTTTTAACTGTTTATTTACGTAGGCGAACAGAACAAAATCGCACATTACCATGTCCGGACTTTAGAAAAAATGACTTGGTATTTTTATTTTAAATTCCTCGAAAAATATGGTTGTAGAGTTGGCTCGGTGTGCCACCAAACCAAGTACCAAATCTTCAATTTGAATGCTCATTTTTTAGAGCTTTGAAAACTTTTGGGAGGTAATAACTAACATACCAGGGCGCTGTAAGTGGCTCCTGTGTATTTAAGGGAACGGTAGCCAAAATACCTCTCTTACTGAAAAAAACTGAGACTGTTCGTTTTTTAACAGACCGAACTTGTTTCATTAATGTTGGTGGTTCTTCATCTTCATATACCCACATTTTTCTATAAGATTTAGTAAGAACGTCGTAGTGATAAATGTAGGTTTCATCACCTGTGATGATCGAATTCTTGTTAATCGAGGTGGCCGTCATCAAATTTTTTAAGCATATGTTTGCACCATTTTACCCTTTGTTCTCTTAAAGTATCAGTCATAGAATGTGATACCCAGAGTGAACAAACTTTTCTAACTTCCAATCCGTTATGCAGAATACGGTGAAATCTTATCTTCAGTAAATTTTCTGTCTGGCGCTATGAACGATTGTCAGTCCATAATCAGGTATTTGACAGCAAGAAAATTTTTGCCAATAGTTACTTTGATGGGTTTACCAGGTTTTTTTCGTCCTTCAAATTAAAGTTTCCATTTTGGAATTGTTGATTCCGTCTCCGGTCTCCGTACGCAACGGTCGTGTATGCCGCGCGAGCAAACGGATTCGAAAAGAGAAAATGTATTTGAATTATAACATTCGAACCGAAAGTGTAAATAATTACTGCGTTTTCTTACATAAAATACAATAGCAACAGTGAGTTGCAAAATAACTATTGTAGCCGTTTTCTGATTGTGGAACTTCTTACAGTGAATGTTCAGCTGATAAAAACATTCGTTATTGTGGTACAGTGCTATACTCGTGTACTATATTTCTTGCTGAAAAGGAAATTCGGGAAAAGGATAAATATCGAACATTGTTGTGAATCTTACATTTTTTATCAGATTATAAATCCGTAGCATAAAAGTTAAAGAAAACTGTACTCATTTTTGTAAACGTGCTAATTACCATAATTACAAACGTTGTACAAAATCATGTGATGGCCAAGAAGTATTCTATCGTTAAAATCTATGAATAAATAAAGGTCAAGTTTTTATTTTAAAGATTACTTAATTTTTGACACAAAACATTTAAATATTTGTAACGCAGTGATATCTAAAATAGAATATAGATTTTATCTTAGTGCGGCTTAGTGACAATCGAAAATTAACGTAAAAGTGGGTATTTTAAAAATTGTAACAAGGTGTAAGTTCAATAATAACTTTGTTGCTGACATCGCTGTTATTTTAACAATATACCGTGACGCTAGCACAGCCGCTATTTTGCAACTTCGCACGTCGTGTTAGTGGTACAGCGGATAGTGCACAGAGCCGCGGCAGAGACGCATCGGGTTCGAAATCAGGACACTCATACATACCCTATCCTGTCTTTTTTTCTTAAATCATTAATATCTGACGTAAATACAACTGACATTGGTTGACATTACTATCAGTGTTGCCAACAAAGAAAAATATTTCTACCTATTACGTATTCGTTGCTATCTTATACGTTACGTTTCGGTACACACAAAAACTTTACAAGATGGATGGATAATTTCAACTTTTGTTCGAAAAGATGAATATCGAGATGGAAGTCCACTATAATGGCAAAAATTGACGAGAAACTAGTTCCTTTAGTGGAGGAGAACAGAAATCTAAGGGCAAAGGTAGAAAAATTAGAGAATGAGTTGGAGTACCTTAAAAGAGGACAGCGAGAAAATAATATTATTATATTTGGCTTAGAGGAGACAGAAACATCTAAACTAGACTTAATACAAAAATTAAACGAACATCTCAAACAAGATTGAGATGTTCGTTTAATTTTGAATAATTGCAATTTAATTTTGAATAACTTGAAATAAAGTTAGAAAACTCAGAAGTCAACAAAATACATCGTTTAGGGCACATAAAACTAGAAGGTAATACGTCGAGGCCGATCTTATGCTCGTTTGTAAACAATTGGAAGAAGACTGAAATTATTAAAAACATTTAAAGAAATAAAGAAAATTTACATCACCGAGGACTACCCAAAGGAAGTGCTGCAAAAGAGAAAACAGTTACAATCAGAGTTAGCAGAAGAGAGGAATAAAGGAAATATTGCTTACCTGAAATGCGATAGACTTATAGTTAAACAGACTATTAACCAACAAGAGAAAAGGATGAGAGAGACTTGTACTTCACCGACTGGTGGCACTAACCAGTCAAAAAAGCAACAAACTCGTTATCCAGCGATATTCAAAAGGTAATCTGGCTTTGTACGAGTAGATGCGTTCGACATAACGCGGGTTAGATCGAACTCTCTCTCAAACTTAGCTGTCAATAAAGATGAATAAAGAACAATAGTAATTAAACAACGGCAAACGGAATCTAAAACCAACCAAGGCAACTGATAACAAAACATAACAAATCTCAAAACTTCCCCAAGTCGACTGGTCATCATGGGGAAAAGAGAGCACAACCTTCCAACAAAAGAAAAAGACAAAGATAAACTGTATCTCAATCATAAGAAAGGTCGGAAGAGGCCTTTGCCGACTGGCAAACGGATCCACAGGAAATAAAGAAACAGGAAATATTAAATTAATAAGATAGGATTATTTTATGTTATATTTTTTTTAATTTTAAGTTTGGTTATATAAAGAACTGTAAAATAGATCCGAATAAAAGGGCTATATTATTATTATTATATTTTGGAATTGTAAGAACCAACTTTTTGTCGTCCATAAAAAAAGACAAATATCCTATAACACATCATCATTTTCTTGTGCCACTGTTGCTTTGTAAGACCACGTTGAAAATTATATAACTTATGACCCGATCATCACGTCGCATGAAGTCAGCCATCACAATGATCTTAAAAACTTGAAATATTATAGCTACGCGCGGGACGCAACTCAAATGTTAACTTATGGTAATATAATAAACTGAAATTTGTCATACTAATCACGAAGAGGTCTCGTCATACTATAATTAGAAGTACGACAAAATGTATCTACGTGTATGTATGAATTTAAGTAACCATTTTTAAGTTTTGTATATATGGCTATATATACAAAACTTAAAAATGGTTACTTAAATTATATTCATGGTCAAAGCAATAATTAGTTAGTGTACGTAATAATTTGTTATCTAAATAAGAAATTGAAAGGCCATTAGGTAAAAGATTTTCGTGTGCTCACTTCAAAAATGAATAGAAATTTGTTGATATAATGTGCAGGTTACGAGGACGTCGGAAAATTTTTATTTTTTAGCCTGTTTTGTATTATTTTGATACAGTCTATATATCAAGTGTTATCAGAGGTATACAAATTTATTCCTGACACAATACCCAGTGAATAACTAAAGTTAAAATTTCCATCCTAATTTAGAAAGTAGATGTTCATAATTTTTTTCCTGCCTTTTATGTTTCATCAGACTGCTTTCATTTATTGAGTAATAAGTAGAAAATAATAGGCTATGCACAAGTAAAACACCACGGGGATTCTGTATAAACTGAGAAAATTGCGATACTGTGGCATAAATTCACAGAAAAACATTAGGAAGTTATAAAAATTCCGTATTTGCCCTTCTGCTGTGAACTTGAAAAACAAGGTTGCGATTTAAAGAAACCTAGTAAATAATATACAATAATTCGTTCCCCAGATATATTTTGCGCCCGAATTATTTGTTTACTGTGTAAAAGCAAGGTAAGTCATTTAAAATATTAATGAACAGTGAAACCTAATAACATCATTGGCTCTCTCGTGTTTTTATATGGATTTTGTTTTATGAATATTGATTTAAATCAACCAATGTTTTTCATTTAAGTTCATCCAAACTTAAAGGAGAACAAATAATTTATACCAAAACCGCCATTGAAATAAAATAATAACCTTGGAAACACAGCATTTCGCTTGAAATCCTTCATCCAACCATATCAATTTTTATTTTAAAATTAAGGTATATTCATACTTCTAAAATCTTTCATTTTTATTGATAGATCGCAGTCACTGTATCCCAGTAATAGAACTCATCCCACGACAAAAAGAAACGATCTAGTAATAGGATATTTAACTTGAATTTTTAAATTGTTTTAATTTGTTCTATTTTATATTATAAGCACACTACATTTATATTTCCAGTATATATGCCGTATTTTTTACATAAATAACTTTTAAAGTCTGAATTTTCAAACTCGCGCTAAAAACGCAATTTCTGTAATGGCGGCTAATGTGACCTCACGCACAATGTAAACAAACAGTCCTGCTGAATGGGATTATTATTTATTTTCATATTAAAATAGTGTGTACAAATACGTCTATAAAAAGTCGACACAAAATGTTCGTTTCAGTGTCAATAAATCTTAAAAGACGAAAAAAGTGGCTGCAATTAGCCCAACGAGATCCAAACAGCATTGTCGCTCACTCAAATGTTTTTATGTGTGAAGACAATTTCGATATAAGTAAAATTTGTATTTTAAACATTATTATCGATATCAATGCTTAAAAACCAAAAGCATAAGAATATAAAATTTTGGTATGAATGCGTTTTAGTACCAATGATATTTTGACAATTGTTAGTATTTATCTAAATTGAAATTTTTGATATGATATGAAAGAATATATATTAAAAACGAATAGTTTAAAAAAATTCTGCAACAGACGATTATTTATTATAAACAAATTTTAAAAATTTCATACCTAATGACTTTTGTTTGCGAGGGAATATGTTTTAACCTCTTTTTCCAGTTAGTTCACTTTATCTTTTATCGCTAAGCACTTATTACACAATTAAAAATCTAATTTGCTTACAAATTGTTAAGTATTTATAATATAAATATAGTAAATTTAATTATCAATAACATCTTGTTTATCAAACAACATTCAGGAAAGGTCAACTTGTCTATGATTTATGTTTGGAATAAAATTACAGTACTGATATATACATTAGCATATGCATTGCATGGGAATTAAATAAATTTGTATGCACTAATTGTGACCTGAAGTCATTTTAATTAAATATATCATTTGTAATGTATTACTTTTTATATAATATAATACGTAATGAATAACATACATAATGAATTCATATTATAAAAAAAATATACTACATTCAAAAGGTGATAGTTATAAATTAAAAAAAGAAAAAAGGACCATAATTTAAAGATTTAAAAACTTGTCTGTGACGTCATCTGACTTTTAACCAACAACAGGACATTTGCGACGCTGATTAAATTTCAAAAAAATACTGTGATTTCTTTACGTTTTTTTATATAATATAAACTTATTCTTCTTAAAATTAAAAGCAATACGCTTATTTACGTCATTATCTAGTAGGATTACCACGAATTGTGGTATATTTTCGATGTTGTCAAATAACCTATTACGACAATGAATCCAATTTTTTCCAAATCATAATTATTCCTCAATATAATAACCTTCTTAGTAGATGTACGAAATACAAACGGCTTCTTCAATGCCGTCAAATGAAACTCCCGACTTGTGCGCCGAGTTACATAGGCTTGATGAATAATATCACCATCATAATTATGAATGGGTTTATAAACCAAACTACCTACTACTTTTTAAATAATACCTATTCGATGTGTAATTTTTTCAATAAAATGAAATTCATCCTGCTAAAGAAAAGCTTAATATCTCTTACTAAGCAAATGATCCATGTTTAATTTTCCAAGGGATTTCCGTAGGAGTTATAAAGATATATATTATTTATTCCTCTTGCGGGTAATTTATAAAATGATATAAAATATTTAAGTCTTAAAACTACTTAGCAGAAACTTATCTGCATATTCTGGCAAAACACATGTGTATTAAATAAAATTATGTAACCTAACATTTTCAATAACACCAGTTGAGAAAAATTTAATATTTCTAAATTTATTTTGATCAACCCATGTGTTTTCTTGATCTGTTTTGTTATAAAGAAATGAATTTGCCAAGAAGCCAAAGTAACATAAATACAATTGTACATAATAACTTTCCGCTGAAAAACATTTAGAATAAAACCCGGAAATTAACGAAATGAAATTAATTTTTTATTATAAAACTTAAAAGTGCGTGAAGCAACCAAAAATATTCTCTTCGTATTTTTATTCGAGACACTAAACTTTGTTGACCTTTACGAACAGCTTTTTAATAATAAGATTAACTTTAAGCGAACTCCTTCTCATGGAATAAGTATCTTTTGTTTTGTTTAGTAGATATTGTTAGTATATTTAACACTAGCAAGTATCCACAAAAAGAAAAATATGACCAAAGTTTAATCTTGCATTACACCGTGAGTTATAATAAAAGTTACATCATTTCAAAATATATAAACATCGAAAATAATACGTAAAATTTGAAAAATAATAATTTTCCAATTCACTTTCGCAAAGCTGTATTTCCAAACCACCAAGTTCAAACCAAGTTCAAACCACCAATCAATGAAATAAAGGTTTTATATATATATATATATATATATATATATATATATATATATATATACATATATATATATATGAATATACATATAACATTTATTTCATATAGAAACATGAATAAGGTTTTGAATTTAAAATGATATCAGTATCAAAGATAAAATAATATTAACGACAGGAAGAAGCTACGAAAGAGTTTGTTAATTTTAATAATGATTTTTATCCATTTTTCGTGGAGAAATTGACCAAAAAATAATTTATAAAATTGGGTTTTGTGATGATGGTAAATTTTAAACTATCATATAATCTAAAAACCACTACAAACAAATTAAATGTAATATAAAAATATCACCAGCAAGCGATAATACGGTCAAGGTTGAAAAGTAAACTTAAGTTTAAATATTAATAAATAAAAGTAGTCTGCGGAATTCATGAACCGATATTAAAAAAAATAATGCAAGTATTTACATATTTTCGAACAACACAATATTATGAAATACACAATATTATAAATATATTTCGAACAACACAATATTATAAATATATTACAAATAATATATTTTCGAAATTCCAAAGAGTACAAACAAATTAATTCTCTGGGGCCACTTGGGAGATGGAATCGAAAAGCATGATTCAATCAAATCAAACATTTCTGATACGAAAACACCCACAGAAAAGTCACGCAAACGGCCAACGTGCCAATTAATATAAAAACATATTCAGGAAAACCGGACGACGATTACACTTGAGGTCATAACGTATCGCTGTATAAATATAATAAAATCAAAGTCATTTTATTCGTACTATATATAACCGTATTGAGATTGATATTTGTTCAAAGGAATATAATAAGTAATAATAAGCCGTACAGTGAAAATGTTTTTATAAGATTTCTAAGTGCGAGTTTCTGGTGGCGAAAAGATACACTAAGCGAAAATGAAGACTATTATTAGAATAAAGTTTCAGCCTAGATAGCACGGACCAAGTGTTTACCAGCGCACCATGTGTCGATAAATCATATTCTTTCTACGCAAATATAGATGTCTAACTCAATCCAAATGCCATTTTATGCTTTATGAAAACAGCATTATTATTTAAAAATGACGTAAACGTGAAACACAATTTTGTGAACTGTTATATAATATGTAAATATGCTTCTTTTATCTCTTGGCTTAAAAAGAAAAAAACATGCGCGATGAACGTTTACAACCGGATACGACTACACAGGTAAATAGCCTACTCGCAAAAGAAATATCTTTACGCAAGTTACCATTTCATTTCGTAATCATCGTACTTTGTAAGATGGATTCCACATTAAAAATTATTAAATTTTCTATCAGTAGAAATAGGAGTAACCGTAACTACTCATGTACACATCTCATTATGTTCCTGACTATTTGACCCAAGCCGAATGGATTTTAATAACATTCTAACCACTTTTACGATTCCATAATCAAACTAGGAACCTTTATAGTTTCCCCTAAGTAAGTAAATCTAAAATTTTATACATTTTTATAATGCCTAGAGTGAGAACAACTTTTAAGATACGAATCAACATTTAAAATGGTGGTGAATTTTTTTCGCATATCCCGTTGGTATTGTTAAATAGACCTTTTAAAGGTATTGGGGGTATTGTCAAAAACACTTTTTGGGTACACCTCTGCCAGATAAACTGCTATTCTTTAATGTCTAGAACATATAATAAAACTGTAACAGAGTTAGTTCTGTACATCAGGAGTTCGTATGACAACAGGAGCCGAAAAACTTTTTTTTTAAATTTTTCTCTGTCTGTACGTTATTTTGTGCACGAACAACCTACTGGAATGATTTTAATGTTATTCGGTACGGTAATATTTTCTAACCAAGAGTAATATATGGGATATTTGTTTTTCTTACTCCAAATTTCACGTGAGTGAAAGCGTGGGGCTCAACTAGTAGTATATATAACGAAATTAAAAGCAAAATTATCACAGATAAGTAGATTTTACTAGTTTTCGAATAATAGCTCCAACTTATTACATATAATTTATCTATAAAAAGCTCATAGAAACTTCATACAAGAGTCTTAAGTATACTGCAAAGGGAACTTTTTAATTTAAAACGTGCATTTATTGTCTGTGAAAAAAATACTAGGCGACATATATTATTACGAACCCTCGTAGTGCGAACTCTTCTTGTACTCGACACGTTTTTTTCAAATATTTTTTTATTGGCTTTGTTTACTTTATCCGTTACGAGGCAATGTTTATTATAACAAATATGATATAATTAATTGGTTATTTTTTTACATAGAATTATCCGCGCTGGTTCAAACCAAAATAAAAATATAACTGAAACGAATAAATTCTTCTCGAAGTAATTAATTTCTCTAAAGTATTTTTTGAATGTTTATATTTCTTTTCTTTTATATTTACGAAATAATTGCATTATCATTAATTTAATAACAAATTTAAGAAAAATACTAGTATACAATCGGCTTTATTATTTTGAAAACTATTTTGTTTTATATTTGTCGGGTCAGCGGTATACATTTATTTATATTTTTTTGTGCTTTAATAAAATCAAAATAAATCCATATTATTTAGAAGGTAAGATAATTTGAAATAAAAGGGAATTGTTCTATTACTTTGTCACAATTTTTGTCTATATTTCTTCAAAAACGATTGGCTAAGTGACACCGAATATCTATTCGACAATTCTATCATTAACTTTAACGATAAAATTTCCCAGACAAATAGGTTATTAAATTGTGAAAGGCATTTGACTTCGATACTAAATTAATATTTGTCGTTCCTCTATGATTTTTTTTCTTCATTTTCAGCGGATCTTTAGACCGTGTTAACATTAAGTATTTGAAGAGTTTTTCCTGCTCCTGCCGACAGTAAGGGAGTATAGTTATGAAATTGAGACCAGTAGTAGATTGGCAATTTGGATACAAATTTTATTCCATTTGTTTATTTAAATTCAAATTGTTAAAAAAATACTCTTTTCAAAAATGAATTTAGAAAAGTCGTGTGAAAATGGAATAAAGTATGAATATTATATAGTAATATCCTATTATAATATACACGTATTAATGTTTTTTGAACTTTGAATCATTTTAAGAGCTTATCCTATTTCAACGCACCCTTTTTCATACCTGTCCTTTTATTAGGTATTCTACATGGTCTTATTCAAGTTAACTTCGTCTTCTTATCTTATTCCTATTTCCTTAAGAGCGATCAGTCCTTTTGAACGATGTCCCACACTATGGAGTTAAATTTTTTTCCCTTCAAAAATTTCCATGTAAATGTTTTTGAGTGTTGCCTCTTGAAATATATCTGAGTTAATATTTCAAGGGATAACACTCAAAAACGCATTACTTTATTTCTGTGCCAATTTCAGTTTCAATATCAAGCGATTTCTCAAAAAAAAACAGCCGACACAGCCTGACAGACAGATATGTGAACGATCTTACAAAATCCTTTTGAGGTACTAAATTCTAAAAGAAAATAACGTGTAACCGTAGAATTGAAATAATTTGGTATCTGGTTTTATATATGTGTTAAAATTTTACTAAATAAGTCTTTACTTACACATTTAACTATATCTAGGTGTTCACTTAGATACTGAAACAATAAAAAAATAAATGGATTTTGTCAAAATTGACTATATATAAATAACCATAATTAAAAAAAGAACTTTCTGAACTATTCTTTATATATTATAGCCTAATTAATATTGTGAACTTTCATAATAATGCCATTAAATTGACAAAGATATTTTTTCAGTTACTTTCTTTATGTTGATCAATAACGAAGTCTTTGCCTATTTCATGGGCCTATGTTTTTGTAAATATATGATAGATGTCACTGGTAATAAGAGACGGTACACGTATTTATTTAAAAGGCTGTATGACTGATGTAATGACATTATATACCGATATTCTTGTAAAGAGTCAAAAATGCATAATTGAGGCCTTGCGTCTTTGTATTTACAATTATTTGAAAATAATTATAATTATTATTAATTTGGATTTGGAAAAATAGCCTTGACAAATGATTTAAAAATTCTCAGCCGAGTAAAAGCAATTTTCATAACTTCTAAGAAAAATGTCTGATATGCTTATCATTTTACTATGGCGTAAATACTGTAATAATGTGATATATTTCTGATACTTCTTTCATAGTGTTATCAGTTGTTATTTTTGTATGCGAGTAGTAACAAGTAATTTTTTATCGTTGCAGGCACATTGTAAATACAGTGATAAATGAAAATAATTATCGCTTGATCACAATTATAATGGTTTACTGGGACGTATGGTTTAGCCAGCAACGAGAAACAATGAACACTTTTAATGGGACTTATTCATCTAATTTAAATAATAAGACGAAGGCATGGAGTTTACGACACTCCAAATTTAAACCAATGACAATGTAGTCCTTTTACATGGTTTCTCATGGAAATTGTAACGTTGTAAATGTATGCAGAGTTACGTTTTGTAATATATTGGATATTTATGATATATAAAATCGAAGTTTTGCTTGAGAAGTGTATACTAGGTTTCACTAACTATAAAGAAACAAGAGAAACCAAAAATAAGTCTAGAATATCTTTAGAAACCGGCATGCAGAATGTCAATTTCATATACATCTAAAATTAAATATGACATTTACACAACGTTACTATATCAAGGCTGAATCGGAAGAGTAAAATTTCTGACGAAGCTTTCACTCGCTCGGCAATGTCGCTTGCGCTGTGGGTCTATGAAGTTGTTTTAGGTAGACATGATCCCACGCGAGCATTTGTGGAACTTTTTAGTGCATATGAACGATATATACTGTGGTAAATATTCATAATTATTATGACTTTTTTTGTGTTTATTGTGTGAATTCAATCAATCAATCACTTTATTGTAGAATTGTACAATCATGACTCGAGGAAATATTGGCCAATGATGATATTAGTAACAGCAAAGCTGAAGAACAAATTTTAGAAGAGAAGCACATCATTCACTCTCCGCATGACTCTGGTATGGATTAAAATATATTTTTATCGACAAGAGTGACAATGAAAATGATGTGCTCCTGTCATTTTTACGGGAATACAAAAGCCGACACAATCTTTTCCGTCAACATGACATCGTGCTTACAATATTATCACTTGAACTACAGAATCAAAAGAGGCTGCGAAGGAAGCAAAAAGTGCTCTAGAATGTTATCAGTTATCCTTGATCCACAATTTTTTCAGATACTTGTGAATTGCACTTATATTTATATCGAAAAAATCAAAAATAAATACCAAAGCCGACAGATCCAATTGAGATACGGGCATTTGTTGGTTTACTTATAATTATCAGAGTGAACAGATCAGGGGGTAAAATTTCCTAGATTTTTGGGACAATTCGTACGGCACTGAAATTTAATTGGTATACACTACAATGTATGTGAATTAATGTAAGTTCTTATTGCCAGCACTTCGTTTTGATGATTACCGTACCGATCCGTACCATCAACGAAATAATAAACTAAGGGCTCTAAAAGAGATTGTAGAAATAACCGTACGTCACTGCCTCAAATATTACACATCGCCTGAAAATTTGACGTTGCGTGAATAACTGGTAGCTTTTCGAGGCCAGTGCGGCTTCATTATGTATTTACCAAACAAGCCTGCAACATTTGGTATTAAATTGTTCACGCTTACAGACACTAAGTATCCCTGTGTATATAATTTTGAAATGTAGGTATGGAACCTGATGGCTGTTTTCAGAAATCTAACATTATTTACAAAATTTTGGAACTTCTGAATATTAGGAGCCACAATGTCACCCTGGAAAACTGGTTCACCAGTTATTCAGTCAGTCAGGAGCTAGTAAAAAAAAAATTACGATTGTGGGCACATTGAAAAAAAAAATTAACCCGAAATCCCACTTAAATTACTGACGACTCTCGATCGAGAGGAAAAAAACTCACTGTTCGGTTTTCAGAAGGAATGTACCTTAGTATGCTTGTCCACGATGCACAATGACAATAAATTGATGATGCTACCGGAGAAGCTTGCATACCAGAAATAATAACCTTTTAAAATCCTACAAATTGTGAGGTGGACATAGTCGATAAAATGTAACCACAACATGACACATATGACCACAACATGCCAGCTGCTGACTATATTTTACGGCCTTCCCAGTATTACTAGAATCAATTTATTCATACACCAGCCGAACAATCCAACTGAAAAAAATGTCCGACGATACTTACACTTTGGACTACATAACTATATATTAGTAGATCATTATAGTTCCGTGCGTCATATATTATATGTTATTTACTTAACGATGTATCAAATAACCGTAGTTATTCGCTACAACATTACTTTGTAATCACCTACCATGAAGTTTCTGCGGAGCCTCCTAGGTGCGACATTTTGTTGTTTTATGTTACAACATTTTTTGGTAATTTTTATGTAGATCTTTAAAAGACAGATTGAAAGGTGGGGCTTCACTACGTAACTAACAAAGGAAACGCCACCCGTAACGTTTTAAAAAATATTATTAAGCACTTTTTTTAAATTTTAAGGAACCTCTTCAATAATACCCCACTTAGATATAGACCATAAGAAAGAAAAATATTTATCCCTAAGTTTGATATATGGGAAAGTACTTTAAAAAAGAGTTTCCGCTTATTTCCTTACATTAACATAATTTAACAATCTCTTCTAGAAACATTTCATCACTATCAGTCATAAAGTGAAAAAAAACTCATAGCAATCATTAGGAAATATTTCTAACAAAATTTTGTTAAATAATATAAAGGCCGAACACGAAACAACTTTATTCCGTATAAATGAACTGAAAAAACTTCAAATTAATTGTGTTCTCTGGTCTAGTATTTTTTTTCTATTCTTAGTTGTCTGATTAACAATAAAGTAACACAAATGTATCAAAATATATGAATGTCAACATACATTATCTAAGGAATTGTTATATTAAAAGTAACTTTATTAACGCTACTTGCTTTCGTTCAAATTTTGTATGGATAAGCCATTACCACTGTTTTCGCTCCGGCTAGTAGCTTCAACACCATTTTATGAACTTTAATTTATATTTATGTTCTTACCTAGTATGTATTTTACCGTTGTATAAATTTCGTAAATACTCTGGAGTCATCGTTATTGCTTTTGCGTTAAACTTTAGGTAAATTTCTAATAACGCTTTTTTTATATTTTTTTCTTTTGTCTTTTCGATAAGTGGGAAGGGAGAACAGATTTTTCATAGATCAAAAGAACCGAGAGAAATTTATAATATCGCTGGAAATATTTTTTATTCAAATTTGAAAAAGTAATTAGAAAATCTTATGAATAATTTATTCTTCACCTCACACTGGTGGATATAGCACGTGTCCCATAAAAGCAGATCGCAGAAAATGACATACAAAACTTGAAGTAAGACCATACCCGGTGTTAATGTCAACATATGAATAAATAAATAATAAACAATAGAAAGTAGAACATTGGGTGCCTCATGGAAAATATTGCTGGTATGAAATCAAGAATATCCCAAATAATAAAACAAGCATAGAAAAATTTTAATTTGTTAGTTAAAACACTACGTTATAAACTAATTTAAAAACTAATTGTATTAAAGCTATTTATGCAATGAATTTATCTTTGAATAATTTACACAATATTGAAGTGTGTTATGGAGTAACATATACAACAAATTTTATCATTGATAAATATATACTTTCTCATTAAATAGTAAAAAAAACTCAGGGTACCACTACACGGGTTCTTTTTTGCACTTTACTTGAATAAAGGATTTCTTCATCAAATCATCAATTAGTACCCATATACATTCCCTTCAAATTACCTTTTTTAAAGTTAGGTCATAAACTGTGGTTGTTATTAAGCTATCAAAGCCGAAGAAATGGCCACAATATAAGAGCATAGACTAAACTACAATGAAACTACGGTTGCTTGAGTTTTTGAAAATGGTTTTTACAAAATTGAAGAAAAATATTACTTCACACTGGCGTTTTTATATAAATATGTAATATATTATCTAATATATATTAATAGTTGTTGACGATTTTAAACGGAGCTCAGATATAATTGCTTTAATACAGTTAAATATGTAATACGAAGAATCAGTTATTAGCCATGAAATCTACATGATCTAAAAAACTACAAAACCTTTATTCTATAAGCTACGAGATAACTTTACAACGGCTGAAGGTGAAAGTGTACATCAGATCGCACTAGTTCTTTTTATGTTTGGAGGTAAAGCTTTTTTTATTTTTCCAATATATCATAGCATATTTACTTAAATTACGAATATACTTATACTACATAGAATTCATTTTCATATCCTCACGCATATACTGGAGGAACCGAAGTTGTAATTTCATTTGCTACAGGTATTTGTTAATTGTTAATTAAATTGGTTTTTCAATTTCGATTTTTTTGTAATAGCAAAAATGTTTGTAATTATAATCGTGAATGCAAAATTTGATTTATTTTTTTCATCGGTATATACCAATCTCAAAGGCTAGTCCTACTCCACTGTTGCTTGAAAAACATCAGATAGAGATACCCATAATATTAATGAAAAGGTCTCAGATCTATGCCCTTATTTAAAAGCGACAATGAAAATCCAACAAATAAAGGAAGAAGAAAAAGGAGAAGAATAAAAAACTATACTGCCTGAAGTAGAAAATGAGGATAATTAATCAAAATAATAATACTTTATTATCAATCAAACCTGTTTTTGTTTTATAGTTAACTACCACACCATTTTTCTTAAATAATTGTATCGCATTTATTGTTGATAATTAATTAATACACTAAAACACCCTAATTGACAAACACATGTTTATTGTACCGACAACACCTAATATGTTAGCCAACTAATTGGAGAAGTTATGCTGCCCTTTGGTTAATTATTTACACTATACTCTCCCTTGCTTTATAAAAGAAAAACAGAACTGGAACCTCCAAATTACTGTATATGTATTATATATATATATATATATATATATATATATATATATATATATATATATATATATATATATATATATATATATATTATTTTTGATATTAAATTATACCTTATAGTAACACATTTTAACAAGTTGGTTGACATATCGTTTCCACTGGTGTCCATCCACTTCTACTATATAGTTTACACCTGGTACTAAAATCTTAATAATTTTACCTAATGACCAACTCTTCTTATTTTTTCTTGAGTCTTTCGCAATCACTTTTTCTCCCACTGAAAATGTTTTATAATGCTCCTTGCTATTAATCGTTAATTTCACTTGTTCAAAATCTACCTTACCATTTATTGAATTTGGTCTCAATAATGAGAAACGACATCTCAACTCCCTTTCTACTATTTTTATCATACGTGACTTAAATGACTCTATAAAATGTTCAGCTAGTCCGTTTGTTGGTGGGTGGTAAGGCGGGCTTTACATCTGTATAATTCCCAATATTTTACAAAAACTCTTAAATTCGTCACTAGCCCATGTAGATCCGTTATCAGTGACCAAATTTAAAGGATATCCATAACAAACAAAAATACTTTTAAATATTTCAATTGTTTTTCGTGCTATTCTTTTACTCATAACAAATGCTTCGGGCTATTTGGAATAAGCATCTACTATTACTAAAAATATTTTGAGTACAAAGGACTCAGAAAATATGCATGTAATCTATGCCAAACTGTCGGCGATTGAGGCCACAATGTTAATTTAGTTTTTTTCTGAACTTTTATGGTTTTTCAAACATTTAATACAATTTTTTGTTATGTTTTCTATTTCGCTATCTAAGCCCGGCTACCAAAAATATGACCTTTGTATTTCTTTCATGCCTGTTACTTCTAAATAACTAGCGGGTAGTTACACGCTATTGCATTGTTTCTAATATTCTCTGGTATTATAACTCTATACCCCCATAATAGGCATTCTTTTTCCACATCGATTATATTTTTTCTTCTAAAATATGGTTCATAATTTTCACCTAAATTATTTTTTACTGCCTCATTTTTGGGTCCTAATATTTTTATCCATGCCTCGTTATTAGTTTGTAAAATAAATTTATAACCAAATAAAAACTCGTATCTTTAATCACTCCAAAAAGATTGCATACGTCCCTTTTCCAAGATAGGATATTTTATTTGGGCATAATTAAAGTTTTTGCTTGCAAATGCTACTTGGTTTTATGATACTGTTACCATGTTTTATAGATAATACAGCGGCCACCCCAGTATCTGCTGAATCACAAGTTAATATAATTGTGGAGTTTTGATCAAAATGAGATAGAGATTTGATCAAAATGAGAAACTTTACCTATAATTATTGGCAGTCTTTCATTTATACCAAATAATGTTTGATTATTTACTTTAACAGACTTATAGCTAATATTCAAATTTTCAATAATCACTAATAGTGTTAAAGTTGACTGATGTGGGAAATATTATTTTTTGTCCACTAAAATAATAATACTCACGTCAGCTCCGCTATCTACCTCAAACTCTGCAACTTTTTCATTTGCTAGGTTGCGGGTGAAATTTTGTTTTTATCACTGAAGTAAAAGATATTAAAAATTTCTGTTTCCACGTGAATATTTTTATCGTCAACAAAACTTTATCATTTGAATTTGTAGCTTCTACCAAATTGACATTTTTCACTTTAAATGCCTATTTTTACCACAAACTTTGAAAATATGTCTTTGACACCACACTCACTATCGATTTTTTCTCGGAGTGAACATTTTGTTTTCAAATGTCCATTTTTTCCAGTACAAAAATATGACAAATTTCGTTTATTAATTGCTGTGCTTGAGCGAGAACCACTGTTTTTTATTTCTAAGGAAATTTTTTCTCCGTAATTGAAACATCTGTGTGTGCTCCTGTTTTTTTTTATGGTTAAACTGTTGCTTATAGGCTAACTTGTATATCATAAACATTCTCACTTAGTTTTGTTATGAGTAACGGCACGGTTTTTTCTTCGGCTACGTCTTACGATAAAATGAAACATTCTAATTGTTGTTGATATATATTCCAATTTTCACCGGTAAATACTTTCAAGCTAGTGATCGCAATCATGATGCGGCTGTATAAGCAGACTTTTCATTTTAATCCGTCTATGTATTTACGTATTCATTAACCTCTTCATTAGAATGCGTTTCCAAGAAAACAATTTTCTGTACTAGTTTATTGGCAATCTTTATTAATTATATTTTAGTTTTCTCTTGTATCCAAAGTTTTCTCCCTTCTTTTGTTTGTTATTCGATTAAATCCGTTAATCAAAACCAACACCTACTCACTCTGAGGTAATAAACAATTCATGCCTTTTAATGTCACAATTATGATATTTGGTGTTTTTGAAACACTTTTATTTACGAATTATGCTTCGGTTCACGCTTGTCGCCAATGTTTTATTGTATTTTTTGTATGTAATTAACTAATATACTAAAACACTTGGAGATGTGGTGTTGGAAGCGTATACTGAAGATCCCTTGGACCGCTTTCCACACTAACAACTCTATCCTGAAGGAACTCAAGGTTTAGAAACGACTTTCATCGACTTTCAACTGCGAATACTAAAATTCTTTGGCCACATGTCCAAGAACGAGCATTCGATCAAAAGACTGGTGATACAGGGCCACGTAAAGGGCAAGAGATCTAGAGATGGATAACATACTCGATAGACGGACCAAATTAAAGCAGTAACGCAAACTACCGTGACTGAATGTTCTCGTAGCGCAGAAAACCGGCAGAAATGGAGAGACATTGCTAAGGAGACAGTTCAGACCAAGAAGACCGAATGAATAGACATATACAAGTACCCTGGATCTAGCACCTAAGTCATCGGAGCAACCACGACCACTCTGTCAAGAGTATACGACTGAGAAGAAGATAATACTTTAATTTACAAACACGTTTTTATTGTGCCAACAACATCTAACTTCCAGCCAACTAACCGGAGAACTGAGCTACCCTCTGGTTAATTACTTGTACAACAATGATAATCTGTCTTTGTTTATTTTTCATTAAACGGATCGTGGATTATGCCTACATGAGTGGTGAAGGAAAATGCATTTTACGAAAAATGTATGGGGAAAAGTGCATATTGAGAAAAAATGAATTGATTTTTAATTTTGTTGAATCAACGTAAATATAAATGAAATATAAAAATGCAACGCCCAAAAGACAAATGTTTACAAAACTATTATATATATATATACATATATATATATATATATATATATATATATATATATATATATATATATCTGTAGAAAAGATTACTTTGTTTTGAAAGTTCCTGAAATCAGTAAATCATGACGAATATACAGTTGTAACAAAAACTACGGAGACACTATAAAGACATTACAATTTAATGAAATTTCAAACGCAGAAATTATATTCATTACAATTCAACTAAAAATTCAAGCTAAAATACAAGCTAATTTTGTCCTGGTCAAGGCTATTTATAAAAAGTAAATTATTAGTGAGAACAATTACATAAAAATTTACTTCGAACAACGAGTAAATTTGTATGTCCATTTTAAACGTAAAAGGTGTAAAATAAATTAACATTAATGCATTGACTTTTACATTAGCATTAACTTAACATGCGTTTATATCCCTGTAATAAAATTACTGTGAGAGATATTCACCAGCGCTCGTAATAAAACAAGATGCCCACACAATACCATGAATATTTTCTCGTCGGAAAATTAGTTAGACTATGAAATATTTTAATGCAAATTTTTCTAATTATTTCATTAAAATTCTATATTTGTGACTCTTCGTATAAATTGTAACCATAAAGTGTAAGGTTCGACTTAAATCATAAGAAATGCATATAAGAATCGATACAAAAATTTAATGTTCTCCTTATTAACAACGTACGACGTTTGTTAATAACAAAGAGTGATAAATGAGAGTATGGCTCATTTTTAACACTTTGAAAGCAGTTTTTTGTGTTTTTGGGTTAATAAAATATACGAAAGTCGAGGAAGTTTGATTCAATTCATTATAACTATTAACTCTCTTTTAAACATATAATTTATTTAAAAAGAAACAGTTCTTTTTTCTTTCAGTGAATAGTTTAAATATGAAAAATACCAATAAAATGATAAAGTGTTTGAAACTTGGCTTTCATATATTTATATGAGTAAGTGCGGGTTTGGATCAATATGAAATCAAAACTACTTGAATACTACTTTTTTTACAATAAGACTAAAAATCAATATTGCAAACTCTCTCGAGACATTGTGTAGTGAGTAACGGAAACGATTTAAATAAAATTTAAATATTTAGTTCCACATATCTAGCTTCACAATTAGGTGGCTTCATAATTATATTAAGTAGAAATATGTTACACTTTTTCATTTCAATTTTATAAAAGCGAAAACTATTTAAATTTTTAAACAATTTTGATCCGGTGAATAACTTTACGCCGTATTAAGTAAGCCATTCAAGTAAGAAAACTTTTATATCAAGTGCTAGAATGTATATTTAATTAAAGTATGATACCTGCTTACTTTTTTTTATTTTACATTAAATTAAGAAAATACTTTAATTTTTATTCTTTGAACACAACTTAGTTAACATAAATATTGCTCGAAAAATATGGGTAAAAAGAGTTTTTAGTTAAAAAAAACGAAAAATACTTTTATGCAGATATCGCTAACAAGAATAATATATATAGATTGGTTAAAATGGTATTTTTAAACTTACATAAGTTTATTTTTTTCATGAGGAAAATTAAAACAAAAACGTCGTGAAGGCAGAGTTCATGATGGAATTTTTATGAAAAATTATCGATTATCAAATTTTAATGCTATACGGTTAAATAAAAGCTGGAATATCAGTTCTAGTACTTCACTCTATTCTTAAAACAAGTGACTAGTAAATACTTTCTTTCAAGTTGCGTAAAAAGAACCGAACCGAACGAGAAGTACCGTAAAAAGAAATAATTCGAAGAAAAAACTCAACCTTTCCTGTTTGTTTCTCCTCTCTTAATCGAGATTATTGGTATGAAAGTCTAGTTCATGATCGTGAGTCATGTTGATCCTCATAACTGAGCCAGCACGTTTTCAGAATTATTTTTAATTATATATTAAATACTGATATTAAGCAAGAGACAAGTTTCAAATACAAACTTTAAATGAACGTGCGGAGAAGTCGTAAGATATCATTTTCAATAATTAGTTTCGTCGGCTGCTCTCGGAATAAATTATTTTGCTAATGTATTCTGGGAAATTTTATTCGAATTCTGGCTCAAGATTAATACATGAGTAATTGTAATATAATGTTGATCTATTCGGTATTTATTTTTGGCTATGTTTCACTAAGTGATAGGTAACGACGATAACACCATATTATATTTACTTGCCAAAATAACTCTACACATTAGAGGGAAACAATATGAAACAGCATTTTCCAGCAATATGTTTTCACTGTCACTGAGATCTAAATTGCTGACGTGTGTTTCGAACGTGGAGTATTGGATTTGATTTATCGAATAATCCCAATTATTTTATTTTTGGGTTTGAAAACCTGGGTTTGAAAAGTTATTGTAGCATATTCAGCACAATAATTTAAATTTCTTTATATACATTATTCTGATTCCAAGTCTTGATTTTAGTTTTCCTACAATTTATAGCTCAATTTTATTTAGCATATTCTGACATTGAATTTTGTAAATTTAGCTTTGTAAAAGCTATTTTAATGTTGATTTGTTAGAAATTATGGCCACTTTAATTAAATATCATTTAACATTCTTGGTAACGAATAAGTATTTTTTTTAATGTATAGTTTGTCCCATAAGTCGTGGACCAACCAAAAAGGGGCAATAGGCCCAACTACTACCGCGTTATTGCCAGGATTTGACATTGATAAAAATCTCTTAGTTTCCGAGATATAAATACTTTTTAAATATTTGTGAAAATTATTAGGACGGATTGATCTTTTGGGTGCTACGATTACGAATTAAGACTTATTGTTAATTTTTTTGTAATTGGTTATATTCGAGTAACATGCTTTTTGAATTAATTTGAATATTTTACGACAACGGTTCTCTCAATAAAATTCTGAATTATAATTTTGGAGATTTCGTAATTTTCCTCACTCAACTTTAACTGTTTGTGCTAAAAGAGAAATGGACTCCCTAGAAATTGCAAGCCGTTTAAATTCTTATGCTCACACGTCAGCAATTTAGATCCCAGTGAGAGTGAAGACATATTATTGGGAAATGCTGTTTCATATTGTTTTCCTCTAATATGAAGAGTTATTTTGATAAGTAAATATAGTATGGTTTTATCGCCGTTACTTATCACAACTTAGTGAAACATTACTTAAAATAAATATCGAACAGATAAACATTATATTACAATTACTCATGAAATAAACTTAAGCCAAAATACAAATAAGATTTCCCAGAATACATTAGTAAAGCAATTTATTCTGAAAGCAGCCGACGAAACTAATAACGAAAAAGAGCATATGATTATCCAAGAAACTACAATACAAAGTCAGAACGTACTAACGTTCAACACGTAAGTTTGAACCGACATGAGAGTACTACTATTGACCTAGAGAATACTAGTACTATTGACCTAGAGAATACTAGTAGCATTAACTAGCATTGTAACCAGCATTAAATCGCTGTTATGTCTACCGTTACGTAGATTTGGGGAGTATTTTTTTATAAATGGACAATTAGCATCTTCATGAATGAATATTGGTCTAAAATTGCGAATGCTTTACTGTTATTGATATTCGCATTATAATATAGTAATATAACACTTCTGGTAAGATGTAGATATATTTTGTTAAAAAAATAAATTAGTACATGTTGTAAGCTTTTTAATTATTAATATTTAAATTGTTTTTATATTCCAGTTCATTCAACATCAATTTTACATGCCAAAAATAAATATTTATAGTAAACGATATAAGCGAATTTATTGCAAAATATATAAGAAATTCAGATAGAGTGAATTATATTTTCTTTCAGATCGCGTATTAAAAGTTTTTGACATCGCGTTGTGTGAAAGATGAAAAATAAGTAAAATTTTACGTCTCATCTGTGCGCATATTCCAATTTTAAAATCTTCACCGTTTTATATTAACGATAACACTCCCATTATTACGAAACTTTCATACTTAACTTTATTAGATGTTGGTTTAGTTTACCAAAATTGCAAAAAAATGTGATGAATATTATTTCGCCTGACCAAAATTGTTAAAAAATTTAAATAGTTTTCGCTTTTACAAAATTGGAAAGAAAAGATGTAACATATTTCTACTTAATATAGTTTATGAAGCCATGTAATTGTGAAGCAACTAGAGATGTGGAACTAAATATTTAAATTTTATTTAAATCGTTTCCGCTACTCAGTACAGAAGGTTTGCAATATTGATTTTTGGTCTCATTGTTAAAAAAATAGTATTAAAGTATTTTTGATTTCTTATTGATGCAAACGCGCACTCACTCATATAAATATATGAAAGCCAAGTTTCAAATACTTTATGATTTTATTGGTATTATTTACATATTAACTATACACTGAAACAAAAAACAACTGTTTCTTTTTAAATAAATTGCATTTTTAAGAGTATTATTAGTTATAATGAATTGAATTAAACTTCCTTCACTTTCGTATATTCTATTAACCCAAAAACACATAAAACCGCTTACAAAATGTTAGAAACGAGCCGTACTCTTATTTATCACCCTTTCTTATTAACAACTTCATAGGTTGTTAGTAAGAAGAGCATTCAATGTTTGCATCGATTCTTATATGCATTTCTTATGTTTTAAATCGAATCTTGCACTTTACATTTACAATTTATACGAATAGTAACAAATATAAAGTTTTAATGAAATAGTAAAAAAATGGATTAAAATATTTCACAGCCTAACTAAAATTCTGATGAGAAAATAACATGTCCGTTTGATTTATTTTTAATTTTTTATTCACTTGAATATCACATGGCTAAAAGAATGTCCTACAATTAACAATTTTTATTAGTGGTTTTTTCTGATCTTTAGCTATTTCTTCAATATTATATGTAATATTATTTATTATATTAAAAATTAATTTTTCTTCATAAATTTTTATGTAATTTTTTCTTTAAATAATATATCCTCGGCTAAAAAAACTGTTCATTGTATTGTGTAAGGAGTGGGCAGCTTGTTACATTACGAGCTCTGGTAAATATCTCTTACGGTAATTTTATTACAGCGATATAAAGGCACGTCAAGTTCATGCTAATGTAAAAGTGAATGCAATAATGTTGATTTTTCAAAGTAGATTTTTATTTAATTTTTCTCTACTAGTAATTTACATTTTATGAATAGCCTTGACCAGGGCTTTAACATTAGCTTAAATTTTTAGTTGAATTGTAATGACTATAATTTCTACGCTTGAAATTTCATTAAATTGTAACGTCTCTACAATGTTTCCATAATTTTTTCATCGGTTCTTAGTATGAGAGTTCCAATACTGACTTCCAAACTGAGAAGGTAACCAGAGTTTTAATTTCAAGTATTAAATCAGTGAAATTTCCATCCAAATCGGTCTAGAAATTTGGTTGTTATTCTGATAAATAAATATGCAAATAGGCAAAAAAGTTCTACAAAACGACAAAAAGTTCTACCAATATAATTATGTTGACTTCCATTTCATCTCAGAAATCTTTTGATATAAAATTTTCCAAAAATATTTAAGAGAAAACTTTACACCTACATACGACCTTCGATAATGATAATGACCACATCATTAACAAAGGACAATTCGCTTATTATTTATTGCATTAAATCTATTTTCCTAATAAATGATCTCTATTCATGAATGTATTTTCAGTTTTATGTGTCATAAATTCGCATATACTGTCCAGTTTCTGTATTGTAATTCTGTGCGGATATCTCTGTTGAATTTTGTCATTTTCCATATATTTTTATTCATTTTTTTTACTGATCGTGCTTATATTAGTTCGACATCAATAAAACGGTTTGGCATTAGTTTACAAAAAAGTATCTCATCCTTACACATATTATTCCTTCATTAAAATATTCCTTCGTTCAAAGACACAAATTTGAGTTTCCACTTCTTTTGGATCAATGAGCATTCACGAAGTGTTTGACATCTTTCTTTGGAGACATTTTCAATATGTCATTATGGTATGAGATGTTTGTTTTTGTATTCCGTTCCTCAAAACAAAAAAGAAATGGGAACTTTATACGATCACCCCATCTATTTATCTGTTACAGCCGTTTTTCTTAAGAACAATTGACGTAGAAATTTTCAATTTGACATAATAATAAAGTATTTTAACCCGAACTTATTTACATAAATTTAATACTTAAAAATATTTAAAAATACATTTTATAGGGAACAAATAAAGTAATTGGAACTTTGTTTTTTGTATTAAATAAAAGATAGAATAGAAACACATTTTTGTGGACCATATTTCAAAATATTCTCATATAACTATCACACATAAATTCCTAAAAAAAATCCTTATATAAGGATTTAGTCAATTGGTATCCCATACAATTTACCCTATACAACATTTTTTCTAATATTTTACAATACTATTGAAATGCATGCGGGATATTCTGAAAAAAAGGGCCTGGATACTTTCCATAATTTCTCTAGAAATAAGTACCTTACATAAAATTGTTACAAAAATAATGGGGTGTGGCTGTGTCATAGACACGGCCATGTTTTGTACATGAATACGTCTATGTAACAGGTTGTATTGTAACGTGCACTAGCTGCGGCCCAATGTGTCTTCATAAGCGACGATCGAACACAATCTATGCCTACATAGTCCGTTGTCGATGTAAAAGCGATTTCATCATCCACTTGCATCATCCATTTGCACCAGCTGTACATGTACTGGCACCGTCGTTGATCCGCTCGGCCGCATTCATTCTTTTACGTTCCCGGCACTGCTTGACTCGGTCATATGGTGTTTTATTATTAATATTCGATTGTTCTTGAGAAGCCCTTTCCAGCCGTATACGATCTCTGTATTTGGTTTTGGCTTTTCAACGCGTATAGGCCGACATTATACATTTTTGATAATTTTTTTTTATTCTAACACCTTATTATATTCACTGTCACTACTTTAAACTAATGTTTTATATACAATCGATAGATGTTGATAACAGCTGACGATTAAAACTTAAACGAACATCGTAGCTTTTCCGAATCAAAAGTTATACTAATTGGAAATCTCGATACGCAGCAAAATAACCTCAAAATGGCGACACTTCCCCCTCCACTGCGCGTGATGCATCACTATTCTTGCTTATTGTAATTAATTTTTTGATCCTTTAGCTATCCAGTGGTATAATTTAGTTTTTTATGTAGAGGATAGATTCGAAACTGCAACGCCAAACTCTATCCCCCAATTTTGTTATCATTAGGTTTTTTGGATTGCCCCCGTATGGTAGCAAATTTAAAGACGTATTTCACGTCAATAATTTATAATAACTAAAACTTTTTCTTTTATTTTATATCCCACAGCATATATGAAAAAAACAAACTTACGACTATTTATTCGTTCCCTATTAAATTTCGTTATAAATATTTTTAAGTATTCATTTTATGCAAGTATATTCGGGTTAAAAGACTTTATTACTATCCTTCACAGAGGACCGGTTGTTCTGAACCTTGCGACGAGTATTTAATAATTATTTTAGGAAGTATGTACACTTGTTGTAAAATTATGAATTATATGCCTTGATAAATCTCTTAGACTTACTTAAACAACCTATACGTTTTTTTTATTAAAAGTCTATTTAAAAATAAACTATATCGATAATATATAAGCTATAGTATATATTTCTTGATACTTTTGATTTCACCTCTTCATGTGTATAAATATACAAAACATTAAAAGCGTTTGGGTGACTCAATAGTGACTTATTTTAGTAATAATATAAGCAAAAATTTAAACTTTCATTCGTAAATCAACGTCAACGTAACTAAAGTAACTGATATAAATCATAAAACTTGTTTATCTGCATGAAAAATATTCAAACAGAAAGAATTACAGCGCATTAAGTCTTCAAAAAATTTTGTAGGAGAGAAATGAAATAATCAGAACGTTGTTTTTTATATATTTTATGCAATATTAAATAAAATAGCGAATTATAAGGTTTTAAAAATTATTGTTGTCACAATTTTCTGCAAGATAAATATTTCTAGAGAAATTGTTGAAGAGGTCCACGCTCTTTTTCTTAAAATAACTAGAATAAGATTAAAGATTATAAATTGATTACAAAATGTAAATATCACTTTAATTATGCATAAA
Source organism: Druceiella hillmani (assembly GCA_039881145.1). Taxonomy (NCBI): domain Eukaryota; kingdom Metazoa; phylum Arthropoda; class Insecta; order Lepidoptera; family Hepialidae; genus Druceiella; species Druceiella hillmani. The sequence goes on from JAYKKI010000015.1 coordinate 40,526,632, forward strand.
GTAAATTTCTTCGCAATAAGACAAACTTTTTAAATATTTATATAACTCGTACTACAAAGTATAATTGCCTTGGAATCCTTTCACAGGCATAACAAATTTTTAATTTTTCGAACACGGTGTTATTTTGAATCATTACTATTGTTGTACAGGAAACATTGCGTGAATTTCTAGTAATAAAAAGAAACAGAAAGGATGAACATATTTTATGGTTTTTTTTTCAAAAATATCTGTTGAACTATCTCATATAAAGTTCTATAAAAATCCTCATACGAGTTAAAAGAATTTTTTCAGTTGGTATTTGGCATTGCATGCTATTTATCCTCTCTAAAAATTGTTTTTTAAATTTTTTAAAGTCCTATAGAAATATACGCGGGTTCTTCTGAGAAGAAAAGCATGATTTTTTTCAACAATTTTTCGAGAAATCAATATTTTATATAAAAAAATTCGGACTGCTTTATTGATTCCCTATATAATATCTTTTTAAATATTTTTAAGTATTAATTTCATGCAAATATATTTGGGTAAAAAGATTTTATTATTGAGCCAAATTAAAAATTTCTACATCAAATTGTTCCTGAAAAAAAATAGCTATAACAGATAAATAGATGGAGTGATCGTATAGAGGTTCCATTTCTTTTTTCTTCTGAGGTACGGAATCCTAAAAACAACCATCTCACACCATAATGACATATTAGAAACATCTCCAAAGAATAATGTCAAACACTTCGTGAATGCTCATTAATCTGACAGAAATTAGTAGAACTTCAAATTGCTGTCTTTGACCTTAGGAATACTTTAATGATGGAGTAACACATGTAACGATGAGATACTTTTTTTGCCAAACCGTTTTATTGATGTCGACCTAATATAAGCGCGATCAGTGGTGAAATACAGAATGATCCGATATCAAGTTTATTTTAGAGCGAATGTAGCTAAAATACAAAGGTTATAAAATTATTAAAAGTTTTTCGAAGAAGTAAAAATAAATCAGCTGCGCCATTTAACCGTTTTTCTATGATGAATGACTCCGATATGTTAATATATATATTTTAAAATGATGCAAAACATTTTTCTAGGAATCCGTTCATTCCTTTCTTCAATAATTTCCAGATTTTTAAATAACAAACGAAAAAACATATCACTTTCATTTTGCAATCTGCTATGCTAGCTGCGGGTAAGTGTTTTCATTTTTGGCTTGTCGCGCTTGCGAGCAGCAGGCCAGTCGGTTGTCAACCTCCAAAGATTTGAGTCGTCCTCACTGACAAATACAGCGACGTTCGCGAATTATTATTGTCTAACCAGTTGTCCGTGACAACCTCCTAGAACTCATGAAAACACATCATTGTGCCAGTGCATCTGCCATCCAAACCATGGACAAGAGGAGCCAACCAGCAGGCGAAGAGGTCAATGGATTTTATTTGCCTTTGGTTAGGTACAGCAGATCGCTTATTATGTGCATATTTGAGTTATCGAAATCGTATTAGGGATAGAAAATACAGTCGAATAAATATTGAGACTATTTGTCGCCCCTACATTTAGTCCTTCGACGACGGATCTGAAACTTTCCACATTCCTGAAAACCCAATTATCTAAAGCTTTTAACCCAATTATGCAATCCAAACATATGTTAAAAAATTAACAATAATGAAAGAGATAATATTTTCACTAATGCATTAGGTTTATGATTTAACTAAAAACACTTAACGAATAGTCTCGTTATGTTTTTGGTGTTCTGTGGAGATTAGTGCTTTACTTAATAAATTCGAAAAACTGTTAAAGGAGATCTTTACACAAGAAAGTTCCGTTGACTCCGAGATCGTTATGAATTTTAGTGAACTCGAACAATTCGACGAGTTATGTTATCACGTAAAATTGTTCGTCTCAAAATTGTCGGTAGAAAACTTTGCCAAATATTTGGGAATCGAGGCCGAGATTACCGAAAACTGAATTATATTAATTTGACGGTAATATCGAAAATTTTTCCACATTTTTTGAAACTTTGAGCTAATTAGTATATAATCAACCTAATATAACAAACATAGATAAACTTCATTATTTAATGTCCTTTAAATACCTAAAATATCGTAATAAAAGTACCGATCACATCGGATAGTTATGAAGTCATGTGGAATGCCTTGTTAGACAAATATAATGATCATGGAATTCTAGCCGGAAAGTATTTGGATAAAATATTGAACTTCGTTCCTTTCATCGCTTCGTAACCCATCTATTTTTTTAATGTTTTCTATAATTTCGTAAAGACATTGAAGCATTAAAAAACCAAAAAATTATCCAGTTACATTCTATGTCATATTGCTCTAAATGCCCTATATACTAAAACGCATAAATTATTTGAACAAGGAAATCAAAAAACGATACCCACCTTCGAAAAATTAAATTTTTTTTACAAAACCAAATGAAGGTAATTGAACATTCCACTAATACAAATAAAATAGATACTTCACCTTTTATACCTGAACAACAACTTCATAATAATAAAAATGTAAATGAAAAATATTCAAATAAAATCTTCAGTAGTATATCGTATTCTCAAACCACTGGATAAAATGTAGTGAAATATTGATATCATAATAAAAATCATATAATCTCCGATGCGAGTTATTTCATAAAATAACATGTCCATTAGGACTTCATTTATGTCACATTTTTTTAAAAACAAATCCTGTTCGTCACGATGTAAAAGCAATTTTAATTATTTTATTTGTACTGAAACCCATCATGCAATTTCAAATAATAATCGTATAGTGGGTATTGAACCTCGTAAAATTCCTTCTTTTAATAAAAATAAAAATGACAAGTTAGCTTGTGAATCTTCATCAAGCTTGTAAAGAGTTTCAAAAATATTTAAAAAGACACAAAATTTTTATAAACTCCGTCAGGAATACTGTCAAAATAATTTAGGTAATTTATTCGATATAGCTCGCGCTAATATTTTGGAATGAATTAAAATAGAGGAAAGTCAAATATTTTTACATAAACAAAGATAACCCGGGTGTCATTGGTGTTTAGCGGGTATAGACAAAAAGATGGCAAAGAAAGAAGAAAGATCAAGACGGAGAAATCTAAAAGAAAAGAAGACTCGATCAAATATGTTCCACGAATTTATCATCATATCTTACCTCTGAACAACTTTAAGAATAGCCAGAATTAATATAATCAACTCTAATGAAACTTTGGAGAAACCTTTGCCATCGACGTCCTAATCCGTTATTACAAAAAAAGGAAGGAAAGACTTTATCATGCCTAAATTAGTTGCATCTTTAGGCAGATATCAATTATGTATAAGGAATTCCGTTTATACACTTCAGGCTGTAGTAGAACTACTAGGTCTTAGTTGTGATGATTCCCCTAATAACAAGTCTTCTATTCAAGGCATTTGTACACAGAGTAGACAATATATAAAAGCCATAAATCCAATTTTTAGTATTGGTACCTGAAGTAATTATCATTCATCATTGACCATCGTCGATCATTGACCCATTGACAGGCTTACAAAAAAAATATTCGTTGACTAAAGAAATATATAGAGATATCAAATACTTTATTAATCAATACTTTTATCTTTTGTTTTTCTTTTGATGAAGATCGTTAATCGCAGAAAATGAAGTAAATTATTGTATACGTTTTATAATTAGAAATTTAATGAATATTTCAAGATTCCGATCGACCAGATTATTTATATATTATCAAAATGAGCCAGACATAATCGATTGAAACGATAAATCTGTTAAATAAAAAATTGTATACTCTCGATTTTTGATTAGTCATTTACAAGTAAGTAAAAACTTTAAATACTATACTATTTCAAGCTAGTTCCATTTATCATTTTCGTTCGATTTTCTAATTAAATTGTAAGGTTTAATATATGAAATTGCAGCGCATTTTCGCCCCATGTTTTAATTATACCTTGAAAAAATTCTTACATTTTTTCGTTGCCTTCTGACCTGAAAGTAAAATTAAAAATCCATTAGCCTAAATTTTCTATGAGACCTCATTCGTTTAGTGTCAATATGATGCACAGCGAAAACGGTGAAACTTTGCATTCGTTGGTGAATTGTATCAGATGGATTCTTTAAATACTTTACATTTCTGTTATAACAGTCAATTCAATTAAAGTCAACAATATCTAACAGTTTTAACGTAGTGAAAACTAGGTCGTCGTGTAGTCATGATTTTGCATTTGGCTCATATTGAAACGACCAAATTTTTGAAATTTATTTTTATTTATCGGTTTATTAGATTTAAATAATGATAATTGCAGGCAGGATACAAGGTGTGAGTAAGAAAAAGGACTAAGTGCTATTTGTTTGAAAATTTTGTCATGAAATTGCTTTATGGTCCTTATGTTTATGTTTCACAAAAATTATTAAACTTTTGCAACATATTTTATTGTTAAATTTTATTCCTCTTAGTCGAAAAAAAAATATAATAAAAAAGGCACAACTTTTTCTGTATAGTTTTAATCATAATTAACATTGTTCCTAACCTTAATTACTTTTATTGCTTTGATGGCGCACGTACATTGGTGCCAAATTAACTTTAAAGAAAAATTAAAATTTAAAGAAAATACATTTACATGAAAATAAAAAATTTAATTAACTTATCTCATAACGCGTAACGTTCTATGGTGAAAGATGAAAATAATTTTTTAAATAAAGACAGTAAGATTTTTGTTATTATAATTTTTGCCTTACTCTGTTCTTGGTAGTACATTTTTTTCAGTACAAACCGCCAAAGTTAGGTAACGAAAATTACAAAATAATAAAAGTACATTTTTTATTTTGTTTATTTTGGAGAAAACCGTATTAGATGTCATTAAATGTTTTAATTAATTCAAAAAGCGCATTTCTCGACAATATCTAACAAAAAACATTACGAATCCGACGAAGTAGTAGTGATTTTCACAAATTTTTAAAAGTATCTATTTATCGAAAAAAAAGTATTTCCTTAAGGTCAAATTTTGTCAATAACCCGGTCATGGCGTACCTTATCGCCTCTCTTCGTTTGGCCCATGCCAACGGGACTACCTGTATATTTACAAATAAATACTTGATGGTATACCAAAAATGTAAATGATATTTAATTAAAGTAGGTAGGCAAGTCATAATTGAAATAGCTTTGGCAAACCTTAATTAACAAAATTAAATGTCACAATACGTTAAAAAAATTGTACTATAAATTACAGGACAATTTTAATAAAGATTTAAAATGATAGTATTGTATATGAAGGAACTAAAATCCTTATGCTGGAAAAACTAAAGAAAGTTTTAAAACCAAGGAAAAAATTAAATAATTGCAATTAATCGATAAATCAAATTCAACACTCCAAGTTCGAAACACATGTCAGCAATTTATATCCCGCTGATATGGGAGACATAACGCTGGGATATGAAATGCCGTTTCATATTGTTTCCCTCTAATGTAGAGAGTTGTTTTGGCAAGTAAATATTATTTGACATCATAATCTTTACGTACATCAACTTAGTGAAACAATGCTTGAAAATAAATACCAAATAAAAAGCATTATATTATAATTACTCGTGAATTAAACTTGAGCCGAAATTTAAATAAGGTGCCCAGAATACATTGGCAAAGCAATTTGTTCTTAGAGCAGCCGACGAAACTAATTGTTGAAAATTATATCTTACGACCTTTCTGCACGTTCAATTAAAGTTTGTATTTGTAACGCATATCTTGCTTAATATTAGTAATTAAAATTTAATTAAAAAGAATCCTGATAATGTACTGGGTCAGTTATGAGGATCAATAACGAGTTTTCATATTTTTATTATCTCTTCGTCTTAATTTTTACGTCTAGTACATGGAATAAAAGTTTTCTCACATGAATGGACTATTTCAATTCGATGTAAACACTCGAAGAAGATAAGCGTATCATTATCCAAGAAACTACATCACAACGTTAAAAACACAGTAATGTGTTGAGTTACAACCGACATGAGAGCAATTAAGTATTAAATCGCTGTCATGTTTACTGTACTGTGGACTTGGGCACTACACATTTATATGCTAAGAAAACTTTTTTTGAATTGATAATTAGCCTCTTTATGATTGAATATTTGTCTTAAATCACGAATGCAGTACTGTTACTAATCTGCGCATTAGTAGTTGTAGCTTCTTAACTTTTAATACATAAATTGTTTTTATGTCCCAGTTTGAATATTAATTTCACTTGCTAAAAACAAATGCTTATATTAAAACATATAAGAGAATTTGTTGCAAAATATATAAGAAATTCAGATAGAGTAAATTATTTTTTCTTTAAGTTCGCTTATTAAAAGTTTTAACATCGGATTGTATGAAAGTTGACTAATGAGCAAAATTTTACGTCTCATCCGACTACATATTCGATGTTAACATCTTCACTGTCTTATATTAAGCTAAAATTTTCATTAAAATGAAACTTTCATACTCAACATAATTAGGTGTTGTTTTACATTACCAAAATTGCAAAAAAAGTGCTGAATTTAATTTCATCTGATCGAAATTGTTAATATATTAAAATAATTCTCTGTTTTATGAAACTGTGAAGAAATGATATAACATATTTCTAAATAACTTATTGTGAAGCTCATTCTCACAATTGTGTAGCAACTTACTAAATACTTAAATTTTATTTAAATAATTTCCCTTACTCACTACATTATCTCGGGAAAGCTTGCAAAATCCATTTTTAGTTTTATTTAAAAAAAAAGTAGCAGTCAAGTGATTTGTATATAGCATTGGTCCAAACCCACACTTACTCATAAAAATACTTAAAAGCCAGCTTTCACACTCTAGATTCAAATATATAATTTTTCATTATTCTTAAATAAGGATTATCACATCACAAGGACATCGCTTATTTTATTGGTATGGTTTATTTTTGTACTATACAAAGAAATAAATAACTGTTTCTTATTAACAAGTATATTATATTTTGCATTTTGAGTGTTATATTTTGCATCGACTCTCGCATGAGTTTCAAATTGTAAAGTAGAATCTTATCGTTTATGAAAACAATTTACAAGAATAGTCATAAAAAAATTTAAAAATTACATTGAAAGGTTTTATATTCGAACTAAAAGCCTGACGAAAAAATTACATATCTTTATAATTAATTTTTCATTTTAAAGCTAAAAAAGTTAATATATATATATATATATATATATATATATATATATATATATATAATTAGCCATTTTTAATCGTTTTTCGCATCTTTGGCTTCGATGTTATTCGAAATATTTAGTTTCTAGATTAGAAATTCAATTTTTACAGATGTATTTTAACCAATGTTTTGTTTTAACAACACATCCTCGACCGCAAAACTGTTCGCTGTATTGTGTATGGAGTCGACATGTTGTTATATAACGATCACGCTGAATATAGATTACAGTAATTTTATTATTGGGACGTAGAAATACGTTTATTTAATAAAAATAAATGCATTGATGTTGATTTATTTTATAAATTTTATGTCGAAAATAGACTTAAAAATGTATTTGTTTTTCAAAGTAGATTTTTGTTGAATAATATAAACTTTTTATCAAGTAATAATTTACATTTTATAAATAACCTTGACCGAGGTAAAATTAGCTTCAATTTTAAATTAAATTGTAATGTTTTTACAAATTCTATGCTTGAAATTTTAATTAAAATGCAATGTTTCTATAATTTTAATTCAACAGTTTTTAGTGCGATAGTTCCAATTACTGAACTTAAAGTACCTCAAAAGGTAACCTGAGTTTTATTCTCAAATATTAAGAGATCAGTGAAATTTCCATGAAAATTGGTCCAGTAATTTTTATGTGTTGTTCTGTTAAATAAATAAGCAGACAGTAAAACCGACAGAATTCTAACAATGTAATATTTTAGCTTCTACTTGATCTCAGAAATACTTTAATATAAAATTTTCCAAAAATGTTTAAGAGAAAAATTCACTCCTCCGAACGATCTTAGATCATAATAATGACCACATGTGTCACTAAATAGCGATAGGCTTGTTATTAATTGCATTAAATTTCCGTTTTAATCTTAATAATTAATCTCTGCGCATAAATGTATTTTTAGGTTTAAATATAATGATGTATAAAACTGAAAATGTCAATTTGATGTTTTAAAAATGTTCAGTTCTATATATAATGAAATATAAATCCGAATAAAATTTCCAGTTTCTGTATCTTAATTCTGTGCCGATAATTATGCTAGGTTTTACCATTTTCTTTTATTCCAAAGATAGGAGGTTTTAGTGTTGCGTGATACCTCTTATTTTATAAATAATCGGGATCATCTTTTGACAATTTTCTATTAAATAATTTTAGTCTGCGTTTTAGTTTTTTGTTACGTTAGGAAATAAAATAAATATAATATAATGTAGATAATGAACATTGGAACTAATTATATTTACACTAACTAAAATTACAGCATGAAAGTGATATTTCGGTAAGTAAATTTTACCATATAATTGACGTTACCATCCACGCTAATACTATAATTATGAGAGTGATCTGTTTTTTTTAGTATTTAAATAGCTGGAAATTGTTTAATAAAGAAATGAATGGATTCTTACCAAATTTTGTGCAACATTAGAATGTATCATATCGGAGTTATTCATCACGGAAAAGCATACAGTTCCTTAAGAAATACCTAAAGGCACGGCTGAATGGCTTAGCTGATTTATTTTTATTTCTTTAACAAACCATGAATCATTTTATAACCTTTGTATTTTGGATAGATTCACTTTATATCAGCTTATTCTTTATTTCACCACTGATAGCGCTTATATTAATTTGACATCATTAAAGCAATGTTGGCATCAATATACAAAAAGTGTCTCATCCTTATATGTGATTCTACCATTAAAGTATTCTTCCGATCGGGATAGAAATCTGAGTTTCTTTCAATCTCAATTAGATCACTGAGAATTCACAAAGTGTTTCACATCTTTTTTGGAGATATTTCTAACATGATATTATGGTACTAGATGGTTGTTTTTAGGATTCCGAATTTAGAAAAAAATGGAACCTTCATACAAATCACTTCATTTAACTGTCTGTTACATCTGATTTAGAATTTGTTATAGATATTTTATATTTGGAATAATAGTAAAATATTTCAAGCATCTATTTACATAAATTTATTAATTAAAAATATTTATAAAGGAATTTTACGCAAGACAAATAAAGTAATAGGAACATTGTATTTTTTATACATGCTATGAAATATTAAAAAAGAGCAAGTTATAAGGTTCAAAAAATTACTTTTGTCAATTTTTTATGAGATGTGTCTTTCTAACTCTTTATGAGATAGTTCAACATATATTTTTTAAAAAGTAAATCCACCTAATGTTTACTAGATAGTTATAGCAATGATTCCAAATCACATCATTTTCAAATGAAAATTCAAGATTTATTTTACCTCTGAAAGATATTCGCAGCAACACATTGACATACTAGAAATCACACTTACACTTGTAAATAATTTAGTACGAACAACATGCACCATTACACCTCGCAGTGCGAGTTACATACGTATCGAACAATTTTGTCTTATTGTGTAAAAATTTACTTTGTGCATAATTAAAATGAATTATCTTTACTGTTATTCTGGGTTATTTTGAGAACAAAAATGTGGTCATTTTCAACAATTTTTATAGAAATAAATAAAATTATGGCAAAAATATTTTTTGAAACACAATACCTTACTCTTTTACTTAATGTCTCATAGCATTTATAAAAAAATAAGTTTCGATTATTTGACTTGACCCCTACAAAATTTCTTGAAAACATAGTGCTCTACGATTCTACATGTCTAAATATTTTCCATGCAGATAAACGAGTTTTAATATTTTGTATGTCAATCGCTTTAATTGCGTTGATATTGATATAAGAATGGAAAAGTAATTAACATCTTAGTTAATCGTATTATGTTATTAAGTCACTATTGAATTACTTAAACGCTTTTAATGTTATGTGCATATAACTGCAGAAGTAAAATAAAAATATTATTAATAAATCTGTATAGCTTTTCTTTTACAAGTCTAAGAGACTTATCAAGGTGTGTAATTCCTAACATTACAACAAGTATACATACTTCATACAATAATTATTAAATACTAGTGTCTTGGTTCAGAACAACCGGTCCTTCTGTGAAGTGGCAAGTTGCTATATCAGCACGAAATGCATTTTAATCTTACATTTTTACTATTTACTCACTGCGACATGGTATGTAACCGTTTATAAATATATAGGTAACACTGCACCTTTTCCATTTCTGGTGAAAATTTCAATAGCAGGAATTGTTCAAACGTTAACTTTTTTGTTTTGTGCTGTCGTTACAAAATACATTTTATTTCTGGCTTTTTTTTTATTGTCAAACAATGAAATGTTTACCATTTTATATTCTGTATAATACGAGCTTTTTTAAAAATTACATTTTATTTCTAAATCGCTAGGTCAAATGTTGTCAATCTACTACAAACCAAGTTTTAAAAATCATCTTGTAGAAGAGATTATTAAGATATTGATAATTCCCAGATAGATATTGATAATTCCAGAAGATATATTGATAATTCCCAGATTACAGCAGCACATTAATTATTAATATATAGTAATATTTAAAACTAACAAAAACTCAAAGATTTCGGAGTGTTAAAATACGATACAACAAATTTAAAATTATGATAAGTCATGGTCTGACTTAAGTCCAATTTCTAGTTCGATCATTATTTATATGACATTTGTATATAATTTCATATTTTTGAGGATTTATATTTAATAACAACTGCGTGACAGACGTCTATCAAAAGGAACTACAGAGGTAATTTTCTTCAATATCCTGAATAGAAAAATAGAAACCGTATTTCGAATCAGTTTTAAAAATTATTAATATATTTTCTGCAATTGTCTACCTCGTCTTAGAAAATATCGTTCAGTAATTCAATGTTACCAACATTTTTACTGGTGATATTGAATTATTGATTGATTTTTTATTTTTCTCTCTGAAAATAAACACCAAGGAGTAAATAACTCATTTGTTTCAATTTCTCACACGGTCATAATTTCATCCCCATGTAGAATTAAAAAGAAAATATTTTTAAATCGGTTCGTCTTACCACAGCTTCGACACATTAAATAACTACGGTTACCTCATCCCGATGCTGACCCATATTATTACTGTATTGTTGCACGTCATGTGTCACTATGCACGTCAGCAATATTTTTATAAGAAGTGGTAATCAAGGCAACTTTAAGTCGCTTTGAGAATTTGTGAAATTTAGTCCGTGTACAGGAAACGCATTACGTCAAATTAAATATATTACACCAGACCGTGCACCAGTGACATTCCCTTCAACTATTTTGGCGTTATGAGCGAAAAAATAAACTCACAAACAAGCAGACAAGAATTCTTAAAAAATAGTTTTATGTTCTATTACTATTACTATGTCCCCCTATATATATTTTTCATAATTATATTCAAAGCATAGCCAGGCCAATTCTGTTTTCTTATATGTGTAAACAACAAAATAGGTGACAACTAAATTTATGCAGCTTATTACTAAAGCTCCCAATATAATGAAATTATAAATATTGACAACATAGTCAAATTAAAATAAATTGGGGGAAATAAGGCTTATATCGAATATATAAAACATTGAAAATGTTTATATTTGAAAGGCAATAAACAATCATCTAAATTAAAAACTCGATCCGAATTTCGTTAATAGTTTTTACGTGACATATGATTGTTCGCGACACACAAATAAACAAAAATTTCAAAAATTGTCATAATGCTTTCTGTTACTTATTCTTCATCCCAATAATTAGTCGTTTTGAAAATATTTTCTATGTACAGACACGTAACTTTCACAATTTTATTATATGTATAGATTTAACACTGATTTTCCTTCATCGTATTATATTCAACACGTAAAATTTAATATTATTTGTGGTAATGCTAATTGGAAAGTATGTTGAGTATTTCGAATAAAATTCTAATTTTATTGACTTTCAGAATCCTAGTATACTTATGTCCTTTATTATTAGATTATAAACGTAAATAGTTGCGGACTTATTGTTACGACATCAATCCCTTACAATAAAATACAATGAAGCGAATGAGAAAATAATTACGTGATGTGCTATAAATTACCATTAATTTATACAAAAAAACAAATAGAACAACTAAAAAACTGGACGTATGAATAAATATGAAAAAAAATAAAAGTAATATTAATTTAAATAAAGGTAAAGGAAAAGAGCAACAAGTTTGAAACATGGAAAGAATAAGATTGAGATAAGGAAGGGAATTTTATCTTCTGAATATGAAAAGTAATGTAATATCAGACAACTTTTGAATAGAGAAAAAGAAGACACACTTCGTATACATATACATGTGTTATAGTTGAGTCCCTTATACAGAAGCATATACGGTAAATAATTATCTGCGGAAAGCAGTTTTATGCTGGGGGTTTAGGAGGGTGTATAGAATTTTGGAACGCAATTCAAGGTCTTGAAAGATTTTGAAATCTAAATGGGAAGTATGAAGATGTAGTAAGAGTATTGAGGATATATACCGTAGTATGTTATTCAGTAACATTTTAATTGGGACATAAAAGCACGGGCCAAAGATACACAAAGGGACAAAGTTATATAAAATATGTTAGAAATATACAGCCATACTAATTTGTTTTACGAAAATACTAAGTATAAAAATATATGTGAAGAAATTTGTAAAAAAGTATTAAAAAATTTAAAATATCCTTGATTTATGGATCATACTGCCTTCGTCGATAAGTCGTATTCAATACTAAATTGGCTTTGTTCAAAAATTCTAAATAATAGAAAATTGGAAAATAGTTTCATTCGAAAAAGCTACTTTGATAAGTATACTTTGTCAAATGTTCAAAATTTTGGAAATATTTGGATTGTGTTATTGATGGACCTGATGTTCTTCTGAATCTTATTTTACGACTAAATAAAAAAACGTCATTATAATCACTACTCGAATAGCTGCTTTTTTGCAAAATATCGTGTAGTAATCAAGATTAATTAAAATAATTATTTAACGTAGACATTACTTTTCACGCTTATTTTTCATATGTGTGTGTGTTTTTTATAGAGGTAGGAAAATAATTTCACACATCAGAACTTGACGTTCGGCCTGGTATGTCGGACTCGGACGTTCCCATACCGACTAAAAACCTCCTCTGTCTTCGATCTTGCCCCCACGAAACCAACGTTAGGCATTACTTCACGGAAGGAGAACCTATCTACTGCTCTTCCTTCATATAGTTGAAGTCACTGCTGCTTTCCTTGTAACCGTTGTTATTTTTCGCTCGCTTATATTTTATTCGGCAGAGATCTTAAAGGACTTCTGTCTCTAGTAAGATGGTTACTTCCCACGCTGCCTTCGACGAAAGCATCGCTTTGACTAAGGACTCTAGCCGAATTTCCTGTTCGAGAACAGTTTCCGGAGTATTGCGTAATGAGTTGAAACGGGGGCACGCAAAGAACACGTGCTCCGCGTCTTCACTGACTCCGAAGCAGGTGGGCACTCCGGAGAAACTTTATATTTAAACTTTATATTTGACCTTGCCGTGATTGTGGTTTAGCCATGTTGAGCATCAGTCGAAATAAATATGCTTTCACTGCCGACGCTTTGGCGCCACATGGTTGCCTGCTGCTTGAAATTGAGTGCGGCATCGATCATCACTGGTTGTGACGTAATTTTATACACTCCGACTCTAACTGGTTATGAGCGCCGCTTCGGTCTTGCACTCCGCCAATTCCAGGTTGCCCGCTTTCATCCACTGGCTTATCTTCTCGTAAATAATGTGGAAGGCGAAATTTCTTTCTTTTGCGAAGATACGTACGTATCAGCACTTTTATCTAGCTGAGAGCCTTTAAAATTTAGTCCTATTTAGCGGAATCAAACGCGTTCTTGATGTCAAATGTAACTACCAAACTTTTTAGACTAAGATACTTTTTCGCACCTCCCTTCAATCTGGTTCTTGCGATCGCGCCCCTGGCTATGTTGACAACTAGGTTAATCGCATTTAAATTTGAGCGTCGTTTCCGGAAGCCGAACTGGTTGCTCGGCGAACAGCGGTTTGACTGCTGCTTCAATTCTTCTGTGCACTGTACGTTCCAGTATTTTACCAGCTGTATCAAGCATTCAGAGCGGACGGTAAGATGTTGCGCGACAATCGCGGTCTCATCAAAAGAGCTTGCCTTCCAACCAATTACGGTCGTTAGTCGGTGTGTTCTTTCATCATCATGGCTGGTAGATACCGTCCATAGAATCACGCAGTTGTCACTGACCGTATAGTTATCCATTACCTCTCAGGAGTAGCTTCCTTTAGCTAGGCAGCCACTAACAAAAGTGGGATTCATAATGGAGCTGATGAACGTTGTTTTATTGCCGCTGTTAAATAGAACCACGTTTAATGCAGTCGTGGCTTCTAGCAGTGTTTCCCCTCATGCATTAGTCTCTTTACTTCCCCAATAAACTGCTCAGTTGTTGAAGTCCTCAGAAATTGTCACGGGAGAGTGCTGCTACTCGTCCTCGGTCAGCTGATGAAGGAAGCCCATGAAGTCAGGTAGTAGACTGGGCGGAGCGTAGCAGCTGTAGAAATGGATACCGTCCGCCCTTCAACTACAAAACCAGCTTCTGCGTTATTGACTCACTCTGGAACGGGAGCTTGCCGCAGGACTAGATGACGGCTTTAGTATTGCTATCTGTTTTCCAGGATCGAGTAGTTAGGTGTCTGTACAGTTGCGATATTAGTGTCAGATCTGCGTTCAGCTCGCACATGGTCTGCATGAGCAGATCTTGCGCGGCCTCAAAATGATTAAGATTAATTTGGAGCAATTTTATTTTCGTTTGCCTTTTATCTCCTGAAGTGCCTCTAGGTAGACTGGGCATCTGCTGGTACCCACAACGTGAACGAAGGTTTCCGTGTTGCCTTTTTCAACGCAAAGAGAATGTCGGGCCTCTTTCTGACACTCAGTTGCTTTGTTCACACTTAACGCCTCCTTCTTCACACTTAATGCAAACACTTTTCATTTGAATCGGTCCACTTTACATTTACACTGAAAATGTAAATGTGAAGTGGAGCGATTCAAATAAAAAATGTTTGGAGAAATGATTATAATGGCAGCACTTGAAACACTTCGTTAGTCTCTCTACTGCCCTTATTCGGCAATTGACCCAGGTGATCCTAATCTTGCCGTGTTCACCGAGCACCTTTTCCATTATTAAGTACCAATAGCGGAAAAGGTGCCCAGTTTCACTAAAGTGGTCTGGATATCTCTATATAGGCCTTTCGTAATGATTTGATTGCGTCCTTCGTGATTATACACTCCTGTCCAACTGCTTTTTGTAAGACTGCATCAACCTCCTCCTTTGTCGCAGTGTCATCGAGATCTGTTATTTCGAGGTCTTCTTGTGGTCCCTTACTGATGACCTTGGCATTATCTTTGATGATGTCCGCTATAGTTTTGTGCACCCTTTGTCCTCCATCAGTATTCTGCCTAGATCTTGTTAACTGTGGAATGGTCAGAGACGTCCTTATTGACTAGTGTAAGAATCTCTGCATACTCCGATTCTTCCCTTGGTTGGATGATCAGTACATTCGTCTAACTATTTGTCGTCTCCAGTGAGTTCGCTGCTTCCTCTTGGTCCTTCAACTGTCTCGTCCACATTCAGTGGTTGAATCATTGTCCGCATTACCCCCGTTGTCTACCTCCGTCTCCGTCTCGGCGATTGCCTGAGCATAGGATAGTATTGGTACGTTAGCATTCTTTGATACCAGGCTGGACGGGCGCTGCTGCTTGCTTCGCGTGTCGGCCTCCAATGATTTCAACCTCCTAAAGAAGGTACCAATGCCGGC
Organism: Druceiella hillmani; assembly: GCA_039881145.1. Taxonomy (NCBI): domain Eukaryota; kingdom Metazoa; phylum Arthropoda; class Insecta; order Lepidoptera; family Hepialidae; genus Druceiella; species Druceiella hillmani. The sequence goes on from JAYKKI010000015.1 coordinate 40,542,545, forward strand.
CACCTTGGTCTTTATCTCTTTATGGACGTTTACTTTCGGGTGTATGGGTTTTTTCAGATCGGTGATAAGCTGCTCGAGACAATCACGTTGGATGTGTTGCCCAACAAGCTATTACTACCATCATTTGGTTTTTTGTTTATTAGTTTCTCCATATCGTTTCCACGAGTACCTAGGGATATATCAGTCTGCTCTAGCAGAGCCCCGGTTGCTGGAGTAAGGCCACTACATACACCTGGGGCTGGACCTAAAGCCCAGGGGAACCGTTTGTGATGCCGTATCCCCAACGCCATGCAGTCCACGGCACGGTATCTTGACTTGGGGTTTTTTGTCCGCCGAAGCTATTTTATTTCACTCCTACCCTCTGCTCATTTAAGCAGCAAGCATTCTCCTATCCGCAAATGAAGACGCGCCCGGTAGTAATATCACCTCAGCATCGGTTGTGTGTGTTTGTGCGTGCGTGCGTGCTTGCGTTCGTGTGTGCGCGGGTGCATACTCGTGCGCGCACATTTGCGTGCGTGCATGTATACTGTCGTGCGTATATGCACGTGTGCGTGCGTGTGTGTGCGCGTGCTCATGTACATGAGCACCTGTGTGCGTGCGTACATGCGTATGTGCTAACATCCCCATTTAACAAAATAAATATAAAGTTCTAGACAAAATGTTTTAACTAGATTTAATTCCTAGCATAAACTATACATCAACATAATGTTTATTTAACACAAAACTTTTTTTTGACAAGTCATTTCCTGAGTTTAAATATATTCGACCATAATTAATTTATTTTTGATTGCATCTCTAAGTCTTCAGTGCTGGATAAGGCAATGGTCTTTTATTTCCTCGTTTTCAAGAAGTTGCAGGGCCATTCATAAGAAAACAGAATCGAATGTAAGACTTTCCTACCAAATTATCACTAGCCCAGTCTGCATCAAAAAAACCTGTCAGCTCTACATTATCCTTAATGTATGTTAAACAACAATGTTTTGTTTTTTGTACATATTTCAATACTCTTTTAGCATAATAAAATCAGTTTCATTATAACAATTATTAAACTGGCTGAGATGGCGAAGAGAATATGATAAGTCAGGCCTAGTCAAAACAGCTAAATACATAAGACTTCCTATCAGTTTTTGATGTGGAATATTTACTGCATAATTTTCGGCCTTTTTACTTTCAATAGGAGTATATATAGTTCTGCAGTTTGACATTTCATACCTTGGTAATAATTGCTCTATATATTCCTGTTGATCTACTGTTGTAGTATTACATTCTTTGTTCACATTAATTCTCAACCCTAAGTAACGTTTAATAGGACCAGAATCTTTCAATTTAAATTCAAAACGTAGAACAGTTTTCAACTTTTCAGTCTCCTTCGAACGATTTGTAAATATTAAAAAATCATCAAAATAGATAGTAACAATAATCTTAAGGTTGTTTGAAAATTTTGTAAACCAAACAGTCTTTCACTTTTTTATACCAACCCAAAGGAGATTGCTTTAATCCATATATAGCTCTTTTGACTTTCAAAACCTTTCGCCGCTTTTGTTTATAAAACTTTCTGAAATTGACATGTAAATATTTTCTTTTAAATGTTCATTAAAAAATGCAGTTGTCACATCTATATGTGTAATGTTCATGTCCCACTGTACACTTACGGCAATCAACTTTCTCAGAATATATTGTTTTACGCCTGGAGAAAAGGCGTCCTCATAATCGAAATAATGTCGTTTTGTAAAACCTTTTACCACAAGTTTGGCACGATACCGCACTTTATTATTCACATCAAATTGTTTATTTAACACCTACTTGCACTGTACAATTGAACCATTTCTTGGTATATCAACAAGTTCCCACGCATTATTGTCCCCGAATCATTAGAGCTCCTTACGCATATCCTGTTTCCACTGATCAGCGTCAAGTCCATTCAGCGCTTCTGAAAAAACTATGTGTCCGACTTCTGAACTAGAACTGGAAACACATATGTTACCAAAACCAAAGCGTTCTGGAAGTCTTCGTATTTTTTTGCTCTGTAAAAATTTTTAAACTGGTTGTACCTCACTGCATCAGATATCTGTTTGTATATTAGAAGTAGTTAGAATGTCGTCATCGGTTTCATTAGGTGGATCAATATATTCAGATATATTTGAATCTGAATCGTGGAGAGATTCATTCATTGAGGCCTCCCCCACTGAATCTCTGCTATCTTCATTTGTTGCTGGCAGCTCATGTACTTTAGTTTCAACGTCATTCTGTATCCAACCTGCAGTTTCTTCTTTATTGCTCTCTGATGTTTTGTCTTTTCACTTCTCTCTTCACAGTTACTATATTTTTTGTGAGAATATATACTCGACACCCTTTAATTGTTTCTGAAAACCTAGAAGGATGTACATTTTAGCTTTTCTGTTTCATTTTAATTGCTTTTTCTTCGGTATTTGAATCATCACAGGGTTACTAAACAGCTTCATAAGGTGTTTTATTTCCCAAACTTGAAGTTACATATTGGTTTTTTAAGTATATAACTATGTCCGCTGCTTCATCCCAGAACTTTTTTTCCAGCTTTGCGTCAAAAATTAAGAATTGCGCTTTCTCTACAACAATTTTATTAGCTCTTCCACAAACACCATTTTATTCTGGTGTGTATGCATTTTTGTTCTAGTGGATAATTCCCTCTTCGACTAGGTCATTTTCCCTTTCACCACCGTTGTCTGTGCACTTCAATTTAATTTTTTTATTTTGCTGCTTTTCAAATATTGCTTTGAGATCTTTGAACATACTGAACACTTCACTCTTACGCTTATTAAAGTATATAAAACTCAGGCGGCTGTAATCGCCAATAAACAGTACAAAGTACTGAGAAACGGCAATGGATTTCATTTCTATGGCACCACATACATCAGCGTGTATTGTCTGTAGTGATTATGTACTCCTCTGTCCGACATAAGAAAATGGCAACATGTCACACGTGTATTCTTCATAATATCACTGGTATCTGGATAAGAAAATTATTGGTATAACCTTGTTCTAACCATCAGATTTCCGTGCTATTGTATAAACATGTTATAGAAAATAATACCCATTTCATTTTATTACATACACCGGAATATTTGCATTATATAACCACATAAATTAACATTAATTTAATTTGTTACCCTCACTAAAATACTGGTATATTGCATAATTTCCAAAGTATAATAAAACCTAAACCGCTCCCCTACAATAAATTCACTAACAAAATCAGTGGGAAAACCCACACAAACCCGGCTTCCGCTTTTGTCTTTGTAATATATAAATGCTGTTGGATGTTCCTAAGAGTTAATCTTTACTAATAGCCCATCTGAAGATGTAATACAACGAAACTTAGGTCGTGGTAAAGAACTTAAAGAAAGTAGAAATAATTCTACATCACGTAGTTTCAACTGATGGTTTTGCTTCGAAACTGTTCTCTGACTCTAATTTAATATAGTTCACCATGTTGTCAACAACCATCAAATCTTCAACTGCAAAACCCCACTCGTCATAATTCTCTCGTCCTTCCAGTTTTGCAATACTTTGAATATAGTTCACTGCCATGTTTACAATTAAATGAAACTACGTGATATAGTATTATTTCTACTTTCTATAATTTCTTTACCACGGCCTAGGTTTCGTTGTATTACAACATCTTCAGATGGGATATTGTTATGATATGTTGTAATACAACGAAACCTAGGCCATGGTAAAGAAATAATACTACATAGACTAACATAATAATAACATAGAAATAATACTACATAGAAAATAGAAATAATACTACATCACGTAGTTTCATTTAATTGTGAATAATAAATTTCTACAAAATTAAAGCCAAATATATTCAACAAGCCATGTTTACATGAAAAGTTAACAATTTTCGACCGTATTTTACTAAATTATCACCGTAAAAACATAAAAACATGAATATTTGCCTATAACCTATTAACACACGGTGGCTTTCCTTAATCGACTGATTTTATTTCTTATAACATGATACATTAAATGACACATATGTGGCTCTGCATATACCTTATAATAATTTTGTTACCTACATTCTAACACGTATGTGTGTAACACGCACGTGCGTGCGCGTGTACGTGCGTGTGCCCGTGCGTGCGTGCCTGCGTGCGCGAGTGCGTACGCATGCGTGTGTGAATAATATTACCGTTTTAAGCTAATTCTTTACTTATAGACACACATATTTTTATTTATACATATACTTTTCAAGATACGATAAAAGACGCAAGCAATTCGTTATTATACGAGTATTTAAATTAAACCGAATAAGTTTCATTTATTAGTTCATACTCTTCCTTTTCTATAATTTTTATTTTCAGTTAATGAAACAGTGACTATATTTTATTAATAAATAAACGTATTAATTTTCTACTTTACTTTTTATTAAAAACGTAACTTGTAAAAAGCAATATAAACATATTGATAATTATTGCCATTACCACTATTAAATTAAAATAATGTTTTAAATTTATATTGTTTTGGAAGATTAGTGCAAAAGAGAAGGTACCGATGGCTTAGGTTATTTGACACATTTCGAGTCATATATGTATTAGAATAAGTCGGAAAATGTTTCATATTGCTATTTTAAATTGGAAATTTTCTTTGAAAAAATCCATAATTTGACAGTTAATTGCTAATAGTGAACTAATAAAAGTCGGTAAGTCAATATTATTTCATATTTTTTGTAATTTTTATAATGTGTATTCAATTTATTAAAATAGTTATTATCGGATATCTATGAAGGAAACAGGATGTGTATGAAAGAAAACAGGGTGTGAACGGAGAGAAAAACAGCTATAATCTGATCTGGGGTGGCATGTGTTTATTTCAGAATATCCTTAAAATATGCACGGTTAATTTCTGATGTTGAGATACAATGAATTCTATAATTTGGCAACGTAAACAGAAAATTAATATTCATAAAAGCACTAACAATATTTGAAACGAGGGGCATGGGTGAGTTTTTGAATCATTAATATGGGCTTAATATAAATTCATGAGTTTAGCATCGACATCAAAATTCTATCTGGATCGTTTAAGATATTCTAAAAGAATAAAAGAATATTTTCATGTTTGAACCACTACTGTTTTCCAACTTTCTTCCTTAAACAGGCAATGGATAAAACTGTCATTTAAATACATTTTATCATTTAAATACAACTTTTAATCATATTTTTTACAACCACTTGTTATTTTATTTTTATCTCTTCTCTTCTTCGTCTTGATCTTTTTATTTCTTCATTCCAGATATTTACTTTGTTATGGATTAACATTGACGATGGAACTCGACTCAATTTTCTAAGCTGCCCCCATCAACGTTAAAAATTTATTGCGTCAGATTAATTGAAAGAGAAACGATTAATTTACATTGAAGGATTTTAAGGTATATTTTTATTACCACAGGTGTGTCCTAATTATTTACCAATCTCATTAAATGTAATATTTATTAGAATATTGTTAACAATCTGTCAACGTTCAGTCTTATTCAATGATATAGTCTTCCATAAAGTTATCCAACCTACAATTGCATTATTAACGGGGAATTTTCTAAGTTACAAACCTTAGCAAGTGTGGGTTTTTGCTAAGACTTTGCCACCAATATTCAATGATGGTAAAATGTTTGTTTCTGTCAAACTATAATACAAACTACATGGTTTTTGGAGTTATACTTCTTTATGAGCGATATGAAAAAATGAAGTGCGTAAAATTTTACGATGCAACAAAAATCGGCAGGATGAAGTTGCTCACTAAATGTATATTTACATGTGTGAGGGATTGATACTATATTCATGATAGTTGTTGGTGTATTTGTAAATAGATAGCACGTATCTTATATTCATACAAATCTATGTTATATCTGTGCCATGAAGTAATATTTATTAGTAATTTAATTTTAAGGTGGTCCAAATAGTAAAAAAATCATTTATTTGAGAATATCCGTGATAGAAATAGTGATAAAGCTTTTTAAAATATATTTTAAGCGTATTTATTTAAGCGAGGTTAAGTTTCGGTATGTATTTATTTGCATTATAAATTATTACCTTATTATTTAATAAATACATAAAATTAGCAAATAATAATCAATTTTCAGCTTATTTTTTATTTTCCTCATAAATTAAACTGTGTTTAGATTGTTTTAGTAGATGAAACAATTAATTATATCCACGTGTTTCTTTTAAATTGAATGATTAAATTAATGTTAATAAAATGATAATAATAATTTTTAATATTTTATTTTATTAGGATCATTTATTATTATTGTTCAATGATAATGACTGAAGTTCTGGATAATAAGATAATTTTTTTTACTTCTCTGTATGAGAAAATAAATTTTAAAATTTAATTAGACTTTGAATTTAGATTTTACCAATCGTATCTACAATCACGTTCCTGTCTTCTATTATTTTATTTTCATTAATTATTTGCGAGCTAAACAAAGTTATTCCTGTATTATGCCAAAGAAGTATGACTTGTCACACGCGTACCTACAGAAGTACATGCAAATTTTTTTTTATTTCAAGTTTATTAAAAGAAAAAGATAAATCTTTTAAGAATTTTATTCTAATATAAATGGAAAAAATAGGATCCCCTAAAATCACTCATACATCCGTTCCGCCTGAAAATTTTGTGAAATTTGGCATACTGATAAATTATATTGACCAGCATATATTAATTTTCTACTAACGACCCAGTATATTAATATATTAATTTTATTCTTCAAATTTCAAGCGAATGAAGTTTTAATTTCTTTTAACTTCCATGCATCGTGTTGCATGTCAAATAAAAGATCGATTTACAAAGATTATATAATGTTGCTGAAAAGTCAATAGAATCATGTGCACATCCCATTCCCGAAATTGCTAAATTAAAATTATAAAAAAACATCTCTATCAAATTTATTGAAATGGTGATTATTCTGAACCCTAATGTTTTCGAAAAAAATTAACTAAGCACCTATAAAAGATATACTAAGCGATATATTTACATCGATATAAATAATATCGTTAGTTCTAAATGTTTTATTTTAATAAAAGTACAATGTGCCCCCAAACATTCGTATGTAAATAAATGTGAAACTCCCACTATGGAATAACATTGGGTTCAGTTCTATTCGTACTCAGTTGCGTTTAATTAATATATTCTATAACTTCATCTAAACGAAAAACATTTAGAAATGATATTGAATTTTCATAATATTTAGATACCGAATAACCTGGCGACTAATTTGCCAATGTTATGTCCTACGAAAATTACTTCACGTAAACTGTTTTCTCAAAATAAACATGAAAATTGATATCCGATGTTTATAAAGTAATTTGTTTAAAAGTTTTCTACGAGAGTAATTTAGCTAGTAGTAGCATTAAATTGTGTATTATATTTACTCAGTTAAATATATTAAGCAGAATCTCGAAAGTTTCAGGGCGTCGCTAATGAGTTATTTGTTCAAGGCTATATTTATAAATGACAGTTATTTCTCTCATTGAAATGAAAATTAATAAATAAATTTTGGTATAATTATGAAGTAAGTAGTTTCATTATTATCTCTAGTTAGTATAAGAAATACTGCAACTTTAAGTAAAATCAATAGTGTATAACGTTGAAATAAACATGGCTTTGACGAAATTGGTTAATGAATGCGAAAGAAATTTTGAGTCATAATTTGGAAGAATATCTTAAGAAAAATGAAAAGATTTAGGGTAAAACAGAAGCGCGGCTCTATAAATTACAAAAAAAAACAACAAATCTTTTTGGGACGTAATTCGCCTATTTCTCAATTTGGAAAATTTGCTATGGATAAAAGGAAGTTTAAAAATGAAGAAAAACACTTTAGCTCGGTTACTGAAAATAACGAAATTCAATAACATTTATATTGAATATCGTTGATGAGATCAAGGGTCTGCCCTTGAAAAAGAAATTTGTGAAATACTTATAAGTTTAAGTCATTTTTTTAATGTTTATGTAAGAGACTATATATTATAGATTATAAGGTTTAGCATAATTTAATAAGTAACAAAATGTATTGGATAACATTATTAATTGTTTTCTCATAATCTAAATCCTTTCGCTTTTCTTAAGTTATTCTTCCAAATTATGACTCGAAATTTCCTTCGCATTCATTAACCAATTTTGTTAAAGCCACGTTTACTGCAATGTTGTACACTATTGATTTTACTTAAAGTTTTCAGACGAAGCGGATTTATAAGTGATTTTGTGAGGGTCCAATTTTCTCCATTTATATTGTAATAAAATACTTAAAAGATCTATCTTTTTAAAAACATTTTAATAATCTTTCCTGTATTATATATATATATATATATATATATATATATATATATATATATATACATATATATATATATATATATATATATATATATATATATATATATAACAAATCTACTCATTTAATGGCGTTTTTATATTACATGAAATATTCTCGCATAGCATTAATAGTTCAATTGGAAGAACTTGAAGTTTATTAATTGATTATTTCAAGGTTTTGTGGACTTTGACATTTTTGATTAAAGTGTGCAATATTGTTGACTTATTATTGTGCTGGTGGAACCGCGTAGATGATTGATGAGTTATATTCCTTAATGAAATATATGGGCAAATAACCACCGCAACTACAGCCATTAGCTTAAAACATTATAATACACTGAATATTTCAACAATCCCCGTTATTTAAACATTTCCTGGCAAATGAAAATTTTTGTATTAGTTGAGATTACATTGTGGTTTTATTTTAAATTTTATTTATCTGTTGTAATTTTATCTTAATGACTTACACTTTCTATGTTTGACATGTCACTGAACATTATATAAAATAATTTATTACATAAAATAATTATTAGAATAAATTATTAACATAAAAATTACTTCGTGTATTTACTTATATATAATAATTTTATTGTATTTTACTATTACTTTTTTAATATTATTCCAGCACATGTCTTTTCATACGATATAAATTGTCAACAATGTGTAAATCTATTGCGATGTCACTCCAAGATTGTCAACAACATTTAATCATGTGTTCCTGCCAACCTTCATGAAAACTTGACAAGAATATCAATGAGAAAAATTAAAATAATTTTATACCCCATATGAGGCTTTTATAGATCACGTCGAGGTATATTTGTTCCATACTAAAATTAATAATATTTCTAAAGAAACATTCATCGTAGAAAATTTATCCAATAGTTATACAATATTCAAAATAAGAAAACAATGCTTACCCTTACTTCCCTTTAGAAAGATTTGTATGTTAATGATATACCAAATTTGAAAAAAAACATGTTTAATCACTAAATGGAATAAAGGGTTTTTTGTATATATTTATTGATTGTGCTCCTAACCTATATAGACAAACTATGTATGTAGCTACATATATACAAAGGTACAGGAAATTATGTATATATATGCACACGATTTCTTTTACTATTATATGCTTAGCTTATACTTGCTTATATTATACTTGTTTATAAAACATCAACATTTTCTGATTTAAAAAACCACAATCTTATTTTCCAGGTATATTGTGAGAGTATTTTTCGCATGTTAAGCCGTAAACTTATTTTCCTGTATACGACTAGGGTTGTCAGAAAAAAACACTTTTTCCAGGACGTGAGGATGTAAAATTTGAGGCAATGTTAAAAATGAAACGTTATTAAAGTGACATTATTTGTTATTTTTTTTCACTAGCACTATTAGTTTTTTAAATACATAAAAAGTAGTTTGACTTATAAAGAGTTTGAATCCAACAAAAGATTCAGACGAACATACGTATATAAAAAAGTGGTCTTCTAATACCGAAATAAAAAGTGGTGTTTTTTACAAAAGTTTTAATGATTATTCTTTGAATAATCATAAATCAATGCAATCAGTTCTTACATTAATCGTATCTATCAAAGTGATTGCCAATACTAACATTTGACAAAAGAAAAATTTATAAAAAAAAAGGTAATTGTGCGCAGTAAATGTGTCCGTATAACTTATAAAATAATAGGTCAAACTTATATAATTGCAATTAGGGATTTAATTTTCGTAATTTGACAATCACAATTAATTTTATATTCATTACCTTATCGGGATTATTTAACTGCCACTGTCGAATTCCATGGCAACATTCTTCGCAATTTATTCGAATTTGCAATTATGCCTTGATTAGTCCATGGTCATTATATACCGGTCTTTCCGGTTATCAAGCTAATAAAACTAAAATGCTGTGATAATTTTACAAGTTCCTAATAAAAGTTATGATAAGTGAATAGACAATATTTAGTTAAGAATTTCTAAACTATTTGATTACCATTTGTTACCTACACCATTACCCCAATAGTTACCTAAACAAAAGAAATCTGCTTTGTGGAAAATTTTAAATATTGAATTATGTTATTTTGCCTAAACAAAATAAACGGTTCACTTATTTCTTATCTTACCTTCACCATCATATTTTTCCCTACCTATTTTTAATACCCTAGTAGCCATATAGATGACATAAAGTCACACACCTCGGCCCTCCTTTCAAATTCGCTGACGCGTACGCCAGAAGGTCCATGCTCCTGCCGCTCGACTTGAACACTTAACACGTAATACAATTATTGTAAAACAAATCTAATCAATAAGCATCGACACGCGTCTCGTGCCTCTTTGTGAGCCCAAATTATCGAGATTAACAGGAATTTGAAAAAAATTTAGGAGAATTTTCTCCAAAAAGGGAGTAAAACAATAGTTAGATTAGGCACAAAAATATTGTTCAGTAGGAAACTATGGTTAATTCAAACTAGCTCTGCTGACCAAGAAGTCTTGGTCAGTAGTATAAATTTCAATGAATACTTAAAACAAGAAATAAAAAGTAAATTTTTTTAAAGCGTTTATTACATACTACTTTATTATTGTGAATGTGTTGAATTAGTACTAAGATAGCTTGTAGGTTTTGTATCTTGTAAAACAGATTCTAAAAAGTATATATTCCATAGAAACTACTATATTCCATAGAAATAATTAATCATTATTTCTAAATGTGTGGATAGCGTGTCTGGTTGCGTGCGTGCGTACATGCGGATGTGTGTACGCGCGTGCGCGCGCGTGTGTGTGTTTGTATGTACACATCTATGATTACTTTGGCAATTTCGGGTTGGGTTGGAATTTGACTGGAATTAAACTTTGGAAAAGTAGATTCGAGAGCAAACATCTGGAGCCACTGGCTTTTAAAAGGAAAATTGCACTAACAATAATTTGTTTTCTATAGGCATAAATCAAGTATCTAACATTATTTATTGGTTTTATTATAATATATATAGGAAATACACGAAACTGAAAATAAACCTGTAAAAGACCGATCAGTACGAGGTGGTTTTTTAAGTAGACATAATACAATTTTGGGAATTTTTTTGTTTTAAAAATTAAAATCGTATCTTTACAATTCACTCAGACTTGTAAAATTGTCATATGGGAATATGTTTTAACTAAAAGTGTAAATAGCAATCAATAACTTGTAAATAGACAAACAAAAAGATATTCCATAAATGACTATTCTAAATCGAGAAATAAATTTAATTTACTCGTGAGTTATTAACTTTTATTTTGACTTTTAAAATAATATAATTTTTCACACCTTCCTGTAATCTTTTCATGTAAGTAAAAAGACAAATAGCTTTAATAGTTTCATACATTTCTAAAACTGTGTATCATACTTCTACTTGATGAAAATAAATACTCGATACTTCATATCTGTATTATACTATCGATAAGCTATTTTCATGCAAGCGTTATACAATCGATACTAGCTTAAAGTACCGAGCACTAAGTATACGTACCGCTAATATTATAATTTCGAATTATCATTAATAACAAATTAAACTTGACATTGTGACATGGAAAACAATTTCCTGTTTTTGATGCAATAGAATCTATCGAATATTTAAAAAAATAACATGATGAATGCAAAGGTTGCACGTCCTTGTAACAATATAAACTATCACTGCCTACGGCGTTGTATGTGCAAACCTCTGGACTACGTACCGATGCACTTTCTTGTAAGTATGCTCCTAGTTTCTGAACAATGTTCAAAGTAAAGTGAAAATAAACTAAACCATTAAAAACGTTTTCAATTAAAATAAGTTCAACCAAAGAGTAGTTCTTTCAATAGTTATGTACAACTGAACAAAGCTTTCTAATAAATAATGTTAGAAGTAAAATCATATAAGCATAAAGATGACTGCAATTGCTAAAATAGGAGATAGCTCGATAGAGTTTTAAGAAACAAACTTAAACCTTAAGAATAATATGCTTAACTACCAACTGATAGACCGTAAATTACAAATATTTAAAACAATAGTATGTAATAAAATGAAATTTAACCCAATACTAAAGATATCAAAATAATTAAATTATGATACTAGCAATAAATTCAAATTTTAAACCAATTTTTTGGCAAAGGTTTTCATTGAAAAACACGCAACATTTTGTAGTTTTAAAAATAGTTTTTTGTTCCTTTTACTTGTGTCCATCCCAAAATTGACCATTATCCTTACTGTATTTACAATAAATATGTTCAAAAATAATATTAGAATTAAGTTTTCAATTAATTATATAATCATTGGTTATAATAATAAAGATGAAGGAACGTCTAACTACAATGTTTTAAATTCAAGGCTAAACTACATAGATTATTTTATAATAGCAAAAGAGAAATCTTGAGTTCCAAACCTTGAAGTGAATAATTCCTCAGTGACGTGACAGCCTGAGATGAGCTTTTATGATTAGTGCCGTTTCAAGGATCTTATTCCAGAATATTCTTTTACGAACATTTGTTGTCTAATTTCTTTTGCTTTTAATATAGCACGATCTCTATCAAAGCAGTCAGTTCATCTCATCTGAGATATACCTCTTACTTGAGACTGATTGGTTTATCCCGAACACATCGTTTTCGTTTCTCGTGTAGTTCGTTTGTATAAGTGAACATCCATTTCAACATTTAAAGCATGATTTATTTCACAAAATCAGTCTTTTTAAATACCATTTTTCGTCTGGGGTTAGATTTTCTTTGCCACAGTTCATTAATCTGAATGCCGCCTAATATAACCCTCAGAATTTTTCTTTGGAACGCTTCGAGGGCTTCGTCATTTTTTTATTAAGACTTATATTTTAGACCAACATAAAAAACCGTCTTAATAAAATGTTTAAACGGAATTTTAGGTCCCTCCTTCATAACATTTTAAATCAAATATTTTCTTATTCCATAAAAGCATATACTGACCGTAGTTATTTTTTCCGTGTTTCAAGTGTTGCTTCATTATTAAAATTACTCTCAGACAAAATATGTGCCACGTCTAATTTTTTTTTTAAATTTACATTAACTTATCTCACATTTATCATATATTTCACGTTTATGCAACAAAATATTTATTTTCAAACGCATATCTGAATGCGTGTGTTTGTCACATCGCGACCCTGAGCAAATAGAACGAGAAGAGTTCGCTAAACCCGACAGTAAAATTTATATAACGAAACCTATTGTGGTTAAATTTACATTTCCGTAAAACATATTGTGTTTTCTTATTACAATATTGAAGTTGTTTTTAATAAAAGGTCTATGTTTTTGTAACATATTAGCTAATAAGATCGGGCGAGTGAGCGCGTCTTTCTTTGGACTTACCAAACAATGTAGATCGGTCACTTATAAAGAGAAATAAGGTGGTTTTATTATATTTCTTCGTAAACGATGACGACTTCATTAATTTTAAAAATAGAATACTTGAAATTATTTCATATTAAAATAGCATATAAAGAAATGGGATCTGTTGACCGGACTTTATCCAGCTGCAATTAATATGCGGAATAAAAAGCATCGTCATTCAAAAATGCCAGTTTTTAAATGTTGCTAACATAGACATAATTACACAACAATTGTGACTCATAATATCTTAATCACAAAACAAATTTTTCTTCGTAAGAAGATCCCTCACAAAATTTTCAAGAAAAAAAAAATACTGTTTTGTATCGAACATTGTTCATCATCGTTCTTTTTGCAAACTGTATATTTGTTTATTTATATACTTTAATGTATCTAATTGATACATATGGTGGACTTATTGCTGTGAGAACAATTTCTTACAGCTCACCATAACCCGTCCAGTCCCGCTCGACGACCGGACGGGAATCGAACCCGGGTCTCCGCAGTGCGCCGCGTCGTCAGAGGCCGTATCAACCCAACATAACACGACAACGACCCGTATCAGCCCCGTGTAAAAAAAATATACAATGTGTTGATTATACTAAACAATATAAACATTTTGATATTTGGTTAAACTTTATTATTTATATATTCTATTTTTTAGATTATAGTTGACTACCCTATTATTAGTAATGTTCTTCGTAATTCTTATGTTTTTTATGGGTAACTATAGTTTAAAATCTTACATTTTTTTAACACAAAATTGTTTATTTCATACTTTCCATAAGATATATAATTTATTTCTTTTCCCAAAATACTCTGTGGACTCTACCATGAATTACTTTAAATTATTTTCCACCGTACAAACTAAGGGTTAATAATCCTTTGCTTTTCCCAAAAAGAATACTAGCGTTCTAACTTGTCATCGCCATTAGGACGAATATAATCTACTCGTAATTTTTTCGAGTACTTTGTTTGCTTCCTCTGCAATTTTTTCGTTCACTATTAATACATTTGTAGGTTAGTAATACTAGCTTGCCAACCGATTTCTGTGAAAATATGGCTGTAATAGATAAACGAAAAAATGTGAAGAACAGCCGTGTGCAGACGAACGGACACATGAGCGATATTGTAAATTTCCTTTTTTTTCTTCTCAGGTTCAAAATCTTACAAAGATACAAATCTATTTGATTCTTTCAGAGTTCAAGTGTAGATCGGAGACCTTTTCTATAACACGTGGATACAAAAGGCATAATCATTATTATTTTACGCCATAGAATTAAGTATATAAATACTGGTATATTATTACTCACAAAATTCCTTTAAGAACGAGGTTCGGCTCATTACGTTGAATAACAAAAAGAAAGAAAAAATTAAATATTTTAGTAAGTGTACTAATGTTCAGTGTCTAAGTAAAAAAGAAAGTACAAAACAGTTGTCTTGAAAAGTTTTAGTGAAAAAGTTAGCCATTTATAAGATCACATTAGCCGAGTCGCATACGGTGTCGCGTTTGGATGACTTGCACGAGATAAATTCATGACTGTCCAAAATTAGATTCAAGAATTATTAGCTAAATCAATATTAGCATAATAATTATATAAATTATTAACTATTATCATCCGCAATTGTATTGGCTATTTCCTTACTTTCCCCGAGCGGTATTCAGCAGTAATTGCTCTTTTTCGCAATATTTTTTGAGTTTTGTAGAAGAATTTTGCATGAAATACAAGGCAAATGTTTCCTTATCTGTACACTGTTTTGGTGTCTCAACTAGTCCTTTCATCATCAACTAGTTTTTAATTTCTACAACCACCTCAAGAGACCGCGAAAACTTTTAATATGTCTATAGCTACACGACCAATACTTGCTCGCATAGCTACTTGCGCAGCTAATGGCAATTCAGCCGCAAAATGGAAATGTATCGGCTATTCGAGGCACGTCCCATATTTTATGAAACATCTGAAAAAAGGCATCATAGCACAAAGAATGTTACCTGAATAATGCTTTGAATATACATTATTAGTATGCAAAAGGCACACCAGCTTGATGATATCACTTAACTACCGCGCTACGACACGATTAAATTCATGGTCGCCGCTAAATGGTAACTGCATTCCCCATGCAACATGGCCATGGCGATGTATTTCATATTCATAAAATTAAAGCGAGGTATATTTTCATGAAAATATATAAAATCACATAAATAAAAGTAAACAAATTAAAGTAATATGACAGCAAGTAGAAAACAAGACGTTTTATAAAAATAATTAAATACACGACAAACACAGCCACTAATATCGCATCAAAAATGAAAATTAATAAATTGCATAAAATATAAAATAACTAAACCTCATATTAAAATCTATGTTAAAACGAATCGCAATACAGGGTGTCACTTTTATTATTTCCCGCGGTTTTATTATTGACCCAGATAATATTGATCATTAATTAAAATATCTGTCAGATAAATTTAAATTTCCTGTATTAACTGGTATGAAAATTTCAATTATTTTATTATGGGTATGCAATTGATTACCTTTATTGCAAAGTTTTGGACTAATTCAGTATCTGAATTTTTTTTATTGTTACTATAGCCACTAATAATTAAATCATAATTGACCATGTTTATAATTAAATAATAAATTTTATCAATCTATTTAAAATTAAAATATTCATGCATTTTAATATCGATTATTTAATTTAAATTAATTTTAATTTAAACTCGTTAGAATGTTTAAATTTGTTAGAGCGTACATTCCAATCAACAGTTTTGAACAGAGCTATAACATACTTTCAGTACATTATTTTAGTGACAAATATCTACAAACAACATGTAAAATCCATTTAACTTTAGTCTACACCGTTACTATAGGTCGAGCAAATTGGAAAATATAGAATACTGTATCCGTTCTTCGACAATGTTGTGGTAATTTTAGATTTCTTTTATTCTAATAATCTCCGAAATGATGGAAACAGTTCATTTTTTTGGTTTCATCAAACGTAGCATAATTTCTATAAAACCATACTAACAATTTTTTCTCGAGGCTTAATTTCGAAGTAAACTGAATCAAATATATACACTAAAAAAAAATTAAAATTTGTTTTAATGGTTTAAGAAAAACAATTGCATCACTGTCACTAAACTATGTTTTTTTCTTTAAATATATTATGCTTACTTTTGACAATACTCCCACTTGAATTCTATTTCACCTTTAGGCGTTATATACTTCGAACGCCCCGTAAAAAAATGTCCATATTCCTTGATCGCGGCTAAAAATGTGGTGCAAATAGAAATAATTGTCAAATTTAAGTCACTTATTGAGCTACATGCTGAAAACCGGTATTACATTCAATTGTTTTTCGACGTTTTCGTGAATTGCGTAACTTTCGTTTCTAGTTAATTTTTTCCTATTTTAGGTAATATAAAGCTTATTACATTGGATGGCATGTTTATATTTTCTATTGTTTATTTCTCTTTACCATATCGTATTAATATTGTTTACATTACCCATTTTTGATTATGAACTTTCTTTCACCGTGACGAAATATCCTCATAATTGGATGGTCTATACAAATAAAAGTCATTACACGTATTTAAACAATAGTTTAGTAAAATGTTTTCAATTGTACTCAAAAACCTTTCGAAATATGGACTGTGACAATTTTAAGAAAATAATCTATCACCTATCTTAAACTTGCACTACAGAGATCACGAGTGAACACACCGTTTTATATTAAAATTTCAAACCACACGTTAAAATGGCTATTTCAAAGTAAATTTAACTTGTTTAAAAATCTTATAAATTTTGTATTATACCGGGCGTATTAAACGTCGTCTTATACGCCCACTCCCTCTCTTTTAAATATGAGAATGAATTTCTTGATAGTTTTTAAAGTTCTGTTCTTCTGGAAGTAGCAATATATAATATTATAATTAACTGGAAGTAAGTATTCATATAATTTTACGAAACAAAATAATAAATTCTTTTCAAATTCAAATTTTCATAGCGATTATTTCGGAAATAGTTAGTTTTCTACATTTTCCAAAAAGGATTCACTTTCAGATACAAGAAGTGCAACCTATATGAATACGTACATATGTGTGTGAGAGAGAGAAAAAGAGGGTATTTACAAAAAAGATCTGAAATTTTAGTAAATATATAGTAAAATATACTTATTGTAAAGACAGTATATGCAGAAGCGTACTAATAACTCCATAGGTTTAAATGTCTAGCGGCTGGAGGGTTCTCCTTAAATTAATTTTGGTTAATTTAAGTATTTCTAGCAACCACGATGTCCGTTAAACCGAGGACACGGGAATATGTATGTTTGTTTCCATATTATGTTATATGATGTGAATAATTTACACGACATTTGATATTGCAAAAATATTTTTTGAAATTTTAGTTTACTCCTGATATTCTTAGATTTTCTTTATGCGTATGTGTATGTGTATTTTTTTATATTTTGTTGAATTTGTTTCTGCTCTTTTTGGAAATTATTTTACTAACGCTTAATATTTGGCTACTAATCACCGACATTTTCTTAATCCCCAACGGGCCTCTACTTGCAGCTTAGTCTTTGAGAGACAAGGGTAGTTTCAGACGATCTCAGATTTGAGATAGATAGAAAGAGTTCTGAATTATTTTGCTGCAAATCCCAATCGCTAGCATACGCCAAGCAAAGGATTGACGTCGTTTTCGGCTGAGCTTTGATATAAGTGTCTAACATTTATTACTTTACATATTTGTTTACTTTCTTTATAGCAGTTAATTTGTATGCACGTTTATCAATGAATTTTATCATAAATTATGACGCTAAAATAAATGTGCTCGCATAATTTAAATATAAATTAAATAATAATAATATTAATAAACCCTTCAACGTGGCGCATGCGCAGTGTCGGTACGCATTTTGAACCCAGTGTTTCATTACCAACACGCACCTTTTTTAAATGAAACACTTTGTATAAATATTGATATTTTTGACGGAATTAAAAATGTTCATATAGTTCCTCAAAATTTTCACTAAGCTTAGATTTAGTTTGATGCGAATTATTGCATGTATAAATAATAAACTCATTCTTTGTTACAACCGGTATGCAGCAAGATTTCTTAATCAGTGACTAAAATAGAAAATAATGTTTGAGATCTTAAATTTACGCAAAGATATTTGTCTTCATTGGCAAAGGACGTAAATAAAAAAAATTAGTATCATTCCTTTCAATTTGTCACCCGAGGTCTTTTCTAAGAATCTGTTATAAATCATGTGTCGGTCCGTTCACGGTCAAATGCCCGAAAGTCAACAGAGCTTATCCGAGGGCGTGTAACTGAAATTTGAGTTACACACGAGTTCTCTAGTATAGAAAATTTAACTTCTATTTTTAATATCTATATACATGTGAAATTTAATATCTATATACATGTGAGGAAAAAATACTTCACTGGAAATATTGGAAATATAGTTACAATTACAACACTAGAAATAACAAAAACTAGATATTCCCAATTTCAGACTCACAAACAGGTTGGTAGTTCATTTGTAGAACAGAGTATATGCTTCTATAAATTATTATATTGAGATAAAATACCAGAAGATGTATTGAAATTGCCAGAAAAAAATTTTAAACACGTTGTTACGGTTAAAATTGATGATTATATAAACGACAAAAATGACTGAAGCCATTACTCTAACTTATGAAAATAGTATACATAAATAATAATATAGATTCTATACTGAATGATAAAATGTTATATTTGTGTATTGTTTTTTTATTATTTTGTTTTTTTATTCTTTTATCTTTCAACAAGGGAACACAATATTTGCATGTTGGGTAAACATAAAATTGAATTCAACTGAATAGAGTTTTGTTTAGGGCAATCGCACCTGAATAAACAAGCTTCGTGACGGGATAAATATCTGCCAACAAGTTATAACATCATGCCAAATTTTTGATAAATGTCGAAAATTTAATAATCCTATATTGCTTCGTTGACTTTTCAAAACATTTCACGGATAAAATGGCTATAAATTTGGGAAAAATTGGGTACGCTGAAATACCTTGTACACCTCCTCAATCATTTGTATGACAATGGAACACTTTAGTCAGAATAGACGATATATTGTGGAATCACTTCCACTCCAGTGCAAGAGTTCATCAAGGATGTATAATTTCGTCGGTCGTATTTAAAACTTATATTAAAAGTTATACAGAACTTGAAGCGTAGAATTACGGTTAGTGGATCAAACATTTATAATCTTCGATATACGGACGATACTACCTAATTCGCAACTAGTATTTGTTATGTGGAAAGTCTACTGCAGAAGATGAAAAGCGATAGCTTCCAATTTATATTGAAAATTAATCGCAATAAGATGAAAACAATGATTGTTTACGGTACACATATTCATCCTTTTCTTAATATTCCTTTCAAAATTTCGTTCAAAATTGTTGGATACTCAGATTTTCTATGTAATATAAGCAATTTAAAACTATAGATTATTCATTTTTTCTCTTCATGAATTACTTATTTCATATTTTAACACTACTCTATTATTAATAGATCCCATTCTCAGATTGTATCCAACGTACGGCAAAATTTCATTTATAAATCCACCTTCATATCATTTGTTATCGACGCTCATACAAAGCCTCATGAACTGAATTAACAAGTGTCAAATGATATGATAAATAAAACGCGGCAAGTTTTATTGTTTTCTTGAAATATTTACAAGTTTTTTTAAATTGTTTATTAATATTACTGGTACCCAACCACATTTAGTTTAAAATAAATACATTTCTACATATAAATACAGTTGTGTCCATATCCTCTTCGTTATTATATAAAAATCAGTTCACAATTTTCTTTAAAATGTTTGTATTTCCCATAACCGTGCATTCTTTTTGTGTTTTAACAACATTGGTTGCATACAGTTTAATTGAATGTCCCGCCATCAGCATTTATTACACACAACGTTATTTTAAGCATACATTCGTTTATTTTAATATCCTTCTTTAATTTTTTTTGGGAAAAAACGTCCTTATGTCATGTATGCAAAAAATTACCAACATGAAAACAAAAAATACATTAATAAATATAATGTTATTTATTAACTTTATATTTGTAACGATAATGGAAATATGGTAACTCATAAATCGACACTAAAGAGTAAATATACAATTAAAACATTGTTTTGCTACTGTTAATTACGGCAAAGAGAATTTTATAAAAAAAGGGAAGAAGGTAAAAGAAAATAGAGCACGTCTATTACAGACTGATCTATTCGAGTTTGGCTCATTTATAAATCGACTGAAAAGAACAGACAATATATTTATGAAATTATGTGTCGATATGAAATAATAAATACCATATATATGGAGTTGGCTTTTATTTCCACGAACTCAATAACATTTTCATCACGTTTGTTATAAGAGAATTGTCATCTCAATATATGATCTGGACTAGAATATTGAGGAAAAAAATATTAAATAACATCGCTGTCTGGAGGATTTCCTCATACAAACGTATCTGTAAAAGCAAAAAGAGAATTTTTTTCAACTTTAAATTTCCAGCAGTGAAATGATATAAATTTTAGAAGGTCCTTTTACCATCAGACTTCTCTTCGAAAATATATCGCCAATTTTTAATTAGAATACCAATGTTTTTGATGATTTTATTATAGTATGCGGTATCAGTCCTGATAATACTAAAACACTACTTAAGGGAGGAACTTTGCAAAATGATGTAAAGCCTTCTGGAGAAAAAATTTAAAGGTATGCTTCCATTCCTTTGTTATGGCGGAAGTTCCACCATAATAGACGGAAAAGTAGTAAATGGATATATTTGTGCAATATAAATAAAACTTGGATGCTAGTTGACTCTCCATGTACCAAATTAATATCATGGTAGTAGTAAGATGATAATAGAAAAAATTAATATAGCAAAGTGAATAAGAAATTAATTTGTTGACTTCAGCGTCATTTTAATTATATTTCTTGAAATTGTCCAATTTCAAGGTGTTAGGTTATTAAAAATAAAGTTCTTAAATATATGGACTTTTCATGGGTTTCATTGTTGATATTTAATTGCAGAGTGCGACCAGGAACCATATTTAATCTTAAATACTTTTTTACAGAAATTTATCCTATTATATTTATCAGAAATTGAGCCAGTTTTTGTAAAATGAATTGGATTATGCTGATTTTGCTTTCACTTACTGCGTATTTCATGAAACTTTATTTTGTTTATAACTTTAAATGCAATGAAAACAATTATATCAGTCGTATTTAAACATATTTCAGATCGTCAACTTGAAACCTAATGGAAATATTAAGATTAAACATTATTTTATTGCATTTAAGTCGATTAAACGAATTGCCATGCAGTGCATTGTTAATCTATTACTAAAAAATATCTCACAATAAAACCACGCGTCAAATGTAAAATAAAAACATTACCATATCGTAGACGGATGATCTCAATTAGTTAACTGCGAATTAAAGGTCAAGAAATAAATTTGAGTAAACTATGAAAAAAAGTTGCGTTTGTTACAAAATAGTTAATAATACATTCTTAAGAACTTTTTTATAAATTCCGTTATAATATTAATAAGCGATCTAGAAGAAAATTGAAAAAAAGATTTTATTCGCTTATTTAATATGATAATACGTATGTACAAATTAATGAAATTTTATTTAAAACTAATGTATGAATATGTCAGTGAACTCGTCCAAAATTTATAAAGTCAGTAAAGCTATACAAAAATTTGCAGTAAATTTTTATTTAATATTCAATGTAACTCAAGGAAATATACAAGAAAAAATATTTCCTTTTAACAAAACGTCGGTACAGTTCGTGTCGGTCCTCAGCGAGAAGCTCTTCGACTAAATCAACCAACCGAGAATGTGAAACAGAATGCAATGTTTTTAGTCTCATTCAAAAAGTTCATTATCATGACTATTTTGTCTTCCTATGTTTTTAACTTTAAATGGTAAAATTGAAAAATAAGATTTTATAAAAATAGATTGATATTTCTCCAGATTCCATTGACTATTAATACAATGGAATCTGGAGCGACGTGTTATTCATATTGATTACAATAATGTTTATTGCTTTATATTAAAACGACACAATTATGATCACATATGTGCAAAATCGATAATCTCTGAAGTTGATGGCTTTTTTTAAAGGCGGAATTTAATGATCTAGCGTGTCATGTTGGTTAAGTTTTATTACTTTTTTCATTACTATTGTAACTCAAAAAAATCTAGTGCAACTTCTATAACATACAACTACCTAAAAGAAAAACAAAATATTTTGAATTATTTGTGAAATGGAAATGATATAATAAATTATATGCAAGAAAAAAGTCTACTATGTTCGCATAATAGCTCTGTTCTAACCATTGAGCAAAAATGAGTAATTAAATATAAAATTAAATTCATTCGATATATATTTGGTACAGAAGAAATGTCTTTTTATTGACACCATCATTGAACAATTATTATTTTCCCTTAGATAGTAATACTAAGCTGCCCTCTAATCACCAGCTTATAAAAGATTATATAGCACAGCCAGTGACCCCCATTATGAAAAAATTAAGAAAAATTAAAGTATGAAGGAAAAGGAAGAATTGTATATGAATTGAAAAGCCCACAGTCAAATCAAACCCGTCCAGTTACGTTTCTAAACATGCATAAAAATGTTCGTATTTATCTCAGAAATTGGATTTATGTTCATTAACCGAAATAATTTTAATTAAAAGTTCAAATAAGGTGCTGATGTCTAAAATTTGGAATTCGGAATATAAAACCGGGAGTGAACCATTGTAATCCGTCCTTCGTCATTTTACAAATGAGGCTTTGAAGCTTAAAAATAAAAAAAATTTAATGGAACCCATAATTACATTTGGAAATGCTTCTTCAATGACATCATTCAATTACATCATACAAAAAAAGAAAATTCCTCCTACTTTACGTGTTTTAAATTTTGCGGAACTTTTTTAAACCTTCTTTGCCCATGCTGAAAAATTTCACATCTGAACAACCAAAGGATTGAAGTCAAGTATGTCCCAATTTTAGTCCAGATCACCAATATGAGTTTTATTAGCTCGTCTTTTTCTGGTTAAAAAGGTCAATAAATACTTTAAAATGTGTATTGCGTTACATAACTTTGATACAATAAAAATCGGGTCATAATTTACACTGTGTAATTTCAGCTAATAGATGAAATTTTTTACGAACATATGTCAAGTAAAATGACAAGTCAACAAAAGCTAATGAAACTAAAATCTATTTACATGCCATGTTGTACTATTTGCATTTCACTGTACATCGTTTTCTCAATTGATTCATGGATCTTAGTCCGCATTTCTTTATTACATATCGTGTGTTTATTACACATTCTTTTATGTCTTTTGTACTATTTACAATTTTTCCCACCTAAGTTGTGTTGCATCTTTATTTTTTTATTAAAACACTTTTTTCTGAACTACAAGGTTACAGGATATCTCGCAGTTCAGTGTGCCTTTTGGCATAGGCCTCCTCCAACATCTTCCATTGTGTTCTATCACGCACCACCCTTCTCCAGTGGTATCCAGCCGTAAGTTTTAAATCATCTTGGTGGGCGCCCTCTATTTCTCTTACCGTCTCTGGGGTACCAGTCTGGTACGATTGGACTCTGATAACTCTTTTTTTTGCTTGTTCTGTCGGAACATATATTTGAATGACTGATCACAATTTTCGGTATTCTGGTATGTCGATGTTAAGTACCGCTATACGTGCAGAAATCCCAGTGATCTTTTGAATATATTGTTTCATTGACTTTTCAATTAGAAATCCTACTCCTCTTTGACCGGTTGTTTCGCCCTTATAGAATAATATGTAGTCTCTGCGTTCCTCAATATTCTCTCCCAGTTTTCTCATCTCAATTATACCCAGGATGTCCCATTTTATATCTTCAATGGCTTTTTCTACCCCGTATAGACTTTCTTCTGATCTAAAGAATTATCGTATTTAGTGTTGCAATGTTAATTAATATGTTTCTTCTTGTTGGAAGATGATGGTCTAGATCTTCGGCAGGAACCAGCCGTGATGAGAGGCGTATTATCGATTGGTTGTAACTCTAGCTATTTGTTGGTGTATTTAAAGTTATTTCCGGTGTCCCGAGGCAATACATAGTTTTTTGTTGTATTTAGGTGTGGATAGGATCTTGCTCTTTCTACGTAGTTTAGTATGTTAGGTCCGTTGATATTAGTTTCGAGTAACGTTTGATTAGTGTTACTCAGAGTTTTCTTTGAATTTACTTTCTTCTGTGCGGGTGTCTTAGGTGAACTTCAAATTTGTCTCTTCCTTTTCTCTCGATTATTGTGTTGCTGTTTTTTCACAATCAATTTATCATACTTTAAACAAACAATGTTTCCTTTTCTCTCTCTTCTTCTACTTGAGGGTGAAGTTGTTTGCATTTTAATAAGATTTTCTTCAAAAAAATCTTCTTTTACGTTGATGCCTGGTGGGAGGTTTGGCTTGTTTTTGAGTATAAGATGTTTTTTCTATAGCGTCGTGATGAAAATTTACAACTGGACGGTTTTTATTTTCGATTTGTCTCCGATTCTAAAAGTGTTGCTAATTTATTTGCTGTAGATATGTACTCCCATTTACACTGTGATTCTTTTATGTAATCTACTAGTTTTGTTTCAGATTTACCCTTTTCTTTCACTCCGAAGAAAACCAGATTACTCTTTTGGTTGTCGATTTCTGCCTATTTATTCAAACATTTCTTATTTGTACCTTAGTTGTTATTATTATAAAAATCGATGTACAGTCGTAAGAACAACTTATTACTCGTCACTGATATTTGGAACGTCAGATTTTTTGTACTATTTCGGAATAAAATGCAGGAGCGATTTACAAAGCGTTTGACGTTTATGGCACCGGCGCCGGAACTCGGGAATTATTTTTTTTACGCACTAAAATATTATACCATAATATTACTGCAAATTTTCTTTTACATGAATCCCCTCGGAACTTATTTTTTTTACAATACCATTTTTTTGGCAAATAAACCATTTATTAAACTTTCACTTTCGTATTTTAAAAAAAATTACCACATTTTACCTTCTGCAACACAGGGAAAAATGTGGTATATATATATATATATATATATATATATATATATATATATATATATAGTTCGAATTGCATATGAATAATGCCGAACATCAATATTAAAGCTTTTTCATATGTTTTTTTCGAAATTAATATATCTAACATTAAAAAATAATCATCGAAAATATATATCGACATAAGAGTAAAAGCTCAGCTGTTATCAAAACCACTATCCTAAAATACCAATACTTATTTGAAAAGAAAATAACATACCACGAATAACATGCCACATTTATTTTATTATTTAGGCGCCAAGTATTAAACAAGTATATTTGTATGTAATGCAATTAAATCTAGAAATATAATTGTTTAATCTGATACATTGTAGTCATCTTACTCCAACGCTGTATAAAATTAATAAACAGCAGATATTATGATCTAGATGTTTGCAGCATCTGAATTTCAAGTATATTCACGTAATTTTTGAAACGTCAGCCTTTTCTATTAATAAACAGAGGGTTGTCCTCTTTACCTTGAAAATTTTATAATTCACATTAATAATATAATGGTGTAATACTGCTATTTATGACATTATCTATAATGAAAGTTTTTTAAGTTATTGATTATGTATATAGTTTAATAACATTATAGGTATAATAAAATGAGTTTTGTAAATAGTGAACTGATCGATTGTATGTTTCAAATTTAAAATGGAATTCGCTTTTCCACATTTCGTCAGTGTGATGATCGTCCAACGCTTAGTGCTCGATTTAATTGCATATCTACATTAATACACGTAACATAATTTACAGAAGCTTATATACAATCTACAACATGAAATAACTAACAAATATTTTCAACAGATCGAAATTTTAAACAAATTAAAGAAACAAAGTAAGCTTTTATCGAATGCTTAAAATATTGAACAATTTTGTGCTCGGTTGTCAACATCCAAAAAAAACTTTGTTCGTATTAATTTAATAACTTTTACATGATGTGTGATTTGTTCATACATACAAACAGGTAAAAATCCTAAAAATGGTCTCAACTCTCAGTATTTTCTATGTACACGTAACGCCTACACTTTTATTATATGTATAGATATGCCATGATTAATCTTCACTGTATTATATTTAACACATCAAATTGAATATAAAATAGAATTGAGTTAATGCTAATTGAAAAGTAGATATATAGTATTACGAACAAAATTATAATTTTATTGACTCTGAGAACTACATAATACTAATGATACATTACTGCGAGTTTAGAAAATAAGTAAACATTTACTGATTTATTGCTACAAGAGTTACCCTTTACAGTCAACTCTAATGAAGCAAATGAGCAAAAAGTGCTGTGGCATATTGTAACTGATTAGTAAACGCTAATTATTGAATCTTACGTAACAATGGACATAAATTGGCATAGGTAAAAAAATGACAATACGGGAATAATCCGAAATTAAATAAAACGAAGGCAAGATAGCGACATATTAGAAAAATAAAAGGATAAGAATAAATTATAGAGTGATTTTTATCTGCAGGGTACGTGTGTTTAAGAATGTTCTGAACTAAAAATTGTACGTTGTATATTCTAGAACTTTTGATCCTTGAATATTCGTGTGTATAGCGACTTCGGTGCACGCGTATTATATTTAGAATTATTTTAGGAACGACAAAGAATGGATTGAAGAGAACAAAAAGAGAAAGTCCCAAAGTGAATTTTTTAATTTATTTTAAATTTTTTTTATATATTTTTTGTGTTTTATAGTGACTGCCGCTAAAATTCCAAAAGATGAGAAATGTTTACGCAAACTGACAAAATTGCTAAGAGAAAGGAAGGCTTGGAAAAAGAAACTAAAGAAGAAAGAGACACGAATTCGAAAAACGTGTGTCTAATAAAAGAAAATCAAAGTGAAAAACGGCGTGAAAATATTAGAATAAAAATAATAGTAAAAATATACGCGGGAAACCAGAGAAATACATCTAGTATTCGATACAGTATTTATCAAGCTAGTTTCACTTCAAATCTTTGTTATATTTTGTAAACTTAATTTTAACTAACTCCTAATACAATTCAAAACTTTCACATATACATATTAACATGTAAGAGTGCAGATTACTTCTCTTAATCTATTTAAAGATAATATTATTTTTCACAAGTATTGCCTAGTGTACATCTCACAGGTGTAAAATATAGACAATTTCTCAGAAATTGTATGATTTGGAATCCTTATCACAATTTTGTGATAAATTTGTAATAGCTCTCTTGGTTATTTTTAAATTTTACCTGTAACAGTTTCAAAGATTCGCCATCGTGGTGTGATGTATTGACAATGGTAAGGTCTACCTTTACTTTGTAACGGTATGGTTAAAATGTAAGGTATGAGTGACGGGCAGCAGCGCCACTAGTGTGAGAAGCTACGTACTGCGATCGCCAAGACGCTTAACTAGCATGACAATATGGCATTACCTCCAATCATGCGATCGCACTATATACAATTTATAAATCTAAGTCTTTGATTTAAATTTTACTCAATAGCAACTACTTAACTAGAATATAAATATAATTTTAGAATCCTTGTAAATTTCTCGTTAAATTGATACATCGAATTAAAAAATGCATAAATATATATATATATATATATATATATATATATATATATATATATATTTATGTCGTTTGCCGTCTCAAAACTTTTTCAATAAATATTTTTGGGTGTTAACTATTGAAATATATGTAAATTAATGTGTTTTTATATTATGCCAAATGTATAGTTTCTCTTTCAAATAATTTCGCTAAAAGGTGGATTCAAAGTTAGAATTTAAAAAAAAACAATAATTTCAGAATGCTTCCAACTTTATCTTTCAATTTACGTTCCATATAACTAATCAAATTTATGCATTGGCTCAAAATGTGTATTTTATTTCATGAATCAGAGATTTGAGTTCTTGTATAATTTAGTTTCTTTTTACGTAGGTGGCAAAACATTGTATCAATAACAAGGATTTTGTAGGCAATGTAGACTAAAAATTAAAATCCGGTATGTATAAACATTCCAGGGTGAAAATCAGAAATCTTACACCCTTCCGGACACTTGGAACAGAAGGGCGCATGATTATACAAAAAAATCATACCAATGTCAATACATATCAACGTGTTAAGTTGCAATCAACTTGAGACAAACTAGTACGAACATTTCAGTTTTAAATTCTTGGAAAACTTTTTTGAAATAGAAAGTTAAAGAAAGCAATTAATTTTTTATTTCAATTGACTTGCTAAAAGCTTTGATTTTTGTGAAAGTTGAATAATGAGCAAAATTTGACGTCTCTTTTAAGTATTTTAAATAGATTATGGAAAAGGAATATAATTTTATTTCCAATAAAGATGCAAGTCTAAGAGAAAGTATATATATACACAACAAAATTGTAACAGAGTAAATTCTGTACGTGGAAAATATTTTAAAAAGAGTGGTTGATTTAGCTTATAGAATGGTAATAGAAACCGGAAAATCTGTTATTAGAATTTTGGCCTGTCTTTTGGTTTATTATTCGGTGCATCATTCAGGCAAAATCTACTGGGAGGATTTTGATAATATTTGGTGTGATAATAGTTTATAACCAAGAGCAACATATGAGAGAAAACATTTCTTATTCCGAATTTCACGCCAATAAAACCATGGCGCTCAGCTAGTACTTCATAATTTAGCAACAAGTAGACATATTTTTGTGAGATAATTATTAAATATTATTATTATAAAATTTATCATTATTATAAAATTTTATCATTACCTTTTTTATCATTATTATAAAATTTTACTCATAATTGTTACATACCGTTTCTTTATTCAAAACAGCTGGTTTTCTATAAGATGTCAAATTACCGTATCAACGTCAAGTGCGATTTATCCTTACGCTATTCTATTTACTCATTTGGACATAGTATGAAGCCATTTAGAAAGGTATAGGTAATATTGTAAATTTGCTATTTATGGTGACTGTGGATATCGACACGAATAATATAGTAGAAATATAGTTATAATCTTCGCACCGAATTGCAAAGCTTACAAGTATTTCTGGTTATATCCTGAATTTAATTTAATACAAAAATTTTGTGTCAAAATTTAAACTATCTTAAATAATAGGAAAGGAAAAACATAAAAGATTACGTACTCTACATAAATCGGATGGAATTAAATATTAGGTTCTATGTCACTTCATAAAACATTTGGGTATTTAATATAATCGACTAGCATTATTGTTTGAACTAAAAAGTGTTATATATATATATATATATATATATATATATATATATATATATATATATATAACAAGAATAACTCAATTTGCCGACAAAAGACTATGGATTTATCTTTCGTTATCTGTAAATATAAGATAAGTTTTACTTCAAACATTGTGTAGGTACCTATTTCATGTTGCTTCTTTGACATTTCGGACAGTTTATATTTTCTTAGAGCAATATTCCAATTAATAGATTGAAGTATTAAATGCATACTATAGCATGCTTCTCCGTATATGACTTCTATCATGTCAGACCAACATGTCTTCCCTTGTAGTTCATAATGTGTCTATTTGAATGTAACTTCCTAGCTTATATTTTATTAAAACAATTTAAAAGTGAGTTTTATATGTAAATTAAGCATTCCAATGAACTTTTAAAAAATACGACAGAGATTTTTTAATTTGCACTCGTCTATTTAAATTTTTGTCCAATTTTAATTCTAAATTAAACCTGTCAAGCACCAATGAAAATCGCACTACAAATATTTTTTATTATTATACTATAATTTACGGTTCAATTTGTTCAATTGTGCTATGAAACATTATTTTTTGCCAAATTTCATGGCTTTAGATCCACGGGAAGTATCTATAGGTTTCAATTTATTAAATAATGTCAAAATAGGCCGTATTTTTTCTTAGAGTCTTGTTTCACAATCCCAAAGGGATAGTAGATCTAAGTAATTTCAGCTTGATATTTCCACACGTTCCTGGGAAGAAGAGTTTAAAAAGACATATAAACAGACGGAGGGAGGGACAATGAAGTGATCCTATTAACACTAACTTACATACCTTACAACCTTATTCGTTTGTTATCGTTTCTTGTATAAACAGTTTAAATGACACTAAACATTTTTAACTTTTTTATAAAAACAATGCAGAAACAAAACACATACTATAGTCTACCATTACTGCAAATATGGTATTTAAATTATAATCATTTTTTTGCTATGTAATTTATTTAACCTAATACATTGGATACGTTGAACGTTACGGCTGTGAACACGATGCAGCAAAGACTACAAAGTCATCGTGTATCATCACTACATAGCCAACTAATTTTATTCCTTCCACTTTTGAAACAAAATTGTCTCACCTTTGAAACAAAAATACCCATTTGCAAACAAAAATAATTTTATAGGAAGATATGTTTGTAACATTGTTAACGAATATAATATAATGTTCCCCCCGTTTAGTCGAGTCAGCCGTAAGTGGACGAATATTAATTACTATTCAGTGCATTTTTACCACCCTCACCACAAATGCAATTCTAAACTGACAAATGAGAAACAATTTCAATAACTTTGGTCATTGTTGCGTATTTATTAATTTATTCATCGAATGAACTTTATCCACAGATAAAAGCACGTAGGTATAAATTAAAACTCATTTCTCATATATATCGCAAAGCAATGCGCTATGTGTAATGTTAATATTAAGGTACGTTTTTCATTGAACATAAAATGGAAAAAATAACATCTTCAGTTTATTCATATATCTGGACAGAAAATCCAAACATTTGAATTATATTAAAAACATTCGCATTTTTTAAAAACTCATTTTAAGTGTGCACTTGCTTAACTACACACATGATAAACTAATTAGAGAACCCTTCAACAAGTAAGCTTGCAAATACTTCGCGTCTTTAATTGTCGGATCGGATCGGATTGTCTGAAAATGTGTAAATTACATTATTTAACCAGTCTCAATCAGATCTAGTAAAATTTTATTTTTTTTTTATTTATTTATCACCAAAAAACAGATAAAAGTCATAGTGAAATACAAAATAAGAGTTTTTTGACAATAAGGTTAGGTTAGGTTACTTATATCCTAACATTCCCACATGAAAGTAATATTCTACGTACATACATCCTCAGTCCTTTCTAGATATTTCCATGATACATTAAATGTTCAGAAATTTTATAAAATATCAAATTAAATTTTAATAAAGTAATATTGTTAACAATCAAGCAATAACTATTGAAATTATTGAAATCAGCCTTTCATTTAAAGTTCACTGTAACATTTATCAATAACAGAATTAATGGTAATCACTATTCCACTTATAATAATATCGATTAAATAAAAAGAAAAAAGAAACAGAATATCACGTCGATTTGAATAAATGAAAATCTACTGTCAATGCTTTCAAAGGACTAATGGTTGTATAGTATCCGTTTAACTGACTGTTTGTATTGAAGTACTGAGCTGGCAAATATATCTAGAGAATGAAATTTTCCGTCGCAATCATCACAAAGCCTGCGTAGTGGTACACGAGCACCAGCATTAGTGCGAGCGGTAGGTAGATGGAACAGTGCGATGCTACAGGTCGCTCTCCCTGGCACACGAAACTGCAACTGATTCACTATATCGGCGCGATCATAACAACTATGGTAAAATATTATAAAGTACAATTGCTCCGAGTTCGATACGCCTTTTGTGGAGAGTACGGTATTTGAATGTATACAATGCATTATAATAGTCTATTTTGGGTGTATTGAAGCGATATTGCAATGTACGTATAAATCGTTTTTGCACTCTTTCGATCATATCAGAATATGTAAGATAGTAAGGATTCCAGACGGCAACAGCATATTCAAGTTGAGATCGCACAAGACTTGTGTAGAGGATGCGATACGTTCTTATTTGCTTAAAGGGTTTGGTAGTTCGTAAGACAAAGCCTAGCAAAGCATAAGCTCGCGATGTGATCTGCTTTACGTGAACATCAAAATGTAGCTTTTGATTAAACATTACACCAAGGTCACGTATGCAATTAATAGATTCCAAAGAATGACCACCTATGTCATAGGTATGAAAATAGATTCTCTTATTTTTAGAAAAGGTGATCGATTTACACTTATTATGACTTAATTGTATCTTGTTTATTCTGCAATACGCATCTAGTCTTTTAAGATCTTCTTGTAACTTCGAATGATCAGAAGAATCTCTTATTTTGGAGAAAATCTGTAGTTCTTCAGCATATAACAGGAACTTGCTGTGTTTAAAACAATTGCTGATGTCATTTATAAAGATGATAAACAAAAAGGGACCCAATATGGAACCTTGAGGTACCCCTAAAGTCACGGGAACATGAGGTGATATAAAACCGTTAATTTTTACTGCTTGTTGCCTGTTGCTGAGGTAGGAGACGAACCAACGAAGTAAATTGCCCTTTATACCGTTAAAAGAGAGTTTTTTCAGCAAGATGAGATGATCAACCTTGTTGAAAGCTTTTTAAAATCTGTGTAGATGGAATCAACCTGTGTCCTGCAATCCATAGATTTAAAGATATATTGCGTGTACAATAACAGGTTGGTTAATGTTGACCGGTTCCGTACGAATCCATGCTGATTCCCAATAATATGCCGATGCAATGTCAGATACATCCTATTATGAACGACTTTTCAAATAACTTAGACACTGCTGACAAAATGGATATAGGCCGATAATTTTCGACAGATTGTTTACTCCCAGATTTATATACTGGTATTATATGTGCATCTTTCCAGCACCCGGGAAACGTACCCTGCGCGATACACATATTAAATATTATAGTGAGTGGAGCAGAAATCGTATCGTGTGTGTTTTTAAGAAATATAGGTTCAATGTTGTCTGGACCTGCTCCCTTATTGGGATTGATTTTCTTGAGGGCATTAGTTATTTCATCTCTTTGGAAGCGGATGGAGGTGATATTAATATCATCTGAAGTGCTAAATTGTGATGAGGAGGTAGGTTTTGTTCGAAGGATTCACAAATATTATTTGGATCTAGAGGTGGGTTCCGTTCAAATGTAGATTTGAAGAACTCAGAAAACATTTGGCATATAATTTGAATGTCATTCGATTCATAACCTTCGAAATTCATCGACGATGGGTATCTGTTCGATGGTAATGGGTTCTGACTTCTTTAGTAATGACACGTATGACCAGAAACCTTTTACGTTGTTATTAATAAGTTTCTCAGTATTGTGGACGTAGTCACGAAAACAAGACCGGGGTATTTTCTTAAATTGACTTCTTAATTTAGAGAAATTTAAGTAATCGGAGAAGTTACCGTATAATTTCCATTTTACCCAAAATTTTTCTTTACTTTTACTTAGCTGTATCAATTTAGGAGTGTACCAAGTTGGATATTTCCTGAATTTTTGTGGTTTCTTTGTAACTAATTTATTGATAATATCAAAAATAATAATATAAAATCTATCCACAGCGCAGGTAGCTGAAAGCTGGTGGAACTCCTTTTTCCCAGTTTATGGATTCTAGCGCTTTATTGATTGCAACATAGTCGCACTTGCGGAAATTGTATTTTGAGTTGTCAGCCTTTTTCATCGCGACCTCTGGACAGTAATTAATTGTGAGGAGGAAAGTAGGATGATGGCGGTCCTCACGAAGTAATGGTTCCGCAAAAGAGAGTTTACCTTTACAATTACTCAGTGCGAGATCGAGAGTCCTGTTATTACAATTTTTAAGGTAATTAGGCTGTTGTAATTTCATGAATGAGGTGACACCAGTAACAAGGGCAACTAAGGGGTCAGAGCTGTCATTTATGATGCCATAGGG
Source organism: Druceiella hillmani (assembly GCA_039881145.1). Classification (NCBI taxonomy): domain Eukaryota; kingdom Metazoa; phylum Arthropoda; class Insecta; order Lepidoptera; family Hepialidae; genus Druceiella; species Druceiella hillmani. The sequence continues at coordinate 40,577,216 of JAYKKI010000015.1, forward strand.
ACAATTTTCCATAAACTGATAATTTAGGGTTGGAATATTGTAATCACCAACAATTAATATGTGGTTACTAAAATTATCAGTATATGAATTTTGTAAATTGCAGAAATGTTTTTTATAGATATTTTGCGAAAATTTCGGTGGAATATAAACAGCACATAATATATGGGAGAAATTCTTCATTCGCAAAGAAATAAATAGTTCCTCCAAATCCTCGTTTTCCCATTGACGGCAACGCTTTGCAATAAGCTTTGTCATAACCGCAACAACAATTCCACCTCCATACGATTTAATGCTACTGGATAGATTTCGATCACGTCGAAACACCGTGTATCGGTCGTCTATGAACTCGGCGTCAAATATGTTTTGGTGAAGCCAAGTTTCGACAAGTACGACTACGTCGTAGTCATTTGTTCGAATATTCATGCGCAGTTCATTAGTCTTGGTTTTAATTCCGCCACAATTTTTATAATAAACTGATGATTTTACTAGTTCGTTCATATTTTACAAATTAATGGTTAGTTTAACTTAGAATAAATGAAATAAAATACAACGAAATACAAGATAGCTGAAACCTATCCAGCAGACAATTACAATACAAACATAACACTAGACACAGATCAGACACTAGACACAGATCGACAAAGAAACTATACAGGAGTTGGATACTATAACAATATTCAAATTTTCGACTTTGTTTGACTGTATAATAATAATTCAAATTATTTCCAATCGTGAATAACATAGGAAAGTGATTAATATCAACACTAGAGCTCAAATGATTACATTCTACACATATTACACATAACACACAGGTAATTTTGAGAGTAAATATGCTGTTAAAGAATAGTCACATTTTCTGGATATCGTTTTCGCACTTAATTACGGAAGACTTATCCCCGGCACTTTTTCTCACATAAATGTTGCCATTTCGTACCCAAACATACTCGTATCCTTTCTGTTTTTTCGCGGCACGTACTTTTGCGTGAAGTATTTTTTTGTGTAACGTAAGATGTTCATTTATATAAATTTTTTGTTCGGGCACTGAGAGCTGAAGAGAGCGTGTTGTGAGAGAGCGACGCACACGTGCAGCCACTAGAATATCGTCACGCAGGCGTCGCGTAGCCAGTTGTATCACAATGTTACGCGGGCGGTCCAAACTTCCGGTAGCAACGCGATGTGCACTTCGTACTTGCTCCAGAGGTATAGGTACGTTTAAGGCTACTGCTAAATTAGCCACTATATTTTGAATATTCTCACTTTTATTCTCAGGAACGTTTTGTATTTCGATGTTACATTGACGAGCTGCTTGTTCAATTTCTTCGACTTTCGATTTTAATAAGTCGAATTCTTTTCGCATCAAGTCACTGGAGGCCTTTAAACTGTCTATGGTTTTGTTATTGTCCGCTATTATTGCCTTTAGGCGATCTTGTTCGGCAGTATGGAATTCCAAAGACCTTTCGAATCCTTCCAGTGACGTGATTTTTTCTTTAATTGCATTTAGTTCGGTTTTAATTGAGCCAATCACTAAGTCCTTTAAATCATTTTTAATTTTTTCTGTGAAGGTAGTCGCAAATTTATCAATTTTTGTATCGATATGTGTTATATAACGTTCAAAATCAATCGGAAATATTTCTGAGCCGACAGATGATGACGGCGAAGCTACTATTTTCGTGTTCTACCGAATTTTACATGTTGGACATTTCCATTTACCTTTGTTCATCGGGAGCATTTTTTTGAAATCTTTCTCTCCCATTCCGATGCAAGTGTAATGAAATTTTAATGTACATTTAGCACATTTTAACCTCTCAGTGTGCTGGCGGTATTTGGAGCAATTAGAGCAGTTCATAGTTGATTCAACGAAATTAATTATAATGTATGGTTAATATGGTATACTAATTGAGTGAAAGATATTATATATATATATATATATATATATATATATATATATATATATATATATAATATCTTTTTTTCAATTCAACGAAATTTAAATAAACCAAGATTTCCCGACATATTTATTCTCTTACGTTTCAATATACTTGTAATAAACCTTTCAATTTTTATATAATAGGAGCTGTGAATAGGAGTAGTCTTAGTTTTACCCTCTTTATATTCTGATAACAGTACAATTAATGATAGTATAGTTAGAAATGTACTTGTTTCACAATTTAAACATTTCAATGTCAGGTTCGAGTTTCGATGCATTATAGCTTACCTGAATGATATTTCCAAGAAAACATTAAAAGCTGTGATAATTATTGCAGCATGTAGTTTTCTTTATTTCCATCGTACAATTAGCGGCTGTGAACGAGTATTATGCGAGTTAATCGGCATGTTTAATTATAAATGAATAACTTGTTTTAAATACTAAATCTATACGAATATCACTTTGAGCATTCTATTTTTTTATCACTATTCGTATCTCCTCGTAACTACGTACTGAGTAAGTATAGTTTATCATAAACTTGTAAAGTGTAATATTCTCAGAGAAGAGTATACTCTAAATTACACGTACACGGCGTGTATACGAAGAGTACACGGCGTGTAGTAAACGAAATTTATATGTGTAAAACTGTCCATTTGGTTATACAGTTGTCAAGATTTATATTCCTACCTACCCACCTACGTGCAGACGAATCTGTAATTAGGAATTTCAATTTAAATTATTATCATATTTAGTATAAATATTAATTTCACAAGTTTGTTTTGATATTGATTATAGTTATTACCAGTTAAGATATCAAAGTTTCGGGTATAAATAGCAGTTAATAACAGTAAAATTCTAGACGCAAGTTGCGAGTCGTTGCCGTTATACAAGTGAAACTATCATCGACTACTGACCTGCAGAAGTAGCTGTGCATATCCAGGCCTCAGCAGTAACTATTGGCAAGTTTACTAATTTTATCACCTTATTCTTAGTTACACATAGATTGCATAAGGTACACATTTCACTTCAGCCAAAACTAATATCTTGTTTAAGACACTGAAAGGAAATTAGTGATCTGTAATTTCACTAAGCAATTTATATAATTACACCAATCTATTGTATCGACTTAACCACTAACCACTAGAGACTAAGTTGATTGAATAACAGACATTTACCAAATAGAACACTACCATACAAGTTCTTCAAAAATACGACACTGAAGAAAGTGTCGAAATCGGCAATTAATAATTTTCTAAACAGCGCCACCGCTAACGGGACGCCAGATGAACAGCGCTGCCTACTGACAACATCTTAAAGTTTTAAGACCAACGAACTTATTTTGATAACGGTGTAATTAGTAATATTAAGTCATCGGTAGATGGCACAATATAATTGAGATAAATTTAACGTTCACTCAATTAGTATACCATATTAAGCATACATTATAATTAATTTCGTTGAATCAACTATGAACTGCTCTAATTGCTCCAAATATTGCCAGGACACTGAGGGGTTAAAATGTGCTAAATGTACATTAAAATTTCATTACACTTGCATCGGAATGGGAGAGAAAGATTTCAAAAAAATGCTCCCGATGAACAAAGGTAAATGGAAATGTCCAACATGTAAAATTCGGTAGAACACGAAAATAGTAGCTTCGCCGTCATCATCTGTCGGCTCAGAAATATTTCCGATTGATTTTGAACGTTATATAACGCATATCGATACAAAAATTGATAAATTTGCGACTACCTTCACAGAAAAAATTAAAAATGATTGAAAGGAGTTAGTGATTGGCTCAATTAAAACCGAACTCAAACATCTTCTTCAAATCTTGGTTCTTAAAAATCTTGGTTTATTTAAATTTCGTTGAATTGAAAAAAAGATATTATATATATATATATATATATATATATATATATATATATATATATATATATATATATACTATACACGCTATTTACCAATGAAAACATAATACGTATGTGCTATTTTGAAGCCTAATCGCAAATGCAGGTGAAATTTATCTTTATAAAAGGAACACCCAGTTGATTTCTCTACAACGTATCTTAAATCTGGAAATTGCGACAAATAAACAGTGTTTTAATAAAATAATTATATTGATTCTTCAATTATTTTTTCATATAGATTAGTCAAAATTCCACCAATCGGAAGTTAAACGATATAAAATATTGTAGTCGACTGTGTGTGTAGAATTTTCATTTCATAGACGTAAAGCTATCCACGATGTTCGTACCCGTAATATATTTGGTATTTTTATGGATTAAACTAAATATGACAAGTGGATTTTCAAAAAAAAGTTACAAATAAATAATCCAATATTTCACATTGTTGTGACTTTCATAGAAATGTAATATATATGAAAAACAACGCAACAAAAAGAAAATGGGCGATATATCACAGAAAAGTACCATTCCCAGTGGTCTGTTAAAAAACGTCTGTTAATACATTTGATATTGAAATATAAATGTACATTGAAGTGTAAATATTATCAAAGGTGAATGCGATACACCAACAAAGATGAACGTTTTATCATAAAATAGACGTAATTTGTAAGAATTAATAGCAAAATCACTTTTAAGTCAAAATTTCACCAAAGAAAAATGCTTAACCACCTACCTATTATAACCAATATCCTGTTAAGTGTTTAGTGATACTACACTAAAAACAGGGCTACAAATAAAGTATTCAATATATTTATATTACATTTAATCATATGAAATTATCTTCCTCCTATATAACATGGATCCTCTATAAAACTAGTACTAGTAGTAATAAATAGTAGTCATACCTTGATAACTTGATAGTTATTGGCATTCTAATTGACAGAATAAGGTAAAAACTTTTAGTTTTGGAAAATTACCATTATAGGATGATAAAATAAAAAAGGGTTTATACTCCTTACAATTTATTATTTGTTGATAATATTATCATATTTATTTAACAAACCATGTAGAAATTGAACAAGAGGTTTAATAATACTTTGGTGTCTTGCCCAACCTAAATACCATATAGCAGTCATTGTCTGCGCGCAACAACCTCCAGTCCTTCGTCCAACTATACAATTGCAATAGTATTGTTTAATTGCGTCTCGTCCATCGATATTAGCTTCAATCAAAATATATACGAAATATGTTTTTCGAGTTATACGACGGCTTTGGATTTTGCCTCTAAGCAACCATATGTATTCTGAGAGAGACAATTGTTTATGTAGACTACTGAGATGAACCTCACAGCACGCTTCAATAGTATAGGAACGTTGAACCGTATATGCTCTCCATAATGGGACCATTTTAATTGATAGGTACCACAGACGATCAAAATGAGCTCATAATAATTTAGGTGGGGAAATCAAACTACTCGTACATTGTGGGTACCTTCATTTATATTCCTAAAGTCCATTGTAATTGTTACTTATTATATAACCTGCTAAAATTTTAACTTCAAACACCCTTTGATGAATGATTTCTACAATATATGCAGCGTCAGATTTGTCAGCAATTCTAGTGGGAAAGCAGTTAATTAAGGCAGCGGCAACCGAAAAATCTCTCATAAGATGACTAGTAGTAAATTTTTCTTTGAAAATTAAGTTCACAATTTCTACTATCCACCGGCAAATAGTTACAATACGTATTTTGTTTGCTGCTAATCTCTTGGTGTAATATTTCTATCGCTTTTGACATTCAATTCTTTAATGTACATCGTGGCATTTGAAAAAGTAAAGCGATTGTTTCATTAGACTCACCATTTCGTAATTTTAACAAATACACTGCCAAAGCTGTCGATCCCTTATGCACATGTGACAATCGTGCCTTGATCAATAATGCATTAAATTCTTTTTTGGGTATACTCAACCAAAAGTACATTAAATGTTCATCCATAGTGTCAATATTTTGAAAATCAAAGATTCGGTCTTTCTTCAATAAACATGTGAAGTCATATATGTAAGCTTCGGTGAATGTATGATTTACTTCTTTAGTCTCAGTAATCTGATTCGACGAATTACTTCTTAAATGGTAATGACAAATTCGAAAATTGACTGGAACATAATAATATAATTCAGCAAACAGTTTTACTCTTAGTGATAGAGGAACCGCAAATATTTGAAGGCGACAACAGCTAGGAAAAAAACAATGGCTCTGTTTATCTGATACTCTCCTAAAGTCAGACAAGATTATTTTAGGTTCTTGAACAGGTGGCACAATTTGTTGGTCAATGTTAATAAGTACAATATATTCAGGAATTGGTTGAGAAATCACAGTTAAATCAACAATTGACGGGATGGTGAGGCTGTAGATATAGATGGTGGAGATCTTGCTGACGCTGAAGTTGATGCCGTAGAGTAATATTCTGCTAAACTGTCACATTTCTGCCAGCTTGGAGGGCAAATTTGGTCTCATGAATGAAGCTAAATATAATTATTCATAAAATTTAAGTTAATTTTTTTCTTAAATCATGTATCCCTTGAAGATATATAAATATAGATTTCAATAGGTCTTGTCCGTACATAATAAATTATATATATAAACTAACCATAACTATTTATCTGGAATATGTGGCCGTGATGAGATCAAAGATTAAGCATTTCAGATAGATGTGTATTTTGTATTATTTTTATTTGTTTTAATAACTAAAAATTAACTATAAAATAATTCATCCCTTGTGATATTAGCATCGGGATTAAAATAGAATTAGTAAAGAAAATCAGTGCGTTTCTGAAACTATTCCTGCTCAATTTGCAGTACTCTTTGTTTAAGCTTGAACTTCATTTATACTATCGGATAAAATTACAATTGGCAAACAAATATGGATATTCATTTTATTACGCAGCAGAAATTGGTTATAACGACATCGGTTATAACAATGTTTTGTTTGTAATTTAGCGGTTCCTGCTAAATTCCATATACTCGCCTTATCTGAAAAACTGCTTAGTATGACATTGCTTATAAAAACATATCACATTCACAAACATTTTTGTCAAAGATTTTATATAGAATCACATTGGTAATAGCGATTTGATACCATGTGTTTGTTTTTATTTATTAAAAATACTACTGAGGTGGCACATGTGTCACTTGAGAATATTTAAGGCAATAGATAATTTACAAAGAAAGGGTATTTAGTGCCCATTATTAGAAGCATAATAATGAATGCAACACGCTTCAAAGAACATCATCAGTCAGTTCGTCGATAACCTAAATACTAGGTGTAGTGTACTTAATTTTCCACAGTGGCAATCCTTAGGAGACTTTAATTCAAATCCAAAGTAAATTACAAACTTTGTACATTTATCTGAAGTATCCGAAAAAAAAATTATAGAGCACATATTAAGATAAATGTACGTATGACTTTTACGGTAATGACTTTTTTTAATATTTTTTTTTATTTACGATATTTTTTCATATTACTCCCAAAGTGGAGTCCACTGTATATAAGAATATTTAAAAAAATAAAAAATATGTAGTTTTTTACAAAAAAACGATTCTAACAACTCAATATGACCAGTACCTTTAATGTCGATGTAACTATTTTTCTACTATATTTAGTATAAGTATTTATTGTTGAGTTAAAATTCTTTCTGCAACAACATTTCTTATACGCTGCTCTATCTTAATATCGCTTGTTAGCGTGCGAGTTCTTGATTGATATAATAATCGACCACAATGTTCACAATTATTTTGATGACCGACAATTGATGCAGATATACCACGTGTTTCGGTTTCTTGACTTAGCAATAACCAGTAACCGTGACAAATCACACTGTCATTTGGTATCTATAAATAGAAACATAATTTAAAAAAAATCAAATTCGTCCATAGCGTCGTTTTCCACAGTTAATTACTTTGATAACGTCCGCCATGGTGTATAATATAGTTTATATCTGGTCATTGTTACTCACCTCTTCGAGAGCATTTTCGTGTCGAATTATATTTCGAGCATCGTCTGATTCAATTGAGTGTCTCCTCATTCGAAAGACATTCAAGCCACAATTAATACACCGTAGCATTGTCCGTTTGAACATGTAAGGATCGTATTAGAAAAACAAATCCGAGCTAGGCTAAGCTAGCAAGCCAGTTTGTAAAAAAATCATAAAAACACAATAATACAAGTAGCACACTATCTCCACGTAACGAAAATGTGATTTTTAATTTCTTTGACGTTTAAAGGCATTCGTGAGTGTTGCCATAATGAAAAATAAATAAACCATTAATATTTTGGAATTATAAACTAATATTATTACTAAAAAGCAAATAATAATTCATTTAAAAAATAAATTAAACACTATCATCTTAATAGTCATTCATTTTAAAAATCGATTATAATTTTTTCTCACAATCTTAGATACTTTGGTGAATTATGGACGTTAAAGGTTTTCAAATGGCAATCTTTTTTAATTCCAAATTGTGAAAAAGAGGAAACCGTTTATCGTTTTGTTCATTTACAAAAAATAATAATGAACTTCCTAATGCTTTAATTGTAGAGAATAATGTATTTATTTCACTATTTCACTAAATCTAGGCTACAAATATAGTGTCGGTCGTATCTTCACCATGTCGAATCTTGTCATTCCCTTTTATTTTATGCAGACCAAATATTTTATTCAGAGACTTCCAGGTTCTACTCTTTGTCATAAATTGATACAGTGTAATACAAATATAAAGCACATGAAGGAAAATGAAGGTAATATGATCAGTATCGCTTGCGTCAGAAAATTGTTGAAAATCAACTAACTCTTAGGTTGGTTGAGTTTTTTCGGATTAGGTTAGATTGGGTTAGATTGAATTAAATTTCCAACTTATGATAGATAATGTCGGATTGGGTTGAGTTATAATTGGTTAGGTTTGTTTAATTTGGATTAGTTTGATTATGTTAGGATAAATTGAGTTAGATTGGGCTGTTAACTTAAAGTTAGGGTAGATTAACTTAAAGTTGTGTTAGGTAAAGTTAGGTTGGTTTAGAATGGATCATAATTAGGTAAGCTGGATTACACTAGGTTAAGTTGGATTCGATTCAGCAAAGTAAGGTAATGAAGACTAGGTTAGGTTAGGTTTGCATTACTATCGTGCACTGTATTGTTATCAAACATAATAGTTTATTGAGTGCAATAAGAAAATATTAATAATTTGTTTTCCAGTAAAGTACACATCTCTGCAGGACGGGGTTTGAACCAGAAGTAAGAGCCTGATCACAAGTGGCATGTTTTTCATTTTTCCGCTATTATTTTCCGATCAAGAATAACTACCTTAAAAAACAATGTTACTGGAGAAAAACACCTTTGCCGAAACGTTCCGCACATATATATTACAGCTTTCCTCTTTATTGAAATGGTATCTAGTTTCTTTACATTCTGCTTTGATTTTATCAGTTAAAGAGGCTCCATATGTTCAAAAGATTGATTATTATTCGCGATCGATATTCATTCATTCGACAGATTGTAGATCTCGTATTACCACAATGCAATATGTTATTAACATTATTACAAATATAATGTTTTATTCAATTGAATTTCTGAAAATAAAGGCACATGGAGATATTCTAAATGGACTTGTTTGCATTAGTTAATAATTATAAAATTCTTCATAATTCAATTCTACAATACGATAATCGCATTAAAAACTCTTTGCTATATTATTTCCCGCAAACATAATCAATCTTTCCGATTAAAATCTTTGTACATAAACTATTCCAATAACGTGCTATACGGACTATATCGAAATGCAAATAATACCAAAGGTGCAATTGGTATTATCTGCATTTTCGTACAGTTCGATTAAAATAGACTTTGATCGTATCCAAAATTCTAATAGAAAGGAAACAGACGACGGGTGTCCTGAAATTACCATATCAAATAATATGTCAAAACATGGGTTAGGTTCCTATTAAAAATATTACATATGATCAACAGTCATCAAAAGAGATTTTCGCTAAAATCTCTCAAACGGCAAATTTTCTTGCGAAAGTATATATTATTAAACTTGTAGATCACAGAATCTCCTACAAAAAAGGTAATTTTACTTTTTCCCGTAAAGGACCGTGAAATATAACGATTCTGTAAATTGTAAAATTCATGTTTTTCTTAATATACTCTCTTTTATAAGAGCAAGTTATCGTAATATACTTTTTTCCACACTACCTCAAAGGTAGTGTGGAAAAAAGTATATTACGATAACTTGCTTAATGAAAATTAAAAAAAGATTTTCATTATTTTAAAAAATTGTATAATTAATTGTAAAACAAGAACAGATTTTTATTGACTTTTAAATATGGTCTTGAAATTATTATTATTAATTATCCACAAATTATATTTTAGGATATATATTTACTTTTCATATTTTTTTTCTTTGTTTTCTTCTTTTTCTTTTTGTTGCTGGATTTCCTTTGGCTACTGTTAGTAAAACCATAGATCGAGGTCGCTTCATTATTACCATAAACTTCTTCATCTCATATATTTCATGTAATATTGAAACATGAGTAGCCTTTGCAATTAGTATGTATTTCTTCACAACAACAATGGCAATTGCAGCCAGCGGTGCAATTGAAAAAAATTGTCTTTAGCAGTATTTCTGGAGCAGGCAGGATAATGTTTGAATTGGCTTCAAAGCGTTACTGCTCAATACGCACCTTCAGTTTTAGAGTTCTTTTGATTTATAGTTAAAATTAAAATATAAAAACAACGATTTTGTGTGTAAAATGTATGGCTTTTACCTTATATTACTAATCTTGTAGACTTTTACATTACAAGTTCATATAAATTATTACTTTGAAGTGTCAATGAATGGTACTGGCCTGGCGATAATAGATTATGACATATGTGTAACAATTTTTCCCATATTTCCTTAAAAATGATTTGCTAAGTGTAACCTTATATACACTATAACTTAAAATGATAACATATCTATTGAAAAATATTAAAATTCTACCGTTAACTTAAACACAAAAATTTCACGGCTAAATTTATTATTGAACTGTGAAAAGTATTTAATTACGATATTCAATTAATATTTGTGATTTTACTTTCTTCTCTTCCTTCATTTTCAGTGGACTCTGTTAAAATTAAGCAAATAAACGAGTTTTTCCTGTTCGTGTCGGCTATAAGGGTGAATAATTGTAAAATCGATATAGGAAGTTAATTGGCAATTTGGATCAAAATTTTGCTCCATCTGTTTATTTGGTTTCAAAACACTGATTGCTTTAAAAATACATATTCATAAAAATTTTGAAATAATCATGTGAAATAGAATAAAATATGCATATTATATAGAATATAAGTAGTAAAATACCTTTGAACATATCAATAAACCATTTTCAAACCCTGTCCTACTTAGTTGCATGCTTTTCACACCTATCCTTTTATTAGGTATTCTGTATGATCTTGTCAAGTTAACTCCGTTTTCCTATCTCATTGCCATTTTCTTATTAGAGATCGCTAAAATGCAAACACGTTTATTGATTTGCTACCCAAATAGAAATACGGTCGACCATATAAACTAATTGGTAGGAAATTTTGCATACGGAAAAAAATTCAACGCTCTATATACATACAATCATAATTTTATATTTATAATTTTATAATCGGCCATTTATAAGTATATGACGTAATCAGATTGCAGTGTTCATAAAGTTATTTAAACAGGTTATTTAGACAGGTTGTTTTACCAGTTACTAATTTAGCGGTGGTATAATAATACATATATTTAAACACTGATCAATAAGAGGGAAGTTGTAAATTATATTCAGAAAATTAAAAAAAATTAGCTATCTTTTTCGCCTTCCAGGATCAAAACGTAGTTAGTGCAAAAAAACATAGATTTCCCAAATATGTGTTATCAAAGCAATAAGACTGTTTAAAAACTTTTATTCGATTTAGAATCGTCTAAATAAATATGCGTATCCATAACAATGAAATATATCTAAAAAATGGTGTATTACTAGTGTCAATTATATTGAATAATGTTAACATGACACTCAATTCCATGTAGCTGCGATTGACCGGGGATTTTGGAACATATTTGGTGGCCAATATCCGATAAGCCATATAATTGGCCAGTTGACTGGCCAGCCAATGACAAAAGTGTTTGGGGTTGCCATACACAAAATTTCATATCGGTGACTTTCACTATGAGTTTTAGAAAATCTTAGTTTCCTTTTAAACAAAACGAGACATATATAATATACACTTAAAAAAAGACTGACATTTTAAGACTTATTTTGTATTATTTACTAATCTTAATTATTAGGTACCAATATGATTAAAAAATTGTGTTATTTTTTCAACACGACATGATTAGTGTATACTGGACGTTTCCTTCATTCATCTGCCCTTTTTAACAGAGCTGACAGTATGAGTAGACCGACTGAGCCGATTGACTATGACTGTGACTATTTAATAACCTTTATCTTTTGCTATATCGTGCTCATGCAACTAAAAGAAACGTTTATGAGTTTCCTTTTTGCATTGTAGTTTGGGTGGCGTTCGCGTGTGAGGTAGTTGAGTGATAAGCATTTATGTGAAAAACGAACATAAAAGTAAATTTTAATGCAAATTTCCTTTTTTTATATTTTTTCTGTAATAAATATCGATTACTTTATGTGTACACTGAGTTGCATGGTTATTTAGCTATTATATGCACTATAATTAACTTCTTATGTAATCATTTTTTTGCTCAAATTTAGATGTTAATTATGAAAACATTGTTTATCCCACATTGAACGATTTTAAGGTAGTACTCAATTAACCACAGTTCAATTTGTACACCTTTGTATTTATTGTAGGTAATACATAAATAATCATTTTTAATGTATATTCAATTAGATAATATTTGTATTTGATGCAAAATGTCAGGGAAAAAAATAACTGACAGAAAAAGTGGCAAGCATACGGCTTCTAATATGCTCAAAGCGCTCAAATTGCATGGGCTAGGTGGAAGTATAAGAAAAGCTACAAAAACATGCAGTATTGCATATCCTACCTTACGCTGCTATGTAGTACAAAATTTGCTCGACTTAACTTTGACTCAACTTTTCACGTCGCTGAAGAGAAGCTGGTCAATAAAATACTGCTATCGAATTAAACAATCATTTGGTTTTTAATGAAGAGGAAGAAGTTTTAAAGAAATATATAAAAGATTGTCTATTAAAGTTTTATGGACTGACAACGAAAGATTGCCGTAAAGTCGCATATCAAATGACTAAAGTTAACTAAATAAATATCCCAGATATTTGAACGAGGCAAAATGACAGGAAAAGAATGGTTTCGGTCATTTATAAAATGCAATCGTGATCTTTTAATAAAAAAACTAGGAGCCTGAAGCTTAGCCCGCGCAACATCTTTTAACCGGAAGACAGTAAAATAATTCTTTAATAACTTGAGGGTAGTAATAGGTCCCCTTCAGTTAGTAACGTTTGTTCTTTGTACAATTTAGACGAATTCGCCACTACAACTGTTCAAGTACCTCGAAATATTATAGGGCCTAAAGGAAAGCACAATATTGCAAAGGTCGTCAGTGGTGTAAAATAAATATAGTCACAACATACCTAATAGCATATGCTTTTGGTCAAGTTTTCTCATCCGCGTTTATGTTCACAAGAAAAAATTTCAAGGCTATGATGTTAACAGGTGGTCTGCCGGGGTTATCTAGGTTTAGCACATCCTTCTGGACGGATGATCAGCACTATTGATTTTAGACAACCACGGATCGCACCTGTTGACAAAAGTTTTAAATATGGCGAAAAGTTCAGAAGTGACTATTCTCACATTGCACCAGTGCGAAGATGCAGCCACAAGGGATTGGACTAAATAGCCAATTTAAAGTGTACTATACCAGTGTAAGCTTCATCTATCTCCGGTCGCCGTACGCAAAGGTCGCGCATGCCGCGTGAGTAAACCAATTAGAAAAGAGAAAATAATATTCAAATTATAATATTGAAACGAAAAATGTGAAAATAATTACTACGTTTTCTTACATAAAATAAAGTGGAAATAGTGAGGGCAAAATAGTTGCAGCAATTTTTGTGGTTGTGGAACTTCTTACAGTGAAAGTACAACTGTTAAAATATTCGTTATTATAGTACAGTCAACTCCTGGTGTACTTTATTTCTTGCTGAAGAAGAAACTCGAGAAAAGGATAACTATCAAACATTGATGTGAGTCTTAATTTATTTATCAGATTCTAAATCAGTAGCGTAAAAGTTAAAGAAAACTGTACTCATTTTTGTAACCATAATTGCAAAAGCGCCATCTAATCGTCAATCGCGTATTTCAAGTACGCGTTAGTATTGCCACTACACAGAGAAAAAGGTCCAATGTATTGAGGGACAATTTAAAATACTTTTCAACCAAATGAAAATAGAAATGAATAAAATAAAACAAACAAATATATTTGAAGAAGTGAATGAAAAATTAAATCCACTGATAGATGATAATAAAACTAGGAAAAATAAAATTGAAGTGTAGAAAAGAAAATTGATCATTTGGAGAAGGAAAAGACAAGAAAAAATATTTTATTTTTTGATTTGGAAGAGAAAGATTAATCTTCATTAGAGCTATTTCAGAGAGTACAGGAAATTTTTAAAACAGACCTGAAATTGCTTTGGATGCAAAAGATATATCAAAATTAACCGCATTTTTTCTTAAAAAAGAAAAGAAAATAAGATCTATTCTTATTACATTTGCAAATAATTAGAAAAGAAAATTGTTATTAAAAATGGGTAGGAGCCTAAAGGACGCATGCGTACCGCATATTTTCCAAAGAAAATATTAGTAAAAACAAGGAAATTTAAACCAAAGCTAATTGAAGAACCTGTGAAAGGAAATATTTCATATATAAAATACGATCAATCGATAGTGGAAAAGAGAAGTTCAAACAATGAAAGGAGGAAAAGAGATTAATCAACTTCGCCGGAAAATCAATGTCAGGCCAAGCACACAACGGGCAAAAGTTCAGCAATAAGGGGGATCAGGAGAAATGCATTCAATCTGATGACTGAGAAATGCATTCTTTCTAGCATTCCAATCCAACCCAAGTAGCAACTAAATAACAGTTGCTGGAGACAGGACAACCTCAATCCAACTGCTTCTCGTGGGGTTATTAGACCACCACCCAACAGAAATAGTCCACATTGCAGAAATAGCAATAAATACAGAATTTTATAAAAGACTGTACACACAGGAAGAAAAAATAATAGCATCTCATAGAGAAGGGTGCTAACAAAGAAAAAACGCCTTGCATATTAGAGACCGAAACCACAAGAACTATAAAAAATACAAAAAACAACAAAGCACTTGGAGATGATAAAATCTCTAACAAAATGTTGAATGAATCCCTAACCATAACATCTAAACCTATGACGCGTCTATTTAACGAAATAATGGTTACTGAGAAAAAAATGAAATAAATAATTACAGACCTGTATGTCTAATGCCGAATCCATATAAAGTATTTTCAGAAATAATACTGGGTCGCATAATGAAACAACTGGAAGAAAACCAACCCACAGAACAAGCGGGATTTCGCGCCGATTATTCTACTATCGATAATATTCACGTCGTGAAGAGATCATCGAAAAACTCAATGAATATGAACAACACTATTATATGGCATTTGTAGATTACCAAAAAGCTTTCAATTCCCTGTGTCATAACTATATTTGGTAAACGCTAGAAAATGATGGCTTACAAAGTAAATACATAAGAATTATAAAAAAAAATTTAAAAAACGACAGCATCGGTCACTGAAACGATATTGGTCACTGAAAGATATATTTAAAAACAAAACAATGCCAATGTCAGTGAAAAACAGACTGTACAACACATACATTCTCCCATGTCTTACGTACGGATGGCCTGCTATGAGCAAAAACAACCAAAAACTTGCAGTATGCCAACGCAGCATGGAGCAAAGTATGCTAAACATAAGGCTATAAGATAGATAGACTTCAAAAATAATGAAAAAAACAAAGATGAGCCATGTTTTATAAAAAATAAGAAAACTCAAATGGGAACGAACAGAGAAAAATTAACGAAATAGGTAATGGAATGGTATCCTAGAAATAGGAAAAGACAAAAAGGATGTCAAATCAACAAATTCGAGGATGATTTACCAAAAGGAAAGAGAAGGTTAGCTTGCAATAGAGATGGGTGGAAGACAATAGGGGAGGCCTAGATCAAGGGACAACCTAACCGTTTGTGATGTTTATTCTATGTAAAGTATACGTTAAAGTTGTTATTGAGGTCAGTGAGAAAAGGCTTTATTATTATTATCATAATGGACTCTTAGGTGATGAGGCATTCAGGTCAATCTCTAAACATTTACTACGCGGCGGAGTGCGTAGCTATAGCCTATGCTAGGCTAGTGATACCGGTAAACAAATCCGCTGCTTTTAAGAAGTACGGTATATTTCCTTTCGACCCGGACGTATTTTCTGACATAAATTATTTGCCTCAGACGTGACTGATAGATCTGACGAAGAGCCATAAGATCTAAACCTAGCTCTAAATTTAGTTACACAAAATGTTGAAACCCAATCTTTAAAGTCTCATGACATATTTTGTGAAGACGCACCAAGAAGTCAATCATTGTAAGACAATGAAAACGTGACGAAGGCTCCATCTGTAGATAAACCTACGGCCACCACTTCGAAGCCGCATGCCAAGATTGTTCAAAGGTCACCAATATCTCTTTGATTCCACCCAAGTAATTTCTGCCACCACTCAAAGCCGGTCCACGGACAGGAATTAGATAATCAAAAAAGAGTAAAGAGCAGGATTGTAATATACAGTCCGGAAAAGAAAACAAAATTATAGAAAATAAAAAAGCACATGAAAAATGAAGCAAAAGTAAAAATATATACTGATTACATTAAAAACTAGTATTTAAATTTTTTATTAATAATTTAATAAACATTTGATAAAAAATGGTTTTCAGGATATACTAAACCAGGCGATTCAATGTGGAAACTACCCGCAGTAGTTCAACACGCATTGTACCAAATCTAATTTTTCACAAAATCTTTTTTTACTGTAAAAGTAAACGGAAACTTGAAAATTCTTGAATATGCATTTAAAACTAAATAAACTGCCTGTCTATATATAATATTTAAAACGCTTCGAAGCATAAACATTGGCACTATGAGCTTTCATATTTTACATGATTCAATGTGGGACAACTTACCTTACATAAAATTATGAAAAATATTTTTGAGACCCTTATAAGTAGCACTTCCACACTAGGAATTTAATTTTTTTGGATTGCTTAATCCCTACCAATTTCCATGTAAATATTCTCGAGTATTGTCTTTTTAAATATATGTGAGTTAATATACATTATTTTTGTGCCTATTTCAATGTCTACACCAAGCGATATCTGAAAAATGGACATTAGGATAGACAGGCACGTAACACATCTTATGAGGGTTCTGTTTTTCTTTTTAAGGTATGAAACTTTAAAAATATAATGAAAAGAACGTATGACCGTAGAGTTTAAATAATTTAATAAATTAATTTATGTGTTTTGAGAAACATAAACTAAATTACCTACTCTTTAATTACACATATGGCATTTTCTGGGTACCCATTTAGATATAGAAATACTAATAATACAATAAATATATTTTTTCAAAATGAACTTGTAAATAAGTAAATATAATTTTAAAAAAGCAAGCGTAAATAATTGATGAAATGAACTTTCTAATTAATGTAAAATTTTTCGACGTTAAACTGGCAGAATTTAGTGGGAAAACTAGCCACACGGCAATATATTGCTTAATATCGTTTAGCCAATATATAGATCAATCCAACTTTGGTTGTATTTTTTAAGGCAGATGTTGTGAAGAATACGATCAAATTACAGTCACACTTTATTACAAGTGTAAAGAATATGTACTAAGTGAGTCAATTTTTAAACTCTTTGTAATAAACTTTTTAAAAGACCCTTACATCATGAATTAAAAAAATCAAATAAATAACATACTTTTGAAAACGTAAGATATACTGCCCTACGAAAAGAAATACGTTAACACTTTTTGCAGTCATTTCCCAACTATGTACGATTAGGACACTAAAATAAAGACCGACCTTTCTAAACAGTTTGCTAAAATAAGTAGTATAGATAGAAATTGAAAAATGATAACAATTACGTTATAAATCAACAAACAAATATATTTAATACCAGTTCTACAGGTAAAATAGTTTCATGTGTCAATGTTGATTTTAATAATTTTATAAAATAAACATTGATACATGAAACTATGAATTTAATTTCACTGGGTGTGAGTATTGGAAAACTGTCAAGGCTGAATAAATGGTCTAATGCAAGAGCATAGACCGAACTAGAATGAAACTATAATTGTTAGCTTTTTTAAAAATGATTTATCTAATACCGAAGAAAAAGGTTATTTCATGGTCATATTTTTATAAAAATATCTAATTTTATATACGAATGATATATATATATATATATATATATATATATATATATATATATATATACATATGTATATATATACACATATACGCCAACAAAAATGATTAAAAAATATATGTCGGTATATCAGATCTGAAGAAGAAGAAAAAACGGTTAAGAGGTTCAAATATAAAATTAAAGTGAATATTCATTCTTTATTCTTTGTTGAAACCTAATTAACTTTTTAAGGCTGAAAATTTATGTCGTCATGTTGTAACTAAGTATTTTTCTTTTTACTTTTGTTTTTGTATTATACCTTCATTATGTTTATATTTACTGTTAGTTCTTTTTAACCTTCATAAACTTTTCTCAGAGATCTATTATCGTAGAAAAATAAGGGTAGGTACCTTAATTGTTATCGTATCTGAAAAATCGACCGCAGCGCTCCTAGTTTGCTTTATTTTCATATCTAAATATCTGAAATAGTTCTTAACAAATTTTAGAAAATATACGTCGCACTTGTAATTATCTTCAGTATTATTCTACATAAACTAGATTTTATTTTATCGATATCGTGGCAACGTTTTAATTTTAAATGAAAACCTTAGCACAATACAAAAATGAATGAGTGTTAATTTTAGCCTTTAACTTACAATTAAAATTATTCGTGACTGGTCAAAATTATTATCAATAAATTTTACATCGGAATTATTAAAATTTTTTTACTTCAATCTATTTATATTTAACCCCTTTTAATTCAAATTCTACAATGAAAAGACCTTGAAAAAAATTCACATTCGCACTCTTTTGGGACTTTTTGCTTTTGCATATTTCCGTTTACAGTTTTTAATTATGTTAAGATAAGATTAAGAAAAAATATTCTTTCTAAATATTAGTAAAATCATTTAAATTTCATCATTAAACGAAGAAACTAATAAATGGTTAAATATCATTGTAACGCTAACTCTGTATATATCGCACAAATTCGGTTATAGTATAGTCGTGATATTTTAATTCCTTATAGTAAAATTATAATTGGCAGGGAAACTGGCTTCACTCACTGTAGCAGTGGGAGAATGTTGATGACTAACATTCTATATTAATACCAAATTTAGTTTCTACAATTTTTTTAGACCGAATTTTTTAGACCGGAAGAGACAAAAATTCCCAATTTCTTAGCTCGGCCATTTCTGGCTCAGTTTAGGGCAAGTTATTGAACAATCTCACATAGCCAATTTACATGGTACTTCAATTAAAGAAAATCAAGTTAATGCAACTGTTAGTCAGTTGAATATCAAATTCCATTCTTTTAAATAATACACCACACGCCACGTACAATTATTTGCGGCTTCATTAGGTAGTCAACCAAGTAACTATATATCACTAGAGCCATTTTTTTCTTTTTAATTCCCTTTTTAACCTATTATTACAAAACGCTTTAATAAACTGATGGTTTAAAATCGAATCAAAACTAAAATTCATTCATTATTTAAGCACCCATTACACTTTACATTAAAATCAATAAACAACACTCTCCGTTTCGAGTAAATTCCTCTATATTCGTGGCCTAGTTTGATTACTACTTAGTTCAATCACAGTAACCTGAAGTTACCCTAATAGGCGTCTCTACTTCATGGATTATCGTATTTATCACCACATGAGACCACAGTATTGACAGTTTGAATCCGCCAGTGCTAATTTACCACAGCGACTATATACCGAAAAGCACCAATCCACCGGGTTAAGGCTACAAAAAAAATATAAACCAAAGCATGACCATATACCACAAAATACCATATAATTCAAACCAAGTCTTACTGTTTAACATTTAAATTAACATTGGTTGGTGTTTGATGTAATGGTGACGGTAATTTGTCACGAGCATAATTTCAAGCACGCTTTTGACTTAATGATTTAATAAGTATTTTTCAAGTTCTCAAATTTCAATTAGTTTAAACAGACTTTAATACTTAGGATCCAATTTCGTTAGGTTATGTGGTTCATTTGTATTTCTATTTCATATTAAAGTACGTAAG
The DNA here is from genome assembly GCA_039881145.1 of Druceiella hillmani. Taxonomy (NCBI): domain Eukaryota; kingdom Metazoa; phylum Arthropoda; class Insecta; order Lepidoptera; family Hepialidae; genus Druceiella; species Druceiella hillmani. Next base: position 40,597,600 of record JAYKKI010000015.1, read on the forward strand.
TAAATCACAAATAGAAAATTTGTCAACTTTGTAATACAACAATGTAATACAGGAATGCCAGCATCTTGCTCAGTGTCACTGTTAATTAAATTTAAAGGTTGCCTAGCATTAATTCTATGAAGTTAAATTTGGTAATTTGATTTATGATTCAGTTCAGAGCCAATCCCAACACTCTTAGAGCATCTTGTTAAGACTAGTCTTTACTACTTATTACCACAATAGAGATTAATCTTAAATACCACACTCTACCAAAAGTTCCGCGTAAACCGGTCGCAATAAAACGTAACGTAATGTTTTGTTCTTAGCAAAAGTTACGGAATTCTGAGCGTGCATAGGAAGGCCCTTGATCATAAACTATTTGGGTCCGTATATATGCGTGTAACATACATACCGGAGGGGGTAATTGTAATTCGTAAAAAATATTATTTAAGTACTCTCGTCAAGCTCCGCTGCTAACTAAGTTTGGCTTTCAATATTGTAAACATTTAATTATTATCAAACTTAGTCTCTGAGCACCGAGATTTTTTTAAGCAATGCGCCATGCCGTTTACGCCTGCAACCTCAAATAAATAGCTTACCAATTTTTTCGCATTATTTCTGTGATGGAAATGGTACTAATAAAATTGTAACAGGGTGAATTCCAAACATGAAAAATATTTTATAAAAGTAATCAATTTAGAGTAAATAATGATGATAGAAGCCAGAAATCCGTTTTTTGATTGTTTGTTTGTATGTTAATTATGAAATTTAGTAAAGTTTAATCCCAAGTACAATATGTAAAAAATACTAATAACTCTTCTTATTTCGAATTTCAAGTGAATGAAATCGTAGACACAGCTAGTATAAAATATACTTCAAATCAAAACTCAACCGTTTATATAACTTCTTATATAATAGCCTTTTTGTGAAAGACTTTGTGACAAAATGCAATTTGAATAGTGTAACAAATCGTTGTCTTCCAGCAAAAAAATTAAAGACAGATATGTGTTCTGCTCAAAATCTTTATACTCCACATGCCTATTCAGAAAATAAATCTGCCTCTCTTTACATGTGCCCTTTGATATGTAATTTTAGGACATTTTAATTTCCCCAGACGAAGGAACTACATATCAAGTGTGATTTTCCATTCCCTACATTATTTTTTTAGAAGTTAGAAGTCCGTAAGATACAAACGGGTGAACCAACGAATAGATGGACGTGTATTATAAATGTTGTCGCCATTTTAACGATTGTTTTCTATAGATTTTTAAATCAGTTATCGAATCAATCGACTGTATTCTCCTCGGCTGTTACAAGTTATTTAATTATCACATTATCATCTTCACATGTCTAAAATATAAATTCTTTTCATAAAATGCATCTTTTCATAAAGTGCAACAATTTTGTTTACCTTGACTTGAAATTTTACAAATTAATAAATGTATGAAATTGATCTTTAGAAATTGTGTAGATTTTGAAGAAATAAAAGCAAAAAATAAGTAAATCAGTAATTTCAAAATCTAGAAAAAAAGCTGTCATAAATACTTCTCAAAGTTAAAATTAAGGAAAATTGACGAAAATCGAGGCAAAACAAATTTAAAAAATAAAGATATTTGAGTCAGATGTACTTCCAAACAAAAACCCGATAATTCTATTTTTATTAAAAAACTATAAACAATGGCTCTCTTCAGCTCAAACAAAATTATTTACTTTAAAAACAGCATTACAAATTGGACTCCTTAATTAGATGATTACGAAAAGTTCTGGGGATATCCAGGGACATGGTTACGTGTAAAATGAGAGGTGTCTTTACACACGCCATCCAGTGGGGCATACTTTTTAAAATCCACTTGACGTCTACTTTATCAGTTTTTCATTTGTAAACGGTTTAAGGATTATTAAGCATTGGTTTTAAATTGATTTATAAATTTCAATAGAACAAATGAAGAACAAAAACAGCATAAGTTAAGTTCAAGAAGTGCCATTAAAAACTTGAAGTTCCAAAGCAAAGTATAATCGACTATATACAACAAAATATTAACAAGTAGAAAGGAGATAGTTAAAGTGAAAATTATCCTGGAAATAGTTATTTCTTAACGGAATCAATCACACTAGTAATAAAACAAAGTGAAAGTAATAAAACAAACACATAAACGTCCATGAATCAATCAGTGAACGATAGCTGTGCTCGGATCAGTCGCAGTACAAGTTTCGTACAATGGATATAAAATCTATATATTAATATGTAAAAAGAATTTTGTACCGCCATTTTAGCATATTGCACGCACGGAATAGTATAATATTTGACATAAAGTTTATAAAGAGAAAGAGCGCACCAAGCTAAAATTGATATATAACATGTGTAAGAAATACATGAAATTATATATTATAAATACATTAAAAGATTCATTGTTTACGCTTGTACTATTAATGTCAATCGCATAATAGCCCGTGAGCAAAAAGTCGCCCATAGTAAGAGAAAATTACAGATTGACTGAATAAGTTTCGAACGGTGAATTTGGTGTGATTTCAAATGTTCCTTTTCAATAAGCTGTGGAGTGTATGTCAAAGCAAAAAAGTGTTTATTTTATGTTTTGTCTAAAAGATATCTGTGTTTTATATATTAGTAAAATACAACCTACTGTTGGAATAACACCTGTTGCAAAAAAAAGTTTTGCAGCAGCAATCTGAATTTACTTACTCGGGCCTACCCATTAGTGTTTTCAACACAGTGAATAGGTAAATATATTTTATTATATAAATTAAAAAAGAGATTTTAAGTTTTAATTTTAGTTTATAGAGGTATCTCTTTGACAAAAGAAGTTCAATATCATTCAAACTGAAAAATTTAACAAATTACCGTGGAATTTCTAGCACAGGGTTCCCACTAGTATATATAATAGGACATTCCATCAACTTAAACCTAAAAATTTTTGTCTCATTTTAGTTATTTTTGTAGTCTTACTTATAAATAGCGGGATACTAATAACACAATTACTGAACAAAAAACATAATTGAATAATAAGGGCTGAAACCGTTCTTATTTCCCCATTTTCGTATTATACTACATTTGTTTCAAATAAAAAGAAAGAGACATTTCTTTAAAATCAAAAGGTATAGAGTGTAAAGCAATTAACAATTGCATCATTTATGTATGTTATTGAAGTTTTCAAAATTGGACTAATAACCTCGCTCGGTGGTTGGTTTTGTTAATTCTATAAGTAAACCTCATATTTATTTTTAACCCATGACCTAATTAACGGCTTCCGGAAAAGGTTTAAATTTGACATAAGTGTAAAATTGTAACTGTTTATGGCATTCGGTCTTTGGCAGTTAAACTAAAAAAATTAAGGCAGAAATGTACTGCTATACGGATAATAGGATAATTACCAAAACCTAATATTCCTTATCTGTGTACATAAGCATTAAAAAAATGAAATTCCAAAATTAGACATAATAAAAAACCTTGCCAATTACCCCAACCGGATACTGTTTATTACCGTACGTTTTATATAGTTAAACTGCCATTATGGCAAAACTAATATCTATAAAAAATTTTCGGTTTATAGATTCATACTAAAATCGGTAACATTATTTCAAAGTAATATAAATTAAGCCTGTAACTTGTAGTATGTTAAACATATATTTGTATGTCTGTGAAACTTCTTTAGCACCGAACTGTTCGTTTGACATTTCAATTGATTGTTTTATGTATCAATTATAGAAACGATTCAAAAATCTTCCTTAAATTTATCTGGTCTATAATGAATATATGCTATCAATGAAAATATATTCCAGTAATAATAATTTTAAGCACACCGTGTCTCAGCCCCAATAATTTACAAAATACATACTAGTAGAGAATTAATTGATGTATCGTTCCTCAAATTTAGCTAATAATAACTAAAAATTAATTTAATATATCTTCATACGCTTGCTTAGAGCACAATCTAATTGAACGGAAAACCAAGTGTTATGTTTGCTTGTGTTGTACGCCTGGTAGAAAAATAAAAATAATGACAAATAATTTACAATTCGAAATGAAAACTTCGACGATATGGTGCTATTTCCATTAAATTATTAATATTGTTCTTTCATATAGTTTCCAGTGATGACGTATTCTCGTACTTGAACCCCGATCACTTATGAATACGAATTGCTGGACTCTTTTCTAATACGTATTTGAATGGTTTCCAGTTCTTGATGTAGTTATAAACAACTTATTTTTATTATTAGACATTCCTGGGATTCAAAGATATCAACTGCATTAAGATTTTATACGATGCTCTCATTCTTAACAAATTGCAAACGAATTCAATTATTTGGTCTCCATACGAGGAAACTTATGTTCGAAGAAATACATAAAAGATTTAAAATATAGAAATCTATATTTTAAAAAGTATGGTTATCATCTTCAAATGTATTAGTCACTTCTCGTTTATTCTCCACAAGTAAGATGAGGGCTGCACCTATCCACGAATTCGCTCACAATACTAACAGATCATATTGACAATCTATCATAGCTAGGATCGATGAAGTTTTTTGTACCAGACTGTTATGTGTGAAATAAAAATACCAATTATTTAATATCAAATTGCAATTTTATATCATAATGCAAATGATATAAAATTGTAAGGTAAATTGCAAATGATATATAATTTGATATAAATTGGCACTCACAAGTATTGCTCAACACATTTGCAAAATGCTCTGAATTGAGCACGATTTTTTTTAAATAAATAATTATATAAATAAATTCCCAAAAAACAAGAAGAATTTCTTCTAACAACCTATACCTCTATTTACCTCTTTCGAGGCAAAGCGTACTCCAAACTACCTAGCTTTAGATATGCCAGTTTCCAATCCATGAAACATTCATTTTTTTAGAAAACCGGAACAGCATCAATGACCACATTGAATTCAAATAAATATCAAATACTATAACCATTATCATATCTTAAGTGAGAATTTTTTATCGATAAATTTTTGTGGACATTACAAGCTTAGTTAGTGTGAGTACCGAGGTAATTGAATTTCCGGCAGAGCATGATTAGATAAATATCATAACGAGTTATTCAATGCAAATTAATCGTTTTTAATGTAAAATACAAATATCGACCATATCTGCCATAAAAGCTGAGATTAGGAACTTAAATAATTGTTAATTGGAATCGCGTTTATAATTTAAACTACTCAATAAGAGACAAATATAAGTTATGGTAAGAGCTATTTAATATTTACTTTTTTCGTTAATATATTTCAACATTGTTTATTTATATCTCCATAATCTGAAAGATTTCACCATAATAAATTATTGATTTTTGGCATTATTACGAATGCTTGTAACATTAAAAGGAAAAATGTTTGGATTGAAAGTGAATTTTCCAATTTTTTTCAAGGGATTTATTGACGTGTGGTAAAAATTTGTATCACACGCCTTATCTGTAGAAGCAAAATATATGAAAAAAACTTGTAAATGATACTTTTAGGATGAACCATTTTTTTATTCCACGTGTGTACGTGAAATATTTAAAATATTCTCCTTTATATAAATTATTTACCTTTATGAATGTTTTAACAGTATTGTATGTTTATGAATGTTGTACTTGCAACTTTTAGGCGTATTTCACTGAAATACACCTCCTCCTTAAGTTCTGAATTTAGAAGTGATTTCACTATGTTATAATGATGACCCGCAGACAACAAATCCAAGGTATACATATATACATATATATACACACACGCACAGACGCATACATATATATATATATATATATATATATATATATATATATATATATATATAAATATATATATATATATATATATATATATGTATATATATATATATATACACTCTTTTTCATAAAAAACGGGCAGTTTTGATTTTTTCATATTATTAACAAAATATTATTTATTAAGAGGTTGTATTAAATGTAATTGTTACTGGCAGGTATAGTGTATTCTGGCACATAAAAACGAACGTTCTAAATTTGAAATTTATTATTTTTGAATGAAAATTCTCTTTCACTGACAAAAACGTATTTTTTGCGGTGAATGAAATCCAACTTTTATCAAGTTCTTTTTCATTTGTTACGTTTTCTATTTAAACGAATAAATTTTAATTAAATTTCTACTATTTGCTGCATTAGTTCACTTCTGTTTGCTATTCTCAGTATGGTTGAAAAAACGATAAGAGCCGGTAACATTATTGCGCTGCTTTAAGAAAGCTGTATCCAATGTTATGTCTCTCAACAGTATAAGGTGAGCCGTTCCACCGTCCAAAGGACCTGGCAACGATACCAAGAAACTGGCTCCGTCAGTAGAAGGCCCAGTTCTGGAAGAAAATTGTGCACTGAACCACTTCATAGTCAAGCGCCACGAAATCGTCAAATTACGTACGTGGATCTCAAACAGAACCTGGAGGACGTCAGAGGTACACGAGTAAGTCTATAGCGTATAGATAGTTAGAAGGAGACTTCAGACCGTCAATATATGTAGCTATCGCCCAGCTCTGGTCCTTCCATTGCACCGTGAGCATCGAGTTGCCAGATTGAGATTCGCTCAAAATTTTTCGTCATTGACTCAACAAGACTGGAAAAGTGTTTTATTCTCCGATGAAGCTCGTATATCGATTAGTGGTGAGGATCGACGTCGGTGAGTCTTACGAAAACCTGGAGAACGCTTCGCAGAAGTATGCTTTGAAGAAATCACCCCTTACGGTGGAGGTTCCGTAATGTTTTGCATTAGTATTAACTGAGATAACCGTACCGAGTTAGTTTTTATTGAAAATGGCACACTTAACAAATAATAAAAATTTCAAAGATATATAACAGAGGTTCTTATTCCTCATGCCCAACCCGCATTAACAGTAGTTGGAGGCGAGTCCATTTTTATGGACAACGCTCGCGCCCACCGCTCTAGAAGAAACGTTGATGCGTGTATGTATGCAGGCGGCCGGAATTGGTCGTTTAGATTGGCCAGCTTAAAGTCCCGACCTCAATCCGATAGAACACATATGGGGTAATCTCAAACGATGCGTCAGAGCCGTAAAACCAGCACCAGAAAACATTCAGGCCCTTAAAAATGTGATCGTCGCTGAATGGGAACGTATTCCTCAGGAAATGGTAAAAAACGTCGTCGAAAGCATGCCTAGCAGATTAAACGCATTGATTTTAGATAGAGAAGGCCATACTCGTTATTAAATTTTCAAATTTTATGTTAAATTAATAAAAAATAAACTTTAACCATTTTTAATGCACCAGTATGAAAACGCTCGTCTGTGGACTTTACATCGTTTTTTTTTATTTATTCGCATTTTTAATGACTGAAGTAGGTAAAAACGATATCTCAATAATAAATAACAATATTCCCATCATATGGCCACATAAAATGCATCAAATAATAATAAAATAACTCGGATATTGTTTATTCCTATAAGTGCCCTTTTTTTGCAAAAGAATATATATATATATATATATATATATATATATATATATATATATATATATATATATATATATATATATACGGTCCACGATATTTGCGGTAACCCCATACTAAGATTTTTCATTTACAAAAATATTTCTTTAAGAAATTGTAAATTTTATTCTGTATTTTACTGAGGAAACTTACGTTCTCTGGCTAACTAATTAATTTGTATTTATATTTTTCTTATATGGCACAGGTACGTATACTACTTAAACTAGGTATATAGATAAAGTGATACATAAAGAATGTAACCAATAATAACATTTTTACTATAAAATGAAGTTGTGTTTTTCTAAAACAAAATATATTCAAATAATAAAATTGTAACACAGTGATTTCTACACATTGAAAATATTTAAAAAAAAGTGATCGATTATAAGAATATATAAGCCCCCAAAAGTTTCTTAGAATTCTTGTCCGTCTGTATGTTAATTTGAGCGAGTATCACGCAAAATCTACTTACTGAGCGAATTTTGATGAAATTTGGTATGGTAATAGCATATACGCAAGAACAACACAAGGAAAAAACATTTTTATTTTCTTATTTACACGCGAACGAAGTCTTATGTAGTGGTACGTAAGACAAACATGAATTTTATTAAAACATGAATTTAAGATTAAACATGAATTTTATTAAAAGAAAAATAATTAAGTTTCTACAAGAAATTAATAGATAGCTTTGAACTATTTGGTGAAGAGTTTGAATGTATTTAATTATAGATTATTGTTCCTTCTATGGGTCACGAGTTACATTTACGTCGGTAATTATTCTTGACTGGGATAAAAATAACTTGTATATTAACTTGGATATTAACTTGAATATTAACTTGAATATTAAGTTGAATCTTTGTGGTAGGTTCAACAATTTTTTATTCAACATTTTAAATACTTTTGATTCTCACTGCGTAAACACCGATAAATGAATTTCGAGCTTTCTTTGAACTAGACTCAAGTTTTGTTCCAGTAAAAGTCCTGTATGAATCGGTCCAGTAGTTTTTGCCGACTGTCTCTGGAAAACACGTAGAGAGAAATTCGAATAAATTTATCTTACAATTTTGAAGTGAATCAAATTCGATTGAATACGAAGAACGATTAGGACGTCTTTTAATACCTAAAACTGATATATTTATTGAACGAGCTATGAAAACTGTTCCCTCAAATGTGCTTTTAGAGAAATTCTTGAAGATTTGGACGTATTCGACAGCTCCGTTCAAAGCATTTAAACGGATAACTTGGACATGAGGTGAGAAAGCACAAAATTTGTTTCCTTCTCTAATATTAAAATTTCTGGCCGACAACCCTAATAAATTTTATTCACGGGATATGGTATTGAACAATTCTCAGCATTAAAAACCGAAATGATCATGACATGCAAAAGATTTGAAACAAATGAAGACGTTCAGGCAACCCTGAATAGGCAATCCTTTCTTTAACCCCTAAACTCGTCTTCAAAAAATGTTTAATGTACAGATTTATTTTCCTATACCTTTTCAATAAAGATATACTCACAAAAATAGCGATATCATACTTATATACCATTTCTCTTTCTATCGCATCTGTCGCATTGACAAACCGCATACATAACTTCAATATATGCGCTACAATAACTATGATTACATTTTTATGAGAAAAATTCCTAACTTTCTCGTCAACGTGTGCGGATACATTATTGTGTTACATTTAACTACTCAAAAGTATGTAGACATGTGTATGTACCCGGGGACTGTTGGAAAAGCATAATTACTTTTTTTTGTCTTTATTGAATTTGAAGCGCACATGAGATTCTTTTAGTGTTAAAATAACTATGTAAATAAAATTATAACATAACACGCGAAGAAATTATTATTATTTTGCCCAAATTATCTGTTTCAAACTTTTTGTAATAGCCATAACATTTTACCGTTTAGATTAAAGCTAATATATTCTGATAATTTTTATTACAAATTTAGATCTTAACTAATTTTACAATTTGCCTTTAAGTTAACATTATATTTCATTTATAATAATCGATAAAGTTTTAGGCCCAATTAAGAAATTTAAATGGAAATTATTACTTGGTAATAGTAGCAATAAAACACATGAACCTACAGTTAGACAACGCATCTCCCGCATGTAAAATACCTACTTTGTTACACCGTTTTTATGTTTTACCAAGAAAATGTTATTAAAGATGTTTTGTCATCTTTCCTGAGTAAAAGCACAATAAGCCATATAAAGTAAATGCCTATATCCCCGCGAAAACCTAAGGATAAAAACAAAGGGCATCACAGGAAAAAGATTCAATAAACGGTAATGAACGCGTTGTTCGCCACTTTTATTGAATAACTTTTATTAAATTAGCCTGTGGCTATAGACACGAGCTGCTAATTTGTCTAGAATAATGATAATCTTGCATACTGTTAAAACTTTCAGCGCTTGTTTTCACTTCTAACTTTTAGAAATATTCCTCTCAGTGAGAACGATAACTTAAAGATTTGTTAGCAAACAAAAAAATATTAAATTCGTTTACGCTTTACACAGTGTACTATTATGATATACCGCGTATTAGCACAAAAGTTTTTTATGAATGTAAGTGTTATAAAATAACATACCACATGGCGTCACTGAATTGTGAGTTTCAGTAATTTTCAAAATATCGACATTTTAACTCAATACGTAAAGATGTTTATTGAATTTCCGTATGAATATATGAAAATATTTACTCCAATATATAAATAAATGCGATTAAGCCGTGTAATCGAAATATTTGACTTACATTGTAAGCATGTTAAGCGAAACGTAAGAGCTTTCCTTATTAGAATCGGAATATTGAATCTGCTTCGAGACTGATTTGAAATTGTTTTGGACGTAAATAAAGATACAGTATGACCACCAACATAAAGTGAGCTGAAAATTAAATTTAGAGACTTACAATAAAGACTAAGACCTAATCGGCTTCAATAAATAAAACACAGAATACGTTTTAATTACAATCAGTAGAAGTGAGATATTGTTTAAAATTAAGTATCACTTTCATTGACTTTATTTAGCAAACTGTCATCGACAAAGGCTTTCAGCCTCATTATAAAAATCATCACTTAAAATAAACTTGTGACAATTTTTTCACAATATATATTTGGAGTTTTCTCATAAGTTTAGGAACAGTAAATTATTTAGAATAATTCTTATTGTACATTTTTAGTTTTGTAAATAAAATTCAAATTTGTAAAATTAATACATTCGTAAGTGTAACAAATTGAGAATTGACTTACTGCAAAAAGATTGTTAATTAATATATTTTTCAGTTACTCAACCACTATTGTTTATTAGAAAGGTAAATAATGATGTGTTTACCTCACTTAACAATAAACATCTACGAAAGTACTTCATTCTACCAATGTTAAAAATTAATTACACTTTTTTAATCATAAATTCGCGTCCGATTTTGGGCCCTTTTTATTTATTTCCCTTTGGGTCTTTCGAGTTTGTTTTATTATAGTTCGGTCCATTAAAATTAAAAACGGAACAATTGTGAGATCATCCACCTGTCTATTTGCCACAGCTGATTTTAACAAAAAATATACAACGCACATATTTGAAATTGGTAATAGTAGTAATGAAACATAGCAATACATCTTATTGACCCACATACTTAAATAATAATTTTTGTAGTCTTATAAGAATTAGAAGAAAATAAATTACTTAATTTTTTTAATTTGCATATCATGTAGTGTATTTGTCATTAAAAAAGGTTTGTCTTGAGAAACATAATTTTTTAAAATTTTAAATAACATTTTTAAAACAATATCTAAAAATAGATTATCAACCCTTTTTTTCGAAACTACTGAATGAAAAACCATTAAAAACAGGGTTGGTAACTATTAACTAGAAGTTTACAGAAAACAATTGATTATATAATTGATATTAATCAGATAGATGTTATATTTGTATATTATTATATATAAATGGTTATTTTTCTCACATTTTGCTTTTATTATTATCATCTTTATTATATATTTATAAATCAAAAATAAAAATAGTGCAAACTTTTATTCATAAAAAATACCGAGGTATTTATTTATAATTAATTTGTTTCTCAAATCAATTTTTTTTTTGGAAAATAATAACAAACGTAGCTTATTTTTTTTTATTTAAAATTGTTTAATCAAACTTTTGTTAATTAGAGAATCAATCCGGGTAATGCTATATTTAAACGTCCATGTATTTAATATTTGACTTGTTACATACCGCGTTAGTCACCCAGGGTTCGGTATTTCAAATCAATCGGTCTTAACCATGACTTTTGACTTTGAGCAATTTTGATTAATATAGATATGTCACTCGTCAATTAGAAATGTTAATAGAAGATCGGTTACGTGGCCTGAAAGAGTGTATGACTAGCTATAAAGTCACGTGACGTCGGATATAGTCTTGTCAAATGTGTCGACCTTTTAAAGTATTCAAATTAATTTATTTTGTGTTGAAGTTTTTGTAATTGTTGATTTATATTGTTTAATCGCAAGTTTATGAATGGTCAATTTATGGTAGCAGGTAGTACAGAACACATTGTGCTTTAATATATTCTTCAGTCCATTCAACATTAAATGATAGGTTCAAACTCGCATCACCGTCTGAATTGGTTGACGCTCAGAAATAACAGAGCCATATTTTCATAATGCTTTGTAAAACTCAATGATGAATGACCTCACTTCAATGATGTTTCGTACAACTAATGTGTTCAGAATGCAATCAGGTTAATGCCACATAAAGCTAGCAGAGATATGCTTTTATTATTTAATTATTTAACTAAGGTGTTCTGTTATGTAATTTTTTTTATGAACGTAGTCCTGCATTTACGATATCCCTGCCCTAAACATGCCCATTTCCCCCTTTCAAAAATATTTTAATTTCACTTAAACTAATTAATCAAATTATACATGATATATAAGAGAAAATTTTTTATCTCCAGAAAAGATTAAAAATTAATAACATTTATTTTAATACGGCTTAGGAAATTGACAATCACAATGTTTTGCACCACTTTTGTTCCAGCCGTCGCTTTTTTTTTACTTTAAAAACAGTTACTGGATTTCATTTATGATAACAGCTTCTACATACATGCTGTTCCAGATATTTTTATAGACATTTTTAATATCTGTAATTTCTCTATTCTTAGCGTTAATGTATCTGTAATATTTTCCCAGATGAAAATACCTAGATCAGTGGTTTTTATTTCACTACGTTGGCGTTATTAGTTATATCTCGATATAACGTACATGCTACATATTAAGGGTAATCTTGAAACTATATTCTATCATATTGCGAATGATATGCTAATTTCATTAGTAATTTTCGTGTTATTCTATAAAAAACAAATACACAAACAAAGAAACTTTACTCGTAGTGATAGTGGGAGTACAGCGTCAGTTTGTGAGTAAATCCAGTTTTTATGAAATATTTTATTCGATATAGTTATAAAGATAAATTTTATGTTTACAAAATTATAATACCATGATACTTCTTTCAGCATAGTATTTAAATTCCTTAGCAAAAAATATATGTGAATACAATTAAAATACAACTACCTCAGTTTATCCACCGGGTCGGGCACATAGTAAAATATAATTGCTACCGTTTTTCTTCAATTTTTCTTTTTCTATTGTATATTATTACTCTTTATTTCCTACGTTGTGATGTATTTATGATTATGATATTTACTGCAATTTCTGAAGAAATTAATTTTAAAATTATAATTGTGGTATTGGATTGTAATTATGGTATGTGGTTTGTTTTGTTCAAAATCCTGAAAAACCTAGTCTCTGGGAAATTTTTAGTGTAAAATACTAATGCACTATTCAGGTCAACGTTTTATGACTAGTTTATTATAATATTTGTGAGAAAAGCTAAATATTAAATACCGCGAGGTAAGTTATTTTTGTTGAAAAACACTTAGTTTAAAAAAAAATATTGATGGAAAGTAATATATAAGTGCAAGTGATATTATTACAAAAGTGAAATATATGATATTAAGTAATTTTTGGAGATTTATTAAAATAACGTTTTAGACAATGTGAGGTTGCTCATAGGGGTGAGGTGCCTGGTTGGCTGGCACCTTACGTTCATTTGCACCAAAAAGCGATGACTTGGAGACCGACTGTGGGTCAAGGAATCATAGTCCGACCGCGGGGTTACTAACAGCCGATCAAATATGAAAGCGAGTGATTTCATTGGTCGACCGTACGCACTGCACGCGGTCAGTCGGGCTTCCTGACAAAGAAACATATTTCGTGTCCACGATTTAACTGTCAGTCCAGTCAAATTAATGGTCTACGTTTATTGGCCATGTCCCGCTGCAGTGGCTGTCGAAATTATGGGAGGGCACCATCTATGGTCACAATAATGATTAAACTAATGCACAAGATCATTCCGTGGAAAACTTTGGATGTCAAGTTTTAAACTCGTTGTGCGACTTAAAAAAATAACGTAAGAAAAGGATTTTATTTGTTTCTTGAAGTTTGCTTCACTCGTTAATTTGTTTGTGAAAGTGAAACCAAACAACGCGGCGGCGCCGTTTGTTCTATTCTTGTGGTAAGTGGCGCCGTTTGTTCTGTTCTTGACAGACGCCGATATAATCGACATTTTAAATAAATCTACGTTCCAAATAAAAAATGTGTAATTAGGTAAAGGCATTATATATAATGCCAAATAAATAAAAACACATTAAACATTTTTTCGTGAAGCATCTATTTTAAAATTTTCTGTCAGTCCATATTTTCAATATCACTACTACTAAACAACCGGATCCATTTTATATTAAAAATTTAAAACATTAATATTGTTTAATTTTAAACATACCCGAGAATTGTGCGGAATAACACATGTCCGCTAACCATCTAATTGCAATATTGTCATCCGAATACTGTTTTTAGCAAATGATGCCACATTAAAGACATTTCATTTATCGTAACATAAATTAGTATTTTACTTAATTAGTATTTTTTTGTTTTCTTATTTAGATGTATGAGATCGATAACTATATATCAGAACTAAAATAAATTAAATAAGTAAGCCTTAACTTGTTGCGACCAAAAACACATCAGTTTTTATAAACATTTTAAAACGATGCGGCAAACTTTTATATTTCAATACAAAATAATATTTTATAAACATTTAATATTTCAATACAAATTAATTTTGCAATATATGTAAAACCGATCGAGAAAGCCTCAAATTCTTTAAAACCACCTTTCTAGGACACGACATTAATTCATTTCTTTTAATATTTTAAACCAAATACTGAATTCATTCGGCAATATTTTGATGAATGGCCACAGAACTTATACGTATATTATTAGGATTCAATAATAACTAGCGATCGTGAGGGAGAAAGCGAGACAGATGGCATTCTTTATCTTTTGCACACCGTGTCGCACCGCTGTTCAAAAATTGATACTGACGTGTGCTCGGAATAGATCCATATTTTTTTTTCATTTAGCGTCGATTAAATTAAATTTGATTAACTTAAGGCTTTAAGGATATACAGTTTTATAAATAAATTTCGTTGTTATAATAGTATTTTATGTATATAAAAGTATTTTATGTATATAGCATTTTATATATATATATTTCGAAAAATATACCTATTACGAACACCTGTTTTATTTCATTTTGTATTGAAATGTATTAGGAGCTCTGCCTCGTCGTGGCATACATATCGCAGATTTTGCTGTTCGTAAATGATACTATTTTTTTAATATTTTGTACAGAAGACTCGGGGCAATGTTTACGTAGCCCGCTACAATACCACCACCAACGTTTACGTAGCCCGCTACAATATACGTGCGTAAAATATCTATATACACTGTACGCTCTATGTTGCGTAATTTAATATTGTTTACAACGTTTTCTTCATCTAAAGCGAGAAAAATAAATAAAAATTCAAAAAATATTTAAAAAACTGAAAAAGTTATTTGTTGAATAATGTAAAAAACAAATATTTGTAAGTACTAATTTTCAGTTCAATCAGACCATGAGTGACAAAATGTCACGGTTATATTCAATTATAATTATTAAACTCTATTATCCTATATATCACATATATGATGCCAAAATTTTAGGTCGATCAGTTATGGAAAAATAAGAAAAAAATTATTAAATAATTTCTATCCTGGTGTATTTCCATAAAGGTCAGTGAAGAATCTGACACGAGCGTGGAGAAGTAATCAATAAAAGTGGAAAAATAATCTCCCTGCGTAAAACGTAAAGCAAATATTTAATAGGAGAAAGAAATGAATAACATAATATATAAACAGAAAACAAATAGTAAACTGAGAATCTGTTAACTTCATAGCTTGATGTGATAATCGACGAGCAACGGTTCATTGCCATGACATAAACAATATGTGTAGTATTGACTTAAGTGGTTTGAAAAATTCCCTTACATTAAAACTACACGCAACAAATTTTTGCTCAAGAGCCCCGACATTAAGCATTCGTAGGAAAATAACTGAGGTACTGATCACCGATTAATTTAGTTTAATTTTTCACGTAAACGAAACATTTTCATTTGGATAATATACACGATAGATTTTGAAAAGTCTCGCGTGATCTACGCTAGTTACGGAAACCAAAATTATTAGCAAATTAAGAAATGGATATCAATTTCTAAATATGTTGCCTTCCTTCGCGCATTCTAATTATAATGTACGTCATATAGAATAAATTTCGATCAATTCAAATATCAAAACATAATATTTTTCCTTTCATTAGCATTCATTAACTTTGGAAAATTTACTATTAAACTATTAAAAATCCACTTTTTTGCTTTTGTTACATTAAGCTTGAGTAAATTATAAATTAATATTTTACAGTATTGTTTATTAAAGTTTGAGCTTTAAAATAATTCACAACTCTTAACAAAACCTAACCATTGTTAAAAATATAATTTCTCCGTCTTATCTTTCAATGGAAAATAATTTACTTAAACATCTGTATACAGTATTTGCCTCTATAAATATTTGTATATGTTATGAAGCACATTAAAATCCTTCAACTCATGATTATAATGTTAATATAATAGTATAAATTATAAACCAACACAGTTTAATGAAAGGTAAAAATAGGAAAAATCATAATCAAAGGCATTATGAAATATTTGGAAAGAATAAATCGTAATTGTGGCGGTGATAATATAAAAAAACTTGAAAATAGATTATGTATACAAACATTACACGCAATCTGATTTCTTACATTCATAAAGTGATTTCTTAATTCATGTTAAAACGTTGAAATATTTCTGCCCTATTGCTTCAAAGTGTATAATTAAAAAATATTATTTTACGAAAAGATAAAATAGAAAACGGCATTTTTAAATTCAATAAGTGCAAAATGTAAATTTATTAATATTCATTAAATAAATACCATAATAATTTTAAAGGTTTTCGATGGATAAAAACTGACCCATCGCATTTTGTAACTTGGATTAATAGTTTCAAAGGAATTAGAAGGTTTGTAAAAGTAAACAGAATAGAAATACAATTTTCATAATTCCTAGTGCTACGTAATTGCGCATCGAGACCAGACATGGTTAAGGGAGGGAATTATGCATCATTGGCGCGGGACTATAACAAACGCGTTATGTTGCGTTCATGAAAAAAATGATATTTTTTAAGTAGTGTTATTATTTTTTATTGTAACTGCTTTTATAATATATTAAGCCGTTTTTCTAAATTTCTTGTGATGGTTGTCAGAAAGATCTCTCCCATAGCATTAGATGTAACGTAAACCTTAAAGTTGAAAATTATTTAAAATGAAAAATAAAAACTTTAATTAAATAACTTAACTTTACATGGACGTACGAAGTCGGGGTGGGCTACTTTATATCTGAAAATATCTAGGACTTATAATTTATAACAGAATTAAATATAACAGGTTTAATTTATGTTCTCCTACATATCAAATACATAAGCCAAATTTGAAGTCAATCAGGTTATGGAGAGAAATTTAAAGTCAAGGTATGGTTACATACATGCCGATGAAGGATGCCGATGCGATGGCGTGATGAAAAATAATTGCTCATGGTAACAAAATGTAACAAAAGTGTTCAATAGATGGAAGAAATTAAATAGTAAATAAATAGTAAAATGACAATTCTTTGGCGCTGCAGCCTAATTTTATAATCACTTGCAGTGGGTTTAAATCCATTTTACGACAATAAAAAAAACTGTGTTACTTTAAATTGTATATTTCATATTATTACAAAAGAAACAATAGATTGAAGTAAATGTAAAGTGTGTAAAATTTTGATTTACGATTATTTTTGTTTTAAATGTTACCATTTGGATTAACACCACTCATGAAAGTATGTAAATGTAACGTAAATAGTAAATCCATTCCCATTTAGCACCAGTTATTGACGAAGGTAAGATTTAAGGCATGAGTGTATCACGACCAACTATTTGAGTATCATATGATATTACAAAAATAAATCATTAAAATGAAATAATACGTTATGTATTATGTATAATATACCACACTATACCGACCTTTTCAAAATACTTTTAAAAAATTACTCTTAAATTTAGTATCAGAAGATTTGATAACATTAAAAGACAATATTTTTTAAATTTCCTTGGAAACGTCCTGTTTTTTATATTTTTTCAACATTATTGTTTTATATATAACATTTCACACATGCTCCTGATTTTTATTTATATTTTGATTCATTTCCAATATGAATATATTATACGAAATGGGCTGTTCTCCAAACGACATATTATAAAAAAAACAATTCTTATAATTTAATATTATCAACAGTAATGTGTTTATGCAGGTCAAGCGATGTTTTTTTTGAATGAGGTCTCCACTCTGAGATATATCTCAATTATTCCTTTATATATCGACGACCTATTCTGAATAAAATTTCCTGTACAATATTTTTGGAGTAACATATATTCATTGGAAATTATGTATTTGCTGGTATTCCGAAAATAGCAGTGCTAAAGTGATACACACCCGTAATTAATTCACTTCCTTTTTTTTCCCCGTTTTACTTAAAGTTTTTTCATCAATCGAGCTGTTTGTTTTAAATTATGTTGCCACTTATTGTAAAATATACATTCACTGCTAATCAAGAAATGAAATCAAACGTAGGAACTATACTGTGTGGCTTAAAAACGGCATATTATTACATAATATTGCCTGACTTTACCATGGTTTTAGATATCAATATTTCGGATAAAGAAATGCATGAACTTTCAATAAAGGCACGAAGGCTACTATTTTTTATGTTTAGCAAATTACAAATTTTTATCTTATCCCGAAAAATCCTATAATCACAATCAAATCTTTCAACATAAAAATGCGAAATTTTCCTGTATATTTTTTTGTTAAGACCGACATTGAAACATTTAGAATCATCTTGGGGATGAAATAAAACGCTCAAAAAATATATTGAAATATGCAAAGCTAGAATAGGTACTGGCATCGGAAAGGTCTATTTAGAGGATGAAATAGAATGAAAATTGTAGAAGGAATCTCAGTAAATATAAATTTCAGATTCGTTATAAAAGCACAAGATCTCAAAATATACATGCCCACATATATTTGTAAATGTGCATGTACGTACGTAATATATATATATATATATATATATATATATATATATATATATATATATATATATATATGTCAAATTAATGGTGGTTATAAGTCTATTTTAAGATCCTACTATTATGACTTTATCTAATTATAAGAAGAAACCGAAATAATTTAAAAATTTTAATCCATAAATTCAAAAAAATTGAAATTCATGGAACACGGAATTATCCGCAATGACTACGGGATAATGTAAACAAGCTTTTTGCTCTTTTATGTTTTTAGGACTAAAGAAGAAAGCTATTTATTCATGGTAATCCTTTTTAATATTGAATATATTTGGCGTTAATTTTGCAGAAATTCATTATTCACAATTAAATGAAACTACGTGATGTAGTATTATTTCTACTATCTTTAATTTCTTTACCACGATCTAGGTTTCGTTGTATTACACCATCTTCAGGTGGGATATTAGCAAAGATTAACTCTTAGGAACAACCAACAGCATTTATATGTTTCAAACACAATAGCGGAAGCCTGGTTTATGCGAATTTTCCATCGTTTATGTTAGTGAGTTTATTGCAGGGGCGCAGACTAGGTTTTATTATAATACAGAGAGTTATACAATATACCAGTATTTTAGTGAGGGTAATAAATTCAATTGTTGTTATTATGTGAGATTATACAATGCAAACTTTACGGTGTATGTAGTAAAATTAAATGGAAGTTATTATCGGTAATATATTTATACAAAAGCAATGGTATTTGAAAGTAAGGACAAGGTAATACACTAATTCTATATATCTCCGGTTTTGTGTATTCATATATTTATTTATTTATTTTTTTTTTGTTTTTATTATATATACTTATATTTGTATGTGTATTAGTGCTGAAACAATTTCCAGGGTACTGTAGTATCAATGTTTTATATTTATATTATATCTAGAAGATATTAAGAATGGGTGATGATATTATATTTAGTTGTTCATTTAATATATTGACCTTGATATCTTTTTTATGTTTGTTTATTTCTAATGTTTCTAGGATATTAAGTTTATTACCTTTTGTATTTATTTGTAATATATAGGGGGAATTATCAGTATGGGGGTGATGGTTATTTTCAATGAGATGTTTAGCAAAGTGGGATGTGTCTGGTTTATTATTTCGCCAGCTGGCGATGTGTTCTTTATATCTTGTATTAAAATCTTTTCCTGTTTAACCTATGTATACACTATTACAATCTTTACATTTAAGTTTATAGATACCACTCTTTTTATGTTTATCTATTTTTTCTTTATTATTAATAAGGGTTTTACCCAAGTTATTTAAGGTACTATACGTACATGTTATATTATTTATATTTTTATTATTAGTTAAGAGTTTTCCTAATTTGAGTGATACATTACCTATGTATGGGATAGATTTATAGTAAATATTATTATTATTTGGTACGACCGGGTATATTTCTTGTATTAGTATTTTTCTTAATTTATTATGTTACGGTTTTGTGACAATTGATGGGTCATAATTATTATTTGTTGCGATTTGTTTTACAGTTTTTATTTCTTTACGTAGGTTAGGTTTTTCTAGAGGGATGGTTAAAGCTCTGTGAATCATAGAAAAAAAATTAAAAAAATAAAATCCGCACAAAGCAGTCTTCCGCTATTGTGTTTGAAACATATAAATGCTGTTGGTTGTTCCTAAGAGTTAATCTTTGCTAATATCCCACCTGCAGATGTTGTAATACAACGAAACCTAGGTCGTGGTAAAGAAATTAAAGATAGTAGAAATAATACTACATCACGTAGTTTCATTTAATTGTGAGTAATCCTTTTAATTAATTTTTGATATAACACAAGGAAAATTGTGCCTCAGTTCATGCAAAATTATATTGTTTAGATAAAATTATAAACGTTAGCACAAGAGTAGTTCGTAATTAATAAACGTTATTTCAAGATCCCGTTTCTTTAATGTGTAAATTATAAGAGATTAATTTATATTCCCAAAAAGCAAGCTAAACGCATATTTGATGTCAGGAAACGAATATTTTTAAACCCAGAGCAGAAGGTGAAAAGCAATTTACACATGCGAAATAGTACGTTTATACACCTGCCGGAAAATTTATATTCACTGAGTTTCCTTTGACAATTTCCATCCCATTTCCCTCTCAACCGATATTCCTATTGTCAATATTTCTTGTAGCCTCGCATATTTTAATATTCACACTCGAATATATACGTTTAAGGAATTTATTTTATCCCCACGAATATTCTAAATATTTTAGTATAGGTATTAACAAAGAACATATAGGAAAAATGCATATTTTTATGTTGTACATTTTGACTGTCATTGTAGCATTACTCGAGATAAGACAAGAAGTTGTAATCAGCTAAATATATAAAATACTAGCACTTGTACCATTATTGAAAATTCGCGCATTTTTTGATCGATAGTTCCTACTCTTTATGATACTACTTGATAAGCAGTTAACACATATTTAAGGACGAGACGAAATTCTATATAATTTATAACAAACAGCTCGATTGTTGAATAAGTTTTTAAACGTCTCAGGCACGCTCAAAAAATAAGTTATTTTTTATGCGCGTGCAATTATTTTAACAATTTTATTTTTCAAGAAATGAACATAGAATTGCAATCGACATTGAATTAATATATAAATATTGCAAAACAATTCTATTGAGACCGCAAGGTGATCAAGATATGAATGAATAATCGGAATATACATAAAATCTCAGGCCCTCACTTGGAAAAAAATTTCGTGTTCTGTAAATACTAAACATTATTTTTATATTTAAACATTTTTATTATATTTATAAACCTATTGTTATATTTAAACATTGTTATTATATTTATAAACTTATTGTTATATTTAAAAGGCGATATTTAAAAAAAAAATAAAAATAGTTTTTTTCAGGTTAACTAAAAAATTGTTTTTCAGCGCTATCGAGTCTTTTGATATTAGATTACTTTTTGAATGTTTAAAAGAACAGATATTTTGATACATTTTGTAATGGTTGGGAAAATATTTTTGAGTAAATACTGGACACATAAGAAATAATGAGTAATATTTTACTGTGTTAAATTTTTGTCCAAAATCGACAGACTTCATTGCAACAGATTTAATTTTTGGCATTGAAATAAAAAATTTAATAAACATACATGTGCTGATCTAGAGTTTTCGTCGCAGTGCGGAGAAACAAGATTAGGAAATAAATTAAATAGAGCTATAATAAATAAAGTGAAATACAACGATTCCAGGCGCAAGACCAATACGTTATTGTACAAGAAGTACCTAAAAGAAGAAGTATAGATTACAGTTTATCAGATGAGACATTCAGTTGTGGTTCCATTAAAAAGTACAACAAAAACAAATAAGTTGTCATAGGATGGCAGAACTATCAGAACGCAGAACCGCCACATTGTAATAGATCAAATATGATAGTTCTGCGGTGCCGAGGAAATCAATTAATAATAATCAGGAATGTGTTGCATGAGTGCAAAAATTCAATTAGCATCATTGGATGTGCTTTGGCCAGAATTATTTCAATACAGGACTGTAGAAACTCAGGAATAAAAAAATTCTTGCTTTCAAATGATATCATTTCGTGCTACTTTCATTAACAGTCAAGAACATTAATTTAAACCTGTTTTTTTGATTAAAGGACAAGTCTACCGTAAACTGAGATTATCGTTACCATTACCAAGCGAATCTCAAAAATTTTTGCAAGTGTTGTTCACTGGTGATGAACAGATGGAAATTGATCAATATTTCGCAGGTATGAGCAAATTGAGACGGGAAATCATTGAAGATCTATAGAGGATTCTACATAAATACAATCAATTGGTTCACGTATTCAAAATAGCACTGGATCAAATTATATCTGATGAGTATAAAGTTAAAGTATAAAGTTTGATTTCGAACCGATTAAGACCAGTTTCAGACACGAACGTTGGTTCAGTGCATTTCAATTCAATGGGATTTTCGTTATAATTGTGGATAGTAAGTAAGAAGAAAAGAAGGGAAAGAAATCGTATCCAAAAAGACATCTTGCTTACGATGCTCTTCAATATATGTTCATTTTTATAGGCAAAGAAAATGTTTTTACCATTTCAATTTAAAATAGGTGAACCCAAAATACAGGTTCAGAAACAAATACAAAAGCAACTTTGAATGACTTTTTGTATACAGTATAATGATCAAAGACATTGAGTGGAACAATCATATTACCGTTTCCGATTCCCATTATTTCTTTCAACAGTTTTTAGTTTATACGTACTCAAAAATAGAGTCAGAATAAATGATATTATATGAAAAAAAAAAACAAAAGAAATTGCATACAGAAGAGTTTAAGGGGCGCAATTATGAACGATGGCATCGTAACGAAGGAAGGCATTGGAAGATTATTTATTTTATCATCAACTTACATAGGAAATCCACGACACGTACTCGAGTACACACAAGATTCTATGACCCATATAAGAAAATATGGTCTTACTGATTTATTTATAGCATCCAATTTCAATTGTTTTGACCGGAGATGAAAGAAATATGGTTTATGGACAAGCTCCTATAGACCATTATGACATAATGCCTCGAGTTTCTCCAAAAACATAGGTAAGATTCATGAATGTCATTGAAAAGTATCATATTTTTTAATCCATCAGATACTGGATAGACACAATCGAAAACCAGAAACAAGGATTACTTCAGTTACACAATTTAAATTGGTTACATGACAAAATTCGTCAAAATCAAATTGATCGCGCATTCGAGTGCAATTTCCGAATCCAAAAAAGGATTAAAAATTAATGGGGGGCACTATATAAACCGGTTTTCCCAAAAATATTTCAAGCACGTATAAATGTGGCAAGTGACAGCTCAGTAAAATCAATTAAAAGAATATATACGTGGG
Organism: Druceiella hillmani; assembly: GCA_039881145.1. Classification (NCBI taxonomy): domain Eukaryota; kingdom Metazoa; phylum Arthropoda; class Insecta; order Lepidoptera; family Hepialidae; genus Druceiella; species Druceiella hillmani. The sequence continues at coordinate 40,621,578 of JAYKKI010000015.1, forward strand.
ATGCAACAAGACTAAACTTTCAATGAAGAAAGCAAGGAATCCAGTCGAAAATCATGAAGAATTCTTCAAGACTAATATATTGAGACGAGTATATTTTGTACATCCAACAAATACTGAATGCTTCTATTTTCGAATGCTCATGAAATTCATGGACCAACACAAAAAAAAAATTATTCAATATGTATGCGAAACGTAGAAAGAAGTATATCAGCATTCGGGATTACTGAAAATAAATACAATTGGGAATTCTATAAGCTGCCTTTAGAGCAATCGCAGAATAAATCAGAAATATATTCGCAATAATATTGACAACATGTGGTCCATTGAACTTAAATGTAAAGAGAGTATGAGCGATGATGTATTGAATCAAATGCGGTAAGATCATATGGAATTAAATATCTAGTTCAATGGAAGTATTTTTAATCGAGCACTTACTACACACTACTTGTTTGGAAGACAAATGTTTAGCAATAAGCAATCACATTTTAGTTGAAGTCGGAATGCAAGTGCCATAAAGAAATGGAATCAAAATATTGAATTCTGAAATATTGAAACAGAAAATTTATTATCTAGATTAATTATTGCATTACATGGTCTAAAACTAATTATTATTAACAAAAAGTCAAAAGCAAGCTTATGATTTCATCATGGCTCATGTGAACGTGATGTCAGGTATCGGTGGAGTAAATTTACCAGGGGGTACCAGAAAAATATTATTGATAAGTTTAATATTGACTAAAATGCGCGCTAAAAAGTTTGCACTTGCATTAGTATTATCTGGAATTACGGCAAAATTGACATAAGGAGAACGAATTGCTAATTCTGCTCTGAAATAATCATTAAATGTTACAGGACCAGAATGCCCAGTTTGTAATATATCAAGATGAGGTTAACTTTTAAAACATTGTAATAATTTAGAACGAATGTACAATGAAACATAAAAAGTCATTCGAAGCATTAAATAGAACACTATGAGATCTCTGAGGTAATTCAGAATTAATGGGAGGTTCTTTAGTGGTACTTTCTAGATTTTTTTGAAAAACGTTTCCATTTATTCCAAGTCAACTTCGGCAAATAATATAATGCATGTTTGAAGCCATCAATTCTGGCCTAGAATGAAGAAACTATAATGAAGAACAAATATGAGAGTTCAACTTTCCAGTGATGAAGAAGCGAAACATTTAGACGAAAAACTCTTACAAACTCTCTTGGTGAAAGCACTCACTAAACCGATAGTGTAACTGGACAAATTGACCTTAGGAACAATTTATCGTCACTGTAGTGTATTGGGTTGATCCCAGGGCATACGGCCTTTATCTACGCAATGCACCGTAAGGATCCGGGCCCGATTCCCGACCGCTCGCCGAGCGGAGCAGGACTGGTGCTATGGTTTGCTGGAAGAGATTGCTCTAGTAGCAATAAATCCGCACTTATATCTAAATTAGAAACATAATCGTCAAAAGTCCAGATGAATTAATAAATGAAGTTTATCCAAATAACGTTCAAAATAACACAAATTTACATTAGTTATTTGAAAGATTCATTTTAGCAATAAGAAATGACGTAGATGACTATATTAATTTAAAATTTCGATGCAACATTACAAAAAATATATAAATCAATCGATTCAATGATTGGCGCAGATGAAATTTTTAATTTGTCCACCGAATTTTTTTAATTATATGCAATACTCTAGCTTTTACATTGTTTACGTTTAAAAATATGATCACTATTTATTGTATTGTGGAATTTATATTCACCACGATTATGTAATGGAACAAAAATGACTAGAAAATAGTTTTTGAACTGTATATAAAACTTCAATTTCTAATAAAATTAGCATTTAGTATTACTATAAATAAGGCACAAGGACAAACGTTATATTATTCATTTAAAAGAATCATGCTTTTCTCACGATTAGTTTTATGTAACTTGCTTTATAGTGGCCAACCCAAAGAAACTATATATCTACTTACCAAATAATAAGATAACAAATGTAGTTTATAAGCAAGTATTGTAATTGTTTAAAGTATTGTAATACTTTATTAGCAAATTATTGTTATATTGTTTATAAGCAAGTATTTTAAGTTAATTAATTAGGAAATAAAGTAAAAATAAAATTAAACACGTCGTCACCGTGGTATGTCGTGTTGCTAGCAAGGCATACGACTTTTGACGGTATGACTCACCCCGGGGATTCGGGTTCGATTCTCGACCACTCGTCGAGCAGGGTTGTACTGGTGTTCTAGTCGGCGGTAAGAGATCGCTCGTAGCGATAAGTTCACCATTTGTAGAAATTATATACAATAAATTACATAAAGAAATATATAGTGTTTTCTTACATTAAATTAAGTACAACCGTATTGAAAATGTGAGGATTATGTTTAGCTATATATCTGAACGAAGCGAAGGTTACTCTCGCTTATTTATTTTTAAAAATAACATCAATTATCAGTTTTTAATATTTTTAGTAGGATCATAAAATATTGCGTGGAATTTTATTAATAATTAAGTTTTTAATTTATTAACATTGGTGTTTCGTCAACTTAGCCTTTATACACATAGATAAGACTGTGCTCCCATTAATATTTATTTCAAAGCTTGTAGTGGACATATAAGAAGTATTATACAAGTTTCTCAGAGCAGATTCATCTTCGAGGTTTCCGTCACTCACTAAGCCCCAATGTATCTTTCCTGGGGCACCCGTGGGATTATATGCGCTGATTCACCTTATCTTCAATGAATTACTTGTTATTATTGATTAGACACATTCAATTTCATTTAAGCAATCAGTATACTTCATTGAATTTTACACACAATCTTTACTAATTTAACAACGATGAACTATAACTAACAACGATGAACAATAACCAAAATGAACAATAAAAGGTCGTCGCTTCCTCCCCAAGGCGAGGACAAAGGCTAAGAAGAGACATGATCCATTTAGAGAAGTTTTGATTTCTTCTCTTGAAAAAGTTAAATGATAAATAGAAAGAAATTTAAAAATAAAAAAGATTTTGTGTTATTCGTGAAAAATATTTGAGCAAGTTGCATTTTTAAATCACCGTTAATTTTCCGGCTGCTAAAACAAGCGCCTTACACAAATACTTTACTTTTTAATAAATATTTCACTGAAGAAAAATGGCATATCTGTGCTGTACTCACTGCTTATCTCAGTACTACATATTATTGGTGTTAAATCTATCTTTAAAATGGTATTATATCTCCCTCATGCAAATTATACGCATTTCCAATTTGGTATCCATTCAGAGTTGTAAATATTCCTGTCTAATAACCCTGCAAATAAAAAGAAAACAAACATAAGACACTTATATTAACATTAGAATAGTCGGGATTAGTATTTACTATATTTCGTGATTTGTGCATAACGATCCGAAATCGACAGTCTTAATAAAAAAAATGATTAAAGAATTTTTTTCTTCCTCTACGAAGAGTAATTTTGACTCATTTCATTATTGGATTAATTTATGATTATTTAAATATTTCGAAATTTCCAAGTAAAATTATTTTTAGTTATATTTGTTTTTTTGTCAATGTCTACATATGATTGGAAGAAAGTTTAAGGGATACATTATTCTTAGCGAGTTATTCAATAAAAGTTAATTTTCTTATTCCTTTAAATTAATTATAGGTATCGTATATCGTGGGAACAAACAGAGTATAATTTTATTGTCTAATGAATATGACGGTAAAAGCATAATTATACTAAATAGACGAACAAAGTACCACTACACATCGAAATAATCCAGATAAATTCATACTTCCAAAATAATTTATAAAGCATCGATGCCGTACCATTTGTATTTATTTTAAAAATACATACGTTAAAATATCATGGGTTACCAAGTTTCTTTATAAATATGCTAGGGTTAAATATCACCATATCAATATTTTTACCGTAAATATTTGCATATTACTATATAATTGAACTTAGTATTGTTGAATACAATATTATGCCGATAGAAATTTACCGATAGGCCTTGCTTTTTGTACAGTTCTGTAGCAAACTAGAGACGTTGTAATTTCATCATGTCTTTCTATCCGTCTTCTGTACATATAACAGCGTAGTAGTCTTGTAATATTTAAATATTTGGCGATTATATTTATTTTCCAGGTTTATTTGTTTAGTCGACTCAAAGATACAATCATTTTTGAGGTACTCTTCTAGCGATGAGAACTTGCGACAGACTTTTTTCCTACACCATCCAATGAGATATCAGTGAATAATTTTGTGTTTCAAAATGTTTAGATTAATTATTCTTCCGCGTTTCCCCACCTCTCTTTTTTCAAACGTGAAAATGGTAATATCGTTACAGTTACACCAAATATTTCATAAAACAATCTTTGAATTAAAATATTAAGTAAATAGTTCAAAGGGGAGGGTCAATCTTGTCAATCCTTGCAGCGTTTTCAAATTTGTTTCTTGAATTTTTGGGCACGATAAAATATATTTTTGAAATATGCGCTCAACTTGGAATATACACATAATAATACTGTTAATACACATAAAAATTTTATAAAAGCTACGAAATCTACGAAACCGATTAAATTCTATATAGTGACATTTAGCAACTGCCGTCCATATATAATGGCAGTGTCGATGACTCCACCATCTGGTAGGAAAAATAACCAGGGGCATTTAAATTAAATTTAATATAATAAATTTTACAAATTTTTTAAACTTCAAAAGAATTATAAACAAATTGATAAGGTAAGGTTAGATTGAAATCAAATCTATTATTTAATATTTTTTTAATGATTGACCTTTAAAATATTTATACTTTGTTTGAAATTATGATTATTTAAATATTATTCTTGAAAAAGTAATTATTTTTAAAAAGAGTTACCATACCATTTCCAATTAATATTTTTTTTATAATTATGTCGCATTAACTAAACCAATTAATCAAATCTTATAACTTTGAGAATATGTATGTAAAATAATTACTTTTTTGTTAAACTCCGATACACATGATGCAATAAATTAAATTAACTTAAAAAAAAATGTTTAGTTTTATAAAATCTCTTATACAATGTTAATTAACTTAAATTTTGTAATTTTTTTGTTTTAAAATATTTAAATTATTAATTCTAATAATTCTTTTATTATAATAAAATAAAATAGCACTTTTTAAATTTTTTTTATTTAACAAAATCTCAATGTAAACGAAATACTTAAAGTTTTAATTTGTTTTAATTGCATTACACTTTTTTTATTTTTAAATATTGGTTACTGCAATGGAAAATTGTTTTAGTTAGTTATATTGGCAAATTAAAAAACTTAAAAATAGAATCTATTAAAAATATATAAAGTGCCGATATTATTTAACTTACACAAGTAAATTTACTCACACATTAACAATTCGATTTAGGTTACACGGAAGTCGATAGTTGAAAGAGACAATCAGCATATTTGGTATAAAGAGAGAGATAAAATACTTGCTAAATATATCATGAAGTGTTTTGCTACTTGTTCATATACTATAAGTTTTGCTTTAATATCATCGATACAGAAAATTTGTAAAGTTGTTTTGTGTATGAGTTTTAAAAAGAGGCCAGATGTATATTAAAGAGGGTGTAAAGTAGGTATTTCCCTGTTATCTGTATTTTCGAAATAGTTGTTGTAAGTTAAATTAAATAATTACCAATTTTAATCATTGCTAGTTTTTGTAATTGAAGTTCAAATGCGCGATGGAGAAATTACAACGGAAGAAATAGGGCGACGGAATTTAAAAATATCAATGGATAACTACAAATAAAAAACAATAACAATTTGGACTTTTATGCTACTACAATTAGGACACGAATAATTTATTTAATGTTATACGCATAATATTGATGTTGTTATATCACAAATTGCTGATAAATACATCCGCATAGGACAAAATATTATGTTATTAGACGAGGAAAATTATATTATATTTTTTCTTTACTTTACATTTAGGGACGAAATAGGTAAATTGTTACCAAATTAAAAAAATATTCTAAATGAAAAAGTTGTCTAATTTTTGAAAACAATGTAAATATATGAGAATATCCCTCGGTTGTCAAATAAAAAACGTAGGTATTTAGGTGTGAAATATTTGTAAATAATGTGGTATTCCATTAATTTTTAAATGGAAGAAACTCACAATTTTGTTTATTTCTCTTGTTACATTTTTTGACTAACATATTTATTTTCTGTGTAGTGACTTTTTAACAATGACAGTAAATTTGTTTTTGGCAATAATAAGTACCGAGTGCATTTATTCATGACAATTTAATAATAACTCTACCGTAACTTGAAATGTCAATCATGCTTTGTACTGCATTTGAGACTTTGAGTTGCGAAATATTAATGAGCATACTTTGATAAAAAGTTATCATCGATTCTTGACATGTCTTTCATTAAATGGTCTTCAAATGTTACTAAGCGTGATGACTAAATGTAATGAATTGCGTTTTTTCTACATATTTTCGAATATAAAAGTTCAACTTTGAACCAACTCTTTCTAAAAGTTTTTTAAAATTCCTAAATCCATGGTAACTAGTCTAATTATTTTTCTCTTTTACGCCTATAATCTATAATATAAAATAAATTATAATGAGAGGGATTTAAAGGTTTAAGTGTAAAGGTATTTGTAAATCAATGTCTTGTTTTTAACTTTATGTACGTAAAGACAAACTTTTCACCATGACCACCTACTGCCACCCACTCGAGATTTTCGTGGTCTCCTGGTGTGCGTAAGGGAGTATTATTAAGATTGGTGGAAATGGGTGGGCGTGGGTGGTAAAAATGTAATAAAATATTTGTATCCTTTTCTAACGCATTGCATTCTTATAATATTTCTATCCTTTCCTAACACATAGCATTCTAGAATGTTCGAGAATGATCCTGAATATTTCAGAATATTCTACAAAGACCTAAGATATACTCATATTTCTGAAATGTTCCACGATGGACTTGTGTAGAACGTTCTAATATGTTCTAAAATATTCTTTAATATTCCAGAATGATTTATAATAATATATCCCAAATGATGCAAAGTAAAAATGTCGAAAACTTTCTGAAAAGTTCTAAATTACTGTTAAATGTTGTAAATCACTTGAAATTGAATTTGATCGTTCTAAAATATTCTGGAATGTTCTAAAAAACTCGAAAACGTTCTGAAAAGTTCTAAATTACTCTAAAATATTGTAAATCACTTAAAATTGAATCTGATCGTTTTAAAATGTTCTGGAAAGTTCTAAAATATTTTCAAAGGTCGTAAATTGTTTGGAAATAGTTTGAATCTTAATCAGAATATTCTGGAAACAGAAATTATACTGGAACCAGAAAGTTCGATTGTCGATGGTATATAAGTTGGAGCTCAGCGTGTTTCCGTCACAGTGTTTTCTCAGCAGGGGTCAAGAGAAGATCAACGAGAAATATTTCTAGAAGTTAAGTGTGAATATTCTATCGGTGAATTCAAGTGATTCTCAACAGTTTAGTATCGAACACGTCCGAATATTCTGGAATCAGAAATTATTCTGGCACCAGAAATTTCGATCGTCGATGTTATATAAGTTGGAGCTCAGCGTGTTTCCGTCACAGTGTTTTCTCAGCAGCGGCCAAGAGAAGAGAATGTTCTCTTTTTAATAATAATATTTTATTTAAGTAAGGCATCTTACTTTAAAGGTAAGAAAGTGTTCACAAAATTTCGTGCATATTCACAAGGAAAAAAAGTAGCACGTAAAAATGAACACAAGGACAAAGAATAGAGCGACTTACGAGAATTCGAGAAGGAGTGCAACGTTAATCATTTAATCAACATCAAATAGGAAATGAACGAAATAAAAAATCAGATCTCTGCGCCAAAACGTAACAACTAAAATTTTGAATTACAAATATTCGATTATGATCCTATAAAAAAAACATCCGAATATCGTTGTCGGAAAAATGAGCAAAGTATCCAAGTATATATGTCAAAAAATTTAAAAGAGAGACTGAAGATATTTTTCGTTTGAGTGTCAAAGAAAATATCAGCATTACAAGTACCACCACCAGAACTATTTACTTACATGGTCGGAACGACGCCGGAATCAAAAAAATGTCTACATAATATACGTTGACACAATTCTTGCTTTCAAATAATTTTGTTTGAGGCTTCATCAATATGTAACGAAGAGAATTTCAGTTCAGTTTTTAAGGTTCAAGGGAAAATGTATGTAAGATTTATATAATAAGATTTATATAGAATAGGCTCACACCGTTACCAAATGACGAACCGAATGCCCATCGCTTCTTAACTTCAATTTTTACAATTTTTTTTCAATTGTTACAACGTTTACTCCGTAACCATAATCAATTAATCAATGTGTCCATTATATTACAGACAATTATAAGATCGTCATTCGGGCTGATAAAATATCAATGGGTGAGCAGAGCGACAGTTTAATGCACCTCAAGTGCATGAAGTTACAGTAGTAATTTTCGATAATGAATATAGTTATCCTGATAGCATTATTCAACATCGAAGCTATCAACTGCAACGAATTTCTGAAACACATCGTGAGGACGGTTATCACTTCAAGATCCAACAAGTCAATCCAACTATAGTTATCGAAACTAACACAAAAGTATCACCGATGCAATTCTATGCTTATCGAATTATGATTAGAAAAGGTGAATATAATCGTTCTAAATCGTGAACATAATACATTCTTAATTGTGGAAAATTATTCCAGCAATTTATAGTTGATATGTCGGCTAAAATTGAGACGGAAAGATTGCAATTTATTCACCATAATCAATGGAAGCTGAGTTCAGAAAAATATATCCTTTTAATAGATGAAATAATGAATGATAAAAACATCGACACAGTGGGAAAATGTATCATCTTGCCATCTATATTTACTGGAAGTCCGTATCATATGCATAATATGGTCAGAATGCTATGACCTACATTAGAAAACACGGCCGAACAGATTTACTTATAACATATATATTTAAATCTTCTTGGCTGGAAATGAAAGAAGAATTACATGGTATGATATCGAATATTTTTTGCGTTAATTTTGTAGAAATTCATTATGCACAATTAAATGAAACTATGTGATGTATTATTATTTCTACTTTCTTTAAGTTCTTTACCACGACCTAGGTTTCGTTGTATTACATCTTCAGGTGGGCTATTAGCAAAGATATCTTTGCTAATAGCCCACCTGAAGATGTTGTAATACAACAAAGCCTAGGTCATGGTTAAGAACGTAGTTTCATTTAATTGTGATATAATATCATTGCCCGAGTTTTTCGTCAAAAACAAATCAAATTAAAAAACAAAACGAAACAAGTCGAAAACAAATCAAACTGTCATCTACTGGATGTATTCGATTGTATGGCAGAAACGAGAACTGCCACATTCTCACAACTTAATTTGGTTTACAAACAAAATTCAACCGGATCAAATAGACAATATCATCAAAGCTGAATTTCCAAATCCGGAAGAAGATCCCGAACTTTACAATATAATAGCGAAAAATATGATTCATGGTCCTTGTAGCGAATTAAATAGAAATTCTCCATGCATGAAAGATAACAAATGTTAGATCCTAAAATATTGCTAAACGAAACAATAATAAGTGAAGATAGATATCCAAAGTACAGACGTCGATCGTTAGAATAAGGTGGATTTACGGCAAAAATTAAAATACGAGGCAATAACGAAATTGAAGTTAACAAGCGATGGATAGTTTCATACAATCCACTTCTGTCTAAATTGTTTAAAGCCCGTATCCATGTCGAGTTCTGTTAAATCCATTAAATACGTATGCCAGTATATCAACAAGTATAATGATATGGCTGTCTTTACTGTGACTAAAGAAAATGTATAGTAATGATGAAATAGTATAGTAACAAATGGGCCCTTATATTAATACCAATGAAGCAATTTGGCGAATATTGAGTTTCACGATACATGATCGAGATCCAGTAGTTGTCCATTTATGTACCCACTTAGAAAATGGACAACGCGTGTCCTTCACTAGAGAAACAGCAGAACAAGTTGCGATGGAACCACCAGCACGATTAACAGATTAACAGCTTTTTTGAACTATGCCAAGAAGATCCCTTCGCAAACATTTTGATTTACTCGGAAGCACCAAGCTACTATACAAGGGATGCATCAAATAAAAAAAATTACCAACGAAAACGAGGAACGCCAGTGCGAGGACATGACGGAGTATTTAAGAGTAAAGTGATAGGGCGAGTCAATACGGTGCGTCTAAAAAATGGTGAATGTTTCTATTTGCGTCTATTGCTTTACTACATTCGTGGCTCAACATGTTTTGAATATTGTGAAACATATTGAGAGGCACGTCAATGATTAGGTCTATTGGAAAACGATAATCACTGGGAATTGGGAATTACGAACGAAGCAATACAAGTAGCAACAATAAATCAAATTTGTGAATTGTTTGCACTTATATTAACTACATGTAATCCATCAAATCCAAATCGACTATTACTGAAATATCGAGAAAGTATGAGCGACGATACCCTGACTGAACTACGATGACAAAAACCGGACTTAAAATCAATTTTAATGAGGAATATTTTAACAAAGCTCTTATATTGCTGGAAGATAGATGTTTGGAGTAATCCAATCAAACAATGATATAACTGTGTATTAAACCCCCGCAACAAAGTGAATTTGATGCTATGAACAGTGAATTATTAAAGGAAACAAGTTTTAACACCAATTAATTGTGGAAGTATTTTCAATACAACAAGTTCTTATTAAATCAGAATCAAAAATAGGTATATGATATGATAATGGATTATTATAAAAAAATAACAAGAAGGCATATTTCTGGATGTACCTGGCGGTACTGGGGAGACATTTTTAATTAATTTGATTCTAGCTGAAATTTGTGTAAACAATTTCCGCTAGAATCAAATTAATTAAAAATCTCGCCCTGGCATCATCAGGAATAGTGACTATACTTATGGATGGCTAACGAACAGCACATTCTGCATTAAAATTACCGTTAAATGTAGCTGATCATGAATTTCCAGTACATAACATTACAAAATCATCAGCACGTGAACAAATATTGAAACAGTGCAAGGCCATTATATGAGACAGAAGCAATATGGCCCATAGAAAGTCTTTGGAAGCATTGAATAGAACACTTTAGGATCTACGAAATAATACGATTTTAATAATAGGTGTATCGCTAATTTTGTCAGGCGATTTTCGTCAAATGTCAGTCATTCCAAAATCCACACCAGCGGATGAAATTAACACTTGCTTAAAAAAGTCGGTCACATAGCAACACGTAATAACAAATAAATTAATATCAAATATGAGAGCATAAATTTCAAGAGACGAAAACCCTCAAGAATTTTCTGAAAACTTTTACAAATAGGAGAAGGCACCTGTCCTATAAATGCAAATTTTGACCAAATCATACTGAAAAATGAATTATACAACATTGTTGGAATACCTGAAGAACTCATAACCGAAATATATCAGAATATCGTCGAAAATTTTATCAATTCAAAATGGTTATGCGAGCGAGTTATTCTAGCGACAAAAATGACATTGTTAACGACATCAAAAGGACTGTCTAAGAGATATTCCGAGCGAACAGAAAACTTATGTATCGGTGGAGGCAATGGTAGATGAAGATAAGAGTATTTTCTGCTGAGTTTTTATATTCACTGAATGTTTCAGGAATGCCATTACATTGCCTCAAATTGAAAGTTGGCTCCCTAATTATTTTACTGCGGAATTTAAATTCACCAAAACTGTGTAAGTCTCTGTCTGCATCAAGCACTTACACAATCACATAATTTAATCCGATATAATGACAGGTAAAGGAAAAGGGCACGGTATTTGAACCGGGAATACCTTTAATATCAAGTGGATTGTCTTTCACTTTTAAGCGAATACAATTCCCAGTAAAGTTGGCTTACAGCATATCCATTAACAAAACACAGGATCAAACTTTCCAATATTGCGGTGTTAACTTAAAGGAAACATGCTTTTTACACGGCCAATTGTACGTAGCCTGTTCGCGTCATCTCAAAATTTGTTCATTTACAGCCCAGACCATAAAACTTTAAATATCGTATGTAAACAGGTCTTGTGAGTAAAAATTAATAAAGTGTAGCTGTCTATAAAAATTTAAATATGTTACGTGTACATAAGCATGTACTGTGAGAAAAATTTAAATGTAACTATCCATAAAAAGTGCTAATCTTAATATATACAATAAAACATACATTTTTATTGAAAAAAAAAGTATTTTTAATTCTAACCTGTTTTTCAATTCAATTATTAAAATAATTAATTAAATTCATATATATTATATATACTGAACGTTTAATGAAATAAACATTTCTATACATAAGATGAGAAACTGACCTTTGAACCATCAAGCGTGCGATATATTTTGATCCGGGCAACGCCGGGTATCGCAGCTATTTATTGAATATTGTAGATGGGATATGGCCATGACGGTGTTTATAATTTTTATTAAATTATGTTTTGTATGTATTATGTTAAGTAATATTGTTGATAGTTTCCATAGTATTTATTTATGATTTTTAGTACAACAAAGAAATGTTGGATTACGTTTGAAAAAAAAGACACATTTAGCATTATTTTTGCCACAAAATAACAATAACGCAATCAAAGACATGTGAGTAACATATTTTCGATCGCCTTATCGCTTTTATCTACATAAATATTTTATTAGCCATGAAAATGAAATTAGATACATGAATCGCACCGTATAGATACTTAACATAAAACTCTTAAAAATATATTTAAAAATAAAACAGTATATGCCATACAGGACACAGTTTAATGTGCGACATAACAAATATATTTAAAGATAATTTCTATAAAACGTAAACATTAAATTCACCAAAAAATTAAGCAGACAGATAGTAACTCTGGACTGATCCATAAAGCGATATATTAAATATGTTCTGTACAATACATTTAAACGTGTCTATATCGTAGACCTTGAATTTAATTTACCCGATAATATTTATTACAGACCCATCTCATACACTTTAGATATTACTGAGGAGTGAATGAATATACCATCGTTTTATGAAATAGCTACGTGTTATAGTTAAGGGCTTAGGTCATAAAACGGACTTTTACATTAGACAAAAATAAGCCACATAAAGTAGAAAAAAATATTTTAGACATGACGACTGAAGTTTTTAAAACAGACGTTTCCTGAATTCAAGTATAATAAAACAAGATTTACTAAGCAATAATTGGAATATGTCAGGGTTACTTGAGAATACCTGCATTATGTTTTATCCCTGTCGTAAAAATAATAAAAATTAATACTCTTACTGAGGTTAGAAACAATACAGTTTGCGAATTAATTTTAAATATAAATATTAAGTCCAATTACACGTATTTCATATTTTAAAAATATTCAAAACAATCATTTCATTCCCTTGACTTTTAAATAACACTAAAGCTTATTTCCTGCGTAAAATAAGTTTTCGTTAATTTTACAAAGTAAATGTGTGTTCACAATGAGGAATAGCAATGATTATAATTGTCAAGGACAATTGGCAAGGACAATTATGTACGTGTTATGTAGAACCACGGACCTATTTCCAAGTCCTTGTGTATAACAGGTATTGTAATTTATATCAACAATATTAACGTGGACAGAGATATTTTTAAAGTAAATCTATTATAAAAATACATTTATAAGTGATGTCCTTTTTAACTAACTCTCGTAGCTATATATGCCGTATACTCCTATATTTCCATGACATATATATGGACATGTATACAAGCTGTAATTACATGACAACTTCAAATTTACTTTTACAATATACTTTTCACATTACCTGCTTATTTTTATTTTGCGTCCACTTCACGGATGGCTGACATGACGCTGAATGACGAAGAAGGCACAGGCGATATGTTCATTAAATTTTTCTTTCAGCTTTAATCATCACAGAATGTTTAACTGTTTATTTTCGGTTCACTTTTCGATTGAATTCACTTTGGTTTTAGCTTTGATCGTACTATTAGGATGTTTCGAGCTTTACTACAGTTCATCTCTTTTGACCTTTATCTATTGGGTGAAAATCAATTTTGCAATGTGTTTCAGGAAATGAGCTTAACATTGCATTTTGACACGGATATGAGCTTAACATTGCATTTTGACACGATAAATAATATATATTTTTTTGTGGTCCGTTGTTTAATTCATGTATCTAAGTTAGTGGTCAGTGGTGCTCATATTTCAGGTGTGCTAATAGCATTAATTAATCAGTTTGGTTTCTAAGCATTCCTTCCTAAAACCTTTATTTCCACGTTATTTTTATTGTTTCAGTTGTTAGCCGTCCTCAGAGAATAGAGAATTTATATAACACTAGTATTAAAAAAAATATTCAATATTGGTAGGATATTAACCGGGGAGGTTATTTATTTGTAAAAAAGTTTTTTGGAATCTCCATATCATTTTCAAGACCTATCTATCGAAATACATACGTCTACGTGAACTGGATTTTTATACCCTAAATATATATATTTGTTCATATTTCCAATTATATCGTATAGCGCTTCATGGAAAACACCTACCATCCAAATTTCATCTATATGGTGCAATTAGCCTCCGAGAAAAATGGCAGTAACACATGAGTAGAGACAGATGGACAGACAGAGAGACCTATAGGACGAAATTATAAGAGTTCTGTTTTTGCCATTTGGATATGGAATTGGATACGATTTGTACGTTTGGATATGACAATTGAAAAAGTGCACCTACGCTCGAAGCTTCACTAACCGATGATAATTTGTAAAGAAACGAATGAAACTATTTTACGTAATAAAATATTTATATAAAGAATATAAAACTAACAAATATCTAATCTACTTGGTTTTTTGATAAGTCCACTAAAAGAAATCATTGCAAGATATTTTTTTATTGTACTAGAAAACAAGATAACCGAATGTTCCTATTATCGATTGATTCATTACGGATTAGATTTTGTAACGGAAACACGAGAAAATATTATATTTATAAGGCATGAATATTTATTTTAGGTAAACGATGAATATTGGTTGTTCATCAATGATTAATCGAATTTATAAACATAATTTTTTTTAGATTTCCACTTATGAACAATTGTACATCGCATTCCGTTATGGTAACTTACCGTTACATACTGGATATTTGAATTAAAACTTACATCGGAGAATCGGATGAAATGTGGAGTGGAGAATTGCATTTACTATCCTTGACTATTATTACTACCTAGTAAATGTAACCCTCCATATACTAAATACGAATCTTTCATCGTCTCTTTTAACAATTTAAAAAAAACGTGTAAAGAAATAAAAACTAATTATTTACTATGACACAATAATTCGTAACAATTGATAAAACATTTATTATATTTAATATATACAATAAAACACTAAAGAGTACTCTGTAGTTATCAAATATATGACAAATTGTTTACATATGATGTTAAAATAAGTATCAATAAAGCAAATAGAAATATTCAGTCAACTGAAAATTCATCCCAGTTTTTATCACAAAATTGACACTTTATTTATATAATGTCCTTTCACATTCCTTATATGCCTAGCATATAATAGTTGTTTTTATATATAATATTTATCACTTCAACAGCGTTTGCCAAAACAAAATGTTTTCGAAATGAAAATTCAAACCTAAAATAATAATATCGTGCGCCAAAAGAAAATCAATTTAAAAACAATTTTAAACAAAAGAAAATCCGGAAGTTTTTCTGTTAATATACTTTTTTTGCTTAAAACTTCCGGATTTATTTTTGTTTAAAATTGTTTTACTATTGATATTCTTTTGCCTTACGATATTGCAATTTTTGGTTTGAATTCTCATTTCAAAGGGATTTTGTTTGGGCAAACGGCTGTTGATGTGATAAGCATTAAAAACCAACAATGCCCTGTCTTCTTTGATGCTAGGCATATACGACGTATCTAAAAAAAACTGGGCCGAATTTTTAGTTCATACACTATAAATTACACTAGCGCAAACGAGTGCTATATCAAGTTGATTTAGACTTCAACTTGTGTACTGTGTAAATTCTATAAAATATAAAAAGAAAACGAAAAAAAAAGTTTTACACACCTCACTAAAATACAAACAGCTGATATAAAAATGAACTACATTAAAACTGCGTAAAAGTAATATTCAACGAATAAAAAACGACGTCTTGAACAAAAAGTTCGAAAAAACTAAACCATTTTTTTTATTTCATAAACAGTTTTAAGTTTTAATTGAGTAAGAAAGAATAACTAAATACTGTTCAATAAAATTGCATGTTTTATTATTAGTGATACTCAAAGACTCTAAGTTGTTTTAATAGTTAGTTTTATATTTATTTTCACACTGGAGGTGTAATTGAGTCCCGTGATTGCGAGTCTGTGACGCATCAAGTGTTTTATGGTAAATGTCAGTTAACTTTTTATCACAGCAGTGTTCAGCTTTGTTTGTAAATATTATGATTACAATAATATTATTTCGAATATTTAATATAATGTAGTAACCATAAACTAACACGCAGTTTTAAATTAACAAAAAATAGCGTCTCGCTACAATATCAAATATGGTATAAACAGCAGATTTTCTCTTTTAATTAATTGTAAGTTTTGAGACAATCTTCGTGTATTCCCTGTGTTATGTGTATTATTTGTGTTAATTTAGTTTTTTATACTATAAGTGAAACGAATTTTTTACTTTTCCTGTTTTAGTTTTCATTTTGAATATACGAATTTAATAAGAAGTTATATTAAGTCCATGACAGATTCATTTTGCTTACCGTCTCTTAACGTTTTTTTTTTCAAATTGTTCTTTCCAACATGAAAAGTATTTTAAATTATTTAGCTTTAAGGTTTTCTATGTAGGTTGTACCTACTAGAATAACAGAATTTAAAAGAAACTGTACTTAAAATCAATCTCACATCAAGGTTTCTCGAAGAGTTAAAATAAATAAAACGATTCAAGCTACTGATGCATGTTTCTAGCAACAAATATACAGCTGGTCTGAAATCTTAAATCAATCTAACGTATGTGTGTATCTGCCTGTTATCTGTTTCGTAAAAGTTAAAATGAGTTAAGCTTGTATTCTCCACAGTTGTAGTATAATATAGGTTTGATGTCCTAGAAACATAAATAGGGACTGCTATGTTATCAATGTTTTAATATCACAAAATTATTCAGTTTTTTAAAAATATTTATTTATAATCGTAATGATTTTTAATATTTAATATACACTATCGAAGTTAAACATACATTTTTCTGTTCTTTTTGTTATGTGCATAACGTTTAAGATAATATATTATTATGCCAAATTTGGATCAAATCAATATTCCAAGCGTCGTGTATCCTCTTCCTTATAAGGTTGGACAGGAAATCACACTAATTCTTGGACCATAACTCATTCACCTCAAACTTACCAATATTCAAAAATTCATGGCTAATAACGAGTTTGTGTTAATCGTTATCAGTTTTCTAATATATAGGTTTTATGGTATATAATTTCCAATAGAATTATTTCATAATTACTCGGTTTTGCCTCATCCAAATACTCTTTACTCTCTCCAATCAATCTGCATCATGTTATATTCTAATCTGACGTTTTTATGTCAATATGCTGCTGATTATGTGTTTACATACCATGATTGGATAAATTCTATATTAAATAACCTTCTATTTTATCCACTAATATTTATGTGAAACAGTGAAATTAGTATAATGTCATTGTACAACACTTAATATTTCGTAAGTTCCACTGCAAATGTTCCAACCTTCGTATTCACAGTGAGCGTTTTCTAGTTTTATAAATAATAAAAACAACTTTATCACTTTAATACATAATCACTGTAACTGCTAGTTATCTCCAATAAATCATGTTCTAGTGAGAGCCTGACAAAATATATAAATTTTTCTGAATACGTAACTAGTGTAGATGATATTACAGTACTGTCTAATTTTATTACCAAATTCCTAAAATTGGCAGCATGTCGTTTGATTTCTGATTACAGATAATTAATCACCCCAGTTAATATTCTACCAAATACTGAATAACTAATACTACCCTGATATAAATACTCGATTCTTTGAGGACGACGAATAACAAAAACCATAAAACTAACGTTGAAATAAACGTTTTATGAAGTAATGCTTAGAAACCAAACTGATTAATTAATGGTAAAAGCACCTCCCGCATATTTTACACATGAGATATCCCTAATTATCACCATTGTGCACCTACAGATCACAAAAAATGCATGCATAATATTTAACGTGTCAAAAATGCTATGTTAAGCTCATATGCCACAAAGCAATATCGATACATGAAAAAGACTGATATCTTCCCATACAGATGTATCGCAAAATTTATTGTTATCCAATAGATAAAGGCTAAGTGCCAAACCGACACACACTACACGTAACATATAGCAAAGCTCATAACATCCTAATAATACGACCAAAGCTAAAACCAAACTTAAGTCAATCGGAAAATGAACAGAAAATAAATAGTCAAACATTCTGCCATGACTAAAGCCGAAAGAGACATATTATTAACATATGACCAGTGCCTTCTTCGGCGCTGAAAAAATTCATACGGTAACAATTAAACATTACTACTACGGCAGTTATAATTTTGTCTATGAACCGACGAAAGCAGCGATCCGTTAAGTGGACGCAAAAGAAAATACGCAGGTAATACAGGTACAGTCATATAATTGTAGCTCGTTTACGTGTCCATATATAGGTTTTATAAATTAATATAAACGCTTGCTAGTTAGTATTGCCATCGAAATATACGAGTTCGGTATACGGAATATATATTTACGAACATGGTAGGAAAGGATATTATTTATAACTGTACACTTATAACAGATTTACTCCAAACATATATGTGTTCACGTCCTACTTAATAATGCTGATATAAATTATATTATATATTATACAGAAGGACATAGTATTAGGTCTGTGGTTCTCTACATCATTGTCCTTGCCGTCGTTGATTACAATCATTGCTATTCCTCATTGTGAACATACGTTCTTCGGAAAATAAAAGAAAACTTATTTTTTTCAGGAAGTAAACTTTAGTTTTATTTAGAAGTCCAGGAAAAGAAATGACTGTTTTGAACATTTTCGAAATGTATGAAATTGAACTTAATATTTATATTTAAAATTATTTAAAAATATTATGTACGTTTTCTTGAGCAACCCTAGCATATTCCATTTATTGCATAGTAAAACTTTTGTTTTATTATACTTGAATTCAGAAAACGTCTGTTTTAAAAACTTCAGTCGACATGTGTAAAATATTTTTATCTACTTTATGTCCTTTATTTATGTAACGAATAAACACCACGTTTATAATTATTGAAAGTTCAAATCTGTAGTGATACCGAACTCCGTTTTCTGACCTAAGCCTTTAGCTACTTGTTACACACACATATATCACAATATAAAGGTATATTCATTTACTACTCAGTAATATCTAATGTCTATGAGACGCGTCTGTAATAAAATTGTCGGGTAAGTTAAATTCAAAATCTACAATATGGACACGTTTCAATGTATCGTAAAGAACATACTTAATATATCGCTTTACGACTCAATTCAGAGTTACTATCTGTGTGCTTGAAATTTTTTGGTGAATTTAATGTTTAACGTTTTATAGCAATTACGTTTAAATATGTCCACTACGTCGCGCATTAAACCGTGTCCTGTACGACCCATACTATTTTATTTTTAAACGGTGCGATTCATGTATCTAAATTAATTTTCTTTCTAATAAAATATTTGCGCACATAATAACGAAATTAAATTGAATAATATTTTTTGTTGGTTTTTATTTATCAAGATGATTTCGAAATTCATGTCTCTTAGTTGAACTTTTTAAAACTATTGATTTAAATATTTTTTTTGGAATCGCCATATCTATTTTAACACCTATCTATCGATATACTTATGTGGACTGGATTGTTATACCCCTAAATATAAATATATATATATATATATATATATATATATATATATATATATATTTATAATTCCAATTTTCATTTCATAGCGCTTCATTGAAGACATCTACCATTCAGATTTCATCGATATGGTGCCAATACGTGTAACTAGTGTAGACACATGGAAAGACAGACAGGACAAAATTGCAAGGGTTCCGTTTTTGCCATTTGGATACGGAAACTTAAAAAAGGGTTCTTGAACGGGAGCACCTATGCTCGAAGATTTACGACCCCGATGTAATTTGTAATGAAACTATATTACGTGATAAAATATTTACGATTTCATACACTAAAAGAAATCATTGCAAGAATTTTGTTTTTTTTATAATAGAAAATAAAATAACCTAATGTTCCTATTATCGGTTGATTCATTACGGATTAGAATTAAAAACGGACATACGAGAAATATTATATTTATAATGCATGATTATTTAAGTAAACGATCAATATTGGTTGTTCACCAATGATTAATCTAATTTACGAACATTATTTTTTTTAGATTTCCACTCATGAACAATTGCACTTCGCATTCCGTTATGGTAACTTACAGTTACATACTGGATTTCAATATTTGAATCAAAACTTACAGCGGAGAATCGGAAGAAGTATGAAGTGGAGGATTGCATTTGCTATTCTAGGCTAAATAATAAATGTAACCCCCCATACATTAGAAAATTTTGGAAATTTTCAAAGATTTATTAAAATATAATTACATTAGACAAACACTGTTTTATGCTTCCGCTATTTTGGTTCTGTGTAGTCTTTTATTGTGTTTTCGAAATATGCGTCTTTCATCGTCTCTTTTTGAAAATAAAAAAAATGAAATGTAATGATTTACGATAATATAGTAATTTGTAACAACTGTAAAACATTTATTCTCAACATTTCAAACATTATATATACGTTACAACACTCAAACATTATATATACGTTAAAACACTACGGAGTTCTCTTTAGTTATCAAACACAAAGACAAATTATTTACACATGGAGTTGAAATAGGTATTATGAAAGCAAATAAAAGATCCTGTAATTTTAAATTTTATTCTTTCATAGAAATATTTATTATATATGATAAAGATAAAACACGTTCGAAAAAGATAATATAGCTAATTAATTTTTATATCCTTAGAATCTTTCTCTTTAATAACCATGACATGTTCACCTACTTTGGGTTGAAGCTATTATTTTTGTTAGAAATTTAGAACTTGACCAGCAAAATCAAATTTACCTTATATTTTAATTTAATTAAATCGATAAATTTTGTAGCTTAGTCAAGAAACTTGTACTGAAATTATTAACTGATAAAAGTAATTATGAAACAGATGATCCTACATCTAAACCATGCACCTCCGAAATTGCAAAATACATACTTTTTTAAACAGTTTGCTGAGATTCAATATTTTGGCATTTTATCAAGGAAAAGTTTTTAAAGATATTTTTTTCCAAGCAAGAGCTCAATGAACAGTACAAAGCAAATACTGTTACAACCTTATTATTTCATTATACCCCGCATCGCATACCCGTATCTAGTAAGGATACAAATCAAAAGCATCATAGGAAGGACGTACAGTAAAGAATGGTGAAACGGAAGGGTTATTTGAAATTAATCTTTTTGGGTTTTCTTGATTACTTCTGAATAATGCAAAAGGAAAAATAACTTTATAACAAATGTGAATAAAGATTATCATATAAGGTATATTTTAGACATACTGTTGTCTTAAAATTTTAGTTTTTATTACCGTGAAATTTAATAATGTGTAATTGATGTATTATTAAGGTAATTGGTTAGAGATGTAACGCAATATATTTTATCATAACCAAACACGCAGTAAGGTATTACACTTAATTTTAAATTGGCTACAACTTGTTCTTAGAAACTGTTGTGATATTTGGATTGTTTATAAATGAACACAAAGTTCTGTTAATATTTGCGTTATATCATTTTATCAATATTTTATACTCACATATTTATTAAAAATATGGTTTAGCGTCTAGCGAAAGTTTTGCTTAATGCATATTGAAACTGACATTAAGTTGAATTTCAAATTATTTTCAATGTAAATTAGATGCGTAATGATTGGTTATGCGCGCTGGCTAAAAATCGAATTCAAAGTCTAGAAAGGAGACTAAGTTGCGCTTATCCCATTTGACCGACTTCACTTTAAGGAATAAAACAGAATACGATTTAAAATATTATCAAAATCAGTGGGATTGCATGTTAATTATTTAAAACTTAGCATCTCTTTCTTTGACTTTGTTCAGTAATTGACACAGGCAGCATTTTCTTTATCGAGATCGTCATAAAAATTACGACTTAAATAAAATCTGAAAAATTGTTAACATTCTTTGTGCCTTTTTTAGAAGGTTCGACTAAGAATTATTGAGAATGCAACACGTTTAATTTCACAAATAATTTGAAATTCACTATTAAACTGAAATAATCGATATTCGTATTTGTAAAAATAATGTGATTTTAGTATGTTACAAACATCCGAAAGTGCTACAAAAGATTAGTAATTATTATATTTTTATTGCTCAACTATCGGTTAATTACGTAAGTAGCCGCAATACCATTGATAGTTTAGAAGTAAAACTTTTCTTTCTAATTTATTTCCTGAAATGTTCTTAATTGCGCTGAAGTAATACATAGTTTTTACTTTTTTTATTAAATGAATGTTACGCCAATGTTTATGGCTTTATAAGACAGTACTCATTAGTTTTCACATTTTATGGGAGAAAAAATGTTTTTATCCATGATTTTTTTGCGATTACCAAAACGTCATATTGTCATCATGTAGTGCAGACTGGTTTCATGAAGAATGTTTTTACAGCAGACCACATATACACTGAAAACGAAGATCAAATATTACAAGGAATACGATTTTCCTTCGTAAGTTCCTTTTGTGAAATATTCTAAAACTTTCTGCAGGGAATACTCTAAAACTTTCTACAGGATGTGCAGTCGAAGATTGTCAGGATTAGCTCTATGAAGCCATAGTTTCATAGAGCTAATCCAGACAATCTTCAACAGCACATCACTAGTATGCCTAGAGACAAGAGGACTACCATTCCCTATAAAACAATGAGTAAAGCAGAGTGACCCATATTTTTGTTCCACATGTTTTATTGTGATTTTTCAAGAGAGTTGATGATTTCATGTTCATACAGTTTTGAGTTTATTTTGGAGAGCAAAGCTCGGTATCGTTTAAACTAGTTAAATAGTCATACCTGTGCTCGTTGTTTTGCTTTACATATATGTGTGTGTGTATATATATATATGTATATATGTATATATATATATATATATATATATATATATATATATATATATATATATATATAAAGTATATTTTTTACTAATCATTATTGAAAGAAAAAAGCAGTAATATTTTTTGCAAGTAATGATTTTTCGTTTACTTTCATCCGGCTTTTATCCGCGAATTAACCCGCTTATTTTTGAGATCGTGCACTGTGAGCAAGGTTTTGGTCTATAAAAATATTCAGTTGCTGCTGATACTACCTTTCTCATACCTATATAAAACTCAAATTTGTAACGACTCAACAGACATTTTAGCGGTTTTATGAGAAATATAAAATTAGCTAGTTAGTTTTTTTTTATTTTCATCTCGTTTTTTGGAACAGCAAATGCAAACGTGTATATTGGGTGTGGAAAACTCAAGTTTAATCGAATACAGTATACACAGAGATTGGTAAGATAGTTACATATTAGTATGAAACACTTTTATAATTTCATCCCGACATTCTTACGAAAATCTACGGCACGAAGCCGAAATTGGCCTTTTGATGTTTTTTGTGAAGTTCGTCACGAGCAGAATATTTTTATTAAGTTTATTTATGAATGTTCTTTCATTTAGAGAATAAGAAGAAGTCCAGCATAACATTTTGTTCAAAATTCCACTGCCAGCTAACCGTAAAAGCTTATCGCACATGAAAATTATGTACAGTTAGGTACTTATAGTTTCACAATAGACTTCAGTCTATCATTCTTACTTATATTATTTTTTTCGTTAAAATGTAAATTGGAAAATCTCAATTGAATGGCAATCTACGGAGCAACAAAATTTCAAGTAACGACAGAAATTGACATTAACATTAACAAATCCCTAAAGTAAACGCAGACCGGAAAGAATAACTAACTCAATGGATTAAATTCGCTATCAAAGAAAATAAATATATTGGAATGGAAAACTAGCTACTTTTTCTCTGTTTTTATTTTTTTCTTGACTAATTATCCGTCAGTCTGAGGAATGATAGATAATTAGTTAAGAAATTACAGTTGGCATTATGTGATGATCATGGAATAATCACGCGATTATTTCAGTCAGAACATAGCCTTAAGCTACGGGTGTAGCTAGCCTGGCACTACAAATCATCTGCTTAAAATGACCTAATAAATTTTATTTATAAAATATTTTCGTATCTGAGCACCACCCTAAAATTAAGTTTACATATTTTATTTAAAATTTCATGAACTGGTAGCGTTTCATTTGTCTGTTAAGATTACAGACCATATATTAAATTGAGGATTTGGCAAGACATTGGAGAACTTGCCTTTTTATTTAGTATCACAAGCTCTACATTAAATTTAATAACAATATTTTATTTAACCTGTCTAAAATACCCATATGAATATTTCTGAATCTTATAACTATTGAGATGTCGCTCGCATAGAGCGATGTTGTTGTTTATATTGGTTTTGGCAACTAAAATTGAGTTCGTACAATTAATGTTTTTGGAAAATTTTGTATTAGGTGCGTGACTGGGATAGAATAGATATGAAACCACTTTTTTAGAATTTGTGTCTACCAGCCTTTCTGTTTGTTTCTTAGAAAGTCAAAAAGTATTAGAAATATTTGAATGGGATTTCCATTGAGATGATATTATTTGTTAATATATTGGCAAGAGCTTTAAGCCAAAACTACTGGACCAATTTAAATCGCATTTTCACTAAGATAATAATTAAGATGAAAGTATGGTCAACCTTTTTTTCGACCAAATATTCTTTGTCGGACTTGAATTAAAAAAAAAACTCACAAAGAACCGATGCGCAGACTTAATATACACGTGCGAAATGGCGAGCAAAAATGTAGACATGCGTGAAACTGCCATAATATAAACATGCAAAATGGCGAGCAAAAATTTAGATATTATAAATTAATTATGCAAATTAAATTATTACCAATAAATAGTAAATTTACGTTGAAACAATTAACATTTAATTTTAGAGGGCCTGTTTAGGTCCCTCTCATTAATTTGTAATTTTCTCTATTTGAACGTGGTAATTTCACTGGATATATATTTTTTTTATTTCAATGCATTTTCTCTTTGGTTTTTTTATTTTTTGACCATCTGTATAATTTTTAATATTGTTATATAACTTTTTATAACATTTTTCAAACTAAAACTCAACAAATGGCTGTAGGTCACAAAGTCCTATATTAATGGTTAGAATATGGTATCCTTGACCAGTGATGAAAATATGCTATAGATAATTGAAATTTATATTTTTTATAGCAGTAAATTCTATTTTATTAAGCTTAATATCAATTTGAAGCATTATATTAAGATAAATGTTATTCTTGGATTAATGAGTTAAAATAATCCAAATAAGAATATGCATAAAAACCCTGTAAAGTAAGAGTGGAATTTGCACCACGAAGGTCTCAATTATAAAAATGTGTAACTCTTAAGTATTTATAAATGCCATAAATACTTAAGAGTTACATATTATTTGTATTAAATTATTTTACTAGAAACATTGCGGAAAAATCAAACGAGCCCAAGGTCGATACACCAACTCCTCATCGTGGATAAGTTCTTGCCACCGCCTTTGCCACCACTTGTGACTAAAAGACTCGTCATGAAAGTCAAAATCGATGAACTCACCCTTCACCTTTGAGGCGTTATCGTTACCATCTTCCAGCTCCATCGTAAGACCCTAACAACTATGTATTATTAAAAAAAATTTTTAAGGAAATTCAAATTAAATAAATCTATTCCTCATTATTGAGAACTTATGTCCCGTCTTTTAATACTTTAGGTGAAACCTTCTAGCTTCATTGTCAGACCCACCATCCGTAATTAAAATACATTAAAGACATTTATAAATGGATTCAATCTTGTCATTACTTTTATAAATCTTAAACTCTCATCCGTTGAAGAGTTCCTTAAGATATCTCCGTAGCCTATCATTAGGTGCTGATCATATTTACAAGGGACTTTTTCGAAGTATTTTCCTTTAAAAAAATCATAAAAATTAGTTAACGCCCCTCCAACGTCTGTACATACATTAAAAATATACGGTTCAAATTGAAAATCGACTTTTTTTATATGGATCAAATACTATTTAAATGGTTATTATGCTCAAAATTGATAATATTGCTATGGAATTGTAGCTGCACTCACCTCATTTAACAAACTCACCTCAACTAACAAACCGTGATGACGACATATTGTTAAAGTACAGAAGACAATGACAATTGAAGATAAAGACCAAGTAACAAAACGTAAAACAAATCCCAAATAAAAGATATCGGGGATTAAATCAACATGGAGTAAAGGACGATTACAGCCCCGCGCATCGCAATGTTTCAGTTTGAGCGGTTGAGCTATCTTACAGTACGACGTGCGAAGAGCTTTGCATGCTTCGACGGATGGCGACCGAACAAACAAAGCAAGCGAGCGGAGCCCTTTGGTTCAGCCTGCAATGCGGGGCATGAGGCTTCTGCGGTGTTTGCTTTCTTGTTTAGTGATTACCCGTGTTTATCGTAACATGCTGGCTCAATTTTCCTATATTGTAGCCTTTGTCTAATGCGTGTATACAATATCATATACGACTCGAAATTAACTTAGTATTTGCTGTCTGGACTTTTGTTATCTAACATAGTATTCTACACCTAATTTCAAAACAAGTACTCGTTTTCGTACTCGTATCACTGGGAAGCTCGTATTTGAGAACACTATCTGAAAGGTAAATCTCTGTTCGACGATACAATAGAATTCTTGAATACGGGATTCAGGAATTCTATCCGGAGGACAATTCCTGCTCGATAACTAATCTACACCAAAGTAACAGTAATAGCACCGCAAGTCACCGTCATCTCACTAACGTCATTCTGGAGATACCGACCACGCCTGTGACATCCAAATAAGATGAACCTATTTTGGGATAGTAAACAGCGACTTCAATAAATTTTTATTGCAAGTGGCTCAAATAGTCATCGTGCGACTCAAAAAGTAGGATGTCGAACAAATGTCACAACATAGAGGCGTACACGCTCATCAAGGACTGCCTCATTCCATTTTAAGATGAAAGCCAGGAAAGGCAGTTTAATCAATTACTTGGTAATAGGTAACCAGAGGTCTAGTCAGCCTTTGCACGGAATGAGGAATTTGCTAACTATTTGTACCCCTAAAAGACCTTACACTTTATTACTTCGCAGCCTGTTCATCGCAAGCAACATCATATTAATTGTTCAGCCACCACGTTCACCCACAAAGTCGCTACAGGCAATGAGTCCTTATCGAACAAAATTCGTAAACTCTATCTCGATATGGCGGAACTCAAATCGATGCCGCAACCCAACCTCGATTCTCACAGTAACGTTGCTCACCACCAATCGTCACCTCGCAGTCCATCAAATTCCACCCACTACTCTCGATGACCATCATAGCCTAGATGCCCATTTCAATGCTATTACCACCAAAGATCCGGGGCCGATGCATGGAAATGTATGACACCATGCTCATTTAAGAAGTCTGCCAATGGAACACTAAACATAGCAATGACAGTAGCGGAATCCAGCATTCACAAAATATCCCACCGCAATTTCATCACGAACAAGATGTCCAAATTTACCTTTTCGATAGACACGACTGCTAATGTATCCTTCCTATCACGAATAGGGGGTATTTCAACGCGGCCACTATCATTTTAGTTCTACGCTGTCAACGACACTGCAATTCATACCTATAGCTAAAATGTCGTTAGACCTGAACTTACTATGCGCTTACCATGGCTATTTATCATCGCTGAGGTTAACAAATCCATCCAAGGTACCGATTTTTGGAAATACCATCAATTACGATCTGAAAAACGATCTAAAAAATTCCCAGACCACCCTTAAAAAATCATTGACCTGAATCGGGCATACCAGCAGTTCCTGGTCTTACAGACCGCTATTGAAGAGACAACAATAATTATTCCAATTATGTAAGAAGACCGACCAAATATGCTAATGGTGATATACAGGATATCCGGGAGTAAGGCCGAACACTGTTAACAGCTCGGGGCGGTACTCCAGCGTTTCGACGAAAATCAACTCCTCCAAGTGGAATTTCGACAAGACGGTGGTTAAATTTTTCTGGCATCGAATATTTTAGCACGGTATAGAACCCTTTTAGAAAAATATCAAGGCCATTATTGAACTCCTCAACCCAAAAACCATCGATCAATCATTACCGCAAAAACATACCTAAAGCTGCATCGCTTTGAGCGCGATACGTACCTTCACAACTCAAACAAATGAGACGAAACATCAGTCGTATGGACCCCATTTGGAGATCAAATGTTCGAAGTATGTAAAGCCAGCATTATAAACGTAGTCTTACTCTTTCACCTGTCGCACAATATATCCATTGAATTATTCACCAACTTATCCAATTATTTGACCGTGTCGTACTGTAGCAATACGTCAACGATAAGTGGCAACCGCTCGGCTACCATCGCAAACTGTTGGCGGTATACACGGTGATTAAACTTTTTGGGAAGTTGTTCGAAGAGCACAAACTTATTGTTTTCATTGACCATAAGCCATTCACCCATGTCCTTAACAAGCTACCACACCACTCTAAATTTACTACTGAAATATGCAACATCAATCAGTGGGTAAGGCAACAGCATCGCTAATACTCTCAAATGGGTAGAAGCAAAGTAAAATACACAAAGACAAAAATAACGGATCGAGCGTTATAGTTGTAAGCTAAACAAAGCAATTTACCGCCCAAACAAGTTTACCTATCTATCGACGAGTGCAAATTATTTTGTAAAATGTCAATTCAAGGCAAATGTGTTGGGTGGACACTTCACAATGTACGAGCATTATGGTCAACATTGACCATAATCAGCGTGTATGTAATCAACGTTTTCAAGCCATTCATATCTGCAGAACCGCACTCATGGCATCGGTTCATATTCGTTCATCAGGATTTCGTGACTTGCCAACTTGTATTCATAGGTAAAGATGCTTTCAAGGGGCCTATGGTAACCAACATATGATAGCGCCTATAGAGTGTTAAAACGAGATGGTAAAACATTCACATTGCCCCTACTAGAGAGAAAAGCAACAATCTCAATCGACCGTCTACACACACTGCGAGGACAGCAAATAGCTATCACTGTATTTTAACGCGACGACTCAGCGCAAAAATCAATTATCACATCACCGATTTCGGGGAAATATGGACAAATATATAATCATTCTTTTCGGAGAAATATGTGGCCAAAATATATTTACGAAATTTAGTACATTATTTTTCCAGAAAGCTCTATTGACTGTATCAACGTGCGCAAATTGTAGTCATATTTTAAATTGGTTAAAGATAATTATCTCACTAATTTATTTTGAAAAACGCTTAGATATTGAGACAAATTCAATATTATATTTATACCTACATAACCAAGTAAATACTTGGCAAACATACACACATATGTACATACATACACATACTTGCGAAATCTGGAACATTTGTTCAAAAACCAGGACTCGACGCGCCACTGTAGTTTACTCCTTAATTACGATTGCCTTCGAATATTTAAAATTGGTAACACTGTATATAAAAAATCAATATCAGCTATTAATGTATCCCTTATCGTTAAGGCAGCGTTCATAATAAACGCATCCGCTCGACTGGTTTTTCGTTGACTTATGTTGCAAAACTGGTCTCCATAAAATTGTTTTTTAACGGGATTATATATAACCTATGTCCATCATGAAGGTCCTTCTTAGATTTCAAATCATATCCGGAACTAATCATCCGATTTTCAAGATTTTACTCCTAATAAAATGAAAATCGATTTTTAAGGAGTAAACTCCAATACGTGATATTATATTAACTTGGGTCGAATTAAGAACCACGTTCTTTTAAAGTCGTTTAAAAATAAAACAGTTACTATTGATTGGCACGTGAATATTGATAGTGAAGGTAACTAAAAAAATTATCCTTGACAATAAATATTGTAATGAAATAGTTTCGCTCAAACGGTTTTGTTTTAATAAAACAATATTCCAGTCTATTTAGTAAGAAAAACAAATGGTTATTTAAATATTTCATACGATCATTCATCACGATCATTTCATACGGACACTGCGATCTTTATTGATTTCCAAAAATAAATAATATTTGTCAGGATATTCGCTTTTTGATGAGAAATATCCAAGAATAAGCTTCAATATTTTCATTTTTTAATCATTATTACTCCGTCTCGAATACCTGCGAAGAACAACTGTGCATTACTTGATTTTTATTGATTCAATATGTGGAATAATGTATCAATTTAAGCAGAGGTTATTTCGAAACTTTAAAAACATTTTCACATCTCGATAACAGGAATTATCGAGAAATAACATTTATTAATAATAAGAGCTATATAATACTCTTAATAGAAAAAAAGGTAAAGCATGCATGGAATGAAAATGTAATTTTTGCATTATATAACGTTCATGGGTAAAGATTTATGAAATTAAAATCATTTTACGATCATCTATCATAACTAATAATAATTCACGATGAAAAAATAATAATGCAATTCTTTACTTTAAGGCAGATTTATTTTTTGGATTGCGTACCTAAAAAAATGAAACTCTATAATCACGTATTTATTAGCGTGTCCGAGAACTTTCTCAGAAGCCGTATGATGTAAAAATCTGATTCGATATAAAGTTTGACGTAGTTTTGAAGCGTATAAATTTTCGTATATGTCAATAGTTGACACTTAAAAATATTAGTTTTGTTGGCGACTTAACTTTTGCTAATTAGTTAACACCGAAAATATTTATAAAATTTCCTATAAGGAAATACTGAAACGATTTAATTAAATTTTAATTTGTTTTTTAAATTTTTGTATCGTGTGGGATCTCAACTGAAAGTACAAATTATAAAGATTTTAAACTATTTTTTTTCTCAGTAACATAGTTCTATAGACATTGCTGCAAATATTCCCACGTTCCATATTGGAAACTGCTGAAGTCAAAATTATGAGAAAACAACCTTGATAAGAACGTTCTCTGAGTTGAAAAAAGAAAGTGGCCAAAGTTTACTGGAAATCTGTTGTGGTAATTGTGAATTTCAGTTTCTATAGAAATTCACGTTATTTTTACTCTTGTGAAAAGTATAGCAGGCAATATTAAATATAGTTTATTATTAATTAGCTATGTGAAAAATTATATCAATATTTGTAAATAGTTTAAAAGAAATTCGACTCGTACTTAAAAGGTTTTAATTATATTATGTTTGAAATTTAAGAAACAAAAACGTTGTTGACGTTGAAAAATATATTAATGTATTGACATTTTGAGACAAAGTAAATAGTTTTTTTTTCATTCACGGTCCATCTTTCACTAAACGTCAGGTTTGACTGTCACTTATCAAAGTTTCATAAATTTAATGTTATAAGTAACGGATTTACATCTTAACACTAATGAGTTGAGATCCGAATATGACATACTTATGATTAATTTTGTATTTCATCTAATAAAAAAAATTACGTTAATATTTATTACTTAGTTCAGTTAAAAAAATACGTTAATATTTATGACTGAATTCAATTGAATTCTCATTCTTAGAAAAAGGTAATTTTAAGAGTAATAAATATTCTTCAAATGTCCTGACATCGGTTCATAAGATAATATTTAAACTTTATCTGTTTTCAAATATTTTAATATATTTCAATATACAAATTGATAGATAAACGTTTCTAATATACGCTAACTAATAAAGTAAATGTATTTTCATTTTAAAAGAAATGATTATGTGATAGTTTTTACTGGATAGTTTTTTTCACATAGTCTTCATTATGATACCAGATAAAGGAATAAATCTATGATGATGCGGTTAACTAATTGTTAATATAGTAGATTGTTGAACGTATCGAACTGCATGAGATTTTCAAATTTGACATGAAAACAATTTTTTATTATGATGTAATCATTTCGCCAACCTGTTATGTTTATATATATATATATATATATATATATATATATATATATATATATATATTTAAATGTATCATTATATAATTCTTTAGTTATTCAGTTAACTAAAGGTGCCAAAAAGGCTAAATTCAATAATTCAATGCTCAAATATTTACATGTTTGATTCAAATTATTATAAAGGAAATTTGTTTATGAATATTAAACTCTAAAACACACGGTTTTTAGACTTAACTAGGAATTTTTATAGTTCTTTATGTCTGTCCATTTTTGTCCACTGCTCGATTTATTTTCTTCGCACCTACTGAAAATTAATTTGATATGCAGATATATTTTTGATGTAATTGCCATATCATGAAAAGATAAAAATAACAAACATATATACCGGTCCATCAAGTGGATTGAAGTTGGATAGATCTTTTAAAAAACAACAATTTTACTAAACGGAACTAAGTTATTTTGACGATTAAGTTTTGAGTTATTTCCCTTCAAAATTGCCTTTAAATGGTCCACCAGCCATACAAGTGAATCCAAAATATAACTTCAAAAAACCTGAAAACATATTGAAACGAAGCTT
This sequence comes from Druceiella hillmani, assembly GCA_039881145.1. Classification (NCBI taxonomy): domain Eukaryota; kingdom Metazoa; phylum Arthropoda; class Insecta; order Lepidoptera; family Hepialidae; genus Druceiella; species Druceiella hillmani. The sequence continues at coordinate 40,654,451 of JAYKKI010000015.1, forward strand.
TTTTAAGTACTTTCATCGAAACTAATAAATGCTACACTCTCCAATTTTGAAAAATCATTCCATACAATGACGTCAAGGTATAAAGGTTTCAACATTCTATATATGTACGGTTTTTAAACTCAATATTTTCAAAACATATTATATATTTAAATTTAAGATTACTATATTTTGTCACAAGTGTATTCGATTCGTTTTTCACCGAACTCTTTTTTCTACTTCTATATACACGAGATTAAAAGCTTTACCGACAATATCACCTCCTTTATAAGCAAAATAAAGTTTCAAATATATTTCATCCACCATCAGAGTTACAGTAATATATTTAGGATGCAAAAGATTAAATTTTTGTTTCACATAACATAAAACTCCTCGTCTATTTATTCTTTTTTTGGATTAAAATTATAATGAGCACAAATTTTATGTAAAGTGTTCAGACATGGAGTTGTAAATAACTCAAAACTACGCATGTATCTGTAAGTATGAGGAGAAATTGTGTACAGAATACTGCAATATATTAAGAAATTAGTTGTATAGCGACGACATTTTTTGTTTAATGCTAATAATTTTATTTGATCACACAAAAATGTAATTTTGTTGTCTAAATTATTAGTTTTTCTAAGAGAGAAATGGCGTTTGAAGCACTGTCATCAACAGATGTCTCTTTTTCGTTTGAATGGTCTGTGGATAAAGTCTGTAAGATTTTTTCAAAATCATTAATGTTAGAAATTTTGGTTAGATATCGCTTACCACAAAACAATTTCAACTCACTCTTACCTCTGAATATCTTCAATTCTAAGCTATCATCTATATTAACTGAAGCTGAAATAGTAAGAACATCACACAACGAAATAATAGCGAATAGACCTTTACCTTCAAATTTGCTTTTCTCGGGATAATTTTGAATGTAGTAATCAATTGAATCGCATTTCAGGAAAATTCTGGTGATCCTCATCTATCTGCCAACCCTAATTACAATGTACCTTTTTCTTTCGTTGGGATACACATAGAAATTTCTCTTAAGTAATTTTATAAATAAGGCAAAAGCAGGGATGGATGCAGTCATGGAAGAACTCTAGGTAGCAAAATGTTAGGACTATCTCCCCTTTTATAGAGGCTAACCGAGACTAATTATCTTTATTAGCAAACTGAGGTATCTGAGAAAAGTGACATTGCACAAATTCCAATGCAAATTGATAGAAGTAAAATTTTAAAGCTTTTACTGTAAAATTGTATTAGTGGTTTTATTATACCAGCCACTTACATTTAAGCCTATGTTTGAACAGGTGTGACCCCTGGACAGCAAGTATTTTGTAACTATGTCTTAGGCTCATCCCGCACCGCACGGGCATTAGCCTATTTTGTTTCTAATTTAAACCGACCTTGGGCATAAACGCACACCTAAAAGTGTTGTGTTTCCGTAAAATACTCATACTTTTTACATACTTTTGATTTTTTGCAGGCTTTTGAGTCATATAACCGAAAATGAGCTGTCAAATAAATACCTCAACGAAGCCCATTTTCAATCTTTTAAAATTAAAAGAAGCACAGGATTCAAGCCCGTATTAGGAAAAACCGCTATACCAAAAAGTACCTTAATGGAATCTGAATTAACTTTACAAGAAAATTAAAGTGAAGATATCTAGTAAAGTTTATAAAAAAAAAGAAAATTAGAAAAATAAAATGTTGTACCCGTGAATTCAGAATACAGTTTTTAAACACCTACCAAACCCAAAAGCTGTTGTTTTTCTCTTAAAGAATTACCAGAACGTATAAAAAAACTGAAAAGTACAACAATTTTTTGCACAAAAAACTCAAAAGCAACATGGTTTCTTCAAAAAATTTAAAAAAGAAATTGATATTCAAAGTCACAATTAATGTGAAAAATTCCCTTTCATAAGTGAAACATCTAAAATTTTAACAAAAATGCAGTTAATAAAATGTGTTAATAAATGAATAATTACTGAGAAGTATTTTTGCTTTGCTTTCTTTTACAAGTTTCCTGCTTCTTCCCGGAGCTTTCTGAAGCTCTCAAAAGTCAGTTTTGAGAATATTAAGAAGAAATGAATATACCACAGGAAAAGAAGCTTGTGTAATTTCTTTTGACGAAATGGCTATAATGACATGTTTCGAATACAATGAAAAATTTTATTTCATGGAAGGTTTTGAATATTTGGAAAACGGTTAAAGGAAAAACAAGTTAGCCAAAACTTTTTCCGGTTTTGTGGCAAGAGGACTATACCAAAATTGAAAAATTCCTCTTGCTAATTTTTTGTTGCATACAAATATTAAGAGGGAAAATTAAAAACACATAATAATAAGAGTCCTATAAAAACTTTCGATTCGAAATTACTGCCAAAGGCAGTTATGTGTGACCAGAAACATCCAATGTGAGTGCCTTAAAACAATTAGGGGTAACTTCGGAAACCCTATTTTTTATGCTGGATGATACAAAAATATTTTCTATATTTGATGTGTCTCACATTAATAAAAATTAGAAAAAATTTGTTGACACACAATTTCATATGACAGAGTAATGAAGTGAGTTCCAAAGACATAATTGAAATTTATAATATTAACCAAAGTAATAAAAGTAAAAGCATAAAAACAATGACACAAACACACATAAGCCTAAACACATATAAAAGAAATGCAATGAAGTTTCACTCGGTTGCTGTGACAATGAAAACCACAGTCTCGACAGCAGAATTAAAAAGCGAAACAACTTCAAATACCGCAAAATTTATAAAAAAAAATAATAAGCTTTTTGATGCCCTAAATGGCAGAAGCTTAAAACATAAAATTCTGTACAAACTTGCTTTATATAAAAAAGTCATACTGTTCGCTAAACTTTAATTGATTATCTAAATATGATTAAAGATTTAAAATAAATTACTCACAAGAAAGAGGGCACTAAATTGAAAACAGTATTTTCGAGTTTCACATGGATGCGGCAGTAAATCGGAGCAACATTAAAATGTTTGAAGAAGAGAATAACAACTGAATCAAGTTTATAATGACGTAAGACCTAATCAGGATGGCGTAGAAAATTCAATTGATCTGTACAGGATGTGATGGAAACCCAACCGTTGTGCAATTGAAATTTATATTCCGAAGCCACTTATTAAATGAATTCATATCCATGAATAAAAGAAACTGCGAGGAGGACCAGGACAAATTTATTTTAGATGAGATGGATCGACCAGATACATATTTTCCAGTAGATGCATATTTTCCTATAGAAAAGCCAAATTCTCTTAGAATTACTGAACCATCTCAGGCGTACCCACTAGATGTACCATCAACATCAACAGCTAATTTACACAATTGAACTGCAGGAAGAGACAGGGGCAAGCCAAATTCAAAATGCTAAGTTAATGATAAATCTCTTCAAAAAATAAAGGATTTAAAAAATAATTAAAGTCCATAATATTTATTTTAGTTTTATTTAACCTAATATAAGATCAATTTTACATTTTAGATTTAACACTACCAGCTCATAGTAAATAATATAGTACGTCAGTACATACAAACGGTTGCATTGCTGTATTTTAAATATAAAATCTAGATACGTACTAAGTACCATCTCAGTAAATAATATATATATGTACTATGACAGTGGCCACAATTCTGTAAAATACAAATTTTGATTCCGACTAATGACGCTCAGGTTTTTCTGAACGCACTCTTCCTTAACTTTATTTTTGTTCGCTCGAGTTAATTAATATATATTGTTAATTAATATATAGGTACACATACGTAGGTAGGATGCGGAGAAAACGTAAATGAAGAAAATCGGCTTATCTTGCGGTATCGCTGTCCAGAAATAGTGCCATCTAGTCTTATTACTGAGAAACAAACGTAACAAAACATTTACGTTGTACCATTACTCACCACTGTCGCTATACTTGCGCGAGTTACGGTGGCAACTTTTCTAGTAGAGGCATTGACCCTCTGTATTACCATATACTCTGAGATAATAGTAATAGTAGAAGTAGTCGTAGTGGTAATAGTAATAGTAAAAGTTTTAGTAAAATAATAGTAATGGTTATAGTATTAGTAATAATAACGGTAAGAGTAACAGTAATAGTAACAGTAACATTAACAATAACAGTAACAGTAATAGTAATAGTAACAGTCATGTAACCATAAGAGTAACAGTTAGAGTAACAGTAACAATAACAATAGCAGTATCAATAACAGAAACAATAATAGTAATAGTAATAGTGATAGTGATAGTGATAGTGATAGTGATAGTGATAGTGATAGTGATAGTGATAGTGATAGTGATAGTGATAGTGATAGTGATAGTGATAGTGATAGTGATAGTGATAGTGATAGTGATAGTGATAGTGATAGTGATAGTGATAGTGATAGTGATAGTGATAGTGATAGTGATAGTGATAGTGATAGTGATAGTGATAGTGATAGTGATAGTGATAGTGATAGTGATAGTGATAGTGATAGTGATAGTGATAGTGATAGTGATAGTGATAGTGATAATGATAGTGATAGTGATATAGATAGTGATAGTGATATAGATAGTGATAGTGATATAGATAGTGATAGCGATAGTGATAGTGATAGTGATAGTGATAGTGATAGTGATAGTGATAGTGATAGTGATGGTGATAGTAATAGTGATAGTGATAGTGATAGTGATAGTGATGGTGATAGTAATAGTGATATAGATAGTGATAGTGATATAGATAGTGATAGCGATAGTGATAGTGATATAGATAGTGATAGCGATAGTGATAGTGATAGTGATAGTGATAGTGATAGTGATAGTGATGGTGATGGTGATAGTAATAGTGATAGTGATAGTGATAGTGATAGTGATAGTGATAGTGATAGTGATGGTGATTGTAATAGTGATATAGATAGTGATAGTGATATAGATAGTGATAGCGACAGCGACAGCGACAGCGACAGCGACAGCGACAGCGACTACGTCAGTAAAAGTGACAGCGATAGTGGGAGGGACAGTGACAGTAATATATTTGCATCCAGTAGAATATCTACGAAATCAGGATAGCGGATACCTCAGGGCGAAATGATAGTGGATAAGCACGAAAGTCACTATATATTATATATACGTGCGTACGTTCGTGCAACATGTTTTGTGGACGTTTAATGATACCTAAAAAGGTATCTTCAATATTTTAAGAACAATATTATAAATTCTGAAAGGTATAGTGTTTAAATCCTCTCAGCTGCTCTTTCAGGGGATATTCCACATCATGTAATAAACTGAAAAAAATATGATTATATGTACCTAATTTATTCGTTTTGATATTTTGCTGCGGATTTATTTGCTCTATCACTACCCCAAATGTCAAGTTCCTTCGTCAAAAGTGAAGTTTCTAAAAACTTATCGAGGCTTTTTTGGGCAATATATCTAACACTGCTTTACATTTAAAATTAATAGTTTCAACTTTCATATATGTTACTTTGAATAAAACGATAAAGAAAATCAAAAACCTTAAATATTTTACTATTTTAGGTATTATTTATCGAGAGACATGTTTCTTTTTAAGATCAGCTAATTGAAAAAGCCATTCCTTTGCGGCCCAAAGGGGTGTGCGTCAATGGTTATTTCAATTAGCTGATATTAAAAAAAAAAATACTAAATATTTTTGTAATTTGGAGGTATATTAATCTTTTATTTTAAACTAGTAAAATACACATTTTAGGCGTAATTGCACTGTTTATATTTAGTTTCTAATTTTGGATAAATAAATCATAAACAGCTAATAATACGTTGAGAACGTTGATATGAAATTTGTAGAACATAAAATGGGTTATAAAATTCGTGTATTTTTTATTCTTAAATATTTTAAGTTAAATAAAATAAGGAGAATCAGATTCTTCCTAGTTGCCATTTTATGGAGATAAAAGAAAGATCATGAGCAATCAGAGGGAAATTTGAAGTATGTGATTAATTAAAATAAATATCTGATAATAATTTTAACTACGTAATAGTTAAAAATAAAAATAAAAATACACATTCAATGTATTAACTGTGACTCGTTTTTCCCTATATTTTTATTGTGTTTTAGTCTGCTTTTACATGAACTATGCCTGCTTCATTTAACTAGATTTCCAATTTCAGACGAAGCAGATGTGAACTAATAAATTATTTTCTGATGTATTTTTCAAGGGTAAATTTGCTTACTATGCCATTGTGAACTCAAAAGTTGATTTTTTTTCCTTCCTAATAATTCTGAAACCAAGGAAAAAATCCTTTACCTTTGAAGTGCATGTAGTTCGTGTGGCAGGTTAATATATCGCGAACATGATAGAAAAAAAAATTAGGATTGGCTACTGAATTATGTCTTCCCACTTGCAGAAATATTTTATAACTTTAAAAATGCATAGTTCGTGATTCGAATTAACATATTGGTTATATATGAATCAGATTGTAAGCATAATTTCTATAGAATGAAACTTGATGTTATTTTTTCAGCAACAAACATTTAGTGCTATATGCATCAGTAGATGGCGCAACGTTTATTAAATTTAATATAGTGCTCACAGGTCTCGAGAGTGCAAAACAGTCAAGTAACTCAAGTGCCTTCACCAAAATGTCATGCTGTTGGAACAACTTAGTTGCTGTCGGAAAAGTTTAATAATTTTACCTAAAAAAACAACACAATAAAATATTTTGTCAAAATACATAAGTAAATAAGATAAATAATAATAAAAAATGAATACAGCCATAAAAAAATCATTACTGAAGATGTACAGCATAATTGTCAATTTTGGCATAACTGATTATGTTATAGGGACTATTAATTAATCTGTGGTATATTTGAGTTTATCACGGCCAATGGCAATTGTGAAAAACGACAAAATTTGAAAAAAGATATTGAGCGGAACAGATACTTTTACATATTATAATATAACCGGAAGAAAAAGATCAATATATTTTTTTAACTTTATTAGGGGTGCTAAAATTTATCTTTTAACGTAATTCATCGCCTTGAAGTCATTCTTTGCAATTATATGTAAGCATAATAATAAATAGCCTAAATATACAAAATCACTTCACGTAACTGAAATGATAGTATAATATACCAATGCAAAATTAGTGTTTTGATGGAAGGAAAACGCTTCGAGGAACATTGGCGAAGAATTTGCAGGGGGACCACCTCTTTTTAGCCGTCGGAAATAATTTGTTTTATCTATAGAAATTTTAATGTATTTCATGTTTATCCAACAACATAGGTTTTAGTGCAGTTGTCATGTCTATTTAATAAAAAAATGTAGGCAGCCACTGTAGATGTGCATCAAATATAATTTACATGAAAGAAAAGTCACACAAAATCACGATCGCCGATTGTCACGATCGCCGATTTTTACGATTTAACAAGGAAATAAAATGTATGGAGACGTTTTGAATTTTCTGTCTATGGTAAGAGTATGCTGTGGATATCAACGATGGAAATGATTGTTAAAACCAAAGATATTGTATGATTATAGATAGATTTAAATTTTGCAAAATCTTAGTAACTATTATCTATCCTTAGTAAAACCAAAAATTAATGTAAGCAAGTTAGACACAGTAAAGACAGTTGCTCTGCTAAGTCGAAATAAAATAAATGTCTCCGTTTTGACTATTTATCCCAATTGTAGATACATGGTTTAATAATGATATATATCTCCATTGTTAAAGAAATTATCAAAAGTTTTCTAAACAAACTGGGATGAAGTAATTCGTATTATGACTGTAACTAAATATAATAAGATTTTTTTAGTAATTAAAAATGCCATATAACTATAGAGGGAAGTACAATTAGTGACAAACTCGCATAAGGTTAGTATGCGAGTTTGTGTGATATTACGACTTGAGAATATTTCATCCCCAACAACCTTGTAGACATGAATTTTCAATGGTCATAGAATAAACGTTGTTTAGTATTAACACCATAGGAACGTTCGTAAATGTTGCCGGTTTGAGATAAACAAGAATATGCTGAAGCCTTTCTCTGGAAGTGGGATCTATATTCACGACGGCAAGCAGCTACATTGGCCGTCGCAAAGCGGAGACAAGAGATCCATACAATATTAACTCTACTTTACAAATCTCCAAAATGAAAAAACTAATTTTAAAATAAATATGTAATATGAATTCAATTAATTAACCATCAGTAACATACGGTAAGATAAATTATGATTGGTAAGGTAATTAGACGTAGGGTAGTATGGTAAGTTTTGGTATGTAACCGTAAGTAAGATACAGTTATGGTAAGGTATGGTATGGTACGGTAAACTCGATTAAAATAAGGTATGGTAAGTTACAGTAAAGGATCAATAAACCTTCAGTACTTATTGCCTTGTATGGTATCGTCCGAAATTAGAGACGTTTAAACAGAACAAGTTTATTGTAAACATTTCCGACGTTTTGATTTTTTGACCCTGAAATCTTTTTAAATTCATGATGTATTCGAATTTATCATAGAAGTATACGATTGCTTTAAGGATTAAAAGTAAATGAGTGTTTAATACACAATTATTATAACTGTGAGTCATTAGCTGTAAAAACATATCTATACTACTGAAAATTTCAAAAATGTTCATGGCTAACTCCATTGATTCTTAGATATTACGAAAAATATTTTCAGACCACCTCTATCTTTGATTCGAATTAAAAACTTTTATTTGCATCATCCCTAAGAACTTGGCCACAAAGTTCACATAATACGTTTTTGTTTATTTTTCTTGCTACAAAGTCACCTAATATAAAACAATATTTTCACTGCATTTGCTATGTTTTAGAGCGTGTTGGCCAATTTATATTACATAATTAGATAATTACTAAGAATTGAAAAAATATGACTGACGATATTTGCTCGAATAATTAACGCTAAACATTTTTAATTTAATATGAAAATTAATATTTCAGAAAATATATAACATTTTCAAAGCATTACTGCTAAGCTTATTAAGCCAACAGAAAAATTCCTTCTGTTTATTTTTTTCATAGGCAATGTAAAAATGTGATTTATTCCAAAATATCGCTATTCTTATTTTACTATAAATAGTTTAATAACATGTACTTCACTAAACAATAATATAACATCTATTAAAGAAGAATATAGAAAAATACATTTGCTGTCATCTTTACGAAATATCAGGTAAATATAAAAGACAAAATTCTGAATAAAAACCTTTTTTTTAAGAAGTATTATTGAATGATTTTAATTCAATATTATTGCGATTTCCGATATTGAAATCGTATGTCCGTTTATTCAACCTTTACAAACGGCAATCTTTTCTATTCAATCGGTCATTGTGCAGCTCTAAATAATAACCGCTTTTTGTTTAATCACTGGAACCAAAGGCGACGAATGGGTGAAATATTGGAAGAATGTTTCACCCACTCGCCGTCTCATATACAAAAAAATCTGAAAGTTTACAAAGTTTAGGGTCTTATCTTAAGAAATCAATCGGAAAATACAAGTAAAATTTGTGCTATTAACCGTTTTGTATCATTACATATGCAAATATAGAACATATATATCGAAAAATACTTCTAGTTCGTATAAATCCTGTGTATTTTGATTTTTGAACGTACATACCTGGTTATTTTAAAGTTTGATGAATAATAAAAATTTGAAGAAAATATTGTAAGATTTTTATAAATTTTAATATCAGGAAGACATTTGGAAATTATTATAGGTACTTTGATTTTTATTATTATCTCAGGTATAACACTGATAATTATTAGTCAATGTAGACCTCATCATCATAATAATTTCTAAGATTTTTGCAAAAATATTACAGAAGTTAATATTATAAAACAAGTAAAATATTTTTAGCTTATGTTTTAGCATATAATTATACCCTTTTCCAAGGATCTCCACAACTAAACATTTCTTCCACAATTAAAATTCTGTTTTTACAAATTAGGAAAAACTTTACGTTTCTCTAACAAAGGATTCCTGAGAAAAATGACTTTGCACACACAGTTTGCCATATGCAAGTGGACAAAACCGAGGGGATATGGGATAAAGACACCGAGGGGATATGGGATGGAACACTAATTATAATTTTATATATAACTTCAAAAAATTAAAAGAATTCCTTTCTTCTTCGTAAAATGAGCATAATCTGAAAGCTCTTCTTGAAAGGTCTTCGTAAAATGAGCATAATCTGAAAGCCTTCATAAACGAAAACTCAAACCCTTATCATATCTTACGTGTCCGTCTCTCTGTGTATCTCACCTTTTATTTCGGAAAACATTTGACGTATAAACTTAACATTTTATAGTCATAAAGTATATTAACTCGTACTAGATTTTTTTCCAATTTCATGTATCGTGTTGTGCTATATTAATATAAAAGCCCTAATTCTGAGGATCCTGACTGAGACTGTTCAGAATTTAAACAAACAAGGATATATTTGAATTTATATTTACGCATAGCACAAATGATAATAAAGCAGAGAGCAAACTATAATGCCATCTGATAGTAGCTTACTAACTAAACTTAACAGAAAATATAAAATGTATTTACTGTCTCTAAATTTTATAAATTAATGTAAATGCTTTTTTTAATGGTGAGACGATACATATCCTTTAAAAAAAATAGTGAATTTCTTATTCCAATAACGAGATGCTTGTTTCAAACTATACAATAGCTTATTCAGTAAACATACTTGATTTTAATTAGCAGATATAAGTTTAGGAATATCTACATATACTTATTTCTCAAAACAAAGCTGTTTTTACATCAAATTGTTTAATATCAAGGTTTTACATAAACCTAGGTAAACACCCTTGCCTATAAGCAGCGGCCTTTGTATTGTTCAAATATGTCACATTTATTTGTTTTAAGAGCAAAGACCCATTTTGTACTAATAGTTCGCTGATTGTCTTTGTCAAGAAAGTTGTATTAAGACAAGTTGACTTTCCTTAATCGACTAAATATTTCTTACATGTTATATTAAGTGATACATGATTTGTTACCTATTTTTTAACAAGTTGCAGGATTGATTATTTTATGTGCTTCTGAGTCCCTCAGCTTGTTCATTATGTTTAGGTGCATGTGGAGCTGTGCATTCATTGATGATTCCTTCCCAGTCAAGAAAAAATATAAACATTCTATTTACATATTCAGTACCATTTTCTATTGTATTGTTCTGAAATTATGCATAAATCTATTCTTTAATATGGCATCTATATTTTTACGTATTCAAATACATCAATTTTATTTTTAATAATTTATGTATAGCTGAAGCCTGATACACCATCTTTGAAAGAACAAAATATTTCATACATTAAATAGGCTCACGTTATCGAATATAACCATAGAGCAAATCACGTGGATTTTGTAGATCTCATCTAGATTTCCAGAACGACAATAGCATTTATTTTTCATATGCGCATATTTCACATACAAGATCCAAATTACCGTTAACTATGTTCAGTTCTTCAGCTACTGCTTTTTCATTCATATTCCTAATTATTTTGAAACTAACAAGTTTTAACGTGCAAAGCTAAGTCTTCATCACACATTATACTAAATTACATATTTCATTCAGTACTGGCTTTATGTCAAGTTCTTATATATTATAATTTTTTTTCTTTTCGTCATATGCCTAATTTGCAATTTCATTCAGTAACCGCAAAGTCAGGTTTTTAATTGTTTGTTGTTTTCTTTAAAAAAATAAAATCCAGGTGATTTGCTCTATGGTCGTCGATAACGTGAGCCTATTTAATGTATGAAATATTTTGTTTTTTCAAAGATGGTGTATCAGGCTTCAGCCATAGATAAATTATTAAGCGCTCCATATGTATGAGGGACTTAGTAGCACATAAAATAATCAAATCTGCAACTTGTTAGAAAATAGGTAACAAAATTATTATAAAGTGTATGCAACGCCACTTACGTGTCACTCTGTGTAACATTTTGTAAGAAATAAAGTTAGTCGATTAAGGAAAGCCAACGTGTCTATAGGTTATGGACAGACATCCACATTTTTCGGTTTTTACGGTGATAATTTTATAAAATACGGTCGAAAATTGTTGACTTTTTTATTAACGTGGCGGTGAACTATGTTGAAAGTATTGCAAAACTGGAAGGACGAGAAAATTATGACGAGTGGAGTTTTGCACTTGAAAATTTGTTGCGGTTTGACAATCTGGTGAACTATATTTAATTAGAGCCAAAGACCAGTTTCGAGGCAAAACCATCAGATTACGCAAAAACCAAAGTAAAGTTAATTTTGACGATTGATCCGGGATTATACGTGCATATTAAGGAAATAAAAACATCTTTGGAATTGTGGGTCAAACTAAGAACCATATTGGATGACTCAGGATTTTTAGGAAATTAACCCTACTACGACATTTAATCCCGTTACGACAAAAAAATTACGATTCCATGACTTCATACGTAACGCGAGGGATCAAAACAGTTCAGAGATCAAAAAGCACGGGATTTACAATAACCAATGATTGGATTGGTTAGTGATTTTTAGCAGGTTTGCCAGAAAAATTGTCGCGCATAATGACGGTCGTAGAAAATTCGGGAACTACGATTACCACAGATACAATAATATCAAAGTTGATCTATATGGAGGTTTCAAATAATGACATAGATTCCAGTGGTGCTGCATTTTATGCAAATATTAGTTACAAAAAGCAACTGAAACGTAAAATTGGTGGGATGTCATTAACAAACACAAAAGTGACAGGTGACAAGACCGTGAATGTGACTTGTTACAAATGCAAGCAAATGGGTCATTATAGAAACCAGTATCCATTATTGACGAAAACTAAACAATCAAATACTTTTAAACGGTATTTTTAAACGGGGACTATAGTAAAAACGAATGGTATATAGATAGTGGCACATATGACGGCGAACAAGAAATGGATAAAAAACGGAAATTTTACGCCTCGTTTATAAGAGATAACCATCGCAAACGATATGAAAGTGCCAGTTTTATGTTCTGGGAATATACAGATATCGACGAATTTAATCAACATCATGGTTAAAAATGTGCTATGCGTGCCAAGTTTAATAACAAACTTGTTGTTAGTAAGTGAGCTAATCAAAAATGGATATAAAGTTGATTTTTGCAATAGAAAGAATGAACTGGTGGCAACAGCAGTGTTAACAAACGGAATATACAAGCTAAATATTAAAGTAGCAGATTGTATGCCGGCAGCAAATGCTCTAGCAAATACGGAGCTTTGGCATGGGCTGTTAGCATAAATTAACAGCAATGATTTGAACAAAATGAAGAACGGAATTGTGTACGGATTATCTTATTCAGATACCAGTGATATTATGAAGAATAAGTATGTGACCTGTTGCGAAGGAAAACAAATGAGGTTGCCATTTTCTCATGTCAGATAGAGGAGTACAAATAACACATAAAATACATGCTGATGTGTGTGGTGTCATGGAAACGAAATCCATTCCGGCTCTCAGTATTTTGTACCATTTATTCACAATCACAGCCGCATGACTTTTATATACTTTCATAAGCATAAGAGTGAAGCATAGAGCATAAGAGTGAAGTCTTCAATATAATCAAAAATTTCAAAGTGACGGTTGAAAACCACCAGAACAAAAAAAATAAAAATACTGCATACAGACAACGGTGGTGTGTTTTGTGATGGAGGGAAGGAAAATAACTGAGTTAAAGAGGACATTCATTGCATACACACCAGAACAAAATGGTGTTTGTGAACGAGTTAATAAAACTGTTGTAGAAAAAGCGGGATGCTTACTTTTTGACGCAACTAGAAAAGAAGTTCAGGGCCGAAGTAGCTAACACAGCAGTATACTTAAAAAAACAATGTGTAACTTTAAGTTTGAGAAATAAAACACTTTATAAAGTATGGCATAAAAAGAAACCAGACTTAAGTCACATACGTCTTTTTGGTAGCCCTGTGATGATTCACATAGTGAAGGAAAAGCGATTGAATTTAGACAGAAAAGCTAAAATGTACATCCATGTAGGTTATTCAGAAATAGTGAAAGGATATCGTGTATATGATCCCAGAAAATATATAGTAACTGTAAAAAGAGATATCATAGTGATGGAAGAAAAAAACAAAAATATCAGAAAGCAATAAAGGAGAAACCATAGGTTGGATACAGAACGATGTTGAAATTGAAGTTCATCAGCTGGCAACAACAAATGAAGATGGCAGAGGTTCTGTGGGGGAGGCCTCAATTAATGAATCTCTCCATGATTCAGATTCAAATATATCTGTATATACTGATCCACCCAGTGAAACCAATGATGATATTTTAACTACTTCAAATATAGAGACAGATATCTCAAACAATGAAGTACAAACAGTTCCATAATTTGTACTGAGTAAAATCACACGAAGATATCCAGAACGCTCGCTTTGATGTTGATAACATGTGTGTTTCCAATTCTAATTCAAAAGTCGAACAGAGTTTTCTCAGAAGCGCTGAATGGACCTAAATTCGATCAGTGGAAACAGACCATGCGAGAGGGGGTCTAATTATTCGAGGACAATAATGCGTGGGAACTTGTTGGTATACCAAGTGATGGTTCATTTGTGTAATGCAGGTGGGTTTTAAATAAAAAACTCGCTGTCAATGATGAAGTTCGGTATCGTGCCACATTTGTGGCAAAAGGTTTTACACAAGAACAACAGAAAAATTGAAAACTGTTCAAAGTTCTGAATTCAAACTGACAGGTTTATGTTATGTTAGACGTTACTTTGGTATAAGAATTAATGTGAAAAAAGAATGTAAGACTAAAACAGTAGATCAATAAGAATATACAAAACAATTACCATCGAGGTTTGAAATATCAAATTGTAGAACTGTAGATACCCCTATTGAAAGTAAATTGAACATAAAAAGGCAGAAAATTGTGCAGTAAATATTCCATACCAAAAACTAATAAGAAACCTAATGTATTTTGCGGTTTTGACTAGGCCTGGTTTATCATATTCTCATAGATATCTCACACAGTGTAATGATTGCTATAATGAAACTCATTTTAATTATGCTAAAAGGGTATTGAAATATTTAAAAAAAAAACAAAAAATATCGTTTAACATACATCATGGATAATGTAAAGCTGACAGGTTTTGTTGATGCAGACTAGGCTAGTGATAGTTAGGATCGAAAGTCTTACGCTGGGTTCTGATGTATTATCAATGGATCTGTAATTTCTTGGGACAGTAGGAAACAAAAGACTATAGCCTTATCCAGTACTGAGGCAGAATATGTTGCTCTTTCAGAGGCTTCTAGAGAAGCCGTTTATTTAAGAAATCTGATGTCTGAGATGATTGGTAGACAATGTGTAATTAAATTGAATTGTGGTGACCAAAGTGCATTAAAGTTAGCAACAAGTCGTCATTCACATAGATCAAAATAAAAAGATGTTAGAATTCATTACTCATTATTGTATTTTTTCATATATTATCGATACTATTGAACAAATACATAAAATTTGTAAAATTTAAAAAGTTTGATATTTGATATAATAATGAAAAATACATGTAATTTGTAAATTTGAAATACGTCAAAAGAATTTCGTAGAAAAATGGTGCAAAGACTCAACTCACTTAACTATTAAAAAGTTATGAGATCGCATAAAAAAGCCATGCTCTAAGTAAATCTATATCTTGGTCAAAGAATTTTATCATAGTTAACTCTATAGATGACAGAAGTTTATTGTGCATCATGCTATTGATGATTTAAGTATTATCAATAATATTAATTTTACATATCTTTATGATTCTGTGACTTGGCTAAGGAACTTTGACTTACTTACGGATTGGAATTTAACCTGCGATATCATAACATTTTAAGAGTTAATGGATGGTAAGTATTGTGACATCAGCTTACGAAATGTTTTTTTATGGGATCTCAGTTATTTTTGTAGATTGCCGTTCGGTTGCTCACTAGCAAATGGTCTGTTGGTCACATCGCCGGCGCCGTGTACTCCTTATACTTACAAAATGGCATGTACTCTTTTCGGCAACCCGGAGGCGGCGAACATCACTGCAGTCATGTTTACTTATTGTTTGTAAATATTAAATTTTTTATTCACCAATATAAGCTTACATACCGAATTTAAATTCTCTAGACCTTCGGGTAGTTGTGGAAAATCACATATTTCCTAATTTTCCCATCGTTTTACGGTAATCTCAAACCTCATGCTAAATTTCAGTTTTCTAGGACATAAGGAAATATAGTTAATAAGCCTAATCTGAAAATTTGAACTCTCGAATATTACACAGACGGAAGTTTTGAGGGTTCAAAAATGTCTTCTAAAATATCTTGCAGTGCCTTGCTCGTCTTAACTCATTTTGACGGGAGCACTGCCATGTCCATAGATAAATTAGGAAATGTTATCAATATGTGCTCAAATTGTCAACTTTAGTACATGTAATATACGACATTTGTTTCGACAACTAAGAACATAAAGTCACACCGGTCATAAAGCGGCATATGTTTTATGTTTGGTGACTTTTATGTTCCCATTACAGCAGAGGAGGCAGCACGTTCTCTTTTATTTGTGGCAGGTGGCTATTAACACTTTGTTGCAGTCCTAAACTGTATCCTCGGTCATAAGTAGTTGCTTGTAGTTGAGTGTAAGTCATGGTACTTGGATTCACCTGTTCATAGGTAAATTGACAGGTTTAGAAGAAAATACATAATTTTCTTAACAATTTAAAATTATAGCGGTATTGAAAGAAGTTAATAATAAAAGTCAAAGCTTACTTACAAATTTATGTTTTAATGAAAATAAGACTAATTGGTACGCAGTATGCGCGACCACTTAATCGTAAACTTGTTTCCACTATATTCTACGATTCTGGTAGTTCTTGTTATTTGCGATATTTGTTTGTCTAATAATTTACTGTTTTTTTTCTCCGTCCGATGGGGCAGAGGGTAGAGTAGCATATTATTTTTTATAGTATTATTATATACATAGTATTTTTGGTAGTTACCTCATTTTTAAAAAATGGATTTATTTGCTTGTGTTGTATTATTAATGAATTAATTTTTTTTACAAGTAATATTCAAGACGGAATTTTAGTCTAAGTTTTTTTTAAATCAAGCAAGTTGAAATATCAGCAGATATAGCTACCTTCACACATAGGTTATTATAGATAATCCCCTTACAAGTAATTATTTCGAGAATGGAGATTTCGGTAAACGGTCAATGTTTTGGAGGCTACCCTAACTGTGACCTTCACAAGATACGAATGTAAGCCAGCAAGAATAATATGGATGTGGCAATAGTCATGAAATGAAATACAGTGTTTTCAATCATTTTATTGTATCTTAATTCATATATAACTTCGGAAATATTGTGTCTACATTATGTTATTTCGTCTTTCACATATATTTAATTCAAATATTAATAAAACTGTTGTCTGCAAAACTTTTACTGATGTCAACATACAGTAACCAAATAAGGATTGAAAGAACTTTAAATTAAAATCAAATTAAATATTCCTATCAACAAAATAAAGAATATTTTGTATTGCATTTATAAAGTGACAACTTTTAAAATTAGCTTTTCATCAAAATTAGTATTCATATTTGTTACTAAACTTGTCTTTTTCATGATATTAAGGTATTACATTTATTTACATATTGAGGTATTAAAATTTTTCTCCTTATATTTGAAAATAATACAGATAGACCAATGTTTAGCACAAACCAATTCACCGTAAATACGTAAGAAGAAGACACCCCTCTTAATTACTACAATAACAGGTTTTATTATTAAAAAAAAACAAAAACAATCGACTTAAATCTAACTTAAATAATTAATACTGTTTTTAGCAATAATAAAATCCACTGTTTTCTTTTTTATATTGTTTAACAATATAATTTTTAATTTTAAAGAAATATAGCAAATGTAGTCAAAAATATTTTATTGAAAATGGTTTTTGAGAAGCGGTTGCGTATGCTTGTGTTTATATTTATTGACATTCAAAACTACTACGGATTCATCGTTTTTATTTGTTGTTATTAATAAAGTTATCTAAGTATCTGGACACACTCATAACCCGTAAAAATTAAATAAAGTCGAAATTGGGAGCTGAATTTTGATAGCAAACAGATGTTACTATGTCTGAAAAGACAACTCAAATCAAAACTCATCTATGTTGATATAAAAACAAATCTATATAAAACTGTCATCAGACCTATCATTTTGTATGGCAGCGAAACCTGGGTAATAAATAAAGCAGAAGAGAATAGGCTACTCATCTTTGAAAAAAAGATCCTTCGATCAATTTATGGAGCGGTCAAAGAAAATAATATCTGGAGAAGCTTATCTAACAATGAAATGTTTATTAAATATGGGCAAGCAAACATTTCGAGAGTAATCAAGTCCTACAAAATCAGATGGTTGGGACATATTTTCAAACGGTAGGATCTGGAGCCCGTTGAAAAACTGACGTTTGCGAAAATTTAAGGTACAGGGTGAAGAGGAAGACCTACAAGATGGTTGTACAGTGTGGAGAAGGAATTAACAATTTTGGGTGGTCAACAGGTAAAGAATCCTTGCATCAAGTCGTACAGCCTGGATGGAGTAGATTTGGAAAGCCTTGACCTGCATCAGGCTGTAGTGCAGACAAAGAAGAAGAATAATGTAATCTTTCAGACCGTCGTTATTTAAAAAATTAAATATGACGGAATGGATGTAAAACAATTAAAGCAGAAACGAATATTGACATAGTTTTAATTTGTGAAAACTCGGTTTAAAATTCAATGTATTCCAAAAGGGCCGGCTCTATGCTACCCTGGAATATAACTGGATAGATTAATGATAAATTCTTCAATAGATTATCTGTCCTAAATTGAATTCAAAGTAAGATGGACACTTCGAAGAAACTTCACGTTTATACCGATGAAGATATGCTGGAAAGCATTAAAAATATTGCGTCAGCTGGTAGTTGATCTTATCGTAATTGCAGTTTGGCAAGTCATTTACTCGTGGTATACGCTGATACGTCCACCTGCCCTTTATTGTGGCATCCCACAACACTTACCATCGACTTACGCTGTTGTGCCGAGGAACGACATGCTCTTTACACCGGTAAAGAGCATGTCGTTCCTCAGCAAGTATTTCGATGGGCAGCATCCCGGCAATAACGCACACCACGTCCTCGGACACTATATACTCGTGTTATTTTCCTCCATGGGTATTAGTTTTTGAGGGTATAAGCCCAAATGGAGGTTCCATATGTAAGCAGAGATGCAACTATTGACGACAGTAATGCCCTTCTCTTCTGTTTCGGGTCAGTAGTGATCCACATCTTCTACCTGCTGCTTGAAATCGAGTCGAGTATCAATCGTTACTCCCAAACACCGAAGAAATGGTTGTGTACTCTCCAACTCTCAGCATGATGTTTTCCATCTGCTTTCTACTGGTTATGAGCACCGCTTCGGTCTTATGCTCTGCCAATTCCAAGTTGCCCACTTTCATCTACTGGCTGATCCTCTTGTAGGTAATGTCGAAGGCGAGGTTTGTTTTGTAACGATCACTATGGCCACGTCGTCTGCATATGCCGCGAGCTTGTCCTTTTTTGGTAATGCCAATTACAACAACCAGTCGTAAATAATATTTCTCTTTATTAAGAGGGGATCCAATACAGAGCCCTGAGGTATACCTCCAGTGATTCTATATTCCTTCAGACTGGTCTTCGTGTCGTATTTCAGTAGCCTATCAACAATACTTTTTCGCACTGGTTCCTGCATCTCTTTCATCCCTGCGTTCCTGCGTCCCTTTCATCTGGTTCCTGCGATCACGTCCCTGGCTACATTAACAACTAGGTTAATCGCATCTAAGTTTGAGCCTTCTTTCCGAAAGCCGTACTGGTTGCCGGCGAACAGCGGTTCGACTGATGCTTCAATTGTTCTGTGGACTATACGTTCCAATATTTTACCAGTTGTATCCAGCACGCATAGTGGGTGGTATGATGTTGGCTCGTCCGGTGGTTTTTTCCCTTTGGGAAGAAGCACTAACCTCTGCTGCTTCCATCTCGACGGGAAAGTACACTCTTTGAGGCATGAGTTCTTTAACTCACTCTCACAAACTCAAAGACTTAAAGACTTCTTCGCATTGCTCTGGCAGATAGAGGAAATCTATTTGTTTGAAACAGCGCAGTCCTCTTGATAAGATGGGGGCACGTAGGTGTTGGCTGTTTTTTCAATTGTGTCGTAACCACCTTATACTGCCTGCTCTATGGGTACTTCGCCACCTCATTGCTCAGCTCATTCCAGCATTTCCGTTTACTGTCCCTGATCGCTACATTTAGCGTTCAGCATGCCTTTTTATACTCTGCCACCAGTTCCACAAAGTTTGGTCTCCACCAGCCTTACTGCGATGCTCTTCTCGTTCTGAGGCACCCTTTGTGGAGGGCACTGATATCTTTACTCCACTAGTGCTCCAACAGACGATCATTAATACCATATTTGTAAGACATGCTGGCATCGCAGGGTTTTGCAATCCTCTTCATTAGAATTTTTGCCTTCTTTTCGGCGTTTCCACCACTGATCGAATCCTTATCTAAGGCTAATATAAACGCGGTATTATCGTTCAAAATCAATTGCGTTAGTTAGTCGGTATGTTGTTTCACCATCATGGCTCCTAGATACCGTCCATAGAATCGCGTAGTGGTCACTGGCCGTATAGGTAATCATTACCTCCCAGGAGTAGCTTCCTTTAGCGAGGCAGCTACTAACAAAAGTGAGATTCACTACGGAGCTAGCCTCTCCTCTGATGAACGTATGCTTTATTGTCTCTGTTAAGTAGAACCACGTCTAATGCAGTCATGGCCGCGAGCAACGTGTATTAGTATCTTTGCTTCTCGAATCAACTGCTTGAAAATCCTAGCTATTGCCACGGGCGAGTGCTGTTTTGCGTTATCGGTCAGCCTATAAAGAAAGTCCATGAAGTCAGTTAGTGGAAGACTGGGCGGAGCGTAGCAGCTGTAGAAATGGATACTGTCCACCATTGCCACTTCAAAACCAGCTTCTACCTTATTAACTACACTCTGGAACGAGAGCTTACCGCAGAAATAGATGACGGCTTTGGTAGTGCTATCCGTTTCCCAGAGTTGAGTAGTTAGATCCTGGGTTCAATTGCGCGGCCTCGCAATGGTTAAAGATAAGTGGAAGTACCTTTCTTTTCATTTGCCTTTTAACTCCTAAAGTGCCTCTCGGTAGTTTGGGTATCTGCAAGTATCAGCAACATGAGAAGATGTCTCCGTGCTGCATTTTTAGATGCGTAGAGCACATCGGGCCTCTTTATGATACTCGGCTGATTTGTGGCTTCCTTCCACATACTTAATGTAGTATTTGGATCGGCCCACTTCACTTTTACCCTAAATGGACTGATGGCCCTAATGCCAGCCCTTGACCCAGCCTATCCTGACCTTGCAGTGTTCGCCGAGAACCTTCTTCCTATTGGTACTACCAGTGTCAATAAGGCAGTCTAGGCACCTCTATAAGTCTTACGTAATTACTTGATAACTTTCTTCGTGATTTAACACTTTTCTCCAGTCACTTTTTGTAAGGCTGCAAGAACCTTTGTCGCAGTGTCGTCGAGATCTCGTATTTCGAGATCTTCTTGTAGCATCTTACTGATGACCTTGGCGTTATCTTTGAAGAGGCCTGCAGTAGTTTTTTTGCAGCCCTTGACCTCTATTAATGTTCTGCCTAGTGAGTACAATCAGCAGATCTTCGGCAGCTGTCTTGCGGATCTTGTCAACTGTGGAATGGGTCTGAGCGTCAGGGACGCCCTTCTTGCCTCGTTTATGAATAGTCACATACTTAGTCCACATTTTCCATGGGTCGGATGATCAGTACATTCGGTTTAGTCGCAGATCTTCGTGACTTCTTCTCCTTAGGCTGCTGCAAAGTCTACTTCAGAGGTTGCTCTATGCGTTGCTTCTTCTTGCCCTTCGGCCGTCACGTCCTCAATCAGTGATTAAATCACTGTCCGCACCACCCCCAATGTCTACCTTCATCTCCATCTCGGCGATTGCATAGGATTGCGATGACCTGCTATCATTCTTTGATTGGAGGAGCGCTGTTGCTTACTTCGCATGTCGTCCTCCGATAACTTCAACCTCCTGAAGGCGGTATCTATGCAGACCGAATTGTTCAGCTCGGTGGTAAGCTGCTGTGTGCGTGTGTGTGTTGTGTGTGTGTGTGCGTGCATGCACGTAGATGCGCGTGCGCGCGCTTGCCTACGCGTGCATGCATGCGCACACACGCACACGCAAACACAATGGCGTGTGCGTACGTGCGTGTTCGATAAGTAAAGAATAAACTTTTAAACCAATAATATTCAGTATAAGTCCTAAATTGGAATAGAAATGAGAATTTCTAATTTACATTTTAAAATTACATGCAAAATCTATAATATTCTCATTAAATTTTTTTATATTATATTATTGAATAATTGTCTTCTTAAAGGTTTTTTACAATTTTCAAGCATTATTTTCTCCAAGTTTGAACTCTAGCAGTGTGTAAAAAATGTTTTGAAATCAGGATGGCCGATAATTTTCAAAAGTTTTAAGGTATTTATGTTCAGTCCTTTTTTCAATTGTGAGATGTAAGCTGTTTATAGAAAGAAAATAACACAGTAACTTAAAAGTAGCAAGGTATTTTTAAAAGTCAGGTGAGGCCACGAAACAGATATCGTCAACAAAAGTAAAACAAAATAGTATTGGAAGACTTGTTTCTAAAAAAACAATTTTTTATATTAGAAATATTAGACTCCACAATTTTGAGAATACCTTGGAGTGACAAAAGAACAGTGCAAGGCGTGTGCTCAGAATGCGCACACTGCTTTGGAAATAATAGTGAATGGTAGCGCCAAAGCCCTTTTAAGAGCTGTATGGTGAATATTTTTTTTTTATGTTATAATCAGTTGTAACCGGGAATGAAACTAGATTTTAAACTATATGTATAAACAGGAATCGATGCAATTTATACAATCAAAGGTTAGATATTTCGAGGTTAAGATGTCAGAACCAATCGGAAAGTTGATGGCTGCTTTTTTCATTAAATTAAAAAGTACCTTATTACACTAATAATATGACTTCTTAATAATATGTCTTCTTTATACAAATGGTTATCATTTGTATAGAGAAGGCATTCCAAACAATGTAGAATTATAATTTTGTTACAAATACTCGTTCGGCAAACATCATATTTTTTCGATTATTTCTGGTAAGGTTTTTTATTTCTCGTTCATTTACGTGGAGCAAGCAAAAGAGATGGTAACGTGAAATAAATTTTATCTATAAAGTAAAATCTATAAATAATTTAGTCCCAAAAATTTTAATTGACTTGATTTATTCCACTAGACCAAAATTCGGTTGTTCAAAGATCGAGCGCGTACGGCGTCTTTATGCAAATGCCTCAATGGTCTTAACTTATTTTTCTAGCAAGAAATCTGATTATGGTACCTATTATTTAAAATTAATGTAAATTCAAAAAGCGTGGCCATGAAATATGTTCCCTGCTTTTTAGAAACGAAGGAACCGGGAAGGATCAACATTACAATAATTAACAGCTTATGAGTACAGTAATATACGGAATTTATAAACCTAACAATACAATCTACTGCCTCATCATAAAGGTAATAAAATAATACAATTTTACTGCCATCTCATAAAGGTCACATTTTGTGAGTGATGGACAGTTTATTTTTTAAATACATTGACATGTCATCGGTGAATATAACAATGTGTGCTTATTTTTTGTAATAATTGGGGGACGATCAAAAAAAAAAAAGGAATTCACTGTCGCGTCTCAATGAGAAAGAAAACGAATGTGTGTGAAGTCTATAAGTTATTTTCTAATCGCACAACTCGTTTTTGAATAACGTAATATAATTTTCCGATATCAAGTATCTCCGATATCAAGAATATCCGATATCAAGAATCAGTCGATAATATAATTTCTTGCTATCAAAAAATCTAATTCCCTAAATATTAAAACACTAGGAGGCCATAATAATTTTCTTTTGCTTTGAGTATCGTGTGAAGTTTTTTTGAGCGAACTTTGCCACAGTCGTCGAAGAGTACAACTCCACTTACGTTATAAATTCGTCTCTTATACGTATCTCGTCCTGTACGTTTAACTCGAGGGATGCGCTTATCTGTGAAACACCTCCCACTTATTAGAAGATAACGCTCTTTGTGGCTTTTAACTTTTATGTAAAAAGCCGCTTTGGTAATTAAAACTTATTACCATTTTTTATAACTCAAGCGTTTGTCGGTTAAAATAATTTGATGAGGGGATGGAGCGGAAAGCTAAACAAGATACTTTCACAAGATACATCGATTATGCCCTGGATTTTATGTTTATCTCCCTTGTAGATTGTAACCGTTTTAACTCTTAATGAAAATAATGTAAACAACTCATTCACATAATATTCGGATATCACTTCGACACTTGCATTCAATTTGTTTATACTTTCAGTATCAGAAGCGCTTGCAGGACACTATATATATATATATGTATATATATATATATATATATATATATATATATATATATATATGTTTATTACATGACGTTATTTTGTGTTTTGTTATTTTGTAACAATTTCTATTGTAGTGGACTGTGTTTAAATGTTTTTGTTTTGTATAGACATCCCTAAATCTCGCTAAAAAGTGAATTATAATTTAAGAACCTAAGTTATTCAATAAAAAAACTTTAGTACTTTTATCGTATCTCTTGCGTCTTGCGTTTCAATTATTTGTTTGTTTTTAAAAACTTCTTTATCTCTCTCACTCCCTCGCCTTTTTAACTCTTTCTTTTGTTTACGTGCTGGACATTGAAAATAGCATTTGAAATTAAATTGGGAAAACCGAGGCAGAACACTTTTAACACAAAAAAAATAAATTAAAACAAGATCGCAAAACTTATACTATTTGCAAGATGATACGGCTATGAAAGAAAAAAGGTCACCATTCAAGTTGCATGTCAAAAAGGAAGATCAATTTCATTCGAACAGGCCAAAACAAAAATGTATATATCATTAACACTCGTTATTATTCCTATAATCCGGTTATATTTAAGAAACTTCAAATTAATTTTGTGATATCTATCCTGCTCAATGAGATGCATGAAAACAATTCGCACCCCTTCACATTTTAGTGTACCTAACTTTAAAAACATCTATTTGTAACATGTTAATTGATATTTTCATACGAAGTATTTACTTGTAAAATTTTATACACATAGGTATAAAACTGTAAAAATTCTAAGATTATAAGGACATACGAACCAACATGATGAAATTAAAAGGATTAATTTACAACAGAATTCTAAAAAAAATAAAAATTTTCGAACGTTACGTATAACATCGGTATTAACATCAGAATATTCCGAGAAAGGAAGTAGGTTATCATCGTTCCATGTACTTTTCTCAATTCAAAGATTATTAAGATAAGAAACGAAAGTCCATTCAGTCTAAAAACAAACGCAAATATTAATCAAAACAATAAAGTTACAACAATAAATTTTTCTGTAAATGTTAATCTCTGCAAGATCAAATAAAAGAAACAAAGTATAAAAGTAAATAAATGTAACGAATATTTTTAAGAGATATTTCTACATCACAACAAAATAACAGTAATTAAGAGCAAATCATACAGAATAAAACTATCACAATTGTCCGAAAAAAACAAAAGAAATGACCAAACAAAGCCATAGAATCTATTGAAGAGATAAAACACACAAAAAGTTAAACAAAATCAGGAAGAGAAAAATTAGAAAAGTCTTATATAGGTACGAAAACTAAATAAACAGTCGATACATGGAATGAAAAAGATGAAAAATATCATCGAAAGAAAGTTAGTACAAGAAAAAAATGGATCCTAATTATTTGGAAAGATAAATTAATTTCACTGCCGTAGTTCATCGAAAGCAAAGAGAAATAATTCCCATCGAGCTAGTACTCCTGATAAAGGAAATGTACGAAAATAGCAATAAAAATAAAACTTGAATCAATAGATCAAATTTAAAGGGACTTAAAACAGACTTATCCAATGTTACAGAAACTTGTAATCTGTATGTTGAGTTTTCGTGGGAAAAAATATCAGAGAAAATATGGATTAAGATTAAATAGGAAACGATTAGTTAACCTATGTTTTTAAGGTGGTGCGTTCTTTATGTCATTCTCACAAAGTATACAAGAACTAGTAAAAAAGCTGTATAAAATATGTACCTAAATAGGGTTAATTATCAACACAATTATTACAATTACTGTATCGTATTTCAGGAAAAGTTGATAACTATATTTAACTCAGTTATTACGGCTAATAACTTTGAATCTCTTTCAAGCCCTATATAAGGGAATTCTAGGTATATTTTTAAGTGACTGTTTAATACATTAAACGCACAGTGTAATTATATGTAGAGAGACTATAAATAAAAAAAAAATTGGCAAATTAAAAATTGTCCATTATGAAAATGTTCTCTTGCACAATTAGATCACGGAAGCCTTCAGTAATTTTAGAAAAAAAAAAATATATATATATATATATTAAAGGAATGTATGCAACTAAAAAAATTTATATTTTAAAATTTAAAAGTAGGTGAATCGCTTACAACATGAAGTCAACAAATGATTATACAATATGAAAGATATTTTATTACGATTTTACGATGTGAAAAATGTCGAGAATATACGGCAAAACTTTATTGGAAAACCTGCCACAAAAAACTTAACAGACTGAACAGATTCATAATTAAGCCAAAACTTCCTAAGGGGATTGCAGTTACAGTACCTGGTGATATCGAAACGTTCATCTATTTCAAGTACCAGGTGCAGAATGCAAAGTTTTTGGTCTCTTATTAGTTTCAAATGAGAAGTAATTAGTTTGCAAGTCTGATTTTATTGGATAACTTATTTTAATTTAAAATTAGGATAAATTATTTAGACAGCGCATGTTTTTTTTAATTCTCTCTCTCTAATCGTTACACTCTTGTTAGAGTGGTCGCGGCCTCGGCGATGATGTCCGTAACTGGTCTTCTTCCTTGTTTCTCTTGATTCAGATGGCTGCTTTAACAATACGTTTCCATTTTTGCCGGTTGGCATCGTTTCTAAAACACTCTGCAGATCACACTTTATCAGATCGTTCCATCGGATTATTATGTTGTATGTATGTACGGACCGTTATGTTTTGCCTTCCATCTGTCTACTTGACATTGACAGTGCACTACTTGACATTCCATCAAAAATAGTTTTCTCGAGACATGTCCGAACAATTTAAGAATTCGCCATTGCACAGTCAACGAAAATTTTTTTCTTATTCTCAACTCTTTTATAATGGAGATATTGGTGCGAAAAATGGTCCGAGGAATTTTTGACCTACCCCTCCAGCATCATATTTCTGGTGCATCAATTTTGCGATTTTAATTAATAAAATACAAAATGCATTACAAATTATTTCATATAGTTGTTAGAAACAAAACCTGTAGTCACAAGAAAAATTAAGTTTAACAGCTCAAATTTAAGTTTATATCTGTTTTTATTTTTTATCTTGATATCGATCTATTGTTAGTTTTAATTTTATGAATCATATAATAAGTCAGGGCATCTCATTTCAAGATTGCTAAGGGAACGATTCTGATTTAATAATACAGATATTATTACCTATTTATTTACTTTATTCCCAGGCTAGATTTAGTGTATTAAAATGAACACACACACACACACACATACACACACACATATATATATATATATGTATATATATATATATATATATATATATATATATATATATATATATCAAAGGAATGTATGAAATAACTAAAAAAAAATTATATTTCACAATTTAAAAGTAGGTGATTGGTCTTTAAACTTAAAGGTTGGTTCATGAATATTTCACCAAGTTATGGGCTTTAATGTTATCTTCGTAATATTAAAAAGACGCTGTATCGGAAAATATTATGAAACACATCCCATTGGATTTTGAAAGATTGATCGAAGTCATATTAATGACGCTATTTCTGTGATTCTTAACTTTTTCCTCTTTTTGGAAATGTAAAAAAAAACATATAAAACTGTTAAAGCAACGACGTTTGAAGGTCGTATTAAAGCAACATAATTATATTTTTTTCCCAGTCCACCTTTAAAAATAGAAGTTTGTTTATATTTTATAGTAATATTTATTATATAAAGTAAATTCTTAGTCTAATACAAGCATACGAGTATTTAAAGGGTTCACAATGTATTCTTAACGGACGTTTCAATTTCGTGTACTAATGTAAAGCTAACAGTAACGCTTTTCTATTTATTTGTATAGTTAGGCTGTTTAACAAAATAATTATAATTTTGGGTATCCGTACCTCAAAAGGAAAAACGTAACCCGAAAACGAAGTGTAAAAGTCGCATTTTTATTATAAGCCTCGTTTTTTGAGGTTGGATAAAGTTCATATAAAAATTATGTAGCTTATCATACTCGTATGATACTATAGTGGTACGGATTTCACGTACGCTTTGATATATGTGCACAATGGTACGGAAAAATAATCGTGGAAGCACGGCTTACATCTGCCTAATCTTTACCAAACTTTAATATTCAATTCGTTTAGGAATTCAAAATAATTATTTTAAAAAGTTATATGGGATCAAGCTCCGATGATTTTATTGAGTTTAATATTTAAATAATTCAAGACATTTAGTGATAATTTTTTTCATTTCTTGTTGCATTTGTTACATTTCTATTGTCATAGAAGCAAAATAATATGCTCCATAACTCAGTTATTACGTCTGAATGGAATATTACTATAGGAGTTCAATAATGTATTTTGATAATCTGCCAAGGCGGCATAAAGAAAAATGAGGTGAGTACAAAATTACGGAAACTCTTAATAAGAAAGTGAACAAATAACTACAAAAGGAATCCTGACCAGTTTGAAAGTAAAATACCTTCGTTTGTCGTTCAGAAAATTTTACTTTTTTTTCCGGAGAGTTTTCCATGGTAACAGAAAATAGTTAAGTTTACTGCCATAAAAATTATAAAATTTGTTTTGACACTTTGTGAAATGTTTGAAGACTCATAACTTGTTAACTATGACTATAACTTGCGAGACCATCCTGCCCCCATTTACATATTAATAAAATTTTTTGACATGAATAAATAATTTATTGTCTGCCTAATAACTTGTTTTTCATCCACAAATAATTTTAAATAATTTTTTTTAATATATTATAAACTTTTTTTATGTATTTTTTTATATATTATATAACTAACCTAAATAATTTTGTTCTATGAGTTACTGTACAATTTAATTACGATCGGATTAAAATTCTAAAAGTTAGGAAACAGTGATATACGGATGAATGGGAAGAAAGTCGTAATAAAATTATAAAGGCTTCGGAATTTGACTACGGTATCGTAAAAAAGAGAGAATAACTTAGTGTCATAAGTAAATTAATATAATTAGTGCACGAGTAAGTGACCGCTACACAAATGTTTTGAGTAAAACTTTTAGTTTCAGAAGGCCAACGTTAAAAATACCAACTTTATTTCAATTTCAGCTTAGTCAAACATGAAAATAAAAATGATTATCTTGCGGCTGAACCATTAAAAAGTGTTTCTAGAGGTATGTAAATGTTTCAGGATTTCATAGAACCCTTTTGTTTTCCAATTGTTATCTATTTCACAGTTTTTCTTATTCTAGTATTTTGTAAACTACACATATTAAAAAGGTTAAAGATTTAGATGAATGTGACGTCATTATGTTATTTACTGTTTGATTAAAAATTACGTTAAAGTTGAATTAGAAAAAAACATTTTAAATATATATTGCCGGATTTTGAGGGTTCCTTATTGAGTACAAATATTATCATCTTGTCAATGTTGTTATGTCATCGTTTTTAAAATTATTAAGAAAGAACTATTTATTCTTAAATAAAATTGGAATACACAGTTCAGATACAAGGTTTTAAAATTATTTAACCAACATTTATTATTATAAAACAGACATAAATTGTTAAACAGATTAATAAAAATAATTATTTATGTCGGCCAGATCATTTAAGTATTGTTTATATATTTAAGATAAATACAAAATACACAAGCAGTCGTAAAGATTAACCTAAACATATAATACATTTGTAATAGAGTTAATTCTGTACATTGAAAGTATTTTTAAAAAAGTGGCTAATTTAGCGTATAGAATGATAATAGAAGGCAGAATAACTTTGTATAGAATTGTTGTCTGTTTGTATGTCAATTTGTACGGGTATTTTGTAAAATCTACAACATAGATTCTTATGAAATTTAATCTGGTTATAGTATATACCCAAGAATAACATATAAGAGAGAAAAATGCCAAAACATGTTTTTTTTCAATTACACGCGAACGAAGTCGTAGGTAAAACTATTAAAGGTATAATTGACATTTGACACTAGGTTTATCAACTGTGTTGTTTTAATTATTACAATTTAAATTTCGCTAGGGTTTTAATTTTAACTGAATTATTACTACCTTGGCTTTGTGAAGCAATTGTTAAATATAAGCAGTTAAAATTGGGAACAGGAACTAACATAAGTTCAATAAATATTTGAATTCACTAAATCTAATTTGGGAACAAAGTGAATAAATGGGTAATAATGTATGTATTGTTAAATCAGAATCGTTCCTTTAGCAATCTTAAAATAAGACTCACTGACCTGTTATATGATACATAAAATTATAACTAACAACAGATCGATACTAACAAAAAAAAATTAAAACCGATATGAACCTAAATTTGAGCTGTTTTGAGGTAGTTTTTCTAAGACTACAGGTTTTGTTAACTAACATCTATAAGAAATAGTTTATAATTCATTGTATATATCAACAATTAAAATCGTAAAATTGATGTGCCAGAAATATGGTGCTGGATGGTTATGTTAAAATTCCTCGGACAGGTTTTTGTGCCAATATCTCCATTGTAAAAAAGTTGGGAGTTAGAAAAAAATTTCGTTGACTGTATAATGGCCAATTCTTAAATTGTTCGGACATATCTTCAGAAAACTATTTTTGATGGAATGTCAAGTAGTGCAGTGTTAGATATAAAGCAAAATATTACGAGGGCGATTCCCAATCCAATGGAACGATCTGATAAAGTATGCAGAGTGTTTTAGATACGATGCCAATCGGCAAAAATGGAAACGTATTGTTAAAGCAGCCATCCGAATCAAGAGGAACAAGGAAGAAGACTAATTATGTACATCATCGCTGAGGCTGAATTTCTTATAATTTAGTTTCACTATTAACAAATAGTGAAACTAAAAAAATTAATAGGTACTTAATAAAGTACCCTATTTTATAACCATCTAATACCATTTCTTTAGAGCACAAATATTAATAACATTAAAAACTAAAAACCTTTCCAAAACAAAATAAAAATTTAAAGAGCAAAATTTTTCTTTAGTTTCAAAACCCGCCTCATTCAAATAGTTTCTTTCCAAAACCCGATATAGCATAATTTTTTCTCCAAAATCCGATAACTTGATATTTAAAAATTCATTAATATTTTACGTAAACTGAGATTTTAGGAAATTGATGCAAAAAAAATGGAACATATTTTAAAATAAAAAAGATTGATATCATAATCGAGATAGGACGTATAGTTTCTTGCATCCTCCGCAAAATTATTTTAGGCATTCAGGTTGGCTTTTGGAAATCAGTTACTCAATTTTACTCAGTTTGTATGCTTAATATTTTGGAATAAATTAATATTTAGAGTACTAACTATTGTATCTAATTATTGAACGCGATGCAACACAAGATGTGTTTTGAAATGCAATCGAAAATATCTATTAATATTATTTAATAGACACCGTAGCAGATACAAGACGGCAAAGTGATGCGTAGACCTAACTTTTTGCCACGTATGTTAAAAAGCTGAAACGATTAGTATAACGGCATTTCAATTTTCATTCTTCAATATAAAATTACTTCGTTCAACTTGCGTTTACAGATTGAACAGATATGGGCAATCTAGTTAGTGCAGGTAGCGGGCTCCTTTGCAATTTTATAGATGAATACAGAAATAACTTTTTAAAAAATAACTCGGTCAATTTAAAAGACTTGTGCTTCCTTTACCGCCAGGAGGAACGAAAATCTAAGAATGAAATTAATGCGTATCCAATATGCGTTAATATTCTCTTTTCAATAACTCACCTGTAATGGCGTTATAATTTAAAATGATAAACATAATTTAAAAATCTCGCGTCATGATTGGTTTGAAGAAATTATTTTGATTGTAGTAATTCTTACTATGGTGTATTTAGTTTTTCTTCTCCATCTAATAGTCTATAAGAAATCTATAAATAAATCTATAAATCTATAAGAAAGTTAAAATTAATTTATTTTTTTTTTCAAAAATAAGTTAAAATTAATTTGTGGTTAGTTTTTTTTTTCAAAAAGTTTCCTAGGACTAGGTGTTTTCGTGGATTAAGCGTCAAAAATTAATTATAATGGCTTTGAGCTGGGAATTATTTAAGTTCGTAAAGTATAGGATTTATTGTTATTTTTAGGTATCAAATAATAATCGGCGAAGTAAAATATCAATCAAGGGACATAGTTTCGTGCAGATGTAATATTTTTACTGACATTTGCAAGATGTGAACATAGCAACTCAATTTATGGTGTTTTTTATCATAATAATATTTTTATTTTTCATTTCTTCCTTATAAGGCTATCCAGTCGTTATATTTTTAAGCGTTGATAAAGTTGTAAACGCAAAGAAATTCAGTGCGTCTATAACGTTTCGAAAAATGTTCAATCTCTTCACTAAAATAGCAAAAAGTGAGTTAAAATGTTCTTCTTCTGTCATAAAATAATAAAATATTTTAAACATTTCAGAGTGCTTTGGGCTATAATTTAAACATACATGAAAGCATGTTTTTAAAAGTTAAATAAAAATAAAATAAGAGACTCAGACATATTTTCCAACCAAGCAATAAAAGTTCCCTCTCATGATTTAACTTGTGAAGAGATACAAAATTTAAATAGTCAATTACCCTAGAAGTTTTATCTAGAGATAGAAATGTTAATTCTACAAAAGAATAAAGTACATAGGTACTTTATTCTTTTGTAGAATTAACATTTCACTTCAACTAAAAGAGACAGTAGAGGAGAAAACAGAGTCATTGTGATTTCGAAAACTTTTTAAATGTGTTAACATTAACACAATACTCATTAACTGTTGAAACGAATTAGAGTTATTTTTTAATTCATTATCAAGACTTTGTTTAATTAAATATTTTTTTGGTAAAAAATTGTATATTCAGGGAGCAATTTAATAAACAATTACGTACGAGTAATGCTTTTGATATTTGTCTATAATATGCCTAGATATCATAAATTACTCTATTAGGTAAATAAGATTAAGAGAGAAGAGGAAATGAGACAATTTGTAAACGATAATTTTCAGAAAATATATTGAATATTATAACTGTTTGATTTGATAGATATATGACTTATAGCGTATAAATTACATGAATATCAATTGGAGATATTAAATAAAAATTATTATATAACAAAACATATTCTACGTAGTAGAAGAAAGTAGCCCTTCTACCATGAATACGTAAATTAACCTAGCAGATCAACATTTGATTTGTGATCGTCCACCAAGCTTTAGGAGCTCGTTGTGATCGTATCTGAAATCACCACCTAGGTGCCGAGATAGGCGAATGATTAATTTTGTATTGTCGCACATATTGATATGCATCATAGGTATTTCTCATAAGTTTACTTTTGATGTATTTCATCTCAAAAAACTTATGCGCCATGTGTTTATTGATCCACACAAGAACAGACTCATGGAACATTTCTTCACGTGTTTACAAATGTGATCCAAATAAAAAAACATAATTTTTTAACAAGAACGAACAAAAAGGTACAGAAAAGAAAGTTTCCTTGAAAATGAATATTTTATCTGATACACTTTTTATTCTGCGTTTGAAGTTGAATTTAGATCTAGTTTTAAATGAATATAAATTAGAAAACCTTTATCTCCTTTATTACTTGAATTTCCATATTCCTTTACGTTTCTATGAAGTTTTATGTACCTTTAACGACATAACATGAAGGCAAAGCATTTTAATATTGTCTGAAATACGGAGTTGCTTATACATCAGCCTAAGTGGTTATCGTCTTTTATATTATTAGGTAGACTTGTTCATTTATTTCACATTTGCTCAATACTTGTTTCACATTTGCTCAATACTTGTTCACTTCATATTTGAGTTAATAAAATGCTGTCAATATATCGAACGCTTAAAATTGCTCAATTGCTAAGATTGTTCTTCTTACTCAACTCTATGATACAACAACTAAGGTATGTGCGAGTCGAGTCCGCGCAATATGTGTTTCAAAGTATGATTTTTAATTTTAATATTATTGAAACTGCGTGTTACTTTCACATTGGAAGGTAAGTGATGTGCGCGCAAACTTTGGGTCTATAGCGTTTACTCTATTAACATTATGATGATTTGGTAAATAATTCAAATATTTTTAAAAAATAAAAAATTTTTTTTTTATATTTTAATATGAAGAATCGTTTTCAATTATAATTTTTCCACTGTTATTAATGTAATTGAAATTTAGACTTAAATGAGGAAATAATAAAATATAACTTTCTTTAAATGACGACGTCGTAATACGCTTGCAGCCATTGTTTTAAATTTTTCCAATTATCGTTTTGGGAGATAAGGAGGCGGGATATACTGAAAAGATATTATTTGATTCTTTCTGTTTCTACTTTCTTCTTATGTAAGTGAATTTTACTGATAAAAATTTTCATTTTATTCGTCGTTCGTTTAAAAATATTTTTATGATTCAACTATTCTACCCAAAAATCATTCATTAATAAAATATTCTAATTTATTTTCCTGAAAGAGTTTCAGGTCATTACACTATAATTATGTCACATTTCAACGTTTTAGCTTATAAGTTTTATATTTTAAAAGGTTATATATTATAGAACAGCCGAAGGGATGAACACTGATGAGATCATATAAGTAGTGTTCCGTTGTCTCCTCGAAAATGGAACATTTCTAACATATTCAACACTTAGACGTATGATATATATTTATGACGTATAAAATTGTTATAGCTTATTAAAACAAAGGCGTTAAAGAGGAAATTTATCTCTCTGAAGATATTGCCCGGATTTTTTCATATCAAAAGAAAAAAATAAGAGTATGTTATTGCTTAATAATAAATGGCTAATTAATAACTAATTAAATAATTAATAAAAAATGGCTAATTAATAACTAATAAATAGCCATTGCTCGCGAGTAATTATAAACCGCTATTATTTTATTCAACAGATGTTATACTAATATAAAATTATTAGAAAATGTTAGCATTTCTCGTCGACATAAAACTTTAATTCAATGGTTAATATCATTTCATTAACATTGTTTTTGTTCCTTTGCGAAAAAAGAGGTACTGAACGGGTGTTTATCCTATTGATTAATATTTCAATCTATTTTAGTATCCTTATGAGTATATGTAAAATTAAGAGCACTAATATGTAGAATGTATATGTACAATTGCGGTTATAACTTTACATTTTAATAGTTTGCTGATATCAGATTCAAAATAATTGTCAGAGTGTCAGAACGAGTTATGTATCCCTTTGTTCATGAGGGCGTTGGAATCGATATTTTATATGCAGACTTGCAACTGATGAACTTGCTTTTGTTATACTTTTAAATTTTAAGACTATTGGCTCTTTACAATTATTTAATCTTTTGGACTTTTTGATTAGCATTTATATATCAATAATTGGGTTTTTTAATAACACTACTTTGGATAACAGTGTTGTTGATAAAATTGAATAATTTTGGATTAACAAAGAGTACTAATTCTGTACAAATTTTGATGTTTTTAATATCACAGAAAAAAAGTTTGGAGTAAGTACAATTAAATAAGTTAACATAATTTTATGACTATGTGTCCATATTGGTAGTTCGATTGTTCATTTATTGAATGTAATCCAATCGTAATACACCGGTGGGTATATGCGGCAAATAATGCCCAGTGGACAGAAGACACATTTGAAATAATTCGTTTCACTGAATACTTTACAGTCACACAGCATACACAGAATGGAACAATATAACGATAACAAGATGCTTATGCCGCTGAGACCTGATTTGAGAGGCTATGTTCGTCTTCAGAATTAGTTGTAGCCACTATTTTCACAATTTTAATTTTTAATTATTGTTATGTTCCAATTTCGTAAATTACTAAAAACAAAGAAAATTATAAAAATATGCCCATTTACAACATAATGATCTTATTTAAGTCAACGTAAGAAATAATATTATTTTATTTCATTTTCAAGTGACAGGATCTAAAAAAATTTTACATTAAATATCACTTTACTCTCTCCGTAAAAGATAAGTATTTTGTTACTAATGTTTAACTTAGTTGACGGGACTTAATTGACGGGATTAGACTCTTATAGTACAATAAAGCCTGCAATTATTCTCTTAAAACACATCTATATTTTGGGATTACATATAACAATTCGGATTTTTACATTTATTAAGCCTCTTAATAGGACGAAACTTATGTTTAATATAGGTCTCTTTTTAATTTCGAAGTGATAATTTTCAAAAACTTTAAAATTATATGGGCCTTTTTTACTTATTATATAAAATTAATATATTACATATTAAAATAAAATAAAATCGGTCTTCAATAGATAATAATTTTAACGATAAAGCCTAAAACTGAAATAATTAAGAATTTCATTATTATTTATTCTGGAAATATCTATGAAATGTTAATTGCTGTGTAATTATTACTGTGCTTAATATTTCGAAAACACGATGGTTAAATTTTATGATATCCCACAGCATCCCAAAGTTATAGGACTTTTGTTTGATAACCATTGTCCTAAAATTGTTCATAAAAATTATATTCTTATACCTCAATGAATTAAAAGAAGTAAAAAGAAAGTGTATGAAGTACATGTGTTTCCATGCATTCTATTTTAGATTGTTTGTGGGAAATTGATGGGTATTATTTCTTTTCTTTAAAAAATAAGGTATTGGTCAGATTAATACTGAGGAATTGTTTTATTCTTGAAACTATTCTAAATATCTTCTGTCTTATTATCTCAATTTCTCCATGGCATGGGAATACTTTACTTGTATATTTATTTGCTGCAAGTTATCCAAACTCATAGTAATTCAAGGGTTTAAAAGGGTAAAGCTTTCGAAAAGGTTCACAGATAACATCGCTAGGTTTGCTTTAAAGGAACTTTGAATAAAGTTCGAACCTTATTAAGATATTCATAAAACTTTGAGATCAATGTACCTATTTGAGGCTACGAAATGAGCAGATGAGAAAACGGCTTTAAAGTTTTACTTTAACCCCTAGCTTCT
This sequence comes from Druceiella hillmani, assembly GCA_039881145.1. Lineage (NCBI taxonomy): Eukaryota > Metazoa > Arthropoda > Insecta > Lepidoptera > Hepialidae > Druceiella > Druceiella hillmani. The sequence goes on from JAYKKI010000015.1 coordinate 40,691,862, forward strand.
CTATATCTGATGTATGAGGATCTAATACATTCAATTTTATTATTATATATTTAGGTTTGGGCACTTAGAATGTGACAGGTAGTAATAATTTGTTTAGGTATAATAAAAATTCCTAAATTGTCTTCTTCAGATGGAAAATAATTGATACACAGTAAAAGGGTAAGTACCACGTCCGTAAACTTAGTATTTTTATTAATGGACTCCCTGAAAAGACATTTACGTAGTAAGGTTATTATAATGTACGATGCAATGCATTTTTATACCGGACAATCATTGAACACTAAATGACTATGTTTGATCAGGATTCCATTATAAAACTTGTTTTCAATTGGATCAAAATTCGATCGTAAATTTATGTTGGTTTGAATTCTGACCCTTGATAATGTTGACTTCATCTAGGTACTGATTTTCTCTATTGTTTGCTTTAGCTGGCACTTTAATGCAGGCCATCTGATTTGGAAGCTCAACTTTTTTTCTTCTCCAATTTTTTATACACAAAAATTTGAGGGAATATAAAATATAAAGGAGAATACCTTAATATTTTGGTTTCCGTTTATATATTTGAAACGAATATAAACGGAATATTAAATTATATTTTTCGGTATGAATACAAAATTACATACCGAAAAATATAATCTTGATATAATATATTCTAACAAAACTACAACACATGTTTCGTATTATATACACGACGAAGTTTACGTGTAATTGAAGTAGGTGTATTAATATGCATTATAATATAAAAAGATTAAATTTTTATTTAAATAAACTAATTTTTTTTCATACTAATATTACATTAATCGGGCAAGAGTGCTAGGAAGGTAGAGCTAAATACTGATCGCGCAAGCACTGTCTCAGAACGCTTAATGAGTTACAAGTGAATGGTTGTATTCGATTTTGTCGTTATTCGACATGAAAATTTCAAATAATACCCGTAAAGCCACAAAGTGTCTGAATAACTGAGTAAGAATCAACTACACACGGAAAAACAAGTAATTAAATATGATAATTTAATAAGAAATGGTCTTAAATTTGCCTAAATTTTGAAAAAAGAGCCGACTATCAACGAGATTTCTGAAACCGCGTTAAGGAAAAAGGCGTTTTTGACAACAAATCTTTTATTTTTATTATATCACATAATAGAGTGTTACAGTTACTAAAAGCATACCTTGGGAAGTGCAAGAACTTAATGAAATCTTTAAGGCGTCTGTTAGAAGAAAAGAGAGACGAATTTCTCAAGAGTTCTGAGAAACTGTTTGATTTGAGTTCATGCATGTGTAAAAATGTTGAATTATGTAGTTGTTTTAAAGAACAGAATTTTCCTGAGGAAGATCTAGTTTTCATAATCGATCAGAGAACAGGCAGAAAAATTATTATGAGAAATATTGATGTATTGGCAACTAAGAGAAAGAGGAAAAATTAAACTGGAAACCTGCAACTAAGAGAAAGAGAAAAATTAAACTGGATTTTCGAAAAATTTGTGAACCAGGTCCGTCTCATGAAAATCGTGACATTTCAGTATTGTCTGATATTAGTATAAAAGAAACTATGTCTCAGTGTTCAAAAACACCAAAGGAACCAAAAAGCGAAGAAGACAGTCTCTAAAGAAATTATCGAGTGTTTTGGGTCGATATAGGATATCAGATAGATCTGGTGCCGCTGTCGCTTCTGCAGTTTTGTAGAATTTCAAAAGTAATGACGAAGTAATTGATAAGTCAAGATTGCGATGGGCAAGACAAAAATTAAGACAATAAACTCTAACTTAAGATCAAGTTGATAGTATTCCATCTTTGTATTTTGATGGATGAAAGAGTAAGACTTTGAAAATTATATTTAGAGGAAGGAAACAATATCGTTTAACGACAGTTGAAGAACTCATTTCAATTTTCAAAAAAACCAGGCTCGATTTATATGGGTTATGCCGTTCCAAATCAAGTAACCGCAAAAAGATTGGAGTTTGCAGTTCGAGAAATAATCAGGCGCCAGCAAAATAAATATCGACAGAATACTTTAGCCGTAGGTTGTAATGGAACAGCAACAAATACAGGTAACGATGGCGGAGTTATATAGTTATTTGGAAAGCGTTTTAATGTATTTCTTCAGTCTTTTACATATAAATTAATTGCGGTTAAGGCACTTGTTTTCTAGACTTGATGACATAACAATAGAATCTACTTATTCTAGTGTTATCGGAAAATTACTAGAAGATTGTGAAAAGCGCATTATTTTGTTATTTGAAAAGATAATGAACTTGTCAGATATTTCGGAAGTCGAAAATTTCATTTCTGACTAATGTTACCTTTACGATATCATCCGCTATTATAACTGGTAAGTGTCTTCCTGATTTTGGTTATAGTTCCATAAGAAAAATGCCTCATGCCAGATGGCTGGCAAAGACCAATATCATTTTGCGGTTATATATTTCAACGGACAAACCTATGCACGAACTAAAATTACTTTCCACGTTTTGTAGCTAAGGTTTACGCTCCAATTTGGTTTGAAGTTAAAGAACATCCCTCATGCATAGATGGGGCAAAATATTTCTGTAAATTGGTATTTTATTCTAGTTATCTTCCACGAGAATTAAAGAATGTAGTAGATCCTATTATTGTGCGCAATTTCTTTTTTGCACACCTGGAAAACTCGTTTTTGTCTATACAATCAGACACGTTCATAAAGTATTACACAGAAAAGTTTAGTAACGATTATTCCATAAAAAAAACACTTCTTAGTTTAAGAAGTCTTAAACGAAATGTTCAAAATTGTTTTCATTTTATTTTACACACAATCGCACTGTTCTTATAATCGGATTTCTATCATTATCCACCATTTGAGCATTTCTCTTAAGTTTATTAAAATTGTCGGTAATCCTTTCTCATAAAGTTTATTCGTCTGGGCATTCAGGTGAGAATACTTGACGCTACTTCAAAGAAAAAAATTGAGCCTTGTTAAATCTGGAGATATCGGAGGCTAAATGCACTTTAGCCTCTAGGAGGTTAGATCCGCTGCACCCTATCCAGTGACGACAATATCGCTAGTCCAAATACTCACGTAATATAAATAAAGCCAAAGTGAGTTTGCGCTCCATCGTCCTGCCACCACATATTTCTTACTACGCTAAAAGTCAAATTTGAAATAAACTCTTCCAATTCATTACGCAAAAAATACAAATAATTGCCCGATGTAATTCTGGTAGGTAAGAAAAACGGACTTACGAGCTGATTACCCAAAATTCCCGACTATACATTTAAATGCCATCTGTGCTTAAAACTTCCCGGTAGTTTTAAATTTGAATTCGTATGGATCCAGTAGTGTTCGTTATGCACATTAAATATTCCATGCCGGGTAAATATGCTTCCATCTGACCATAAAATACGTCAAACAAATGTTGGTGAATCGGAATTCTTCTTTGGTCAATTGTTGTACCGCACGATAGTGAAATATTGTCCATCTTCTCTCAGCGTATCTCTGACAAGCGTTTTCGGCAAGCTAAGAGACATGGCTGCCCAACATATGCTGCAAGTAGAATCTTCGGCAAATGCAACGAGGATAGCATCTTCAGCCACGTGACGTCTTCTAACAAACAAGGGCATTACCTGACCAATTCCATGAATCCAACTAGCCAACCTTGCGATGGTCCGTTCATTTAGTTTTCTGGCGCCATTTTGATAAATAGCCGAATACCTTGTACTCATCTGGCGAGCATTACGTGCACACAAAAGCATAAACACAACAGCATGTCATAATATTCCGAATTGGAATAGCGTATAGTAGACATTATAATTTATCAAAACAGTAATTGACAAAAACAAATGCTCATAATCCAGGAAATCAAAATACGTTGAATAAATTTAAAAACGACACGATACATTCAAGGCGCGACGTTTGATTGATTGTTGTTCACAAACGCACAAGTATCCCTTCTCAAACTGGGGATTACGTTTATTATTAAAGGGGTCGCAATCTGTCCAAAAAATGTGACCTGCATACAAAACATTCGTTTGTTAAAATTTTTATGAATGAAGTGTTACAAAATTGAAAATTAACACGAGAAAATAAATTTATGGCTTATTAATTAAGCTAGAATTTCTTTAAAATTATTCACGCTAAATGAATCGAAATATTATTTTAATTTTATAGTATAGTAAAAGGGTCTCAAGGCTTTTTACTTAGCATTTAGTTTTTTTCGTGGCTCGCGACATAAAAATAGTTGAGAAAAAATGTTTACACTGTTGTGAATAAGCAACGTTTCACTTTTGCAGCAAAAGTCTGAATGTATATGGAAAAAACAAAGTTCTATTTATTATATTTATTACTAGTTTATGGAATATTCATTGCATTTATTTTTAATTAAATTATTTTTAAAAAATATTATATCACTGTAGTTAGTAAGGTAGAAATAGAACATTAGAATTTAATATTAAGCACTTATTTAAGAGAAACAATTTGTACTTTCCGAAATTTTTAGGCCGCCACTGTCACGTGTCCTGTTAGTAAATCAAAAGAATTGTGGCCAAAGTAGAATAAAAATAATTCAATACACGTTTAATTTAACGTATGATCCAAAAACCGATGTATAATTATCGATTATGATTTTGATTAGCAAAAAATGTTTCTAGTAGCGAAGACAAAAAAAAACAAACATAAAATTATTTTTTTAAAAATGACAACTTTATATTTTTTCTTGAAATTAACGAGATGCTTCCATAATTTTACGAAATAAATGTCACAAAGTATGAAGACAGCTTCTTACAATTGTTTTATGTAAGGCTTAAAGCTTACCTTCCGTATAACAAAACTTATCAAAGAATTATCTTTTCTAAATATTTTCTTTGTAGGATTCCTTCTGAATCTGGTATAATCATTGATAACTATGATAAAGTGATTAACTCGATAATTAGGAAAGTGCGATTATGTTTACAATAAGAGGATTAATATTACATATTTAAGGCTAATGAAACATTAAGAAAGTAACTTAAACTGAAGTAATTTTTCAGTGTATCTTAAGTGAATAAAATATAATTGAAATAGTTTTTCTTTGCAATATTTTACAAATTATTTAAGTCAAGTGATGAGTGATATCCGCATATTAAAACGTGAATGGATACATTAGTATTTAATTTATTATGTTTTTAATAGTCATGTTTCATGTCATTCAGCAAATAAATAAAATTCCATATTTAGGCACGAAATATCAGTTGTTCGGTACATTGAATAAAAAAGTATATGTAGTGGTTACGTACAGCTAGCCTGAGTTTGTGTGCGTGGGCCATGGGTTAAAAAGAGTTATGTGTAATATTTTCTTTGCGCTCAAATAGAAAAACAACTTTACATTTTATTTCAACGACAATTTATTCCTTTATATTCAAGGAATAACGTCTTTCTCATAATTTATATATGTATGTATATATATATGTATATATATATATATATATATAATTTTTGTTTTATTTAATGTAGTTGCTATTTTAGGTTTTAATACTACTTTAAATACTTTCATTTAAAATTAATACATACCTACGGGAAATTTATTATTCGCCCAAAAAGAGCTGCAAAAACGAAAATAAAGCACATTCTGTCCAAAACAATTTCTGTCTAGAAAGAACGCGACGAGGTCTCAGCTTTTTTGTAGATGGCGCAAAAACATAGTATGTAGAAAGACAAAAATTTCATTGTCACAATTGCGATTCTTCATTTAGGTTTTAAATGGTTTTATTATGAAGCATCAGAGTCAGTACAAGCAACGATCCACGTTTGCACGAGCGTGCGTGTGTGTGTGTATAAACACACATTAAATAATTCATCTTTCAATGTCCCATAGTTCAGAGTTCACGATAACAATGACACCTATTTCGAGCTCTCCTGCAAAAATAAACCAATCCTTCACGCAAACGTCGTAGGAATACTAATCAAGATGTTTTCTTCATTTTAATTTACTTTAAGCAAAGAATAAGAAATTGAAGAAAATCATATTAATTCGATGTCTTTTTCGTCATAGCTACAATTAGTACCTAAGTTTTTTAACTTATATTTGATGCTAAAGAAAGACATGTCTGTAGAGCGATGCATGTATGCATGTATGTAAATTGATTCTAAGTCTAATTCTTTTGCACGGGTTTTAACCTAAACTTGATAGATTTTAAAATATGAAGTGTCTTTAAATTCGTGATGAGAGCGCGAGTGAGACATTAAAATTTCAAAATATAAAAATGGCTTATTTTTGACACCGTAATGAATAGTCCGACAAATATTTTTTTTTTAAACCTATCGAGTTGAGTATGAAAATAAAAGGTTTTCAAAGACGATTACATAAATATATATATATATATATATATATATATATATATATATATATATATATATATGTATATACATATATATAAATTTAATTGAAAATACAATACGTGAGGCAAAAAAAAATAGTAAACTTATCAAATATAGACACAATCGATTTAAATTGTTAACTATGTCGGCTGCACAATCGAGCGCGAGAGGAAATTGGGACTCTGTGCCACGTGGGTGCCATTGGGGCGTGGAGCGGGAGAGGTTACCTATTGGAGTGAGCGGCTCAAAAAAGGCAGACGTGTGAGGGTAGATGTCGTTATCGCCCTTGTTTAATTTGCTTTTTTTCCGCGCGGCGTATATGTCTTAATTACTTTTATTGAAGAATTGCTGTCCACTTAACTGAAAGGATTGAACCAAATGCGTAAACATGTACTCGAGTCACCGTCCATGCACGCACACGCATGCACGCGCACGCATACGCACGCACACGTACAAACACGCACGCACATGCACGCACCCGCGCACCCATACGCGGATACACTCGCTAACAAACACACGCGCACACACGCGCACACGCGTGCACACGCTCACATGCACACACACGCACACACACGCGCAAATACACACACATATGCACTCGCACACTCACACACACACGCACACGCACACACATACACACGTACACGCACATACTCACGCACATACACACATACACACACATACACACACGCCCACCCAAACGCACACGCACGTGCACGCGCACGCGCACGATCACATACACGAGCACAAGCAATCGAACGCGCACGCGCCTTGTTGTATATTCTATACGCATAAGATTTGACATACCTCTGGCCAACAACAACTTGGCTTCACCAAGTCAGCATTTCAGCAGTTCCCAAGCTCCAATTCTCAGTTTCTGCACAGTAACGCTTAACCAGTGAAATATAATTCTCAATAACAAGATCACACAGTGGTAGGCCAGTTTCCCTCCCGATACTGTGAAGGAAATTATTACTTAAAAAAATATATTTTTTTAATTCGAAGTATTTATTTATTTTTTAATAATTAACTAACAAATCAGAATCTGGTAAGCATAAAAAATAAAGATATTTGGTAAGTGTCGTCGGACCAGAGGCGCGTGGCAAACCGTCCAACAGACAGTTCATAATTCACCTCTGGTCCGACGACACTTACCAAACTCTGATTTGTTAGTAAATTAATACAAAATAAATAAATAATTCTAATTCAAAAAAATTATTATTTAAAAAAAAAAACCAAATATGAAGAATCCTCGAACAGCATGCACAAGAACGCATGCATGCACGCTCGCCCGCACGCACGCACACAGGTTACATTTTATCTCAGGCAATCTCATTCCTTCTAGGAAAAACTTATTTGAAATTGAAAATTATACAAACGATTAAAGAAGCAACACTTACGCAATTGACGCCTGATTTAGAAGAAAATATTTTTGTTTTCACTGTCGTTTCTATTGAGAAATCATAAAAATAACTTAGTATTTAATTTCATATATGAGAAATAAAATCGACCAGCATATACTGGCGAGCCTAGCTCCGATATTTTATTATTTTTTAACGCCAAACAGAACATCAACCCAGAGCCGCTCGATGAGTGGCCGAGAGCCGAACCCTGCGATGTGCCGTGTTATCAAGGCACAGTTTTAAAGGTTCTAATAAATTTATTTTTATTCTCCCTTTTCATTTTCTTTTCGAACCAAAACTGCATCAGCATTATGTATATTCGAAAATTATTTCAATTCTATTACAAATTTAGTTATCTATCTCGTGGGAGCGGAAATAAATACGTAAATAAATCAGATGATTAGGCATCGAATCCACACCACAAAATTTATTTTTATTTTTGTCACACCTTAATATGGATGTGAACCACAGTATCATATGTAGGTTATTTATCTGTTAAAGTATTTTTCAGCATATAGTAATTAGTTTTGAAACGGACAAAGTAAACATTATTCCTAAATAAACTATAATTGTTCTCAAATATTTTATTATACTAATTTTGAAAAGGGAAAAGTTTCGTTCGTTTGATTTTTTACCGTGTTTTATGCTTTTCCATATCATTTATTTTTTAGTACCCAGATGGTGATACGGTATACAATACATATTTTTAGAGCATGGGGATAATGGTCAATGATTTCAATGAATGGAATCGAAGCGTGCTGGATGAATTGTTTCAAATTTTGAACCATTATAACTGCATTAAAATATTAAAATAAAATGTTAAAGACTAATATTTTATACAAAATTCGGACCAACAATATTTTCAGTTAAACAAATTAAACTGTGTTTACATGTTTTAGTTTACATATTCTTTTTATAAGTGTTTTTCATTTTACAAAATTCAACCGTAATCATTCTGCACAATAATAAACAAAGAATAAATAACTAAATCATGGAGGATATCATATGCACTTAGTAATTCATTAATGCCGATCTACGTAGTTAAGATCCTGGACGAGCTCGTTTTATTATCAACGTTAAATCCACTCAGTTGTACAATTACATGTTTTTATATCGTAAAACAGCAAACTTTAACAATATGGCAATCCAGTTTTATTGTCGCTGTTTTTAAATAGTTATTGCATAAGGAGACTAGTTATTGGCACGGCTTTGAAAGCGTTATTGCACAGAGAAACGAGTTATTGTCGCTGTTTTGAAATAGTTATTGCATAAGGAGACTAGTTATTGGCACGCCTTTGAAAGCGTTATTGCATAGAGAAACGAGTTATTGTCGCTGTTTTGAAATAGTTATTGCATAAGGAGACTAGTTATTGGCACGCCTTTGAAAGCGTTATTGCATATAGAAACGAGTTATTGTCGCTCTTTTGAAAGAATTATTGCATACGGAGACAAAATGTAATCATCATCGATTTGTTAACTTGGCTATTTTTCTAATATATTTATCCAACTTTGGCTATTGTATGTTTCTTTAAATAAAATATGATATAATTATAAATAACTTTTTAATTACATGAGGTGTGCATCAGGGAAAATACATGAATTTTTTTAAATAAAATACAATTTTGATTGATGGATAAATTATACCGCTTGCTATTTTCTTATTGATCCTGGTTTGTTTTTTTTTAATTCTCTCGTACGTATGAAGAAATTGGTAGCCTTACCCTCTCTTTGTTTATATAATATGATTTAACTTCAATTTCTGTCTCAAAAAGTACAAAGATTAATCCGTTAATGCAAGAAAATGTAATCTATTAATACAATAGTGATTCATTAAAATAAAAGCTGTGATAAAAATTAACGTGGTATCACATTTTTTGGTCTTTTTTAATTATTTCCTACAGGTCTTTCATTTTCGGGCATTATTGTCATAAGCTAGAATTTTTTTCCAATTTTAGACTCTTATTGCTGATAGAGTTGAAGAATAAGTTTTGATTCATATTTTAATTGTTTGAAACTTTATAACATAAATATAAGAGAAGTATCTTAAATTTTTATGATACGAAATATTTACCCTTTCTTCAAAATTATCAACGCAATAACTAACATAAATGTGCGTACTTGCAAATACTACAATTTAGTCCAATTAAAAGGAGTAAGTGTTAGAATGGAGCTAAGCATTATCTCAACATGTTTAAGGTAGACCTCTAATTCAACTTTAAAAGTACCAGCGAGTATCACGCAAGGGGGAATTTCACTTACTAATTCTCCCGCTAAGGGTTGACGGGACGTTGTAATGTGTAAATTATCAAATTGCAAAGAAGAAACAAACATCGAGAAAATCGAGTGTTTTACTCCCTTTTGTACCAATGCCATCTTATATTGCCATCGGTTGTAAGAAATAAGCAAAAATATATTTTGTTATTTCTTACAACCGATGGGAAAGGAGAAAAAAATATATTGTAAATATATTTTTTTCTCCTCGTGTGTTGGAAAACTAGTTCAAGCAAATTTATTTTATTTGTATGACACAAAAAAGCATAAAACATAATTTATGTTGTATGTTTTTTTTTGTACCAAAAAAACATATACATAATTTACTTTACTCTGAACGTAAACTTTACTTAATTCGTACGGGTAGTATAAAACATAGCTTTTACTCGTATTAGTAAAATTGTATGAAATGCAATAAAATATATTATAAAAATACAGGGTACATCATATAAATCAGCACTCATTGCAAATTAAGGTGTATAAATTTCTTCGACTAGATATTTTTCCTTGCTTCGTAGTTCCTTCTCTCTTTTTAAATTCTGCATTTAATTGGGTTAAATTTCAAATCAAATTAATATAAATAAATTTAAATTTTCTTCATTTTTAACAACAAAAATAAAATTTTCGATGGAGAACCATTATGACATTTGTTTATAATATCAAAACCGCAGCTAAACTCTCCAGAAATGTTGACTGAACATCTTTGTTCCACGATAACGCATCCAATGAAACGTTATCAATACAAGTTCCCTCATTTTATGTTGCAAGTAAGTGGGCACATCATCTTTAGAGGACCTGCTAACTTACCGGTGTGCACTTTCCGTGGCATTTTAGTTATTCTTTGGGTAATGCAGATTTATAGTTCAATTATTGTTATCAAAGTGTGACTAATCTCTTTTGTCACATTAAATGTCCATGAAGATGTAGAAGTCTACTCATGCTACCAGTCAACTGTAGCTATTATCTTTTTGAGTTAATAAAGGTACAATATACCACCAAAGAAATAAAATTAACTAAATCCTACCTGAAGGAAAAAGAGAAACTCGAACATTAAAATAAAGCTTACAAAGCTATAACACTCAAAGATAAAGGTAGCTAAGACATTTAAATAACACTAACACGCAAATAAATTTTGTGACTGGTTTTACTTAACATTCTTAGTAAGAAAACACTTTGAATGTTATCAAAATAACACTAAAATATTATTTTTCGTTAATGAAAATACTTTTTTATTAGTTCCTTAACCCAAATTTTCAGAAAATATCGAATGGAAATCTTATAACAATTTGAATAATTATGGGTTATTATACACTATTTGTTTAATTACTGACTTTATAGTAGAATACTTATATCATTACTAGAAGAAAAGATACTGGAAGACTTTATGGTAAAATATCCCTTTAGAAGAGAAATATCCATTTGCAGAGAGGTTGGTATTAAAATTTCTCAATAAAGGGGATTCGTTTTACCCGATGTGATATAAACAAAAGGAAGATTATGAAATCAACACTCTTTGAATTCAAAAGTATGTTAGAGATCCGCATCTTCAAAGAAAAAAAACAAAACACTAATAAAACCACTCAAGTGACCGTCTGCCTCTTCGTTTGTTACAACTGTTTTACTCAGACACCGTTTGATGTAGAAAATTGAAATTTAGAACAGTGATAAAACTTCCGTATAAATGAATAATATTCGTAAATATTCATATAGCAATTTCATTGCATGACATCAATGGAAAGAATAATAGTTACAAAAGTTCCAAAACTATTCTTCTAAAACTGCGCACGAAAACTCAGAGTGCTGAATTCGTACTCTAGTATATATAAATATTTGGTTGTGCTGCGTTGGCTACTAAGTTTTTAACCCCGAGTTGCTGTCAACAAGTTTTATTAAAGAATTTATATATTACACTAAATTTAATTTAAATATTCACCATTATTATCTACTACTTGTTGCCATCTAATTGGTACTGACAATATGCCTTTCTTGTAAAATTCCGGTGACTTTGATTCAGAAAACTGTGTGAGGTTGTTTTGGATATCTTTTTTAACGTCGAATTGTTTTCATGTAAATGGTTAATTATAACCCCGAATAAGTAGAAGTCAGAAGGCGCAATGTCCAGCGAATGTGGTGGATGAGTGAGTAGAACCCAATCGATCTGCTCTAATTTATTACGAGTACGTTTTGCAACATGTGATTTAGCCTTATCATGCAGAAAATAAACTTGATCGTGTTGACAACTCAATCTGTTAGCTAATCATTCTAGCTTGCATAATTAATAATACAATTGATATTCCACCAACAGCTGAACAGCACCTTTTTTGGTTCTTATTTCAGGTTTCCATGCTGAAACTCCTGTTTCTCCGACACTCAGCCTTTGACGTTTTCGTGTATGGTTGACATATGTAACCCACTTCTCATCACCAGTTACTAACTAAATCAATAATTAGAAGTTACGTTTTAATGTCAATAACTATTGACAAATATCAATTCATCACTAAAGGTGATATGATGACAACTCGTGGGGTATCCACACACTGTATTTTGAAACTTTTCCAATTTGTGAAAATGTGCTTTCATGGTGCCATGACTGCAGTGTAGCTCATCAGCCAATTTATGAGTCGTCAGTCGAGGATCTTCCTCAATTAGGCTTCGTAATCGTTGAACGTCCAATTCAACAGTTCGTCTTCAAGATCTTAGTCCTCCTTTTTGGAACTTTCTGGACCAAATCTTTACCGTCGCGTAAGACACCATGGACTCGCATATCGCATGACATATATTATTTGTGGCAGTCTTTGCATCGAGATATAGATTAAATTCGCAAAATAATAGAATCCGTATTTGATATTGTCTTAAATCCAATATCTTTTATGCAATTCACTTAAAGCTTCGATGCTGACTGTTAACAATTGACTTTCACAGCAAAGCCTTCTAGAAGTTTCGAAAATCTTTCTAGAAAAGTCGCAAATTTGTGGCTAAAAACTTACTAGCTAACCTAATACATTTCCATCATTACATAATATCCAAACATAATATTTAAAATAGATATATTGTTTTTAACAAATAGTTGAAGTACATTCAAATACATACGCTTTCTTACTCTGTGAAATTTAAAGGTCAATTTTTTTTCCTACGTTAAATCATTTTAACAGACGGACCGACGAACGGACATGTAATTAATTTTATGGGAATTCCGTTCTTCGTTTCTGAGGTAAGGAAAAATAAAATAAATGTTATTACAAAAAAATATTTTCTCATTCTAAGCTATTGTTTAGAATCAAGCACAGATAGCTTGGAAAATTTTATAATTGTAAATTTATTAGGATACGATAACAAAATAAGAACCAAATCAATTACTATGGTACTATAAATATATAGTTATTACTACGATTCTTAAATATACTTATTGCGAACATGTTTAAACTGCAAATAAATTAGATAGAATATATAGAAAAAATTCTAAATAAAACGTTAAATACAGTCATAGAGACAGAAGAGAGTCTTGACGCATGTGCGAAGAAGTACGGGGTAGTATGGGTAAGCGGGAGGAAAGTCAATATAACAAAAGATATTTAAAATAATAAAGTATAATAAAACAATTAAATTGCTCACGATGGGTATTTAAATTGTGCATGCATATTTTGCAAGCACGGTTTGCGAACATATTTTCTAACACGATATAACAATGTAAAATTTGTATTGTGGTGTTCTATGTATATTATTTTTTTATGTATATACTAGATAAATGCCTTCGAATAATATTTCAAATTTTAGAAATAAGAAAATTTTAGAAAAAAGAGGCAAATATAACTGCAAATGCTTGCCAAAATGTACTACAATTATTAATTTACGTTTACCATCGTTAATAAATGCATAAATAAATATCCAATGTCACTACTGTCACTAACTACGCGGATACATGGAGGCCAACAGGAAACTTTCACGTTTATTGACTAAAAGCCATATCTAATCTCAAATCAGCTTTCAGACTTTAGCTTCTATCAAATATTGGCCGTCGATTTGTGTCGCATAACGGTAGTGGAATCTGATATAAGTTCCCAACCATTTTACCGGTAATTCCTTACGTATCTGTCTTGTGAAAAAGGAAAATGTCCAATAAATTGTGAACAAAAATATTACTGACAAAACATGTAAGAATGTTCTTTTTTCAAAAAAACCTATTACTGTCATGCCAAAGCCAATTTACTGACTTGAAAAAAAATCCGCGAATTTCCTTCAGAATATATAGTATTGTTTATATGCAAAGATTGTTGTCAAAGACGCAAAGATATTTCAGCTTATTTCTTAATATTGAAAGGATTTATTCACGATAATAATAAAGTTACCGACATCAAGTGGATACTGCGGGCTTAAATTCTATTATATTTCGTGCTTAAAAGTTGGTATATTTTTTGGAGAAGTTTTGTTTTGTATAATATAATGTTGAACAATAATAATACACGTGTGCCCATTTACCTAATGGGATATACAATAACCGTACAAATTAAATTGCCCATTTTTACCAAAAAACCTAAATTTAAAGTTTTCCAAGAGCTCCATGTCTTGTCGGAGACATTTTTATGTAACATGTAATAATTTTTAAATTTTACATTTATTAATATATTATTAATCATGTTTATTCATTTTCGATACAATTTTTTTTTCCTTTTTTAAGGCCTAAAGAGAATAAATCTAACTAACATGGAAAATTATTCAAGTTGGTGTATTTGCTTTTTTCGTGCAATAATACCCTTGTCGGTAAATAGTGATACAGTACTACTGATTATAATGATACAATAAAAATCCTTTAATGTTAGAGCCTAAAGTTAAATTAAAGGTATAATTTGATTATATATTTTTTATATATGACTTTGGTCATATATTTTTTATATATGACCAAAATTAATTAGGTTTTTTCATCTCAAGTCTTAATATCTTACCATTAATATTTAATTTTTTTTAAATAATTCAGATGCGTAGTTTTAAAATAGCTCGGTAAGTTTTCACTTCGACTCTGTAAAAATATATAAGAGAGGTCTATGAAAACATAATATATAATATTTAGAATTTCAGTTGAATTAATAGAAAAGTGTTTTGAATTAAAAATCAAATACCAAAAATCTTTTTCTGTCTGTCACAAACTTCAATTGAATTATTAAAGTAATTTTGGAATTTATCTTCTTTTTAAGGTGCCATATCCTCGCGAAGGTTGACGATCATCATCGTCAACTGTTATTTGATGACAGCCGTTTTAAAAAGAACACTTGAAGAAGAAAGTTAATCATTTTTTATTTTTAAATTTCGTAGCCACGACATGCGTCTTATACCTATATCGGGTTTTCGCGCCATTTTCCCTCAAAAGTGACTTGTAGTTATCAATGCTACGCTCCTCATACCACATGGACTAGGTACTACGTTTATTAAATTTTTATTTCACGGGTTAATTCTAGGTTTCTTGGAAATTTTGAGCATCCTTCCATAAACCACATTTCGAAGGCACCCATCTTTTTAACATCATATATAATTATGATAACTACTTCTATGTCATATGGGAACATCGTTAATATATATACGTAGCATGTACATCTTAAGATCTAACGTTTCATTTCACTCGAGTTGTTCCAAAATTATTAAAATAACTAGCTAAACCCGTTCGCTTCGCTGTAGCTCAGGTTGATATGAAATAAATAGGAAAGTATATAAAGGTATTCTAGCGAACGTAGATTCACAGAGAAAACATATATTTCAATTTAATACTCCACCTTGCGTTCCGGTAGCATTACCAAATGAAAGGAAATGAAGAAAGAAGACGTTTTTCAGAAAATCCGTTTTTTATTTTAAAGCACAGATTGGATGGTTTACCGGCTCTGGCGCATGCGACGTGTCTAAATTCAAACCCGCACATTTGCAAAGATTACCTTTGCGCTTTATCGATAGTCATAGCGACCGCAAGGCGTATTGGAAATTAAAGTCATTTTGAACTCGAACGTCATATTGATCGGAATAAGTGGTATTCGTGGAAGTAGTACGTTTTCACCTTTATGAGGTGCGATCAGTGGTATTGCTTCAATTGTGTGCCATTAGTTCGTAAACCATTGCATAACTTTGTCTGATTGATGTTTCGGAATAATATAATTAGCACTTCTATTTTAAAATTCAAAATGTGTGATGGTAATCCGTGAACATCGAGAGAATTAATAAATTCCGTTGGAAAATTCACTACATCACTTTGGTTCTTCACGGAGTCAATGGATTTGCATGTCACTGTTTTACCTGCGATTCTGTTTAGAATTGTGTTGTTGATATCATGTACGACGGCATTTTTAATCGAAATCACTCAACCATAAGTGATTTCGTTGCTTGAGAAAACGTTGTCTACAAATGTTTCTTTGAGCTCGCGATGTTGTAGAGATTATATGGGAATTATATAAATTACTAGCGTGACCCGTGCGAAGTCTTCGCATTATTTATTCCATTATGAAGCTCAGATGACAGATCAAACAAATATTTTACTAAAATTGACATATAGAGGCGCAAGTATCAAAAGCATTGAGCTAAAGCGCCACTTTATTTATACGTGAGTGGATTTGAAATTAAACAAAAATTTTACCGACCGTCAATCATATTGACGTTGAGCCGTTAGATGCTGTTTTGTGTATATAATTTTAATAATTAATTAATTTGCAAAAACAATAGCAATAATAAATTTTTTAGTTGTAGATGCCGGTAGAGCAAGCAATTATCTATAAAATGATATATAATTTATGTGATTTAGTTGTGAGGTTTTTTCTAAAAAGGGAGTGTAACATCTTAACCTTAGCGTATTAATATATATGATGATGATGATGATATGATGATGATGATATGGGAATTATATGATTTATGAAAGAATAATAATTGTCAAAATTATTTTTGATAAAAACACGTGCGTATTTAAATGCAACGTTGCATTTTTAACAACAGGCCAACCGAGTATTTTTGAGTTTTACGAGCACAAATATAAGCAAGCTGAATTTTAATGTATAAACATTAGAGGACTATGACCGAAGCTCCGTATGTATATCGAAAAGTCAGGACAAAACTAATATTTTTTTCGGACGAAATCCTATAATTGTATTATTATTTAACCTGTGAGTATGCAAACTTTATTTAAAAATAATTTATTAGTCCACTTTTCCCTTTTAACCATACTTTATATCATTCAAATTCGTCGCTAATATCGACGAAAAGGCAAGTTCATTGTCTCACCTCTATAAATTTTCATAGTCACTCGAAATCAGTGGCTTTTTCGAATGAAATGTTGTCGAGTGAGATACTCTCAATGAACTGAACGGCAGTAAAGTAAAAATGACCTCATAAATTCTTTTTATAGTGAGTACTACAAATGTATGTTTATTGCACATACATATATTCATCCCGTCATTTCATTTCTCGCCTTTTTACGAGTATTGGTGTTTTAAAAACACGTGAGTGACAAACGAAAGCGAGAATAAAGTGAAAGATATTTTATGACAACGAATCCAAATAATTGTAAACGTGTTAGCTTTACACTATTTTGTCAATCATATAAAGTAGCTCATTATCATCCTGACTTATTAATACTCGGCTATTCATTATTGTTTTTCTCAAATATGTACATTTAGTTGCACTGTACTCGTAAAACTCAAAAAGCAGCGGTTGCTCAATCTTATTGCAGTTCTAATCTACACTGATTCGTTATGTTTTGAATTTATTCACTGCATTGCAGAAGTTGTAGAATACACCAATCTATTAATGAAAGATATAATTTTTAATTATGAAAGTAACATTATAATTTAAAGAAATAACTAAATGAATGGATAAAAGAACAAAAGACTTTCATGGGTCTTGTTACTATCATGAAAACAAGAGTATTTGTTCGAATTGTTTCGTTTCCTCTACTATGTTACATACCTAATCTGAAATCGACAATAAAATATTAAAATTTTAGTCACTTAAAGTATTTAATTCTAAATCTGGATAACATATTCAAAAGACTAAAGAGACATAGTTTAGACGGGGTAGATAACAGTAATTATTTGAAATAAAAACATTTCTAGAAAAACAAATATTTTTTTTTATTTTTCCTTTTTACGTAATAATAATAATAATAATCATCATCATCATCATCATCATCATCATATTATTATTATATATATTAATACGCTAAGGTTAAGATGTTACACTCCCTTTTTAGAAAAAACCTCACAACTAATCCACATAAATTATATTTCATTTTATAGATAATTGCTTGCTCTACCGGCATCCACAACTAAAATATTTATTATTGCTATTGTTTTTGCAAATTAATTAATTATTAAAATTATATACACAAAACAGCAATGCTGCCATCTAATGGCTCAAAGTCAATATGATTGACGGTCGGTAAAATTTTTGTTTAATTTCAAATCCACATATATATATATATATATATATATATACACACACATATATATATATATATATATATATATATATATATATATATATATATATATATATATATATATATATATATATATATATATGTATACACCCACTCACTTAACTTTGTGGCCCCTTTTAAATTTAAACTTCAGGTTCGAAATCTGTTTTGAATAAAACTTCATGTTGGGGTGTCGTTCACATTTAGGCAAATAGAAAAATTTTATATTTACCTAAATTTGAATGAAGCCTTATTAGTGCAAATTCTACTTGTGTTTAACAAGCTTTCAATTACTTTTGTCGAGATATGGCCCATCGGACATGGACCATTTTGAACTCGAAACAAAAGAACAAGTTTAAAGCGAATCCAAAACTTTTCAATAACGTATAATTGTCAATTGGATTAAATGATGAATAGAACAGAAACGACAGAGAGGAAGGCTTCCCCGAATTTAAAAATATTGGCAATTAAGTAAAGTGAATTTTTAAAAATATATTATATTTACTATTTGTTTACTTTAGCATTTATTATATTTCAATGCTTACTAAAATTTAGTATTCTTTTTTATGTACCAGTAGCTATTTATTACAAATAACATGAAATAAAATGTGACTCGTTTTAACAATTTTTATGTTTACTTATTTAAATATTTACTATGCTTTTCCCATTGAGACTTGAAGAATATTTTCTCATATGGAACTAATAGAAATCTTCCAAAGTTTTTACACCCCATCTACACAAGTGTTACTTCTTTTTAGTTGTTTGTGAAAATTTCACCTGTTCGTCACTCACAGGTCCAAGGTTCGGGGGACAAAATCAAAATGGACATACAAAAAATGTATTTCTTTGGACGTATGGCCATTTTGTACTTTTAAAAAGTGTTTTGCCAAAAACTCATAAAATGTTATCAGTTCTATGGTTTTAAAAGAAGACAAGCTGCTAGTTCATCGCTTTTAAACTTTGCATCGAAACTGTTCTATTTCATAAGCTGCATATTGACGACGAAAATACAGGAAAAAAAACGGAATAATAAGTTAAAAATAGGAAAATTTTTTTCTGCAATTCAAGATACTTTAAAAAAACCTCACACTTCCAGAAATAGCATGTCCAATATTGGCGTTTCTGTAAATTTAATTTTTTTCTCACATTTTTTATTCATTCGAATAAAAAAGGAACTTTGCTTGGTTAAGTGACCACTTTTCGTGTTCACAATAGTTTCTGCCTAATTAAAAATACTATTCATAATTAAGGCATTTTAACTTTTTTTTAAAATATTCGTTTTTAACTTCCCACTGGCTTTTTTTAAACCATTCTGTATATTTTTGTAATATTTTCTTCATACTTTATATTCATATAGGATATAATTAAATAATAAATCAAATAATAATTTATTGCAGCTTTCTTTCAAATATTTCTGGTAGCTTTGTACGTCTATTATTTACGTTTTATTGCATTACAGTACTTTATTATTGATTAATGTACTATTAAGTTCAAAATCACCATCAAAGAAAGTAGAATTTTATTTCAAATTTATCTCACGAGACTTTCAAATTAGCCATCACGAACAATAAGCAATATCTTTTATTATGGATTGTTAAATAAAGCTTGTACTTAGAAAATATATTTATAGTAAGGAGGTACTTACTTATTGGTAAACATTAATACGAGAATATTATCAAGGTTGTTAATAATTACAGTTTACTTTAGATATGAGGTGTAGAATATTTGAAAAGCTAGAAGTACGTGTAAAATTACCGTACAATATTCATGAATATGCATTTTAAAAATTTATGCAAAAACAATGTTTTTCGAAGCTATTGTACTTATATATAAATAAACAAGTATGATAATTGCATTTAGTTGCACTTTTATAAAAATATTGTATACGTGTGCACCCAGACATGATCTGAAATAATGAAATGACAATATGTGCTACGAAAAGGTGCGGGTGTGTTACCTGACAAACAAAACAAAAATTTACGCTTTTCCTAATTTTCTTTATTTATTTATGGACGTCTAAATTAATGGGAATCTTGTGTACATAATACATGTGTATATATATATATATATATATATATATATATAATGCAGAGGTATGTGAGGTATCATTAAAAAATCTCTTTAAATGCATCACGATTATGTTTTTTTCACTGAAACATGACGATTTAGTGATGGACTAAGAAAATTATCATTTTTAGACCCACTTTGTTACAATTCACATATTCTATATTTAATCAGCAAATGCTAAAGGGAACATAAGTGTAAAAATTATTTTTGGTCACTTTTTGAAAATATTACCTTTATTCATCGTTACATATTTTTCTACTTTTGTTTACCGTAAATAACATAAGCTATCTTTGTGGACAAAAATGTTCTCGAACCGATTACAGTTAACAATATCTATACTATACTGAGGTAAAATATATTTTTAACAGATAAATAGACTTTTCGAATCCTCGCATCCTGCCACCGCCGGATATTGATGTAAGACCTCTGCCAATATGCTATCCGAATCAATTGCAGGGAAGTTTCATTTCCTGCAGGCGGAAGTTCAATTGATTGTTGTCTATATTGTGGGTTTATGAAACAACCACGGAATATTTGTACGATACGATAATGGATGAGACACACACACACACACACACACATATATATATATATATATATATATATATATATATATATATATATATATATATATATATATACCTCGTAAAACTTATCTTTAAATCTTAAAAAGATGTTTTATATGCATTCGAGTAATGGGTAATAATATTGACACGTAAAACAAAATGTTTCAAATTTAAAAATTTTTAATTTTTTTTTTAAATATTCGATAGGAATTAAAATATTTGTTAACGCTACTTAGTTAGATATGGGTTGTTTATTTAAAAATAATATTTTAAGTAATTTTAATTATTGATATTGCTGTTAAATTGTTTGTATTTCGGGACAAATTATATATCGTACTATGGTAGACATAACAATGATCGGTGTAAAAAAGCTGTACATAATGTCATGTTCCTCAACGGCTTGGTGTAAGTCATTCTATTATTCAGAGGACCTGGAGATTCACTGAAATGAAGATCATGACTGAGAAGAAAATGGTGCACCGAATCCTGCAACGACCGATATATTATGAACCAAACTTTAAGAAATCAGAAGTCTACTTACACAAACATCAAAAATAAAGGGGAAGAAGTAAAAAATGTATTTGTAAGTTTTATACCCTTAGTAAATAATATTTATTTCATTTACGGACAATTAGAATAAGAATTCTAGAAGTTCTTATCCACTTCCCGAGACTGGCCACGGATTCTAAATTACTCCATGGGCACAGCATTGCATAGTCGACGTTTGCCCAGAATTGTGCGACTTGGGCCAATGTGGAGTGGATTAGCGTTTTATTTTCTGATGAAACCCTAATATCTTTATTTGGTGAGGAATGGAGTAACAAAGTGGTCAGAAAATCAAGTAATTTGAAAACAATACAAAAAAAACTTTACTAGGAAAGTCTAATTTACTGGCTAAAAGTTATTTACTCTTAGTAAAACATTTATTTCATTTTGTTGTACAAAATTTAATTTACTTAGGCTTATATATATACACACACACACACACATATATATATATATATATATATATATATATATATATATATATATAAATGTTCACTGAAAAAGAGCAATAAATAAAGTTGCTCATACACGAAAAGCAGGCTCCCGCTTTGCGAAGATTCATTTATTGTGTGAGTGACACTTCAAAATAGTTAAGCTGGCGTCGAATTATTTGTATCTCTAAAGCGTCGAATAAATGTGTTTCTACTGCTGAAATATTAATCATACCTTAACTTGAAAGTTTAAATTTTCTCTATGCAATTGTATTATTTATTTGGAACATTCAACAAAACATTCATTAACAACAGCCTTTGTTGTTAGTAATTTGTTTTCTCATTTTTATTTTGGTAAGCTTTAGTACCTGGCCTTTATATTTATGTATTTGAAACGGTTATAATTTTAGTGCAAACTAGCTGCTACAAGATTTACATATACAAGATTACTATATATATATATATATATATATATATATATATATATATATATATGTATAACATAAAAATGGTAATTTTATATAAGAAAAGTGTAAAATATATATTTTCTGTCGCTTTTTGGCAGAAATTCTTAGTTGCTTAAGTTTATTCATCGATATGGGTACACATTTTCCTATTTTTATTTACCGTAAAAAACATGGCGTATCTTTGTGGAAATATAAATCTCCAACCGATTACATTTAATAATATCTATAGTAAATTAAGGTAAAATATATTTTAATAGTTTTCGAATCCTTGCACCCTGCCGCCATCAGATATTGATATAAGATTTGTACCAAAATGTTATCCGAATCAATTGCACGAAAGCTTCATTTCCTATAAACGAAAGTTGATCTAATTGTTGACTATATTGTGGATGTATAAAAAAACCATGGAATATTTTTGTTGGTATTTAAATAGACGTTATGGCTTATTATGTATATTATGCGCACATAATTACCATTAATTTAGACATCTACAAATCGGTAAACTTATGCATTGAAATAAATAAAAAAAATAGAAAAGACTCTTTTCTTAGAATTTATTGTTATTTTATAGCTACATATCATGTCTGCTGCACACGTAACCTATTTTTTATATTTGAACACAACTAAATAAAATAAACTTATTCCATTAAATAAACACATTCATTATTATAAATAAATATATTTAAATATAAGTACAACTATTCGAGCAAATTGTTTTTACATAATTTCCGGCCGGTCGAAGGCTGGAAATCGATCATGGGAATTCAATAGGATATAAAAGTCGACTGACTTATTATCATCCCGAAAGCTGTATTTGAAAAAATACTCCCAATATATGCAATGTTAATAGCATAGTTTATAGTGAAACTGACTACGTAACTTTTATACCATATTAAATATAGATACGTTATGTATTCCTCAATTTAAATGCAAGAAAATGCAACAAATATTACTATGTGATTAGTGTATATATGATTATTATGTTAATAAAATGCAATAAGAATTAAATGACAATTTCAGACCACTTTTTAATTTCAGTACTCAGTAAAGATTTACTCTCTCGAGTTATTGAGTCGACGACATATTTTCTAAAGTAGAAAACAAACACATATGAATAAATTTTTTATCAATATTTAATTTTAAACCTTATAGCTAATATTAATGGATACACTAGCTATACCCGCAATTTCGTTCATGTCGACCTTAAGTAAGTATTATTAAGTTAATATGTGACACAAGATCTACCAAAATAATTACAAAAGTAAACTTTTTTTAAGTAAGTGCGCTTTATATTAAAATATCAAATTGCCATATCTTCTTTTTAGTTGGTCAATTGAGATGAAACATTCTATATCTCACTCCAAATGAAAAGGAATTAACTAATGAAAACACTATCGAAATCTGTAAGTCCCAAATCTTTAAACTTATCAAAATAATAATATTTTCAACATTGACATCAGATGTAAATGTTAAACAAACTGAGAGAAAAAAACAAGCCTATACATCGACTATACTACGGAACCATTTGAGGCGCAGAAGACGACCAATAACATCTGTCCTCATGCGTTTGCTCGCATATAGATTGCTTGCTTAAGCATCTACTCTCCTGCATAACTACACTTCACCTGACCATGCCCATTTCCCTAATGTATGTATAGGTGGAAAAGTTCATGGCACGGTTTATAAAATACACATTGGACTATTTATCTATGTACATAGATACTCTGCACATTTTTGTTATTATTACACATTGAATAGCTCTAGGCACTCCTTTGATTTTACACTAATTTAAATTAATTTTTGAAAATATTAAAATCGCATATCATCAAACACACTCTGATGTAAACAAATTCTGATGAAAAAAAAACTAAATGTTACTTCAAGTCTACTCTTTTTCATAAAACTACATTTGAATTGATTATTTACAAACAAACATAAGAGAAAACAAATTATAAAGAGAAAAAACCCAAAATTTTCAGAAGCAATATTTTCGTATTCTATTACTTCTCTTATGTATTTCCAAATCATTATTTCATAAATATCATAATTTCATATGTACATTGAAGATATTCAAAGCCAATTCTACAGTTTTATGTATATATGTATGGATTATAAATGCAATATATGCAATGGAATTCATATTGTTTTGGGCGCCGAACACACGGCGCGATTTCACTATCATTTAACAGTTTTTTTAATGCAAATCATATCAAAAATTAAATATGAAATTGAACGACCACCTTAAAAGTCTAACAAACGAATCTTTATAAAAATAAATACGCATTGCAAGTTTTCCACAGGTCCATTAGACTTATTTGGTCTTTAATATTAAACTGTCAAAAGCAGAAAATAGGAACATATTTAAACATTGAGTTGAATGTTGAAGTTCAGATTGCGCACAAGGGATTAAGTCAATTTACTTAGTCTATAATACAATTAAATGTCTACATTATGAAATAGTCTCCCTAAAGATGCAAAAATATCGATGAGTCGCTTTTAAAAATACCGATAAATGAAACATCGTGGTTATATTTTTGTAACTTCTGTCCTCTTTTAATATTTTTTTTCATATTGTAATCTATGTTTTGTAAGTGGAAATAAGATAACCCAAAATAAATATAGAAAAATTTCGTACTTAAGTATAATGAATAAAAAAATGTATGTTTTCCTATATTGTGATGATACATTTATTAGTGAAAACGAGTAATACGATTAATTATTTAGCGTATTCATTCTTCGGATTAAAGAATCAATATGGAAAAACAACACATATACTTTAGGAACATATGCTATGAAATCATTATTAAAATTAAATATTGTATAGGAATGAAGCTAACCGAAAGTAAACATATGAACACAACATCCGAATTTATAGATATTTCTATGTCCTATGCGTGCATGGAGTGTGATGTTACAAATATGTTCTGATGCAACCTCTTTACATTATGAGATACAATATCGACCAATGGTTGTTAATGGGTGATTTCTTCATTATATTATAAAGATATTTAATAAAAAGCCTAGTTTTTAAGTAATGCATTTCCGAGTAACTATTCTTACAATCTTTAGACTAAAAAAAACTAAATTTTGTAAAAATAGAATCATAATTAATTTACTTGGTTGCAAATGTTTTTGAGCTCGGGGAACTCTCCTCTTTGTGGTCTTTGTTCTACTAATTGTTAAAAAAAATTACAATTACACGTTATTAAAAATTTATAGGTTCACTTTAAATTTGTTCTTTTGTTTCAAGGTCAAAATGGTTTCTGTCCAATAGTCCATATCTCAACCATAGTTTTTAAAAACTTATAAAGTATGAGTAGAATTCGTCCTAACCATTTCGTTCACATTTAGGCGAATATCAAATGTTCTTATTTGCTTAAATGTAAACGAAACCTTTAAATTAAGTTTTATTCAAAAGTGATTTTGAAATGTGAATTTAAATTTAAAAGATTAAGAGGAAGTTCGAAATATGCCAAATGGTTTATTTATACATTCAAAAACTAGTTTAATTTCAAGTTTAAGCCACATATGCAGTTTTTGACTTATTATTAAAATATGCAAACAACCATCCCACTGTGTTCAAAATACAGGAACACGACTTCTTAGAATAATTGTTTATGTATCTTTTACTTAGCACCCTTTCATTCCCGTTACTGTTCATATAAAAAAAACATTTTAATTTCCTTACTTTTACAGTACAAATTGTATTCACAATTAAATGAAACTACGTGATGTTGTATTATTTCTACTTTCTTTAATTTCTTTACCGCGACCTAGGTTTCGTTGTGTTACAACATTTTCAGGTGGGCTATTAGCAAAGATATGGTATCTTTGCTAATAGCCCA
The DNA here is from genome assembly GCA_039881145.1 of Druceiella hillmani. Lineage (NCBI taxonomy): Eukaryota > Metazoa > Arthropoda > Insecta > Lepidoptera > Hepialidae > Druceiella > Druceiella hillmani. The sequence goes on from JAYKKI010000015.1 coordinate 40,718,225, forward strand.
CCTGACGATGTTGTAATACAACGAAACCTAAGTCGTGGTAAAGGAATTAAAGAAAGTAGAAATAATACTACATCACGTAGTTTCATTTAATTGTGAATAATGAATTTCTACAAAATTAACGCCAAATATATTCAACAAATTGTATTGCTAACACTTATAAATAGTAAGAGACCGAGAGAGAGAGAGACGTTGGCACTATTAATAGAATAATAATCATATTACTTGTTAAATGTGTACTATAAAAACCTAAGGCTGATTTGGTAAAGCTGATGGAAAGGACTGCGGGAAAATTGGATTATAGAATGTTATTGATTAAATTAATAATTAGAAATACCGTACAAACAAAAAATAACAAATATTTTGGATTCCATAATAAGTTTTCTTAAAATCTACTTTTGAAGGTTCACTTTGATTTGCAAAAAAAATTTGTAAAAAATTAAGAAAATAAGTATAGTTCTACCCAATCGACTTCTAGTGGAAATTTAGTTTCTTAATAAAAGTTCAATTTCATTTTCTCATAGTTTTACCTATATATCACATATCACCCTCTTCTGATAAAAAATTGTAAGGGATTGCATGCCATATATTTATTTATTTACGTAGATTTATTGATATATTATAGGTAACCTATTCGTAACGATAAGCAATTAATTGTTTAACATGTTAAAGCATAATACCCTTATCACCTATATCAATATATCCCTATATATTAACAAAAAAACAATACGAAATACACAAGAACTACGGAAGAAAACGATGATACATTTCGACAAATTTACCTTCACTCATCATTAACAAATTACGCTCTAGTATGACGGCAATCAAGTGGTCTAGTAGTTTAATACCGCGGAAAACTATAGTTCCGACATGAGTCGGTTCAATAGGGCGGGTTATTGTCTGATCACAGAAAATCGTCAGGTAAAAAGAATGAGGATGTACTCAATAATACGGGATACAGAATGTTTTCTTTTAAACAGGTGAGAGATACATTTCATAAGCTCAACGTCTCTTCTGAGTTGCAAGGAATTGACACTTAGCGTACCCAAGAGTAAATCGATAGGAAATAGAAAGGGAAGTAACCATGCTGTCTCAAATACAAATATCGGAGGAACGTTTTTTACATACGTTTAATCATTAAGCCGTATTTGGCATCATGCGGGCTACAAATAAGAGAGCCAAATTCTAATCGACTCCGTATTAATGAAGTGTTCAGCAGGTGAATTGATGGCGTGGATTGAACATCTTTCGAATTATGCAACACGAATCCACGTTTCCGAAATAATTTTACATACAGTCGCTATATGCCCACGAAACCTCAATCGCAAATCAAATCAAGGTCTTCATACAGACGTAGCAATTGAATTCAGCTGATCCTATATTCGTATTTAATAGGAGCTTGTGCTCGGCTGTAACTAACTATTGAACATTCGTGAAACCGCTATTTGAACATTCTTTAAACCGGAAGCTGTTTGCTGCGCTACACTCAACGACTGCACTAATGTCACGCTGCAACCGGTTGCCATCAGCTATATCCTTAACCACTGTAAAAAGTTTAATTTCGTCCGTGAATAAGAAACAACGCGTAGTCTTCACCGCGCAATCAATATCGTTAACCAAAATAGTAAAAAAGAGAACCGAGATTCGCAACACTTCTAATGAGTAGAGTTACTTTCTATCTGCAAAATACTTTCTTAACTAGATAAGTTACTTTCTATCCGTAAGTAATAAAGAGAAAACTCGTACAAGGGGAACGGAAAACCTTGTCTCGCTAAACGGTTTAGAAATATATGAGAAAACAATAATAATAATTAATCAGTTTGAAAGACTTTTACTTATCGATACATTAAAATATAGAATCAGGTGTACAAGTTCTTAAGTAAATCTATTATTGAAATTAAATGACGTTGTTTAGAGATGCTGCAAATATCTGATACGCTCACATAATATTCTTTTTAATAATGAAACAGCATTTTAAAGTACCTTATAAACCCTTTTAAAACGATACCTCGTACCATATTGGAATTATAAAATTATTTTTCAAGTATTTAATCTATTTTCCCCGTCAACCTTCCATATAAATACTTAAATATATATATATATATATATATATATATATATATATATATATATCTAGAATATTTTGAGATCGATATATGCTGGATAGAATAGTTTAAAACTATGCCAAATTTCAAGTTTCTACGTCAAGCGGCTCTCGAGAAAAATTGCCGTTTCTGATGGACAGACGAACACGTGAGTGATCTTATAAGAGAAAAAAACAGTACAGTTATATCTTGTGTAGAGAATAAATTGGTATCCATTGTATTTAATATTATAAATACCAAAGTTTGTATAGATAGAAGGACGGATGAATATTTGTTATTCTATAATTACGTAATTGCTTAACGAATTTACTCGAAGTTATTACATTTTATTAGACTATAGCTTGGATTAATAAAAAGGATATCCTTTATCTCAAAATATTCTCTCAAAATATAAAGCTGTTCCTGAAGCATCGTATCCATTATTTATGATATTCATTAACTTCAAATTGGATTACGTAGTATTGTCTGTTATAAAAATTCTGTAAGTTTAATTTCAGCATCTATTAATTCATATCATGTACCCCAAATTCCCAAATCCGAGCATGATTACCATGTAATTGCACACAGAATTTTTCCCTTTTTTAACCCAATCACGATGTTCCTACTCAATGCGAACGGATTTTAAATAAATTGACGAGAGGTAAATTATATTCTAAAGCATATATATATATATGTATATATATATATATACATATATATATATATATATATATATATATATATATAATATATATATATTGTATTACACATAAGTAGATAGGTGTGTGAGATCTAAAAATTATGAACTTGCTCGTTCCGATATGGACTATACGACTATTAGTATCGATAACGCATTATACAATAAACTCATTAAAAACCGCATATTAAATTGTTCAAACGCTGTCGGGTTACGTTTGAAAAATTCACCCGATTTCTTTACGTTTTGATATACTAGAAACATTTTTTGTCTAAGATACTTAATATACCGAAAAATAGAGCAGTTTAACGGGTCCAGCAGGGCCGGATTTGGGGCAGAAAATGATAAGTATGATCGAGAGGACGATGGCTGATCTGCATTGTCGGCGACTTCTAGACTATAGACGCGCGGGAATGGTGGAGATCTGAGAAGGAATGTGTGAAAATGACGTCATGTGGTGGCGCAGGTCAAAATATTTCATCGACTGAAAAACCAATGATTATGATTACGTCTAAAATATTCATTACGGAGATATTCGCCCCGAAATGAGAAAGAAACGTATGTTATGAAAGCCATTATGAAAAATTTGTACTACTCCTCCCTATAACTAAACATTTTAAAAGCATTAATATTTGAAAGGTAAAATCTTTCATAATCTTTTTTGAATTATAATGATTTAAACAATTGTAATGAAAAATGTATAAATTAAAATTATATTCTAAATAAAAATTTAGTTAATTTAAAATTTATGAGAGACGAACACAAAAAATATTTCTGTGTATTTTATGTTTCGCCGTACATTAAATAATTTAATTCGTTTCCTCTTCCAAACATCAAAATAATTTAATTCGTTTCCTCCTCCAAATGTAATTTAAATTAATATTCGGCGGGTCGACCACAAAATTATATCAAGAATCTCGTCGAATTGCCACAGAGCTGAGTCAAAAGGACGAAGTATTCGCAGCGAAACTCGATTAATAACCTGGCAAGCTTTTCCAGTTTTCGTTTTTAGTGTCGTCCGACAGGAATGAACTGGGATATACATTAGCATGAATTTTATGTGAGACCTAATTCGGATAGGGTGGACATGAGCCATGCACTGTAACATTTACACGTTATAGCATTTCTTGATGAACTGAATTAAAAATCGATTTAGTACGAATCTTAATTTCATTTATTTTCTTTAATTTTATTATTATTTATTTTATTATTTTATATTTAACAATTAATTGGATGAATAAATCCACATTTAATCCCTTTCCAGTACTTGAAGATAGCTAAGGTATATTATAATATACATTAATATGAAAAACTTAAATAATTGATTGTTTATTGGTTTGTTCTTGCTAATATTTAGAACCATATGTTGAATTTAAAAAAAACTCGTTTAATATTAGTGGGCCAATACAATTGAGTGAGCTTATAAGATATAACTAAGAATCACGGGGCCAAACAATAATGAAAAAAAAATTCAGAAGTCGGGTAACACTGCTTAAATGACGCAAGGTCACAAGAGACATACCGACTTGGTCGGGTAACACTGCGTAAATGACGCAAGGTCACAAGAGACATACCGACTTATTTATTAACCGATCGTTCCAAGTATCCGATATACTCCCGACGTAAACGAGAAATGTCGTTTAGTGAGCGGAGCGGAGGCGTTTAGTGACACAGCATAATTAGAATAATTCTATGCGGGCGAAATCGTGGGGTACATTTAATCTTCTGTAACAGCGCTAACTTTATCAGTATGACGCAGATATAACAGATGTATTCTAAACGACGACTATATTTAGAACAAATACTTTTGGAGGTTTAGTAATGGATACAAAAAACACGCTCGTTTGTTATTAAAACTTACTGTTGAATTTTTATACACTGAGATAGATTATGGTTCAACATATGGAGAAGTAATAATCCTTAAAGCACATTATTAGACATATTCAAATATCAAATTTAAACATACTTTTAATGACTATATGATGAATACATGAAATATCTACAAAATATGAATTTTAATGACTACATGAGGCAAACACGAAATATGTTCATATATTCATTATGTAATAATACATAATGAACACATGAATACTTTAATGTATTGTTAAAGCTCGTAATTGAATTTTTATGTGCTAAATTCGATTAGAAATATAGAAATCTGGTAATCATTTAGGTATATTATTCAAAAGTATAAAACGAAGGAATAATATTCAAGACGCGGCCAAATATCATGGATTCTTTGGAATTGGCAAAGTGACCTAAAGTATCCATATGACAAGGTGTTCGATTACGTACTTCATTTCACATGTTTAAGATTAAATGAGTCTCGGCTATCATCAACATCACTACTGTTAATTATTTCAGCCTGATATTTGTTCTCAAACATTTTTATTATCGGAGTGAAAGCAATCACCAATGTTTCCGATATTAAAATTAAGTTGGAAGTACTATTCAACTAACTTTTAAAAAGCGTTTAATTTAGAAATATACAAAAAACACTAATCGTAAAATAATAAACTGATTGATTATTACAATTTCAACAAAATTATGTTGTTTTCAGTTATATTTATTAATGCATGGTTCATTCTGTTTCCAGTCTGGCCCATCTATTTAAATCAAGTCATAACAAAAGATTTAATTTACTCTGATAAATCTGAATCAGTAGGACACTGGTAGTTAATATTTCAAATTTACCTACACTTTTAAATGTGTATTCAAATATAAAATAATTCCCATATAAACATTAACGTTTTGCATTCCGTACAGAAACCTAGAAAGGAAAAAAAAGAAAAAAACAAACAATATAATATCCGTTATGAGTTCTTTCAATTATTTGTCGCAGTCTTTTTTTTCTCAGAAACCATTCTATATTGAAATTTGACACAGTTTTTAAGTATATTGAGACTCATATTCCTCAACAGTTCGTACTTAAAAATACATTTAAGTAAAAATATTATTGTTATCAAATCAAATTTGATTTATTTTTTCTAAACTTCATGTACCGTGTTGTAACTCGCTATTTCATCAATATCCCAATCCTCATAATTTTCCATTTTAATCGATAAATACTTTAATTATTGTGACTTGTTACAACGATTCCAAAAACGTTTTTGTCGAATTTCATACAAAGTAGTTTTAGAGATATTCCTGAATTCTATGAACTTATACATCCCACCTCTGAAAATTCTAAAAGCAAAATTATGAAAAACATAACTTTATCAGAGATTTACCTAGTTTTAATTAATTCTAGTAAACTACAGTAATGATTCAAAATTGTAAAATTTTTGAGAAATTCACGTTTATTTCAAGCGTAAGCCCGCAAAAATTTACCAGGTAATATATTTATATGATGGAAAATAATATAAATTATTTATGAATAATTTTTATGGAAATACTATGTACCCTTACATTGTTATATGTAACTAAATGCGTACTAAACCCTTGCACTGTGAGTTTTATTCCTATTTATCTGTTTATTTTTCTTCAAATAACTTAAAAATGAGAAGAAATCTTCTTCGGAAATTACATTGTTTTTCACTACGTACTACTTAGTTTTAAAGGTTATTTTTATTTTATAAACGTACTTTTGTTACTTATATTTGCATTTATATTAATAAATATGCAATGATTGTTTATTATTAAAATATCGACAGAATTATAAATAAGCTCTTCTCGCCATTCCATCCGGCTTGTTTCAGAGTATCTCCTGGGATCCCTAAGGGGCCTAAAAGAGGAGATCTGTGGAGGCACCATAACAGTGTCCAGAGTCTCTCCTGGGATTCGTAAGGTGTACAAAAGAGGGGATCTTCGGAAGCACCATAATGGTGTCCCATATGTATCGAAACCACATGGTTAAGTACTGTCCCTACTCAGTGAGCCATTTAGTACCACCATTCTTTCTGAAACGCCTATAGCGAACGTTCTAAATATTTTAAAGATCGGTCTAAACTCACTCAAATCACGGTGGCTAAAAATCCCTCATTCTGAAGATTCGTGTGATTCTACTTTAATACTTTTAAGCTCTCTAACAAAATTATACGCCTTTCATTATTCTCAGTGTAATCTAATAATAGTGATTCATGTCCTACGTATTGAAATCACAGGAGCAAACCCGTATATCTTTTGACCCAAAACGATATAAACTCGCGCTCAAGGCGCCCTGTCCCGTCAAAAATTTTGAATTATAATTATTGCTATTGAACCAGTTTTTCTTCATTCGCTCAGAAACACCGGGAAAAAAGAGCCTAGTAATTTCCGCCTTAGAATCGAGAGAAGTCCATCTGGATTACCAGTGATCTCCTCAGAGAGTTCCTCAACAGCGATTGCGATATAATTTGGGACGAGGCGAGTGAGTAGCGATTGCTATGAGAAAAACTTTTCTCCGTAAACCGTATAACTGCTCGGGCTGACTGACGTTGAGTATATTTGTCAGTGTAAATGTTATCTACAACAGAATTTTTATTACTTGTCTGTGTTATCTACCACCAGACTTAGAATTAGTTAAGCTAAACTCTTCCTATTCAAAGAAGAATTTCAAATGCAAAAACTTTTACAATTTCATTTTATCGGTGAATTTAATACACCAAATATCATAACTTTACTTGTATATTTCTTTATCCTGCACATGATAGTAAATCTTATCTCTGGTTAGAGTCACTAACGTACCTAATGTAAGTAACAGATTTCTATATCTTAATTTATGTACTAAGTAACTTTCGGTTAACTTGAAATTCGTTTAACATACTTCAATAGGTATAAACAAATAACGCAAAGGGTATGGCAATATAAGCATAATGAATTTTCCCCCAGAGCCATATATTACATCGATAGTTATATTATTTATTTTTATGCGTATTTTAACGCCGTATCTTTAACCTTTTTTGAGCATGCTTAAAAAAAGTCCTGAAAATAACGAATTTTTTAAACTTAATTTTCTTTTAAACCAATATAGCTAGGGTGATGATTATGAAATGGAACTATAGATAACGTTAATAAGAATATTTATTACTAATTATATATATATATATATATATATATATATATATATATATATATATATATATATATATATATATATATATATATATATATATTTATATATATATATATGTATATACATATAATATATATATATATATATATATATATATATATATATATATATATATATATATATATATATATACATACATATATATGTATATAGGTGACAATGCTTTGTTTTCAAATAAAATTTGTTTATTTATAATTTTATTTTAGTTCTTTTCAAGTAACCATCTTGGGAAAATTCTTAAATAAAGCTCTTAGCATGCATATTAACTTGTATAAAAATCGAACTGCTGTAAAATAGAGAAACAAAATTTTGTTATACGCGGTCACTTAAAAGAAACTAAAAAAAAATATTTGGCTCTCGGGATAAATTCACAATGCTTATACTGCTAAACCCTTGATTTTAAATAAGTTGCTATGTGCGTTTCATCGCTTTAGAGGTGCTTATATAATTATATAATATATGGCTTGAGTTTAATTTTAATTATAATTAAAAATTATTTAAGTTCATTTGTATCAACAATTTTACAAGATTCAGCCCTAATATATAATATTATTTTAAGTGGTTTACGATGTGCATTTAATTACTTTTTAGGTGCTAGTATTTGATTGTAATTTTTGATTAAATTTTTTTTCGATTTTAAGCGATACAGAATATTATTTTAATAATAATCTGCATTCTTATTCTAAGCTTGTATACATGTAGATGGTGCTGCTCTATTAAGCCATATAGATGAAAACTCTACCAAGCTACTCATATATTTATTATTTTACACCAGTTACCACAATTTTCGCAAATGTAAATTTCATGTTATTCGCAGGAACTAAATTCTTTAAATTGGGGACAACTTCTGATGTTTCCTAATATTAAAATTGCTGTTCAATTGCTTTATGGTAAATTAAATGAAATACTAAAGACATATCCCCATGAAAGGTATGAAATTAAGTAACTGCCCCTTTTGGCTGCCTTGATACGCTCTTTGAAGGGAAAACATACATATCAGTAGCTGTAGAAAAAATGTGTTAATCGTCTTAATTACGACTCATTTGACTTACCGTGAACCTCATAAAAAAGTTCTCTAATATATATATATATATATATAACATCGGTTAAGGAATCTATTAAACACAATATAAAACATTTTTGGAGGTATATCAAAGACGAAAAAAGACATAGCTCAATTCCAGTAACTTTGAAATATGATAGCTCAGTGTGTTCAAATATTAAGGACGTTTATGAAATGTTTTAATTATTTATAAAAATACAAATCGTATCGATTTAAATTCCTCACATTTCCTGCAAGGTTTAAAACTGCTTATATTATTCATATCCACAATTCAGGTGATAAATACCAATATAAGAATTACAGACCTATCATTATCTTGTTTGCCTTCGCTAAATTAATTGAATCCGTTCTGTACAATATTTTTATTCCAATTTTCAAAGAGTTTTGTCTACCGGTCAATAGGCTTTATTTCAAAAAGGTCAATAATGAATAATTTATTTGAACATAAATACTATTTTTGTGGTGTTTTTCCTAGAAGAAGGCAGATAGACTCCATTTACACAGACAGAAAGCCTTCGATAATGTTAATAACTCTATACTCTGCACGGAACTTGAACGTTAAAGCATTCACAGAAATTCATGGAAAATTATTAGATCTTACTTATTTAAGTAAGATAGCAGGAGCCAACTTCTAAGCATGAAAGGCCATCGTAACCTTTCAGCTAAATTATTTAATTTTGTTCACTCAGTTTATAATACCTCTTTTTATAAAATCATAATTTGAATATGTAACGATACGGTTCCTGGACAATTTTCTTTGAGCATTTTTGGTTAGAAATTTTTCCTGTATAAAAATACAAAATATATTATTTGTAAATTAAAGCCTAGCTAAAATGGAATTAAATATATTTTTATAAGCACAAGGTTAAACTTGTTCAGATGACATTCTTTCTAATTTTTTTTTCTCTATTGGTAATAAAATTGAGATAATAAGAATTTTGAGTAATCTTTAAATATCTATATTAATATTAGTCGAATGATGTGTAGATTTAAATTTAATTTCTATTATTATACTTACCCGAAATAGCGGCAACAATTTCAGTTTCTTAAAATTTTTATTTTAATTTAATGTGATGATGAATGTCATTTAATTAGAAAAAAAAACAATTTGGAAAAATAAATTTGTTCTGTACCTATTTTTATTTATTCTTAGTTTTTATGGAAGTATCCTAATTAACCGCAAAAATCTGATGCAATTTCCATAACCTGTGCTAATGATATTTCAATAATATTAATAAGTACTTTTAGTGTAGCCGAAAAACTAACTATTGGAAATGATACATTTACGAATTCTTCATTTGTTTAATTATTTTTTTTAATTAAAATATATCTTCCGCTTAATATAGTGTAAATTACTAGTGTAAAATATGTGGGTCAGTTGTATGTATTGATATACCAAATTAGTTTTATTGAAGGAGTTTCGTTTTATTTGAAGAGCATTATTCAGAGATCTCACAGCAACTACTTTGGGATCTTCTCGCAACGTGTGAGTACGACTATGTGAATAAAATGTTGTCAACTGCAAATAATCTGTGGAAATGATGAATGGCTTGGGGTACTGATATTGGCTGGTTTATTTGAAACTTACAAACCAATATTGATGAATTTGGAGACCTCAGGCATCAAGATCAACGCCGATCCAATTAAAACGAAACTCCTGCAGGAAGTTCAATGTCCCAAAAGCTCAGCGTTCTTCACAAAAAAAAAATCGCCGCTCGACGAAATCAAAATATAACAAAAGCCAATAAAGGGCCTCGATGTTATAACTGCAATAAGCATGACATTATGCTAAGAACTGTCGAGTTTTGAAAAAGAAGAACTTAGAGAAGAAAGATGAAAGTAAAAGTTTTGTTGCAGCATTTTCAGCATATTATCAGCAGGTAATGAATCCAGATGTATGGTATCTCCAGTGCCTCCATGCATATGATCAATAAAAGTGATTGAATGTGTAGTGTGACTAGTCCACCGATACCCACCGTAACTTTAGCCAATAAGACACCGCTACATTTTGAAAGAACGGGAAAAATTAATTTATTAATTAATGATAATGAAGATAATAACATTCAGGTAAGACAAGTTATATATAAATCTAAACTTTGGTGCCAATCTCTTGTCAGTCAGTGCTATGGTGAAAAATGACTATGAAGTAAATTTTAGAGACAAAGAAAGTTATATTGATGAACCAAATGGTAAACTATTATGCACAGTCACATTAATAAACAACCTGTATTTGTTAATCCCTCACAGGGAAGTATTTTCTAACTTTACGTATTCAGATAAATTATATGGTATTGTCCTTTAGCATAGACGCATGGTACACTTGATTTTTTCAGATATTAGCAAGTTACCAGAATGGACTGAAGGAATTTAACCATTTCAAAATGTTACATGTACCACCTGCCTTAGAGGGAAACAGAGTCGATTAATTTAACAATATTGGTTCAAGAGCTTCACAACCATTGCAGGTCATCCACGCTGATTTAAGTGAACCTATGGAGCAAACGTCACTGGGATGTATAGAATATTTTATAACTTTATAGACGATTGCAAAGAGAATTCACGTTTATTTTCTAAAAGATAAAATGAGTGTGCTTGAAGCTTTCAAAGATTACGAAAGTAAAGTAGAACATGAACTTGAAAAAAAGATAAAATATGTTCGCTCAGATAATGGAAATGAATATGGTAACAAAGAGTTTGAAAACTTCTTAAGTAGGCAAGGTATTAAACATCAAACAACCACTCCGTACTCTAGTAGAAAGAGCTAAGTGTATGTTGTTTGATGCTCAATTGTCGAAACTGTTCTGGCGAGAGGCGCTAACCATAACTGACTACATCCTCAACCGATCATCCACAAAATCAATTGATGGTAAAACTGTCATGGAGATGGGGTATGGTAAGAAACCCAATTTATCGAATATTAAAATTTTTGTCCCTGAAGTTATAGCTCAAACACCTAAAGAAAAACGTCAAAAATGAGATTCCAAATCCAGTAAATACAAATTTGTTGGCTATTGTGAATCTACCAAAGGATATCGAATACTTGATCAAAACGTAAATAAAGTTATCAAGAGACAATCTACCAAGGGATATCGAATACTTGATCAAGAAACAAAAAACAAACAAAAAATGTTGCGTTTTTATTAAAATATTCAAAAATACGATCAAAATATATACGTACCTATGTATTCCACAGTCCTAAAATGCAGTTAACTAGAGAACCGCGCAAACAGGAAATACAGTGGCAGTGTATAACACAATACTTCTTCAAGTGATGACTATCAGTCTGGCGACAATGATGATGCATCCTACGTACAAGATGCTTCAATTGATACCGAGATGCCAACGTATAATATAAATTTGCGCCCGTGCAGAACTGTGCAGTATGCAGAGAAGGATGATCATGACATAGGTTACTTTTTTCCAATACTTGATCTCAATGATCCTCAGTCTCTAGATGAAGTTCTTTCCCCTGTGGAAGACAGCTATACAAGAAGAATATGACTCATTGATTAAAAACAAAACTTGGTCGCTGGTAGATTTGCCACCAGGTGAAAGAGCCTTACCGTGTAAATGGGTATTTAAGACCAATGAGAAGGGATAAATTATTCGCTTTAAAACAAAGCTTGTTGTTAAGGGGTATGATCATAGAAAGGGTACAGATTATGATGAGGTATATGCTCCAATAGTTAGATATTTATCAGTCCGTTTCATGATTACACTAGCTGCTAAATACGACCTATAAATGGTCCAAATGGAAGCAACAAGTGCGTTTTTGTAGGGTAACATAGACACTGAGATTTACACGGTACAATCCAAATGTTACAAAGAAAATGCTCAAGTGTATCGCTTGCATAAATCAATCTATGGATTAAAGCCATTCGTCGGTGGAATCTTAAATAGAACAACATTTTACTGAAAATTAGATTGAAAAGGTCTAAAATTCATCTATGTATTTATTATTTAGTAATTAAATCAATAATGATATTCATTGCAGTGTGGGTAGATGACTTCCTTGTCTTCCAAATAATAAGAACAAAATCAAAGGAATTAAGGAAAAATTAAGAAAAGAATTTAGTATGAAAGATATGGGTAAAGTGAAGCAATGTATTGACATAGATGTAAATCGAAATCGTGAGGCGGCTGTGATTATGATAGATCTGATAAAATACATCAACTTAGTGTTGAGTCGATTTGGCATGTCTGAATGCAAATCAGTTAATACTCCTATAGAGGTAAATGCAAAATTGGACAAGGATCCTGAAAACAATAATAATAATATTCCATAAAGGGAAGCAGTGGGTTGTCTTTATATATCTAGCACATCTTATGTGACCTAATTGCACCTACGCAGTCAATAAGTTAAGTCAATTCTGTAATAAATCAGCACTGACTTGGAATAAAAAGAGTGATGAAATATCTCCAAGGAACCAAGAACCTAAAACTATATTATCTCAAAGAAGACTCAATAGAAATTACCGGTTATTTTGATGTTGACTGGGCCAGTGATTCATTGGATAGAAGATCATGCACGTGTTACACTTTTTTGTTTCAGAATGCGGCTATTTTTTTGGAATTCCACCAAACAACCAACTGTGGCACTCTCTACTGCAGAAGCTGAATACATGGCGGAGTGTCAGGAGGCTCTGTGGCTTCAACAACTACAAGGTGAACTTGGCCAAAACGTGGATGGTGCGTTAACCATCTACTGTGATAACCAAAGTGCAATCAGACTGGCATCAACGGACTGTTACAAACCAAAAACTAAACATATAGACATTCGTTTACATTTTCTCAGAGAAAACATAGTTAAATCTAAAGTAAAGTTTTTATTTGTGAATGCTTGTACTATGGTGGCTGATAACTTAACTAAGGACACTACACTTGTAAAACACTTGTATAAATAAGATGGTTCGCCATTCTATAGGGAATGTTAGGAATTGTCGAGGTATTTTGTGGAACGCCTGTTCAATTGCTAGTATCTATTGTACACTAGTTTTCTTTTCTGTTTGTAAACTTGTGTGAAGTGTCGAAATATTAAAAATATTAAAGTTTTCTACAAATCTCAATAGCTTTTATTTCTAACCAAATTACCAAGCGCATAAGCTTGGTAATTTAGTTCGAACCAATTTCCTCGAGCGCCTAAGACTGACTCAAAATAACACATTAAATGTGAAAGATACGAATTTTCGGCGACGTGTCTAGTCCAGGTCTGACAGCCGGAAATTCCGCCTGCGTCCATTATATCCTGTGATTTATTATTTCTGATGTCGCATTGTGACTTGACTAATATAAATGTTTTTTTCTGCTTGAAACTAGACGTGTGAAAATAAATAATCAGATTATATATATAAATATTATTAGCAGACATGTCATGTACTAGATAAGAGCATGTATATGAATTTTGTGATAATCAATGAATGAGCATGCTAAGGGTAACAAAATAAGACATCAGTAAATCTTTGTCAAAAAAATTTAAGTCGTCTTTACCTTTCTACACACAACTTTATTTTTGAATCCTTTGTTTCTCATTATTTAAAACATATACCATAAATAACAAAGAATCACCCCACAATTTAAAGGAATAGTAGTAATAATAGTAATCTAAATATTTAGAAAAACTTACACAAAAACATTAAAATTATTATCTTTTTTTCCTTGTTATTAATCATGTGATATTAATTTATACCTTATCCTATCTTTATATTTTCGTCTAGGAAATATTTAGAGTAATGAATGAATCAATTACGTGAGACTTGGAGAAATAGTAGAATCGAATACACTAGTCGTCTCGACAAATCTGTATTTTGGAGGGATTCGTTACTTTTTGTGATTAAAAGAAAGAAAATATTATGAAAATATACGCAACTTCGTCGTATAAAACGTTTGTACGACGAAGTTGCGAAAACTTTCGGATACCAACGACATGAAGTCAAAAAGAGTAATCGATGTACTCGTAAAATGTACAATTGAAACGCATCAATCTAAGCACACACACAGGTTAAGTTTTCGCAAAACCTGTTGCACTCATACCGTGCATGTGTATTTGAACTATTTGGAGTTATTTTCGACCGTCCTCTGTTTATAAGTAACTGTTAAAATACAGATCTAATATTTTTGTATTTTTGTGATACATAGGTAGGATATATATGTACATAACATGAAAATTAAAAAAATGATGAACTCTGGCCCGAATATCGTGAAAAGTTTGTATGGAAGTCTACGGCATTGATAATATTGTTCTAATTAGTTTCAAATTTATTCTGCAGATATACGGGTGTCTAATCATTGGTTAAAATTTTAAAAAATACTATGCTAGAGTGGAATACAATAGAATCGTATTCATTTACTGACTTGATTTGCAACATGTGTCATTGAAACAGACAGAGAGTGGGTTCAAGGTTTACATATTGCCAGTGTGCAGACACTATAAAAAAAGGTAGCATGCATAAAACATAAAGTTTAAATTTATTTTTTTTCTTTAATTCGAAATTTTGTCAAGTTTGTATTATCTGTAAGGACATAGTAAAATATTTTTTTCAATTTAATAATTAGTTTAGATTTTTTATGCTTAATTTAATGAAACATTGATTAATTTTTAAGTCTGAGATTTGGAAAAATTTAACAATTGTAAAAATTTGCCAGTTTTGAAACGTCAATACGCAATTTGAAACATGTTTTATGATATTTTTATATTATGATATTTTTAATTCTAGTCTTGAAGCTGAAAATCTATTAGATGCAGTTTTAGATTTCATACAATATTGTCGTCGACTAAATATTCCAAGGGGACTTAGCACATTTTCTTAACACTCAGTTTTGGTTGGTTTTATCCATTCAAAACTCATGGGGTAAAATTGTTCCTGCCTTAATACGTTTTCAGTTTATATTTCTTTTTCAGTCTAATTATAATCTACTCGCAATTTCATATAAATAGTTGGTTATTTTTTTAAATAACTTTGAATTGATGAAATAGTCTGTTATTTTAGTTTTTCAACTACGTAGATTTTTCAAGGAAGAAAGCGATCTCCTCTAACGTCAAGTAGCGTAAAAGGCGATGTTAATTTGTCACCAATGCCAAGCTCTGAAGATGTAAAGTACAGTCAGTATACCAAAAATAAGTCTCTTCGGGTTACATTAGCTTTTATTGTAATTCCTCATTTTACCATATGCACATGTACATACTTTTTAAAACGAGTATCCGATACTTTTTATAACGATAACCGATCTTGCCCTGCTTTGGGATAGTGAATCCTTTATGTCAACATATATCCGTTATGCCAGCATGTATTTCTTTTTTTAATCTCCTGCATGATTAGATATAATTCCCTGTAATAAGAAAACTCCTCCGCTTTTCACAATTAAATGAAACTACGTGATTATTTCTACTTTTTTTAGTTCTTTACCACGACCTAGGTTTCGTTGTATTACAACACCTTTAGGTGGGCTATTAGCAAAGATCTTTGATAATGAATTTCTATAAAATTCACGCCAAATATTTTCAAAATCCTCCGCTTTTATTAAAAATATTAAATAGTTACGTTCAAAATCAATCCGTGCAGAAATTAGGGTCGCCTTTTTTGCTGAACTTCTATGTTGTGAGTGAGTGTGACAACGTTCATTACTTCATATTCTAAATGTGCATACTAACATCCAATTGCGGTCTCTAGTTATCCTCGGGCTTAATTTTCTTGCCTTTGTTTTAGTTTTGTTACTCTCGTACATTTCAATTTGTTATCCTGTTCGAGTAGGGAATTTAAAGTCAGATGGCGGAATATTAGCTGTTCCTTTACGGGCGGTTGGAGTAAAATCATAACTGAACTTTTGGTCTTAACACGCAATCATTTCTCATATAATAATCGTAATTATTAGTCAAACAATTATGTTAAAAAATTACATGTTTACTTATAAGACTTTATATCTTCTAACATATCACGTAAGTTTCGTAATATAATGTTTGTATTTATTACATATCAGTTCTAATCTCCAGTATATAACTTCTATGTGTTAAGCATCTAATCAATATAAATATAAGAATGTCTTGACTAACTAGCTGGGTGGCTGGCTGAATGGTAGTTTTCTCACCGCATAACGCAAAACGCTGAGTTTCAAAGCCCGAATTTCTATATTAAGTTTGCTCAGACGACATACGCATCGATCATGGAGGATTTTTTTTTAAATTCGTTTGAAATTCATTTATTTTTTAAATTTCGAAATTCATTTATTACGTTTAATTTAAAATATCGTTTATTACGTGTAATTTGAATTTTTTTTAAACCCAACCGCTGAAGAGTTGCAGAAATTATTAAAAATGTTTAATTTATAAACGATTCTCTCGAATTTTGAAGGAACATTCATTATCTTACTATATAAAGAATGTTCGTTCAAAATTGAAAACAAGGAGTGGTTCTTTTCAAAACTCAACCCCTTAAGTGATGACCTTCGAACCACTGTGATTCGAAGTTTGTATGGAGGAAAAAAATTAGTTGATTCTAATTACTTTAAACGTAGCCGAAGCGTTTTAAAAAAATAGTTACTAAACATATGCTTCATATTTTTTTTAAATCAACTCTAAGGGTAGTAATGTGGTTTCATACAATTTCAATGCAGTAAAATTTTAAAACGCTTTATAAATTTAGAGGGGGCATTTGTAATATAACGCGGGCAGTTACTGAGAGCGATTTTTTCAAAATTCAAGCCCCTAACGTTGAAGTAGGTGTTCAAAGTTCGTATGGAGTAAAATATTAGATTGTTCCGTTTGTACTTAGTTTACAGTTTTTGCGGAAATCAATCTCTAAAGTAGGGTTCAACGTTTCTAACAGACTAAAATTGGTAACCATTCTATTAAGTTTCAACTTTGTAAAAGTGTTCTTAAAATAATTTAATTTTGAAAGATAAGCCCAGCTAAGTACCTGCTCATAATATGAGCAAGTTCTTAGCTAGGTTTACAAAATGATAGCAAAGAACTGCACAATATTATAGTAATTTTATAATTTATCAATACCTTATACAATGTCATTCAATGGCCCTGTGCACATTGTTTTAAATCGCGCTATCGTTTACTTGCCGCTATTTAATTAAAAAGTTGCCTACATTTTTCGAAATAACATAATTTTTCGAATCAATAGCTAACTTATTGAAAAAAATTATTTATTGTTTAAATCAAATATTTATTCATTATTTAAATCAAGTAGCTAACTTATTTACTTCATATGGGTTAGGATATTCTTTTACTGACGTTTTCACTTTGTGACTTACATTTTGATTTCGGAGTGATTTTTGTTTGTATTGGATATTTTCTCATTTTGAAAAAGACTGTTCAAATGATAAATATTAAAAAGTTAACGTTGCAATAAATGGTCGTGCCTTTTATTGAGGACTGTCCTTCTATCTTGATTCATTTCTTTTTGAATGTTTCGCCTGTAAGAAATGTTAAAGAATGTGCATGAACAAATTATCAACGTTGTGATAAATAATCGGGACGAATTTTCAATAATGATATATGTTAGCAGCGTTGATAATTATAGTACATCAATATATCAAAAGAGTACTATAACGTTATAATTTAATATTCGACATGTGTGGTATCTGTGTGTCGCTTAAACTAACTCATAAAATTAATTAGATAAATCAAATAATAGTGCCCCATCCTCATTCACAGGTTGATCAATGTACATACATAACGAAAACACATAGGCCATTACGTATGTTCGTCATTATGGATACACGGTTGTGTCGTAGTGCTCAGATCACATCAATATTTCAAAACATTAGTAACTTGGTTAACATAATTTTGCAGATTTTCTATAAATTTGTGGCACAATATAGATAGGAGAATTATTTTTACTGCCAGAAGGCATAAATCAATGCTTTTTTATATATCAATGCTATTTAACTGATACACTAAAGGCTAAAAGAAAATTTTGTTTATGTTGCCGTTTGTTTGTACTACTTTCACGCCTCAAATATTTACCCATACGTTTACTAACTAATATAGCATACGTTATTGAAATAAATATAGAATAACTTTCATCACGGAAAAAAACGAATTATTAAATTATTAGTACCTGATCGTTTAACAAGAAGATATTTTATTGAAATCAAGACTATAAACTACTTATACGCTCTTTACTTTCGGCTGAAGTAAAAATTTACTTCTTTTTAAATTTTTCAGGTAAAAGAAAAGAAAAATTTTTCAGGTAAAGATTTCAGGTAGTAAATGTAAATTAAATATTTTAAAATCATTCTGTGGCTTTATATCCGATGTCCAGTTTTCATAGAGTTGCTATAATTAATAACAGACGTTATTATAACACATAATCTTAGTTGCTCCAAGTTACGTCTTGTAAATTAATGTAGTCAAAGGAAATAGAAACAACTCGGTATCATTTGATTTAAAAATGACCCCAAAGCGTTAAGAAAAAAGATTATTCTTACTAGCACAATTATTATTTGGGAAAAAATATCACATATTGGTGCGGATCTTTTAAAGTCGTATTGAATAGTATATAGAGTAGATATAATTCGAGTATGAAAAAGAGAATATTCTTTTGTATACTCATCGAGTTTGGACTCGTTTGCTTGATTCATCGCGAGCAAAAAAGGATTAGGGTAAATGAGATTTATTTGTTCATATTTACGTATGTATGTGTGTATGTAGGTATACATGAATATATTTATGTTCATTAAATCCCGCAAATATCTGTATCCATTTCAATAGACGAGGTACTCTTGAATGTTTCGTAAGTTCGTGACATTCTGTGTAACAAAGGTTATCATAGGTGCTAAAAATGGAAAAATTAACTTTTTTAACAAAAAACCGACTTCAAATAACAACGGCATAACAAGCGTTTTCTAAATTATATAATAATGAAAATACAGGTACTTATTTCGAACTACTGAGGTACAATATTCAAATATATCACTCATCTAACATGCGTGAAATGCTGATTAGGCACCGATTACAAAAATCTCTAGTTCTTTTTAGTTATATGTCCCTAAGTTTTTGCGAAAATCCCTAAAATCAAATTAATAAATAAACAAAACTTTTCTTTTTCTTATTTTAGTATGACCACAATGGCACAGATTATATTTTAAATACTACTAGCTGCTGATCGTGATTTCGTCGCCGTAGAAATTTATATATTAAAGAATTTGACGTTCCATCGGTGACGGAAGTGACCTTAAGTAGAAACTGTAATCTCTTAAACTAGAATGGCAGATCTGTAGGCAGTAATTGATGATATGGTAAAGAAGTTGCTTTAGGTTTGAAGGGCAGAAGTTGGGTAAGTTTTTTATTATTAAGAAAAAAATATTTGTATCAAATTCTCTAGCAGTGACGATATTTTGCAAATTTATTCATTTTCGGAAACAATAGTGTACCTCAGAAGATTCAAGTGAGTATTCGTTTGTACATTATTTTATACATTTTGGTACGTTTCTTATTCGGATATTTTTTGAAGTCAGTTTAAAATATTAATTTATCAATAAATTACGGTTACATACCAAAATTTTAAAAATGAGCATTGATGATAAGACTTTAGGATCCCGTTGGTTTCTTCTCAGTTTATCAAAAATGTTCTTTTAATAAACCATACGCACTATCGATATGAACACTATCAAAGTTATATAAATTACTTGTCAACATCTAGCTTGAGTGCAATGGCGTAGCGTAGTGGGGGCGGCAATGGCGGCCCGCCCCGGACGGCATTTTTAGGGGGCGGCAAAATTTAACAATAAATAATAAAAATACAAATTCGGACCGATTAAAAGGAGCACGGAATTTTTCATTACTTATTTTGTGACGAATTTGGGGAATTCCTTTTCTTTGAATGATATTTTGTTGCGACTGGCAACAACGTCTATACTGACTTGTGGGAATTCCCCGTTTATGACTAAAAATCAGCGAGAATGACTTCTATTACATATATATTAAGTTCAATATAGTTTATTACACGTACGGGGAAGCCCCTTTAAGGTACGGGGAATTACGTGCTTTGACAAAGTTTGACATTGTCTCGTTTTTTAATTATGTTACGCTTTCCAAATTGTGATTTTTGTGCAAATAAGTATGTGTAGTGGTTGTGAAATTATTGAACAACTTTCAACTGTGTGAGTATTAAATATTATATTTATCTAATTGTATGTTGGACTATCTGATATGTTGTTCAAACTTTAATTTATTAAAATAAAAAAAAACCGCCCAAGTGCATAACGTGTCACATTTTAAAGGGATCTAGACCGGAAACTCTGATATAAATTTCAATTTAATATGTATAAGTAAGTACTTGTTCTTATAAAAAAAGGTCTTGACAGACAGACAGACGGTCAATGAAATGATTTAATAAAAGTAAAGATATATAAAAGTTCAATTTTTTTCCTTTTGAGGTACAAAACCCTAAAAACGGAAAATTTCAGTTAAGCAAGTTTTTTTTTAAATCTACTAAGTATTTTTTGATTTTAGCATCAAAAATGAAAAGAGTAAAATAAAGTGGGGCATCTTACCTTAATAATAGAAGAGCTAAGTTGGAAAATATTAGAGCAAATGAAGGAGCTTTACTTAAATATGTGAAAAGTGTTATTCCTGAGACGTCAGATTCCTCGTTAGGCTTAAATTCATCACACCCAACTGGGTCTTCAAACCCAGAACAAGCTGAAAAAATACAAGAACTTGACACTGTTCCTAAAGATCAAATTCCAACTCATCTACTGCATTAGTGTCTCCATCCGTATGTCCAGAGATGGACATGCATAGTTCCGAAACAGAGATTGATACATCAGCATTGTCTGCTATTCAATACCAAAATTTCGACGATATTGGAAAATAGCCTGAACACATAGACGACAATATCCGATTGCATCTCATTCAGCAAGGACAGGAAATTATTCAGCATATTGATTCGTGCTCTTTAAAATCAAGAGAAGAGACAAGACGGCTTACTAAGGAATGGTTTTACCGTACATTGACTAACGGCGAAAAATTTTTACGTACTTGGATGGCTTATTCTCCATCTAAAGCATCATTATTTTGCTTTTGTTGTCGTTTATTTGAGAACGTAAATACACCGAATGGATCTAAATTTTACTCATCTGATGAATTTAATACTTGGTGGAAATTAAATCCTAAGGTTTCAAGTCACGAATCAAGTGCACTACACATCCAAAATTATAGCAAATGGAAGGATTTGGAGAGCAGACTTCAAAAAGGACAAACTATTGACGAAAAAGTAGCAAAAGAAATAAAGAAATGGCAGGAAATTCTTACCAGAATGTTTGATATTATAAGATTCCTTGCTAAACAAAATTTGGCTTTAGAATTGGTTAATTTAATTTCAAAATACGATCCTGTACTTCGTAAACATCTTGTAAGTTATAAAATGTGTGGCAAAATTTCAATCACTTATATGTCACCACAAATACAAAACGAATTTATTGCCATTTTGGGAAATAATGTTCACCAACATATCATCGGACAAATAAAAAAGGCTAAGTATTATTCAATTATATTCGACAGCACTCCAGATCTTTTTCATAAAGATCAAACAAGTCAGGTATTAAGATACGTAGTAATTAAAAATCAGGAAGTAAAAGTAATGGAATCTTTTACAGATTTCATTGAAACTAAAGACAAAACTGCTGAAGGAATTTCAAAGATGATTTTGGACAAGATTCAACCTGATGGCCTAGATATAAGCAACTGTAGAGGTCAAGCATATGATAATGCTGCTGTTATGGCTGGAAAGTATTCAGGAGTTCAGCAAAAAATTCAAGAAATAAACTCTAAAGCTGAATTCGTACCTTGCTCAAATCATTCGTTAAACCTAGTTTTACACGCTGCCTCAGTTGAGGTGTATTCAGTAACTTTTTTCGGCACTTTATAACGTTGTTATTCTTTTTTTTCCTCATCGACACATCGTAGGGAAGTTTTGATAGCAGCTACAGGCAAAAGCTTAAAAAGGGTTCAAGACACGCGGTGGAGTGCAAGAGGCGATGCCGTAAATGTGACATGGCATCATTAAAAAAGACATTCTTGTCACTTTGGAAAAACTGACAGAGGCAGGTGAAAGCTTAAACACTAGGACAGATGCAGGTGCTTTACTAATTTTGATGGAGTCATTTTCCTTTCTTTGTTTTTTGGGCCTGTGGCAACCGGTGCTACATGAAGTGAATGATGCACAAAAATATTTACAAACAAGGAGACTTGACATAAGATTGTACGCTCAGAAAGTAAATGCTTTGCAGATGATATTGACAGAGAAAAGAGAGGAATGGGCAAATGTCGCTGTAGGTTATCCAAAAAATATGTGTGAGGAACTTGGAATTTCCATAAAACCTCGGAGGCGGCAGGCGCATAACAAGAAAGCATATTTTTGATGACGGAACTAGAGATGCTAACTTGTCTTGTGAAAATGAGTTGAGACGAAAGCTGTTTTCTTCGTTAGATAGAATTATTGTAGAAAATCGTTAGCGTTTTCAACAGCTACAGAATTTAACGGATAAGTTTGTTTATCTAACGCCGGCTATATTATTAGATCCAGACAAAACTGAATGTAATCTAGACTACACATCTGACGAAATTGACGAGCAGGATTTCAAGCCGGAAAGACTTCGACTGCGGACTTTCGTTGCTGCTACAGGCAACGAAAATAAATTGATTAATGCAGACTCACTTGAATTATTTAAATTTATTGTTAAATCCAAGCTGGAAGATACTCCGCCCAATATTTTAATAATGTTCCGAATATTTTTACAGTTGCCATAAGCAATGCCAGCTGTGAGAGAAGTTTTTCAAAATTGAAATTGATTAAAAATTATTTAAGATCGACAATGAGTACTCTAAGATTAACAAATTTGGCTATTTTGTCTATTGAGCAAGAGGTGTGTGATGCGATAGACATTGACGGTGCAACAAAGACTTTGCTCTTAAAAAAAGTAGACGTATAAAGTTTTAATTGAAGACGGAAGTTTTGTTTTTAATTCTAACAAATATTCATATTACTTTTCAATAAAAATAAAAATATAACATTATAGTATCGTTCTAGTTCTAATTAAAAATTGATTTTATTTAATCTTGTCGATCGCCGAGGTGTACCTAATCTTAAGTGATAGGTACCTAAGTTATATCAATGTATCTAAGTGGTTAAAGTAAAATAATTTTTGTATTAATAAACGTGATAGTAAAACTTAGATAAACTTTTTATTTAAAATCTAACCTGTATAATGCAAAATAATGATGACTGTTCTTGCCGAAAAGTTCTCTATAATTAATGTATGTAATGTATAGTATACATTAAATTAAAATACCTAAATAAGAGGGCGGTAAAATTGTCTTCCGCCCCGGGCAATCGACACTCACGCTACCCCACTGCTTGAGTGTGAAAATAAGTTTAATATATCTTAATAATATTCTTAATTAAATTATTTACATAAATAGATAATCGTTTTTATATTAAAATAAAAATAACATTATATTTTTGTAATGATTACTTTCCAAAATAGTAAACTTTCGAAAAATAGTGAATTTTTTTTAGTTGCCATTAATAATTATGAATTATATTCAATTATTATTTGTGAGTTGCAAAATTAAATTTTGAATATATTTGGCGTTAAGTTTGTAAAAATCCATTATACACCATTAAATGAAACTACGTGATGTAGTATCATTTCTACTTTATTTAAACTCTATACCACGACCTAGGTTTAATTGTATGACAACATCTTCAGATGGGCAATTAGCAAAACTGATATTGGATATCAATTTAATTTCGAGTGACATTTTATCAATTTACACAAAATAAAAAACAATGTTATGTTTTAAATCATAAACCAAGTATAAGTGTTTTTATATAAACTACTGTTTAAGTCATACATTTCAACACACATATTACAATTAATGGTATGTACTAAAATGAAATTAGGATTGTTACCGATTCGAAAAAACAAAAAAAGTATGTTTAACAAAATATATAATATTTTAAAGATTACTCTTTAAAATATTATAGATCTTGTTAAACATACTTTTTTTGTTTTTACCGAGAAATTTTGCTTCTAATTAATAGATATGTATTTACATACATAGAGCATTAAATACGCTGGTTCGAAATTGTCTGAGGTAATCGGTACCTTTATTTAAATGCTTCAAACAAGTGTCTGCTTTATGTACTCAAGACATTTTTGAACTAATTTTCTAAACATTAAATGTAAATTTTAATTTGTCCATGGTTTTCTTTTTTCTTTTATTACTTTACTAATTTACAATAAAAATTTTGAGACCTTTTTAACTATCGAGCAGAAACTATTAAATATCGATAGCACTGATGTCATTATAGAATTGTTATTAACTTAAATTAGTATTATAAATTTGCTACTAGAAAATTCCGTTAGAAAATTTCAACCTAATTTTATACATGTGATCGATGAATGTTATACCGCAATAGGATAAATAGTATGATGTTATATGATAAATAATATGATGAATGTTATACCGCAATAAATAAATAGTGTAGCTATTGGGCTACACTTTAAGTATCAAGTTTAATAGGATCATCATTGTAAAGTTATGATATGCCTATAATCTTAACATATGTTCAATTGTTCTATAACTAACTGACATTTTGTCGTTTGGCTTATTTTTGTTTCTGACATTTATTTTTAATGCCCGCGCGACTATTCTTCTATTCACGGATACAGACACGGACATGGAAACGGATATGGACCCGGATATAGAAACGAATACGGACGACAACACCTCATACGTACAGAATGACTTTCTACTCCTAATGTGCAGTGATACTAAAATGAACCAAAAATTTGTATTTATATTTCTGACTGCTGCCAGACTAGATTGATAATACGGTAGTGGAAAATCTGGACACCTGTTTGTACCTAAATAAATAAAAGTAATTCAAAAATATCTTAATAAATACGAAATCTAACTAGCCATAAAAACTATTTCACATTTTTTAATCCCTAACTTATTTAAGAAATTTTGTTAATCACGTAATGATAATGTAAATAAACTACGTAATGTAATATTATTTCTACTTTCTTTAAGTTCTTTACCACGACCTAGGTTTCGTTGTATTTTATTATTAGCAGTCTTTACTTAGAGAATCTTTGCTAATAGCCCACCTGAAGATGTTGTAATACAACGAAACCTAGGTCGTGGTAAAGAAATTAAAGAAAGTAGAAATAATACTAGATTACGTAGTTTCATTTAATTATGAAATATTTTTATATCCATTGTGGACCAAGGTTTATCTAATCAATCACATCGGTATCTCAATACTCAATAGGTATCAAAAATTCAATATGTAATTCTATTCAGATCCATTAAATACATAACATAATGCATCTAAATAATTTTGTCGAACAAAATAAAAAAATTACTTATTTAACAAAATTATTATTACTATTTACTGAATATTCTGACAACCAAAATTTTTTCCAAAAATCAATTGAAAAGTTCTGCTTAGAAAAGAGCTTGTAAATCTTAGTTCAACATGAAATTACCCATAGTTACTCATGTCACAATGTCAAATTACTCGACTAGATAGGTACACACGAATTAGAAAGAACAAATAATAAAGGGTTGCGTAAGTCCAAGCAGAACGACAGCGATATACACACAGAATGATCCACCTCATCGACATGCTATGATCCCACTTCGTCGCTTTTGGAACTATGATAGGGGTTCGCTTTGAGCCGTGACAAAATATAGCACAAAAT
Organism: Druceiella hillmani; assembly: GCA_039881145.1. Taxonomy (NCBI): domain Eukaryota; kingdom Metazoa; phylum Arthropoda; class Insecta; order Lepidoptera; family Hepialidae; genus Druceiella; species Druceiella hillmani. The sequence continues at coordinate 40,744,843 of JAYKKI010000015.1, forward strand.
TCACATTTCAATGTTATGGTTATGAATAATATATAATCTATTGACGATAAAACCCCCTGTCGTAAAGGAAGGTCCACCAAAACCGACCACAATCCTCTCTCCTAAAGTAGCGCCTTTCGTTAACTCTCTTCATCTATAATTATGGAACTTTTTAAAATATCAACATGAAACAAAAAGTTTCTGACCAGAAATAATCTTTATAATCCTGTTATTTTTTTATAAAGGGTACATCTTTATTAAAATTCCTTTAACCGCTTCAGAGTTTATTCCGCACAAACAGGTAGACAAACAGACACTTAAATTTCTTTATACATATAGTTAAGTCATTTTACATTTATTCGTATAGATAATTAATTCAATTTAAATTGTCTTAAAACTTGTTCCTCTGTTAAACTCTTGAGACATTTATGTAATATACTGCTACATAGAGAGCTCTTGATTTTTTGGTTTCTATATCTCAAAAGATGAAAACGGGACTTTTGTGGTTGATTTTGTTTTTTTCTCATTTAAATTTGTTTTGATTGCGTCAAAGATTTTATTTTACGATAGAGTTCCGAATCTATGTTAAATATAAATCGTCGCGCTAAGACATCAAAGATTTAAACAATAAATATGCAAATAATTTGAGCAAACATTTTTATGTAGCAAATTTTAAAGAAAAAGATTAGAAGTCTCAAATATTCTAGCTTAAATATTCCATCTTCATTGTTGGAATCAATATCTCTTCTCGTTGTAGAATTATTTGGTTGTCGTCATCAGCATTTCATTGTCATAATGTAGTTATGTATCTTCCTTTTATTTCACACATCCATCACACTTTGTACTTATTTTTATTTTAAGGTATTCGATTAATGACTTCTGGGCTCATATACTGTTCTCCAATTTACATAGATATACTAAAATTTCTGAAAGGTATCAGGTATTATCATACAAAACTCTCAGTTCATTAAATTATTTCCAGGGTATATTACTTCACATTTTATTGTTTTAAATATCATCAAAGTTTGTTTTAGAAAACAAAAATATATTAAATTCGATTGCGAAATTGACCTCTGTGTAACTCGTTAGAGAATCCCTTGAAGGACAACTGGTAACGTAGTGCTATATTATGTATATTTTTTTGGTATTTTGTTAATTTAACAACAGTGAATCAAAATCACTCGTTGTATGCTTAAAGATTTTCTGGAACATTCAAGGTACAAATTTGCTTATAAGATTAAAACTCGGTGGCTACCTAAACCACTTTAATTTTTTCTTCAGTTGAAGGCACTTTTCTTCCAAAGCGATATAAGACACATATTTTAATTACCTTTTTTTGTCACTATTATATATTAAGGCCAAATAAATAGGTCCCTAACACAAAACTGGACAATATTCATCTGACGGGTAATACTAATTGGTCTGTCTGAAAATTAGATTTTAGTTAATGTCTGAACATTAACTAAAAAAGAGAGTGAAAATCAGAAGCCTTTAAAATGGCGAAGTATTGACTTTGACTCATGTTAAAATCTTGTGTATTATATAAAAAAAGCTTTTATTGAAAATAATAATTTCTGAATAATGTAAAAAAATATTAACTCGTGAAAATGTTTTATATTTAGTTTCAAAAATGTTGCATAGGAAATGACATCATTAAAATAAATTTTAAACACTGCTACATAAAAAAATGTGTTAGTAATCATTAAAAGTGTCAGTAATCATTAAAATTAATGAACGGCACGCAAAAATATTTCTATTCTATATCTGCGTCAACCGGTTAATGTATGATAATTTCCCTGTAGAATTGTGGTAATTTAACCATTTGAACTGCAATAAAATATTATTGGATTCCAAATGAAGTAAATTTCATTTTCCAAATATTTTTTTCAATTTGAATTTTTTTATTGAGTAATTTAACACAGTGCAAAGAATTTTTGTAACAAAAAAAAATAGTCTGTTTCTACCATTTTTCCAATCACAATATTCCATATTTAATTTCCAATTAAAAATAAACTTTTCGCGCAAGTAAAATGTGTACTAAAGCTACCAAGGGCTTTTAACTTTCTCTTTCTTTACCATATTTAATACATATGCTACTAGAGCACAACAGAACAGAACTACAAAAGATGACTTATGTTACTACAGCGCCCTTTGCTATATAAAATACGAATTAAGAACATTTTCCGACACGACGTCCATGTAAAAAATATCTGCTTTCGCAATTTCCATACTTTTTTCAGGTACTTTATTACTTATTTGTTTTTATTTTAATTACTAAATCTTTTATTATAAGTGTAAATATTATAGACCAAAGTGGCCGGTAATATTTTCTTTTTTTTGTGTCTGTGTATAAAAAAGTTTTTCCCAATAAAAAGATCATTTTAAAATTCATGACACTAGCTTCCACTTCTAGTTTACTTGTTCTTAGTTTGTTTTTTTGTGAATTATATTACTAATATAATAAAAATGAAAGTTTCGTTTGTTTGTTTATTAGGGTTTCGCGAAAAATTATTAATTCTACTAACTTTCGCAACGTTTCTATATTAACATAGCTTAGAGTTTCCAGATTACCAAAAGTCATAAAGTTTGAAAATTTGTAAGATGTAATAATAATAATGTTAACGTAGACGCTTTCATGACGAAGGCTGATGAAACCATTACATGTATATTAATAATATGTACAGGGGAATTGTAAATCTTAAAAAATTCTACAGAAAAAGCTTTATCTATCTTTACAACAAAGACACGGTCATGGTTTTTAAGTTAAAAAATGCGTAGGACAAAAATGGCAATGTTTAGATCAATTGGTAATCCTTTTTAAAATAAATATCATAGAAATTGTAAACATTTTAGATATACAGAATTTTATTCGCACTTTATAATTTAAATCAGTTTAATAACCAAATTGAAAAGATTGTTGAAAAAATAAAAGTGGAAATAGACATTTTAATGACATTTGGTGCGATATCTTCGTGCATGAATAGCATAGATTTGTGCATGAAAATGGGCACAAGGACGTTATGTCGCGGGATAATATTATATTTTTTTAAATTAAAATAAAGCCCAAGAACACGTTCATAAAAAAATATATCACAAAATCTCAACCAAATATAATGATTGTGCCTATAAAAAGTCTTATACGAGTCCTTACTGCACCTGGGGCAAAAACAAATACACATTATGTATACCCCTAGTTTTTCTGAAATAAAGTAATAAAATCTCATTTCATTTTGATAATATAAAAAGAAAGAAAAATTAATAGCATTAACAACTTGTCAAATCAAATTAATTGATATGATTTAAATTATTTTATTTCCTGCAATTGTATATAGTATGTGAAAAATGGTATTACATTCATCATTAATAAAACAATAAATTCGTTTAACATTTACTTTGCTACATCTTGTATCAAAGTAATAATTTACCAAAATTGGTATAAAGCAAAGACAAACTAAATTAATAACTAGACCTGAACACATATATCGAAGAGATTTATTAAGTAAAATAACTGTTTTTAAAACTAGCCTAGGTTGAGCATCATAACATTTTCAATTAGCGAAATTCTATTTAAGAAGCCAAGCAATCACAAAATGATTTCATTTTAATATACCTGGAATACTCACTATAGCAAAATAAATTAATATTTATACTTGTTGCTTCGGTATCAAAACCTAATGAAATGCTTCAGATTTTCCATAGAATAAATCCATTGAATAATAACGTCTACTTTTAGTGAATTTATGCTCAAAGGATTTCGGTAATATGTTTTACTAAATGTTTATTAAAGTCACAGGCTTTTAACTTCTCGAGTTGATTGATTTGAGACAAATATTTTTATACGGTTTTTCAAAATAAACCAGCTGAAAAAAAATTGTAATTTTGATTATATTTTTAGACAGCGTATTTATCTTAAATACAAACTCGAAGAGTGTTTAAAAAAATAAGTCATAGTCCGCAGACCACAATACCGAATTGAGCAATTTAGAGACCTTCCCTGTGAACTTTATATATAATTCTATTATTTTGTGCATGGTAGCCCGTAAGAAAAACACGTTAATCTCAATTCAATTCCAGACGTTCTAAAAGTTTGTCCTTTGGATTTGTTTAGTTTTGGAGCAAATAATACCTTTACCTGGTACTGTAGACGCTTGAAAGACAATGGTACACTGGTCGCAAACAATGGGATAACACTCATCCGGTAACACTCTTATTAAAAATACTGTTGAATATTACGAAAAATAAAAATAGCAACAAAGTTATAAATTAAAGTGAAGATTGATATTTTTGTCCAAGGCAAGAGAAATGAACACTATGTACTATTTGTTACACTCATTATTACCGGCACTCACTGATTTGTGCCCTGACATAAAGCATTTAATATGAATAAAGCATAAAGTACTATGGCAAATTTTAAGTTTTTACCTCAAACAGATTCCCAGTATTCTGGCAAAAACAACTATGACAACATATACGTACACGTTAGGGATCTCACAACGTTTCTCTTTTGCCCTTTTGATTTTTTAAAAGGATTACAAACCTTTTAAATTTAACGCAGCGTTATTCCTCTAAATTGTATATGTTTCTACATAAATATTAATCAGGTATATTCAACGCACAATTGTATTTCCACCTTGTACTTACGACTTGTATCTAAATAAACAACCGATATGTTAAATGCAAGCAGCGGTGGAATCTTGAGCGACTGTTTGAGAATTTTATTTTCCGGAAGTTTGCAAATGTATTTATGTCTCCATATTTCAAAAAAATCGACATACCATTGTAACCTTTCTTATTATTTCGCTGTTTCTAATTCAATACTTAATTACGTGGATTATGATGAAATTCCCTTTAAAGGCCTTCTTACTTTTGGAGAAGGGGTAGGGGAACGAAAGAGAAGAGGAAGGAAGGGCAAGGGGAAGGGAACTATTCTATTAAGGTCTAATGCAAGCTACAACCTTAAACGAGCAATTCCACGTTCCTATCGGAAACTGAAATATACCGAACGATGCTCGGTCACCCGGTATCATTGCATATTAAATGTATCCATCATTAAGTTATTTATAATATAAATAAAAGAAAGAGATTTTAAAAAATACCGGAGCTACTCTGTTTAAAATATTTACTCTGAATTTTCCTCGGTCTGTTATTCAGTGTAATGAATAATTATGTGTGACGATATATATTCATCGCTATTGCAAACGTCAGGAGAAAATAATTTTAAGTTATAAGCACATTTAGATTTAAATGCACATAAAACAAATGTAATATTATTAACTAACTAGAATAAATATTGTAATTTTGATTATATTTAAAGACTATATTTTTTAAACACTTGCTCGGAAACGTATAAAATAAAATGAATCGAAGTCCGGAGATGATAATACCAAACTGAGCTATATCGTCCATTATTGACAATCATCACTGTATAATATTGGTATACCACCGAGGTAACAAATAAAATTTGAATGTGGAGACAAAACTTACGATTGCTCAGGTAATACGAAATATGTTAAGAAAGAGCTAGAGTGGAGAAAATAGATAAACCCATAAAGTTACAGGACAAATGTTTTTAAATGTTTAGCGCACATACACACAATGAAAAACCTAATTACGTATCTGGATCTATCCATCGATACTTTTTTCCTATCCACGGAAATTTATTTAAAAGCAGGTAATAATAATATCAACACACAACATAGCTTAAGAATGTTACACTAATTGCGCCAATATGATAAAATCACGTCGATATACCAATTCCTCAGAAATATGATGAAATAAGAGATTGAAAATGATGCCCCAGTTCCTAATAAATATAATAAAATTGTAGAATTAGTGTTAGAAAAATATGCAATACGACCACATTGGAAATCTATTGAAATGTTCAGTAATATTTCAGGGCTTTCGTATAAATACGGAAAGAGAAAATCATGGTGAAATTAATCCCCCTTTACGATACTTGGACTCGTGGTGAAATGAATCCTACTTTACGAATAAAAATATTTTAAAGAAGTTTGTAAAATTTAAAAAGCATGAATATATTTCAAATCAGAATATTGGTATGATAATATAATAGGATGTCATCATTATCGCGTAATAAAAAGTTTACCTAACTGTTAAATATAATTTCTTTTCATATAAAATTGTAAAGGATGCTGTCTTAAGAACAATTGGAGAAAATTTAATGCCACAAGGAAGAAATAGACATTATAATTATTTAAGTATAATATAAAAGCGACGTATTAGTTATTTCACTGGAAATTATAAATGAATTCAATACTTTTGAAATATTTTGCGGGAAATACGATCAAAGCCTAATATAATTAGTTTTATAAAGTAAATTCAGTAAAGTCTAATGCATAATTTGGTGCGAATATAATCCGTATGATTTAAAATTCATAACGGAAATAAAACAACAATCATATAAAACCGAAAGCGTGCGTACCGGTTGCATTGCGACGAATTCGAAACCATAGTCTGCATTTGTTTACTGTAGCGTAGAAAAAAGTTAAATGTAAGCAATATTGGGTTCACCCACTTACAGCGCTGAGGGTTAAGAAAGGTTTGTTTAGGATTCCGTACCTCAAAAGGAAAAACGGAACCCTTGTAAGATCACTTATGTATCTCTCCATCCATCCATCACAGCCGTTTTTGCCAGAAACCAATTGATGTGGAAACTTGATATTTGGCCTAGTATTTCACAAACTAAACATATATATAAAAAATTTAGAAAATATTTGTTAAATGTTTATTTCCTAATATGCTATGGAAGTTTATGTCAGAATCCTAGTTACAAGGATTTCAAAAATATTTTTTCATAATTTTATTTCTTACGACTTTAGACATATACTGAAAAATATACGAAAAAAATATGCCTCCCCCTCCCCTCTTATTTCCGAAACTACTCAATTTTAAACTATGAAAAAAAAATGGTGCTTAGAAGCGCATACAAAAGTTATGAGAAAATTATAGCAATGATTTTATATATTATAATCTTTTAAATATGCTCCACGTTTCATATTTTTTTTAATATGCATCTTTGAAAGATATAATATTTATACAGTTGTCTCTATTCACAGATAATTTTCTCAGAAATCATGGAAAATCGAAACTTGAAATTTGCAATAGAAATACTGTTGACTTATTTTTGTGCTGGTGAAACCGCGTGGGTCATTGACGAGACATTACTCGTTGAGGACTGTGGACAAATAGCCACCGTTACTATTAATATATAGGTAAAAGGTTGAAGTACGAATAAAGGAAACAGGAAGTGCGGTGATGGAATTACGGTTTATATATCCTCCGCCGTAGATTGTGATGATTACACAGGAAGCGAAGACATTATCGTAAACTAAAATATTCAACAAATATATTAATCCACATACTAAACATTTGCTAATTTTTAAAAGTATTCGTTTAAGAATTAAATAGAGAGTAAATAAAGTTTTTAACTTCATTTTATGAGTCATGCGGAGTATTATTTACACGGTAAGAATATAAAAATATTTCTTCATGACTGTAAAATGCGTATTCAACATTTTAAAAAGTTGTTGTTACAAAATATGTTCCATAAATATGTGAAAATTGGGCAATTCCGCCTCCTTCCCCTTATTTCAGAAACTACTGAGTTATAAATCATGAGCAGTATTGAAATATATTCTATTATGCGAGATACGACATTTGGGTTTTTAAAAAGATATTTATTTAATTGACGCAATTATATATCTGATTTCAATCAATTTATTTCAATAATAATTAATCGTTAGGCTATCTAGTGAGGATATCCGGATACTACTGAAGCTTCTGGTGAGGGTGTATTGTTTATTGAACAAGTGAATAAGGTGAACTTGGATGCTGACATTGCAAGTAGATAAAGTGGCCTTTAGCATTAACCTATACAGAGGAAGGGTATAACGACCCCCCCCCCCCAAAATGGTATAAACTTCTGGTTGGTTTTCAAATGTTATATAAAATTTATAGAATTAAACAACGTTTATAAAGCGAGATATCGGGAATCATATCCCGAATACACAAAAATGTTACAGCATAGACTAAAATACTCGAGAGACAAGGCCATTGAGAATATTAACAAACTAAATAAAACTCTAAAATTTATTTTTATGACACGCAAAGTAGCTCTATTATTTATTCGGTGAGCGGCTTGAAAAGTCACTTACGGCTGGAAAAAGCATGGTCGCCTGTTTGGAAAGGTCTTTTGAAATAATTAAATTAATGACAACAACACGGTAACACTAATCATTCATGGATGATACGTCACGCATCATAAAAGTGTTCATCATAAAAATTTTATTTTAAAATTATAAAACTACATACGGATAAGGATTGTAAAATAAAATATATACTATTAATTATTTAGAATATTTCAAAATTAACTATTAAATTTATTATTACAAACAATTATAATTTTATTTTAGCATTCCGACTCATGCAGACCCGAACTATTTCCAGAGCATTACTGCAAGCACTTGCATATATTTTGATTTTATTGATGATTTAAGGATAAGTAATGGAATCCTTAATATAATAATCTCGTTAGGTATCGCACACATACGTCCACATATTCATAATATCAACTCAATTTTAAATACAGTTAAATCGATATGTCAACAAAATGGAATAAGTAATATCTATGAATGCAATGACATACTGAATTCCCTTACAGTCAGATCCTTACAGTCAGTCCTTAAGGCACTTAAATCATTATCTCATCTATTAGAACACAAATACAATCGCGCAGCTTGGTTTGGTGCAATAGGTACCGTACTAAAACATGTCTTCGAAACATTAAATGAAGACGATGCTATTAGATACAATAAGGCTATTGAAGTTGTACAAAACGATATGAAAAAGGTAGCCTTGCTAATGAAAGAAAATATTTTGGTAACGACATAAGGATTGTCAAATTGCAATAAAATCATACAATCACTGTAAAATAATGAAGATCGATTAAACTTTGTAATCAATGAACCTTCTGAAAGTATGAAGAATAATTCCCGCATATTGCATCAATTAATTGTCGAAACAAAATTAAATTCTATTATAAACACTTTAGAAACGACATGTCTCTAATATTCCATTCAAAAGATTTTAGAAATGCAATATTGTTTAGTAGCTAAAATGAATTCCACCCTTTGGTCATAACGCCGCGTGAACTATACCGAGAGCTTGCGAAAACTATAAACATTTACCTACCAATGTGGAATTACCTGTAAACATAGACCTAGACCTAATTTACATTATAATAAGTATTTCTAAGGTTATATCGTATTTTTCCAATGACAAACAATTTACAAATTTCACTAGTATCCCGTGAGGAATTTAATTGATTTCATGGTATCCCATTACTTGCAATATCTGACAGCAAATATATCGTAATGACCAAAGACAAGCAGCATTATGGTGAACTTGACGACCTGGAAGTGTGTAAAACCATAGACCTTAACCGTTTCTAAAATCATATTTTATTTATGTGATGTTGTGAAAGTGTTTTCATCGAATGCAAACTCCAATTGCGAAAATATACTAATAACAAAAGTGATAAGTGAATTTCCCAAAACATGGAAAACTAAGACAAAATACGAACATTTAGACATTTGGAAGGCACTTTTAAATAATAAATGGGTATATGTGCAATCACGATCAAAAATACTTTCAATATACTGTATAAACAAAGAAATTTATGAAACAAATATAATAGGCTCAGGAATAATAGACCTTCCAAATCATTGCACAGCATATTTTCAAACAACAATACTCGTACCAAATCAAATTACCTTTAACACAAGTTCACCAATCACAATGTCTTATTTTGGTTTAATAAATGAATCTTGCAGTAGCTTAAGTAAAATAAAGAAAAATGTACATAATGCGTCCGCTACTTTGTTGCAAAATATTGACCGTGATCAGTTGAACACAATTTCAAAATAGACTAAATCTCTTTTAAGCAATATCGGTAAAATTATCGTAAAACCGCATATAGTTAAATACATTAAATTATTGATAAATACTATATGTATAGTCATAAGTACGATTAGTCTTAAATTATATTGTGTTTCAAAACCTAGCGGCGGTCTCCAAAATTATTTTAAACGAGTACCAAGGAATAACGTAGAGGTAAACAACGATGCAGAATCCATAGAAGTCATCCCGATATCGTGTCTTAAAAAAGTCACGTGAATTCTATAAATCTTATATTAAATTTGAAAACTAACCAGAATTTTATCTCATTTCGGGGAAGGGTTCGTTATATCCTTCCTCTGTATAGGTTACTGCTAAAGACCACTTTACCTACCTACAATTTCAGCATCCAAGTTCACCTTATTCACTTGTCCTGTCAGCGTGCAATGAACAATAGACGCTCACTAGGAGCGTCAATAGTATCCGAACATCTTGACTAGACGGTCTAGACTGCCTAACGATTAATTATTATTGAAATAAATAAATTAAAGTCAAATATATAATTGCATCAATTAAACAAATATCTGTCTTAAAAACCCAAATGTCATATCTCATATAATAGAATATATTTACCTAATCTGTGCTCACACCGTTGCACTCACTTACTATCTACTATCGACCTTGACCTCATTCCATAAGCACGCGTCGCTTTGCATGCGCGACCCACATCTTGTCTATCGCAACGATGGCTGATCAAGATCAGTAAAAGTACAATAAGTGCGAGTATTATGAAATGGTACGTTATCACATCGTGGTTCTCAGAGGCTGTGTGAATACGAAAATTTACCGCTTTTCCAAAAGACTTGTAAACAACAATCGTGTGTGTACTATTTTTGTAGTAAACCAGAGACTATTAAATTATGAGTACTTTACCACTCCATTACATGCATGTAATCAAGGATGTAATACGCAAAATTATATTGAAATCAAAGAAACAGCACTTTAATGTTTTGAGCGAGATCCTCGTGTTAGCAAGAATGATGCAACCAGAGGTTACGGAGCGAACAAATTTTACGTGTGGAAATTGTTAAGCCCGTATAGATTACACTAATAGAATTTTCAACGTATACATGCTCCCTGCTGAAGGTCTGGCGTGAGTACGTTTTTTATAATTGGGTACTCAAGAATGTCGACAGCAATATCTTATATACGGAAGAAGCTCGTTTATGAGAGCTGGACATTATAACGCGCGCAATGTACATTTTTGGGCTTATATTAACCCCACGTAATTCGAGGCAGTCACCACCATCAAGTAAAATTCAATACAAATGTATGGACAGTTTGGTAATGTAACTATTGGGCCTTATTTTATCGACGGTCGTTTAACGGGTGATTCGTACTAGGACATATTGCAGGATGCAGTAGATAATTTAATCGACGAGGTGCCGTTAGCATTTCTAAGTGACTTTATTTATCAGCATGACGACGTAGCAACGCACAGAGAAAATAGAAGAGTTACGTTGAATTTATTGAAAAACCATTTACAAAATCGTCCACCTTTGCGTATTAAGCGAAATGGGCGCCACCTTGAACTGTTATTAAAATATCAGTAAGAATAAGGAGATAAAAATACGTGAACAGAAGTTGATTGACTACGTAAATCTTCAAATATTATAAGTTGATTCCATACTACACATTCCAAATACAAATTAATCAAGTTTCGAAATATCGTGAGCAACAGCGATCTCCATTCGGAATAAAAATCGTTCTTTTAACGAAATCTTAATATCGCGCCTCTCTTGGTATTTTTTTTAATATTAGATTTTGACTTTCATAAAACACTGTATTTACAAGTCAAAACTATCTTCTAAGACGGCAGTATCATAAAGTCCTCATAGCACTGTGACGTATATGAAAGTCCTTCTGATCATCATCATAATATTCTTTCTTATTCGTTGATTCAAGTAGGAAAGTGTCACGTTGTTCTGTTTTTATATCAATTTAAGAAGGTCCTGCCCTTAAGTCGTGAGTAGCCAACGAAGTTCTAAGCAGGTCAATCGATATTTATTACACAGAACATCTCCATCTTTAAGTGGTTTCGTGTGAGGAATGTTGTAATTAAGCGCTCTTCATCTCCGATTCGTAATATTTTCTTTCATTTGCCGTCCTTTTGCAATATAAAGCTGCAATTGTTACTTTTCCGGACAACTGAATTTTTATTTTTCACCACTCGTTTATTCACCAGATATTTTATATTTTTTATTACAAATAACATATTTACAAATTAGGAACTTATGAAACTGAGTTAATAGGAATAACACCACCACAGCTACGTGCTAATCATAATCTGTACGTAAATATGCAAACATGCACGGACATGACCGGGGGATTAAGTATTTCTAATATTATTATTTAGGCTTAGCCCATCGAAAACTATTATAAAATAAATTGTAAAGTATACCAAAACATATAATTTTATTTTATTTTTCCTAACTTTCAAAGTTACTTAGATATATCCCTTGAAAAAAAGTTGTCATAGGACACTTTTTTTTAAATATTTCCGCAATTAACCTATAATATCTTCGATATCAAATACATTTAACCTCCTCTACTACACAGTATAAGTGACGATGTAGGTTCCTTTCCAGGGCAGTTTCAAAATATTTGGATGGCAGGCAAATTTATCTTTCCCTTTCTCTATAAGATGAACTATGGATATAATTCTTTCTTTTATGGTAACTATTTGACCATTGCTTTCCCATACAGGTAAGTTTCGAACCATAATTTCTACTTTTTCTAGGAAGTTTTTAACATCCTCGTAAATATTATATTACAGCAATGCGAGAATCACGTCTGACAGCCACCATGGCCTCTATAACTATTTTAATGTTTTGGTAAGTATGCTTTATTGAAATTAATGCAAACTATTTGAGGGGGGGGGGAGGCGACATTAAAACTTGATGCATAACTAACGTGATCAATTATATGTATTTTTTCCCAAAACGCCACTGTAAAAATTACGGGAATCTTAAGACAATCAGTGTCACAACTTGAATGAAGACGTCCATAATTTATTCATTACAGAAAAAACTCGTTCCACTGATACATTTGTTCTTGACAGGCACAAAATATATACATGCTGAAGTTTGCATGATTCAGATTGTTCGTGTGGAAATATTTAAATACTTCCGCCCAGAAATTTTCGGTCGAAACATTTAATTATTCCCATCTGCCCCTTTTGAAGATGTAATACAGTTAGAAATTAATGAAATTTTATTTAATATTTCTGTACCTTTATGGCAATTAACGTATCCTTTTTCAATCGAAACATCTAATACGACTTGAGCATCTTCCCACACAAGTACTTTTTTTAAAATTTATACAAGTCCTCAATAAGCATAGTCCACTGATCCAAATATTCATTGTTTATTTTGCAAAGTACTATCTGCTGTAGTTTCCACGAGTTCTTGGTCAATATCAAAACTATCTTCCCATTTTCTTATAAACTACACACTGTATATGGTAGGTACTGTGTAGTCTGTATTTGAGCCAAATTTTCTTTCAGTTGGTTAATTTAATTTGCAGCTTCAGTTACCGCAATATTTTGCCACAACACAGCTTGATAAAGGTTAAATAAGACCACAGTTCTGAGCTGGAAATTTCAGAAAAGTTTTTTTTTAATATAATAAAACATTTTACGATATTCAAGAAATATTTCTTTAATGGCTGGTAAATTCTTAAAACTTATATGCTATAACCCAGTATTAATCGATATTCTGTACTATTTTCAGTGCAAAACTATTTTAGTGCTTCAACTTGAACCGTGTATATATAAAACAAAATTTTACAATTATATAGGGAACCACCTGCAACTGTTTTTTAAGAGATGATTTTAAATTTGCGTACATTTTTTTGATATTTTGTTCAGATGCTCTTCCGAAATTGGGTTGGTGCTGTCGCCCAAAAACATCACAATTGCTAAACAGACCACGATGCAAAAAAATTAAGAATACTTTAATTAAAAATAATCAATGATCAATTTGGTGCACGAGTAAAGTGTCAGTGACGGCGGTGAGACTTGACATTTCAACGGTATCCATAGTAGATTGCTGCGGCCAGAGCATATGGAACAAACATTCGTATTGCCTTAAACTCGTAAATTTTCTGTGGCTATGGAAAAATATTTTGTTTGAGATATAAAATTTTTCACCTAGAGTTTTTATAATTGTATTGCATATGATATAATTACGTTTAAATGTAAATTTACTAATCGTCAAATTTATTATATTTTTTAATTATATCACAATAAAAAATAATACATATTATTTTACCGGGCTGGAAACTTTGTTGAGATTAAGTGAAAACGGGACAATTCTACATACCCAAGCTATCCTTGGGGACACCGGGAAGGAGTACGAAAAAAGAGACAGTCCCATTCGAAACGGGCCTATGGTCGTGTTATGTATAACTAATCAGAAAAACAACACGCAATAGTTCTCTTGACTTAGTTTAAACTGAATCTGAAGTTTAAAAATGAATCTACTTGCAATGCTCTGCTATTGTTAGTTTATAGCGTGGAATACGGGAATATATCGTGAATTTTATACATCATGAATATATAACGGCTTATATCATAGGTTAATTAATCGATATATTATTCATATATTACCACCAATACATAGAAGTCCGGCTGATTAAACCAAACCGATTACAAATTTTCTCATTCTTTAATTAATTTTTGTTATATTATTTTTTAATAATTTTATCTTCAATTTTTTTTACTTTCTTTACTTTGTTCACTATATTAACTGTTCTATGTATAATGAAATTTATTGAACCTACCTCTTCTCTATGTCCTCGCAGGAACCAACGTTTTCACCAACCAGGAACCAACGTTTACTTCCTTTCCAGCAAAAGTTAATTTCAAAAATTTGCTTTGTGAAACTAATTAAAGTTACTAAAATCCAAGCATATTAAACCGATAAAGGACTATTAAAAATAATATCAGTTTCCCCGCTTAGAAAAACGTTTTTGTCAAAGTATTTTAAATGTAAAAATTATCTAATGCTAGTTTCAATAAAGGTATGAAGTCGGCTGTGCGTCATCATTCCTTTGTAATAATTTCTAGGAGATTTTTCTTAATAATAAGGTTTTGCATTTTAGTCTTTTTGACGTGAAACGTCTTTTATTTCGGGCAGAGGGGGCAATCGCAAAAACCAAATGTAACGAAATATGTTATGGCAAGATCGCTTACAACTTTGAAAGTATAGTACCTACCGGCATTATTTTAGTACCATATTTTGAGGATAGAAGCCATTACTCGGTAGTGCATATGTCGATGGACGACTCATTCAGAACTAAATTTTCCATCACGCGCTGTGTTTAATTAGTGACTATTCAGCAACATATTCATATATTCGAGCGGCAGTGGTTACGTTTGACAGAGCTCATGACGTTATAATAGATGTAATACACAAAAAATCATACATGTGACCATTAGAAGTTGTGGAATTACAAAAAAAATTTTTTTGTAAAAAATTGACGACTGCTCTACTATGGCGCCAACGTGTGCGGTACGTAACGTATAAAATTGGCATGCAAGAGCTCGGATAGAAAGAGGGAAAGGTTCCAGCCCTCGGCGACTAGCTTTGACCTTGGTGGAACGTGTTCGTTTCCACAGGGAACGTCTTAGACTTACTAAATTACATACTCTCTAGTAAGCTCAAGACGTTTCCCGTACTCCACTGCGGCTGCATCCCTGATACAACCTACCCATATTTTTATCCTTCTAGGAACAAATGACTAAAGTGCAGATAATTTGCATTCAATGGTATTGATGTTTACACTGAATGAATATTTACGAAATTAATGACTCTCTACAAAAATATTTTAGTATTGTCAAAATAATAAAATAATATTAATGAACTTTTAAATCATAACTAATTATGGATTACGGCTTAATTCAATTCAGACATGTTATAGAAATATGCTACTTTAATTTTACTATTAAAATGAAGAAGTGAAAGATATCGTTTTAATGAGAAATATTGGCCTTAAACATAATCTCGATCATTAAAAGCTTGTTTGTACAGTCTAACAAAGTATACTCTCGTAGGAAAATGATTCGCTAAAAAAATTTTTCGAGACTTTTTACTCCAGTACCCCGGCAGTTGACTTTCCTACGTCAGTCTTGTCGTAAAGTAATATTTTATGTCCATTTCCAAATTTTGTTTAATGTTTTCTCCAGCAAGACGTATTTAGTAATAATTACATTTATTCGTTACTTTAACTTTCTTCTTAAATATTGCTTCTGTAATTCTTTTGTAATGTAAATATCGATAACAAATAAAATGGTCGAAATAAATTTTGAAATAGTTATCTTTCACGTACAAAAAAGACACTTAACAAAATTACTGCTGACAAACAACTTAAATGCATAGAGGGTAAAGGTTTCTCACTTAGATTTAAACAGATAACTGCTCACGCTCTCGCCACTTCCTCCTAATACCTTTTTACCTAGTTACGAAAGCAGCCTCGTTTTTTTTAAATACATTTCGCATCAAAATACAAATTTCTAATTACTTAGTAAATTGCGAAGATAAATTATTTTTACACTTTCCGCCTCTTTTTTTTCTTTTAAGAAATTTGCGCAAGGCTTTACATATTTCATCCCAATCCCACCTCATGTAGATAATTACATGTGGATTTATATACCGTTAGGCCTATGGTACTGATTATAGTAAAAGTTATTAGCTGGAAAAAAATGTATACACGAATTTAAAGGACTTACAGATTATATGACAGGTATGAGTTGCCATAGTGGTATGATAATAGGGGTGGTAATCTAGCTGTAAGTAGATTTAAATTAATAATTTTACCATTATGTTATATTGAAATTATAATAGTTCAAAAATATTTATCAGGTAACGTCAAAAATACGAAATTTGAAATATCAAAAAATACATATTATCATCACCAAACATTCTTAAACAAGGCATTAAATAATAGCAAACAGAGATATATAGACGACGTCGTGGTGTATTGAGTTGATCAAAAGTTTAAGGCCTTTATCGACGTGTAGCACTCCGGTTCCCGGCCGCTAGTCGAGCGGGGCTAGACTGATAATCCGGTTGGGTGTAAGAAATTGCTCTTGTTGCATTAAATTCGCCGCATATATAAATTACGTACATTAAAGTCTAAAAATAAATATAAATATTTATAAAATATCTTAATATAAATGACATTTTCCTGACGTAATCTATTTCTAGACTGAAATTAACTCTGAATGTTCACTGATTTTTTATTGCGAGAATAAATAAATACATTTCAAATACATATTTACCGGTGTGTAAATGTCACGTGAAAATAATTTTAAATTGTCAAGCTACACTATGAAAATAGGTACATCTAAATGTATTCACATATTTACATGTATCAAATGTCGACTTCCTTGTACTTCATTTGTCTGCGACTAGAATAAAGCACAATGAAACTTATTTTTATCGCATATTAATATATATGGATAAATTCAAATATTCCTGTTATCATACAGTACCTTGACAATTTAACATTATTTTTTCCTGACATTTACAATCAAATTCTAAGATGTTTATTTCCCGCTGTTTCTAAATATTATATTCGTCCCAGTAACTGAATTAAAAACAAAGAAAAAAGAAACTAATATATTTATTTTTAGTATACATTGCTTGGTTTTCTATTTTAAAAATAGTTAAGCCTAAGAGTAAAACTAATAGTCCTTTCTATATATTTATATTTCTCAAAATACAAAAAAAACGCTTAAGAGAATTTACGTACAGTTAAGTTTCGAAGTCTGGTTGATGTAGTTGTATTATTAAAAAAAATATTTGGCGATATAATACTGTTTCCCCAGGAATTTAACGTCCTATAACATGGTGGTATACTTACCTGCATATTATTATATTTTACTATATTTGATGCATACGTTTAAGGAATGAAAATCGTAACAATATTTGCTGACCATATTTATTTTCTTTTGGGATTATATCATTATTCTTTTCTATATATATATATATATGTAAATATATATATATATATATATATGTGTGTGTTACTCAATATAATATAATATTGTCCGACAACATCCTCCACATATCATTAAAATGTTCATAAAACTATACTCACTTTCAAACCTATCTAAAAAACTTGTTTACTAGAATTACCGAAAGAATGCAATATCAGCTCTAATTTAAACACCATTCTTTTCAAACATTTTTGATCTATTACAATTTACAAGTATTTATCGACACTTTTACACAAATTAAGCAGACATACAATACATAATAATGTCCATATTCTCTACATTATCAAAGTATTCTAAAAAAATTGATAAAATGCGTTCGTGTTTTTCTTTATCGTGTCACGTTTATTAAGTCTCATAATTCAAAGAAATCCGTCCAATTAAAGAAGCACTTCAGTGAATTACCTGAAAAGAAAAATATAACATTTAATTGACATTGTAAAAGTATCGTAGACCTGCTAGGGAAAGCGTATGAACGAGCTAACTTAAAGAATTATAGCACCCACAGACTAAGTCAAGCTATATTGGTTGATATATTTTATGTTAGGCTATACTTATATCAATATATAAAAACTTGTTGTGGGACGAAGCAAAATCAAAATTATGCATTTTTATCTGAAATTATAATTAACTTTCGTAGCACTAAAATATTAAAAATACTACAAAACATATAAAATCAAATTACGTGAAATATTACAATATATACCTTGACCATAAATTTCCATGACACAATTAAACTAACAAGTACCGGGATACGTTGTTGTAAAGATGAGTCACTGATAAGCGCGGGTAAAGTGTTGCAGACGCCCCGCGCGACGGGGGTGGTTTGTTACTATACAAGTCAGTGAAGTAATTAAAAGTGAGAATTGATTATTTTATTCATGCCCTATGAATGGAATCACCGTGCGCTGTAGAAATGTGTTACTCCGATACGAAATATTCGTCCATGACATATATAAAGTACATATACTAAAAATGGCATGAATACAAAAGAGTTTAGTATAATGCCTAATATATGGTAATACAATGAAAAATGAGTATAAAGAACATTTAGGGTTAACACTTAAGAGTGAAGCGTATTAATTTTTGTATGCTATTGGAGAGGCCACCAGGTATGTCCATTATTCATTGACGTTCGGTTCTCTATCGCCCATAATGAAGTTCATCTTAAAAATTTCGAACCTGGAGAAAAGTATTAATACTGATGTGGAATATATTTAAGTTAAATTATGTATCTCCAGGTGGCGGCGCCTATAAAAAGCTGTAAAAAGGAGTTTCATGGGGGCCTTCAAGATTATGTTAATTTAAAAGGACACAATCTGATTTTGCTTCATCTCGTTAGGAAAATTATATTTACCGACGACGGAAAGGAGGAGGTACATGCGTTTAGCGTCAGAGGTTGTTTGTTTGTTTGTGTGTGCAATCCAATGTTTCCATTTGTCTCCAAAACTATTTGTCCGATTTAGACGCAATTTTTTCTGTAGAATGATTGTGATTCATTGGCAATGGTTCTTATATAATTTGTATGGTGACTACTCGCCAGGGGGCGCCGCAATAAACATTTTGTTGCAAACGAATATTCCTATTTATCTCCAAAACGATTTGACTGATTTAGACAGGGTTTTTTAAAAAATATTTGGGACTAATCGGCGATGGTTTTCAAATAGGCATTATGATGTTAGCTCAACCGAGGTTGCTGCGATATTTTGTTGCAAACGAATGTTCCCATTTATCTCCAAAATGGTAGAACCCATTTAGACACGTTTTTCTGCAAAATCGTTGATACTAATCGACAATGATTCTTAAATAGGTGTTATAGTATTAGCTCACCGGGATGCGTTACAAGATTTTGTTGCAAACGAATGTTCCCATTTATCTCCAAAAAGTATACAAATAATACAATAAAAAGGAAAATTAAAAATTTGGAAAAGTCCCGCAACGGGTGTAAATGATTAAATATTTGTTATTAAAACCTCCGTCGAAAAGAAATACTAACAAATATATAGTCACAAACCCAATAAAATCCGTCGCGGCTGCCATGCCCTGCATATGCCTAAAATTTTACAGTTTTATCAATTCATGACTAATTGTAGTTCTCTTAGGTGCGCAAATAACTTTTCTGCGCTACTACAATGTAATTGACATTGGGAACGGAAATGGTAATGGAAGCCCCGACGGATATTCTTGGGTTTATAATTATATTAATTGGTTCATACTTTCTTTTATTCGGGGGTGTTTTTTAAACAAATTATTTAATCATTTTTAATTACAACGGTGCGTCTGTCGTGGGTTTTTTCAACATTGTTAATTTTACTTTTTATTCATGAATGAATCTTTCAATGTATTGGCGTTACATTTTCGTCTTATATATAACCTCTTAAACTATATTTTCTTCAAATTGTTTTTACATCTTGTCAAAATATGGCAAAAGAAAAGCGTATATTCAAACCCAAAAAATAGGCACCTACTGTATATAAAATTCATTGCTTATCGGTATCGGCGGGTACAAGTTCAAATTTAATCGGAATGACGAAATTTGAGCGACTTAACGTTACTGATGCGACGAGAGTTGAAATAACCGAGAGCGGAGAGAGCAGTGGATACTACAGTAAACAGAGGATCCTGCGTATATAGATGGATCGCATTCTATGTTATAAGATGTATTCTGTCATTCAGGTATTTCAGACATTAACAAGTTGTTGGAATTTCTTTTATTCGAGTTGCTTTTTTTTAAGTTTTATAAGTGTACTTCCTTCACGGTAATTAGCAAGTAATCGTAATATAGAGATTCGGAATTTAATTTAAAATTATAAGTATATGTACCTAGATTTCAATTTATTCAATCCAAGAGTACATATTTAAGCCACTTTAAACCTTAATTGATTATATTAACTTCTGAGGTGTGGAAGCCTTTGGTTATTCTACTATACGAAATACTCCTGAAGTACGATTGTCTTAGAATGTATAAAATAAGTAACACTGTATATAAATATAAATATCAATATCATTAAAAGTATATGGAAAATTCTTTAACAAACAAATGTTGACAATATAACCATTTTCAAATAAAACACAAATGAACAAGATCAAATTTTTTATATGTATAAGCTCCAACAAGAAAAATAGTGGAAAGAATGTGCGGCATTTGGAAGAAGCGATTCCCATGTCTAAGCCATGGTATGGGTAATAAATTGACTCCCATAGTCAAAGTCATTTTTACATAATATAGTTATGCATAACATAGTTATTTATGTAATGATCAAATTTCCGAGGAAACTGGGCAGGTATTGAATGAAGTTATCAACGTTCCAGTTCCCTTGGAAACAGATTCAGGAGATGCTAGGTGACAAGCTTTTATTGATTCATATTTGCAATCGGTTAAAGCTTTTGCAAAATGATCTGCAAGTTTAACACTAGTCGATCATATGTTACTTTTAAATATCAATAAACATTAAACTATTATGTAAATTATTTGGATCTATTAATTTTTAATTTTTACTCGTACTTTATCTGCGAACTTACTTCGTTTATTGGTATTTTTTTTATTTCCAATCAAGACTTTATAAGGTAAATATTATTAGTAATGTTTTATCAGATTCAGTATTATTTTTTCTTTAACTATTTTTAATAATTTTTAATAGTATTTTTAATTTCATAAATAACTTTTACTTGTCACATATATTACTAAAGTACGTTGTATTTTTTTATTTAAATTAATCCTTTATCAGATAGAATGACATCACCCATAACTGATATTAAAATATATTGGAAAGGTTTGAAAACAGTATTGTTTGTGGCATTTTTCTTTTGTAATAACCTCATCCGTCTAACATTAATATACATAAAATCCATTTTCAAATGTATAGACAATATTATAGATACTTGTATTCACAGAACTTGTATCATTATATGTATCTATAGGAAAATAACAGTAATTAGAAAATATATAAATTGCCTTAGCAATGTTTTAATTAAGGAAGTTATTAATACTTATTTATTTCTCACATTTGGTAATTTAATAAATTCTTGTAAAAACCTATATTGCATTTTGAAAAGTTATTTAATAGTATTCTAAATTGGAATTTAAACATTCTATTATTGAAATTCAGTCTGACTAACGACATTATTTCCTTTACCCATTGCTAGAATATTAAAATATGCACGGTTTACATTGGATGGTTCACATTGCCTATAGTCAGAATGTTAAAATGTGCATTCAATTAGTTTCAACTAGATGATATAAATCAGTGACTGCTTTAATTCAATAAATTATAAATACGTATTTTTTCTTTATATTTGGTAATTTAACAAATACTTGCAAAAACATATTGTATTCCGACAAATTGAATTAGAGCACAAATGATGGCAGAAGCTACATAAGTAAAAACTCTGTTATTAAAATGCAATGTATGGGTCGATTTGCTCATAACTAAAACAAAACGTGCATTAAATTAGTTGGAACTAGATAATACAAACCATTTTTTCAAATGGTTTCACTGTAAAAACTCTATTTCATTGGTTAATACACCATTTCACTAAACATTTGGTTTTCCAATCTCCTACCAATTTGTAATACATACGTATTAATAAAACTTGATAATATATATACGACTTTAAAAATCAGTAAAAAATTCCTACCATTTTTATGTAAGATGAAAAATAAAAATATTGATATTTTTAGCTCTTAAATGTTTTAAACTACGTGCTTTACTGCCTTTCTCCATACAATAAAATATTGATTATATGATTTTTTATTAAAAATTTAAGTCAGTTGTGAAATTTGAAAAGCGTAAAAAAATTAATAAAGTAAAAACCTATTTCATTTCTTTTTCAATTACCCCTCTGCAAGTTCAGCACGAACCTTCGCTTCTCGAGCTGGCTTTAAAATAATTTTCTTGCGGATTTCGTAAAGCTTGTCTTCTCTTCGCTGTTCTGCTCCACTACATGCCTCATACAATATCTTTTTAATTCCGAGAAAACAGTATTTCATGAAAATTAATATTGGCTAGTACTAAAGTAAATAATACCACGTCCCAACGATGTTAACAAATGCCTTGAATTTGACACAAAGTAATTTTTTTCGTAAATCTTTTTCATCTTACAATTGTAAATGATAGCCAATCATTCATGTCTATATGATATCTTCTCTTTGGTTAATTTCAATGGAATTGGATGGATGGAATTTTTAATGCTGACTAATATATTTACATAATTATTTTGTTACGTTTTAGCATACGTGCAATGAATAGATAATGACGTTTTAAATGTATATATTAACATGGGACATAATATGGCTTAAATTATACGATATGGATGATAATTGCATTAGACGAAATAGTAAGGACTTTAAGCAATCTCATGAAAAATAAACCAATAAAAAGGGCAAGAGTGATATATGGCAGTATACTAATATCAAGTATTATGTGTAGCAGTGAGAGATATTTTACGTAAGAATGATAAAAGAAGGCAAATACATTACTGTAATATAATTTTGAAAAGTATATATGGTAACGCTTTGAATAAACTTTGGAGGAATTATAGAGAAGTAAATGAGTAAGTGGATATGGAGTATCTTGTAAATGAAAAAAATATAAGCTATCTATAAAATTACGGATCATTAGACAAAGGGGTTCCTAAATTCAGGAAGACGTGTATATCATACTAGAGAAACGAATCAAACTAAAATGTATTACGTGATAGAAAAATTTGCATAAACGATGTGAACGTAATAAATGTATAACTAATTTAGTTTTCAGAAAATTCTTACGAAAAAAAATTGTTAGAGAATATTTTTTTTACCGCAGAAATACTGGAAAATGAAATAACCGAATAGCTTTATCATTCAGTTCATTTATTAATGAACTGATGAAAATAAAAAAAAAACAGATCAGAAAACCAAAAAACATGACTTTATGATTATTCATTTTAAGTAAATGGTCAATATTGGTAGTTAAACAATGATCTATCTAAATTAGAAATATTAAATTTTCTTTACATTTTCACCTACGAAAATAGTACTTTGCGTTAAATACTAGATTTGAATACACCAATTCTCCTCTCGTGGAGAAAGCGTGGAGTGTATAGGTCCTTTACTGTCACGCCATTTTATATACATTTAACCTAAACATTTTGGATTTTTTTTTTAAAAACCGTCAACAACAAATAATAACTAAAAATTTATGATATTAAAATAACTTGGGACAACTGACAAAATATTTAGCGTGGCTAATCTTCAGAATGGAATACTAAAACTTTTTCTGTAAATATCAGGCATACGACAAATTTATTAACACCTATTATTGGAATAAATACGAATAAAGCAAATATAAATATTCTATCATCCTTAATTTCATTCTTCTATAAAAATATTTAATCAACCTGAAAAAGTAAGGTATCTGCGACAAATAACATTCAGTGAGAACATTTAAAAACAGGTATTCACGGATTTGCTTAATAATAATTGTTATTTTTAAAGTTAACTTGTAATTTTTAGTCAGAAATACTACAAAAACTAATATTGATTTATCTCATTAAAATAAATGGTGTAGTAGCTACTTTTTATTATTTTAAACTTCACCTAATTTCCATTTTTCTAATAGTTGTAATTCTTGCCATTAACGATTTTTTTATTCGAGGAAATTTAAAGGAACATCACTTACGCGAATAGCAAGTATTTGCTGTATTTTGATTCATTTAATAATACATACTCATGAAATAGAACCATAATAATGACAGCAAAGCTGTGGTCAGTGGCTTGTACTATCATTTTGTCAATGGCACCGCGGTCATCTTCCAAGCCCCTTGTGGGCACTATATTTGACAATTCAATCAATAATGAACCACAGATAGTATTTTTTATTTAGTTTATTTTTAAATATCTTATTTGTTTTTAACCATAATTGAATCTTCCTCTTTAATTACCATAACAAATTTGGCCGTATATTGAATTAAAACTAATATATTCTGATAATTTTCTGACGTATTTGCGGACAGTGAAATATTAAAATCATTTTCGCCTTGCAAAATGCATTAAGAAAATAACTAATTCACAATATACAATATACTAACAGTGTTTTTATGAAAATTAAAGATAAACAAAGTTAATATTTTTTATTGAATTGAAAGTTCTTTGTGCGTGATGAGAGTAAAGTGTAAAGATCGCAACGATGCTGCCGGGCGCGTCTCCACCTGTGGATAGGAGAACGCTCGCTGTTTAAATGAGCAGAGGGTAGATAGTAAAATGAAATAGCTCCCTGAAATAGCTCCCGCAGACAAAACACCCCAAGTCGAGGTGTCAAGATACCGTGCCGTAAACTACATGGCGTCGGGGATACAGCATCGCAAATGGTTCACTTGAGGCACTAGATACCCAGACGATGGGCATACTCCAACTACCGGAGCTCTGCTGGAGTGGACCGATATTTCCCTAGGTATTAGTGAGAATGATATGGAGAAACTTATAAACTAAAAACAAAATGACAATGGTAATTGAGCTAACAACGGGCAATACGCTCAACAAGCAGGCTTGGATGCAAGTGCTAACATGAAGAGGACGGAAGCATGGATTAGTCTCGAGCAGCTTATCATCGAGCTGAAAAATTTCATTGCCCCGGAAGCAAATGTCTATAGGGAGATAAGTGGCCAGCATAGGTACCGCCTTTAGGAGGTTGAAAGCATTAGAGGGCGACAAGCAAAGTAAGCAGCAGCGCCCCTTCAGTCTGATATCGAAGCATGATAGCAGATCACTGCTAACCTATGCTCAGACGATTGCCGAGATTAAAATGGAAGTAGATACCGGGGGTGATGCGGACAGGGATTCAACTACTGTACGGGACGGGAGACCGAATGGCCAAGAGGAAGCAGCGGACGTCACCGGAGACGACCAATAGTCAGACGAAGAGAAAGAGGGAAGAGAGAATGCCCCTACTCAGAGTGGATGAAACACTATGTCCCGTAAAAAAAGAGGATGGTGGACCAACCCCATCTGGGAAGCAGGTAACACAGCACTCCGATAAGATGAAGACAACGGATTAACAGCTGGTTCAATCAAAAAAGGACAGGAATAAGCAGCGCATAGAGTAACCTCTG
The DNA here is from genome assembly GCA_039881145.1 of Druceiella hillmani. Lineage (NCBI taxonomy): Eukaryota > Metazoa > Arthropoda > Insecta > Lepidoptera > Hepialidae > Druceiella > Druceiella hillmani. Next base: position 40,770,884 of record JAYKKI010000015.1, read on the forward strand.
AAACAGAGTTTACAGCAGACTAAGTGGAAGAGATCACAAAGATCAGCGACTAAACGAAATGCGCTGATTATCCGACCTTCTTAACCGAGTCAGGAAGTACGTCCCTGACGACCAAGCCCGTTCCACAGTTGACAAGATCGGCAAAACAGATGCCGGAGACTTGCTGATGGTACTCACTAGGCAGAACACCGATGGAGGCCAGAGGCCGCAAAAAACTATTGTAGACCTCCTCAAAGATGATGCTAAGTTCATCAGTAACGGATCTCAAAAATACCTCGAAATACGAAATTTCGATTACACTGCAACCAAAGAGGAGCTCCTTGGAGCCATACAAAAAGCGGCTGGAGAGGATCAAATCACAAAGGATGCAATCAAATCATTGCGTAAGGCATATAAAAGTACCCAGATTACCTTAGTAATACTAGCGGTACAAATAGAAGCACAAAATAGTACAAAGAGAAGGCGCTAGGCTAGCACGGCCAGATTAGGATCGGCTGGGCCAATTGCCGTATAAAAGCAGTGGAGAGTCTAACCAAGTGTTTCAAGTGCTTGCATTACAGCCATCTCTACATTCAGGGTAGAAGTGAAGTGGACTGATCCAAATAAAAAATCACGGCACTAACCATCGTCCATCGTCTCTGGTGGAGTGAAGATGTCAGCACTCTCCGCAAAAAGGGCTTTAGAAAGGGAAGGGCATAAAAGTGTGGTCGATGGTGGTGGCAGAAATTTGTGGAACTGGTGGCAAAGTATAAAAAGGCCGACCGTAGGCTGAATGCAACTATCATGGACAGTAAGTGGAAATGCTGGAATGAGCTGAAAAATGAGGTGGAGAAGGACCCGTTGGGCAGGCCGTATACGGTATTTATAATCAATCTGAAAAGACAGCCAATGCTGTCACCTACGTGCCCTTAACTTATGGAGAGGATCGTTACTGCCCTTTACCTCAACAAATAAATTTATTTTATCTGCCAGAGCAGTGCGAAAAAGAACAAATTCCTCTGGTTACTGAGGCACAATTGATCAAAGCGGGTGATAGAGTAGAAAACAAGACGGATCCCGGTCTGGACAGGATCCCAAACGTCAATTTTAATGCAGCCATCAAAGCGGTCACTGTTTTCCGAGATCTATAACCCTTGCCTCAAAGAGGGTACTTTGCCTCCGAATGGAAAGAGCAGAGGTTCGTGCTTCTTCCTAAAGAGAAGAAACCACCGGAATAGCCAAAATCCGATCGCCTGCTCTGCATGCTGCATACATACAGCCTGCAAAATACTGGAACTTATAGTTCACAGAAGAATTGAAGTATCCGTCGAACCGCTGCTCGCCGGCAACCAATACTCTGTGTTGGGTCCCCTCTTATGGAATATCAATGAACGACGGGCTGCTGAAAGTAACATTACCAAGAGAGACCAAGGTCGTGGCATATATAGACGGCGTGGCCATAGTGAGGCCTTGGGGAGATAAATGTCGCCTCCGACATTACCTACGTGAGGATCAGCCAGTGGATAAAATCGTTTCCCGTTTGGAATTGCCAGAGTAAAAGACCAAATCGGTGCTCATAACCAGTAGAAAGTAGGTGGAAAACATCACACTGAGAGTTGGAGAGCATGAAATTACGTCACAACCATTTCTTTGGTATTTAGGAGTAATGATCGATACCCGACTCCATTTCAGGTAAACCATATGGGTGCCAAAGCGCCGGTAGTAAAAGCATCCTTATCATGCCGGATGCCCAACAGGGGAAACTCGAAACAGAAGATGCGTGAAGCATTACTGTTGTCAGTAGTTACATCGATGGGCATTAGTCTGGGCTGGTGCTGAAATGAATAGAATACAAGTATTGGAATATCTCGAGTAGCTTTTCGATGACCTACAATAGCTCGTCCAACCAATAGCAAATGTACACAAAGAGATAAAGGCCAAGTCAATCGGTATCGGTAATGCCTTTAGGAGATTACTAAAACTGAAGGATGAGATGCGTGCCAAACAGAAAAACTCTTCTAGCCCGGTGCCAAAAGATTCGCATATACCATCATCGTCACTAAGACGGCTACAGAATTGGACACCTGGGTCAAAGCAGAAGGCAACTCAGTCACTGACACCAGATCGGTCAAAAAGAAGCAATAGCCATCTCCTGAATCAGGAAATAAAACATCCAAAGAAAAGGAAGCGTCTTGGATTAATCGCACACACCGAGAAGGTAACACAGCATTCCAACAAGAAGGATATAACATATTGGCAGGTGGTTCAATCAAAGAAGGACCAGAAGAAGCAGTGCAAATAACACCCACTGAAGTAGTCTCTAAAGCAGCCCAAGTAGTAAAAGCTGTGGAGATCAGTAATTAAACATAATTATCGTACAAGCAAAAAAAAAGGGGAAGTTTCCTAAGATACTTTGTAGGGTCAAGAAGGAGGTCCTTGACGAGTAAATCCGCTTCATACTGTACAAGATTCGCAAGACAGCCACGGAAGACCTATTAATTATCCTTACTAACGATAATGCCAACAGAAGCCAAGGTCTGCAAAAAGCTATTGTTGACATTCTCAAAGATAACGCCAAGGTCATCAGTAAGGAACCGCAAGAAGAATTTGAAATACGTGATCTTGATGACAATACGACAAAGAAGGATATTTTTGCAATCTTACAAAAAGCTGCTTGAAAGGATTGTCAAATCTCGCAGGACGCAACCAGATCATTGTGTAAAGCCCATAAAAGCACCTAGACTTCCTTGGTGATGCTAGCAGTGCCAATAGCGCAGAAAGTACTCAGCGAACATGTCAAAATTGAAAAATTGTTTGAACACGTCAAAAAAAGGATTAACTGAATCAACTGTAAAATAAGAGCAGTGGAGAGACCAACTAAATATTTTAGGTTCTGGCATTATGGTCATCTTGCCACTCAATGCAAAAACAAAGTGGACTGGTCTAAACTCTGCACTAAATGTGAAGAAGAAAGCCACAAGGTTACTGAGTGTAAAAAATAACTCAATATGCTTTATGCGTTGAGAATGGCCAGCACCTTGCTCGCAATTGAGTGCCCATATGCGACAGAAGTATTCCGAAATCTCCGTCGCACATAAAGGCAGCGAGCTAAAAATAAAAATACGGAAAAAAACAGTGACTTCAACTATTTGAAAAAAGAGCAATAGCGAGGTCCTGCCCCCATGAAGCAATGCCTAAAAGCGATTTCGCGGAGGAAACAGACTCTCAAGACAGAAAAGGTTTTTAGTCGGTATGAGAATATCCTCTTCCGACAGATCAGGCGGTAAACATGATCAACACATACACGCGCGCGCGCGCAAGCACACACACATTTACATTATAAAAAATTAAACTCATTTGTCGATTTTAATTATGTCTGGGGAATTTCTGTATTATGTATTAAATTAATTTCTTTAAATATCTCTTCAAAACTTTTTCTTCAACTCTTTTAGAATATTTTCCCCTTTTTCTCTCTTTCTGTCGCTAAATATCACATGGGACAGACTTGGTGTTAAGAATACAAAAATATAATTCATAATTTGATATTGCATATTTAGAATAAAATATTAAAAATATGTGGAAAAATGGTGCATTCTCCTCTTATTGCCTAAACTGTTGAACCATAAATCTTGAAAAAAATGGAGTTAGTGAAATTAGACTTAACGATTGCGAGAAAGCTACAGCCATTATCGTAGATATTATAATTTTGCAATTTCTACCATGTTTTTCGAAAAAATATGTAAAATTTAGTCTGTATAACTTTAGTCGGTTGGGAAAAATTATTACATATAAATATTTTAATAAGAGTGCTATCACTGAAAAATGTTTATAAGGGTCTAAATGTGTATGAAACCCTCGTGGTGCTAGTTCTACTCATACTCGACAGGTTTTTATTTAAATACCTGTTTGTGTTTAGAATCCTTTTGATTTATTTCATTATTTTTATTATTATTTTAATTCCTTGGTCTTAATAAAAAGCAAAATTTTCATTACGGATAAAATGCATTTGTTCCCAGTTATTAAGGAATAATTAAAAAATATATTATGAAATTTCTTAGGCATTGGAGTATGTTTGTTGATAATATTGATATTAATCAGTTACTCATCATATTTTTAATACTACATAAATTATCATTTTTCTTTCATTTTACTTTTATTATTAACATTTTAATTTACACTTTTGTGAAGTATCTAGTACATTATTACAATAGAAAAAACTTAAACAATGCAAAATATGTACGTATTTACTATGAGTTAATGTTCTATCTCAAATATAATAAAATAATCAGGAACGGGGCCGTTTCTTTTTACAATTAAAAAGAAACATTAAATTTTGCGTTTTCCCCAAGTAGAACTCGTTCTACATATTTAATTGTAATTTCGAATGAGAGCTCTATGCTCTCATGTTCATGCAGTTTTTGGTTTATTTTGGAGAGGGAAACTCTGTAAGTACTGAACTTTGCTCCCCATTATAAAATAATTATAAATTATAAATATGTGTAGTTTGTGTTTGTGTTTACTACCATATATTAACTATACTTCCATCACGCAATATAAATAAACGTTTTCATACAATACCAAAAAATATGGCTAAACCTATAACTATATGGATGTGTAGTTTTATAAATATAAATACAAGTATTATGGAATGGTTCTGTTAATGCTGCATATTGGTGTCATTTCGTGAAAATTTTTGTAGCTATAAGAGTAAAAAGCAAAACGTAATCGTAACAATATCGGAAATAATATAAACTACAGCGTCATTTTAAAAGTATTAAGTTTTTGACATATTTTCTGTTGAAAACAGTTTATTTTCTCGGCTTTAAAGTAATATTGTAGTCAAATTTTTCCAAAGTAATAATTGGTGTGTTTTAGTAAAAGCATGTTTACAATAATAAATATATATGGGGTAAAAAACAACAGTAATGCGTACATTGTAAATGAAATGTAATTAATAAAACTTATTTCATTATCTTTACATGGATTGAAACAAAATTTCATAAGGTAAACACTCAAATTTTCGAAATATTTACTTAAACTTAATTTACAAATAAACACCGAATATATAGAAAAACCTTGTCGTAACCAAAAATACAAAATGTACCTACGTAATAATATATCTACTCTCTAACAAAGTTGTTATTAATTTCTGTAAATTTGAATATCTGTCGCAGTGGAATGGAATAAAATTTGATTATCACAAAAAAATGATACATCTATGTTATTTAACCTAGTTTTGTAATTCAAAATCTGTCAGTTTCAAAAGGTTAATCCTAACAAATTATTTTAACTAAATGCTTACCCTTTTAACAGTTTGTCGCGGATGACACTGACAAGGTTTAATAATTTGAGTAAAAAAATAAGCAAGGTTTAATAATTTGAGTAAAGTCAAGGTTTAATAATTTGAGTAAAATAAAATAATTTGAGAAAAAAAAAAGCTACGTTCATGTTAAATTGAGACTATTTCGTTGCGAATTTAATCACATGAAGGTTTTATCCAAAGGATGAAAAAGTAGCCGATACTTCTATAAAAATTGACTTAAAAAATAAAAAAGTAGTCATATATAAAATGTTTAAATAGGGGATTTAAGAGGTGTTGGAACGCAAGTGGATAACGTATAAAATAGGAATACTAATGTAAATAGTATGCAAACCTAAGAAATAGAGATCGTTATTAAGCCGACATTAGGACCAAGTTATTAGGATAAGATTCCGATCAATATAAATAACTATATTTAATAAAATTCATAAAAATTCAGTGAATTCAATCGACAAGTCACATCATAGGAAAAAATGAGCAAAAAACTACGACAATATTTTTCTAGCCAAACAGCATAATATTTTTCTGGCCATACCCGCACTAGAGCTTAAGATCAGTCGGAGGTTACTCTACCCAGGCTAAATAACTGATAATAACGATGATGATAATTTTACTATTTGTAAAATTAACTCACGTCTCGATGTTATACTTAAAGTAAGTACGGTCACCAAATAAAGTCACCGAAATAACACGTGGTGATTGAATTTGAAATTTGACTTCAAAGTTCTAATAAGTAGAAAGCGAGAAAAGTATGGTAGAAAATTACTTTTATAAAATAACTAAAAACGAGCGTGTGTAAATGATTGAAATTAAAATATTAAAAATTAAGGTAAAAAATTCAGGTTTCCAGAAAGTCTGCTAAAACTATACAACGACCAAGAACGAAATCTCCAAAACAAAAAGAAAAGCTTTAAGATTATCATAACCTCTATCAAATAATTCATTCCAGGTAGCAGTTGAGAGTAAAAGAAAGACTGATTACATAAAAGATGTTTAATTTTTACGAATATTTGTTCCAATAGTTTTATTTGAACCACTAATAATATAAAATTTACTTTTTTTATAGTCCTAACTTTTAGGTATTGTCAAACTAATTACATTATTATTTTACACGCATATTTAGAAAAAGCACAACACTATTTTCACAAATTTTCTTTTAAAGTTGCACGATCATTAGTCAATTTTTCTGCCGGTAACAGTATAATAATTTCAAACCACGGAAAGCACTCCATTATTAGTTCAATTCATGTTATTAAAATTTGCTTCAAATAATATCCTAATGCACATCTTATCCAAATACCATAATAATAATTTCGAATATAAATTTACAATGTAACAATACAAAACCATTTTTTTTTTCGCTGTTAAACAACGGCAAGATTTCCGTTGCGACTTTCTGCAATATACAGCATAATTTATATGGTTGAATGAGATTGAAAAAGAACCGTAAGTAGAAGATGTGTATTCTATCTTAGGTATATTAGATACGGTATACAAAAATCAAATAATAATTTCGAAAACTCGAATGAATGGAAATATGACAGTTTCTTTTTTCTCTAAGATATTACGAATTTTATCACACCCGTAAGGAATTGAATAAAACTCACGTACACAAAGTTGATGTAGGCATTTCAAAGTAATCGTATTACCTAAATAAATAATGGAAAGTTGGAGACGTCGCTTGCCGCGCGTAGATAAGAGCTACTTACTTTCTCGTCACCTACGTTACTACCGCATTAAGTAATCAACATGCTTTTTCACGTAATCGTTGTTGGGTATATAATATTTCGTTTTTTTTTTTCAACGTTAATACGTTTTCTTTTTTTACTTTTTAATTAGTTAAAAAGAAAGAAGAACGTATTTACAAATTATGATATTTATTATAAAAATTTAAAAAATTTTAACATTTGAACTTGTAGTGTTCCTGTAGCATAAATCGCGCCATCAAATTCTTGACGTATTCATTTTATTCCTTTTGTATCATTTTCTCTTTGGTTACTATTTTGTAAAGATCCTAACTAAATTGTTTAAACACAATTAATATATTAAATTTAGTTTTAAATCGATATGTGTCGACACAAAAGAACAGAATACGAACCTTGTTAATTTTATAGTTGTTACACAATTTGCGTTACACCCTTTTGGGACGTTATAGTTATTACACCCCAAAGTTGGTTTAGTCTAAGAATTCCCTTAATATTTTTGGGATAAGAGATAAAATAAATGATTAAATAAATTAGATCATTCAAAAACTTCAATTTCTACGGGCACATTTGTTTCACATTATTTTTACAAAATAATTTTTTCTTTGATACCAGTAGTTTTAAAGAGCCATAAAAATGATTAAATTTTAAACAATATCAAAACGATCGATATGTATTATACGTAAAAATATTGACAATAGATGAGACATGGATAAATAAATATCGATACAACATTTAAAAAATCAACACACAGACTAAATTTTCTATGGGCGTAAAACTTATAAATACCGCCAATAAGTGACATTAGCTGTACATGTCTTTTGTTTCTACAATCAGCTAAAAACCAGGTCGAAAAAGGTTTAATATTTTAAAATAACATCAATTTAGTAATTACTATTGTAAACCATAAAATGAAAAAAAAACAATCGGCCGGTGGAAATTGTACCCATATTTTCGGCATACTGTGCCAATACGCTAACAATTACACCACGAGTGATACAGCTGAACAGTCGAAGGTGTTATGACTATTATTAAATTTATTGTCATCGCTATTATTCTATTTTTTGTTAAATGTTAGCAGATGGCATTTATATAAATTTTACTATAAAGCTAATGGATGGCGTTGGCAGTACCAATATCGTATTTTTTTCAATATGTAACATTCAAATAAAAAAATTCCATATGTTGCTTGAAGGTATAAGCTATTACCATTCCAAATTTCGTTCAGTACATTTCTCTTTATTAAATAATAAATATTAACATACAGACAGATAACAAGACAGACAAAAACTCTAAAAGACGTTTTCTGGCTTCCGTTATCATTCCATACACTAAATCAATCATTATATTTAAAACATTTTCCTTGTACAGAATTCACGTTACAAATTTAAAATTTTAATATATGTATAGATTTTGTATACATATATACTATATATGCTACCCAAAATTTTGGAGTCTGTCCTGTAATCACTGTATTTAGGTAAAAAAATTTCAAGATTAGAATACAAATCAATGATATTTATCCTTAGTATAATATATATATATATATATATATATATATATATATATATATATATATATATATATAATATATATGTATATATATATATATATATATATATATATATATATATATATATATATATATGTATACACTAGTTTTACGGAGACGTTTCAGTTTAATAAAAACTGTTAAAATGTTAAGTTTACCTGCTGACTGAGTCTAGCATGGTGCCGTTTATACAAAATTGGAATGACTTAAATAAGAACAACAACAAATAACAAGATAATGAACGGGTAATGTTGAAAATGATTTCTTAAATTTATTTCAATACAAGAGATGTAGTCAGTGAATTAAATTAATGCAGACTGGATTGATTGATTACGTTCTAAGGAAAAAAATATCGATACACAGCAATTTGTATCATTAAATTCAAGACATTGTAAAATGAAGTAATAATTTTTTTATAATATAACTGATATGTTCCGTATTGTAATGTGCATGATCGGATGAAACTAATTTTAACTCAATCGAAAATTTATTAAGTATTATTTTTTTCAAAACATTCAATAATTATAACCTAGTTTTTGGCACGTTTTATGCTGTTTTATGCTTTATATTTGCGGTTTAACAGGTTTAAATAGACTAATTGCTTCAATTTTCACGACTTCGTAACTAATATAGATAATTCGGATCCTTGGAAGCTGTATCCAGAAATGGACATAGGAAGCCATGAGGTTATTTCTGAGCGAATGCATAAAAATTGGCTCAATAATAATTACTCTATTTTGACGTTTTCAACGGGACACTCGCCCAAAGGCGGGGCGAGTTTACACCAATTTACTTTAAAAAATAGCTCGGTATAATAATTAGGTATGTGTTTCAGATGATATGAAACTTATATGACGCATGGAATGATTATGCCTTAGAGATGTATGTACGACCGTTCTTGCGGTATGTTAAAATATAGAATACTATATTAGTATAACAATGACATGGCATTTAAACTCCGAAATATCGGATTCAGTGTGGACGATGTGTGGCTTGAAACAATGCTACTCCAGGCCTACCAGATTTATATAAGCCAATGTGTATAATAATGGATAGCTCGAATGTGAAAATAAATATAGATTCTGTCAAAACAATATTTTACAATTTGTCAGAAAAACTGATGGCAATACAGTGGAAATTTTAAAGGGGAACTATGTAAAAATAATTTTTAATAAGAACTCCATTTTTACAATTGCAACAACTTTAGCCACCCGAGAAAAAGCAAAGGAAAAGTTTAAACCATGAAAACTTAAATCGTGCCACTATTTTCATAGCCTCCAATAATAATACCGAGAAATGGTTAGCAGCTAATTTGATAAAACTTGTTTTAAATAGAATTAAATTGGTAATCAACTCGTGTTGTGTGATACGGGTCTTAGTGTCTTTCTGTCTCTAAATATTTTCTTTAAATATGTTAATAAATACCATCTCTTCAGCCCAAAGAAATTCTACATCTTCAAACGCAGACTTTTAATCCCGATAAAGCTCGAAATTTTTCGCTGAAAATACGACTAGTGTAATTAGAAAACTCTTTATTTTGTTATTTTTTTCGACGATTACGTACAATCAATCATTTTGTTTTCTATATCATCAGTAAATAGTAGCGAATAAGCTTTCAATGGAACATCGGGTTTGTTCGAAGTGGTTCTAAAATTAGACTAAATAGTTGTGTAATAATATTTTAATGTCGAGTTCGGCTTGTTGCTATAGAGTTTTGTATCCAATTTAAATCTATTACAGCTATAATAGTAACTACTTTTACTGTAGTTCACCAAAGAAAGCATTTAGTCTTCAGAACAAGTAATGGAAGAATGAATGAGACTCCGACTATTACCAATTTGATCACCCTGCTACCCAAAATTTTGGAGTCTGTCCTGTAATCACTGTATTTAGATAAAAAAATTTCAAGATTATAATACAAATCAATGATATTTATCCTTAGTATATATATATATATATATATATATATATATATATATATATATATATATACATATATATATATATATATATAGGCATATATACATATATATATATATATATATATATATATATATATATATATATATATATATATATATATATATATATGTATATGTATATATTTATATGTGTGTAGTAACTAATCGTCACACAATTTTCTTTTCTCACACTTTGTCTCCTTTAGATCTAAATACAAGGCATTCTTATACTTATTCAAATATTCACTCGCACTCTTCAATATTACTATAGACTTAGAATTATTAATTATTGCAATACAAGGGTTAATGGATCTATTACCATACTGTATTTCAAAGTTCTGCGCCCAACTGTTCCTGAAAAAATCGATTATGGAGATAGACAGACACATGAGTAATCTTACACATGAATAAGCTAATATTCTGCAATTATAAGTAATAATTACTCTATCTGAAAGTGGGTTTTAAAACACAAATAAGTTAAAATAAATACATATCCACAATATGTAAATAAATACTACCACGAACTAATGCATTCTCCCACAGTCGCCGACTAAGCGCATTACAAACTTCCATTTCTATTTTATTAACATTCAAGTTTGTTGCAAAGCTTCTCTCGCTTACAATGTTAATCATAGTATTTTCATTACGCTTTTTGTGAATAAGGCGAAGTTTTCAATTAAATTAAGTCTCCCCTACATTCCTGCCCTTACAGCCGAGAATAAGAATGGTAAACATTTACTTCCCACAAAATAAACAAGTGACACTTTAGACGAAAATTACTCACCTGAAGTATATAAATTATTAAAAGATCATATTTTAGTACACAGCTATGTTTATAATTAAAATAAGGCAAGTAACTGGAAGGTGATTTAAACAATTAAACACTGTTTTTAATTCAAGTCAGAAAAAATTCTATTATATATGTGTATATATATATATATATATATATATATATATATATATATAAACACATAGATAAACATGAATGTACACGTATGTATACATTTCATTTCATGGCTTCTACATTTGTATCAGGAAATCAATTTTTGGATGAATGAACAATAATTGAAATTAAAATGATCTTGTTTTAAAATGAATCATGTAGCACAATACAAATTTAGTTAATATGTACTGGCTCTATCAGCAAATTGTTTACTCGACTATCAATTTCAATATTATGTTATACGTCATAAATTACCAATTACAAACATTGAATTGTTTTGAACAAACTCAACTATTCCGATTGGTTGGGCTACGACGGTCATCTCTTTTCTGAAACAATTTTCGGCATCAAGAAATGCATAATAATTTTTCCCTTTATGATTGAACTTTAAAAGGGTCGCTTATTTTAATTGTTGTTTTAATTCGTATGATCTATATTACCATGGAGAAACGTTTGTCAACATGTAAAACGCGTAAATTTTATATGAAAAATTGTCAGTGACTATTTTTGTTATCAATTGTCGTTAATATAAGTTCTAAATAATGTTGAACGGCGGAAATTAATTCATTATGCACTCGCTAAATGTTACAGGTTTTATTAGAATATTATTTTATAAAGCAATTCAATTACTTTTGAAACTAAGGCTAATTAAAACATAAGTGATTGATATATTCCACCTAGAGTTAAAAGAAATTGGGACTAAACAATATCCTTAGCATACCCTCCCTTAATATACCCTCTTTAAAAAAACTTATCTATGTGATATACTTTTATTATTAAAGTTATATCAATGTTATGAAGAAATATTCATAAATATACTTATTAACATAAATATTGTATAAATATCGTAAAATTTATTAGCAATACTACTATTAACAAATTAAACAATTTTTAATTGGGGGGACAATATCACGTTTAATTATAAAGCGCAATGTTTTTAAGTCATAGCTTCTTTAACGCTATAATGTTTTTTGTGCACTGTTAAAGTTATGCCGGGATTAAGCTTAACAAAATAACTCGAAAAACATAATAAGAGCCATCAAAATCGTGAAGTATATGCCAAAGTAACCGCATGTTTAGTTGCTCGTAAACCACTTTTGAACTTTTCTATCTATCCTATTTTTACATCAAAGTATATTTGTTCTTAAACTGGACTGACTTTTCCCATTTACATCTCCTAACAATAACCAAAAATAATTTTCTAAACACTTAAATTTCCATTGTAATATAAGGCCACGAATTTAGAAAAAAATCCCTATTTTGGAGCAATGTTTGATTAGAATGAAAGCACAATCAATGATTTTAAAAATCTGATGATAAAAGCTTAAAGAATGTGGTTTAAGAACATGTTACCACTTGATTGTATTCAATCACGTACTAATTTTTGAACAAATTAACGAAAATTGAACAGGTTCACTGGAGACGCAAGTCAACGTACAAATTACCAACAAACGTATTCAATCCCACTATATCAGACATATATGATTGTGGTTACCATTTATTTTGTATTTCACATACAAAAATACCATTAATATCATATTGATCGTAAAGATACTAGGGAAATGACCCCTAATTTATGAGAAGTAGCGCAGTTTGCATTACACATCACGGCAAAAAGTTTTACAATATTTTATGAATAATTTGTGTGACATGTAAAATTTCAGTTATAGATATTATACGATGTAATAGTAAGTGCGAAAGAAATAAAAAAATTGCATACTTGAAAATTCCTTTGTAAATACAAAGGAATTTTATCCAATGTCTATTTGATATCAAACATCTAATCTTAGACATTTGATATCTACCTTACGAATAAACGTTGGTGACATTAAGAGAATACCTAATGTAGGTATTCTCTGGTCTACTGGTGAATTTATCGATTTCACGAGAATAAAGTAGTGAACCTGCACACATTTAACGAAAGATTTAAACAATGTTTTTAATAATTAGTTTAGTTTCTTATTTAACACAAGTGTACTTTACCATATAACGAAACTAAAATAATTACGAGCCTTTATTTCACTTAACTTCCAGCGCCCCGTGCTCCGTAAATTTGCTGCAACGCATTAAAAGAATTCCCAATAGCGTCGGTGCGATTCTGATTGATCAGTTACTCGGTTGAACTGCGGTTACTTACCGGAATTTAAGTATCCACCTCTTGTCAAGGCCTACTCGTACAGACTATAGGCCATTCAATTAGGTACAGGTGGTGCTTTTTAAAATATAAATATTTAATTTCTAAAGTTTTGCACCATACAAAAATGTCATTCGAAAAAATAGGAAATTTACGAAATTTATTCATAAGATCCCATCACCAAGAACTCTTATTAAATTTCAACTCAGATTCACAAAGTTCCGTAAAATCTCTGCTCTGTGCCATTATATTAAAGAAAACATGTTCGTAGGTATTTTCGTTGACTTCGTTTTTTCCCGATAGATTCGAATACTTTTGCACACGAGGAGTAAAGAATTTCGTTTTTTTTAATCAAGAACGTGCTCTGTTTGCTAAATTACATTATTTCTTTATATTTGACTCTATTGTGTATATATGTGACCAACGACATCTCTATTAAGTCGTAAAGATAATGTATAAAGAGACTAACCAATGTAGAAGTCACTTAACTTTCATTATACCATTTGTTACCTTCTATTCAGTACACGTTTGTATTAGCATATTGTCTCTTACAATCTCAAATAATATACCAACCTCTTTTCTCGTAAACTCTCCTATTGTGATGTTTCTCAACAACATTTTACAATATACATACATATATATGTATATATATATATATATATATATATATATATATATATATATATATATTTATATATGTATATATATATATACATATATATATATATATATATATATATATATATATATATATATATATATATATATATATTCATACTATTGCGGTATTATTTAATAAAAAGTTGTTTTATATGAATCTGTGCCTGAAAACATAAAACTCGGACTTTAAGTTGAGACTTTGCTGCTATACATCTGAAAGTCCTGACTCTATAGTTTTTCAGCATTGAATCTTTCAATGTTTAATCTTGAAATCTGGACCCGAATGGTATTTTATTACATTATACATAGGTTCAAATAAAAAAAAACACTTTCGTTTTTATTACTAACGAGAAACTTAATTCGTGCATTGTAAAATTGCAAGCTGAGGATAACTTATACATTTAATCTGATTTTATATGCAAACTTCCTATATTCAAGTCAAGTGAGACAAAATTTACATTTTTCTTTTTAATTATTGATAGGCTGCGTTTTAAATAATATTTAAATGATGAATTAGACAAAATAATTTCAATAAAATTGCCTGATTATATAATTATGTACATAAGGAGTGTTCTACCCATAAATATGGAACATCAAAATAAATATAATCACCAAAGCTGATTCCTAAGAACGAATTTCTTCGACAGTATAACTATAGATGAATTTCTGTATTTTACTGATAAGTTGGTCATCAAAATTATGTAAACGAGATTAAAATTATGCTGAAATTGATAAGGGAGACCCTTGTAAATGAAAATTTCATATCTCCGTGCTCGCTTCGGATGCTTTCAGAATGATTGTTTCGCCTGGCTCCGTATGTCAAACGTCACTTATCACAAGACTAAAAGATGTTCCTAGTACATATAAATAACTTTCTTCAATTCATTTACAAAAGGGAAAGCTTCGCATATACTTGAGTCACGTACTCCAATATTAAGTCGCAGGAAAATTATTTCACGTTTGATATTATGTGTTAAATTATAGTTAATTTGTGGAAAAGAGGTGGGTAATTCTTGATATATTTTAGGCCGATGGTGCCGGACAAACAGACCCCATAACTATTGATGTCACCCAACAGAGAAAGGAAGTATGATGACGGACTCGCGATTTTCATACCTTTTACCATAAATAAAAAGGATCGAACAGAGAGTGGCGACGTTATGAGATCAATATTTTAGATATTAAAATATTTTAATAGTTCCACCTGATTAGAAACTTCCTAAACCGTATAGATTCTTCATCTAAAAAATACAACAATAGAAAGATTTATTATGTAACAGGATACCAACAATTTTGCAACTAACATTGTCCATCTTTCGGAGTTAACTGACTTTAACGCTTCTTTGTAGTAAAAAGGTATGAAGCCAGATAATTTCGTTGAAGCACAAGTGACCTTCTTCTTCAGTTTTTTTATAATACGTCATTTGTTCATTTACCTCATTATTATATTTGAGTATTTTAATTCTTATATTCGGTGAGTATGTGATTTGAATCGATAAAGGTTCTTTGGAAATGTTACTTTTAGATTAGATTTTACGGTGATGTCTATGGATTCTGATGTATTAAAGAGCCTTTTAAAGTAAGACGAGTAAACGACTCATACTTGAACATCCCATTTCCTTAATTTTTATTCCGGCAGAGGAATCATTGCCTTACAACCAAAACCTAAAAATTAAAAATATCTGGTTTTTACTATAATCATACTTCTTTTAGAGAGCTCTAAAAGAAGTATGATTATAGTAAATTCCAATGTTGGAATTCCATCCGACCTTAGATATTTCACTATTTTCATATTGCTTTTGCAAAGGACAAGAACTGGTGCCCATTTTCAAGCAGAAACACCCGATTTTGCCATTTTAATATTTGAACTTGGGGTACTAGCGGGAAAATAAACGTCACTTCCAGTAATTTTACATTACTTATATATTTTGTATGCTTAACTAGCATAAGTAAAATTAGACATACGTATACCTGTTTTGAAATATCCCTTTAACATTAGTAAAATATTTCAGGACGATGAAAAAAATCTGATCATAATTTATCATGTCTGCAAAAAATAAAAAAGCACGCCTTATCTGCAAAAACATGCAAATCTTTAAATTCTTGAAGCAGTTGTATTAAACGTGATATAGGCTAAAATGTTGAAAATTATTTAAACATTTCCATCATTCACTGAAAGGGTTATTATTTCATTCGTACGTCGTAAATATTACTGAAACTGAGTACTACACATATATGATAAAACTGTAAACAATTTCTTGCATATACAAAGCTCTCAGACTAGATTTGATAAGTGTCACATTAACAAAATCAACATTAATGGTTTTTTAACAAACATTATGAACTGGTGGTAGGATGAAATCATTTGTAGACCACTTAATTGAGCTTATTGATATACGCCTTGGAGATCTTATCTTGACACATTGCGCGTTTATTGTTGCAACATGTATTCTGCTAAGTTGAATTGAGTAATTGGAAAGGAAACAAACTTCACTCACTTTGTTAACGTCTTGTACAACTCCAATCTATTTGAGTATTTGTGGTGTAGTTTTGGTTTATCATTCGGGCACTTTTTAGGAACTTCGAGAAATGTTTGTTAATCAATTCAAGTTCGTTATCAGAACGGAGACCTTTGATGTTACAGTTTAATTGGTTTTCAACTCAATCCTTTAACTCTTTCATTATTTATTTATTTATGTACTTCAGTATATAGAATCGATGCATATAGCAGATTTATTGCCACGAGAGCTATTTCTTATAGCCCGTAAGAACATCAGTTCAACTTAGTTAACATCAGTAAAGACTGTATGTCTTGTCAAATCAACACACCACAACTTTTCTATTGCATATCGTTTTTTAAACAGGAAATATTTCGGTCCATGGAACTATGTTATTTCATTGGATCACAAATCTTCGAGTGGACAAGAGGCAGGTATTTGTGGCAAAGTCAGGTATTTGGAAGACAATCTTCTTGAATAAGATATTATGAATCGGTACTCTTTAGTATTGTCACAATATCCAAATAAAATTGCTTTTCTTGCTCTATGATTTAATTTTCGTCTTTCTCGTCCAGTGGGAGAAGTATTGACTCGCAACCAAATACTTCTAAGTGACTGGTAGTATATGATTTTCACTCTGATCACTCTTTTCTGGAGTTTTGTATTCCAATACCCTTGTTGGTTTCAGTTGGTGAGGTCAGCAGCTAGTTTTATTGCTTCTCCACAATATTGTTTTGGTCGTGTTGGGTCGAGTAGCAAGCGCTTTGCCTTTTTGACCATTGTTTTATTCATGCTTTTTGCTATTTTAATCTGTTTGAGCGAGTGTGTGTTCCAATCTGTTTTAGCTTAATTGTTTGGTGTCTAATTTTGGCACTTTTTAGAAACTAATCGAAACAATTTTGTTCATATTCCAGTTATCAGAGCGGCGACAATTGATATTGTAGTTTACCAGATTTTTTATGAAAACTCGTTACGTTTATTTTTATTGTATCCAACTTTTTATGCGGAATATAGGTGGAATATCTTGTTCAAATAATCGTTTATAAATGTCAGTAGCTATTTTACTTCATATAATGATTCTTCTTTAACAAATTTTTTTTTGCTGAATTCTTTTGTAACTTTGTGTTACTTGAGAAAACTAAATAAAATTTGGAACAAAGATAGGCGTTATTATTGTTATTATTGCACAAATATTATAAATATATAATATTAAAGGGTGAAAAAATTAAAAAAATTATATTCAAAAAAATTTGCATATCATAGCCATTTTGTCTCTAAGTACGTATTAATGTTAAAAAATATCAAATATTTCAATTCAATTTAAAAAATATTACTCTATTTTCTAATTTATTTTGAATTGCTGTAGATTTAAAAAAATTATGATAATAAAAATGGTAAAATAGAAAAAAAATAATAATACCTGTTGTATTATACGAATTCTATATTGTAGAGTATGTATTGCATGTTTTTCCAATTTTTTTCCATCGATACTATCCAAAAATGGTCGAACGTGTAATATAAATTTAGGATTATTGCTTTTATTGTTGCTGTTTGTA
Organism: Druceiella hillmani; assembly: GCA_039881145.1. Taxonomy (NCBI): domain Eukaryota; kingdom Metazoa; phylum Arthropoda; class Insecta; order Lepidoptera; family Hepialidae; genus Druceiella; species Druceiella hillmani. The sequence goes on from JAYKKI010000015.1 coordinate 40,789,190, forward strand.
TTGTGGGCAGAGTTATCATGCATTTTAAGAAAGGAATTTATGTTTCCTTTAATATAAAACGGTTCTTTAATATATACGGATTTCTTTAATATAAATGACTTTAAAATTAAATGGTTCTTTAATATAAACGGTTTCCGTAGATACATAATGACGGTTAATTCAAAATATTTGCCTCCTTGGAACGATCTTGAAATTATTCTAGAGACTTCATGGCTTGAATAGCTTTCTTTTTTAGAATAAAAATATATATATTTTTTAGAATAAAAATATAAAAATATATATAATAAATATTCTAATATCATCACCACTGCCCCACAGCATAACATCATACCACATGATGCTATGAAAACAATCAAAATAAACTAATTTGATCGTGGATTTGAGGTGCCTAATTTTCCAAACTGCAAATGCAGTTGAGTTTAACTTATTAGTTAGTGTCCCTAAATAAACAATCCATTCTTACTTCCGATCTAGAGTTATACCAAAGAAACGAGCAGCGGTTACTTATTCTGTTACTACTTCATTATTCAGACTGTTTATTAGTATTTTATTCAGAATATTTATTTGTTATATGCACAGCTTTTAATCGGGAGTATATTAACAACAAGAATTTTATAGATACGAATTTCCTGGCTGTATAGACAGTCTTAATGATATGAAATCTCTCTAACAAATTCAAGCTATCAAACGTGTGAAATACCATCTTTATCAAAATGTCATAAAAGGTAATTTTAAAAAAGTTTATTCACGAAATTGTCTACTTTGAATGTTTCTAAAGTAACATAATAATGTTAATTTGTAAACATATACAATTATGTCCATCACATCACCATAGCTTTTACCGCTCTGTATACGAAAATACACGTAACTTACCAAAAAATCATGAAGTCACCGTCAGCGATGGAGATTGTATAACATAGGAGAACTTTGCTTCACTATAAAGGCCAAGGCTTTTTCATTCCTGTAATGTTTCTGGGCTCCTACTAGATGTTTTATCGTCAAAAACTGGTTTCTCATATCTATAGCATCTTTAGGAGACTGCGGGAACCTTAATTATATCTGTAGTTACACAACTACCAATCGCGTAGTCATTTGGGTAGCGAACGATAATTCAGATGTTGATTGAGACCGTGCCAGTTCTTGGGCTTCCTTCTGATTAGATGAGGCACCAATATGCTAAAATGACTTGGTGTATTATCCAGTACATTTTTACTTTCGTCAATGGAAATATCCTCATCAATGGGAAGACTAGATAAATTAATTCTTCCATTGAACCATGTCCTATACTTAAGTCAAAAAGGCACTTACAATCTCATCTAAATAACTTTTAGATAACAAATTATTGGTATTTAAACAAATTACGAATTAAGCATACTACTTTGGTGCAAATACCTGTCATACCTGTCTCGGAGAGAAATAAAACGTCATAGAATCGGTTGAAATTGTTTTAATATATTTGAAGCTATATTAATTTAACATAAACCTACGTAATTTAGGAAATACATGCTGAATAATTGTCTCGACATGATTAATCTACAAATAAATGTCAAAAATCTCCAAACACCTCAGAAAATACTCATTACCAAACTAAAGTTCTATAAATATGCGCAAATTTGTGTGAAACCAAAGACTATAAGATATATTCAGAAAGTATATAGTCAAAGTTTTCAAATATGTTAAAATAGTAGGGTATAAAAAGATACCCCTATTTAGATGTTCTTACAAATATTTGAAATTTGTCAATTTAGAAGCACGATGACTTCAAAATATTTCTGTGACTTAAGCGATATATTTTTTATGTACGTGGCAAGCAATATCTCTTGAAAACACTTGATCAAGAAATACGTGATAGGTACCCACGCATCATGAGAAAAACTTTTATGTTAAAACATTAAGACTATATATAAATATAATAAATATATATAATTAATTTACTTACAAACTAAATACATGAATTATTTAAATAAAACCAAAACTAAATCGATAAACCCTTAAAACATATATTAAACTTCAAGTAACTTTTAAATTTAAACTTGTCTTGAAACGCTTACAAAATAAAAAATATATAAATTTCAAAGACGTTTACTTTTTTTTTCATTTAAACGAGAGAAGTCAAATTTATAAAACGCTAATTGTTTTATAAACGTGCAATTCCAAAAACGCTTTATGTATTTATATGTAGCATTTGCGCGATTAAAAATTATTCATTTAATAGTTAAGATAACTTGAGAAAATGAGTGATGGTAATGAAGGTATTTATTGTGTGTATGTAATATTTAATATAAAAATTTAGATACCTATATGCTTTTATGTTGAGTTAGAGAGAGAAACAAAACATGCAATGCATAACCAACTTAACAAAGATAGCGAAGTCGATGAGCATAAGAAAAAAATGTCACAAACCCACGAGAGAGCACGCTCGCTATTCTCGTAATGACGAGAGTGTAGAACAAAGCCAAAACACATTTGTTATCTAAGCATAAATACGCCTGTAAGACAAGATTTAAAGCTTATTAATTCGTTACAGGAACATGCCCGTAATTGTACATGTGCTGAAACATTACCAATAATCTCAGCAACAGCATATCTATTCTCAAGAATATTCTGGAGAATCTAGGGCAACCGAAACCGAAACAAACTCAGCAACAACTTTTTTCATTGAGCGAACATACTCGTTGTTGTAGAGATAATGGAACTGAAGAACGACGAGAAAGCAAATTTTCTAAGAACTAGGACACGGCTAATACTAATATTACTTTATAAAAGACATTGACGAGTAAAAATGAATAAAAATTACAACAATTATATTTACATTTGTAATTGGCTTAAAAGAGAAAATATTTTCTTTCTCCCGTTTTTATGTATATATGTAGATATGTTCACGATTTCCCAAAAAGTTCTCTACCGATTTTGTTAGCTATTTTGCCCTTAGAATTTTCATATTTAAAGAAAGGTTTAAGCGTTTAACTGACTAAGATAACAAGGTCCCGTTAATATTTATGTTTCAAGAACTGGTGATGGGTGCACTAATTGATAAAATTATTATACACGTTTACATGTTTTATACGGGTGTACCCATATCACCTTTTACTTACTACCTTTTAGCTACCAAATGGTAAAACGTCAACAATTGATTTTGTGCCGAAAGTCATATAGGTAGTATAACAATTTATTGACGTCTACATCTGAAATGGCTATTCCATATAATAACTTAAGTGTTCTGAGTGCTATATAGCTGTACTTTATTTTTTTATCCTTTTACTGAAAAGCATTTTTTTCGTTCATTTCCTTTGCCATTCTAAAGACTTCCGTTATTATTTTCTTCTTGAAACTTTTATATATTAAAACATACCGATTTCATAATTCATACTAAATTATATATCAAGTCTAAGTAATACCTTAGTTTTTCAAAGGCGCAAAAATATATACAATTAGGAAAAGTCATAGAAACTTGATTTGTTTTCGAGAAATATGTTAGGGTAAATACCGTCTGACTGAAATATAAAATCAAAAACGACTACTAGTATATTGTGAGGTCATATTTTGATAATTAAAACAGGAAACTACATGATGCAGTATTATTTATACTTTATTTAAATTATTTACCACGATCTAGGTGTCGTTGTATGACAACATCTTCAGGTGGGCAATATATAAAGATCTTTACAAATTGCCTTCCTTAAGATGTTGTCACCATTAATCATAAATAATTAAAAAGTTAAAAATATATAAGCATGTGAAAATGTACTTACTGAATACTATTTTAGTATATATTTTAATATTCAGTGTATGATCATAACTGATTTTATTATTTTCTGCTCTCACAATTGCTACAGAGTTGCTGTCATTGCATTACAGAACGATTCGTAATCTATCGGTGCACATATAGAATTTATGTACGTTTTTAATATGTACGTTTTAAATATGACACTTTGTCGATTGTGCTTAAAAACGAACCTTTATCAAAACAATCCTTTTAACTAAATAAACGGGGCTAGATATCTAACAATTTTGTTTATGGACGTTCCAAAGACTGACGAATTTTACTTTTAATGTACAGAAGCATGTTGGAATCAACAAAATAAATTGCACTTCTACAAAACCATCCAGCTGACTTCCGTAATATTGTTTTTGCTGGAATGATTTGCTTCATTTTTCATTTATCATTTGCAGACTCATATACATTATATTTTGAATTTTTCTCCTAATATACTCAGTTTTTCGTAATTATAATTGTGCATTAAGATTACACGTAAGCAGAAATGTGTCATCATGTTGTGTCTGTAAGTATTAAATTGTAACTTATTGCTCAGAATCCATTAAAGACTGAACCGATATCACTTTGAAACAGCTCACAATCAGATTGCTTTTTTATCTCCGAGAATAATTGTATATCGTCCACATACAGAAGGCAATGAGCAGTGCTGAGAGCATATATTAATAATAATAAGAATGCAAAAGAGAGTCTAATTACTACCTTAGTTTACTTCAGTTTGAATAATATGAGGCCGTGATTTAAAATTTTCGACATGTACAATATACATTAAAAGCAAAATTCGCCAGTCGTTAGACATTCTTTAAACAAAATTGTTAGACTCTAGTCCCATTTATTTAGTTAAAAGAAATGTTTTGATGAAGGTGCGTTTCTAAGCAAGGAAATATTAACCAAGTAACGGGTCATATGTAAAACGCACATAAATTCTATATGTGTAACGATAAATTGCGAATCGTTCAGCAACTCAACGGCAACAACTCTAACAATTGTGAGAGCAAAAATAATAAAACCAGTCATGATCATACACTGAATATTATATCATACACTAAAATAATATACAATAAGTATACTTCAACATGCTTATTTATTTTTAACTTTTTAATTGTTTATGATTAATGGTGATACAAAACTTAAAGTCAGTCAACGACATATGTGGGCCTGTACTTCTATTTTTGTTTTTTTAAATAAAACATTTTTTGAACGCATGGGAAACCTACAAATACAAAATACAAAAGCATTAGACGCTACAAAGGTTATCAGCATAATTATTAAATAATTAAAAAATAAATAAATAATTCATTTTCTCCTCTAACTAAATTAAAATGAGTTTCATACGACCATGCCCATTACAAAATTTATATGAAGCACATAAAGCACGTAATAAAACAAAAAACATTTTCATTTGTTTTACATTTTCTAGAAAATTTCTCCATATCGATGATTTTCTCATTAACACGCAATCAATATATTCAGTCTGCACTTTAGTCTCCTCTCAACGTAACTTTTTCTTTAAATAGATTACCAAAAACATAAACCACGTCATCCACCTCTTGCAAATTTCGGTGTTTGGTTTATGTTATTAAATATCAAATATGACCTCAAAATATTAAAATAGCCGCTTTGTTGATCAATGTGATACACATATTGACGCATTATAAACGATAAAACAAATATTTACGCATTTAAATTCTTGACTGAATTTTTTATTTGTTTTATCTGCTACTCCAAAAAAAATTAATGACATTTCTTAAAGAGAACAGCCTTGGCACCCCAAGGTGATTCTCATATTATAAACACTTTTTTAACAATGTTTTCACTCTACCCTTTCGTATCGAGAACATAGGTGTAAAATGAAATCATAGGTGTATAATTTCAACTTATAGATAGATAGCATTCGTTTAATTGTATAAACATATATACTCGCATATGGACTTATATTCATACGTATCTGTGTATGACGACACTGGAGATCCGAACGTTGATAGTTTCAGTTTTTTTATCTGAGTCTTAACTTTCATGAGAAATAAAATAATGGAAAAAAATTAGAAGAACTCTGTTGAGTGTACTATTTTGAGTATTACAATAATATTAACATAACAGTAACTAGCAGATAAATTAGAGATTTAATGCTCCAAAATTACAGAAATTCAAGGAATTAACTGTAATTCAATACAAATTAATTATCTTTATGGAGTAATATATATATATATATATATATATATATATACATATACATACACACACACATATATATATATATATATATATATATATATATATATATATATATACTTTTAATTAAGAATGGAATAACTATAAGTTCCTCAACCTGGTCACGTGTGCTTCTTTTTACAATATTTAAAAATAATTTTGTAATAAACGGAACTACTAGAACTCTTAGATTAATAGAAATGAAAATTAAGAAATGTTGGATACTGGTATTGGGGTTTAGTTAAGAACATTTAATACCTGTTAACATCTGTGATTTACGGGTAAACTGAAGGATGGATTTTATGAGGTTTCCTTGTTTTACTACATAACCATTTAACCCCTTAAAGATTATCAGGTAAAAAGTGTATTAACACCTATTATTGAAATGGCGTGATTATATTATAAAAAATATATGAAAGCTTACTCAGGTTTGCTGGTAAAAGCGAAACGACAGAGTGATCGGATATACGATATATTAGTTTCCGGGCGTCCCCGTGTGTTATTTTCGCCTTTTTCTAGTTTTACACACTTTATTTAACTTCATGAGTTTTTCTTAATATTTTTATTTTTATGATAATATATTATCTAATTTTGTATTCAGTAAGGTAAACGTTTAACGGTAACAAATAATAACATTTGTTACTTCAATTAATAGTGAGATATGGCAAATAATTGCGCTGAACGTATTGATTTAATTCAAAGAAATTATCTGATAATATGCTCCAGTTGTTAGATTAAATTCCATTGTAGCTGCGCTGGTATACGTGAGAAAACATGTAGAAAGATGTTACCCATGAATAAAAAAATGAAAGTCCGAAAAATGGAACACCATGTTGGATACTGGTATTGACAAAACATTTGACAATTTGAAGGAGAAAATAAGTGCCAATTTTATAAAAATTACCGAAAAAGAGATGAACGACATGAAAGAAAGCATAAGCTTTGTTTGGGTGCGCAATAGCAGTATATTTAAGAAAAGATGAACATTTGCCAGGTCATGTTATAAGTAATACTGAACAACTCAATAGAATGAAATAGAGGTTATTTGTTAGTCATTTTAATATTTCATTTGTTTGAATTACGGCCCTGCTAAACGTATATTATTAGAACATTAGAACTTTGAGGACCAAGAGAACATATTTTTTATTTGGAAGTATTAAATCATAATAATTATGATGTAATAATTCTAAATAAAATATATTCGAATCACTATATTTATGACTCCAAGGTTTTTGACGAATGGTACCAGATATTTCAGCGTGGTAAAGCTAGTGCTTCACCAGTTAAGAAATGTAATGATGATCGAGTCATCATCGCTGTTCTGAAGAAATATGAAGCTATTCGGAAAAGTAGGTTGAGGAGTGATATAGAAGATATCTGCGTTTCTATCAAACTCCTCACTAACACAGGGCCAAAAGTTATTAACCTTTGTGCGGTTTATATTACTCCACCCCCGAATTATTTGAGAATTTTCTTTCAAATTTAGATAATACTTGCACTACTAACCCAAATTCAGACCACATATCACACCCAACCAGCATGGCTTCTTACCAAAAAAGTCTAGGTCAACAAATATGGTTGAATACACAACAGATATTGCAAATGTTTTATATAAACACAAACAAGTTGACACAATTTATATCGATTTCAGCGAGGCCTTTCATTTCAAGTAAATCAAGCTGTTATAATATGCAAATTGGAATGTTACTGTATACATGGTGTCTAATTGAGGTAGATTCAATCATATTTGACAAACAGGAAGTATTGCGTTATAATTAATGGGTTCTCATCTAGTGAACGTGATTTAGAATCTAGCATGCCGCAGTGTCCCCATTCCGGGCCACTATTACTCAGCATTTTTATAAATTATGTGAGCAAGGGACTGTTATGTGCCAAGCATTTTATGTTTGCAGATGATTTTAAAATTTACAAAATAATAGAAAACGATTTAGATATTGCACAACTCCAAAAATATCTCGACATTCTGTCAGTATGGTACTCGAGAAACAAAATGCACCTAAATCCTAATTAATCTTCCGTAAAATTTTACATTCGCTCCCAAACTTTTTAAAAATATACAAACATTGCTGTCTCTGTACAATTCAAATTAAATTTAAAAAAAAATTCAAAAAAAAAAACAAAGGCAGCTCGAATAGAAGAATATGACATTAAACCCAATTTTTAAGAAATATTCTAAATACATCGAAAGAGTTTAAATTATATTTTTGTACCAAGTTACCTACAAAGCTGGGTTAAGTAAAAAATTACTCATTTACAAAGAGCATCTTTTTTATTTTAAATTCAACACTTTAGCTCAAAGACGAAAACGACCATAAACTAATCCACAATACAGTTGACAGCAGTCCACTTTTTCAGCACTTTCAGTTTAACATTCCACGCAATAACAATAGACCGCAAATATATCGTACCTTCTTTGTATTAAAGTGTCGCACGAATTTAGGATTTTTTGCACCCGCAAATGAAATAAAATAAACCGTACCCCGAATTATTTTAATTCAACTGTAAATTTTTTTGGATAGTCAACGTTATCATTTAAAAATCAACTTATTGAGATTGACAAAGACAGGTAAATTCTACTTGTAACAAAGTGATGTTTAGTGTATTGTTGTGCTTATATTTAAAATAATCCCATTTAATTTATTTATTAACTTCAATTGTTTTATCTAAAATTTATTTGACTCTTTGTTTTATTGATTAATTGAAGGTTTCTTTTTCATATAATAATGGTAATATCAAATCACGCTCTGCTCACTGATTTTGTTGTGATCACAAGATATATGTATATATATATATATATATATATATATATATATATATATATATATATATATATATTATATATATATATATATATATATATATATATATATAGATATATAAATATATATATATATATATATATATATACATATATATATATATATATATATATCTTGTGATAACAACAAAATCAGTGAGCGTGCGTGCACATGTGTGTGTGTGTGTAGAAACATTTATTTTTTTGTGTGACAGAAGTATATGTCATAGCAAACAATTAACACATAGATGACTATTTAATTAGGTTTAGCCTGGTTAAAAGTTTTAAAATAATCTACAATAGCAACAACAAGCCTACCTGCGCTACTGTTCTACTTTTGGTCTTCGTCAATGATCTTTGTATTCGTTTCAGCAAAGTAGATGCAAAGACAATATATACATGATTTTAAGATAATTGTTTTATAATTTGATATTATTTAATCATTTTTCTCTTTTCTTTTGACTCTTTTCAGATTCCAAATTTTAAATTGACCTTGTTTCCTTTAAAAATAAAAGTGCATGTCGATACTGGGAGTAGATTTGTAGTTTATAGTTTTGAGTAAGAATTCGGTGCAGCTACTCAAAAATTGATAAAATTGTGTAGTTGTTTTCAATACATCTTTTTTATTTGGGAGTCTAATTTTTGAAGCGTCTTCTAGATGACTCAATAATAGTTTCACATATTCTAGTTTTTTGTACGACCTTGTAACGTCTCCCGTTCTGTCTAAAAATTTTCTTAATATATTTGATCGATATTTCTTCGTATTCTGTGTAAATTTATTTTTCCATATTATAAATAGTTCGTTGAGTTTTAATTTTGTTCATTATATATATATATATATATATGTATATATATATATATATATATATATATATATATATATATATATATATATATATATATATATATATATATATATATATTGATGCAGCATGTAGCATGGGTAGCTAGCAAATAACGACCTATCTTTGTTGCGTATTATTAGGTGATTGACTGTATGTTTCCATAATTTAATAACGGTGTTCAAAATTTTTAACATATCCGAAAATAAGGCACACCCCATGTTTTCAAAACTATCGAATCAAAAATCAGAAAATAGGGTCGGTAACATCTGACTAGAATATTAAAGGAAAACTATAACGAATATCACATCCATCTTGTAATTTTGAAATATGCGAAATATTTGTATGCCTCTCAAAGGTATGATGCGCAAAATGGTAACATTCTGCTCAGAGGAAAACATCGAAATAGGTTGGGATAAGGTTAGGGGCTGTTTTGCTAGAGCTAATTCAGCGTAAAAGTAACAAAGGGCTTTCTGCAGTACTAAAACGCAACAGAAATAGATCTTTATTTGCTAACTGCCATTCTACTGTTGCAAGATTGAACGTTATTCGGTATGAAAACATAAAATGAAAGAAGAAACTTTGAAGCTCAGCAAACTATGCAGAAGGGAAAAAAACGCCGAATTGCGGGAATTGTCGGGTAAAATCATAACAAGTATTTCATATTGACATGTAATTTAATTAACCATCTCTATGGAAGTTACGTTTGCTTACACTTGGGTTTGCCGCACCCAATAGATTGGTTTGCAGTGTGTCTTTTAATGGAAGTTCAGCAGAGCTGTACCGCATCTAGCACATTCGATTGCACATTCAATTTCGTGGTCCATAACATCGTAATATACCGTAAAACCCTTCATTGTTGTATTTGTATTGATGCTTGATGATGACAATAGGATATTTGGTGATCGCAAAAAATTCAGGACTAAATATGTTTTTCTCCCTTATGACGTGAAGAATAATAAGTACTGTCTTATACATCTATAAACATTGGCGTAACATTCATTTAAAAAAAATTAACACTTTGTCTCCTAAAAATAAATAAAGTAATTTAAGAAATTTTGGGAAATAAATTATAAAGAGAAATTTTATTTCTGAACTATCAACGATATTCCGGCCACTCATGTGATTAACCGATAGTTGAGCATTTAAAAATGTAATAGTTACTAACTCTTTTGCATCATTTGTGAATTACAAACACACTAACTTCACAAATATGAATTGTGATTATTTGAGTTTAATAATAAATTTCGATATATTTGTGAAATTTAATACAAGGTATTTCGCTCACACGGTTTTCACCGTATTTTTATGACATTTTGTATCACTACACGCGTATAAAATATTAAATGATACAACATAAGTATTAATAGTACGTTGTGTTTATTTATAAAGAATCCAAATATAAAAAAAACAATGTGTGAAAACAATTTATGATCAATTCGAAATTTAGTGTAATGGCTTACTGCGTTTTTAGTTGTGATAAAATACCAGTTACATTTCACGGTAACCAAAGATAAGTTTTTTAGACAGCAGTATGTCTAAATGATATCTTATAGATAAGCTTCATTCACATTTTTCATACAGTTATTTTTTCTCTTACATTATTCAGAAGTATAAACAAAATTCAACAAGTTCGATTTCACGTAACCATTTGCTTTTCACCACTCTTTATTGTACGTTTTACCTGTGATGCTTTTGATTTTTACCCTCACGTAAATAGGATATGCAATGCGGAAGGATTTGAAGCTTAAATCAAGGTATAACAGTATTTGTATTTATTGCTCCTCGAGCTCTTAAACGGAAATGCTAAAACATGTTTTAATTGACTTTTCCTTGATAAAAATCCAAAACTATTTATTATAACAAACATATTGATGATTTACTTAAATTAGTAAATAATCATACATTATAAATATGACCATTTCTCGTATTTTTGTTATAAAGTCTAATCCGTAGCAAATCAATCGACGATAGGAACATTCATTTATTTAATTTTTTAGTATAATAAAAAAAAACTTACAATGATTTCTTTCAGTGGAATTATCTCAAATCTTAGTCGATCAGATATTAATTACTTTCACATCTCTCATGTAAATATTTCTATCACGTAATATATTTTAGTTTCATTCGTTTTTTCACGAATTCATGTCAGTTCATAAAACTTCGAGCATAGATACCCCTTTTCAAGAAACCTTTTTTAGGGTTCCGTATCCAAAGAGCAAAAACGGAACCTTTATAATTTCTTCCTATCCCTCTGTCTTTGTCCATATGTCACAGCATATGAAGGGAGACAGAAGCACAGAACAAATTTATAACGTGTCGGTATGTTTCTATCCATACGTCGTAGCCATTTTACTCGGAGACCATTGGCAGTATATAGATGTAATTTGGATGTTTGGTGTACTATTTGAACGGCTATACAATTTTTCAACTAAGGTGTGTGACATTCTGAAGAGAAATTAACCTAATAAATAAAATAAACCTAAAACAAAGATTTGGTTTAAATAAAGTATATTGTATAGTTTTTGAGATATAGGGTATTTTCGTACTGACTGCAGCAATAACTTTTTAAAGACCTGATTAAATGATGAAGTTAAATATAGAAAAATTACAAATTTAATAAAGTGACTATGTACGGTTGGCCCATGAAAATGTTGAGTAAATTAAGAACCTTGTCATATTGAAATGAAAAAAACTTCGTTTGACTTGTGAACTCTGCCTTATTTGTTGTTTAAATTTGTGAAGCTGGAATATATATTGCACTTTATTTAGCTACCGCAAACCTATATGGGCACGTATATAGTTAAATAGCAAGATAGTATACATTAATAAAATAACTAATTTAAGCTTACTTAATTTATTTTGCATTTGGAAAACTATACTCAATTTAAAATAAAAGACTATAAATTATTATTAAATTTACTATTAACTTTAATTATTAATACATATATTTAAATAAAAAAATGATGATAAAATAAGAAATGTACTTCTAAAGTCGTCATCCCCCAACCGCCCTGTCAAACAGTACCTACAAAAGTCAAAATATACATTATCGCATTCGAAATAACTTTAATATTGTTTGTTGATACGGAAACAAACTTTTTTTATATAATTATCTAAACATTTTATATTTTTTGTTTATACATTTTTCAAACGTTTATTCAAACTTTTACCTCATATAATCCTCAAAAATCAAATTCCCTGAACGTAATTTTGTTACATAAAATCCCATTAACTGCATTAAATAATTTTCGATATTAGTATATCATTAGATATAATAACTCATGACCTTTATCGTATGGGTTACTTGTATCGGGTTACTCTTCATTAGACACCTTAATGTCTTAATAATTTTGTCTATTGCAATTATCTTATATATCGTACCTGTTTGGCTGTCTTGTATCCTATATATATTTATTTATTCATTTACGTATAACTTCACATGTAACCTGATAAATATTTAATATCATACAATCATAACAAGGTGTATAAGTATATAAAATTGTAACAAGATAATTATTTAAACGTCATCATGGAAAATCTTCGGATCGAAACAAAAGAGTTAATTTTTTAACTGACTGAAACATTTCTTTGCAATATTTCATTGGCAGCAGATTATTAAAGTGCAACTAAACAATGCTTTGAAAGAATTTCTTGTATGCTCGATGTTTATATTAAAATTAAAATTTATTTAAATTAAATTTATTAAAATTAAAATAATTAATTTAATGTTATGAATACAGAGGCAAACGTGATACATACCATGACTGATGTACAATTAGAAGGTGAAAATTATTTGCGAATAAAATTACTTTGTGATAAAACACAAGGTGTTTCTATTAAATGGTTGAATTCGATTCCAAGTATTCTATTTATTTATCAATATCGTTGGAACGTGCCGTTACTTACTTCTTTTATTTGTATTATTAGCCTTCATAAAACGAAAGACAGAAATTATTTTTTCGTAGAAGGAGCATTTCAAACTTCCGTATTGCAAATATTTCAAAATCGAATTTCCAGTTTATTCCATATTTACAGTGATAAAAATGACGACGCTATATTTATGAAATGTGCGAATAATATTTTTTATACATAATCTGGGATTATACAGTCAGCAAATCCTAAAATAATACAATTTATAAAGGCCATTCAATATACTAATGAAGGCGTTTATCGGATCGCAAGTCATATATTTCTACGAATCATATAATTCTAAAATCATTCTAAATGACTTAATGATCTTTATTGTGATCCGCATAGCAAAAATTTCCATAATTATGTAAAGACTGTAAACATATTTAATAAATGTATATAAGGTTTTCCCATCAATAATTTAATATTTGGACGGCTAAACTACATATAAGCATAATTTAAAACCACTTAAAACTACATGCAAGCATAATTTTAAACCACCTTCCAAAACGTACGCTTACCGAGAAAGAAATACATTTATAAATTTTTCAATAAACATCGCGAGTAACAAAAATTCTAACATCCCGCTGATATCTAAAATAGTTCGAAGACTAAAGACATCTTATAAGACTAAACATAGTGTATCTGTAGATAGGATCCTCAGTTCACTGTAACATCTAAGGTTCTGTCCACTCTTGTTTATTCCAAATCTCCTCTCATCAATAAGGTGAGTTCAACTTGTGTCGCTCCGCTCCAAGTTGAGCAACTTGTACTCACCAATCACCGATCTAAGTAAACATTCTGATGGATTTTACGACTCTCTAAAATGTTTATTGAATAATTGCAAGTTGAAGAATTTAATTTACGTCCAATATAATGTACAGGAGCTGCCTATTTGTTGTTTTTACCAATGAGCTTTCCTTTTCACTTGGAAAAACTATTAGTCAAAATAGTTTGAGGTTTTAAGATGAAAATGAGATTACACTACACTGCATGATTCGCGTATAAGTTATATTTCTCTATAGAGATGAAATAAACAGTGATGTTGTTCTCTTAATTTAACCTCGTAATTTTGAAGGTCCTCGTGAAATCCTTTCTTATAGGACAGGATACGACGGGCGATTTTCAGCGCTACCGCAGAAAGACATATTTTATGTCAAATATATTCCATTTCCTTCCTTATTAATGTCTTTTTTTAAGTATCAACCACACTCGCTATTTTCAAGGCAAACTTCATTACGGGTGATAGAGAACTGAGCATCAGTGCATAGACTCGCCAGGTGACTTTTATAATTGTGTACAAAAATTAATACTCTTCACCCTTTTAGGATATTTTTGGTTAGATTAGGTTTAGTGTTCTTCGTAGTAAAATGAGTCTTAATATTGATTAAGTAGAAGACCAGAATTCAAATATGTTAAGTAATAAGTTTCCTTTATCAATATTAACGCTGATTTTGCAGAATTAAAAAACTGTGCACGTGAAATTTTTGTTGGTAATGATATTTCAGTAAATGGTACCATTAAACTCATTTTGAATATTGAATATATTTGGCGTTAACTTTGTAGAAATTCATTCATTATCCTATTGGGGAGGTAAGGGGTGAACGGTTCATAACATCTTAACCGACCCAACTGTCAACCTCACCTGCACGCGCCGAATGGCGGCGGCGGCCAACTGGCCTCCGTGGTGCTCCCTGCTAGACAACAGACGAGGCTCTGGCGACCGAGTCAATAGCGGTATAACTATATTAATAGGCTACCACAAGCCCTGGGGGACTAAATACCTCTCAAAAAGAGTAGCTACAGGTTACTGAGACAGTACCAAATTAAAAAATTAATTATGGAAGCGGAACATAAAACTAAACTACCCCAGGAGGGTACCGGTATTACCGGAGAATCCCTCCCCGAGTCAATCTCGGGCAGCCCCTCAGGATCTGGGGGGGGGGGGGGCAAAATTTCGTTCTCTATAGAAGATGGATATATTGGGAAGGCGACCACAAATAGTAAGGCAAAAGAAAGTATAGACTTGACGGAGACAACGGAAAAATCAAAATCTGAAAATCAACGACAATTTAATCAGATTGAGACAAAAAAACGCTGACACAACAATTATTCCACACAAGCATGTTCCACAGGCCAAGATCGTCATCGACCAGTGACATTCGGGCAGAACCCCAACAAACCACAGAAATGGTAACGGACTGGGCTCAAGTTACAAATAAAAAACGACTACGGTCTAGCCCTGAACCACTAAGATCCCAGAAACAAAGCAAACTTGATTCTTACTGGCTATCTCAACCCTCACATATACCTATATCAAACAGCTTTGCTCTCTTGGAAGATGAAGCAGTACAACATCTTAATACGGAAAATGACACTAAAATTGTAAAAACAAGTAAGCCACCTCCAATTTTCGTTGACAGAGTGAGCAATATCCAATCACTAATAGACCTATTAGAAGCTCATGCTCTCAATAAATATGAGATGAAGATACTTCATAAGGAACAGGTAAAGATTCAACCCAAAACGTCAGAAATGTACACCAAAATCGTCAAAGAGCTGGAGAAAAAAGAAACTGAATTTTACACATATAAACCAAAACAAGATAGGAGCTTCAAAGTGGTCTTAAAAAATATGCATCCCTCCACAAACATTAACGAAATAAAAGAAGCATTAGCAGAACTTGATCATGAAAGCACCAATATTTGGAATATAAAACAACATGCGACTAAAAAACCACTACCAATGTTTATAGTGGAAATAAAGCAGAAAGAAAATAATAAGTCCATTTATGACATAAAACATCTACTGCACTGCAAAGTAGTATTTGAACCTCCTAGATTTAAGAGGGAAATTCCTCAATGTGGAAGGTGTCTTCAATATGGACATACAAAAGCTTACTGTAGGAGAAGCCCAAAATGCATAAAATGTGCAAGAGATCACTTGTTAGCTGACTGCCCCCGTAAAAGCAGATCTGACCAAGTAAAGTGTATACTGTGTGAAGGTAACCATCCAGCAAATTATAAGGGTTGCCAACAACATGACAACAACAACAGGCTTTAAATATGCCGAAAATACAAAAAATTCAACTGATAAACAGCAACCTAAAGAACCTATGAATCAAATTAGTAATAGTAATGACATAAGTAATAACAATGACATAAGAGAATTAATGACATTAATGAAACAAATGATGCAACAGTTAACAGCTATGACAAATCTTATTCTAAATCTCACGTCCAAAAAAATATCTCTTTGGAATGCAAATGGACTGTCAAAACATACCCTTGAGGTTAAACAATATATGTATTTAAATAACATTGACATAATGTTAATATCAGAGACGCTACTACTAGGAAGAATCATTTCAGTATACTAGGACACAAATTCTATCACACAACGCATCCTGACGGTAAAGCTCACGGAGGAAGTGCAATTTTAATTAAGAATAATATTAGACACTACTTGGTTAACCACTATTGTACAGAAAAACTGCAGGCTACTAACATAGTGATAGAAGACTGGTCTGGGCCTGTGACCTTATCAGCCGTTTACAGTCCCTCTAAACATAACATAAAACAAAAGAACTATGAGGAGTACTTTGCAACATTGGGGCCAAGATTCGTCGCAGGTGGTGACTTTAATGCTAAACACACGCACTGGGGTTCTCGGATAATCTCACCTAAGAGACGGCAATTATTATTGACTATTAAAAAATTGCATCTTGGAGTCGTTTCTACTGGTGAGCCAACATACTGGCCTACTGACACAAAGAAGAAACCAGATTTAATAGACTTCTGTGTCACTAAAGGTATCAACAGCGTATATTTTAGCTGCAATTCCAGTCTCTTCTGATCACTCACTTGTTGAGATAAAATTAAGTCGTACAATTCTTAGAAGGGAAAAACCGTGCAGACTTCATACCCGTAGAACAAATTGGAATTACTTCAGGGAATTAATTACAAACTCCATTAACACAACGATACCTTTAGAGTCGGACGAGGACATCACACAGGCAGTGGAATACATTACCAATAGTATCCAACAGGCTGCATGGGAAGCTACACCTCAGCCTCCTCCCACCACTAACGACGGTCTTCATTGTTCTCTAACTATCAGGGAACTGTTGGCTGAGAAGCGTAAGGCTAGAAAAAAATGGCAGACTACAAGATATCCAGGTGATAAAACAAAATATAACAAATTGAAGGCACAACTTAAACAACTGCTAGGTGATGACCGTAACCAAAGCCTTACGACGTATTTACAAGAGCTGGATAGTAAACCATCGACTGATTACTCACTGTGGAAAGCAACCAAATATCTCAAACGTCCTATAAGTCACCAGCCACCCCTTCGCAAGGCAAATAACTCTTGGGCCACTAACGATGCAGAGAAAGTTCAAGTATTTATGGAACATCTACAAGAAGTTTTCAAGCCCAATCCAGATGTCGGTTCCACAAAAATTGAAATGGTCTGCGAATTTCTATATACAATACACCAACTAGAGCCGCCAATTAAAAAATTCAACAAAGCCGAAATAAAATCAGCAATCCAAAAACTAGACGTGGGGAAAGCAACAGGCTACGACCTCATAACAGCGACTGTTTTAAGAAAATTGTCTGATGACGGTATTAGAGTCCCAACACAGTTGTATAATGCCATTATAAGGAGAGAATTTGTGCCACCACAATGGAAATTGGCAAAAATTATCATGATTCCAAAGCCAGGTAAAAGTCCGCAAGAAGCTAAGTCATATAGACCAATTAGTTTACTTCCAATTCTCTCCAAAGTCATAGAGATCTTGTTCCTGAAGAGGCTTAATCCTATAATCAAAAAGTCCAAATTGTTACCTGACCATTAGTTCGGCTTTAGAAGACACCACAGTACAATCGAGCAAATTCACAGGCTAGTTGAGGGAATCGCCAAAACATTTGAACAGAAAGGTTACTGCACAGCCTCATTCCTTGACATATCCCAGGCGTTTGATCGAGTTTGGCATGACGGCCTGTTACATAAAATAAAAATGACATTGCCAATAAGATTCTACAACTTTATTAGATCGTATCTGATTGGTAGACACTTCTTTGTCAGCCAAGGAGAAGCAACAACAGAGTTAAAAGAAATCCTAGCAGGAGTGCCGCAAGGAAGTATAATAGGACCTACTCTGTACCTTCTGTACACAGCAGATTTACCAATATCAGATGATGTCGTTATGGGGACATTTGCAGACAATACAGCTATTATGGCTTCTGACGATACACCAAATCGGGCATCTTACAAACTGCAGGCCAGCTTAGACAAAATAACAAATTGGCTAAAAGGCTGGCGCATTAAGGCGAACGAAGCCAAATCTGTTCAAGTCACATTTACTACCCGAAGACAAACGTGCCCGCCTGTAACACTAAATGGTATACCGATCCCACAAGCAGAAGAGGCCAAATACCTTGGAATGTATCTAGACCGTCGTTTAACATGGAGGAAACACATTTTTACTAAACGCCTTGCAATGGGTCAACAAGTACGCAAGCTGTACTGCTTAATTAATAAAAACAGTCCACTGTCAATGGAAAATAAACTCCTATTATATAAAGCCATAATAAAGACAATATAGACATACGGCATACAGCTGTGGGGCACAACTGCGAACTCAAACCTGGAAGTCTTACAAAGATTCCAATCAAAAATATTAAGAATGATAGTTGATGCACCATGGTATGTCACAAACGAGAGACTTCACCACGACCTTGGTATAAAATCTGTGAAGGAAGTAATAAGAGACACCATTAAAACTTACAAAGAGAGACTACAGATACACCCAAATGAACTGGCACACCATCTTATGGATGACATATTCCCAAGTGTACGGAGACTGAAAAGAAGAGTACCACAGGACTTATATTAAATTAATTAAGGAAATGTCATAGGATGTTTACCTTGCAAAACCTATAATATTGACACAAATATTACTGAATGTCTCTTGGACAGATTGTAATAAGAAAAAAAAAGAAAAACTTTGTAGAAATTCATTATTCACACTTATATGAAACTACGTGATATAGTGTTATTTCTGCTTTCTTTAAATTCTGTACCACGGCCTAGATTTCGTTGTGTTACAATATTAGCAAAGATTGCTAATAGCCCACCTGAAGATGTAATACAACGAAACCTAGGACGTGGCAAAAAACTTAAAGAAAGTAGAAATAATACTACATCACGTAGTTTCATTTAAGTGTGATTAAATTTATTATTATATTATTTCGGGTGAAATTTACTATTGACTTAACTTTTTACTTTATGTAAATTTTAATGTATTTGTAATCAAATAGGATTTTTAATGGTTCGGAATTATTTTAGAAAATAAGTGCTTCGAATAAATTTGTTATTCCTGATTTAAACATTTGGATCTGTTTAAATTTTCATAGCAGAATGTAAAAATCATTTATCAGATTATTTTTCTATCTATTTATGTGTTTATTGCAATATCGTCTGAAGATTACTAAATATCTTGCATAAAATTTAGCTAATCGTTGATAAAATTAAACATCTGTGATCACGCTATGACGTAATAGATTGAGCAACGGCGCAAGAACTTCTAATCTGATTTTTCTAATCTGGTTTTAATTCCTAATCTGATTTTTACAGACAGAAAATTTAAATAAAATATACCTCTCTTCGGCATTGAGGCTATGAACAACAATCGTTTTGTTTGTAATGTTTTTATTTTTCTGTTTAAAACTACTAAATTTCTTCTATGACTTTCAAGGGAAATTTCTTTTTCAAAAAGGTTACAATAATAGAAGTCGAATTAATAATATACCACAGGACTGCAATATTAAGGAGGTTTAAGGAGTTGTCATAATTATATACAAAATCTTGTGATTATTTGTACACAGCACAAAAGTTCAAAATTATCCTTTCTTAAATACATCACGATTATAGTTAAAAGATTTATCTCTTAATAAAAAGTTTTATTAATTTTTTTCATAAATTTTGCTATCAAAATCCTTAGAACGCTTAAAAAAATAAAATAAATCATTAAACGAAGATATATTTTGTAATGTGGATTTTAAAATATGCGACAACGCGAAAATGTTCACTGCCATAATACCAGTTCAGAGGAAGATGTGGATATAAATTGTTCGATACATATGTAAAATTACCATTTCATATGTTCAGCCTACATTAGGTGAGAAAGAAATACTGTAATAGTTTTATCACATTTAGCCTCCGAAAAAGGTTTTTTAGAATATGCGCCCAGCTGACAGCTTTTCCTAAAGCATTTCTTTACAATCTTATATCAAATTCCAATTTAAAGTTACTGAATTATTTTTAATATTTTGTATTTACTAGTATTAGAAACACACCTAGAATATTAACATTTCTTGCTTGAAAGTATAATGTGTGAATTAAGTTTTTAAAATCAAATAAAATATATTGCAAGAATAAAAACTTGGTTTCATAGGTTGTTTTAAATACTTAAAAATATTTATGCGTGCATTTTAAGTTTCAACTTTATTCTAATTCCCCAAGAAATTATTAAGGATACCATTTTAATTTCAGCTGTTTTTTCAACAGATGATAATCTAAAAAGACGCCCCATTTTTCAAATTTTTGATGAGATTTCACTTTTTATTTAGAATTATTTTTACTAACATCAAAACTTAATAGCATATTGCGCGCACAGATAAGTGTAAAATTTGACATAGTTAAAGTTTATATGTAGATGGAGTGCAAAAAGATGAAATTGATGTATAATATATATATATATATTTTTTTTTTTTTCTTTCTTTTTCTCTTTTTTTTTGGAGCGCATTACATATTCTGACATCATGGTGTCCTCGTCTAGTTCGATTTTATTGACCTACTAACCAAACAGGTGTTTGGTTAGTAGGACAAACATCAGACCACGTTTAAAATAATGCAAGTTGCCAACGACAAAAGAAGTTCTGAGCTTATTTTTTACTTTCAAATCGTAATGAAACAAACCAATCACAATTCGGCCAATTCTACTGCTTATGACGTCATGACATAAACCTTCCTAATTAAGTGCGATCACTATTTTTTGTTGGCTTTCAAACGAAACTTCGTCATTAATATTAATATTTTAAAATATAGTTCCAAAACGTTTGAAAATCAATATTTCTGGCCTACTTGGCGGACTTGAATCATAACTGCTTCTAGCATTAACTCCATTATATCGTGACGACAGGCTAACCAAACAACATATTTTTCATGTTCTACTCTAATAGAATGCAAGCTCAACCTCTTAAATCATCGCAGATCGCAGTGACGTCAAAGTACAAACATATTATTTTGTCGCTTAAGTTCAGGAAAGATAAGTGTGATACACAGCTGAAGCACACGCCTCCCGAGTTCCATGGCTAACTTTAGGATCTACCAAAAGTTGATTCGCACCCTGTCTTGTACCTAAAATGGGTAGGCGATCCACTGTTTTGTATCCTATTATGTCTTCGATTAGTAAAGAGAATATTTGGTTCAAATTCTTCCTTTAAAGACTCTGTTACACTTTTCCTTTACTTCATACGCTGGCGACGAATTAAAGGTGACTTAATATTGTACTCTGAGGGATTGGTTCCTGCACTTTTGAGCGTTGAAGTCAAAACAAGGGCTGTTTTCCTGCCACTCATTTTAGCAATATCAAGGCTTACAGATAAGCGTCCTTCGACGAGGTATGTCGTACCGCGTTTAACTTTGGGTGATGGTAGATCTGCTATCGAAGGTCCTACCCTCATTGAAATTTCCGACATCGAACTTATTTTTTCATCATCACTGCCGTTGCTCGAAGAAGACAGTATGCAGTTTTCTGGCAGCGATTCAGTATAGCTTTTTTCTCGACCTAAAAGAGATTGGTGACGAGCTCGTTTCTTCTCTTTCGGTATGTAATGTTATGGTATTGCGGGAACAAAATGCTATGATGTAACGAGCAGTAGACTTGGCCAAATTGTGATTGATTTATTTTATTACGATTGTAAAGTAAAAAAAATAACTCAGAACTTCTTTAGTCGTCGGCAATTTGCTTTGATTTAAATGTGCACTTCTTATTACAGCGCGTAGATAACTATATATATATATATATATATATATATATATATATATATATATATATATATATATATAACTATATATATATATATATATATATATATACTATATATATATTTTCTTTTTTTCTTTTTTTTTTTTGGAGCGCATTAAGCCCTGACGTCTGTCTGTTTCAAAATTAACTGAATTTTTCAAGAATTTAGTGGCACAAATTTATAGCTCTCAATAATCCTCGGGTAATTGAACCTACGCACGAATTTCCTATATATACTTATATACATTGTGCTTGTCATTTCAACGCCAATAGCTGACACAATACAATTCATTCATTCATATAAATTATGCTTTCGGTAAAGTTTACGCCTTTTACAAGTGCCTTTGATGGTCACAGTCTTATGCTCTCTAGTCATGAAACCTTTTACAAATTGGAAACAGGTAAACGAAACATTTGAAAAAAGTAAAAAGGTGTAATATCACCGGTTTCCTATTAACCGAGTTGAAGAAAAACGAAAAATTCCATTTAAAAAAACAGCGAAGATAATAAAAAAATTCTTCTAGAAAATATTAGAATTCTCAGCGCCATAGTGAAAACGTTAAGAAAAAACCTTGGGATATTACTGAGCCCTTCACAACAATGACAATTACGGATCTCTTCTTTGGTAAGGAAGTTGTCCCTTCGTCGTCTGGAGGTGAAGCTCTTAAAAGCCATTCGCATTGTAAAACATCGAATAATAGTTCAATATATCTATTGACATTATATTCATCGTAAATACGCTGATATTGTATTCGATTACACTAACATGTATATATATATATATATATATATATATATATATATATATATATATATATATATATGTATATACATATCTTTACATACAGTTTTGTTTTCAGGGTGTCATTATTCGAGTACAAATTTTTAGTCGTTGCGAGTCGTAGACTTGTCGTCTATAAGTCAACCACTAAATAAGATGTGCAGATTTCCAACAATGTTTAGTTGAGAGGCAAGTCTCTCTTTCATTTAATCTATAACATTACCCATAAAATCCTTCAATGTTGTATTTATTAGTGTATCTCATCTCACAGAAAGTTTGCTTTTGAAAATGTTGTACATCCTTAAAATTGAGAAAGTTGAACATTTCTTTTCCATGAAAGGCAACACGCCCGACACATCAACGCCCAGAACAAACCGCTAATGATAAAAATTTTAAATTTGGAGAGAGTTTTTATGGTAATTTTTACATAAAATCGGTTGTTCATGCTCTTTTACAAAAATAAAGTTACCCGTGTTTCAGACTTTTCCGAGATACAACCGCTAAGTTGGTGAAAAGGCGTGGCTAAATTTGTATGGGACAAAATTTTTTTACGCTAATTTTTACTTGAAACTTGATATTAATTTTCCATACAAATAATGTAGCGTATACTTTAGAATTTTCCAAAATTCAACCCCTACGGGGTAAAAAAGGGAGGCCAAATTTGTATGGGAAAAAAATTATAATGGTAATTTTTACGTAACAAACTTGTAATAATGCTTTCCAAAATACAAATAATTAAGCAAGTATTTAAGAATTTTACGATATTCAAACCCTAGGGGAGTGAATAAGAGTGGCTAAATTTGTATGGGAATGAAATAGTTATGGTAATTTTTATTAAAATGTGTTATTAATGCTTTTCCGGACAAATCATGAAACAAGTACTTAATTATTTTCCGATATTGTAACCCTAACGGGGTGAAAACGAATGGCTAATTTTCTATGGGAAAAAATTATGGAATTTTTACTTAAAAATTGATATTTTTGCTAAATTTGTATGGGAAAAACTCGTAATGATAATTTTTACTTAAAATTTTGTAGTAATGCTCCGCAAGACAAATAATAAAATAAGTATTAAACCGTTTTCCGATATGTAACCCTAACGGGGTGAAAAGGAATGGCTAATTTTGTATTGGAAAGAATTATGAGAATTTTTACTTAAAACTTGATATTTTTGCTAAATTTGTATGGGAAAAATGTTTAATGGTAATTTTATTTAAAAATTTGTATTAATCGAGCATTATTTGCAAGACAAATAATGAAAGAAGTTTTGAACCTTTTTCCGATATTCAACCCCTAATGATTGAAAAGGGGTTGCTAAATTTGTATGGGAAAAAATTGTTTTTAAAACATTTTTATTTAAATATTTGTATTATTGCTTGTTAATACAAATAATGAAACAAGCATTAAATGTTTTCCGATATTCGAATTTATATTTTTACTTAAAAAATTGTATTAATGCTTTTCAAGGCAAATAATATAAAAAGAATTTAACACTTTTTTTAAATTCAGCCCTTAAGGGATGACAAGCGGTGGCTATATTTGTATAAGAAAAAAAATTGTTATGGTAATTTTTACATAAAAATTGAAATTAATGCTTTTCCACAGAAATAATGACACAAATGATAAGAATTGTCCGAGATTCAACCCCTAAGGAGATGAAAAGGAGTGGATAAATTTGTATGAGAAAAAATTGTTATAGTAA
The DNA here is from genome assembly GCA_039881145.1 of Druceiella hillmani. Taxonomy (NCBI): domain Eukaryota; kingdom Metazoa; phylum Arthropoda; class Insecta; order Lepidoptera; family Hepialidae; genus Druceiella; species Druceiella hillmani. The sequence continues at coordinate 40,814,328 of JAYKKI010000015.1, forward strand.
TTTTTATTTAAAAATTCGTATTATTGCTTTTTAATACAAATAATGAAACAAGGTCCTATATTCAACTCCTAAGGGGTGAAACGGGATGGTTAAATTTGTATGGGAAAAAAATATTATAATAATTTTTCATTAAAAAATTTGTATTAATGCATTTCAGTACATATAATTAAACAATAATTTAACCATTTTCTCATATTCAAACTTAAGAAGTGAAAAGGTTGCTAAATTTGTACGGGAAAAGAAATTTATGGTAATTTTTACTTGAAAATTTGTATTAATAGTTTTCAATACTAAAAATGAAACAAATATTTATGCTTATTTCTATATTCAACCGCTAAATTATATGTCAAGAAAATTGCTTTGATCCTTTTTACTTAAAAACGTTTATTAATCTAAGTGGTTACTACATTTACATGGGAAGAAAATTATTATGGTAATTTTCACTTAAAATTTAGTATATATTTAGTATTTATATTCAATACGCATAATGCGACAAGTATTTAAGAATTTTACGAGATTCAGTTTATAATCGGATGAAAATTGGTAGCTAAGCTTGCATTTTTATTTTTTCGAATTCAAGCGACTACAATTTCCCTAGAGTATATTTCGAAACGGCGATTAATAAATCTTAGGACCAGTTATAAAATGATTTTAGCACCAGACAGTACAACCACCAATTTGGTACACAAAGAAGCGCTGTATTAAATTCTAACTTCCTCTCTGCTGCTTTATTTGCGTAAATTAGGTAGACACTGTTTGTAGAGTTTGTTAATATATAAATATACAATAGCGTTAACAACAAACAAGCAAGTAGTAATTTAATAAAAATGAAAGCGACTTTTTATTTTATATTTTAAACTACAAAACCGATTTTTATAAAATCTTCACTATTCTCTAAGTTGAAAGACACTTAAGCCAAAAAAATAGAATAATTTTAATTTAAATAGTAGTCTGTGAGAAATATGTGGAAAAACATATAGACAAATATTCATATTTTTTTAAAATTCTGTGCATTTGTTTAGAAGCCTTAAAAGACTAACACATTTAATAATATTAAATACGTTTGGGTCGAATTTACAACCTTCTTTTTGTAGTTTGGAAGAAGAATTAAAAATTTAACTGAGGTTAAGAGTACGAATCGTCTACACGAGCAAAAAGCTAGTTTCTATAAAATTTGTTAGTGTGATTTTATATCTTATAATTTTAATACAATTACTTATAATGGGTACTTAAAACGAACATACGTGAACTAAATTGGGAATATAAGCAGCAAAATATAAATGTGGTCTTTTTTTGGGTATTGTTCAATTATTCAGAATACGCACTCGCGTTTAAATGCGGTCATTCATTGCTATAGTACCATGTAAACCGAAAAAAAGTTTTGTAAAAGATGTCTAAACAACTTACACGTAAAATTAATTATTACTCTCTTGACATGTCTCGCATTTTATCCGCCAAAATTGAAAAATATACCATAGTCCTTTTTTGTTGCCCTGGTTATGATTTTTTGCATTGATTTATTACATAATTCAGCAATAGAGTAATGAACGATATCTAACTATGCTATTTTTTGCAAAATATCATAAAATTATAGGTTAATTGAAAACCAGCAGTTATAAAAATTAATTTAAAAATAAGGCAGTTATTAGCATCTAAATTTAGCAACACAGATGTTGTGGGGATATTTCCCGGTCTTATTCCGTCCTTGTGTAAAACTTAAATTTATACTTTATAACTCGGACAATTGTTAAGGTTCAAAGAAATCTCTCTCCGATATAGACATTGAAATTAAGGTTTATGGAATAAAAAAAAATTAAATACTATTAATTTTTTATGGAAACGGACGTATCCATCAAACAACTATTCGATTGTAGTTAAGAGGTTCAGTGAGCCCGAACTTCGAAGTAATCTCTCAAGTAATTTCACTTTTTAAATAGTAAATTAGTGATGTTTTACTTTATTGTATCAGAAAAAAAACATATAGTTAAATTTTAATAAAATCCGAATTAATTTGCCAAAGAAAAATCTATATTTCAAATTTTATTCTAAGTAAATTCCTTAGAAAATCGAAAGTGTGAAATTTTGTCATGATCCAAATATGAAAAACAAGGAAAAATTAAAGCAAGTACTTTACACTTTTCTTTACTTTTTCCTTCTTTGACTTGGATATAAATACCTTAAAATAGTTTTTTAAACTCTTTAAAAAATAAGATATTAAATTTTAAAGATCCAGATAATTCACGATAATTCCTTCTTACTGCGAACTTAGTCTTACGCGAAGACAAATACATGGTGACAGGATAAGATTGCGTGCATTTCGCAAAAAGTTATTTCTATTACGCGCCCTACTAACGTACCAAATTATACCGTAAGCTGAACATTTAAATATATTAAAATCAAACTTGCGAGGTCGAAGCGATTTTTAAAAAAACTGAAAACGTAAGACTATTAAATAATTTCATTTGTATTTTGATTCATCTCTGACTGTCTAGATGCAGAGATGCACAGATATTCTCGGGTTTATCCGTATTTATTTTGTTTGTTTTCTCTGCTATACCGTTCAATAAAGTAATTATTCAAGTTAAAAGTCATGACACTGTAACTATTTCCTATTTAAGTGAACCTGAAAGCGGGACTTCATTTCATTAACAATGATATTGAAAGTACCGGAAGAAGGTACCGAAATTAAAGTTTTAGAGAAATTAAAATTATTTAATTTTACGGGAGATCCGATGGAATTTCTCTCCAAACTAGAAAGTTATATGAGATACTACTCCCAGAACGTTATCTTAAATAGTTCAATAGCTTTAAGAGACTGAATCCATACGGGGCTGCAGGGAGTCTGGAGTATATCTTGGTCATAAAAAGGCGGAGGGTGAACCAAAAGATGTTGTATATCTTTGAAGACGATCTAGATAGACGTATTGTGAATGTGTCTCCTGATTTGGATGTTTCAATACGAAAAGTGTAACCTGTCTAAAATTAAAAGTGTAGAAAATAAAAACGCCTTCCACTACTTTAGAATGTAAAACCCTCAATTTAGCGATCGCCTCAGACTAGTGACTCTTCGTCTTATTTTATTGGTTTTTAGTATATTGTTTGTCAACCATCTGTATCACTTATGTTTCTGTTTATTATTTTAATTATTATTATATAATAATTATTTATTATCAGAGTATGAAAATAATGAAAAGTAGGTAGAAAGACAAGCATTACGATATGATTTCGTTACGTGAAACCATTTTTAATGAAAACATGTTTGATGTTGAGTTTCTGAACTTCCGTCCTGAAGTCTTTTGAAGGGACCGGTACTCAACAAGCATTATACTACGACCGCAATCTCCTTGCAGACAAAGCAATAAAACTTGTGAGGAAAATGGAGCATATTGCGTAATCACCCACACTAACAGACCTTATAACAACGACTAGTGATACGTAATGCTTGTTTTGTAATGTTAACGCACAAAATTAAACTCAAACGATATCATTTAAATACCTTTAATCTTCGTGTATATATGTAAGAGAGAATTAAAAAATAGATGATAATAAATATTATAATATTTATTTTTGAAAAAAAAAAGATAAGAAATATTTGAATTAATATTACATTAAGTACACATTAATAACCAATTCATTAATTAACTATAACAAATTAAGTGATAGATATTTACTACTAACTAATTAATTACGTATTATTACTCTCAATAAAACAAAATAATAATAATCAAAATATAATAATCAAAATACCTAAATAATAAAATTAATAATAATCAAAATACCAAACAGTTCAATCAAGGGAAACAATTTCCACAGAAAGCACTTCCTAAATATTTAGGATTACATAACGAGAAACCTTTAATCATGATAAACCTAGGCCGATCAAACAACCGCCTTGACATAAACAAAAACCAACTACTATAAGTGGTATATCTCACAACTCATATAATAGAAATCCACCAAAATAACTAAACAATTATTTCGGGGTCACTGGTCCCTCTCCAAATTATATTGCAAAAGAATTGCATAACAACTCTTTAGCCACTGACGATGATTCGAAATATATTATTGAATACCCTTATTGTAAAAAAAACTTATATTTTGTGTACCCAGACGAGACCCCGGTAAAAATTAAGGCCCAAAGACAAAAAGACTACCATATATACAAATTAATAACCCTCCGTTGAAACTATTAATAGATGCAGAGGCGAATAAATCTTTCCTCGCACCCAAAATAACAAAAAAATACTTTCATAACTATCCCATAAAATATGACCCTTTTTCGTTCACAAATCTACACCTTACCACTAGAAATAAATACTAAATAAAACTGCCAGCATTTCAAGAATGTAATACCCAACAGAATTTTAAATGCTAATATTTCATAACGTTTTTGATGGATTAATAGGACTCAACAATCTAGAAAAATTGAAATATAAAGTCGGCCTGCATAATAAAATTAATACAATTACTACAAGTTCCTATGTTCCTATAAAAATACTTAAAATCTAATGATAATAATCTTTTAAAAAAAACAAAATGTTTTTTCGTGCTTTTCGAACACTCAAATACTTCAGAAAGAATAAAAATTCTAGTGACAATTAAATATAGAGAAATATTTATAAAAAAAAAACTTTAATCAAACAATGCTATATGCTAGAAACCGTAACCGCAACTAAACAAAACTACGCAAAACTACTACCTAATGATATTATTATAAGCTTACCCTCACCTATTAAAACTAAAGCTGTTCATAAAAATTTTAATATTTCAAATTTGGTGGTGTTAAAAAGACAGAATTTACAGTTGACAATGGCCACTACGAATTGTTGCATATGCCATTTGGACTAAAAAACGTACCAACCACTTTTCAACGAGTTGTGGAAAATATCCTTAGAGGACTACAAAACTCTATCTGCTTTGTATATTTAGGTGACATAATTGTCTTTTCGACATCATTCATTTGTCTTTTCGGAACACATTATCAATCTTGAAAAGTATTTCGGCGAATCAGGAAATCAAATTTCAAAATAAAATTGAATAAATCAGAATTTTTAAAGAAAGAAACACCATTCTTAGTAACCTAAGTACACTACAATTTGTCTAAAGGTATTAAACTAAATCCCGACAAAATAAATAAAATATCCTATTTCAAAAACAACGAAAGATATAAAATCATTTCTCGGACTAGTAGACCATTGTAGAAGATTCATATTTAATTTCGCGAAAATCACTAAACCTTTAACATTAAGTCTCAGGAAGGGAGCAAAAATTAATCGTAGTGATGAATTTATAAAGAATTTTGATAAATAATTTCTCTTAACTAGAGATGCTTCTAATATTGAAATTAGCGCAATATTACCACAAGGAGAAACAGGCCCCGATAAACCATAATAATGTGGGAAAAAAATTATTATTATTCCAGATTACAAGTTATTACAATGATTCTATTCACTCAAAGAACCCAACTCAGGACTAATTAGATGGAGACTAAAACTTGAAGAATTAGATTACAAAGTAGTTTATAAACTTGAATAGAAATAAATAAAAATAATAACTTTCCTATATGTTCAGACTTATCCACATCTGATGAAAATATAGCAGATGACAATTTATCATTAATGGCCAACTTAACCGAATTACCACAATTATCACACTTCGAAGACACAATTCCTAACGAACAGGCAACTACTCACACTAGCATACAAAATCTTATATTAAATTACTCATATCAGAACTTTCAATAAATGATTTTAAAAAGCATTTAAAAATAACTTTTGTTCAAAATTCTCCGTCGAACAATAAAGTAATAAACGTATTTCCTATCAGAAAACTTAACACAAAATTAAGACTAATAATATAGAAAAAGAAATAGTTAAATTATTTAAAGAGAAAATAGAGCCTAATATTCAATATGTGTTACTATCATCCAATGAAGAATACTTACTTTCAATCGAATCAACATTACAAAAACATTTTTAAAAATTCATCATATAACCTTATATAATGTAAAACTGAACTGATAAATATAACAAAAACCGGTGAAAAATTTAAGATAGTGAAAAACTATCATGGAAATAAAAATAATCATAAAAGAATCCTAAAAACTGAATTTAAAATGAAACGCAATTATTACCGACCTAATATAAATAAAACCATGGCAGATTTTATAAATAAATATGAAATTGGTAAAGCAACTAAAGAAAGAAAGTCAGTTAGACAAACAATGTAAATTGTACATATCCCTAAAAAATCATTCAAAACCATTTACTTAGGTACATTTGCGGTAGGAAGAAACAAATATTTAACTATAGTAGACTCTTTCTCAAAATATGCACAAGCCTATTACATAAAGGAACCCACAACCATAAACGTAATTAACTCTTTACTAGCTTTTTACATCATGGTGTACCATTGGCTGTAATTATGGATCAAGGTTCTTAGTTTAAAATCTTACCCACAAATTAATTTACTGAGTTGCACAAAATAGAAACCCATTATACTATCGTTAACCACTCACAGTCTAAAGAAATAATTGAACGATTTCATTCCACAATAATATTATATGCAATCTTCGGATACATTAATTCAATACAATCTACTAAAAACAAAAAACCGACAGAAATAATCAATGGGTACATTGATAATAGAGACCATACAAAAATTATACAAACAAAACAATGCAGAACAATGCAAGGATTTAATACAAAATATACGCAGAAATTAACAAAAATGACCAAAATCCAAATCTCTACTATAGTAAGGAGAAATAAAAACGATAATGAACCGATAGAATACCCAGAGCAAACCAACGATCACGCGAAAACCCCCTTAACAGTTAGATATAAACTTCAACCTAGATATACAACTTAAACCGTAGCACAAAATTAAGATATAAAAATAGTTAATGAAAAGGACCAAGAATAACTTAAGAAAACACAACATAAAAACCTTGTTGTAAGATCGTACTCCTGATGACATTAATACTAGCGGAAGTAATTAAACTAGCAATGCTTAACAATATTCCAAGAATTCTACCCTTTAAAATAAAATATTTACAACGAATACTAATCGATCACACATTCTTCTACCATTATATCGAAATTAAAAGAAAACAGAATTCAACAGGGGTTAATAAACGAGTTAGGAACTATAGTAAAAGACATAACGGGAAACCTAGACCAAGAAGATGCAAGATACTATAATGATCTTATCAATATGTTAATAAATTTCACAAATAAATAATTAGGAATATTAACCTAACGAATATCGCACTATCTAAAACGTGATCGCCATTCTCTCGCCCAATCATATTACATTGAAGACACGATAATATTTGCGGTCAAATACCCAATAGTTCGCCAAGACGACTAGACGTTTTACCATCTATATCTAATATCAAGTCCTAATAACACCATAATTATCCCAACCAACCAATATGGAAAATACTTGCAAGAAGATCAAGAAACTGAATCGACGACAACTGGTCGACGACGTCGACCTCGTGGAAACATGCCAGCGTCCTGACTGCGTCCAGAAAATAATAACTCAGCAATAACTAACCGCTGTCTGTCAATATACTTTAATAGAAACAAGTTCATGAATTATAAGAAACCTTAATAACCGGAACCATCTACTAATTTTTTTCCAACCGACCAAAAAATATCAACGCTGTGCTTAAAGTCACCGATCGGTCGCGTTGACGTAAGGACGCGTTAGCCAATATGGCCTATAAAATGCTAAAATGTACGGGTTGCAATATAGTGATTAACGAAGTGCTAGCCTTTATATGTAATAAAACTGATGTGATGAACGAGGAGAGCATCAGTAATATTTGTATAAGTGTATTCTCTGACGAGGATATACATAGTGCAAAAGTTCTTCTGTGCGAATCTTTACCTATGGAGAAACGTAAGAAGACGAGAAAAAGCGATGGGAAGAAACTCCGTGAAACTGACGACATTATTTGCATGCTGAAGGAGTCTGATCCTGAAGTGTTACCGGTATTTGTGGCTCGCGATCTACACAAACTACCACCGGTACTTTTTGATCATGTCGACGTAACTCGCTTATTAAAAGATTTGTTAACAATGCAACAGGATATAAAGCGCATCAAGGATTAGTATGCTACAAGAGAACACCTGAATGCTATTACGAACGAACTAGAAAACCTGAAAAAAGCATCTATTGTGAACAATTTTGAAAATAACGCCTGCAATGTTAATATTAAGCGAGGTGGTTTTATAATGAACACAAATGACGAGTACTGTAGTGGTCCTAGGGGACTTGTCTGCATGGATACAGCAGAGAACATCCCATGCAAAAATTGGGATAAGAACTATCGGGATATCGTTCAACCTTTTCCTAATAGTGAGGGTACATCGAAAATTTGCATTGAGAATAGCGTTTCAAATAGCAACGGCGCAGGCGCTCACCTAACGGCGCAGGCAAACGATAACAAGCCCGAATCGATGACTCACTCTCAGCCGGCTGCGATCGAAGTACCTAGCGTCGCGAGACACACGACCGCTTCGAACGTTAACAGCGATAAGCGCAGTGAAAATAAATCATTAGCCGATGTTGTTGCGAATGGTCATTGGAAAGTTCTGCAAAAAGATGAAGAATGGACCTTAGTACAGAGGAGACGATTGAGAAACCGCTTTGCTGCCCAGAGAGGGAAGGCAGTCTCGAACTCAGAAGCGAGTTTTAAAGCTGCGGATATAAAAACTGCTATTTACATTTACAATGTTGCGAAGGAAGTACCCGTGTGTAACATATTGACTTATATCGCAAATAAAACTTATGTTACCGTAACTTTGGAGAAAATGAACATGATAATACCAAAAATGTATGATGCCTATAAAGTCTTGGTGCCGAAACATAAACTAGATATTTTTCTGAACGATGACTTCTGGCCAGAAGGTATCGCATACCGCCGCTTTGTTGATTTTAAGACAAGAAAGAGTGGTGATAGAAAAAGTGTGACTATGTGATTTTTATATGTATGTGTATTATTATAATCACTTTTCATGTTTAAATGATTAATTGCGCTAAATTAGTCACTTTTAATTGCAAAAATATTATAAGATCAGTTGATTGTGTAAGGAACATATGCAAAACAGCGGATATCGTAGCACTTCAGGAAACATGGCTATTTCCACACTATATTACGTTCCTAGGCAGCATCAGCGACGAGTTTGCGTACACGGGCAAGTCTGCCGTAGACACCTCGGCGGGTGTGCTCCGTGGCCGACCGTACGGAGTACGGAGTACGGGACCGATCGTTCTATGATAATTGTATCAGTGTACATGCCTACGGATTCGAGAGAAAATCTAATTAAGTTTGCGGAATGTCTAGGCGAGGTAAATTCCATAATTGAGAATAGTGATGTGGAATCTGTGTATGTCATGAGGGATTTCAACGCACATCCGGGTGAGTTATTTGCTAATCAACTCTTATACTTTTGTGTGGAACAATCCTTGACATGTGTTGATATTGTTGTGTTAGCGAGCGACTCGCGTACCTTTGTCTGTGAAACACACGGGTGCCGCCGGTGGCTCGATCACTGTGTGGTCAAAGGCGCGGCGCGTGACACTATTGATCGCGTGACTATATTATATGACACTTCTTGGTCTGAACATTATCCGATGCAGTTAACATGTAATATAAATTTAGTAAAGCCCAAGATTGTATCTAATTGTAATAATTTTTGTAAAAATGAAATAATATGGGGGGAGAGGCAGACTGATCAAATTGAATTGTATTATAATTTTTATCATGACAGGTTAAGGGATATAGACCTCCCAGCCGACCTTGCAACGTGTACGCGTACCAATAAAATGTGTAATTGTGAAATTCATAAGTTATTAATCAATGATTTTTATAACAACCTAGCGTATATTTTAAGTGAGGGAGCGAAGTAGTCTTATACTGTGAAGGCGACACCAGGTAGGGGTAAACGCATAATAGGGTGGAACAAGTATGTGAGGGAGGCTCACGGGAAGACTCGGCAATGTTATCAAAATTGGTTATTGTATGGGAAACCAGGCAGTGGCTGGGTATATAGTGAGATGATTGAGTCTAGACGATTATTTAAGGCAAAATTAAAATGGTGTCAAAATAATCAACAACAAATTAAGATAGATATAATAGCACAACATCACGACAAAAATAACTTCTCTAAATTTTGGAAAACAACAAACAAGTTGAACCTTAAGCCCAGCCGGCCCATGAATGTTGACAGTGTGCAGGACCCCTCTGCAATAGCGGAATTGTTTCTAAAAAGCCTCTAGTGAGTCTGCGCAACCGGGGCCACCAAGCGTGTGTGATGGGGGGACTGTGCCTGGGAACATTAACGTAAGCTTCACAGAGAAAGATATAGCCTCAGTGATTAAATCAATGAAAAGAGGTAAGTCAGTTTAAGTTATGACAGCCTTAGCATCGAGCACCTTCGGAATGCTGGAGAGCACTTGCCTAGAATCCTAGCATTATTATATAATATGTGTGTTGGTCATGCCTACCTACCCGAAAAGCTAATGTATACAATTGTTGTACCCATTGTAAAAAACAGGACTGGGTATGTCTCGGACGGTTCAAACTACAGGCCTGTCTCATTAGCTTTGGTTATTGCGAAGGTGCTGGATGGTCTGCTTGATGGTCACTTAACTAGGAGTATACCACTGCACGATGGTCAGTTCGGCTTTCTAGTGTCTCAAGCAGACTGTGCAGTACTACACCAAGCGTAAAACACCAGGGTATGCCAGCTTCCTCGACCTGTCCCGGGCATTTGATATGATTTCGTACGACTTGCTATGGGCCAAGTTGCGAAATGACACTAGTTTGCCTCTTGAAATTATATCTATGTTTAAGTACTGGTACAATAATAAAAAAAACACAGTGAGGTGGGCGGATAGTGAGTCGGATGAATATGGTCTTGAGTGCGGGGTGCGTCAGGGAGGGTTGACCTCACCCAAACTGTTTAATATATATGTAAACGGGTTGATTGGAGAGCTGAGCAGTACCGGAATCGGATGTCATATAGACGGAGTGTGCGTTAATAACATCAGCTACGCGGACGACATGGTGCTGCTCAGCCCTTCTATCGGCGCGTTACGCAAGCTGCTACGTATATGTGAACTGTACGCGGAGGATCACGGACTCCGATACAATGTAAAAAAAGTGTGTTTATGATTTTTAGAGTACCCAAAAAACCATATCCAGGTCACTCGGTAGCCCTCTATGACACATCTTTAAATAGAGTCACTCATTTTAAATATCTGGGTCATTGGGTCAATGAAGATCTCAAGGACGACATGGATATGGACAGGGAACGCAGGGCGTTGACTGTGCGCTATAATATGTTGGCTCGAAGATTTGCACGATGCACGGGACAAGTAAAGATTACACTGTTTAGGGCATTCTGCCAGACTTTCTACTCGTACAGTTTGTGGGTTGATTATACGCGGCGGGCATTTGACGCCCTGCGGTTACAATATAATAACGCGTTCAGGGTCTTGATGGGGCTTCCGCGACACTGCAGCGCCAGTGGTATGTTTGCGCAGGCGCGCGTAGACGACTTTCACGCTATAATGCGCAAGCGTAGTGCGTCCATGATGGCGAGGGTGCCGGGAAGCTCCAGCAATATGCTGGTCACGTGCGCGGGCCGACTGGACCTACCTCTTTTGACACACTGGATAGGCTATGATTTAAGTTAAATGAATTTGTGATTTTTATTGAGTTAATTAAATTAATTGATTTTATTACTACATTATTATTTATTACCTATATTATTATCTATATTTATTACTTGTTTTATTTAATTTTATTTAATTTTATTTCATTTGACCTAACTTAATTAATTTAATTTGGTGTAGTTTGATACAGTTTAATTCTATCTGATTTAATTGGCTTAATTTATTATGATTTAATTTGTATTGATTTTAAATTTTTTTACTGCAATTGGGTTTGACTCCATTTAGTATTGATTTTATTTTATTGCATATTTTATGATTTATTAATAATGTAATTATTCACTATTTATACTAACATTAGATTAAGAATATTGTTACCTATTAACACAATTGTATGGACTATATCTGAAATAAAACATTATTATTAAAAGAAGATCATATCTACATCAAAGGAACGTAATTAATGGAACTTCCCACCACATACACCTTCATAATTCAAAAAATGAAACTTACAACATCCAGAATAAACTAATTGGACAATCTGTTAAACTATGGAACAATATAAACACTATGTAACATATAAATATATACAAAGCTTACCAATGAAATACATCAATTAAAGGACTTGTTAGATAACGACCAAACATTAGAAGTTAACGAAACTTATAGTCATATATTCTGGACCTATACCGATTTATCTCATAGTTATTTGCATCGTTCCATATGTAATTCTTCACAAGAGAATCAGGGACCGCTTTAAGAAAAACCCACAAAAATGCGTGGAAAACCCGGAGGAACTTGTCAAACGTTTCTTCAAACAAGGCGAAGAAAAGAAGAAGAAGGTGGATTACTCACCCGCTTTCGTCATTCCCATCATTTATCGGTCATCGATACATAATCCGGAAACCATTAGAAGTTAACAATAAACTAAAAGTACAAAGGATTAGAAATTTAAAAAAACATTAGAAATTGACACTACTTCGCCCTGGTATAACAGGGGATCGTCATCAAGCTCACTAGGTCAACTCGGTTCTATCGGTGCAGTTTATCTGAAAAATTAGAATTAGTGAAATTAAATCAATTAATTAAATAAAATAAATTAATATCATAAAATGTATATTGTATTTATTATATATATTATAATTAAGTATTTTAAAATTAGTTTAAAGCTGTAAGCTAAGTAATGTCGATGTATAAAATAAATTAATTATGGCGCTATATTCGTTTTTAATAATCCAACCGCTCACACGACCGCCGTAATTCGCGCGACCGTGAACCCCTATGGTGTATCATGTTACTTTATAAATAAGGTACACATTATGGAATTATTAACCTTTCAGCAGATACCCTCATGTAGTATCATAATGAAACCTTTATTTTGATAGGTAGGTACTGTTATGACGACTTCAGAATATAACTTTTTAAAAACCATGTAATATTGAATTACATATTATTATTAAAATTTATTATAATAAATTTGAATTATGAAATAGGAGTAGAGTTTGGTCGTGGTAAGGTCTCTGGGAGTCACACTGTTTATCATGTTAAATGGCAAACATGAGGGCAGTGCTGTATGAGTGTTACCGCCAGCATGTACAGGATTTAATAGTACTTTAATATGGCGCCTTGTTTCATTTTACGTGAAAGTAGCTAAAATAGTAGACATCACGAATGACTTACTTGCAGGCGACATCCAATAATATAATAAATTTAACCTTACTAGTAGAATTAATTTAACTAACTGAAAGTTATGACCACTAATTTTTATAAAAATTATGACATCAGTCAAAATTAGATACCTACAAATATCGCTATGTACCTCATTCTATAAAAAGAATTTTCCATTAGCAAAAACGCCAATGAAATCCGTACTTGAGGATCGAGTGATGTTTCGAATTCATTTTCGATACCAAATAATGATTTACCAAAATGTTTTCCATTATCTAAAAGGAACAACACAATTTCCAATCTACATTCGGAGAGTACATTCTTTCTGGAAGAATATAAACTGGAGCTTAAGGTTAGTTAATAATATTTTTCCCTTAAGTTTTGACAAAACACCATTCTACTGCTAATTTCAATCATAGACCAACAACTGTCACAATGACTTTTATTTCCACAAATAGGATTAAAGTAAAAGAAACATATTTAAAAAAATATCATTTTCCAGGGATAATTGAGTGCGTTGATTTTTCATGTGGCAATCATTGCACCAAAATTAATGACCTGATCACATCTAGTATTTGCTATTATAATAGAAAACGATTTGAATTGTCGTAATTAAATTAAAACTAAATAAATAGTTTGTGAAGGTGATTTAAAGATATTAAAATATAATGCAAAGTTTCCGGATTCATGTCATGATTCCACAATTTGAATTTTATCTCTTGTCAAAAAACATTATATCTAACTGGAGAATTAGGATCTAGTTGGCTCATTAACGATTTAGGACATGGACTGAAACCATGGCTTCTTTCTGTCATTGTAGATGCAAAAGCGAATATGTCATAGCTCATATGGCATTAAAAGTTATTTTAATGTAATAAAACAGATATTTCACTGTTTAATTAGATATTTTGTCTTCAATATAAAATGGCCAGCATATTGTCTTCAATATAGTCTTCAAGAAAGATCGTACTTACTTATGCTATTTTATACAATAGAGCTGCTCATTTTGGTTTGCCTCTATCAAAAAGGCATGAAAGTAAACTCGGTAGATCCTGTTACACAAAGACCACAGACAAGTAAAATCTATATATACCTGTAGCCATTAATGTAAATACATTTTCACCAATTCTAAAAATTACCCTCTTTTCTACATTGTCGCTTAAATACAGATTCACTAGTAAGCAGATTGATAAATCATAATAGAATTTATTTTTGAGGTAACGACTTGTGAAGAAATGGAGAAATTTATATGTTTTGAGTCCAAAAATACAGTCTATCTTATGAAAATTTTATACAGTCTATCTTATAAAAGTACAATAGCTTATATTATACTTAACGATAAATAATTAACAATAAAGCAAAAAAATACATTATACCAAATTAAATATACTACCAATCGTGAACTACCAAACCGCTCCATGACTACATTCCTAAAGCGTTAAGAAAATTTTAAGACTGGACGCCACTCGCCATGCTGAGGAAATATTCAGTAATGTGTTAAAAGTAAGAAGCATGTACTTATATCAAATATAACAAATTGCAACGAAATATTAAAAACCGACAAGTATGTTTATAACAAAAGAAATAGTTAATATGATGTTAAATAACATCATTTTCGTTTCTAGCGGTGTTTATAGATATTAAAAAATATTCTTAGTTGTAAACAATTATATTTTACTTATAAAAAACTTCTAAAATAATTACGAATACATACGAATACATATTTTTTTTTATTTAAATAGACATTTCAAGATTTATCCTTGGTCAGTTCTACTCCAAAGCCGCAATTTTATAATAAATATTACACATATTGAATATATTTAGCGTTAATTTTGTAGAAATTTATTATTCACAATTAAATGAAACTACGTGATGTAGTATTATTTCTACTTTCTTTAATTTTTTTACCACGACCTAGGTTTCGTTGTATTACAACATCTTCAGGTGGGATATTAGCAAAGATATTTTTATCTTTGCTAATATCCCACCTGAAGATGTTATAATACAACGAAACGTAGGTCGTGGTAAAGAAATTAAAGAAAGTAGAAATAATACTACATTACGTAGTTTCATTTAATTGTGAAATATTACACACTTTCCATAACCAGAAAACACTTGCTTTCGGAAGAAAAAAGAGTACAAAATGGTATTTTAAAAAATGACTTCACCTCTTAATAGTTTTTACTGTTTTATCGTCAAATTAATAAACATAAATAAATTACAAATAGGTATTTCGAATTTTATTTCAGCCTTTGTAATTGCAATAAAAGAAAACTAAACTGACATAATTTTCTGTACTTTAATCTAGGTAGAAAATGCTGTCTCCCTAACGTTAGTTATATGCTGCCAACTAGATGCGGATTTTTTCTTAAATTGCTTTTGAAAACAATACGCTTAATGTTTGAAGCACACGATATAACGAAATATTTTAAAGAAATACATTAAGAAAATCTAAAAATGTTGATACGATGTTTTAATTTATTACAAAATAAAGGTGAATTTCCCCAATTAATTTTTGATAAACTGAACGAAGACTAATAGAAGGCTTGTCGTACCTAATAAAAAACATCTCTATTTAAATCTATCTTCCGTTTGAACAAATTATATTTCTTGTAATATTCTATTTTCATTTCACTCAGTCTCGCAAAAAATGTTCCGTTTTTATGGCTCTTATAATATTTATTTCTGAATATAATTTACCTATTTCCGACTAAGTTTTTCATGTTTCTTCTTATATTTCACTTTTCGGTATATTAACCTTCTATGCATAGTCATATGACCAGACAATCTCAAACCTTATTTCTCTATATTCATACACATTCACTAAGGCATTTAACATCACTTGTGTGACCTAGTGCAAACTAGATCTGCTTAGTTAATTGGCTGTACCTAAAAACACCAACTTCTTTTCAGATTTTACAGGTTTACAGGCTCTGGTAGTCTTACTCTTAAGAGACTGGCACATTCCAAAAGTGTATTCTCACAAAAACCAAAGTTACTTGGATATATACCAAAGTTATTAGCCAATCAATTTATTAATCTACACATACATACCAAAAAACAAATACATATTTTAATTAAGGAAACATTAAAATCGTTTAAAAAGTAATTAAACAATACCTGATATCCTGACGATAGCTACAAAAAACAATTATAGAAGGGCAATCATGTCAGCTAATCCGTTGCTGATACTTAATCCATTTTAGACCGATGATTACAATTTTATATACTAGCTAATTTAATCTATTAAATTAACTAAAATCCTCACCTATGTTATTTCGATTACGCATTACTTTTTTTATGAAATTTTACAAAAAACTCACTACTTCGATGCATTTCAATATTGCACAAACCATAATACTTTCAGTGAACCGCGAACATGTCTTGGACATTTTAATATAATGTTTTTCTGTGATACAAAAACCACCTACAAATTTAAAAACAAAGACAGTTAACTGATTGACCGAGGCCTGCGACCAATTAATTAAAATCCTTCAAGATTTTGATATATCGATTTGCTCGAATTGAAGCAGAATCGAAAAAACAAATACATGGAATCTTACGGTGAAAAGATCTAATTTATTTGGTATCCTACTCACTTTTCTGATCCGCAAACAGGTTTTCAAAGTTAACGTCGCATATAAGCAATATATTTCAAATATTGTTTGTTTCGCACTTCACGAATTTTTTGCAATTGATCTAATTCTCACGTCATATGCATACAATATATTAGAGTATGTTTGCATCTATATAATATAATACGTAAACATCAAGTTGGTCCATTGATGTGAAGCATGTGGAAGACATTATTCTAATTAATTTTCTGTTTTGCGATTTTTGGTTAAATGAATTAAAAAATGATTTTTGATTTTCTGACCTATTCAGTTAAAGAATATTGATGAATTAGTTCGTTTATATCCATTAATTGTTTTCTGAGCCTCACCACAAATGCATATAAAATAACAGGTCACCTATTTATATCAAAGTTCTGAAATTGATATGGACGCTTCCCTATTTTTTAAAACACTGTGGCATCAATACATTTAAAATTTGTTTTCTCCCTAAAACTCAATCCTTAGAGCATCACTTCGTTTTTCATTTATCCACCCGTCTGTCTGTCTATCAAAGCACTTTCTCTCAAAAACGGCTTGAAATGGCAAGTTCTACTTCATACATTTTACTGAGGCCTATAGCCTTCCATTATGCGTATTAGATTGTTAAGTACTACATGTTAATGCTACTATTCGTTGGCCTGAGAGGAAAGAATAGGATCGTATAAATTTACGAACGGAAAAAAGGACGTATTTCGTCTGTGATGACAAAAAAAGTGCATTCATAAATTATTTTGTTTTTGTTGCACGTCACGTAAGATTTATTCGTGGTATCGATTATAAATTATTTCTTTAGACAGTCGAAAGTATTTTACGAAATTATTTAGTAACGTCAATGGTTCCGAGACATCCTCCAATTCCCTGAATCCGGATATATTGGCGTTTCTACAAACACAATATACTTTTCATGAGACGAATTATACATAACAATGTTTTTAGGTATCTAATTTAACAGATGACATCATTTTATAAAGTTTATACAAGAATTAGACATCTACCTATTAGTTTGCTCAATTAATTCGTTATTCGTAAATGGAGTTATTAGCCTTTATACAAATAACATGAAATAAATATTTATAAAATTATTAAAACCTAGACTGAGAGAAATAAATAAGCAATGAGAATACAAACACTTGATTTAAAGTATATGTATCAAATGGGCATTTATACATTTTAGTCTTTTTTAAAGCTCTCGAGTTGATTTCGGATTTCCATAAATCTTATGTACCGTTTCCTTATCTAATATTGATATTCACATCGACAGAAATACTTATAGCGTTTATCCATATTTTCCTTCTGTAACTTTGTTAAATCGTTATCCACCCATGGTGATAACTTGATGGTGAATGCATATTACGTCAAATATTTGTTTTGCTGATTTATTTCTTTAACAGCCGTACTCGACCTGCGGCTTACCGGTCTCTGAATTATTATTATGTGGTTCGGCTCTAGTGTACGGCTAACACTCGTACGTTATTATATAAAAAATAAAATTAGGAGACGATTTTATTTGAATCAACTGTTATTTTAAATTACTTAATTACCTTATCCAAGAATTTGAACGCAATACTTTAGAGTTGAAGGATAATTAAAAATTGTCTTGTGTTTCTTGTGTTGATGTTTCTTTTTATTTTAAAGTTCTTCTAATTATAGTGTTTTTCTAATTATAGCAAGGGTGTTTAAGTTCTTAATACTCGAATATTTTTGATACACATTTTATTTATGTGAACGTCATCATTTCAGAAGAATGATGACGTTCACATAAACAAAACCTTTAAAACTAAAACTTTCCTAAAACTTTCTCAAACATTTCAAATGAATCGCGAATGAGTCGAACTAGATATCTAGTGTAAATTTCTCCTAATTGGGTCTGAAATGGTGACACAATTTTTTGTGTAAAAACGCATATTTAATTCAGTAATTCTTCTTCTGCTTCCATTTCAATTCTCCTTAAAGTGGTAATAGTGGTAACGTTAACTAAAAGATTTTATTTCTGGCAGTATTCAATTATCACTTTCTTAACGTTCTTTAACGCCTATTGTTAAAGCGATTTGTGTGAGTTATTATAAGTTACCCTTAATTTTAATTCAATTAAAAATAAAGGCACATTACTTTAATAAATTATCCAGATTTTATGCTAATATATCTTATATATCTATATGCTAATATATCTTATATATTGGAAATTTTATAATATACACCACCTATTTCTTCAATTAAAATTCTCATCTTTAGTCCATATTGGTTCTAACATCACAGTAAATAACTAACTAAAATTTAATCTTTTCAAATACGTCCATAATCAAAATTTGAAGACATGGAATTAAAAACAAATTTCATAAATATGTTACCGATTTTCCATTCAGATATCATTTTCAAGAGAATTATTTTATCAGTTTCTTGCTACTTGATTTTACTTCAACCAAATCCGCTCCATTTTTTGATCCAGTCTTTCACGTTCTAATTGATATCGATCACGTTCTAATCAATACCACTTCTCGCCACTCCTAAATCACTACACAATTGATTTTGTATTTATATGCCAAATAGATATTAATTTAATAAAGTAAAAAAGTCTGAAATGAGAAAAATGTGCTGAATTTAAATTTTATTTAGTGTCGAATATTATTTTACTCCAGGGATAATTCCACTTTTTCTGTAATGTATTCAAGATTCAAAATATTATTATCAATAACTTTTATTTCTGTGAGTAATTTAACTTCTTTATAAAAAAAATTCATGCACTTATCTTAACTTGAAAGTGGCTCACCTTAAGCAGAATTAAATGTTAGTTGGCTTGAAAAATAAACTGATTTATAGAATAACATGAAATTTTAAGGTTTTCTCGTTAAAGTAAATGAAACACTTTTTCTTCTGTTTCAAATCGGTCTAAAAATGCATATTTTATTTTCAGTAATTTATTGAGTAGCATTTTCAGAAAATTGGATGAACATTCTCTAATATATGAATAATTTTCCGACTGCCCGAAAATTACCAAAATCCAAATAAAGAGTTTTAAGAAATTAAATTCGAATCCAAACAACTTTCTCATCCATAACAATTATCTTCGCGTGATTGACGTATCAGACGTTATCATCCATATGATCCTGTAGCAAAAGAGATGACAGCTTTAGCAAAGTATTTGCCATTAAATATTTTGACACATAAACAAAGTCTAACAAAGTCTAGTTTTCCCTTACTAATTTGTCCTAAATTTTTCTGTTATTGAAATAACAAAAAGTGCCAAAAGATTAACTCATTGGAATGTTACGTTTTGCACTGTACACAACATGGGGTAATCAGCCTAGTAAAACTGGAACAATGAATCCTATAGTATCTGAAATTCCATTTAAGTCAACCACAAAAAAGTCGAAACGAGCGAAAAAAACCATGTGTTTCAATTCAAGCTTTCCTTGATTCATAGTTTTCAATAACCATAACTATTATGTTTCACTGTATCTATAGTCGTGAACCTTTGCAAAATTATTGTAGATGAGAGACAAAGAAGCAATCTGAAACGGAAAATGTAAATAGCTCATAGCCTGTTTTCATGTACATCTATTATTCTCGCTCACATATATGTACAATTCTTGTTTGTACATTTATTTAGAGTTTAGATAACCATTATTATTAACCGACCCGAAACATGCAAATATATTTCCAGTTACAAAATATAAATTTACGTTCTACTAGTGTGGATATGACCACTAATGACTACTAATATTGATGTTCTTCTAATAATGTTGACATCAATTAAATTGTGTGTTCTGTCTAATACACACATAATTATCTTCGTTAGTCTGGAAAAGCATCATAAATATGAATAATGATGAATATACTTTTATTACTTAATATGAATGAGTACTTTGACATTAACTTATTATTATTTAAAATCATATATCATATTGTTCCACTTCTAATAACGGTAAGATTATTTATTTTTTATAACGGGGGCAGAGGTAAAAAAACGTAGTTTTTTTACCTATTTACGTGCACAATTTAGGGGTAAAATTAATTGTTGAGATATCCACATTGAAATAGTACTAAATATAATAATACTTCGATCGTGCTACATGGGATGTGCTTATCTACTCTATGCGCTTTGATATACATAAACTAGATAAGCGTATTACCAGTTCAAAAAATAACCCGCTTAGTATAAAGATTTGTAAAGATACCGAACTCCGATCTCCGACATAAGTTCATAATTTCTTTATAAAAACTACATGAGTAAATTCGCAATAAGAACATGTACTTGTGGGCGTGACATACGAACGTATTCCAATAGTAAGTAACATACAACTGCTAGGTAATTTATCCTGCAATAATACCTCTAACGCAACATGAAGACCAAATATAATTTTAAACACGGCGAAACTAGTTTGTAAATGTAGATAAAATATTTACATGTTTTAATACAGCACTTTTGCAGTTTAGTTCAGAATTAGAACTATCATGTGTGAGTGGAAGATGGTCTTCTTGTAGTTGCAACCGTGCTGTATATTGCATATCTTATTAGATTGTTCTTCACATTTTGTTGCATTTGTTACCATCTTTTATTTAGATGAGCATTGATAGTTACTCTTTAAAGCAATTACTATTTAATTTTTAATGATATTTTTCCATAAAAATGCATCGATTTTTTAAAAACTATTATATGTGTAAAGTATTCTCAGGGTTTAGTAAGTGTTCAAAATGTCGGCATAACAACATATAGACAGACACAGGACAGGTCATGTAAAAATTCGCCTTTTTTTCATTTTGAGATACGGAACCATAAAAATTGCTTAATATCCAATATCACCAAAAAAATATTTACTTATTTTGTTACAAATATGCCACTTGCCTGCAATGTTAGATTTTGAATGTCCAATTTCTAAATATTTAAAAATAATAATCTTCATTGACATGACTGAAATCGTGTTTTTATTTTTAAATGATCTTAAAAAATAGCTCGGGCTAAATTAAAACAGTGTTTTCAAATGAAAGATTTAAATGACTGATTAAATACTCATAGCTTCATAAATGTCCTAGCCTCATGACGAATGCATCATGTGACTTTTATGAAATCCGTTTTTTAATAAATTGTTAGTGTCCTGTGTCCAAACTAATATTAATGTTTTGCTATTGAATTTGTTGAAAATAGTATAATGGCTAACTTCCTGTTATCTGATTTTTGTAAAATCGTCAAAAGAATTTTGTAATTGTCTAGTTTAAGGGCTGCAGTCCAAAGCTGATTACAAAAATTGTTTTCCACGCCAATTATTTTTGGAGTGTCAAAGGAAGCCGTTTTAAGTCGGCGGACTTAACTTTTTAGATAAATGATATTCTCTAAGAAAATAATAGATTTTTTTAATAAATTTGAAGCAATATTTAATTACGCATGAAAAAAAATTCAATTAGATTATATTTGTTATGTTAAAAGAAGCCATTTTTTTGGTTGATTTCGCATTTTTCAATAATAAAATGAAATTTCACATAAATAATTGATTTTTTAATTTTTCCTGAGTATATCCAATTATTTGTGATGAATGAATAGTCCTACCGAAGAAATGATTATCGACAATAGATAGGAAAATATTTGACGAAGAAATTAATTCTACAACAAATACATAATTAAACAGAAGCGAAAACCTTTGTTAGTTATTGTCTAGATGTTGTCAATCAAAGGGCAATTAAATTGGTGAATAGTAACATAAAGAGGGTTGCGCAGTGAAAAACTTTAAATTTAACTATATTCATTGTAGCAACTGGCATACCAGCCATTTAAAAGAAAGAGTAAAATTAAAGTCAAGTAATGACAATAGGTATTTAATAAATTAATTTTAAGGCCCCTTATTTACAAATAAGTTTCTAACACATTGTCTTTCAAAAGGGAATATGCCTCACTGAATTTCCTTGATCAAAATGCCTTTGACCCAAAGACCTTCAATATTTATTATTTTGTTAATCGGTATCAATGTGGAAAATAGTATCTTTTAAAAATGAGTAGATTTTGATAAAAAATACAGTCAAAATTTCGAAAAAAAATTGTCTCGTAAAGTATTCGACCAATTCTCATAATATTTGCATGAAATATGTGGATATGTAAGACAAATTATTGGGAAAAATTGTAGTGATACATTGGAAAAATTGATTAGTTAACTATATTAAGAACGATTTATCCTTTTTTATTACAAAAATTTCCAAATTGTCACTATCTTCATTTACAGCAATGCTAATTAGGGATTTCTTTCTTAAAAAGCACACAAAATTTTTCAGACGGTTACGGAATTCTGGAGAGAAACTTCTGTGATAACATAATAAACCGAATATGATGTTTGTAAACAAATCGTATTTTTATCATTACGTTTTCCTTCTTTATGTGCGAATATCACACGTCGCAATATGTTAGGGTCATGTTTATCTCTATATAAACAGGGCCTTATTATAACTCCTGAAAATATCATGTGAGTTGTTTAAATATGTTAAAATAATTTTTTATGTAATTTTAATTTAATTTATTTTTTCTCGAAAGCTGCATTCTTTAAAATATAATTTTGTACGTTTGTACCTAAAATCGGTGTAAGCAAAATAAACAATTAAAGTTCTTAATCCAAACACGTTTTCACCATAGAAACCCGTTAATTCACTTTAAGAACAAGAAAAAATTATAGACAAGGACTGAGTGAAATTTAGCCACCAGAATACATAATTACGAACAATTATGAGATTAGCTTACTATGCCAACATCAATGGGATATATATAATTGTGATAATATCTTTTATATTTTCGACGACCACGTCGTCTTGGGAACTTGATTTGTAAAAGTACTGAAGTGATAAATGTCGTAGGTATATTGCATCTTCTGAAGATATTTATGTTATACTAGTTATTTATGTTATACTTACTTCATTAGTGTGAAATTTGGAACAAGAAAAGTTATTAAATTGTTTTCTCTCATAGGCTACTGTTGGGTGTAAACTATCACCTTACCAATTTCATCAAAATTCTGGCTTTTATTATAATTTTTTACGTTCAAATACGTTACGATTTATCAATTTTAATAAATCAATCACTTTTTTGAAATATTTTCCATGTATAGAATTCACTTTGATACAATTTTATTATAAATATAGATTATAGAATTTCCACAAAAACAAAATAGACCAGGGAGTCCTTCCTGGGCAAGAGTTCTAAAATTTCATATACACACATTGACGAGCAAGCGCCAAATACTGCGAACGTATATTGTAATATTTTTGATAATAAAAAATAATTAAAGCCAGAAGATAGTTGTAAAACCAATATTGTCAAATGATTTTCCGAGTGGGAATAAGTAGATCTTATCAACGTCCGGTCTCTTTCAGATGGCGAATACATATGGATCTAAACTGTTAGAATTTTACATAAAATTCGTGATTCTTTAACTCTTGATTTATACATGTATACAAATGTAATCAAAGTGTTATTCGTTTTTTCTTCTTCTTGACGGCTCTAAGAACATTTGAAAGTGATTTTTCAAAAATAAAAATAAGAGACGGGTATTTTTTAAAAATATAATTAAAGATTTGTACGATATGTCAAAATCCATAATTACTAATGGATGCCTGAGAAATCCTCAGTCTTAATATTTTGAAATCAATTAAGAGTATTGAGGGTTCAAATAAAATAAAAAGAATATACTGGAAGCTTGGATATCGGATTAGTTTGTAGAAATTGGTTGATAGGTTCCAACTTCGTTCAACGGAAGAATAACAGCTTCTATCTTAGGACGGTCGGACGTTCTCCATACAAAGCGCTATTTAGTTGTGATACAAAATGAATCTTCCTGTGATTAACAAAGGCAATATGAAAATAAATAACTGATTATTGGTAAGATTATCGACATGGTGGATGGTAATTAAAAGTAATATGACTGACAGAAAAGCGATGGCGATTAAAAGTAAAACGACAAACATAACCTAGAAAACTAACATTATTAGGAAAGAATATGTTACAATTACTAATAAAAATATAATCTGTTATGCATATCCTTCCAATGTGAAAATTTCGGAACACCTTTCTAAAATATCTAAACTGTACTTTTATTTTGCATGCACATTGCTTGTAAAATCCTTTGTTAATAGTAATGTGTCTTACTAAGATAGCTAAGATCTGATTCACGAAATAATATGAAAGTTGCAGTCGGAATGATGAGGTGCAGCATTAAAAATAATATTCTCAGTATTAATATTGATAATTACATAGTTCTTACAATACTTGCATTTGACCGCGGTTCTAATGATCCACAAAACATAATATCTAAAATAATTAACGAGGCAAATTATGTCTACTAAATAGGATGCAAGCTGATATAATAATGAACTGGTTTAGTAGAAAAAAAAGTATTAAAACAGACTCCACATTTTTGACCATCGAGAAAATTTTACATGTTAAATTTTTATCATTGAAGAAAGTTATAGTTTTTTTAACAATCTCATTCGAAACCTTTATGCAAAATTTTTGCCATATGAGAGCAATATTGAAAGTACTTAGAATAAAGAAATAGTAGCAAGTTCGTAATTTATGTATTATTATTCCAATTCATCTTCGTTATATTTTATGCATCGTTTATTCGATGGGTACGCTAATAGGAGCAGTCGGCCTATCTTTCCATGGAAATCCCTTCTGCGGCTTTTCAAAGGCACCCACCGCTCTTTCGGTACCGGAAAAGGTATTGCTAGGAATAAATAAAAATATCATAATTCCAGGTCGAGAATATTCACTAGGTGGCCCATACTTTCTACCATATTTCTTTAAACTCATGTACAATTTTTACCCAACTTAGTCAAATATTCGTTCGTTCATCTGGCTGAATATGTTAACATGTCGTGTTGAAGGTGGTTTCTACTACAAGGGCGTTGTAAACTGTAAAGTAACTGCTCTTTTACTTCAGAACAATCGTTGCACAATAACTCGTCTAATCAAGACATATTTTTTTCGCACTTCATACTTTTTTTACGGAGAACTAGAAAAATATTTCTTAATATTTATAGACAGCTATTCAGGACTTCCTCTACGCATATTGTTGTTATTGTTATCTTCAGTTATTACCGCTGAGGAACGTATCTCACGCAGATCATTGCTGAGATTATTGTAAGCATGCTTGTACTCTTAGTACATACCAATGAGACATCACCTTCTAATGAAGCTAATTATTATAAACTTCTTATATACATTAAAAACTGCATGCACATAAGGAAGTATAATCCACTCATCGTAACGGTGTAAATGAAGAGCACTTTGGGTTATGTATATCTATAATATAAAAGTATAAAGTTTGGATGTAAGGTGTAATCTCCGAAACTACTCATCCGATTTCAAAAATTCTTTTACCAATATTTAGAATTGACCTTCAGGGTGGACATAGGCTGTGCTCAATTATTTTTTATTTTAATTGATGTAAAATTCAATTGAAAATTATTTCAAACTTACAGTTAATTATTTTAAAAATTTAAATTCATGTAATAAAGTATAAAAATAAAAATTTTAATATTTTTATCTTCATTTTTTTAATTTAATTGTTTTTTTTATTTTATTATTTTTATATTATATTTGAAAATAAATTTTAAACATAAATTAATATTTTTTTAAATAGAAATTTAATTATTTTATTTTAAATTTATATCTGATACCGATTAATTATCGTTGCTTTCTTATATTTCTCCCGACGTAAAAATAGATTTAATCAACGAAATGCAGTCTGCATTGAGTTGCCATAATATATATATTTGCAGTTTCAAATACAACTTAGAGCATCATTTTTCATCGCACAACTTAAAATTAATAATTATTAATTAATATGAATTATAATTCACGCCGCCCGCGCTCCACAACATTAACAACAAAGAAGATACAATTCACCTATCGTAAACGAAATTGCAGTTTACAGAGATTGATTTAAACAATACTGTGTCAATATGATGGAGTTACAGAGATTTGTTTAAACAATACTGTGTGGCTAAAACAATGATGGCTAAAATTATATCAGAAAGAATAAATTACATATGTAAAAATCAAAAACAACCAAGAGCTGACGATTATATACATTTATGAGCTGCTTTAAATCATGGTGCTGACATGGACCCTGCAAATATTGGACAATATGTAATCTTGCCTTCAACTCTCACGGGGTTCCCTCGTTATATCCATGAAAAAACTCAGATGGTCCGAAATTATGGGATACCCGATTTATTTGTGACATTTATTTGCAATCCACAATGACCAGTTGTGAAATTTATTTGCAATCCACAATGACAATGATTAAGGAAAAGCTATAAGAGACCGGAATACTACCTTGAACATCAGACGAAGAACACTTACTACAGACAATAGGTCGATTGCCCACATTCCCCAATATTATGTCCATAATTTAACAACCCCATTAGCATGGAATACTGCCAATATCAATTTCAATTTCAGTTCAGATGATCAAATATATATGTAAATATATTAATAAAGGATAGGACCAAGCTACTATCAGCATCAGAAATCTGTAAGACGAGGTGGAAAACTAACACTATTTGAATGGCCGTTACATAAGTACATTAGAATCTGTCTGGTAAATATTAGAATTTTCAATCCACAACCCGTATCCTACTGTATGGCATTTGACCGTTAACTTAGAAAACTGCCGAGTGGTATACTTTACGGCAGGAACGGCGCAACATGTTGCCAAAAACCCACCCAAAACCACTCTTTTACCTTTTTTCGAGCTCTGTAAAACAGATCTATTTGCAAAAACTCTATTGTACCTCGAAGTACCACACTATTATACGCGGGAAAATATTGAATTTTCGAGAAGAAAGTGAAATCAAAATGTAGATAGGCATCCAGACATAAAGAAAGATACTTAGGAAGAATGTACGATGTCTTGCTTTGGGAAGAATGTATGGTGTACATCCTTCTTAATCTGAGTATTTTTATCTCAGAATATTACTGCATCATGTGCACAGTCCAACTTCATTTGTGGACTTAAAAACTCTAAATGGAGTTGTCAAAGAAACGCCTATTAAAGCTGAGTTTTGTACAGTTATTCTACTATTTTGTCAGTCATCTGAAGCATTCAAATTATAGGACGTCTTCAAAAAAATGTTTGTGAAGACGTCATACACATAATTCAACAGCATAATCAAGATTGACAGTGTGATGAATAATAAATGCAAAGTATTTTTTAGAAGCCCTAGAAGACATGGCAAAGACATTTATTACTAGCAGAGGTAAGGCAATCTAGAGAAATAACCCTGATAGTTGCTTCTTCGGGGATTGCTGCTATTCTATTGAACGACGGGGAAACTGCACACTCCACATTCAAAGTCTGATCTTCAATATCTCTGGGGCAACAATCCTTATGTTCCATATGCAAAAACTGGCCTCTTGGCAAATTGCTACAAGACGCATCACTGATAACGTGGGATCAATATACCATGAGTCACAGAACCTATGTTGAAGGCGTGGACCGAACATTAAAGGATCTTAGAAACACGAACGCCATTATGGGAGGAGTTATATTCGTATTTGGTGATAATTTTCTGCAGACGCTCCCTGTAGTTACAAAAGGGACACATGCCGATATAATCAAAGCGAACCTAAAATCATCTCCCTTACGGAGTTCTATTCAAACCCTGCATTTACGAACTAACGTGAGAGTATATCTTAGTGGAGACACTCATTATGACTTCCCACAAAAACTGTTCAAACTTGTGGAAGCAATTTTTCCTTTTCCAAATTTAAGCACTTACTGTGCTGAAATCATTCTAAATGACAAACTAGATTGAATAGTTTATAGTCTACGGCAGTATCTTATAGATGCAGTATGTACTGGCCTCGAAAATTTTCTCAAAAGAGACTGTCATTGGTTGTGTTTAAGTACAATACTATCACCTTTCTCGACTGACAGAGTCACCAATATCGAGGATGCAGTCCACTTTCCACAAGAATTTTTAAATATACTTAATCCTTCTGGATTTGCATCTCACGAACTACTATTAAAAGTCGATACGCTTATCATGTTTTTTTTAGAAATTGTAATCCTCCAAATACCTGCAATGAAACAAGGCTACTAATTATAGATTTAAAAGACGAGTACGTTTTCCCATGGCTAAATATATGTTGATTTGTCATGAATTGGAACGCCAGAGACATATGTACATTTTGCTACTAAAAAATACTTACTATAAATTACTGACAAGTTCTAAACCACTAACAAATTTAAATATATTAACTACAAATAAAACTAAAGAGTGCAATGTAAAAAAATAAAAACAACAAAAAAACCTAAAAAAATCACTGAGGCTTTCATATACATGTTGAAAATACATAATTTTTTTAGTTTGGGAGAGTTATTTAAATTTGTATATTGCTTTTTAATGATACTCTTATAATCACAAACAGAATTCTAAACGGACGTAGCCGCGAGCACACAGCTAATATATATATATATATATATATATATATATATATATATATATATATACATATATATATATATATATATACATATATACATATAT
This sequence comes from Druceiella hillmani, assembly GCA_039881145.1. Lineage (NCBI taxonomy): Eukaryota > Metazoa > Arthropoda > Insecta > Lepidoptera > Hepialidae > Druceiella > Druceiella hillmani. The sequence continues at coordinate 40,843,829 of JAYKKI010000015.1, forward strand.
ACATATATATATATATATATATATATATATATATATATAAATATAAATTTATCATTTAAAATATATAATATAAAATAAATCTTGATTTACCGTCATTTATGTTACTTTATTACATTTAATAAAAGTGGCGTGTGGTTTAGTCAATTTATTTTAAAATAAGGTATTCAATATTAATATTTGAAGTACTTTTAAAAAATATACAACGATATCTATTGTATAGAATGTTATCGAAGAAATGGAATTTTATTATATTTCATTTTAAAAATAGTGAGTTCATTTTTTATTATTCCGTCGTCGTAATCATTCACGACGGTTTTACACATATTATATTTTTTAATATAATTTTAGTTCAGTTACTATATGTGAATTTTCGAGACAATTTTCTACGAGTTCTCTTGACTGGAATGAATTACAAATTTTGTGAAAGTATTCCTCGATAAATATTACGAGGGCAAGATAATAATAATCACAAATTTCGCTAAAAGCCTTTGTCCTTTTATGCCTTTAGTAACCGATAAAATATTCATTTTAAATTCTGTTTCAATGAAGGAATAAATAACTAATCCATAATCAGAATAACCTTCATTTCGATACATTGACGAAACAAAACTTGAATTTAATACTTGGAGTTGAAACAAAAAGGAATCTAATCGAATCAATTACATCAACCGGTAGTATCTTTTTTCGCAAATATTCCATCTATGAAGATCAAGATTCATCAAGTATGGTAAGTTCCAGTTCCTCTCTTGAAGAAGGTTTAGGTATTCACAAAACCTACAAGGGTCGAAAGTTCCCAGGTTAGTAGATGTAAATTGATTTACATAATGATGGTGATAATTTTTAATTAGTGATTGATTTCAGACTTATTCTGTGTAACTAAAAATCTCATGATTATTTTGGTCATTTAAACTGGTTTTCGATTTAGTCACTAACTATGATCGACACATTATCTTTTGATCTTTCGAACTAGAAAACAGACATTTGTTTAAAACTAGATAAATATTATTTGACATAATTTAAATAGTTTTTTTGGTTAAAATTAATTTATCCCATTCGTGCGTGCGCACACGTAATATTATTTACCAGAGAAGAGGTTTTTATTAAATTTATAGGAGCGCAACATGACTAAGTGTAATGTTATTTTATTTTTATTTTTAATTTTGATTTTCAAAGCTTATACTAATGACGAGAGTAATTTCCATAACAGTGCAAATCTTCAAATTTTTTCAATGCAAATCTTAATTAATTAATGACGACAGAAAAGTATACCGATACCTTTACGTGTACGTGGCTTATAATTGTGCCCATTAAAGTTGTTTACTACTCTTACTACTCTACGTTTTTTTACTACTCTTACCACTCTTCTCGGCAATTTTTTCCGGTATCTTAACCTACGAATGCAGATTTATGATTGCTCTAATAATTTATTTGCATATAAATGGTATTGAAAGGGTCTTTCTAAAACAATCTTAGGAAAAAATGGCAAAGTTAAAAATAATTTAAAAATTAGGTAACAAAATTCCTTTCAATACTATACGTATAACCAATTAAAGAAAAAAATATTTACATACATATATATATATACATATATATATATATATATATATATATATATATATATATATATATATAATTGAATTAAATGTAATTACTGTTAATATATTCGATGTATTACTAGTGTCAATCAATGCAAATTACAAATTAAAATTCTACATCTTAACAATTTGTAAAAAAATGTGAATAATATTTAATCGGCCTCTAAATTGTCTAAAAAAACATTCCACGTTTTAAAATGTAGGGTACGGAAAGCCAGTTTTGAATTTGATTATATAGTATAATAAATACACACGACATGAACTTTTAAAAGCAATGAGAACGCGCATGAGTTTAAGAGCTCCAATGTGCGACCGCATAAGGGTCTTTTTACCGGCAAACAGTTTAGTCTTAATAAATAATAGCTAAGAAGTATATAGAATGGCGCACTTTATAGGGCATAATATCGACCCGTCAGTTTTATCCTTTAGAAATCTTGAGTCTAGGCGGCAGTTCACGACATCGTTTACCGCCGACTGTCGGACTCCTTTTGTATGCAAGACTATCTGCAAGCAGCACGTGGACTCCCTCAGTGCGTTGTATTTCATTGACGTTCGCTTTTGGTTGATTGAGTTGAAGGACCATAGATATTTTTTGTTTTCCATTTCGTTATTCTTTAATTGAGGAGAACATTCCCATTTCGTTGCTGAAATGGATGAGATATTCAGTACAACCAACGGTATTTATGTGTTGCTGCTTTAAAATCACCAAATGAGTTCACTTACGTCCTGCTTGTAGGAAGTAAATCCAAAAAACGACAGGCGGTGTTAAACGCATTAAATTTATTATAAAAAATTGCATTAGTGTCGCAGAATTCCGTCAAGTAAAACGTATGCTACGTTGCCATTTTTTTGCTCTCCAATATGTGCTCCTATGCTGATTTGATACACCTATACAAAACTGCGACAAAAACTCTGCTCTGGGACATCTTGTGTTTTCAATTTACATTTAGTTTCTCCGTGTTGCATTTTTAAAAAAACTGTTTAGATGCCGATAAAATACATTATATCGAGTTTGTGAAAGGGTCACTCAAAATGTTAACTCAGTCCATAAAAAAATACGAGAACTCATCTTGTTTACATCACCAGAATGCAAAGTTCAGTATGTGTTATCTGTCATATTATTTTTTCGGAAATAGATTACTTAGAATTTATGCGTGAGCACCGCAATTATTTCACTGTGATTGATAATATTAAAATCAAAATTGAGTATTTCTAACGTCAATCATAAGCTGTAAGTAAATTTTTCGACAAATACATACCAATTTAAAATTTTGTGAACGTAGAGATTAACACCTTTGTAAATACAAATTGTAACTCAAGTTTTGTTTTACGTTTGCAGGGAAATCGAAAGACACAAATTATATCGAAGAGTAGAAATCGGGTACAATGATCACAATTTTACAATTTGCTATAAGAATGTTATAATTCAAGATTTAAAACTATTTTTCTAAGAAAATTGTTACATTTAAATGCTTAGTCAATATTTTCCGAAATAAATTATATATATATATCGACCAAATAAATTATAATAAAACCGGATTTGTTGTAATAACAGAAGAGATCAACCGAGTATCAATTCAGGTGTAGTGAATGCAGAGAACCACCAGCAATATATGGAATAAAGGGAAAACAGATTGAGCGCAGTAGTAGCAGGGAACTCCAACAATTGGTTAGTTGTTTCTATCAAGGAACATCTAAGGTAATTTAATATTATTATGCTACTACTAATGCAATTAGTAAAATTTTCTTGAATTATATTCAACTTACCGCAATTACATTTCTTCTCAATTAATTATGGAACAGATGGGATGTGGACTCGTGCTCACGTTGTTATATTACTCGCTGATTACACATATTCCGTTAAACATGACCTATAAACTGATACGGCACTCATGTATCTTGTCCTTCACATTTTAATTTTCAGTTTTTAACTATTCGTATGTCACGTAATCGTTTATTATCCGGAGTTGCCAGAAAAAATTCATACCAAAGTAAATTAAACATTACATTAAATATAAATTTAAACATCACTGACCAAGTAATATTTGAAGATATCCCATGTAATCATGAACGGTTTGTAATTATAGGAGAGTATACTTTCAGAAGCAGTTTTAGCCAAGGTTTACGTTTGAGAATACACGATAAGATAGAGTAAAACATAATCGAATGAACGAAACAATCTAATGATTTTACCTCATATAAAAAACTTAACATTAATTTTGCCAAGTTAATAAATATATTTAAAACAATAAGGCAATATATAAGAAATAATGTATTTCATTACCAAGGATTTGCAAAAGCTTGTTGAATTTTAATTCAATTTCAAGACTACAAATTAGGTGTGAAATTTATAACTTTGTTCGTGAATTTTGTCTGTTTTTATACACACCCCCAGCTCGCTTACCAAATTTCGGCTTTCAAGGACATTAAGAAGTTCCGTAGAGGAAGAGAAAGAGAATTTAAAGAAGGTGTATTTACTACGTTTGTTAAATAAATTCTCTTTTGATACTTTGGTCTTTCAAATGTTATCCAGACGGAAGTTACAATGGTACAAAAATACGGAAAATCATTTCGGGAAATGGTATTGCAGTGCTCTGCTCACATTGGCAGATATATTTTACAAAAATTCAATTATGTAAAATATACCATGTAAAATAATAGAAAAAGAAATATGAATATATAATTCATTATTAATGAATAAAAATAGAGAACAAACTAATTACTATTAATCGATAATCAACAAGTTGATTCGTTTATTATTACTAAAATTCAAAATTTTAGTAATAATAATTACTAAAACATCATAAAATAATAATAATAACATTGAAATACCGGTAAGTCAAAATTTAAAAATACACAAACAATTAAAAAAAGTACTGAATTACTTATAAAATAAATTAACTACATGATCCTCAAGTGATTCATATTAATGTAACCATGACTTGTGCAAGAAAGGTGAATGTATAGTTAAAAAGTGAAATAAGAAAGTTAAATAGTGAAATAAAAAACTAGATTGCTTATTATGTATGGTTAATATAAAATTCGGAAATGTGATAAAATCTTTATTCTATTGAAAAGTCTCAAACAGCATTTTTAAAGGAAATTGATTCAACCGCTTCACACAATTCGGTAAATTGTTAAAAAATGTCACGCTGCTACAGATAAAACTGTTTAATTTTTTGGCCACTTGCTTTTCATAATAACTAATCTGTCTTCATGTCTAATATTATATTGATTGTTTTACGAAATGCATATACTACTATAAATGTTTTTGTAAATATATATAACCTTTTGATAAATATACGCACCGGCCAAAATAATATTTTCCAGACTCTTCAAGTGACCCCTATCCTTTTTAGTACTCTTTTTTGTGGAATGAATATGCACCCACATTTGCAGTAATTCCCCAGAACATAAGTCCATATTGTAATAAGCTGTGCAAATATTCAAACTCCGGCAGTATACTGCTCTTTACGAAAGGAAAAGGTAGCGGACCTTAATTTAACGGCTAAGACGTCGATATGAAAATATAATTTTATATAGTAATCCATTATTACTTCCAGAAATAACTTCCTGTACAAAATCAAAATAATATCTATTTGAATACGGTTTTCGTTGCCTTGCGAATTTGGAATTGCTTTTACCTATATTTAAAAGGATATTATCGCCTATGAACCACTGATGCGCATTTATGAAATTCTTGGTTCAATTGCGGGATAGTTAATTTCACAGACATAGTTGATGTATCATTGGCAAACATAACCAATTTATCTTTATATCAAAACAAACATAACCAATTTATCTTTATGTCAAATTTCTTTGAAAATTATCCACTTACATATCCAAATTGCTGAAAGCTTGGATATGTTTGTCGAGTAAAGTTATAAAGGTCCAAGTTCTTTTCATGGTATTCTGCAATATTCAAGTTCATGCAAATAATTTTGTGTGATACTTTAGATAGATCATAAAAAATAACATGTACTTTTTAGACTCATTCGATCATATCAATAAAGTTTGAAGTAAATCATAAATGTTATCCGTTGCATATTTACATTTCTAAAACCCAAGTTTTACATATTTTAAAGCTTATGAGAATCAAAGAATTTATATAGTGGTAACAGTAGAAGGTTTTCGAAAATGTTATTGTATAATATACGCAATATAAAGTTTGAAGTAAATCAGCAGAGCAGGAATAAAGTTTGAAGTAAATCAGCAATGTCATCTATTATATTATTTCTAAAACCTAAGTTTTACCTATTTATATATCTACATTTATATGTCTACATTTTTAAAATCTATGTTTAACCTAAGTTTTACCTAAGTTTAACCTTTAGGTTATGAAAATCAAAGAAATCGTATAGTTGCAGCAATAGAATCGTTTCGAAAACTTTACTGAATACCGCTAAAATTTAAATTGGTCTAAAACTATTACACTCATTACTGGGTCCAACTTTATGAATTGAAATTGTTTTATCATTCTTTATAAAATGAGGAAACAAGTCAAAATGAATACAGTTATTGAAAATAGAAGTAAGGTTACAGAAATGTCCGCACCAAAACGAGTTTGAATTTCTGTCCTAATTAGTCAAAGATCAAAAGACTGAGTTCTTTTTGAAGATTTAAATAAATTAATGATGGTTTCCACATCAATAAAAATACTTTGTCATATTGGAAGACAAATCATTTTTATTGAGAATGATAGTGTTATTGAGAAATGTAATTGCCAGTTTTTCCCACAGCTAGATATATTTTCTGAGGTATAGTGGCAAAATGCCTATTCGGCTTTTTTGCCTTAAGAGCTTCATTACTTTGTTCATTACAACGTATCTAATTTTGTAGCTCTGATAACATTCCAAGTGGTCTATATTTTATTTATAAACTGTGTAATTGTATCTTTGTTTTACGTTTTTATCGCTTATATTACAACTTTTTTAAATATCTTGTTATGACATTTGACGTAAAGATGTAATTTTTTATATGTAATTTTGGGTCTTCTACGATAGAATTTTTAACGTCTCACGAGATTTATTTATAAAATATTGGTAACCCACAACTTAAATTTGGATTTATGTTGAACTCCTGAAATGAATTTCCTGAAGCGCTATGTAACTAATTTGACGCTCTTATAACTCAGCTTTAGTAAATGCTGATCGAAAAGAGGAATATCGGATTATAATATATTCCAATTAGGAAGTTTGTACTTACAGTAGCGAGTCCGAGATATTTAACGTCATAAATCGTTAGTTTTGTAGCTCATAAACTAATTTGTATTTGGCCAAGTTTAACTGATTATTCAATAAATCTATATGCTATGCTTTGTAAGACTTGGTCATCATTACACTTTATAGTTAACTTTTTAAAGAAAAGTTTGGTCTTTTACATAGTAATGAGTAATGAGAGAGATAATTTCCTCCTAAAATATATTTTTTGTGGTATTCTTTGAAGTATTCGCATAAAAGTAATAAGAATATTGAAGAATAGATGATTGATAACGTCTAACGTCTTTCTTTCAGGAACTAAAACAAAAAATTACAAATTCTGTATGTATTGTAAGGTATCAGTTTCCATTAAATTAAGTCTATTATTTTGGGTTTTATATGTTTAAAATTATATTGAAAAATATAGTTCCCCCAAATTTCGAAGACTACTGAACCTAAATTGTGAAAAAAAGTTGATAGAAGCCTACGCAAAGATTATAGAAAAGCTATGTCGATGATTCTAAATGTATTGTTTTAATATGCACCATGTTTTTAAACATGCGTTAAAACATGGTATTATTTACGTTGTGCAAAATTAATCTCTATAAACATTTTAATAGAAATACTGTGTGTATGAAACCGCCGTAATGTGAGACCTACTAGTGCTTGACAGGTTTTTATCTATGTTTTTTTAGATGATAACTTTGTTTTTCCATCTTTTACGGACTGAATAGCACGATTAACGAACTTGCAATTTAAGAATTGAGAAATTAAATGTAATTCCATTGGTTTTTTATGCATTAATGACAAAGCTTAAAAGCAAGAAACAAGGAGCAAAATCTATTCTACCTAACAGTTGTTACAATTAATGTAAGTCGCAAAATTTCATTATAGGGAAAGATGAAAATATTAAATTCATTTATATAATTAGGATAAGATTTTAATGAAAGATTTTTTTAAATCGTTGACATTTATGATTTTTGAAACTACTTTCATAACTACATTACAACTTTTACACATTAAAAGCTTAAATGTTCTCTGTTGCATTAATGGATTGCGTTATTACCCATTAATGCAAATTAAATGGGTTATATATAGGTTCAATGATCTTAAAGTAAACTATTATCATCTCAACAAAAACGATGCTCTACATATATATATATATATATATATATATATATATATATATATATATATATATATATATATATGTATATATATATATATATATATATAAAATTGAATTTCTCCTTTGTTGAATTACTTTTACTTAAAAGGCAAAATTGTAATACAATGTAGGTTTCGGTGAAGTATGTTTAATATATACATGTAACTTTTGAAATAAAGGTAATATACGTATATTTTTGTACTAATAAATAGCTTTAGATGTCAACATAACGAAATCGACTAAAAAAATATTGTAATTATGAAAAACAAGTTTTAACAAGAAACAATTATCTTCATTAAATTATAACACTGGAGTTGTTTTAGTTAGGTTATTTGTACTAGTATAAAGTTCTTAGTTTGTCTTGAGGGCTTTATAAAATATATTTTTACTACTACAGTTAAAAGCTGGGGGTAAAACAGTATATATGCTTTATTAAGCGAAACATCTCTGGTGGAAATGATAATGCTGAAAAAAGATAAGAAAATGTAAATACGTTAATTATAATGGAACGTAATCTTTCTGTTCAAAATTACTTTTTTAAACCTGGGGAACAAAATATGTTCCTTCTAAGTAAAAATATATTCCTCTTCTCGTAATGTAAAGAACATAAATCATTTCATTTTTGCTTGCCATGACCATATGCAAGAAAAAAGAAAAAATAAATAAATTAAATGCCGGTTCTGAAAAAAATTCTTAGTTATATTTTGCAACAAAATAGAGAAATTAGCTACTATATATCCTTTCTAAGCGACAATTCCTGTTCTATGGCTGTTCGGAGTCAACGTATTTGAATGTCAATGCCTCAAGATCACGTTTTAGATGTTTTTAACTATAAAAACAGTTGCGTTTCTGAATTTGGGTGCAGATAAATAGAACTGTCATATAGTATAATTTGTGATGGTTATCATGCACAATGATATTTAAATGCCGCATCTTATCATAAATTGCTGTAAAGAAAAAGAAAAATATGCGTTCGTGCGAGCGTGCACGCGTGCGAGCGTGCACGCGTGCGTGCGTATGGGTGGACATGCGTGCGGGCGTGTGGGCGTGCGTGCGGGCGTGTGTGCGTGCGGGGGCTCAATTTGATTTAGAAAGTGCATTTTAATTTTATTTAAAAAAACTCTTCAAACGAACTTGTCAAAAAGACTAAGTCAAAGTAAAATGATGTTACACTAATATTTTGAAAAAACAGGATTAATTTCGAAATAACATTTTATAATAAATTTTTGGTCTTACGTATCGTCACGCAATGACTTAATATAAAAGTCCTTATCCGTGAACTAAAATTTATAAGCAGTAGTACATATTTTCTAATTTATTCATTTAGTTATTTATATACTTTAATCTATTCAATTGATGTATATGGCGGACTTATTGAAACTACTGAATTTTTAAAAAAAATGCTTTGTTTAGGATAACTTGCAAGTCAGTACCACAATATGTTTACATTACATATTTATTTTACATATTACATTACATGTTTATATTAGTATTTAAAACTGAATAATCTATCAAGTAACATTAGAATTCGCACTATGAGGGTCCCTTTTTCATTCTGGAACTTATAAAGATATAAGGGTATATAATACAGACCATTATGAAATATTGGCAAAAATAAGTTTCACGGGCAACCGATAGAGGAGTTTGAGGTTCAGAATCCTAAAAAGTAATGTATTTTAAACCTAAATAGCAGTGTATTTCGTAAAGAAACAAGATATATTAAAATCTTTTTATCAGTAGCTCATATATAAATATGCTCGTGGATAAAAAGGTACAAATTGTACACGAAGGAATGTTAATAAAAGTACAAAGAGGAAACTTACAATGAAAATTACAACTGAAGACGCTTCATTAAACCTTCACACAATACATCATGTGTGGGAAATATTTACTTGCAAAGAAAAACATGTATTTGCTACAATGAGGAAAACTTTACTTTAATTAGTTACTTTTTTGAAATTAGTTAATATTAGTAATAACTTGTTTGTACCCACATACACTCGTATAATACATTTACCTTTTTGTCTTCATAAACATAGATGGCTCCTCTTTTTGTCCATATTAAAGGTATCGAAATAATTCTGTTTCCACACAGATGTGAATAGTTGTCGGCAAAGAAAATAAACGGAAGAGAAATGTTATAAAGGGTAAAAGGCCTTTTTACTTATTTTTAAATGAAGAAATGCCATTTCTTATATCAATTCTGTACCAATAATTTGATCATATTATTCATTTGAATTCTTAAATCCTTGAATTAATATAATTTTAAAAATACTGTCTATCTTTTTGTAGTGTGAAAATTAAAGTTTTCAAAGTGATTTTTGGTATCACATTTCAAGTCATATCAATTTTTTTGCAGTATATTTTCGTGGATAACCAAAAACCTGCGCAAATAAGCCCCAGCCTCTGATGAAACTTAGGAGACAAAAATCACATTTAAAGTAATTTGATTCACTCAATACTTCACACACACAAAGAGTGACGACACCGTAGAAAAAGCAAAGTGACTGCATCTACTTGCGCAATCTAGTTGATGGGACACGTAAGTGTTTTTAAAAATTTCATATCTAAAGTATCCCTACGGAACAATATTTGTGGCAACGTTGTATGTTTTCCCATTCACCTATCAATCTGTTAGATGTTTCTAAGTTTAAACTAAATAGCATATGGACATGTATTTGAAATTACTTAAAATCAAATTTAGAAATGTATTTAAAATTAATTAAAATCAGATTTCGAGGCTGTCCTGAATATGTAAAGCAGGGTAGTAAAAAATTGATTTACATTATGATGTGCTATATTGGATCATTGATGAGGTGTTTAGAGTATAATATAAATCTGTTTTTGTTTGTTTTGTTTGTATTAAAAACAACATTTTGGTGGAGCGTCAAAATTTAGACCCATTTGTTGCTAGTACCCAAAAGATTTTAAGTAACCGCAAAAAAGTTATGAATAATAAAAGCGAAGTATTTTTGAGACATTCGCGATATTTTTACGCCTATGAAAAACCCGTTACGCAATATATTTAGGTAGTGTGAAATGAAATGAATTACTTCCAAGTAATTCAAGTAAGTGCCCTCAAATATATGTGTATGTGTGTATAGGTGTGTGTATGCGTGTGTCGGTACATACAGCATCATAGCCAGGGGTTGGACGGGGGCGACTATCAGGGGCTCAGACCTTAAAGGGGCGCACTTGCAGATCCCATAGAGGCACGGACACATTAACTCGGTGTGTACGGGATCTTCGTAGTCGAAGTTCGACTCATACTTAACAGATTCAATATGAATCTAGCACGTAATAAATATTGTTCTAATAGCAATAAAAAACTCGTACTTACTTAAAGTACGAGTTGAACTCGCATCGCAAGATTTGCATATTACATTCCCTATGTTATATGTTAATGTAACATGATATTAACATATAACATAGGGAATATAAGGATACATAGTATTTCGTAAATATAGGGAATATAAGGGTACATATTATTTCTTTTAAACTGTTTACAAATATTTATACTATTTTCCACCATATACAAAACTGTCCAGTATACGAAACTTAAAACACACAATTAAAAATTCCATGAAACTAAAGATATCGTGAAAATCTCAAAAATTACTAAATTCAAAATGTTTTTTTCATAATTTTGAGTAGATTCAGGGATGGAGGGAGATTTATATTTTGTTTACATTTTCATCAATATCTCTGGAACAATGTAGGATAAAGTACTGAAAAATTTGTGAGACTTTTACGATTAAACCGCTAATTAAAATGTGAAACATTTTAATCTAGACCAGATGTATAGATTCAAATGATAAAATATAAATATACAGGGAATGTAAAAAAAATGTGCAGTAAACATTTGTTTTGAAGTGTTTTGTTTTAATGAAATTTATATGAATCAATAAAATAAAGTTTCTTGTCTTTTTCCAAAATTATTAAATAAATCATGAAATATGAGCTATATACGTTATAAAATTTATATTAAAAAATATAAATCATTGTTATCTTTGCTGAAGATGAAGAGAATATCTTTACAATTACCCCTATTAGGTCAAATTTCAAAATATTGTGAAAGTGAAAACAGCAAATAAATAAATCTTCAATATATTTATTGCTTTTTATTATATCAGCTCAGTATATCAGAATACGGTGAAGCCTTGAAGGCTAATGGACCACAAGTAGAGAGAAATATAAAGGACACCACGGAAAATACGAAATAAAAATGCGTTATTAATTTGTATAAAAAATTAATTAAAAATTCACATTTTAGGTTTAAATTCTGCATTGAATTAAAAAGGTTCATCACTGCAACTCAAAAATGACATTCCACGGGTCCATTACAAAATATTGTTAACAGGTGGTTATAGGCTTATACTTTTAGAACAAAACAAAATGGCTCCAAAATGCATAAGCTTTTTACTGTTTTAACAAAAAGACGGAAAAGGACTGTCGACTGTTTAAATAATGGTACTTATCTTATTTTGTACTACGGCTGATCACGGCATTAGTTTAATCTTATAACACTTTCGGTGTAGTTTTTAACGTATAGTGCAAAATAATAATTTTATTTGTAATTTTAAAATTTAAATATACATACGTTAACTACCAGAACTGAGCGTTTTTATTATATTGCCTTTTGGTATGTGCCATTTACGCTATATGTGCGAACGTATGAAGGATGGTTATAATGGGTACAATAACTCTTAATGAAACAAAGACCAAATAAATATCTAGGAGTCGTGGAAAATGAAGCTCAGTGCTATTTGACAGTGTAAAAGTAGAATTGTATAGAAGATCACCCGACAATAGAAAAGTTGTGCGATATTAGGTGACGATGAAACAATATCTCTACAACAGTAATATTTAATCTGCGTGTTAGTAACAAAATGTTTATTACATATAATTACAATAATTTAATCTTTTATCCATACATATATTAAAATTGTAACGAAGTAAATTCTGTACATTGAAAATATTTTTAAAATATTTGTTTTAGCGTATAGAATGACAACAGAAGGCGGAAATCCTTTCTTTAAAACTTTTGTCTGTGTGTGTATTTTGTACGTCAATCACGCAAAATCTATTTAAAGGATTTTGATGAACTTTGGTATGGTAATTGTATATAAACAAAAATAACATAACTGAGAAAAATAATGTCTTATTCCGTATTTCAGGTGACTGGAACCATGAGGTACAACTAGTATGGTATAATTTTGAATCTTTCAACTGATATCCTTTGAAATTATTTTGTCAGTTTGTCATTGAAGGTATTGTTTCATTCGTGCACAATTAATTTCATTTCGTGGACCCCAGACCACTTATAAAATAAGAATCCTATTTTCGATGATTTCATTTTCATAATTTTAAATTATTGTGTATTAAGACAAATTCGCAGGACATTTCAAACCCCAATAATGGAAATAAAGAGCGTAAATTAGACATTGAGGGTGATAAAACGCAGCCTAACTTGCATGTAAATCATAGCACAGCAGCGCTAAAAAAAGTTTCTTGATAATTTTTTAAAATTACCTTTACCTGTAAGCTTTTTGAAATTTTTTGTAATAGTAACAAAAGTACTTATCTATCACTTATAACATTAAAAATAAGAGTGAAATAAAATAAAAGAAAATAATAAATTCAATTTTTAATTCTGGATTACTTACTGCACGTAAAAAACACTTCTTTTGCGAGTCGAAAGTACCAAAAGAGGTATAATATTTGTAGGTAACAAATATCGGAATTGAACAAAAATGTCGTTATAAGCTATTTGCATTTTAGGCTAATTTAATTGTATGTAACCTTTCAATGAACTGACTTGTGTGACATCGTATTCATTGTTGCTTGTTGCAGCAACTATTTTTAATTTGATAAACGTAAATTATATCTAGTATATTGCCTTCGCACGCCTCATATTTATTTTTAATTTTTTTTTAAAAATTAAAACTGTAAAACCTCTGTGAAGCCAGCGTTAAACAAAGCAACACCTTGTGGTGAATAAGACCCACCAAATTTCAGGTTGATTTCATTAATCTCTTACAAATTTGAAGTGTTTTAAATTTTTACCTTATTAACATTTTGTAAAATAATAAAATAAAGAAAACGATTAAGATAACGCTTATTTGTAATAAAATTATCCTATTTAAATGGCAAAACAATATATGACTCCGTAATTTTAGTGAGTGTGCCAGATGACTGACTTAAATTATATTAAATATTTACCTTAATTTTGTTTCTACGCAAGATTTATTAAAATATAGTTCTATGTATTTTTCTGTGTTTTTTTTAATGTCTAATTTAATTCATATGTTTTATTAGACTATCTAGTTTAAGAGGTTTACGGAAAATATTTCTAAGAAAAATTTTAATGTTTAGAGTACTTACAGAAAAAAGAATACAAAATTTATTTTAATACAAGTTTTTTTTTAAATTTGCATGTAAAATATTTGACCATAAAATTTTAACTGCCAAATCCCAAAATTTATTTCAGAAACACCTTGTAACTAAACTTGATACATTTCATAATTGTGTTAGCTTTAGTTAGAAAAAGCAAAAAAGTCTTCTACAATTTCATAACAAACGGCTAATAACTGTTGTTTTTCATACTATAAACTTAAGTGACGTTTAATTTCTCTTGTATGGAATAATTTGTCGACAAATAAAAAGGCTTCCAAAATGTATGTATCCACTAATACTAAATACAAAGCGCATCTTAACAATGAAAGCATTACAGCCATATTTCTATACAACCACATTTTACAACTATATTTATTAGCTTATACTACGGCTTATATTTTTGATAATTTTTAAATGGGGGAAGATTCCCCCATTTCAAAATCATTTAAGATTTAAATTTATATTTATAGACACACCTTACAACTTTTTTGCAGACTGCTAACATTATCTTAACATGACTGCTAATGACATCGAACTAAAAACTATATAACCTATCACAGCTTTAATTATAGGGCAGTCATGTCTACCCTCGCACTGCAACAAATAAATTTGGAATAGAAAGTTATACATTGCATAAGCAGAGATTAGATAAAAAACTCTATTAATAAACTCAGTTTATGGCAAGCTCGTCATTACTGCATCTGTCAAACACTATTACCTTGACCTAAGTTTAACGTTGGTGTAACATAAAATAGTTAGACATTTTGCCAAATATAACTACCAATATATTAGATTTTGCTGTTCGATTCTGATTATAATTATTTTAAAGTAAGTAGCAACGTATAATTTAATTCTTGCAACTATCGACAAACATTATATTACATGTCACATGAACGAAGAGTGAAGATGAACAATGAGAGGACTCTTTTTCTTTACATTTTGGTGAAAAGTTTCGTAAGAAATATCGGTTCACCAAAAAATGTGTTATGTTTTTATACCAGTTAATTGATGAAAAATTTTAAATAAACAGAAGGCGAGGAGGACTACCATCCACTTTACAAATATTATTTGCGTTGAGATATTATGGACACAACCAAGTTATTATTCCACAAAAGATGTTTGGTATAAGTAATTAAACTGGAGGCAGCACATGATCTGCCCTCAGGTGGCTACCATGTTAGATGTGAGTTTTATATATGTTATTGGCACAATTAAAACGTGTTTTTCAATTATAGTGTTTCGTTTGAGTATATTAATTATCCTACAAAATACGAATTAACCTACAAAAAATACGATATAATATTAGCGACGAACATGAACTGAACCATAATTCGAAAATACAAGTGTTCCAATAAATACCCAATATCATAAGAGTGACATTAAAAGCGTGACATGCAAGTCACGCTTCTTAATGTCACGCATTTTAATGTCACTAATAACGTTAACCTCAAAGTGAAAAAATGTTGCTTTTGATAAATGAACTTAATCGAAGAACAAATAAAAGAAGGAAGAAAGGCTTGAATACCAGAGAAAACTAAAATTGAATTAATGGAGATAGTCATCAAACTAGCACAGAAAATTGTGTTCTTGCAAAGGCATTGTATTAAAATGGTTTTGAAATACTTACTTGAACACGTAAAGATTAAAAAAAGACTGCCCACACGGTGGCATCATGACTGCGATCACTGTCTTACAAGTGTTTACCGATGAAAATTGAAATTCCATTAATAAATAAAATTGCATTTAAAAAAATATTTCAAATGTTTCATTTTATTAAACGACGTAGCTGAAGAAAAAAGATGCTGTTACTTATCACAAAGCCAAGTACAAATTTTTATGATTTATTGACAACATTTTGTGTGCTGAATTCGCCAATAAACGAAACGTACAAAAATATTTTAAAAATTGAGAAAATACTACCATCCTATAAAAAAACAATGCACCATAGCAAGCAAAATTCCAAGAACGATGTCAGAAACCTAATGAATCCATAGAACAATATTTAATTGAACTGAAAAAATGGTCCAAAGCTCAATTTAAAGAACTTAGATGAAAAAATTGTTGCACAATACTTATGGTGACTGTAAAATTTGAATTATTGAAACAAGGTAACCAATCACTGGATATGTTAACTCATGTTGGAAAAATAACGAAGTTAGCTTATGATACCTTATATTATAATACCTTATATTATGCTTATAATACCTTATATATAGCTTATAATTCCTTATATTATGCTACCGCATTTAACCATGCAAAAGAACAGGAGTAAATACAGATGTTTCAATTGCAGAAAAAAACTTCAATTGAATAGTGGTTTTCGTTCAAGTACAGCAATGAATAAACAAAATATCATGCTTTTGTTGTGAAAGAAATGGACATTTGAAAGCACAATGTTAACTCCGAAAAAAATTACGTTGTGAGTGTGGTGTCAAAGAACATATTTCCAAAGTTTCTGATGAAAATAAGGCATTTAAAGTGAAAAATGTGAATTTGGTAGAAGCTGCAAATTTAGACGACAAAAATGTTATTGAAGACAAAAACGTTCACGCGGAAAGATACATTTTTGGTATCTTTTACTGCAGCACTCAAAACAAAATTCTACATGCAACGTCGCAAATTATCGTAAGTTAAAAAGTTATAGAGTTTGAGATTAACACTGGAGCTGACATGAGTACTATTATTTTAGCGGACAAACAACAATATTTTCCAGATTTCCAAATTA
Source organism: Druceiella hillmani (assembly GCA_039881145.1). NCBI lineage: Eukaryota > Metazoa > Arthropoda > Insecta > Lepidoptera > Hepialidae > Druceiella > Druceiella hillmani. Next base: position 40,860,911 of record JAYKKI010000015.1, read on the forward strand.
AACAACGTAATGTGATATTAACTATCTTCGATCAGTCAACTTCAACGCCACTAAGGGTTATTGAAAATTTAAATGTTAGCTAAAAGTCTGCTAAAGTAAATAATCAAAGATTCTTTGTCGTAAAGGTAGGACACTGAAAAATAATGGACAAAGATTAACTCTCATTATAGCAATAATGGCAAAAATTTGAGCAAACATTTTTGAAAAATTTTTAGAAATTAATTAGTAAACAACATAAAAATTGAATATTCCACTTTATTTTAATCAGGTATGGGGGAGTTTAAGGGAGAGCCGATCAATTATTTTTGAACAAAGTGTAAAGCCAATATTCATACCTGTAATAACTGTTACATTGGCATTAAAGGATAAATTCAAACAAGAAATTAAAAGATCAGTTGCAAATAAGCGGATTGAGTACTCGGAGCGGGGTACTCTAGTGGTACCACTTTTAGAACCGGATGGATGTGGCGATTTTCGAATTACAATAAATAAGTGTCTTTTACCTGCAATAAATAATATATTGATAAAAATACAGGGCAATATTTATTTTTGTGAATTTAACTTACAGGAAGCACATTTTCAGCACACTTTAGACAAAACGTCTCCTGAGACGTTTTGTCTAAAGTGGGCTGAAAATGTGCCTCCTGAAATGGAGTGTAGTTCCTGAACTACACACAATAGCTACTTAAGAAGGTATATATAAATATTTATACTTACCTTTTGGTAAGTATAAATTCATATATATAAGTCAGTACCGGTCCCGGTTCATTCCAAAGATTAATTACATAAAAATTAAATGGATTATACCGAATAGTGTACATCGATAAGATAAATATATATGGAAAAACATTATCAGAGACAAATGAGAAATTAAAACATGTACTAAAAAGACTCAAAGATTCGGGATTTAATTTTAAATCAAAATTGAAAAATATATTAATTTTTTGAAGAAAAACTAGATATTTTTCGATTTTATATAAACATAACAGGTGCCAAAATTGTAAAAAGTATAATGGAATCTTTATTGTCTTTGTCACCGAGAGATAACGTAAAAATGCTTAAATAATTTCTAGGAAAACTTAATTATTATTTCTGATATTCATAAAATATGACATTAATATTAACGCCATAATGTGATTGTTTAAAAAAGAGAAGTTTAACTGGAGAGAGGCATACGATAAATCATTCCAAGAACAATAAGAAAATCCCTTACTAATACAACCCTTTTATCTCATTTTGATCAAACTATTGATAACTTGTGATTCAACAGATACTGGAGTAACCACTGTATTATTTGTAAAAGACAGTACTAATATCATAAAACCAGTATTATTTGCAAGCAAAAAATTGAATTACACCCAAATAAAATGTCTTATTTTGGAAAAAGAGGGATATGCAATTGTTTTCGGAGTGAGTAAATTTTACAAATACTTATTTGGTCATAAATTTATTTTTCAATCTGATAACAAGGCATTGACAAAAATGTTAAGACCAAAATATGGTTTACCAAAAATGGCATTGAGGCTATTGCAATATTTCTTAATCTTTTTTTACTGTGTTTAATTATAAACTTTAGCATATAAAGTCGAAAAATAACCCAGCAGTCTATTTATCACGTAAAATTAATTATCAAGACATTAAGATGCACTGAAATGTTTGATAAAGGCTTGAATATAACACTATTAATTATAAAATTAAATCTGACTTTAACACATTAAATTGGCGAACTATTCAAAGTGAAAGTAAAAAAGATAAAATATTGTTTAATGTTCTAAGATATTGTAGAGATATCTGGCCAGTAAAAATGATCCAAGTGAAAACTATGAACCATATTTTAGAAGAAAAAATTAAATCAGTGAAAAAGAAGAATGTGTATTAAGGGAGTATAGAGTTATAATACCGATTAATATTAGAGACAATGTTATATGCGAGTTACACGCTATTTGTTTAGGTGCAACACGCATGATAAAAATATAAAGATCATTTTTTGGTAATCAGGCATGGATAGCGAAAGAGAAAACATAACAAAAAATTGTATTAACTGTTCGAAAAATCATAAAAATCCAAAAAAAAACTAAATTAACATTGTGGCCTCAACCGCCAACAGTTTGGCGCGGATTACATGCAGATTGTTTGGATCTTTTATTCTCAAAAATATTTTTAGTGATAGTGGATGCTTATTCCAAATGTCCCGAAGCATTTTATGAGTAATATAACGACACAAAAAGCAATTGAAATATTATAAGTATTTTTATTCGTTATGGATATCCTTTACATTTGGTTACTACTATTTGACTAGTGAGGAATCTAAGAGTTTTTTTGTAAAATAGTGAGAATTAAACAGACATTCTCCCCACCATACTAATCAGCAACGAACGGACTAGTTGAACGTTTTGTAGAATTACTCAAGTCATAAAAATAGTAGAAGGTGATAAAAAACTGTAGAAAGTGATAAAAAACTTTAATATACTTATAATTTATTCCTATTTGATTATAGACGTACCGCTCATAAAACCACAGACTATAGTCCAGCCAAATTAATACTGGGAAGGGAGTTAAGATGTCGTCTCATTATTGAGACTTAATCCAGTAAATGATAAGGTAGATTTTGAACAACTGAAATTAACAATAAAGAGTAAGGAACATTATAAAACGTTTTCAGTGAGAGAAAAAGTAAAGGTGAAAGATTCAAAAAAAAATTAAAACGTATTGGTCATTAGGCAAAATTTGTAAGATTTTATTACCAGTTATAACCTATATGGTAGAAGTGGATGGATTTTAGTCAGAACGACATGCTAACCAATTTCTTGAATATAGTCAAAATTTAAAATAAGGGATAATTAATATTAAGTATAATTTATTAACTAAATTATTATAAAGTATAATTTATTAATTAGATATTATGTATATAATATCTACGTCTAGATATATAATATATGTATAGTTATTTAGAAGTTATAGTTCTGTTTTTTAAAGTTATATTTCGTATATGTGTTGACATAACAAAAACATAATTTTTGATTGAAGTGTATTAGTTAATTACCCACAAAGAAATACGACGTAATAATTTGTATAATATTTCTAGTAATGGATTTCGAAGATTGCTTATTTGTAGATTAAACTAAAACCATCTAAATAATTATATATTTCGTTAACATTAGTCACTTCCTATCACGTATATACCAAGACGATATACCAAAATGAAACAACAGTCGATTACAATAATTCGCGATGGAGTGGCTAAGGCCATTTTGGAAAAACGCTTCCAGTATATTTTGAATTTGAAAGTGTGATTGGTGCTTCAGATTACACTCATATAAAAATACCAGCGGTAAAAGGATCCTTAGGTCAATATTATATAAATAGACCAGGTTAGACCTCATTTAAGATCCGGGTAAGTGGTGACTAAGTATACCCACTACCACTTTTAACTCATGATTTCACCTTTCTAAATTCAAACTAACACATTTGTTTAGATGGTTTGTGATCACTTTATGAAGATTAGAAATATAGTTGCTTACGGGCGAGAAAGCACACTCGACTCTGGAATATTCATCCAAACTCTTTTAAGGAGCAGATTTGAAGAAAGTTAATTTCATGAAAATGTAAGTGTTAGGTGATTCAGGATACACTTGCACTCTATATTTATTTATTTGCACTCTATATTTATTTATTTATTACATATACACTTTTAAACCCACATTCACGTAAAGAAGAATCATATAATTATTCACATATAATAAAACAGGTGAATATTGCTAATGAATTAAATGAAGGATCCTGTGAAAAAATTGAAGTTTTCAATTAAATTCAACAGCTAGCCATAGAGAATGTATTACGTGGTCAAGAGCAATATATATTAAAGAAAAATTTAAAGTCAAAAAAATTAATAAGTGTTCTTTCAGATAATATTCTCATTTATTAATAAGAATAACAAAAAAAAATATTTTTTCATAAAAAAACTATATTTTAAATAGAATTTAAACTTTTCCAAAATTAAACAATTTTGGATTAAACAAAATTTGTTCATGCTGCTCCGTTAATGTTTCATTCAGAACTTATGTTCTTTTTTTAATATCTCGTGCTCTTTCTCCCTATATCGATGCCTATCATTATATGAAGCCTCCTCCTATATATATAAATGTTCCTGTTTTAACGCGTTATCCGTTTTAATTTTTTTTTGGCCTAATTTCAGACCAGACATAATCACACAAATAAACAAATACAATACAAATTGCAAAATGAGTCACTTCTTAACAAGGGGTAAAGCGTTTACAATATATATATATATATATATATATATATATATATATATATATATATATATATATATATGTATGTATATATATATATATATATATATATATATATATATGTATATATATATATATATATATATATATAAATATATATGTATGTATATATATATATACATATATATATAAATTCGGATAGTTTGTTTATCATACTAGTTAGTGAGGTAGTTAAGTGTGAATTAAAGGCATTGATTTTTCGATTTATGACATGAATGGAACCACCGAGCAATATCAAGGAATTTGCGATTTTCATTATAGAAGGGAAGTTAAAATGTTATATTCATATGAACAGTAAGAAAACGAAAGGTTACCGTGGAATAGATCACTTAAAAAGGTAATCGCAATTAAATGAAACTACGTGATGTAGTATTATTTCTACTATCTTTAATTTCTTTACCACGACCTAGGTTTCGTTGTATTACAACATCTTCAGGTGGGATATTAGCAATCTTTGCTAATATCCCACCTGAAGATGTTGTAATACAACGAAACCTAGGTCGTGGTAAAGAAATTAAAGATAGTAGAAATAATACTACATCACGTAGTTTCATTTAATTGCGAATAATGAATTTCTACAAAATTAACGCCAAATATATTCAATAAAAAGGTAATGTTAGAAAGAACCATAAAATTGAATCTTCACTGAATTAACACTGACCTTACCCTGAAACGTAAATAACTTCTAACACAATGGCTCTCTCTTCGTTTGTTTAACTTTACTTACCAAATATTTGTTTTGCGTGTCTATGTAAAACACAGACTCACTCAAGACTTACTCAAAAAATAATAAAACATGAGACGAGAAGAACTCAATTTTAAAGCTTTACTTGTGAATTTGCTTCCAAATGTACGCTTTGTTAGGCAGAAATTTCTTTTCAACTATTGCTCAGACATTCCTTTTTATATTTTCTTCTACGTTAGTAGTAAATGTTTGTCGTATACTTCTCATCTTACTAACTTTATATCTGGCTACTAGCATTTCTTTCACAATTTTCTTCTCAATATTTTTTTATCATTTATAAAGTTCAGTTGTAACTATCGCATCAATTAACGTTTGATTTCCCGCATCATGACTAATATATTGACAAGGCAAATAGGCTGTGGAACAGCACTGTTATTTGTTTCGTCTATTATTATCAAATCGTGAAATATTACGACAACTTTAGATGTATATTTATTGTAAAATACATATTATTGGTTCTCACTCCTATTTTATTTCTTCCCTATCTACGTTCATATTTTTTAAACCAGTCAATACAGAGACTTTACCTTTAAATAAAACATTTCGAGCACGAGTAGCATTCGCTGAAGGTTGTATCCTTAGTACATTATAAATTGAATTTTAATCTAAAACCTTATTAATCTAAAACACTATCAATATATACATATCTATATGAATATGATCTAAAAATGAGGCAATCTGAGAGGATAAAAACCGAAATGTCCTATTTTTTTCTCGGAATATATGAATATTTGGAATTTAACTTAATTTTTCCTGTTATATTTATATTATCTGCAACCAGTTAGTAAAGCTCTAAAGATAAGGACGAGGGAAATGGTTTTTTGCATATTAGTTGCGAAACGTGTAAATGAGCTTTTTCATATGATATTCCTTTTGAAAATATTAATCTGCTTTTAAATTTAAATCCCACATTTCAAAGAAAAAACACACACACGCGCAAACGCACTCACGAACACGCGCGCACGCTCGCACGCTCACACGCACGCACCCACGCATGCACACATACACACACGTTCATACTTTTCTGATATAAAACCATAAAAAAGGTTGGCTGATTTTGTTGTCCAACATTGTGCAAAAAGGTATTTCTTCGAGATAAAACGATTTATACTAGAACTTATTTTAGGAATATTTGTTTTGTCCAGCACCATTATCATCCATTTTAGTCAATAGGCTATCTTTTGGTCTAAAATTAACCATCGTCCCTTTGCAAAAAATTTCAAGTCTAAACTTTTGTTCTGACCTAAAATTCTCGAGTGTTTTTTTTTCAGAAAAGAAACTTATTACTAAAATGGTTAAAAAATATAATACAATATTCATTTATCAAATTAATCGAAAAAATATTTCAAATATGTAGTCTTTTTTTATTCGATTCGTATATGAAATGTACGTGAAATGAAAATGAAAAAATATGATTCAAAAACTTTTTGTGCGTGAATGTTATGCTGATATTAAACATACATAATTGAACATATACTAGAAAAAACAATAATTAAATTATAAAAACGTATTTTACGACACAAACAAAAAATTATTATATATGGAAAATCTGTGTATCGCCCAAGGTGGAAGAACATTTTGTGGTGCGAGTTTCACATGTACTTAATATATTTTTAATAAGTATGACTAAAATGAAAAAGCATAGTTCGTACTTAAATCGAATCAAAACTTTTTTAATAACGTATAATCATCAATTCATAGAGAGAAGAGTTTTCATGAATTAGAAAACATTGACAATAAGGAAATTGGCGTATTATAAAATTTTATCGTATTTATTATCTTTTTCTTTGGAATTGACTATGTTTCACTCAAATTAAGTCTTCTTTTTTATACGACAACTAACCAACTATTATATTTAACTTGAAACATGATGTTGTTCGCTTTAATAATCGACACAATAAAATGTTAAAATTAGTTATTTGGAAATGCATAACCTAAAAAGTAACTTTCTTATTAAATATTTTCATAATATAATACAGAAATGCCCGACCACCCACTAATTTCCACGTGTTTACGCAACAACCCGTAAAATAAGAAGTATAGTATCTGCACATATTTGTTATATTCTGTCCATCTCTTTATCTTCTAGACTGTTTTATTGTTATTCAAAACATAATTTTAATAATAATTTGATAGCAGGTGTTCCTAGAGTATTTGTGTCCTTTTTCCATATTAATTCTTTAATCTGAAGAGTAAAATTGCGAAATAAATTAATGTATTATTTTAACAATCAAGCGCGAAACTTATAAATTACAAAAAGATAACCTTTCCCTAGTAAACATTTTATAAAAATACAGAAAGATATAAATTTTTACTATTTACTCTTCTTTCATAAGGATTTTTTTTCTACGTTCTGCCTAGCAAATTTTACTTCCACTTACAAAAACACAGATTGCAGTATAAAAAACAGATGTTAAAAGAAACTTGAAACCATGAATTTTGACTATGATAGCATCAACCTAGTAACAGCTTAATAAGGATATTTTCATATTTTCATATGAACGGCGATATCAACAGATATCCTGATTGCAGATGAAAGTAAAACCTCGATATTTTAATTATGGGTGTTAGGATCTTTGGCACCTTTACGGCAATATTTCTGGGGTGTTAAGGAAACTGTAACACAATATGCAGATTTAAATATATAAATGGTGTACATCATAAAAAAATCCAAACAATAACATTAAAAATCGACGCAATCAAGTAATGGCAAAATTTTATCAAGCACCATCCAGTTGAAAATCATATTTCACAAGATTCAATAGTTGCTACCATAGACAAGTATTTCGTGGACACTTAAAAAAAAGCTAAAAATTCAGTCCTCGTACCATTGTATTATCTGAATCATCCTTTCTGGATGATATAACTGAAAAGTGGATGATTTTTTTCATTCTTTGGGTTTCTTAGTGGAACAAGAAACCCTTATAATTTCGTTATGTCTAACCTCAAGTCACAGTCATACCTACCATGTATCATAAAAGCAAATTTGTTTAAGTATTTCCACGTTAGAACAAGCTAAAGTATTTCCACCTTAGAACGCATCAAAACAAATGAATGAATAGCACTTAGGTTTTAAAATTACGGAATTTTCCTCAATTATTAGAACAGCCTTTTAACTATTACTCACTTGTTTTTCATTGTCATTTTTACAGTTTTCGTTGAAGTCTTCTGTACAGTTTCTTCTAAGCTCACACACTGCGTGTGTGAGCACACACACATTTATATATATACATATATATATATAAATCTAAAGTTTCGACACCACTTTTCAACAAAATACCAGAAAACAACTCGTAACGTGTCCGTTTTTAATTAACATTAATATATTAAGCTTTCAAAGCTTCTATTTTGGTCTCCTATTTTGGTAAGATCTGTGTAAAAAACCGTGAGTGGACAGACAGGTCAATTAAACTCATTTCAATTCATATTGTTTCGGGTAGAAAACTTTTGAAGCACGAATAAACCCCCGCCCACTTCGGAGGTTTTACTATTTGATAAATTTGTATTGGCCCAAGTTTGTATTAATTACCGTATTTTTAGGTACACCTTTCAGTAAGATAACAAGTCAGCAGCCTTGTATATCTTAAATTCAAGTACAAAATTATTCTAACTTCATCATCCATTTTAACTTCTTCTCAAATATATTTTTTACTTTCCGGCTAATTTTGTTTAAGTATGTTCCATGTATTTTCTTCATATTTCGGATTTATGATAACCCAGATAATTATAACTTACTTTCAAATATTTCTAGTAACTTTCTATGTCTTTTACTTGTTATTTTGTTATTCAGTAATATAATATTATATTTAAATATTCCAATAGTAAAAGAAAATAGAATTGATATCAATCTAAATTTCGAATAGTTATTATGAACAATAAGCAATATCTTAATTAATTATATATGTTTATATATATATATATATATATATATATATATATATATATATATATATATTTATATAAATTATCTCATTGTCCAAAAAATTTGCATTTCGTCAAATTATTAAAAAATCTTTGAAAATAAGCAGTTCTATCATTTCAAGAGATAAATATCCTTGAAAATAACACAAAAAATAACACATTACATAACGAATTCAAACACAACGAAGCCTCATCTCTTGGTCTCATAATTTGTCGATATACCTATTTATTTACAATGGAAGTAATTATGTTACAATGCATTTGTGTCGTATAGGATATGCTAAAATCATTATCTTTTAGATACAAAAACTTGCATTTCTTTTATATAAGAATTAGTAATAATACAACACATAACAAATATATTGAGAAAGTTATTCTGTTTAAATAACAATATTTTGATGCTCCGGGTAAAAATGAAGGTAGCATTATCTTTATCCACTTTACTTTCACAGCTCTAAATAATGGACCTCATCATCTTACTGTTAGATTCTAATATTACAGCTGAAAATAAGAGATTGTAAGAATTCAAATGTAAAAGGACACTCGCTGTCATTTGTCCGTATTACCAACTGTCAAAATAATTCAGTCACAATGCGTTAGGTTTTTGTAACTATACCGTTTTCGTATCATTTTCTTGTGCGGTTTAGACAACTTTTATACTATAATAATGGTTATTAACTGTACAATTTTGGCTTATCTAAATATAAAAATATATACTCTTAGATTATTCGACTAATTTTCTGTACGTTGAATGGAACATCGAAATAATATAATATATGATCAATGTAAGACAGAAGAAATAATCGCCAAAACAATCTCTACTATTTCAAATAAATAATTACTTCCGAGTTCTACATTTGTAAGGGATATGCCATAATTCGTTAATTTATTTTTAGTTTTATCGTATTTATTTCAAATTCTTCGACATTTCTAAATACTACAAGGCAGAAATTAGCCATGCCGTTTGCGCAATATGTATTTTGGAAATGAAAACAATATTTGTAAAGTATTTTCGTGTCTATTTAGGTTATAATAAAAAAATGAACACTAATCCAATTATTAAAAGATTAAAAAAGTAGCGTAATCGTTTTCTTATGAATCCCTTATTGAATTCATTTTTCATTCTTTTGTGTTATTCAAAGCCAATGTTATTCAAGGGTAAAATTTTTACTTACTGAGATACATGCTTCTTTTTGTTTACTGCGATTTAAATAAATTTACTTAATGTAACATATTATTTTAAATCGCAGTGGAATATGTTAGGCACACGGTGCATCAGCAGGTGGTAAGAGACAATTAGTCACAGATTGTTCAATTTTGTGGCTGGCGCTTTTTTTATTTCCCCCTTTTATATGCATTTTTATTGCTCTCCATAATCCCCACCATATTGCGCACATATAGTGGCTTTACAAATTTACACACAACTAGGCCATAAAACTACGATAAATCTTGTTTTCATTTTACTTATACTTTCTACGAATTGCATTTTTAATATCACTGTACTACAGGAATTTCTAAATTAGTTCATATAATAATACATTATACTGTCAGCGTATTTGTGAAAGTGTTACTCAAATTGACGTATATAATACCCCACCGCAACTTAACGCAAAGGCAAATACAAGGATTCGCACCATTCACATTGATTGGAGAGGAATCGAATGGTTCAAATTATACCGCCGAACAGATTAGGCAATTGGGCGCAATGATTGCAATCGCAGAATTTTTGGGAAGCATTTTATAAGAGGTATTAACTTGAATGCAAAGCTGAGGCAAAATATACCAACATCGACCAAATATATTGTAATGAAACCAGAGATGTTAGTTATTGTATTGTATATATTGTAATGACACCAGTTCAGGCGCAGTCGAGGTAGGAGACAAACAGTAATGTATAGAAAAACGGAAACCAGATAAGGTACAGTGGCGGCAGGGGATCGCCAGTAAGACTGTTTTTTCAACTGTTTCTACACGAGATCTAAGGCAATATTTGAATATAACTGTTTTAATAGAATTATTATTATTTTTTGCCATCTGAATGCATTTACATTCGTAGTCTAGATGAGATTTGAACTCGTGTTCACGTGATTATTTTGATTACCGGCTGCAACTATTATATTAAGTGTAACATAAAAATTAGTAATGCAACGGATTATTATTTTTCCAGACACCAAATATTCTGAAATATTAAATAAGATTTTAATAAGTGTATCTTACATATTAATTTGTTTTGAAAAATCTTCTCATAATCAAAATACAGATAATATTTACGTTTTTGTCCACTTCAATTATTGTAAATAATATATTACACATATTCACTTTCAATTTTTAACTACGTATATTTCACGTAGATGCTCTATTCCAGAGTTACGATGCTCTATTCCAGGTGTGATGTATAAGAGACAACAATTCATTGCATCTCAAATTTAAACATCACTTATCAAATAATATTATATGTATTCATTCACAATAGGAATAAATTCCTATATTCAACGATTCCTATATTCAAAAATAGGTAAGAAACAAATATTGAGGAATTCTTAGGTCATAAGAAAGGTACTTGTACTGAAGAAGACGATTTTACAGGATATGGAAATTATTGCGTACTAAAGTATTTCAACAACTAAAAGTTTTTGGAAACAAATTTCACGATTAATTATACTATTATAACACTCTTTTTATTTTTTTTGCATTTGTTTGCTTATGAATTATATATGCACACAAGAATGAAGTTTAGATTATGTATAAGTATGTATACACTTTTTCTATATAAACCTGTATAGAATATGTGTGTAATTTTGATTAAATTGTTTCGAAAAGGTTCATTTTTTTGTCGTCTCCGCAAATACGGAAAAAGACCGATTTAATAAAGAAAAGTATAATGATTATCGAAAAATACAGTTCTAACCTAAATATAATATTTTTGGAATTCATCACAAAACAGCACACTAGTTATACAAATGTAAGCAGTAGTAACAATAGTTCCCAAGAGTTTAAAATATATTGATCTAAACATCACATTATATTTATATTGATGCACATATTAACTACACCGGGAAGTCGAGTAGTTATATTTTAACTCGCAGTCTAATGCCGCACACTTTTTTATTTTAAGATAGTACCCCTATATGCGTTCCAGCATTTTACATTATTTAAAATCATGCAACAGTGCATCTTAATGCATTCCAAACAATTAAAATGTTTATGTATATTTAATATTTTTTTGGTACGCATTTTAATACAGTCTCTATACTAAAGGGGTGTGTTTAAAAAAAAGATTGTCTTTATGAACTTTTCATATCTCTGAATCCTGACAATTTTTGGGGCAAAGTTAGAAATTAGACTTTAAAGGAGCTATATCATGGCAAAAAAACACGTCGTATTAATAAAGAGAAATATCAATATTGACAATGAATAAATGATTATTTTCTGAAAATATAAACTTATATGCGTATTAAAACTAAAATGTTATGGTTACACATGAGATCCTATAAATCTTGCAATATAAATTCGGCTTTTAAGAAACCCATACACATTTATACGTTTAACTCACATATTACATATATGATAGATAATACAACACGCGAAATATGTTAAACAATGCCAACGTAATTCAAACGTGATATCGTATAAAATTATAAGTTGAGTTAGTCAAGCAGGCTGAATGTAGGGTGTAGTCTGTTTTTGCTGTCTGGAGGTTCTTTTAATGTAAAAAAAAATATTCTTGCTATACTTTTGTATTTACATAATAATGCCATATGAAAATACAAAAATGCAGTAAGAATATTGTCTGGACAGGTCTTAGAAAGAGAACAAAGGTGGTCTAATCTAAAAGTCGGTTTGCCTGCGTAATATATAAAAGTTTAAAACCACACACAGAAAGACAGTGTGTTTTTTTTGTCAATTTTATACTTTTTTCCTTAAACAAACTTAAATATCCCAAAACAAAAATAACACGAATTCATGTAAGCGAAATACAATTTTAATACTATGTAATATACACGATAATCATGTGCGATTTTCAGACACAGCCACCTTATATGAGAATTATATGAATTTTATAAAGTCAACTTTTGTAATTTTATCGACCAATAAAAAGTTCGAATTATTTCAGAATCCAAGTTACAATTGTTTTTTTTTAAACAGAAATGAAACTTTTACATTAATATCATTTATATGGCTTTCAATTTCATCTAAATAATCTCAACTGTACAACGGACACCGTAATAAAGCACCAAGACTTGTGGCATGAATTTTGCTAGAAATAATAAAGAAATAAAAAAGACGTGTACTCCCAAGCAAACCAAAAGCTTTAATTATATTTGTAACCAAGCCGCCAATTATTATTTAGTTGGAACTGTAAGGAGATCAAACAAATTAAAGTTAATCTTATTTTTGATGAGATGTCAATTCAAGTAAATTTGGCATAAAAAGCGTTTATGTTATAATAACACTTCCTTGATTTTTATTTAAATCCTTTTATGTACAATGCGAGCTGCGCCCTATTGTATACGTCACACATTTTCATGTAGTGATAAAACAGTTTATTTCCATGTGGCGACTTCATTACAGAGATGTTTCTCTATTTTTGTAAACGAGAAATCTCAGTATTACAGTTTAGAATCGAAACAAAACTTTATACCGACGATGAGAAAAGAGACATTAATATATCAAAGTAGATTAGTTTTGGTATGAGATTCTATATACTTAAGAACTGGTATTTTCCTTTGTTTATGTTAAAAATAATGTAATTATTGCATCAGTACTTCATGTTCTGATGTTTCCCATTCAATTTTCTTTGACGTCACAAAAATAGCTGCCTTGGCAATAATTATTAAATGCAATAATTTAAGCAATAATTAATAATCATTAAAAAAGTATTTCTTTAATACGTTCCGACATCAATCAAAAGCCCCATCTAATATATTTACCTTTAAACCATTTACTAACACAACGGCGATAAAATCCTATAACTTTTGCTTGCGAACCGCCACAATATTTACTTTAATGAAATAAGTATTATTATGCTTGCTTAATATTCCGATTCCATATCCCATGAATTTTCGGAAATTTCTGAATCTGCTTTTTACATTTTTTATCCCCGTTCGTCCATAGCTTTTTCGTGATTTTTTTACCCATTTACCTTCGTGACAATGTAAACAATACGCTTTGCGATGAACAAAATAAATAACTAGGTCCGATATCGAAAATATCTCGTTAGCGTCACATGACATATTTTTCACGAACACTTTCATGTATGCAACAAGTATAATGGAAATATTTGTATTGCATGCGTATTCGAATAACCCCAATGGCTTTTATTTAGTTTAGGAATGATATTCCCGATATTTGTTAATATATTATATTCAAAATTTATTTAGTTGTTTATGTCGCGTTCATAATATCTAAGTTTAAAGCCATGTAAATTGATTATAATCAGAACATACATTTATAATAAATTTCTTCCATTTTCTTATCAAACAATGCGATTGTTAAAAAAAAGATAAACATTGGAAATACGTAAAAAAGACAATAAATATTTAGAATGGAAATATCATTATGGCGATGAATTTTGGTTATTCAAAATATTAAGAACACACCCTGACATTGCATAGTTTGTTTAGAATTTTATTTATATCACAATTGTTGTCTGTTAAAAACTTTAATGTATCAGTTTTCTTATTGACTTTGTTCTTTGAGTCGGAAATCACATAATAAAATCGCCATTAATTACTTTTTTTCAGGTCGAACAAATCTCATGCAATTGTTCTTTCTCTAGTGCATTTATTTCTCAATTATAAGTTTTTGTGTGATTTTACAGGAGAACGCTATAAAGTTTCAAAACGCTATGCGAATATACTAAGGCTTTATGTATTTTGATTTCATCAAAAAATTATTTACAGACGTTACGTTTAGATAGTCTGGTAAAAAAGAAAGGAACAACAGAAATATATATGTGACTCAAAACCCTTAAAAAGTGATAGCTTGTAAAAAAAAAGGAAATAACTTTTTATTACACGCTAAATAAATATCCACGTTCGGCAACCCTAAAAGTGTGTTGGAAGTAGTGGCGGATTTGATTTCAATGGCGCCCTAGGCCCGTGCTGATATGACAACCCGTACTCCCTCGTACAGATTAATAATAACAAACTTACTTCAATTATGGTAAAAATATATTATTTTTCGATATATACAATCACAACATATCATCAAGGAACTTATTAGAAAAACAAAGAATCAATTTTCTTCTTACTTTGGCTTGTGAAAAACATTAGTGGCATCATCGTACTCAATTTCTTCTACTATTAACGTACAGGATTCCTTTTCATTAAATCTTCTTTCTCTGCTAAATCTTTTATTTTCCTGTTATAATATTCAACGTCGCTGCATATTCTTTGATAAGAAATCATGTTAATTTTAAATATAACATGAATTACATTTAAACATTGAACAAAAAAGCCAATATTTAATCAGAATGTAAAATATATTCATTGAATTTTAAAGGAATAAATTTCAAAGACCTCTAAATCTCGTTACTGAAGAATTAGACTTTTTACTCGACGAATATATAGGAAATTGAAGATAAAACTAATATAAAAATATCGCAGTTTGATGCTTTTTAAAAGAATGAAATTAAACGTTAAACCAAAAATATCATAATATGACATATGTGTTTAGATTTACTTGAAATTGTCGATACCCATCAACGATTCATAGTTTACTATCTAAGTTTTAATGTTCTTTATCAAAATCACTATAAACAAAGTGACTTGGTCACTATAAACAATGTGAGTATCTATGGCTCAGTAAATTAAAAGTCATGAAAGTTGAAATGTTATCTTTAGAGAAATACCGGCAACGAAATAAATGACACATTGCAGTATATTTATTTACAGATGAATATTATAAATAAATAAATCTTTCGGTCACATAATTAGTTTTTTAAAATAAATTATATTTTGTGATTGTTTAATAAAAAATTTATATTGATCGTTTATCAATAATCGAATAGTATTTTAACAAAAAAAAAATATTAAATTTGGTTATCTTTTATTTATATTAAACTGACGCAAATGTAAGGATTATTTTTTTTTAAATGTTGTGCACCTATTTTAGAAGTACTTAAATACCTTTTAAAAATTACCACGACTATTTAGTAATACTGACTTGTTAAATAATATATTTGTCTGATTAGTCTTAACAATTGCATTAATTTTTTTTTATATTTTACGACATTAAGAATATTTCAGCAATTTATTAAAATTATTTACTTATGTTTAATTTTTAAAAATAGCCTCAATTTGCGTGAAACAACAGTGGTACAAGAAAACACAGTAAAATAATATTTTTACCAGAGTTAGTCATTGTGTCGTTATTCTTAATCGAGAATATGACAATGATTTAATGTTATCAATGGAAAATCAGCTACAAAATAATTTAATTTCGTATTAACTATGAAGAATATTTATTCTTATATTGAAAAATTTTAAAGATTATTAATTTAAATTTTTACTCAGTTCAAATCAAATCTTAAATCCTTAATTTCTTCATACCAAACCATGAAAATAAATATGAATTATCTACAGGCTAATTAATGTAAAAACACACAAACGGTACAAGAAACTAAATATTTACGAGAACATTTGTTAGAAGTAATCATTATTTAAAGCATTAAAAATTAAATCATTTTAAAATAGTCATTGGGAATAATAATGATTTTTATTAATAAAATAAAAAAACAATTTAAATTATCAGGTGCTTCACCATACTCTCCGCTTTAGAAATTCGTAGAATTTTTCAAAGAATAATAGGTGTTTATTATTTTTACTTACGTCGAACGACTGACTTGTTAAAAAATATTATGATTAAACCTGAATAACCAAAGAAAATAAGGCTTTATTTAAAATATTTTAGTAAAGCTTTACTTTTATAAATTTCATTTTCTCCATTACTACGCGAACAATTTTGTCAAAATCTGGATGAATTGACAATTGAACGACATTTCTTCCAGAAAGATTGTGTTAAATCGTCCAGTAGTTTTTTTTTCGAAGGGCGTTTTTAAACGCGTCTCAGAAAGATCCTATGCCGGTAAATTATGCAAAGAAGCCAAAATGACAAAATACGCAAGTGAAATAACTTTTGAATTAGAGTCTATAGATAAAACACACAGTAGACGAAAGTGTTTAGAATGTATTCAACCTGTACCAACATAATTTGCAACTCCTAGTAGGAGTTGCAAATTGTGTTGGTATAGAATTTTTAGAGAACTAGTTGGTTTAGAGTTCTTTTCTGGTTAGAAGTATCTTTATACTCCCACATCCCACCAAAATAAGCTGAAATTCTGATTCAATTATAAACTTACAGAGCTCGCCCAGATGCATCTTGTCATTTATGATATTAGAACCATTGTCCAAATAGAGGCAAGAAACTAGACCATGTCGTATAATAAAATGGCTAAAGACCTATATTAAGTCGAAGCAATAAATCGATATTGTCAAGGGATAGAGATAACCCGGAGTATAAATTTTACCATTAAAATTTGTTCCCATTGAATATAAAAATGTTACAATAAAACCCTGATCAACAATCACGCTGCGTAAATATTTTCTTGGTATAAAACTGCATTATATTGGACATTTTAAGAATAGATCCATACAAATATTTTTGTTCCATCCATTAATCTTTATAAAACTATTTACGTCTATTTCTTTACACGTAAGATAACAAATTATTTCCTGTCATATTTGAAATTTATAAATATAAATATGTATGTTGTAATATAATAATATGGGTTAGATTCCTATAAATTAGATATAAATTTAACTAGAGAAAAATGTAAGACAAAACTCTAAGGCCATTATCTCATTTATATCATAATCCAAAATCCAATAATTTTGATGATATTGTATTCTCATGAATGTCTTAATATGGTGGGAACGCTTTTCCAAATCCCTTTGAAGTAAAACAATTAATATTATTTCCGATTCCTTATCGAAAATCGTCTCGAATTAATTGTTCTTTTTTTTTAATTTTGATATTGATTTAATAGGAGTTTAGATAAATTAAAGCAAATAAAATAGTATATGGTTAAGAAGTTTGCCATATTGTGGAAAGAAGAATTCAAGAAAATTAAATCACAGTAGGGAAAATACTTGAAATCGTTTCCAGGTAAAAAAGATAATTTTATTTATACCAGCCTGATAATGAAACTATTAATGTCGAAAGGCGATTTTTTTTTGACAAGAATAAGTTATGTTCCTGTAAATTGTCTAAATAATTCAAGAGCGTTATTAATTGGGAGTTATTCTCGTTGTATTTATATAGAATGTAAATATTTACTAGTAGGCAATAGCATCGACTAGTTAAACTTGGTAGTTAGAATATAAATTCCGTTTTGTTAACTTAATTAAGTTAGCAGGACCAAGTTTATTTTCTCTACGATAATGCTATACCTCAAAACATAATCGTTAAAAATTTAATTTATGAACATTCGTCTTATTTGCTCGACGTTATGCCATTCGCTTATTATTAATTCTGAACTCTAAGCAATAATTTATAGAAAAAAAATCGACAGTTAATTAGACCATTTAATTTTTTGTAATAAAAATTAGCAGATTTTTGCGCTGAAAGTACTTTGTACGGCGACAAGCCATAAAGAAGATGCGTATATTTTTGATGTCATTGTGACCTTTATATTTTAAAATATTTTATTGTAGAATTTGTTGAAACTTATTAGCAACTCAATAGTTGTGATATTGATTATTTTTTTTAATTATATTCCGCACGATATCCGTTGATTTTAAATTTAAAATTATCCCAATCAACGGAAATAATAGTTGGTTCCATAGGACCTAATTTATAAAAATCAAGCAGCACATAAGCACTTCTCGATTCTTTTTTCGCTTTATGATCAATTTATATGTATGATTATGTTTTCTCACTATAATGAATGAATCTTATGAATCGTAAAGTCGAATTTGACCACGATCCTGAAAAAAAATGTCAATAAAATATTTATGTGGAAAATATCGAAGTTGTTATTGGATTATTCAGTTTTGAATAAAAATAATTCAAATTTAATCTTTGCCGAATTAGTTTTCTGTATCAAATTTATAATTAAAAAGTTATAAAAAGAAATTAAATATGTTTTCAATTTAATATTGAGGGCAAGATTTTCACACTTGCCTTTGGAACTCATGAAATAGAAGAGTTAAACACTCTTTTGCTTTAGATGTGTAAAATACTAGAATGTTTTGAGTTAAATGTCAATAACCGAACGAACTTTTGCTCTTAACTTGAACTACTTATATGTTATAATAAAATATTCTGGAACAAGTGACAAATTCTCTAAAAGTAATCATCAAACAGTTCACGGAACGCAGATGACTCGAGAAATGGTATAAAAGTTTACAAGTAGCTAGCAGAGTAACTTGTTATTACTGCATAAACCAAACTTCAACTCGATCGGGCTGTTAACGTCTGAGATATCATTGAATAAATCAATCAATCTAAAAGAGATCGTCAATAAAGGAAAAGATTGAATTAAAAGCTGTATTTCAATTTTTTTCGTTGCAGGAAAGGAAAACCGTTTGAAATTATTCTGAATGAGATGTGAGGAGGTAACAAGACAATGAAATCGTACTAGGTTGGTAGATGCTCTTTTTTCAGTCTCGAATAATGGCCTGAAAAGAAAAAAATGTACTAAGCTTATAATTGAAATATTTTGGAGTAACTTATATACACAAAGCAATATTTATAAATTTTGGACTACAAAAACAATCCTCACCTCAAAATTATTAAAAAAATTACCATTAATTTTAAAAATTTTTAAGTTCTTAATATATTTTTAGTATTCAAATGAACTTTGTAGAATCAAATTTCTTAAATATTTTAAATCAAATGGCGTGTATTTGATTACACAGTTTAAGGACAGTGGAGAACTTCTCTCGACTTGAACGATTAGTTACCAAATGAAAGCATTTAAAATTTAGGATAATGCGTATCTACAAGCAGCAATTACAGGTAAGTTTTTATGTTTAATGATTTGTATAGAAAATGGATATGACGTACAGATGGATGGATACTTTAGTGATGTTATAACGGTTCTTTTTTTATTTTTGTAGTACGAAATATTGAAACCCCCGTTTTGTTGCTGGAAATATAACTGTCAAATAAAGGTGCCAAATTTTTATTATTTTCGAATTCCTGTTTATTTCTAAATTTACTTGTAATAGCAAAGATTCATTCTTCTTATTTTTGTTATTAATATTACATCTAAAATCTGTTTTAATAGACCTGCTTAAGGATTATGTCAATGTTTCGATAAATTTACTATCATTCTATGATAGAAGTGAACGATTATCAGAAATAGTCGTGTGATGGAACACATGCAAATTATTGCTAACTTATGGAATATTCTGTATCTGTTTGCTTTCTTTACATTGAGTATTTTTGGCTTTCAGATAGATTCTTGGGGAAAAGTAATTATTCGTCCCTTGATTGTTACGCTGAAATCTTCCGTTTTCAGTAAAAAAAATATTAGCCTTGCAGGGTCAAGCGCTGGACGCTCGGTAGTTAATTGACTCTTGATGGATTTAGTATGAGTGTTTACGTTTTGGTCTATTTTTAGTGTACAGTTGGGAAAATTTTTATCGAGTCAAAATATTTTGATTATGAGTCTATTTTAGCCACAGAAATTATTTATTTATTTAATTTGTACATGTATATTTTTCATCTCATGATCTAAAACGGATTAGAATTTTTCATCAAAGTTCGTTAAAATTTTGATGTCCTCCTCTTCAATAAAAACCTATACTCTCAAATGTTTCACAACGAAAAGTATAGGTATAATTTACAATACCTCCACAAAATTTACAAGCGAAGCTTATTTCAGGCTAAATTTTGCGATTTAAAATATAGGCTATTTTAATTTGTGACATTATCTTTGAAAATTTGTTTCACAAACTGAAATATATAGTTAATACACAACTGAAATGTATAATTAAACACTCTCTTTGTAAGGAAAAAAATATTACTGGAAATAATATTGTAGGGATCGAAATTTATAATTATTACAATTCCGTTTGCGTGGATGCCATAATAATTAAAACTTAATATTAAAATTTAGTAGAAAAATATTATGATATTTCCCTACTAAATTTTTACACAAATTTATTAATTTTTACAATTTCAACACTCCCAAGGAGTTCTGTTTTTCCTTGTTTTTACAATATAAAAAATTTTAATAAAGCCAAAACACACAAAGAAATAGGCACATTCAGAACGACTGTATGGCGTTTCGAATCTTTGTCACGCTCCCTTGCAAAAACGTAAAAAAGTAAATTATAATGATATTCATCGGGTGTATCGTTTTATATTTTGGAAATCAATGCATATTCTCCTACATTTGTTGATACTTGTTTTTTTATTTACAAAAAACAGATGAGATAGCATATTTTTACGTGCAAAAAAACGTACGTAACGACAATTTGGTAATATGACTTCTGACTCAAAGAACGAATTCAATAAATGCATTAAAACTTTGAAAGTTTTTTAGAGACAAAAATAGTAAAAAAACAAATTCATGAATAAATTATACAATATTAATTTATTGTTGATAATATTATGTACAGTCAAAACTATAAGGATATTATTTTGTTCTAAATATGACTTACTACCGATGATTTTTTTTTGTATTTTTAATTATTACATCGTTTGATAGACAAAGAGAAGAAATTTATTAAAAACTTATGTTCTGATATCTTGTTTCTATTGTTTCATACATTACTATATATGTTCGACAAGATAAAGCATACCAATGTGATATAAAGGACGAAATACAAATCGAAATTGAATTCGTGATTCCATATAGGGGACATCATCATGTGACAAATTGTAAGCATGTTATCAGAATACGGTGGCAAAACATTGATTTCCGTTACATTCCTATGCATGAAGTAGTATTGTTAAAAAATGTGTGTGAGAGGTTTTTAAAAGCGGTCAAAGTTATTTATGTTTTTCATTATACAGCAGAATAAATTACATATCAAAGATATATGTTGTCACGAAGGTGATTAGGTAAAAATTTAATGAATAAAAGCTATTGGCAAACGAAAATGATAAAATTATAAAAGTCAGATTGAGATTTGTGGCGTCTGTTTATTGTTTGGAAAGTTAACATTAAGCAAGCATATTTAAACTTACATCATTGAAGTAAGCCTTTTGACGGTTTGCAAAATTATGGAATTACGTCGCCATCTTGCTGTTGGATGGTTAGGAGAAATCGATTTTATGAATATGATTCGTAATTGGAATGTATTAGTTAAAATAATTTAACCGAAAATGTCAAACATAAACATTTAGTGCATTCATTACTTTTGTCTATAAATAAACGAGAATATTCTAATAGGATCTTGCGCCAAAATCTAATCTATTTTGATGTGAAGAGGACATCTTCTATAATTGTTAGCAAGTTTATTTTCAATTCTAATCTTAAAAACAGAGATTTTAACATTTAAAAATAGAGAAAGGTCCCAATATAATGACAGTGTCTCGAAATGAACAGTTTTATCACTGAATGGAAATGTTTAAATATGTAAACGAAGGAGCGAGGCGCGTGCTTTATGTACAACGCTATATATAAAAATCAAGGAAATATTTCGAAACAAAATTAAATTTTGACGACACCGTCACTCTAATAATATAAATGCTTTGCATGACGACTTTTGTTCAAATTAAATAATGTCACCCAAACTATGATTGCATTTGAACTAAATCTATTTTGTTTGAACTTTTTACCTTTCTAATAAAATAATAATTGACGATTTGGTTCCGAATATAATTAATGAATTTACTATTTGCAAGAAGAGTAGTTTTTTATTTGTTTATTATGGTTAAGCCTCGATGTTTTGCTGTAGTTTATATTTCACTATTAGGATATTCGGATCTCATGAGAGAGGAAATATATTAAACTCTTGTCATTATATAGAGAAAGTAGAAGGCCATATAATGTATGTCTCGGATTTTGAAACAGTTCAAAATCTATATGAGTAGATAAAATTGTAAAAGTTCGTTATAAAAAGTTCATACTACTTTCAAACAATATGGTACTTGTTATGACTTTTCTGCTTGAAGTAAATAATTTAATGCTAAATCGTTGAATAGCAGTTTCCAAACTCTTTATAAAATAGTAATTATGTTTATAAATGGTTTGTTCATAAATATTTTCATTCGACATTTATGTTCCTCCAAAAGTTTTTTCATTTTGAAACAACTTTCAATTATTGATTTCTATATTTGAAATTTGCGGTGTTTGGAATTCACATACGGTTACCGTACGCACATTATTTAGTATTAAAATTATATTTTGCTTAGGTGACAATTCTTATTATATTGGTTTCCGAATTGTCTAGTTCGTGTAAGGGAAACACCATGGAACTGATAAAACATGATATTCTTAGTTATATTGGTTGAAAATTAAATAATAATTAAAATTATATTAGTAATAATTTAAAATTACATTATTTTTTTTAATACATGAGAATAATTATTTGTTTGAAATATTATTAAAATTGTTTAAACAAAATTTTACCGTCATCTCTATGATATATGACATTTTAAGACCTGACGTGTGTCAAAGGATTAATAATTTAATATGATTTGTTATTTATTATAAGCAACCCATATAGGGCGTTAAATTTGTTTGAATTTACAAAAAATGTTTTTTCACACGGCTTTCGTTTTTATGGCCAATAGTCAAAATAATAATATTTCAACATTTTCGTCAAATTATATAGATTCCATCTGTGACAATTCAGTCAATTTGTATTGTGACAATTCGGATAATTTGATTTCCATTTGTTCAGAATTCAAAAATTTAAATTCACCACAAGCGAGTTATGAATTTATAAAATCTAAGAATTCTTGTATGAATTGTTTACGAGGTTCGAATTAAGAATGCAAATTTTCTTTGGGGTGTAAATTAAGCGGGAGACTACATAATAAATTATTGCATATCGGTAAAGAAAATAAAATTAACTTAAACGTACATTTACCTACAGTGAAAATTAAGTCCGATAATGGAATATCATCGCAAGTCACTTGTTCGGAGAATTCACAAGATAATAACGTACCGCAACGACTCAATAATTCGACGGTACCGAAATCAAACCGAATAATAATATTTTATAATCAACAGCATTATATGTAAAAAAAAATAAATATCGAAATATACTAATATGATTGATAATGGTTCAACCAATTCCTTATACGAAAGTATTGTTTAAAGCAGTGATCGGCAAATTAAGCTTTTTTCAACAAATGTAAAAAGATTAATTTGCCGATCACTCCTTTAAACAATACTTTCGTAGAAGGAATTGGTTCATCGTCGCATCCAATTATCGGCCGTGTTAGTTTAGGGGTAGAGCCTCGTGTATAAAACAAATACGAGATAGATACATATGTTGTTGATTGTATTACCGAACAGCTGCCGACTATTATACAGATAAAGTGAGGTGGGCTATTTAAATAATATTCCACTTGCGGACTTAACATGGAATATTCCTGAGAATATTATTCCCACATATTTATTTATGGAATAAAATATAATCGGACACGAATGCCCCTCCAGTTGTATCGACCACCTTTGGATACATTTTAATGGGGGACTGCTCTAATAAACTACGTCAAAAACTGTTTCATTTAAAACACTTACTTTCCATAACGTAATGAAAGAATATAGACAATTAGATGAAATGCTTAATTCGTATCTTTTAAATCCTGCCAAGATGGCATATAAAAATTTAGTTACTTCGTCTGTATCTCGTTTCAATAATGAAAAGTTTTCTATTGCGTTATCATGTTACAAAAGATTCAATGGATCTAGTTGTTACATTTCTAAAGACACACAACTCACGAGTAAAAATAACCGTATTAAAAATCGTATTAGTAATACTCCATTGCCCAAGTCTCGGGTTCATAAAAAAATCGGTATCGATAAACACACTTATATCTTACGTTATAATAAAAAAATATACGAACGTAATATAAATAATTCTAAAAATTATTACAGGTCTATGTCAAGGCAGTATCATAGACGAGATTTAAAAAATAGTAGAATTCTAAATATTAATTCTGATATAATATATATATTTCTAAATATTAATGCGACACTCATATTAAGCATCCCGCCGATATAAAATAATTGAATATCGAACGATTTTATTATATTATATATTAATATGAATTTCTCAAAAACGATTTCAAAAATGTGGAGCGGCCAGTAACTTTGACAATATATATATATATATATATATATATATATATATATATATATATATATATATATATATATATATATATAGTGTATAGTGTGTTCCTTATATTCGTATAACAGCACTAATTTTATAGACGCTGTAGTGTCTATAAAATTAGTGCTGTGTGAATTTCAATCTGAATTAAAGAGTGTCTTTAACAATAGGCGTATTGAATGGAAAATTACTCCGCCACGAGCTCAACATTTTGGTGGATTAGGGGAAACGAATATAAAGAGTCTAAAGACTCATATATATCGGGCAATTGAAACCCAACTTCTTTCTTATGAAGAATTACACACTGTATTAATTCAGATCGAACGAATTTTAAATTCCCGTCCATTTAATGTCTTACCAGCTGACCCAGATCCTGAAATTATTACATGCGTTACTACCGCGCATTGCCTCATGACTAGTCTTTTGAAATATCTGCCAGCTAAGGACCTCTCCAAAGAGTGTTTTAATCTTCCTCATAGTAAAAAAATATTATACCAAATGATACAATAATTTTGGGAAAATAGCACTTAGAATATTTACGTACGTTACAAGTCAGGCAAAAATGAACTTCTCCTGATCGTAATATTAATATTGGAACTGTCGTGATACTAGACGAAGAAGAGGTTCCACCTTTAAAATGGCCTTTAGGAGTAATTGGGACAGCCCATCCAGGTTCTGATAATGCTGTACGTGTTGCTACGGTAAAAAAAAATTATTATCTTCACGCTATTTCTTTCGTCAAATTTTGCCATTAGTGTTTTTTGAAATCCTTTACAAGTACACATTATATATATTTTTTAGATTGTTTTACAAATATTACATTTTTATAAATATTAAATTCAGTGATCGGTCTTGGTTAAACACGGGGATCTTTAATTGTATATCCTAGCCGTAAAGTTCTGGTTAATCTCTTGAAGAGACAAGTATGCTATACATCTTTGCAGCAGAAGTTTTTTTCAGATTTCTTAACAGCAAAAATCACAAGTTCACATTTTCGCTGTTGCAAGATTAAGTTGTACATTTTTGCTAAAATAAAGTTTGGTAAATAATTAAGGTTTTTGTGTTCAGCGGAAGCGTTTCCGATTCGTGCAAAAAAGATAGTATGGATTATTTTGGGACCCAGGTATTTAGGACAGTAAATCTATGTGAATAAGAAGAAAATAAAGGTGATCGCTAATCCTGATATTTTATTTGACAATAAACAAAGAGGTTTCTTTCTAATTTAAACTGCTGGATGTGAATCATCCTGCGGATGACTATTGATCTTCGCATCGTGCATTCCCTCGACGGCGGTTGACTACGAGTCAAGATCTTGCACCCTCAACAGCCCCTTCTCATCATCCGGTAGAGCTGCAGAGGACTACGAGATTTGCTTTCTGTATCGTCAAGATTAGTAAATGAACTTGTTCGTATAGATAGCGAATTATCGTTAGACGCAAATAATTTTAAAAGGTAAATATTTTGTTTTCTTTAAAACGCAAAGATTAATTTGAAATATTTTTTCTTTTGTAATTCATTTAATTCGATAATATATTCTGTCAGATTTCGATATTATTTTTAAACATTAAGAATTATTTTTCTTCTTCTAGTGGCGTTTCTGCTATTTACACGCATAACCACAACACCGATATCAGATTTAGACCATCTTTGTTCTCTTTCTACGATCTGTCTAGACGCTAATATTATTATGTAAATATAATACTTTTAGAATATTGTGTTTACATCAAAAGAATCTCCACACAGCTTGAATCCACTTTATCCTGCATTCCGCCCGTTTGACTAACTCGATTTATATTTATATACGATGTCAGGTGTTGATGCGTATATAGCAGTGCTTAACGTGTTTCGCATGCCATATTTTACCTGTAAGTAAGTTAAACATATGTGTGGATTTTTAAAAGGCAAATTTAGTTTCTCAGGTTTTATTGTGTCTCATGTATAAACATAAAATTTTTGTTTTAGTAAGCATATAAGCTTATACAGCGTTAAAAAAACAAATAGACTTTATCCATTATGTTAAAAGGTTTAGCCCGTAATAATGTTGCCTATTCCTTCATAATTCATGTAGTCTATGACATATGGTATGTAAACCGTAACTCCATCCCCGCACTTTCTCTCGTCCGGAATCCTCATCAACGAATATCCCAAAACCCAACATTAATTCAATAAGTTATGGGCCCAGTCACCTTAAGGAAAGATGAAAATATGGGATCCCAGCGCAAGGAAGGTAATCTCACGGTAATGAATCTCACGGAGTCACATACGAATATTCTCAGATGACCAATGTCAGCTTTTGTTCCTGACCACACCTCTTATTGGAGCTCTATTTATTAGATATTTGCACGCTATTTTTTTCGTCAAATTTTGATATATGATGCCAGCCTTTTGTTATGAACTAAGCTAATACTTTATATATACACATTTACACATATAATATATATATATATATATATATATATATATATAAGCAAATCTAATTAATTCCTTAAATAAAAACATTCTTACTTTTTTATATTTAAAATTTGTATCCAATAATCATGAAAAACATGAAAATGCATCACCTGTACATTTTCTTTCGATAAAATTACGGCAATATTGCATAAATAACTTGCTTGAAAAAACATTATCAGCATCGTATCACAAGATATTACAATTTATAAGGGAAGTGGATAACAACGATTTAATTTTTCCATCTTCGGTAGTACCCCATGGACATTAATGACTTATGGGCAGTAAAAATGATTTTCAAGACCTTTAACAATAATTCAAATTCTTCATCAGAATCATCACTCGCATTTTGTACTTTGCTTTGATTAACTAATAATGTGAACCCACTAACTAATCATTCAACGCTTTTAATATTATAATCCATTAATTTTGTAAAGAATTTCCTAAACGATGAATGAAATAATGTTACAACTAACTGAAAGTTCGTAGAATGATAGAAACGTAAATAAATCATTGTCGTATGGTATATTGCCTCGGGTAATCTACGAATTGGAGTTTAAACTGCT
Organism: Druceiella hillmani; assembly: GCA_039881145.1. Classification (NCBI taxonomy): domain Eukaryota; kingdom Metazoa; phylum Arthropoda; class Insecta; order Lepidoptera; family Hepialidae; genus Druceiella; species Druceiella hillmani. The sequence goes on from JAYKKI010000015.1 coordinate 40,889,211, forward strand.
CAATCCCATCAGTAAAAATAGCTTTGAATAAAAACTTTCAACGAAATTAAACCATCATAGACCTTACGAAATGATGACTGAACCGTGGTTTAAACTCCGTCGGTAGTTTCAATTTTGATTGATTTACAGGTCTAAGAGCAAAATCTACGTTTTTTTTCCATTTTCTCCAATAGTTAAATGATAATTCACGTATCAGCATATTTTACAAAATTTTACACGTCACCAAATTTATATTAAAGCTATTCAGCCCACAGGGTGCACAATAATAATTTCATACAAAATTTAAATTTTCAATACTTTTAATGAACTATGCGACTTATGTAAAAAATAATTCAGTGAATTATTCGTGATACTGTCCAATATGTACACGAGACATTTAATATAGATAACGTACAGATTAGCTCGGACAACATCTAATCGCCAGTGCGATTAGATTTTGTCCAAGCTATTCTATATATCTACATTAAATGAACCCATGCGACTTAGGTACCAGGTAGTGCACGTAATAAATTACCATAATCCGGTAAACGACTTGTAGGTGGCGTTGTGTAGAGAGCATCATCATTCATAGATAGTATTATAAGAGAATATTAAATTCATATTTATTAATAATTTTAGAAATATGTTAAAAAAACCGTGTTATATTCACAAGCTTTTAATAAAACAATTAATTAACATTAACATTTCACAGAACATAATTAATATTAATATTTCATTAATATTTCGATAATTAACATTAATATTATTAACAGTATTATATAATTAACAGTATTATATAATTATTGTTTTACTGTTTGTCTAACATGTGATTATTTTTTATTGATTTATCTGTACTCTCAAGACTATAATGCTTTTCCGAGAGATTGATATCTGGAAGCTGTTGGAAATGTTTGGAGCCTGTTTATGTATGACACATGCATCAATAAAACACTACATACATACACAAAGATAAACTATACGTACATGGATCCTCTTATGTAATACTTATTTATGGAAGTAATTTCTTTTTAAATTTGTAAAAAAAATTTAAATCAAAATTGTTTCAATTATTAAAATAAGTATTTCCACCAGTTTTTAAAAGAATATTGCGTAAGAACATTTTCAACAAATAGGTCATTTTTAACAAGTTTCAAATGTTTGGCACCAACTCAGCATTTTGTATGGCCGTTGATATAGATGATATAAATCAAGGAATTTTTAAAATGTTTACTTTAATTTCACATTTATAACTAATAATTTCAGACTTTTAGAATTTTACATTATTAACTGATTCCCGGCTACAGTGAAACTTACATATTTATAAACTTTAATGTATACATTTCACATATATGGCAAAAATATTGTTACGGAAGCAATCCCTTACAGCCAAACACGTCACATTATTTTAGCTTCGATCGACTAGCGGTTGGCAATCAAACCTGACAAATCTGGACTAATGGACGTCTACATGAAATAAATATATTTACAAATTGAAAATGAGAATGTGCAGCGTGAGATATATTATTTATAATGTGTGAATTCGTTAAAATATCAAGTGTCATTTGTATCTCCGATGATTAGAAGTTGTTTCGAAATAAATTATATAAAATTAAGTTATTAAAATATTGAGTGAAATGTTTATTTGATATGGTATGAAATTATTAATGAATGTTATTAAAAAGTATATGAATGAAGTTATTAAAATATTGAGTGAAGTTATTAAAATATTTATTCGATGTAAACCGTATATTTATTATCCGATTAAATTATAATCCGTTGCATCACTAGTTTATACGTCCATCTTAATAGAATAGCTGTAGCCAAATTTGCGCACGTGATGTCATCGCGATAGAAACAAACTCTCAAAATACTTTAGCACCCAATAAATTACATTAAACAAACACATACCTAATAAAACATAAATATGTAAAAAGAATCCTATAAGGGGGTTCTTTAAAAGAGGGAGCACTATTTTCACTCATTTTTGTACCACTAACCTATTAACACATACTAATGCGAAAATACTATAAAGATTCATTTCTTTATCGTATTTAGTTTCATCGCAGTAACATTTACAATAAATAAGTGTACAAGATTTCGAAAGCTAGGAATACAGCAATTGTACCAATTATGTGAATCCACATTTTAAAAAAGTATGCGAAACATTCGTACTTAACTTTATTTTAATAAAATATGAAAGCTGTTTATTACTATAATTTAACCATTTTGTCCCAAATAACCTTCAGTTAAACTCAAATAAACTGAATTTAATTATCTTTGAAAAATAGAATTTACATTTGCAGCCAGACATAACACGAAATAATGAAATTAAAATATACCAACTAAGGAACTCTGACACAAACAAAACAAATAACGTAAGCTATTCCTAATTTTCTTCATTTATTTCAATACGTAAGTTTCCCGATTTACGAATGTCTGAATCAATTGGTATTATGTGTACGTAATATATACTTAATAAATCGAACATCCATTTAAATACAGGCACAAATATTCCATGATTGTTTCATAGACCCATAATATTATCAGCAATCAAACCAACTTGCCCTTACAGGAAATGAAGTTTCCTGTAAGCGGAAGTTAGTTGATATTGGTACAGAACTCATGTCGTTTGTAATTTTTGTTTCCGTGAAGATATATCATGCTGTTTACGTAAGTACAAAACATTTAAGTACAAAATAAGAAATATTTTTTCCCGTAATGTTGAGAAAATTAAAGCATTTAAAATATTTTCATGTTATATGTCTCTTTAGTATTTCTTGTATAAATATGGAATATGCAAAATCATAACAAAGTGGATCTTAAAATACTAATTTTCATTGCCCATCCAAATCGAAAAAAACAGATCTTTCCAACGATACCCCATGTGCCTACACGTTTTTACGTGTAGGCATATACACGCTTTTATTTTTCGGCATCTTTACATACTTTGCAGCATCCTCATATAAAACTTTAAATTATTTTGTATACCATTTTGAGTTTTAGACCAAGAAATGAGATATGATATACGAATTTCAAATTTCTGTCTCATCATCATGTCTCACTTCTAGTAAAGTTTTACCATCTTATCAGAGTGTTTTCTAAGCTAACAAAAAGTGATATCCTAGCAATATGGTAGTGATAAAATCAAAATCCGAGATCGAGTTGCAAAGTTTGTAAGATCACACAGCTTCACGGATCTTTGAGTCAGAGAGATCTGTTTTAAACAGTATTCCAAAAGAATCAGTTCAACTTTAATTTTGAAAAAGGGTTATGGCGGTAGTACGGGTCATAACGAGAACAAATAGTTTTTCGCGAATTCTCATTTAGATGATAATAGTAGTTTATTTATAACTTCTTACGTACCTTTAAAATTAGTAGTGAAACCAATATTTTGTGAAAAAATCCCGCGCCTCTTCTTTGAGTCACTGTAGACATATTTGTTTCCACTTTGTGAAGTAAAGTTCTGCTTTATCTTGGAATGAGGAATCTTGCCGATTTACGAATTTCTGAATCAACTGGAATTCTGTTCGCATAATATATAATTAACAAAACTAACGTACATATAAATAAATGCACAAATATTCCACCATTGTTTCATAAACCCGCAATATAATCAATAATCAGATCAAAGTCCGCTTATAAGAAATAGCGCTTTCCTGCGATTGATTCGGATAGGATATTAGTACAGATCGTATGTCAATAGCTGACGATGGCGCCTATTTAGCAGTTAGAAATATCTCAATTTAAATCAACCTAAATTTATTATAGATATTATCGTTAGGTTTTGAATTTTTGTTTCCATGGAGATTTGTCATGCTGTTTACGTAAACCAAAGTAGAAAAATATTTTCCCATAGCTATGAGATGCTTAGCAACTAAAAATATTTTTCAAAAAATAGCAAAAAAATAATATTTCCAACTTATGTTTTATTTAACTATCTTTATTATTTCTTATATAAATACAGAATATGCGAAATCGTAACAGAGTGGGCCTAAAAATGATAATTTTCGTGGTAAAAAAAATCGATAAAATAACGCCTGTACATTTTCAATTATTTTGCATACTTTTTAACACCCTCATAAAACTTTAAATTATTTTAAACACCATTTTGAGTCTTAGGCCAAGAGACTGTACATGATAAGCGAATTTCAAATTTCTATATCATGTTTTTTTAATTGAACATGTAAACGTTTTGAAGAAAAAATTATATTTCACTTTTTTTATATACCTAGGCATATATACAAGATGAATAATAGGCATATATACAAAATGAATATACCTAGGCATATATACAAAATGAATAATAGGCATATATATAAGATGAATTTATCAACGGAAGCCTAAATGACAAATATTTGTACTCCAATACAATAAATTTTACTGTCTCAAAATTTAAAAATATTGTTAAGTAATAAGTAACGCAAAGGTTCTTTGTGGTTGATAGTATCAAGTAATACTCAATTACTTCAGGTGATACTTGCAACGCTCTTTCGTATTGCTTGTACTAATATAAGAACATTGCATCAAAATAGTCAAACGTAGATTTCATTATATCACGAAATTTAATATTAAAAAAAATATTACTGAAAAACAGAGCAAATAAGACAACTGGGAAGTGAAAATTTAATCTCCCAAACTGATATATGATTAACCTTTTGGAAGTAAAATAACATTTATATGACTCTTTAGGGATAAAAAGAATTCAACGCCAGCTTCACTGCATTGAAGTACCACTCAGACAATAAGTGTTCGTAAAGCGGGAACGTGCTTCTCGCATCTGAGCAAAATTATTTATTGCTCTTGTTCAGTGAACATTTACAACGTCACTGAACTACTTACATTAAGAGTATATATGACATACAAGTTTATGTATGCATATATACGAGTTGTTCTGTATGTCCGAATTGGTGTCGAAATGTTGAATATTTTTTTTTATTTAGGCAAGTTGTCATGAAATTACCCTTGATATTCTCATAATTGCATTCCGAAATCAAATCGGAACACATTTTGATACAAATATCTCAAGATGGAAAATTAAACCCGCCAAATACGAGTAAAACTAGAACGCCGAGGATACCTACCTGGACCATCATGAATTACAATCATAACATTACAAGACTTTATCGTTATATACGAAATGATTGGCGAGAAATTAATAAATCACGAGGGGAAACAATTTAAATTTTGTTTTTAAATTTCAAAAAATGTAACTGCCTGAAATTTTGTTTTATTTTTGCTATGATGTATACAAGATTTTCGATTAATCTGAATTATTTCTAATTTTTTGGTTTACCGAGTTGATCGAAAGGGAACAAATTTTTTTTAATTTAGTCCTAACTCATAATAAATGTGACTTAAAGTTAAATAAAAACAGATAAACAATCATTTAAATATGTATAATACATTTATTTATAATATGTATAATATGACCACTTTTTCCAATTTACATCACATAATCATCTATACAAATAATAAAATTGTAACAAAATGAATTCTGAACATGGAAAATAAGTTTTTTGAAAATAGTGATTAATTTAGCCTAAAGCATGATAATAGAAGCCAGAAAACCTATTTTTAAATTTTTTGTTTGTTTATCTATATTTTAATTTGTTCCTCAATCGCGTAAAATCTACAGGACGAATTTTGACGAAATTTTGTATATTTACACCCAAGATCAACACATGAGGGAAAAAAATTCTAACAGCTTTTCTCATTCCGAATTTCACGGGAACAAAAAATAGTATTATATAGTAATAGTAAATCTTCGAACTAATTCCATAATTATTGCTGAGTAAGTGTGCAAACAAAGCTTTTGTTACTACTATTTTTTTAAAAAAAAATTTGTTCCCTTTCGATCAACTCGGTAAACCAAAAAATTTGAAATAATTCAGATTAATCGAAAATCTTGTATATATCATAGCAAAAATAAAACAAAATTTCAGGCAGTTACATTTTTTGAGATTTAAAAATAAAATTTAAATTGTTTCCAATAAACAAGTTGTTGTTACAATAAACAAGTACTTCATGGTACAGCATTAGTTAAAATACACGATAAATTAAATAATAAACCTTACGTTGTGCCTTGACGCAGTCAGTCACAACGTAAGGTTTATTACGAGTCAGTCATCTTGACGAGTCAGTCATCCTTTATAATTGAAAACTTTAAAAACAATCCGGGCTTTATTTCACTTGATACAGAATCAGTGTATATTTCAGGCATTGATGACTTTAAACTTAACGTTTCAGAAAGTATTAACATTAACGTATGTTCTTTCATTAATATATATATATATATATATATATATATATATATATATATATATATATATATATATATATATATATATATATATATACTTTTAACGTTAAATATTTGGTAACCCCCAAAATAACAGATTACTTGCCAAGTTCTTTAGTTGCATCTTCATCACTGCCATAGCGGATCCTGAATTCTTTAAGCCGTCTAATATCGACATTATGTTAGGATTAGATGAATTTTAGGAACTTATTAGTCCTGAACTAAAATTATTAGGACCAAATTTACCAACATCACAAAATTCAAAACTTGGTTGATGATTGAACTGGTAGGCAACGGTGGAATTAATTCAAAAATTATTCAGTGTATTTTCATCAAGTAATTAAGTAGAATTCTTCTTAAATTTCCTATCATCTATATATGGATCACGTGAAAAACTTTTCCTTAATTATAAAACGTATTGCTTTAATGATGGTAAAGTTTCAATTCGTATGCCATTGAGTGGGTCATTCATAATATTAGGTAAGCCATCATTTTATTCTAAATTTAGAAAAGAAGGGAAAATGGATTAAATAGAACATAAATAATTATGATAAGAATCTAATTTTAAATATATGAACATTATTCAATTTAACATTAAATCGTTAAATTCAATTCTTACATAAATGTTCATTATTTAATAATTGTAAATAGAAATCTCTTAATATTAAACAAATGAGATCTTGTCACTTGATGAGATTCACAATGTATGTGGAAATAATTTAAATAGTTCAACTTATTTCCAAATAAATTAAGGTTACTTGAACATAAACAACAATTAAATTCAAATTTGTCTTTATCACCGTTGTCATCATTTGTTGACGGGAACGGCATGCCTTGAGTTGTCGGCTTATGACTATGAATTGAATAAAGGGCATCCAGTCCTTCTTGATAATAAGCATCGTTTTATGCGGCTGTTAATAGACCATGAACACATACGACTGAAGTATGCCGGTCCACAATTGATTTTCAGTTCTACGCGTGAGAAATATTGGCCTTTGAAGGACAGAATTCTAGCGCAAAGGGTAATAAAATAGTAAATACCTCGTACGCGTTTACGTGGTAAGGTTATGGGGCAACTAAATTATTTTAATTAAATTATCAAAATGTTACCTTAGTTTATTTATATGCTTTTTAACGAAGGCAATACATTTGGAGTTGGTCAGTGCTCTCACTTTAGTTGCATGTAGATTGTGTTTACATAGATTCATATCACATCGAGGTAAACTTCACACTATTCATTACGGTAATGGACATAATTTTGTCGGGGCAAATAATGAATTAGCATTAGCATGAATTAGGCATTAATTTTTCTTTTATTTCCCGTATTGTATGAGATAGGTGGTTTATGGGAAGCAGGCGTAAAATTAACAAATATAATCAAAAACATATTATGGGCAATGCAAAAAATATAATCAAAAACATATTATGGGCAATGCTAATTTAACCTACGAGAAACTAGAAACATAATTCGACAAGATGGGTACGTACTTGATAACCGTCCACTCACTCCCTTTTCAACCGATCCTGATGACTTGTCTTCCTTAACTTAGGGGCACTTCTTAATTGATCGACCTTTCATTTCACTCTCGTCGGCACCGCATCTAAGCAGGTACGAATGCATTAAAGAATTAAGACGACATTATTGGCTCAGATTGAGTAAAGAGTACCTGTCGGAACCGTAGTAGTACAGCAAGTGGCGCCGTCGGTAGCCTTTGCCACGAGTCGGCGACCTGATGGTCCTAAAAGAGGATAACGCGCCTCAAATGGAGAATGGAATGGACCGTCAAAATATTTCCCAGCCAGGATGGTCTTTGCAGAGTGGCTGATTTCAAGACTAGCAGCGCCATAGAAGGAAGGGCCCTTAATCGAGTCTGCCTTCTTCCTACTGCGTGGCTAGGAGTGGAGAATGTTTACGCCACCGCGAGAGAGACCTAGCACGCGGCACCGACAACGACCAATCAAAGCACAGCGCAGCTTCACTCTGTTGAATTTCTTCTTTACCCACAAATTGCACCCTCGGTTCTGACGAGGCAACATCAACGCGAGCGCGCCTCCACCTTTCAATACCTTCATACTTTGAGCTTTGATTTTTTACAATCATTTGTACCTAACATTTCAAGTTACACATTACATTCAACATTCTACATGGAGTTTTTTTTGTTCGCATAAACCCCTATTTGGCGCGAATACTTGATGTATCTTTTACTTGGCGAAACTCAGTCGTCAACAGAAGAAAAGATAGCACGCAGCGCTCTTTACATTTCCTACCAGACATTTTTCTATAATAGTTCAGAAAACTGTGCATGCTTCTGTTTTGGTACGAACTCACCAATTAATTGGGGTATAAGGCTAATATTTAAAACTCTTACTATACGAGGTAATATACGATATCGAAGATTATGTATATATATATATATATATGTGTGTGTGTGTATATATATATATATATATATATATATATATATATATATATACAAATATATATATATACACTTAGGTACCTCTTGCTTGAGGGGATTTTTCTAAAATTTTGATATTTAAGACAAGTGTACTTTAACTCCTGAGTCATGAGTACGAAATGCGAATTTCCTACCGATGCTAAGTTTTAAGCCATACGATATTTCCATTAAATAATTATTAATTAACAAAAATATACCTTTATTGACGTCTATAAATTGCCAATTAATTTCTCTTATTTTCTTTCGATGGAAAATGATAATGTATTTGTAGGTATGTAAAATTAAAATGCATTTTTGGACGGTTCTGGATCATACGAATCAATGTTACAAAATTATTGATAATAACATTACGACAGCCATTTTGTCTTACCTCCCTGTTTTATTAATCATATTCATTGGCACTACAAATGACGTAGCGCTGAAAATACAATATTTTTGTCAAGAAATATAACTTTAGGGTTATTTTTATCTTTCAGCTCGCATATATTTGTTTTGTCCTTCGAAATAATTCCAATTTTATATTCCACTCACTTCAACTTAAAGAAAATATAAGGTTTCTCAGAAAAAAACGTGCGAAGATTCTCTGTGTCAGCGTGGAAACTGCCCTGAATAACAATTCGCCTACCAGTCGCTATAAGCATACCCCGTATAGCGGTATCAATGATAAAATGAATTTTTCTTATTTACTTGTAGCAGGATTATAATTATTTGGATAGTTCGGATGTTAAACGATAATAATCTATTCTCACAAATACATTAGATAGCTTCAAATATATCTATTTCATTGATGCTAAAAATAAGCTTAAACGGTATCTATGTCATTGATACTAAAAGTATCTTATTTTTGCCTCCATGTGCACGTTTTGCCTGAATTAAACTATTATTTCAGTTACGTGGAATTTATCCAGCAAAGCGTGGCGTATTGTCACGATACCATGCTTCTTCGTTGTTAAAGTATGGTCTTGCGTGATTAATATAAAATATTTAAAATCAACTCGCATACCGAACAAACATTTCTAGCAATCTTGCATATTTTTCAAATAATTTCTACACAAATTCTTATTTTTAACCACCATAAAAAAGAAGGAATTTAAAGTAAATTTTTAACGCGTTTTTTTTGGATGCTAGTACATTATAGATTTCTCCGAAATTTCTTAGCCGATTTACGAGATTCATTTTTGTTTGAAAGAGTATACTAGCAAGGTAGTTCCATATAAATAAGGTGATGATGTGATGATGAAGTTCGAAAATGAACAAAGTAACTTCTTAACGAATGGTATCAAAAAATTAGGTTTTAATATATTTGCTACTGAAAATTGTTACTTTGCAAAATAACTTTATTATCCACCAGATCAGAGTCAAATTATGAGTCCTGAATATGAAAATCAAACCTCCTTTATGGATGATAGTAAATCAACCGTGATTCAAGATATTTGCCGCTGGACTTTGCAAAATAACTACACCATCAACCAGGTCAGGTTCTGCTGATGAGTTTTGAAGATTAACAATGGAACTCCTTATCGCATGATAATAAATAAATTAAGTCATTCAAGATATTTGCTACTGCTAGTTATTACTTTGCAAATTAACTACACCATTGACCAGACGAATGGTTGCAAATTAACTGTGATTCAAGATATTTGCTACCGTTATCGTTACTTTGAAAAATAACTAAACCATCGGTAAGCATAGTGTGTGATTATAAGTTTTGTAGATGAAGAATGGAACTCTTTAAAGAACGGTAATAAATCAACTGTGATTCAAGATATTTGCCACCGGTTGTTGTTACTTTGTAAATTAAATATACCATCGAGCGAGTCAGGGTCTAATGATGTCTAATGATGAATGAGTTCTAAAGATGAGCAGTGGAATTCTTTATTGGATGGCAGTAAATGAACCATGATTCTAAGTATTCGATACTGGTAGTCGTTACTTGGCAAGATCTGATGTTGGACTTCGTATATAAAGAGGGGAACTCCTCAACGCCTAACAGCTCAACGACTTATGTATACTGCTATCGCTTCGCTTCCGTATGTATCTTCCGTACTTTAGACAAAGGCGAAATTATGAACATGTATACCGGCTTTTGCCCGCACTTTTAATAGTTATACAAACTTCTAATAAATAAATAGTTTAACAGTTGGTACAATATGAAGATTATTATTAGTCACTACTAAAAATTATAAAATAAAACAGTTTTTAAAAAACTGGCTGCAAATAAAGTAAGTACTAAAAAGTAAAAAATAATTAACTCAAAATAGGTATCTATTTTCTCACAATAAAAAGTTGGTGACAGCTCAGCCGACAGTAACAAATACAAAATTAAAAAATACACGCTTCATGAAACTATTTCATACTGTGAGTACATTAGAAGTTAAATTTTAAATAATAAATTAAATAAAATTAGAATTTTTTTGAGTTGGTCAACAGTGTCAGCACCGACTTTCGAAATAAGTAACTTAGTTATTTATTAAATAAGTAGATACTAATTTTGAGTTAATTAATTTTTACTTTTTAGTACCTACTTTTTTGAAGTCGGTTTTTTTAATTCTTTTTTTATTTTCATTCATGATATCATCTAGAAAGTAAAGAGTATATAATAGTTTCACATTCTTTCTTAAAAAAAATGTTGTATGAAGTTAGTCAGTAGAATAAATACTACTATTGTAAACAATTTGAGTACTTATGTCCACTCACTGTCATTCGTTTACTTGAGAGGATGGAATAGATGAAATGGCGATTTTGGATTAAATATTCTTTAATCATCTCATCAATTCAATTTGGATTTTGGAAAAGCACGTTAATACAACAATTTAAAAAACCGATCAAGGGTAAGAAGGACTCGTGCGTTAAAAAATGTGTACTTTCCTTTTAAAATAAAAGATAAAAGTGGAGTAAGTGACATATAAAAGTAGTATAACACATTATGAGTTCATTTAATTCAACTATATTATTTGTGTGTTACCTCATATCTTCAGCATTGAGCGACCAATTTGAGTGATTGTTTTTTTTTATTTTTAAAAGTATACTTTAGTGTAATTCCATGAAAATTTGGTTGGAACTTGATTATAACAATAGAAGATAAATTATATAATTACTCAATAACAAATAGTACAATGCTGTGATCAAGTGTAGATGCTATAGATCAAATTATAATCTACTAATAAAATCTCTAAAATGTTGACGCAATAAGAACGAAATAAATCTACTCTTTATCAAAATGAGAGTCTAATAATGGAGGCGGAAGGTGGCAGCAGGTGCTCCTCAGTAATGAGTAAACTCATCGAGTTTGGGCTCGTTTGGTTTCTCTTGAAGCAGGAATAAGTAAAAATAAACAAATAACTAAAAATAAACAAATAACTAAAATTGCGTAAACAAGTTGAAAATTACTGATACTGGTTAAGAGTTTTGAAGTCAATGTCGAGTGAAATATAAACGTCATCTGTATGCGTGTGTGTGTGTGTGTGTGCAAAAGGAAGAAAGGCGCCGGCTAGGCACTTACTTCAAAAATCTTTAGCAGGAGCAGTAATTTGCAGTTGATTTATGTTCAGAAATGAAAGCAGTGCAAAAGTTCCATCTAAATACACATATTTTCATAATTTTACGCCTTTCAGTGCGCTTTTACTCCATGGTTATTTGAATACGGTTAATTTTCTGTTATTTGAAGGTTGCATTTTTTTAATAAATGTTACTATCCTGCAAATTTAATTATTGGGTTATCACGATTTATTATAAAAGATGATAATTAGTTAAGTTTGCTAACTTCCCAGTACAAAATTTAAAAACAAAAAGATTTAAGGGTAAAAATTATATGAATATATTAAACGTAATCAATACATTACTTTTACAGTGATGAAAAACAATAGAACTCATTGTATTTTAACTTAAGATAAATAGATTTCAATGTTTATTAGCTGTGCCTACGATTTCGTTTGCGTGTTATTAGGATTTTTTTTTATTTCGCTCCTTGATATATACTCTTACCATACTAAATTTCATTAAAATCCATCAGATGGATTTCGCGTGATACCCACTCAAATTAATATACAGACAGACAGATAGAAGTTCTAAAATAATATTTTCTGGCTTTATATGTCATTGTATATGCTAATCAATCGCTTTTTTAAAAATATTTTCAATGTATAAAATTGACTCTGTTACAATTTCATTATATGTATAGATGGCCGTTCGATACCTTTCCAGTAATAAAACACCTTCTAAATCGACTTCTTTCCCAAATGCACCCTTTTTACTAATATATTCCGAATGCACGCTAGTGAGCTGTAGAATAAATTTAGCCCGTACATGAAATCATTAGTAATTAACACTTCTATTTCGTATCTTTTTCGTGTGTAATAAATGATGACGACGGTTTATACACATATAAACATTAGTAAATGGACAGCAAAATTATGACGTGAATTTGAAGTGTAAAATATACTTTATCAACCATTCTGTTTAATCTTGTTTCTTTTTTCGTTTTTTATTTGCTATATCAGAGGAATATCATAACATAAAAAGCTTATATTTTTAAAGGTATTTTTTTAGTATTTCGAAACATATTTTTGTATCATAAATATATATTATGTTTAATAATGTCCATTAGATGTAAAAACAATATAAAACCTATTCAATACCCTTAAACTTATATTAATATAGATCGTAGTAATTACATGTGCATTAATGTATCTATGTAAATTTACTGAATCTATGATGTTTTTGTCTAATTTGCAACTTACAAATTAGCAATATTTTATCGCGTTACGTTTAACGAGAGAACATAATTAACGTCATGTATAATTTTAATGACAGAATAATAAAGTCCACGCTTGCGATGACGCCTCTATTATAATTTTCACAGTTTTAGGATTCTGTAGAAAACGCACAGAAAAATACTTATAATTCAATTATAACTAACCCTTATCTAGTACTAGATACTTATTTCAAACAATACTTAGATATAAGTAAATTTTAATTTTTAATATCTCCATACTTAGTTTATAAATAAATTTTTAAAGCAATTAACTGAAAATTAAGATTTGTCATATACGTTTATTTTAGATTAATTTAAAGGACAAATAATGTTTCGTACTTTAAATAAAGAAAACAGTTGGTATTAAAATTGTACAGAACGAAACACATATTAATGAAAAAAATCGGTCAATTGCAATTATACTTGCACAATTAGTATTCTGTGCCTTTAGCCCTCACGTAAATATTAATAGTAATGCACTCCGACTATGTGTTTAAAAGAGGCCCATCTCCTGAGCTACGCGCCGCCGGACACACTAGAACCATATGACATCGCTTACGCGCAGAGGTCAGTGGAGAGTATGTCAATAGAGCCAAATTAAAGATTTTGAAAAACGTTGGTGGAGAAAAGTTTTTCTTTATGATATGAAAAAAAATCTTAGTCGAAAAACTTTTTCTCCGCAATCAAATGTTCAGCAGTCATTAAGAAATTAATTTAAATGGTTCATAAAAATTACTTGAGCTGGAATTTTATTCAATTAATATACAATCATTCAAATCTATAACCATCAAACCTTGAGGCACATGGTAAAACTAAGAAACATTTTAGTAGCTTTGTTTTTCTAAATATGTTTCGTTCAGAACTATCCTTGGCCCAAAGAGATTCTGCATCTTCGTACCCAGAATTTCAATCAGAATAAAGTATGAAACACTTCGCTAGAAATATGACTGGTATAATTAACATAGTCTACATTATCTTACTTACATTTTTTGTTCTTTTTTATTAGTGCTATCAATAATTTTGTCTTTTATGTCATCAGTAAATAGCAGTAATTAAATTTTCAATGGTAAATTGGGTTGGGTTTAAATTATTTCAATAATTAGGTCAAATGGCTTTGTAACAATATTTTCATGTCAAGATCTGTTTGTCGCTACAGAATTTTGCGCCTATTTAAATCTATCGCGAACATAATAGTAACTTGTTTGATTATCTGAATTTTCGTTCACTAAAAAACATATTTCACATTCAGAACATGAACTAGAAGATACAATAAGTCTCCGACTAAAACCGATTTGATCAGCCTGCTCCTCAAAATCACTAATTTTGGAGACTGTTTTATAATTACTGTTTTCCTACACATAATCTCCAAGGTCATAGTCCGAACCAAAGGTATTAATCCATAATACAATATATATGTATATCGAAACTAAACTCTACTTGTACTTTGACTTATTTTGATCCATATACGCTCATTTTTATACAAATTCATTATATTAAAACATTCTTACAACAATTCACATTTTGTCCATACGAGCTGGTATATTTGTTTTTGATACAAAGGAAATTACCATACAAATGTATTCAATTATTTACAAAAACCAAAATTTTATTTTCATCATAAAAATATGCCGCTTAGAATATATTTCTCACATACTTGAAAATATGGTATATTCACCATAAATATATCATATATAACCATAAAAGTATACTAAAAAACTATAATTTTTGTAATCATGGTTTAATTTTTCCATAACCTTCTATCCAGGCTCTACTAACTTCGTCTCTACGTAAGGAAATAAATTAAAGAACGTCATTTTTTATCTATTTCAAGATATATTCCTAAGCCAATTCAAAATATGAAAAAATGTTGATTTCTATTCAACCAGATATTATTGAATTTCTTATAGCTACTCCTTATAAACATCATACAGGATATATGAAACTAAAAAAATCAAGTACGTAATTACCCCCCTCTAACATTATCATTTAAATATTTAAGTTTTAACTACTGCAATATACACGGGTTAATGTGGTAGATATTACTGTGACGTATTTCAAGTTTCTATATCTAAAAGTTTCTTAAAAAATCAGTTGTGATCACAGTCGATGGTTGAGTGTCTTTTTCTTTTGAGATACGAAACCCTAAAAACTATTTTGAAACTCAGTATAAACCTACCAATATGCTTAACATATTAATTAAAAAAAACTTATTTCTTTAACTGAAAGTCGATTGTTAAAACACCGACTTAAAAATATACCTCCATAAATAAATATTTACAATGTGAAAATAGATATCAAATATCAGCAACGGCCACAAACTAAAGCATAATTTCCCTCACAGTCGCCTCCGAAACGCTTTACAAACTTACATTTCTCCTTTATTCCTTTATTACAACCGAAAACAATATTGATGTACTCATACTTACTAGAAATTAGACAAGTTACATTTCATATGATAATTACTCACCTGAAATATAAAAAATTGTTATGTAAGTCGTGTAAGTTTAAAATAATTGCAGTTTATATTTTGTATGGAAATATAACTATGCACCCCGGTTTGATAGATCCTATTGTCAATTTCGTAAAGTTTCATATGAAATATCATGATGGCAGATGAATTGTCATTCCAATGTTGAAAAAATGTTAATTAAAAATAATCTAAAAATTAAAAATAATAAACATCACTAAAATAATACATCGGTAACGAGTGACCAGTTAATGAAATTACTAAGATAGACGGGCGCTTCATTTTTCATACTCACTTCTTCTACATTTACTAGGTGTTCTTGCATTTACTAGGCTTGCTTGTTATCAATTTAGTCATTGTTAAACTATATACGGATTTCATTTCGTAAATCCATATTTTTAGTGAACACTGTACGCGCGTACACAATAACTGAAAATTTAATTATTTAGTTTCAGAACTTATTATAATGAAGCAAAATACGAATTGTTAATTTGTGCTGCCTTTATCAGTCAATTATTTACTCATCGTGGACTCAACAGTTTCAATTATTATGTTATACGTCGTAAATAACAAAGCATAACTTTTAAATTGTTTTGAAGAGAATCAACGCTTCAGACTGGTGTGCTTACGAAGTGCAATCGTTGTGAAAGTTGTATTAATATTTCGCACATTGATAATCGCTTATATTTTATCGACATCAAAACAAACATAATTATTTTTGTGAAAAAAGATCAGCTTTTTTAATTTGTACGGTCAATATTATTATCATAGGAGCAAAATGAGTGAAAATCTAAAACGCGTTATTTTATTATGATCCCAGCTGTTTATATTATTAAAAATAAGTTGTAATTAATCTTTTAGACACAGGGTAATTCATGAGACACCCATCTAATGTAATAGGTTTGATTAAAATAATACTATATTACACATTTTAATAACTTTTCGAATAACAATTTTATTAATCAAGATATGAGCCATTTACAAATTCCGCTTACCATTTATAGAGATAAGAACTAAACAAGAACTTTGGTGTATATTTCCTCATAGGTACGGGTGAAGAAATATATTTTTGCCATTCTCAATTTTACATTCGAAACATTAAAAGCTACTATTATACCAAACACATTCACTTATCATCATATTTAAAAAATGTTACCACATTATTTTCAAAAATGGTATGCCAGCGAAAGTTCTTATCTGCGCATAATTCTTAATAAACTATTCAATATTCAAAAATGTTATAAACAACATTAATTTTTTTCGTGCACTAAGCCAACTTTTTTCAATTTAAAATAATGCAGATAATGTTTAAAAAATGAAAGTCTTACCTTTAATAATAAAGCGTAATATTTTTAAGTCAAAACTTCTTTAAAGTTGCAAAGTCCACGATTTTTATGCTGTTAACATTATACAGAGATTGAGCATTTTTTAAATCTCTCATACTCATAAGCTGCATTTGTGGTAACATTATTATTATGTATTTTGTACACAAAATGTTTAACGCTCTTAATTTTATAATTATGTTTAGTAGAATACAAGTTAATAACACTATTACCAATATCATTAATTCTAGGGCACTGAAAAACTTTAGCCCAATCGACTTTTAATTTTACACTAAAATGCTTTATGATTAAACATTTTGAAATGGGTTAAATAATATATTTGAAGTTGCTGTTAAGAAACGAAAAATATAAAGTGCAAGAAAAGCTAATTTTACAGTTTTTTAAACTATTGTACAAACATTGGTACTTTTATCTATTTACTTACTAACTACCCAAATAGAGTAAGGTTTTGCTGTCCGTATCTCTCTCCATTTCACCCTCGCAATTAATCGACGTATAAACCAAGATATGTATGTATGTATATATATATATATATATATATACATATATATATTTATATATTTGTATATATTAAGTTTTCAATTAAATATTTATATTCATCAATATTAAATTTTGCAAATATTCAACTTATCATCATAACAACTAAATGATTAAACCTCTATGCCTCTTCCTCAAAAATTTAATTCATTAAGCAATAACTCAGAATCCCATCATCTCAAATCCATTCTCAAAATCAAATTTAGAGTGTCGAATTTCAACTCATCTTCAACTCAATTTCAACTGAAATTCACAGAGCTTTATGAAATATCCCTTCCATAATATTGAAAAGAACACATTCGCAGGTATTTTCCTTTTTCCTGATGAACTCGAATAATTTTGGACACACGAAATAAACAAGAATATTCCTTTGTGCCTCACTGTACCTTTTCGTGATATCATGTGACAAAAACATCTCAACTAAGTCGTATAGACAATGAATGAAACATTGGCCAGAGTAGAGTTCAGTCAACTTAATTAGGGTTTGAGACGAATATTGAATCTAATTCGTACAATCTAAATTACTTTCGATAGTTAGAACGACTTCAAGTCACTTTAATTATTACTACGTTAACCTTATTAATGTATGACAGAATATAGATAAATAAGGCAATACAAAAGCTATCTCTTGTTCTGTTCATATTTTCAATAGTACCCTATTACCGACACCCTCAAATAATATACTAACCTCTCTTCTTGTAAACTCTCCTGTTATGATGTACCCCATCAACACTTTATATATGCACACATTCATGCTATTGTAGTATCATTTAATGCAATGTTGTTTTTACAAATCTGCACCTGAAAACATAAAATGGGATTTTTGGATGAGATTTCACTGCCATCTATCTTGCCAAAACTATAAAGCCAGAGGCGCCCTGGCTTTATAGTTTTTCAAACAGTCAACGTTTAACCTTGACATTCAATGTAAAGTGCATGTTTTCACAAACGAAAAAATGAATAAAAAAATAAATTAAAAAATTAAAAGCGTTTTAAATTAAAAATGAAAGCATGAGACTGGCATTGTACAGAAGTTGGGGAGATATTACTAATTTTTTCTGATCGCATATGTAGTGATTATTAGTACATACGGTATTCGTACCATCAAGTGTATTAAAATTTACATCTTTGCGTTCCGTTGGCTTTCGAATAACGTTGCATAGTCTCCTGAAAAATATAGCATATTCCTTTATGCTGATAAATTGGCCCCCAAAATTATTGAACAAGACATACAAGTGGTACATATAAAAATTTTGTTCATTTAATTTACATAAAAAAAGCTTCACGTAATCTGGAGACATGATACTAATTATGTCGACGAGAAAATTGTTTCAGTTCATCTAATTTTCATGGATCGTCCTTTGCACCTGTTATTTAATATTGTGTTTAATTATAATTAATTCATGAACGACACGTGGGTGACCCTTGATATATTTTATGGTGAGGATTCTGGAGAAATAACCACTATAATATTTGAATTCACCGAGCAGAAAAAGGAAGATAAATGACTGAATCAGCGTTTTTATGCCCTGTACCATATTATTTTGGTATGTCATAGGAAGAGGCATTATTACCATGTGCCTATCCTAATGTCAATATTTTAACACCCCTGTTAATAAAAATCGTCCTAAACCGTATAGGTTCTCCATGTACAAAAGCCAGACGTATAAAGATCTGAATAGAAGTGATTCTAAAATTATACATATATACGAACACAAAGTTGAACGATTGGCAATTAAAGTATTACGTAAAGTTAAACAGTGTTGATAGATCACGAAAATAACCACTGATAATACAATAGACTATATTACCTAGACTATATTACACAATTGCGAATATAGTGGAGACTGAACAGTGTTCATTACTTCTATACAGTTAAAAACAATACAGAAAGGTCATATAAGATTATAAAGTTAACAGTTACAATTACTAACAATTAATTAATACATATACTTTAAGTAAATAACATTTTCTTTAAAATTTATCTTTTAGAAATTTTACTTATGTCTACATATTGGCATCGTTTATGACATATATCGTTTTTAATTAGACAAGAACGCCCTTTGTTGACACCAACTAGACGAGGTAACGACGGCATCGATCTTGAGGAATGTGTATCCAGTTATTGCGAGGTTAGTTTCGAGGTCAGTTGCATAATCGGTTTCATTACAGTCGATTAGATATTTAGATTATGCAGAGAGCGCAATCCGATTCCCTTGATTTCCTACGCACGTATATAAAATCTATATCTATCTAAAATACGTTAGTATTTGTAGCATTCCAGTGTATTTATAGCAGACGTGTTCTAATAGTGTAAAAAAAATTGCGTGAAATGAAAGTGAAATGAAATGAAGTGAAATTTGGAACAAAGATGAGTGTTACTATTGTTATTAATATTTAAATATTAACGATAATCGTAGTTAAAGGTTCAAAATTAAAAAAATCATCATCTTAAAAAAAATTGCCGGTCGTCATCATTTTGACTCTAAGCACGTATTAACGTAAATAGATCTTATTTCGTACGTCTTCTTCGAGTTCTTCCGAAACTGGCTGGTTCATTTTGAATACGGTAGTTGACTCATTCTAAATTTTGTTATTTTGCAAACAATATTGTGAAATATAATTTAATTAAAAACCAGTCTTCAAAAATATTCAAAAATTTATTGAAAAATAAGCCAGTTGTAGGCTTCTAAATTTGAAGATACGGATAGAGTTGGGTGTATCCCTGTCTCTTTTCCTATCTTAGAATATAATGCACAATATTAAAAATTACCTCACAACACAGTATTGCCTTCCTTCTCCAAAGGTTAAATTTAAACTTTTATAACTCGGTCAATTTTTAAGATTATTAAAAAAAATGTTCACTCTTCATCAGCTTGTACATTGAAATTTAATGAAATAAAAAAATGAGTCAAATTCCTAATTGGAGTTAATTAAAAAAAAAACATTTGGCAACCATTTACCTTATCAATGTTTTATTATTACATTATCAGTACTCAGTACACATAAGTTGAAAAATATTGATATCCATTTTCCGATATTAATTGTATCTGTAACAACCTAATACACTTAATATGGGGTAAAATTACTCACTCAACAAAATAGTATTTTCAAGCTAGAATTAGTCACACCAATTTTAAACTACTAAAATATTAGTTTCAAAAATCTGCGTATGAACATGTTACTTTTAAGTTATGCATTTGCTCATTTCGATTTAATCAATTAAAGTTATGTTTTATTATTTATTACGTAGCTCATTGACAAAGAAATGGAAAAATGATATAGTACAAAAAAGTTACAAAACATACTTTGCTTAGTATCTATTTTTTTTTTATTTTTTTGTCAATATGATCCAAAATAGTCAAATTATATTAGCAGTGTTGAATAATTAATGAGTGTAAAAAGTATATTAGCAGAAATAAAAACTTATCTTCTAAAATTGTATCCAATGGTCAATTCGAGCCACCTAATGTTTGGTGATAATTTCAAACACTTGAATCGCATCAGAATTTTTTTGAAAATTCATTATTATTCGTCAATAAAAATCAACGAGCTCTAGTAACTCTTGGTCAATATTCATAGTATTGAGCAAAATACCTATTATTTAACAGATGAGTTAGGTGGTAAGTTCTGTAACAGATGCAGTGTCGACCATCTGAAAAAAGACGGACAGATTGACCAAAGACGGACAGATTGAGAAAGACGGACATCGAAGTTTGGCCATGAAGGTTTCATTCGTACTTTCTTGATATGGAACCATAAAAAAGGTTAAAAAGTGAAAAGAAAAAACAATGAAAATTAGTGGTCTAAAATATATTTACAGATTTCAAAAGGGATGAATGATTTCAAATATGCGTTCGTGCATGGGAAGAGAAAAGTACAATTTTTGACGTGCGGATCTGACTCCCACTTGTCTCATTTTATTGTCCAACATTGTGGAAATATTTTTCTTATTTTTTTGCCAACATTGTGGAAGATATTGCTTCGAGATAAAATTATTTATACAAGGACTTATTTTACTGAGTATTTACTTTGCCCAGCATCCCCATCATCCCTTTTAGTCAGTGTTCTATCGTTTGACCTGAAGTTAACCATCATCCTTTTGGAAAAATTTTCTCGAGTTCAAGCAGTTAAAATGACGTATCATGAAACTTATATGAGAATATATGAAACTGCTCGTAAGATAAAGAAGTATTTTATCAGTATATATGTGTGATCTTCTTTCTTCAGTTTTATTGTTTTTCAAAATATAATAATTGTGCAGCGGTGTTTCTCAAGTATATGTCCTTTTTCCATACTGATTCATTAATGTGAAAACTAAAGGCACCAAATAATTTAATTTTTTATTTTAAAAATCAAACCCGCAACATATAAATTACAAAATTATAAACCTTTAGTAGTAAACATTTTATTACAATAAAAAAAACATAAATTCTTATTATTTACTTTTCTTACATAAGGATCTTTTTCTACATTTCTTTAGCAAATTTTATTTCCACTTAAAAACCACAGATTGCAATATAAAAAAAATATTAAAAGGATAGTAAACCTTGGATTAATAAATTTTGGATCTGATAGTATTAACCTAGTCAAAGTCGATTAAGAATGCTTTCAAAGGAATAGCGAGATTGCAAAAATGAAGACTCGATGTTTTAATTACGTTTAAGAACGACACGTGTATATTTTTGCGATATTAAGGATTATTGCTTTTTATCTACATATTTTAAAAATATAGTACAAAGCTGCGACCGTTTGTATAATATAAACTAATATCATGGGCCAACTTTTTCCATTAAATGGGTAAACCACTTTTTTACCAAATCCTGTAAACGATTAAATTTCTCATCATGGAATTAGTCTAATATGTAAATAACAAACGCCATTTACTAACCACTCTTTGGACTAAATTGTTCAGAACAATCACATTTATCAACGAAAACTACTGCAACATACGACTACATCAATAGAATTGTCACTTTCTGCAAACGCATGAAACGTTTGTTACTATATATTTAAAGGAATTGGACTAGGTAAAAATAAAGAAGCAGATATTCAATAATTGTCTATAAAAATATATATGATTAACATCTAGATGTTTCGTTACTGACGGTATGGATTGAGATTATTTTGTTTACAGGATCAATTCGTTTGAATTAAAAAATAAATGTTATGAATACTGCTTGCTTCTAACTATAACACCACTTTAACGCGCGGAAGCTTTAAGACAATGATGATGAAGTGTTACATTAGTCTTTGCTACTAAATATTCTATCAAAATCATTGTTTTTTAAATGGGTGTCAAAGCCTATTTTTATTAAAAATATAATTAAAACATGTATACATCGATTTATATATATATATATATATATATATATATATATATATATATATATATATATATATATATATATATATATATATTTATATATAGTCTGTATTGCTGCCGCCATCAGGTTTCTTTCCTTGAAAATTTACCAAGTAGACTAAATTATTTTGCTTCCCAGTTTTTTGGGTGCATTTGTTTTAACCAATTTTAGATGAATGTATGGTCGATTTATTCAGGAAATAAGTGTTACAAAAAAAATGCTTCGGTATAGTTTTTTTATATGGTATGGAACGTAAATGCAAACTGGGAAGTTGTCTTAATATAGAAATGAGTTAACTGATGATGAACCATTATATATCTGTAAGGATGAGAGACCTGAAAAGTGTTAACCGGGACAAATTTGAAGTATCTTTAAATCTAAAACAACCTTAAATGTTTCTGTTAAACAAATGTAAAATTAAAATAAATTATCATAGTGCTCTTACAGTGAGACATTTATGAAATTTTCAAATTATTTTACAGCGAGTAGTCAATAGATAATTGTTTATTTTTAAAAAATCCTTTCTTGAGTTATACAAAAGTTTGTTTCAACAAAACCAAAGGCCTACTTTCTTACATAATGTCAAATGACAAGCAAAAATATAAAATTAATAACTTTATTTTTACGATAAAAATTTACTCCATGTACAAAGAGGTTAAGGACTTGCAAAAATTGATGACTTTATTAGGATAAAAAAGTGAATCTGAAATGTATATGCGACTGATGTGTACATTAAAAATTTGATAATGTTTCAAACCTGAAATGCTTACAGACTTAAAACATATATTTCTCAATAAATAACGAGAAAATTTCAAATTGAAGCAATCAGTGTCTTAGGTTACGTACCTGTGAAACGCAGTATCTGACAAATTTCTGTGTGAAGTGCTATCGCGCATATAGTCACGATATTCTAAAAAAATTTCTGGAAAAATTTTTAAATAATAAATTTACATATTTTTATAAATTACACATAAAACATAAAGTTCATCTTGTTAATATCAATTCGTCTTTTCAATATGCCATCCTAGTTACATAGCAAATTAAGGCGTGGTAACAGTTTCAATTTAAGAAAACATATGAAACAAATGCGATCTCGCTCGAACTATTACAAATAACAACGAAAATAAAGAAACGAAAATATGTCAGTCCTTATGATTTTCACTAGATATTGTCCGATAATTTTTGTGTCATCTGCTTCTTAATATTATAAATCTGTGTTCCAAACACTTAAATCCGACGCGAATCCTCGAGTACAACATAATTTTTTACATATTTTTTCAATAATACTCTGATATCTCCAGAAGTATAAAGTTTATGGTGTCAATATCGTTTTTCAACTGCCTACAAACTTATAAGCCCGCCATCCCTGTAAATAAAATCAATGTTTAATTATATAAACACAGTCGGTATCTAACACTTGTCGCCAACGTGTAAGCTAAAGCTCCGTTTTCGTCGAAACCTTTGGGCATTTGACTGAAAAACCAGTGAAGTTCGATTTTGATACGATTTTCATTTATAAATTGTCTATCACATAAATTATAAGACAGAGAGCGAAATAGATGGTAATTATATGGCGAGAGATCTAGAGAGTAGAGTAGGAAAATAGCATACTCTATTCAAGGTAAAGTAGTTTTTCGCGCGTTCTTTTGCCATGTGGGGTCGAGTATAGTCGTGTAAAAATAAACTTTGCTTTGATTTGAAGGAAGTATAGCGGTGACTTTGTTCAATTGCTCACAATGAATCTTATATGTAATTGTAATGTTAGCTTGAAACAGTTTCCAATGAATAACTCTATTTATACCCCACCATGCGCATAAAAGTATGTTTTGTTCAATATTGTATTTTGGTCTAGGTACACCTTTTTCTACAGCTCCTAGTCACAGAAATTTAAAAATAAATTATAAAACCACCCATTTTTAATCTCCTGTAACGAAATACTTTAGCTTCTTGTTGGTACGATGGGAACTCAGTAGCTCCGATCATACATTAGCTCTCCTCCGAAAATAGCTCTGCCAAACAACGCGAATTTGATCTCGGACCAGTTTCAGTAAGGCTTTTGTAATTGTGTAATGCTTTTGTGATTGTGTTTTGTAATTGATCTCGGACCTGTTTCAGTAAGGCTTTTGTATTTTTTATAAATCAATTGTAAAAGGTTGCTTTCAATAAGGTTTACTGGGCAGGTCAAAATTCAAAATTCTTTGAATCTTTGGAACTTTATCATCGACAGCCTGTCTCCATCCACTTCATGACATTGGCTCCTCCATGTCATTGAAAGTAATACCAATAATCGACACGCTGGGCGGGCGAGTTAGCGATCGCAGTCCGTAGCTTCTAGCACAAGCGACACTGCTGCACGTCACTACAAGTATGTGGCATTTAATCTACGTGATTACTAACACCACTCTAGCTCTATTTGACGACCCATCAATGACGCCCATCGTCAAAGACCGTATTCCTTTGATCGACCCCGCACACCACGGGGACGACTTCTTATTACCTTTTACATAGGGAATGAAAATATTAATATATGTTATAATTCAGAATTAACTATAATAGATAATAGTTGGATTCCATACCTTAAAGATAAAAATAAGATTCTTACTTTAAAATTTCCGTGTCTATGTGTCCGTTTGTGACGGCTCTATTTGTCAGTATTTACCATTGTTATTGATTGATAAGATTTAACTTGATAAGCGTAGTTAAACGACCCCGAGGGATGTTTTTTACTTACGTGGTCCTGTTATGAGAACATAACGCATAGAGTGTTTGGACTTGTCTAACTCTTCCTTCTGATAATTAAAAATGTGCGATTGAGGAGGTATTCTTAAAACTTTTCTCTTCACAAATTATTAAAGTTATCAAGAGTAAATATTTTCTTTTTTTAGTAAATATTTTTGAGATTTTCTATTAAAATATAAATATTATAAAGAACAAATCATATTTTTCATATAAATTGTTTATATGGTTCCCTTGAAGTGTACTTAAAACGAATTTAAACTAAATTTGTTTTCTTTTTATATATATCGATTCGCATATTTTTGACCCTATCACATAACTTTGTAATCGTAAACTTTGACATTTATTTGTAATTATTTTCAGTTGGATTACCTCCGGTAAGGAACTAAATATGCACTGAGACCACAATAGACAAGTGTTACTATAACGTCCCTGCCTGAAGTGCTAATAGTGACAGGTGCGGTTTATGTGTTTTAAGTATTTATGGTGTTATAAACAGTAGTGAATATCTAAATTCGAGTGTTGTAGTAAATACAAAGTTCGAGATTCTTTTTTGGTGTTTATCACTTTAAGGGAACCATATAGGAATGTATATGAAATATAGAAAAATATAGATTGTCTTTTTTAATATCTTTCTTTCAGGAAAAATCTTAAATTATTATAAAATATTCTATGATATATTCCCTAATATTCATTACTCCTATTTTCAAGTTTTAGAGAAAAACTGGCAATGCAATAAATGTATTTTTATTATCGTTCGGCAATCCATCACTTGATCGATAAAATTACTCAATGCAGTTGAACTACATAGTCTATATATGCAAGTATTCGGAATTGTATAGGTTGGTGTCGGAATTTTCAATTTAATTTTTTTATTTAAACAAGTTGTCGTGACCCTTGATATTCTCACATTTCGATTCCGAAATCAAATCGGAAACCTTATCGGTACAAATACCTTAAGTTTAAAAATTAAACCCGCCAAATGTGAGTAGAATTTGAGCGCCGAGGGTACCTACCTGGACATTATGAATTGTAAGGAAAAAATGTTGTTTTATCTCAAAAAATGTAACTGTCTGAAATTCTGTGTTAGTTTTACTTTAAGTTATACAAAATCTTCAAACGATCTGAACTATTTCTAATTTTTTGACACGCGGACTTGATAGGAAAGGAAGTCTTTTTTTATTCTTAGACCTAAATCATTTTATTACCCACATATATATATATATATATATATATATATATATATATATATATATATATATATGTGTGTGTGTGTATATGTATATATATATATATATATATATATATATATATATATACTTATTATTTATATACATAAAATGACCACTATTCCCGATTTATATAACATAATCATCAATAAAAGAATGCATTCTGTACATGGAAAATACTTTGAAAAGAGTAATTGATTTCGCGTAACGAATAATATTAGAAGCCAAAAAACTTGTTTTTATTATTTTTGTCTCGGTCTCTCTGTTGATTTATTCGTCAATAACGTAAAATATACAGGACGGATTTTGATGAAATTATGTTTCACTACAGTTTGTACCCAAGAGCAACATATGAGATAGAAAAAAATTTAAAGTTTTCATAATCCGAATTCCACGAGAACGAAGTCGTGGGCACAGCTAGCAGTAAATAAAAGTTGTCCGCATGCTTACTCAGTGGTCATTATGGAATTGGTTCGAAGACTTAATATGCCTTATTAAAAACAGCTATTGTAATGTTTAGTGTAGACCATTTGCCATAAGTTGTATACGCACGCAGCGCTCTTCATGAAATATTACAGAATCATCTTGGTAGGATACTACCAAGATGATTCTGTAATATTTCAGAAAGCTTTGTTTTGGAGCGAAACTTCTGTTTTGGAGCGAATTCACGAATGCATTGGGGCAGAGGGCGGGCATTTGAACTTTTGTTATACAAGGTATATATACATATATTTCTTTTCTATTTCATAAGCAATTGATTATATATATATATATATATATATATATATATATATATATATATATATATATATATATATATATATATATATATATATATATATATATATATATATATATATATATATATATATATATATATATATATATATATATATATATATATATATATATATATATATATATATATATATATATATATATATATATATATATATATATATATATATATATATATATATATATATATATATATATATATATATATATATATATATATATATATATATATATATATATATATATATATATATATATATATATATATATATATATATATATATATATATATATATATATATATATATATATATATATATATATATATATATATATATATATATATATATATATATATATATATATATATATATATATATATATATATATATATATATATATATATATATATATATATATATATATATATATATATATATATATATATATATATATATATATATATATATATATATATATATATATATATATATATATATATATATATATACTTATATATCTCCTGATTGAGGGGATTTCTTTAAAATTTTCATATTGAAGAAAAGTATAGATTTTACCTGCGGTAGTTAACTCCTGAATCATGAGTACGCAAACGCAAAGAATTTCCTACAGATGGTTAGTTTCAAGCTATGCTATACTTTCATTAAACAATTGTTAATTAATAAATTCCATCTCCGTTAAGGTCTATAAATTACCAATCGATTTCTAATTTTTTTCTTTCGGTGGAAAATGATAAGGTCTTAGTAGGTACATAAAATTAAAATGAACATGTTTGTGCTCTGGATCGTATGAATCAGTGCCACAAAAAATGTTTATAATGACGTTATGACAGACATTTTTATATTAAATTAAATTTGTTGGCACTACAAATAACATAGCGCTTAAAATACTATATATTTGTTTAGAAATGTAATTGTAGCTTTATTCTATATTATTATATATCTGTATATATTTTTTATTATTACATATCTCTCAGCTCGCCTGAACATAGTTGTTTTGTCTTACGATATAATTTTAATTTTATATACCAGTCAATTCAACTTATGTGTGTAAAGGAAATATAAGGTTTCTTAGAAAAAGCGTGCGAACGTTCTCTTGTGTTAGCTAGAAACTGCGCTGAATAACAATTAGCCAGCCAGTTGCTGTACGCGGATAAAATGTATTTTACTTATTTAGTTCACATAATATTATCATTAATTTGATAGTTCAGATGTCAAACGATAATAATCTGATCTCACAATTACTTTAGATATTTTAAGATACATCTGCGTTATTGGTGCTAAACGTATCTTATATTCACTCCATGTGCAGGTTTGCCTCAATTGAACCATTATATGAGTTGAATTTTTCGCAGTAAAGCATGTCACATTGTCCCGAAACTTTGGTTCTTCATTGTTCAAATATAATTTTGTGTGATCAATATAACATATTTAAAATCCCATATATTTTTCAAGTAATTTGTGCATGAAACCTTACTTTTACAGACTTCAAAAAAAGAGGAGGTTATATGTTCGACGCATATTTTTTTACATATGTATAGCTATGTTTTCGAGATATATGAGCCGATTTGCGTGATTATTTTTTAGTTTGAAAGTCTATACTAGCTAGATGATCCCATATAAATACGTGGATGATCTTAATGGTAAGGTCTGGAAACGAACATGAAGCTCCTTAACGAATGGTTGTAAATCAACTGTAATTCAACTGTAAATATCTCAGATCACAGATGATTTATTACTTTACAAGGAGTAAGGCAGTAAATCAACTGTGATCTGAAAATAACTACACCATCGCCCAGGTTAGGTTCTGATG
Organism: Druceiella hillmani; assembly: GCA_039881145.1. Classification (NCBI taxonomy): domain Eukaryota; kingdom Metazoa; phylum Arthropoda; class Insecta; order Lepidoptera; family Hepialidae; genus Druceiella; species Druceiella hillmani. Next base: position 40,919,009 of record JAYKKI010000015.1, read on the forward strand.
GTGAATTATGGGGATGAACAATGGAACTCCATATCGGATGGCTATAAATCAACAGTAATTAAAGATGTTACTACTGGTAGTTATTACTTTGCCAAATAACTACACCGTCAACCAGATGAGGGTTTGATGGTGAATTCAGGAGACATACAATGGAACTCCTTATAAGGTAGTAAATCAACTTTGATTAGAGATTTTACTACTGGTAGTTGTTAGTTTGTAAAATAACTACACCATCGACCAGTTCAGTGTCCGGTGATGAATTGAACGGACGGTAAGGTGAAACGGATGGCAGTTAGTAATGATGATTCAAGATATTTATTACTGGTTATTGTTACTATGCAAAATAACTACACCATCGACCAAGTCATGCTCTGGTAATGAGTTCTAAAGATAAATGAAACTCCTTAACGGATGGTCATAACTCAACCGTTATTCAAGTATTCACTACTTGTCGTTGTTACTTTGCAAAATAACTATACCACCGACTAAGTTTAGGATATGATGATGATCTCTGAAGATGTAAAATGGAACTGTTTAACTGATGGTAGTACATCAATTGCGATTCAAGATGTTTGCGACAAGGAGCTATTATTTTGTAAAATAAGTACACCATATGTAAGTTCAGTATCTAATGATGAGTTCTGGAAATGAAAAATGAAACTGTTTAACGGATGGTGATAAATTAAATATGATTCAAAATATTTGCTACTGGTAGTTGTTACTTTGCAAAATAACTTCACCATCGACTAGGTGAGGATCTGATGATGAGTTCCGTAGATGCACAATAGAATTCCTTAATGGATAGTATTAATTCAACTGGGATTCAAGATATTTGCTACTGGTAGTTGTTACTTTTCAAGATCTGATGTTTGATTTCGGATAAAGAGAACGGTACTCCTCAACGGCTAACAGCGGACCACTCACGGCTACTTCTGTCGCTTCTCTTCCGTGTATTGTTGAGGATCAAATTTACACAAAGGGGAAATTATCTATGTACCGGTCTTTGTCCGCTATTTTTAATATTTACACAAAATTACAAGAAAGGAAATATTTTAAGATTAGGTATAGTATGATGATTAATATTACTGATCATTAAAAATTCTAGAATCAGACATTTTTTAAAAAACCAAATTCAAAAAAGTAACTACTAAAAAGTAAAAAATAATTTGCTAAAAATAAAAATTGGTTCATAATTATTCACAGTAAATAACTAAGTTACTAATTTTGAAGCCGGTGCCAGCACCGCAGATCAACTTAAAAAAATGTAAAATTTTATATTATAAATATGCCCTTCGTGAAATTATTTTGTACTGTGAGTACACTAAAACTTAAAGTTTTAAATTTAAAGTAATAAATTAAGTAAAATTATAAATTTATTCAAGTTGGTCGACAGTTCTGGCACCGACTTCAAAATAGTTATTTATTGTGAATAATTAAGTACCAATTTTTATTTCGAGTTAAATATTTTTTACTTTTTAGTATCTACTTTTTGAAGTCGTTTTTTTTATGTTTTATTTTGAACTTCTTGCAGATACTCTTAAGTAATAAGTAAACTCATAGAATTTTGCGCACATTTGGCTCGTCTTAACGCAAGAATAACTAACAGTAATAAGCAACTAAAATTGCATAAGTGACAAGCGGAATGTAGTCGTAATCTGTGTGTGTGTGCGCGCGAGAGGAAGAGAGGCGCCACTTTTTTAAATATTTTGCAGTTTTTTATATTCTAAAACGATATTGCAAGGTCCAACTAAATAGTCATATTTTCATAATTTTATACTTTTTAGTGCGCTTTTAGTCTGTGGTTATTTGAATCCAGTAATTTTTTTTAAATGTTTGTTTAAGTTACTCCCTACAAATTTAAAAAAATGTTCCCTTTGGACAATCAGTTTTTTATAAAGATTGCAGTACTATCTGTTAATATATCGTATCACACGGTTTATATAATCGATTCTATTTATGAAAAGATTACAGTGATAGTACAAGACAAAAAGGAATATATTTGATAAAATTTCGTAATCGGTTTTTAAAAACCATTCAAATAAATGATGTTTATATATTAAATGAAGCTTGCTTACTTTGCAACATAAAATTTAAAAACAAAATAGTGGGAAAATTTAAGATATTTTGTGATAGTGAAACTCTTTTAAAAATCCGGAATTGGAGGTTTTTAAATTAAAATTTGCATTTAGTCTAGTTAACGTAATTTATTTCACAGTGATGAAAAATCAATAGAACTAGTGCAATAAATGGATTTTTATGTCTACGTACGTAGTGTATCTTTCCGGTAATAAAACACATTCTAAGTCGTGTTCTTTCCCAGATGCTCTTTTTTTCTAATATATTCCCAATTCACCCCAATGAGATTTAGGATAAATTTAACCAAGAAATAAAATCATTACGTATCTTATTAGTGTCTGTTACATAGTCGTAACGGTTTGTCGATATAAATATTAAGTAAATGGGCAGCAAAATCATAATATGAATTTAAATTTTCAAATATATTTTATCAACCACGCTGTTCAATCTTTTTTTTTCTTTGCTCTTTCTTATATCAGGGGAAATTAATAACATTAAAAGTAAGTTTTTCACCATTTATGAACATATTTCTAACATCATAAATATTTATTATATTCAATAATACCCATTACATAAAAAACAAAATGAATCATTTTCAATAACATTAAACTTTTATTAATAATATATTGTTGTAATTACTTGTGTGTTAACTTGTGTTACTTTTACTAAATCTACGCTGGGTTTGCCTAATTAGCACCTTGCAAATTAGTAATATTTTACTTGCTATAATAATATAGTAATATTTTACTAAAAATAAACTTAAATTAAGAACAAAAATTGTTTGCTCTGGAATTTTTGCAATTATGATACAACTATTCAAATCTACAACTAATTCCCTTTGTTCATGATTTTCTCTAAATTTTTCTAAGCGATTCTGTTGATGATAGGGATAGAAAATTGCAATTTTCCCGCATTTTACCCAAATTTTTTTTTTTTTAAAACACATCAGATAAATATTGAGTTCGTGCTTTATTAAGCTTTAAATGGACACCTACACAATCATCTTGAATTTTTTATTGCCCTTATTTAACCCTGAAATTAACACCCTGAATCAAATTTGAACTATTTTTATTTAACATACATAATTGAGCCAGCAAACCCTATATCTGGGCTATATTGTAATGTCGATTTCTTTCAGAGGAAATCGCCTACGACAGATGAACCAACGGACACTATTAGAGTTCCGTTTTGGCAATTTTACCACGGAACAGTAGTAATAAAAAAATTAATAGAAGTGTTGTTTCTTGACGTATTTACTTAAAAAGTTAGTACAAGAAACATAAAAACAACAAAAGCCGGTTTGCAAATAGGAACTTTAATCATGTTTCTAATTAGAATAATGAAAATAAAAAGTGTTTCTTATGAAAAAAAATGTCACAATCGAGACGTATAGACAACATTACACGGCGATTTTTACAAAAACATATTTCTGACATGTTTTACAAATAATACGGCTTTTATGGTTTTCTTAGTCCGGTATGACTGCAATGATTGGCTTTGTTGGCGCGAGTGCCGGCCTCTTGAGCCTGCCCAACGACAGACGCTGATGGCGTCTGGTCGCCTAAAACACTCGATATTAATAGTTCTCTCCGCGAATCGGTTACACCAAGTAGAGAACTTATATGCGGTTTGTGAAATTGCAATTGTATTTTCGAACCACATTTATTGCATATATTTATCAAATAAATTCTAAACCTGCAGCTTTCCCGCAAAAATAAAAGACAATATTGACTAGTGCTGTAATTTTACTTACAGTTTTTGATGCAATCTTCGAATATTTCACGTCTTAGCGCCCAGCGATTTCCACTCTAATTCTCATAATCGGCAAATATTAAGGCATATAGTAAACTAAGAATCGTTTTTATAGCTTTCTTTCTCTAAATAAATTTCCAACAGAACTATCCTTACATCAAAAAGATTCTGCATTTTCGGTACCTGAATTGTAATCAGAATAAAGTACGAAATACTTCGCTTTAAATATGACCGTTATAATTGAGATACTTTCATTCTGTTATTGACACTTTTGTAATTTTTTATTAGTGCAGTCAATAATTTTATCTATTATGTCATCAGTAAAGAGCCACTGCTATTAATTAAAATTTTAATGGTACATTGGGTTAGTTTTAAACCATTTCAATAATTAGGCCAAATGGTTTTGTAACAATATTTTCATGTCAAGTTGGGCTTGTCGCTATTTTGCACCCATTTAAATCTATTACAAACCTAAGAATAACTTGTTTGTTTATCTGAATCCTTGTTCACCAAAGAATGCATTTCATATTCAATAAAAACACTAGGAAAAAAACAACGAGAAACCGACTAACACCGATTTTATCAGCCGTCTCCTCAAAATTACTAATTTCGGCATATGTTTTATAATTACTGTATTCTGATACACAATCTTCTGGGTCAGCGTCTGATTCAATAGAATTTATCCATAATAAAATATAGATAATACATTTCTTCGGTTGTACTTTGACTAATTTAGATTCATATACGTTCATTCCCGTATAAACTCAGGTATTAAAATATTCTTACAATATATAATATTTCATGCATACCGACTGGAATTAATGACTTACAAAAACTAAAACAAAATTTTTGACCACCTAAATATATTTCTTCAAATATGAAATTATTGTGAATATTTCAAAACCTATAATATTTATAATCATGGCATAATTATTAAGTAATCTTCTAGACAGTTTCTACTAACCCCGTTTTTACGTAACATAAACGTTTGGGCAACAGACTACTTTGTATATTTTAGGCCCTGTCCTTTTCATATTCCTGAGCCAATTAAATTTTTGAAAAAATTATGATTTGTATCCAATTAGAGATTTTTGAGTAAGTACTCTACTAGTTATAAAGTTATAACTAGTTCTTCCAAACGACCCTCAGGATATATAAACCTAAAGAAATCGATTTTTTATTTAGCCCCCTGTGATATTACCACATAAATATTTTTAAGTATCAAATACTGCAATATGCTCGAGTTATTGTCTATTATTAATATTCAATATTTCAAAGAAAAAATAATTAATTATTCAAAGTTTCTGTACCGAAAAGATTCTTAAAAAATCAGCTGCCATCTCAGCCGATTAAGAAATGTATTTTTCTTTTGTCATACGAAACTTTGAAAACTATTTTGAAAATCGATATAAAGTGAACCAATATACCGAGTATATTAATTAAGGAAAAATCATTTCTTTAACTAAAATTGTTTTTTAAAATACAAATATATCTCCGTAAATAAACATCTACAACGTATAAATTTATATCAGCAACAGCCACAAACTAACGCATAATTTCCCCCACAGTCGCTATCCAAACGCTTTAAAAACTCACTTTTCTCTTTTATTAACATTCAATTTTGTTGCAAAACTTGTCTTGCTTGCAATGGTAATCAAAATATTCACATTACGCTTTTTGTGAATTCGACGAAGTTTTCAATATAATATCGTTTCCTCTACCTTCCCACCCTTACAGCCGAGAGGAATGGTGATAAACTCATACTTACTATTAAAAAAAAACACTTAAAATGAAAATAACACTTTAATATTTTAAATGAAACACTAAAGTAACACTTTAAATAAAAATAAATCACCTGAAGTGTATAAATTATTTAATAATCATCTTTTAGTACATAGCACAGTTTATAACTTAAAGCAAGTAACTGAAAAGTAAGTTTCACAAGTAGACAATGTTTGTATTTTATTTAAATTCAGAAAAAAAATTGTCTTTATTCTAGTAGATACTGCAATAAGTGGGTTTATTTATAAGACAATAGGATGAAGTCAAGAGAAAAATATTTTTACATAATTAGTCAATTTATTTCAAATTATTTATCTTGCAATAATTTCCTGTGAAGAATAAAATGACATATCCAACGATATACGCTTACTCCATAGTTGTTCTTAACTTTTTTTCATACAAATTCTAGTCGTGATAGTAAACGGCTTAAATATAATTATGATTCAGGAAGTATCAAAAATAAAAGCTGATTTCTCATTAAAAAAAAAATAAACGGTTTCTCCGTAATAAACCCCAAATCTACTTTAATCCTATATTTTTGACAGGAATTCAAAAAAAATCTTTCTATACCAGTTACACAATTACTACATGTCCTCTTACTTGTTAGCTGTTTAGTCATTGTTAAAGTATAAACGCATTTTATTTCGCGACATCCTTATTTGTATTAGAAAATTAGTGTGTGCGCGCGTACACCATAAATGAAATACTTTGTTTTAGAATTTATTTTAACAAATCAAAGTACGAATTGGTAATTTGTGCTGGATTTATCAGTCAATTGCTTACTCAACGTGGACTCAACAAGACATAATGTTTAAATGCTTTTGATTGGTGTGCTTACGAGGGTCATCTGTTTTTTGAAACAATGAAGCACTCGTTGTGAAAGTTTCATCGATAGTTTACATTCTATATTGAGAGTCGCTTTTTAATTTGTGCGATCAATATTCTCATCCTAGGAGTAAAATGAGTAATGTCTAAAACACGTGAATTAAATATGAAAAATTGTCACCAGTTGTTTACGTAAATTTAAATAATTTCAGTTAAAATAATATTTTAGATACAACTTAATTCGTGAAACACTCGTCGAATATGACAGGTTTGATTAAAATATTACTTTATTACATATTTCAATAACTTTTAAAATAAAAATTTTATTAAACTAGACATAAGGGATTGAAGGATTCTGTGTACCATTTATGGAAATAATAACACAAAAAACTTTTTCAACCAACATATTCGCTCGTCATCATATTTATACAATTTCCACAAACTATTAAAAAAAAGGCACGTATGAGAAAGTTTTTGGCTATGCATAGTATATAATATATTACACTTTTTTTTAAATATTATGAAAAATATATTTGTATCTTGAATAAAGCAAACTTTTCAAAATTTCAAATAATATAGACGTTATTTAACAAAGTGAAAGTGCTCAATTTAATAATCAAACTTAATGTTTTTAAGTCGCCGTTTCTTTAATATTGCAATGTCCACGCTCTTTTTATGCTGCTAATATTGTCCCTGGATTGAGCATTTTTAATTCTCTTACACTCATGTGCAGTACTTATTGAAAACATTATTACTGTGCATAACATTTTTGAAACTTCGTACAACAAATTTGTAAAGCTCCTAATATTGTGTTTGGTATAACACAACTTAAGGACACTATTCTCTATATTATTAATTCCCGAGCACTATAAAACTTTAGCCCAATCGACCTTTCATTTCACACTAAAATCCTGGATTAGTAAAACATTTTAAAATGTATTAAATAATATATTTTAAGTTGATGTTACGATCATAAAATACACGAAAAGCTAAGTACTTTACGATTTTGTAACCTATTTTTGTACAAAGGTTGGTACTTACACTGCTGGATAGTTTCACTCTCCAACTTGTTAAATATCCAAACTGAGTGAGGTTTGATATTCGTAACTCTCTCGATTCAACCCTCGCAATTAACTTACGTGTACACTAAGTTACGTTTATCGACACCTGAAATTCGTTGAAATTTGTTAAATAAAATATTTATATGCTTTCTTATTAAGACCATCCACTTATTTTTGTAACGAAATTCTTTTGTTTAATCCGTTTTCAAAATGCAAGGTGGCGGACAAAAGTAGACAACCTCAATTATTGGTTGCCACACTTTTCCATCAGAAGATAAAAAGGAATAAATTATCAGACAGTCAAATAATAAAAATCATATTGCCTGTTATACCTATAAATATCATGATTTTACGGAAAAATAAATTACCTAAATAAATAAAAAGCATCACTAGTTCAGCTTGAATAAAAGCATGTGCTAAAACTGCCCGTATTTATATTAACTTTTACATATTATAAACTTACCTTACCCAAGTTACAAGGTAACAAAATAAGTTGAGAAAAAAGAACAAAAGCGATCAAAATTTCAATACATAAGATAAAGTAACCTAATGTTTACTACTCCTGAACCATTTTTAAACCTTTCTAATCATTCTAATTTTTACCTCAAACTATATACATCATTAAACCGGTCTGGCTTTATTTATCCATTACCATCTTTCAATAACGCTTGAATTTAGTTTTTAATGAAATAAATAAAAAATGTAAGTTCGTGTACTATAGTCGCTACTCAATTAACGAGTAAGTATACAATTTTTAAAAATTATCAGAAATAAATCATGATTAAAAATTTAAAATCATCATTTAAATATTTAATCACATTATTTGTAATATTCGAAGAAATTAACGAAAAACAAATGATTCCACTGAGGACATGAGTTAACAAACAAGTTGTAAATAAAAGTATTCAATCCCACTTTATCAAACATATTTTATTATAGTTATTATTTATTTTTTTTAAGTCAAAAGGCAAAGATACGGTGGTTATAATAAGATCCTGAGGGAAAAAGACCTAAAATATAAGAAGTGGACAGTTTGCAATACACATGGCAGTAAAAACTTTGACGATATTGAAGAAATAATTTACCCTGCATATATAATTTCATTTCTAGATACTATACGATGCAGTTTAATTATTTTTAAGTGCGAAGTGATCTAAAATTAAAAACCTTTATATTTTTCAAAACCCATCGTAAACCCGAACGTATAATTGGACATGTAACACCGATCCAAAAAATGAAGTGTATCATGAAGATAATATCTACACCATGATGAATTTATCTATTTCACGAGTGAGTTCTACTGTCTCACTAGGGAATTTGCATGCATTAAACAAAAGACTATTTAAATAAAATTATTATTAAATAGTTTAGTATCTTAAAAAAAGTAATTACACCATACATTTAAACCAAAATAGTTATGTGCTTTAATTACTCATAACTTCTAGCCAGTGCCCAGTAAATATAATCGAGCATATTTACAGAATTTTAAACATGTTAAAATCCCATAAAAACGTTCCATGTTATTAAACAACATACGCTTATTCTTATTGAACAAGGGTAGCCCATTGTTAGTTAATGCCGTTACTACATATTCTTTGTATAACTTGTTCCTTCGAGAATATAACTTAAGATTAATTCCTCTTATAAAGACTAATTTATACTGATTAATTGGTCCCCAAAATTATTCAAATAAGATGAATATTGTGATGAAAATGGAGTAGAGGGAGGCCCTCATAAACGAAAATATCATGTCCTCATGCCCGCTACGGATGCGTACATAATAGAAGTTCCACCTACCTTGTATGTCATATACATATTTGCCACTTGTTATTAAACTAATAAATCCTTGTAGTACATTTAAAATTTTTGTTATTTAGTTTTTATAAGGGAAAACTTCACATAAGCTGGAGTTGTGTATACGGATTATGTCGATAGAGGCATTGTTTCAGTTCATCTAATTTACACGGATCATCCTTTAGGCCTCTTATTTAATATTGTATTTAATTATAATTAATTTGTGGACGACACGTAGATGATTCTTGAAATACTTTATATTGAAGATCCTAGACAAATAGCCACTGTAACTCTAGACGTTACCGAGCAAAAAAGTAAGTATGATGACTGAGTTACCCTCTACCCCTTATACCCTGTACCAAAAATAATTAGGATCTCACAGGAAACGGCGATATTATCATATGCCTACCATAATGTCAATATTTTAACACCTCCACATAATGCAATACAGACCTGAAAAGAGAATTACTTTAAAATTAGACGTATTTACGAACAGCAAGTTGAGGAATTGGTATTTACAGTATTACATAAATTTATTCAGTTCTCAACACAGTATTAATAGATCATAAAATTAACTATTAACACAACAATAAACAATACTATTTTAATACGAAACAGTTGTGAAGATGGAGGAGACGGAAAACAGTTTTAATTACAACTAAACATTTATCAGGACAGTACAGATAGATCATATAATATCATAAAGATAACAAAAACAATTACTGACAATTAACTAATATTGATACTTTAAGTAAATAACATTTTCTTGAAATGTCTCTTTTAGAATTTTTTTTCATCTCCGTATATGCATCGTTTATGAAATTCGCCGTTTTTAATTAGACAAGATCGCACTTTGTTAACATTAGCTGGACGAGGTATAGACGGTATAGTTCTTAAGGAATGTGTACCCAGTTATTGTGCATTTAGTTTCGAGGTCAGTTGCATAGTCGGTGTCATTACAGTCGATTAAGTTAGTTATTTTTATATTCCTATATACGTATCGAAAGTACTTTAGTATTTCCTTTACTGCATTCCAGTGAGACTTGTATAAACAGTGTAAAAAAAACTTGCATGTGTGCGTGCGTGTGTGCACATACGCGCGTACGTGTATACGTGGGACAAAAATACTACAAAAAACGGAATTTTTTTGGTGGGTTTCTTTTATATCTGTTTAATTACTTGATATAGCCTATTGAAATTTGGTACAAATATTGGTGTTATTATTGTGATTAATGTATAAATATTAATGATAATCGTAGTTAAAGGTTCAAAGTTGAAAAAACCTGGATCTTAAAAAAAATTGCAGGAAAATTTGCATTTCGTAATTATTTTGTCTCTAAGTATGTGTAATACATATCATCGTACATCGTATCATATCAGCGCTTTATCATGTCAGCCCATTATCCCATTATCATATCAGCGTTTTATTATTCCATTAGTAATACTCGATACATATAACTTGAAAACAATTGATATAAATTTTTCCATATTAATTGCATCTAAGACATTCTGATGCAATTAACATGGATTAAAATTACTCGATCAACAAAAAATTTTTTTTAAACTAGAATTGGTTATACTAATTTTAAATATCTTAGCATCAAAAAGCTGAGTATGAACATGTTACTTTACTCCTTCCCTCATTTCAAATCAATGAATTAAACTTATGTTTTATTATTAGTTACGTAGCCTGCTGACAGAGAAAAAAAAAGAAAACGAAAAAAAACAGAAAACGGGTACAATACATGATATAATAAATACGTACCCTTTTTTTAATTTCAACAAAATTTCGTATGATCTAAAAATTATCAAATTATGTTTACATTTCTAACAAATTTGTAAAAAAAATTTCACCGGTAACGAAAATGTATCTTCCTCTAAAATTGAATTCGATAGTCAATTAGAACCATTTAATTTTTGTGACAATTTCAAACCTAAAACTCAAATCAGAATCGTTTTAAAAACTGATTATTAATCATTATTAAAAATCAACGAACTATATGCATCGTTGGTCGATATTTATATTACTAAGCAAAATATCTATTACTCACGAGATGAGTTAGGAAGTAAGTTCGGTAACAGGTCCAGTTTCTATTATTTGTTGATACTGATATTTGAACAATAATCACCGATAACCGTGTTACTCGTATATATTACACTACAAATATTAATGATTAAAAATAAAACTTAATGCTATAGACTAACTTAAACCACGACCATAGACTAACTTAATGCACTAACTTAAACCATGTTCCTTAGATAAAATGATTAATACAGTACGAACTGTAACTAATAGAACGAGACTGTACAAATACAGTACAGTATAATAATAGTAAAACAAACATAGTACGAACTGCATCAAATAGAGTGAACAAATAGTATATTATTGAAGAGTAATTTTATTACTCACATTTTGTGCCTATTCAATTCTGCATCTTTTAAATTGTTATCGGGCCCAACCTTCCACTTATGACGGCTTAGGAAAAATACAATTAAAGAATTATTTTCAAAATACTTTATAAATACAAGAATTAGCCGTTTTTCGCCCTTAAAATGGAATCCAGGATATACTTCCCAATAGTAAACAAATTAACCCAGGTAAAACACACATACAAAGTATTTAAAATAATTGGCTTCCTGATTAGCATGGATTAGCTAATCAGGAAGTTCGATTAACATAATATAACATTTCTTTAAATGTGGTCATTTTTGTTTCCATATATTGTTAAATTACATTATATATATATATATATATATATATATATATATATATATATATATATATATATATATATATATATATATATATATATATATATATATATATATATATATATATATATATGTATATATATATATATATATATATATATATATATGTATATATATATATATATATGTGTGTGTGTGTGTGTGTGTGTGTATGTGTGTATAATGCAAAATGCTATTTTCGTTGATTAGGCACTGATCAGCTAAAATGTATATTTCAAAAATATTCATAAAGTTTCATACTGCTACTTCAAAAATATTTATGTACAAATGACATAGAATTTGTCAATTCAAAACGTAAAAGCTCCTCGAACTCACGTTTAGAAATAACTCCTGTCTTAAATTAACTCTTCGCTGAAGGACGAACATAAAGATAAATTACGTAGAACAAGGACGCAGAACGAACTTCATCTAATTAGATTAATTTGGTTAACCAATATACGAGTGCTTCAATGTGAGATTAGAGCGGACTAGAATTTTATTTTATTAATGCGTGTCAGTATTATGGTCTTCCTTTCATATATTGTTATGTTTTTATTTTCTATTAGAAACCCCTGATTCGTAACCTGATTTCATAGACAAGTATATTTCACAAATTTATGTTTTAAGTGGAAATATGTGTACTAAATAAATAATAAAAAATAATTACAATGTTTAGATACTTTTGCTTAAAAAGCATGACACTTTATTACGTTAATAAAATTAACAAGCTCTTAATAAAAAATTAGAAAATAATTTTATTTTCATGTTAAATAAAAACATTAAATACATTCCAAATTTGCTACTATTCAATAACATAAATAATAAAAGAATGTAATTCAATCATATTTCTATTTTTAATTTTTTTTTGTTAGACAGATGTCTACCTTCGCATGAATAGAGCATCATTGAAAAAATTGTGATGCGATTTTCTCAGTTTTATCCAGAATTTTTCAAGAAAAGATAAACTGAGATTGTAAACATATTAAATATTAATTCGTCATAGGAAGAAGTTTCAGTAAACAAAAGGTTCAGCGTTTTTTTTTGTTATCGAATAAATTGATATAATCGCAAATAAAATCAAATATCATAATTGATAAGTACTCCTAACAAAAATACATCTAAAAAAAGTCACAAATTGAAATGAGTTGTATAATTTAATGTTTTAAAAAATGCAAATTTTGTAATTGATGAAAACATTCTATAATTTTTTAATCCATTTTTTAATTAAAATAAAAACTCATCTAGCTTCTCAACAAACGACGTACTTAAATCGCAATAGTTTCAGGGTTTGTGACCGATAACATAATTAGGGTCGGCTATTTTGAGATTTTAACTTGTGTAATCTCAACACATCATAAATAATCCTGGAGCTATTTTAATGGTTCGACGATAGTACTCGCTACTCATTAGTGAACAACAGGATAAGAAAACTATAAATCTGGGAAAAAGAACCATGTATTGGCTGGGTGCGCAATGTAAGAGCCGCCTAACGGCCGCAGCTTTAAAAGCTCAAATTTTATTTGTACGCTGCAAATGAATGGCTCGGAAATGTTTACATGAATAATATAAAAATAACAAAAAACATCAACTGTGACTTATATATCATCCATGTTTTCCTTTATATTGTGTTCCTAACTACATATCAATTATTCCTTTGTTATTTTGATCGAAGAAAAGTAAATATAATTCGTTTTTTTGGTAAAATCAAGGTAAATTTTATTTATTAAACAACAATAACAATATTTTCGATCTCCGTACCCAGAATATGTAATATTCGTTTATTTTCAGCTTAACAAAATGTGTACAATAATAAATGTATTACCCGTATTATAACCGTTCAACCACATCCATTTATTTTTTTTTTAATTTACAATTCAATAATAGAAATGTGTATAAAATATCTCTTGAAAAACCGACTTCAAAAAAGTAGGTACTAAAAAATAAAAAATAATTTAACCCAAAATATATATGTACTTATTCGCAATAAATAACTAACTTACTTATTTTTGAAGTCGGTGCCAGCACTGTCGACCAAATAATAGTAATATTTTTAAGTTAAATAATGTACATAAAAAATGACATACTTCTTTCAAAAATTGAACATAGCTATAATTATTTTATTTTAAAAATTGATTTGAAAAAAAAATTGTCACAGTAAATATCTTCATTTTGTTATTGGTGAAGTATTATTCACTATTTTAATTTTTTAATTTTAATTATGTGCTACACACTGAATAAACATCTATACAGAAAGATATAAAACAAAAATTTTCAAAGTATTAAAAAGTTAAATAATTATGACGTTTAAATATCTAGTTTACGTTAAATAAATTTATTAAATCATAATTTCATGGATCCTTTTACTTTAATTTTCATCTCTGGGGCGGATTAACTTTGAAATTATCATTGATAATTGAGCATAAATTACAATTATCAATTTTTTTCAAAAAAATCGTAAAATAAATTTTTAAAATTAGTGGAATTGAATGTTTTTGTTAATTCTAAGTAAGATAGAGATCATCATTTTAAAATTTTGTTAGTTTTTGTTTATCTCATATTTAACTTTCTCTCTTACTATCACCATTCATATTTATGTGTTATAAATATAAATTAAAAAAAAATATCAATATTGTAATTTTCTCTTTATCCAATCAATTGAAAACAAAATAATCTCGCCTGAGGCTTATTTTTTTAAATACGTCGTTTTTTATTCTTCAAGTCTTTCTAAAAATTGCATTTGAATTGGACCACTATTTTTTACGAGGTGCTTGCACAAACAATCACACCGACAATAATTCCAAAAGTTTACATTCTGCATATATAGTGGAATTTCTTTCCAGGATTCCGCCACCGTCTGAAATCTTTAACATGCTTTTTAACAAAGAATCCCATAGAATCGTTATATATGAAAATAGTGACAAATACTGAATGCTTACATAATGTAAAAAAATTTAATAAAAGAGTTAGGTAAAATTTACATTTTTTTTTATAAATTGAACCACTTAGGAAAATAGGTTAAATGGTTTGCAATTTGGTGAATTGCATAATTTATTATAAATTATTCAATTCACCAAATTTCAAAGCAACAGGATACTTAAAATAAAACGAGCATGCTCTCTCAGGGATTCAAGTTCTTTGCTAAGTTTCATACTCATAGAACCTTTTTGTTTTCCTCCCTAAACCTATTTTCCTACCACATAAATAGAAAAGACTCAAATGAAAAATATCAAAAGAAAAAATATAAGCGAAAGTATTGATTAAACTTAAACTTCATTGGAATAATGAGCTTATTGAAAATATATTCGAAAAATTCAATATAATTTGAGCAACTCACCAAAACACAAAGAAATACTATATAAAAAAAAAGAAAAGAAAAGTCTATGCACAAAAAAAACAATTATAATACTTCAAAGAGCAAGGTCTTAGACCTATATCAAATTAAACAATTTGCTTGATATGTACAGAACTGCCTGGTTCATATATGTTTTTTTGCATATAATATTAGTTATAAGTTTTATTGATCATGGAAAAGTAATTACTTAAAATCTATTTTTTGATCAAGATTTAAATAGCACTAACTTCAAAAATATACAAGACAGATAATCTTGTGCATATCAATATATATGTATATATATATATATATATATATATATATATATATATATATATATATATATATATATATATATATATAATATAATATATATAAGTAAATAGTACTTATCATAATTGTCTTTTTGTTGTATTTATACTTGTAATTTCTTTTTTTTTATCGTGTTTCTTTGAACTTTTTTTAAATTTTTTTAAGTCGGTTCATTTTCATCAAGAGGAAGGTATGAGTTTTACACAAAAATTTTCTTTAAAAAATTTTCTTTTTTTAATTTTAATCTTTTTTTGTTTTTGTATCAAGAAAGTAGACTTAAGATAAAAAAACATGCTATGCGCACGCAAATTACCAGAAATCTCGAATTATTTACAGAGCTTATTTGCTCTACTCATAATGATGAGAATGAGAAACAATGCAAAATACTCTTTAGGGTTTCCAAAATTACGGATATGTTAATTACATAACTAGTAACTAATTTATGGATTTAAATTACGTAATTACGTAACTGACTTAGTATAGATAAAAAAGATCTAGTTTATTAATTATATACCGTAATGCAGCGACCGCTTTTAGTAAACTTGAATCTCTTCGATACGAATAAAAAAACATCACAATTGTTTTTATTACATCTAAACTACGATGAATGTTACAAAGGTCTAAGTAATAAGTGAAGAACTAATTAGAAGATAAAAAAGAAAATGTTAAATATTTATCTGTAAATTTCATTCTAGTAACGCCTTGATACCACATGTTTTTAATTTAGGAAATCAGCCAACTACATTTAACGAGCCACTCCATTTTTACAGCCTAATATCAGATTCATGTTTTTACCATACTCTTGTGTATTTTTGTATTTTTCTAATACGTCATTTTTCAAAATATATTTATAGGAAAAATTATCCTACTTAATTTTTTAATAATACCTTCATATTAAATGTCTCATTTTCTTCTTAAGTACCAGTATCTTCGAATTCTGATTTACATTACATAGTTTAATTTTGCGGGTTTTATACATCAATCAGCGCAGCGGGTTGTATAACATGAACATAACAAAATCGATAGTGGCCATCAAAATTCTTACCCATTTTAACCATTACATACTCCGTCTGTTATAAATCGACGAGATTCAGCTCAAATGTACGCAAATGCTGTTATAAAAATTGAATAACCACATCAGCTGTCATTGAACATTTTATACTCAATAACCCTAAATTTTTTGTATTTGCTTTGGTCTGAGTCGTTATTATGGAAGTTTATATTTAAACGCCTTCTTTTTAGGGTGACGATATTTTCTCTAAAAGTACTGGTAAGCCTTAAATTTTGGAATTTTACTCCTTTAGATTATTTTATCATTCTTTTCTGGAATATGTTATTTACAGTTATGGGATTGATGAGATATTTTGTTAAATCGTAGCCAAATGGTGTAAATAGATATCCTAATTCATTACACGAGCCTCTATAGATAAAAAACTTAAATAATAATCTGCAGGTTTAATTTTTTTTGTTATTCCTAGTATTTCTGACTAAATTCTGAGCATTGTAGCAATAGTTTAAGTACGGGCTCTTTCGCGGTCTTGCTCTGGTATTTTACACACATGTGTAGCACGCAATTAAACCACAGTCGTACAATTAGGAGTTTTTAATACTTTTTACTACGAATTTTAATAATTTCTTTCTTATCACAAGAAATATTCTCAAATCGATAATTGTTTGCATTTGTTGGAAAAAAAACAAGCCAGTTTTCTTTGTCAAAGGCATGCAAAATTAATTAAACAAAAATTAAGTTCATTGAAAGCTTTAAAAATATCACATTGATTGTATGGAAGGAACACAGATATTAATTATAAAATTCAATTTAAATTAATAACTTATTAATGAAACAATAATTTGTTTTATCAAAATCGGTTTTATGATGTTGCAACATGTAAAACATTCTCAAAACTTATTTTAAATTCAAGGTATAAAAAAAGACTATTCACTTTATTTTATCACTACACTCAAAGAGATATAATTTCTATGGGTATAAATTTAATAACTTGTTGTACTGGTACTTACAGAACTGATGCGCAAAGTGAAGAAGTAGTTAGAAGATAAAAAAGAAAATGTTAAATATTTACATGGTTGTATCATATATGCATAATTTATGAACGAAACAAAGAGTGGAGCACGTAGTCTATCAATTTATACTTCATTTGTAATTTTGCGACAATTGACAATAACTTTACAATCACAACACACACTAAAAAAATATTTCACTAGACTGGAGCAAGGTGACGATCGAGCATTGAATAAAACTTTCATTATTTTTGAAGCAATACTCACGGACTTCCCCAGCAGCACCTACTCGCACTAAATCGAAATTTGCGGAAGTTCACTTAAGGTAGGCCGTTAGACCATATTGAACCCTTTTCTTTATTTGAAAGGATTAGTTCTAGCTCAATAGTCGTCGTGTTGTGCTTGAATTATCAGAGTTTAAAATAACGAATTGCACAACTCAAATAGTTAGTACAGATGGACAATGCTGCTCGCCAATTTTAAAGATGTCACAATGCAATCTACATTAGTATGTAACATTACGCTTATTTGGCATGTAATGTAATAATCTGTATCCCATCGATATGTTATTTATATCATTTATTTTGTATTTTTATTATTTTATTAATGTCATACGTATACACTTCCGTAATTACGGAATTTTACCTTTGAGTTACGGATTTCTAAAAAGTTAAAAATCAGTCCGTAATTATGTAAATACGTAATAACGAAACAGGAATAGTGGTCCTCTAAACGTGAATACGTTCATAAAATGGGAAAAGCACACGGATCAAACTAAACAACTAATCATTTTTTACGCGAATAAAGCCGTAATTTTACTTCAGCTGAAACGTTAGTCCAAATTCAGCAACAACCTACCTTTTTGCAAAAGAGTGCGAGGGCGTCTCGGGCAACCGAAACCAAAGAAACTCATCAACGACTTTCTCGTTTCGCAAAAATTGCCGTTATTCTAGAGCTAATGGAAATGAAAACCGACAATAAAACAGATATTCTGAGATACAAGAGACAGCTAATAGAGATGCAACGTAAAAACGTTCATGAGGGAAAAACATGCAGATGTTGCTTATTTTCTCAAAAAATGTTAAATTTGACACAAAGGTGTAATTTGAAATTAACTGAAAGGAATAAATTTTACCAAAATTGTTGTGTATCTTATTCGACGATTCATCACAAAGGTCACAAATATCAAACAGTGATGGGTGCACATCCATAACCTAAGTGATAACTACTTATTAAGACGACCGTAGATATGTTAACATAAACAGAGACATGTTGTGTGTATTTTAAGTTGAGCCATATGGGGCATATGCTCCAAAGCGCTGCTCTGAATTATAGAAATAATTGACCTCGCCCGTACAATTTTTGTCAAAGCTCTATAGCCCTCAGGAGGATAAGTTGAATGGAATAGCTATTTCGGACTTAGATGTCAATAAAGTATTAAACCACCCACGTGACAGTGAGTCTTTCGAGTTTCGATACAAAATTATTAGAAATGCACATTTTTATTTTTCTCTGATGTCGTTTATAAGGTGGTATGAGTCCACTCGTATATTTTATAGTGTTTATATTTTGATCAATTAGTGTACCCTTCACCAGTTTTTGAACCATAGATGTTAAAGTAAAAGTTATACCTTAATATTTAATGCACTTAAACCCTTCCTTAAATACGAAAATTTTACTAGCAAAATAATCATCAAAATTCTTTTAGTAGTGGTAGAGAAAATCATTGACATAGCCATACACACACACATACACGTATATATATATATATATATATATATATATATATATATATATATATATATATGTATATATATATTTATAACAATATATATCGCGCCGAAGCTTTAACTGAATTACATAAAAAATAATGGATTTAAATCGATATCAAATACGGGTTCTATTATTTTACAAGTTTTATTTGGGTCACGATGCAAAGACTGCCACAAATTATATATGTCATACGATGGACGAGCCCACAGTGTCTTGTGTGACGGCAAAGATTTACTTTAAAAAGTTCAAGAATGAGGACTACGTTCTTGATGAAGAAACCCGTACCGGATGTCCTGTTGAATTGGACGTCAACGATTTTGAAGCCTAATTGAAGAGGATCCCCAACTGACTACTAGATGAGATACAGTACAGTCATGGCACAGTAGAAACACATTTTAATATATAAATAATAATAAATAAAGAAGATCTCCAAAACGACCTCAAACAGTTTTTTGAATCAAAGTCACAGGAATTTTACAATAAAGTCATATTGTCACTATCAACTAGATGGCGACAACTAGTAGATAATAAAGGTGCATACTTAAATTAAATTTAGTGTAACATATAAATGTTTTAATAAAAAATGTTAACAGCGACTCGGGGTTAAAAACTTTTTAGCCAACAATTATTTACTTTAGCCAACAATTATTTATTTATTTATAACTTAATAGCCAACAAATATTTCAACAATTTCTGAAAATATGAGAAATTAATAGATAATTTAACCTTTTTCTAAATTTTTATTAAATTGTTTACTACAAATCTTTTTAAAGTTAAATATTAAAATCAAAGATCAAAGTAAATGAGATTAAGTCATTTAAACCAAATACATCGTGCGCAGAGAAATCCAATAAATACTCGTTAATGGCAACTAAATACATAGAAAATATATGAATTTAATCGCACTTTTTATATTGATTAACTCCAAAAATAATGATTTATTTAAAAAATATCTGAGATGATGGAGCCCCTAAACTAGTCAATCACAAAAAAATCTTAAGATAATCTCCCTATGCCAACATATAAAATAAGGGATGAATTTTTCACGTAATCCGCGAATGGGACATTATTGTCTTTTAAAATCAACTTGACGTTTGCTTTATAATTTTTTTAATTACCCGGTTTAAGAATTATTAGGTGGTAAATTCTATTTGAAACTTGTTATTTTTTCATTATTTTAGCCATAAAAGAAACGAGCGTATATCATCTTCTTGAATATCACGATGGCTGTTAATTGTAGGGAAGAAATCGGCTTTGATTCGTTCAAATCTCGAAACTATATATATATATATATATATATATAAATATATATATATATTTTTTTTTTATATGTTATATGGTTCGTAGATTTGTATGATACATTATACAATGTCTACGTAAAAAAAAATCCGCAGTAGAAGCTGTAAGATGTAACCTGAATTGGCAATCAAATATCAAATTCCGCAACCATATATTGAAATATTTTTATGTGTAAAGTTTGCAATTGCAAGAGTTCGTGTAAGAGGAAATTTGTAAAACCAATATTGTCGAATTATTTTTGAAGCGGAGAAAGGTTTTTCTTATGTACATACACTCTCTTCCAAATGTAAATTAAAAATGGATGTAAACTATCGGCACCCTTTTACTAAGTACATGGTTCTGCACCACTTATCTTTTAAATGTGTACCAAAACAGCCACAAAACTATACAAAAATTTAATTTTCCTGTTCGAAGACGCTAATAAAATATCTGTCTGTTTACTCGTGCAATAATAATACCAGTATTTAGTCGGAGTTTTACGGTGTAACACCGTTTTGGAACATAAAGAAATTTGCAAAACGCTGCCTTTAGAATTTTTTTGAATCGGTGCCAAGTGGATTCTGATACTTTCAATGTGTCGATACTTGACACTAAATCATCTTATTTGTTAACACCATCCAGTGTATCCAGATATATGTATCTGTTAATCTTCATCCCGTTTTCTGCGTAAATAGAATGAACTGTAATATTGAAAGATGTTAACCAAACGCGTTATTACCATTCATTCATTTTTACATTTAACTTCGTATTTGCGATGCTATTTTGTAATACACCTTTATTCTATTTCTCTTCTAAATAACCCCTTCATAAATAGTATTATGTTTCGGATCATAATCCTACTAGGACCTGAAAAATGATTTCATCGCTATTTAGTCTTAACCTAGAAGAAATAGTATTCTTCTGCAAAATTATTTCATACCTTTCCATAATTCCGTCTATTAGCACAAATTCTCCTATTCCATGACCTGGAAAATGACCGCAAACTATCACAGAGCTACCGCCATGCTTTCCAATTGGTTAAGCCAGCGATAAACTCGTTAATAACTGGTACCATCGAAGTCAGCTCCACAATTTCTGTAATTCATTTTCAGTATTTTTTTAGAAATAACAGGTAGTATAAATTATTATTTTTGCTAATCCATGAAAAATTAACAAAAATAATGCTAATTCTATGCAAAATAAAGTAATTTGTAAGTTAATCAATTAATATAATTTAAGATTTGTAATTGGATCACATAGAATAAATGGTAGTCTCACAAGATTCTATGTTATATCTATTTTCATTAATATATAATACTT
The DNA here is from genome assembly GCA_039881145.1 of Druceiella hillmani. Taxonomy (NCBI): domain Eukaryota; kingdom Metazoa; phylum Arthropoda; class Insecta; order Lepidoptera; family Hepialidae; genus Druceiella; species Druceiella hillmani. The sequence goes on from JAYKKI010000015.1 coordinate 40,941,083, forward strand.
GACATTACACTTACATTGAATCAAAATAAGTCATCAGCTCATCAGTCGTAAGTCTATCTGTCTAATTAAAAATTAAGTTAACCGAACAAAATTACATTTTTATAATTATAACATGTAATTTTCACACCTAAATAATAAAAAAAAATAAGAAAGTCTCGTCTTTCTTTTAATTACAAAAATAACAACATACATATCAATACCAACCACGGTAAATACCTTTAACTTGGTCATATTATTTACGTTGGTGTATCATATGTACTTCACAATTAAGTTCAGACATAAAGTATTACCTATTTTAGTTAGCTCTTAGCTCTTTTTAAATATTAATTTAAAACTACCAATTACAGTACTGAATTTGATATCGTTCGACTTTATACCGAATTCAATATATTAATTCATATCGAATTCAAAATTCATACCGAATACGTAAAGTCCAATCGACACGTTACTCAAAGGTGACATGTGCGTGCAAAAGGAGAAACCAGTTGAAGTTGGTTTTCTGTAAATATTTCCTGACATAAACAAAAGATCAAAATTAAATTAATTGCACTATCGAAATGTTATTGTTGTACTTAGCAATTTCACAAAATACGTAATTAAGAGAAATTTCCTTCTGACATACGAGTCTAGTTCAAATAAAATGAACAGTAAATCTAAAAGGATAATTAACATATATTTAGAAAAAGGTGTTTTAATGTTGCCATGAGAATGTAGATGACATTTCCAAACTTATGCTTAAACAATTTTCTTCACATAGATATAAAATCATAGAGACTAACGCTGTGACAGACAGATAGATGATCGATATGACAAAATCATTAGGGTTCCTTATTTTGCTATGGATATTAAAATAGTATGGGATAAACGATATTTTTGGGGTTGACGTTATCTTGAAATTGATATGTAACTGAAATTAATTTTTTATTGAAGCAGCGAATCAAATACAAGAGAAAACAAGTGTTTAAAATAAAAAAAGGAATATTTACTTTTATCTTATAATAAATAAACGGGAGATATATTCAAAGAACTAATGTCAGGGGCATTGTGATCTTGCCCTTTATACGAAACGGGGAGCGTACCCAATTTGAATGAGAAATTACATTATTTCTTTGCGACGTCACAAACAAGTTTATGACTTATAAAACACTTGATGATCCTGTATGAATCAGAAAGGCACACGAAACTTTGAGTTTATTTTACGTAATACTGATGTAAAGTGAATAGCAAATTCTCGGTTCATTATTAGAAAAAGTTGTAATGTCAGTACTTACAAGACTTTACATACTCGTGTTTTATAAATGAATATTTAGACGGCTTCTAGGTACAACAATTCATATAGAAATATCAATATTTTTTTAATTCTCGTAATCTACTATTATCTCCATGAATTAATGTTGTGTCGGCGAAACGATGTAGAAGATTTTTGACATATTCGTTGGTGCGGAATCTGGGCGAGAAAAAGAGCAGTGACAAAGTGACCGTTTACATACCCTCTACCATTGGCTACACGGATTATGAAGAAAGAGGCGACTTTATTGTAGAATAAACCTTTTAACATAATAAATAAAATATATAAGTATTTTGAAGCTATATAAGTATACTTACTTACTAAAACTAAAATTGTATGTTTGCGAATGAGACTTAATAAAGGCTGCAAAACTAAATTTGCATTTTCAAAATTCCCATACACATATATTTAACTTACCTATATGGAAAATGTGGCACACAAAATGCGTTAATGTTAAACAAAGCTGCACGTACGTCCACACTGGCCTCATATAAGTCGAGTTAGTCAAACGGACGGAATGTAAGATAAAATCGATTCTCGCTGTCTGGAGGTTCTATTGATGTAAACACATTATTCTTAGAGTAGATATTTACATAGAGATATTTACATAATAATATTAACGTCTAGACAGATCTTAGAAAGATAACAAAGATGGCGTAAAACCGATATCGGTTAGTCTACATACTATAAAAAAGCCCAAACACTGGGTAAGTAAGGACATCATGTTTTTGTCAATTCCATCTTGTCTCCCTCAGACAAATTGGAAAATTCTGAAACAACAATTATATGGATCACGTAAGCAAAATACAATTTTAATACCACGTAATTTACACGATAACCGTATGTGTGTTCCAAACAGCGCCGCCTTCAATTATGGAATTAAATAATTGAAACGAATTAACATGCATTTATTTCAACAGGATTAAAAAAACTTTTAGGACAAAATTAATGTTGAATCAAAGACGTAAAAGTATTTATAAACAAAACAATTAGAAAGAAATTTACTATTTTATATAGACTTTTGAAACGGTTAATTAACGATTTAGCATTAAATTCTTCACTTAAAGGAGAATGCCCATACACAGTACCATATGTATGCTTAAAAGTAAGATTAATTTTTTTATGATCGACTTTTGTGATTTATTTACTAATTGAGATTTTGGATTATTTCTGAATCGGACATATATATATATATATATATATATATATATATATATATATATATATATATATATATATATATTATATAGTGTTCTAATTTCTCTAAATAATGATATATTTTCACTCTCACGAGATCCGAAAATTCTAACGGTGAACTATAAACTATATCCAAACACAGTGACCTCATTATCATAAACAAATATAAAAAGACGTGTACCCGCAAATAATAAATTCTTTAATTATATTCAAACCGACCGTCAATTATAATTTTTTTGAAACAGTAAGAAATGCAAATAAAGTAGAATTAATAAGAATGCACAAGTTATAGTTTGGGTGACATTGTATAATTTAAAGAAAAATCACCATTCGAAGCATTTATTACGAAGTTAGAGTGACGGTGTGACCAAAATTTAATTTTGTTTCGAAACACTTTCTTGATGTTTATATATAGCGTTATACATAGAGCACGAGCCGTGCTCTTCCGGATACATCTTTAAACATTTCCGTGCAATGATAAAACTGTTTATTTTGAGACACTGTTATTATAATAGAAACGTTTCTTAATTGTTAAATGGTAAAATATTTTCATTGCAGGTTATAATTGAAACAAAAGTTGCTATCGATTATAGAAGACGTCCTCTTCACATCAAAATAGATTAGCTTTTGATACGAACTCCTGAAAGGACATTATAATTCACTTTTTTGCGATTTTGCAGAAGAGCATGATTAAGATTCGAAACATCATGCAGACATACTAAATGTGCCAATTTCTTGAATGTGTTTTGGGTTTACCAAAATCGTTTAGAAAGACTTGTAATAAAAAAAACAGAACAACAGAAATATAAATGTGATTCCAATCACTAAAAGATAAATTATAATATTCTTCCTTAGGAGTCTCAAAATTATATACATTATTCCCCTATTAAGATGTAATATTAAGATTTATTTATTATCACACCCGTACAAACGGCATTATTATAAACTTTAATCGATATAAGATTATTTTGAATAATATATTTTTCCTTACAAAGGGATTATTTACTATTAAGTATGTGTTTCGGTTTGTAAAACAGGTTTTTGTTTGTAAAAATGTTGAACTTCATGTTACCGTTCATTGAGAACATTTAGATTTGAGTTCGTAAACAAACTTGTCTTATTAGAATTTTATGTAACTATCCATTTTTCCTCACAAACCTTTGTGAAAACATGTTTCTGTGGAAGAGGAAGACATCACAATTTTAATGAATTTTAATGTAAAATTCCAGTTTAGTTTAGATAACCAAGAGGTAAACAATATTTATGTACACATTTTATACAAAATTTTTTTGTCAGTGGCGGAGATAATTTGAAAAACAAAATATTTTGACTCGATAACAAAATAATCAAACTGTACTCTAAAAATAAATCCAAAATTCAAACCGAAAAAAGGAAGACCTCGCACGCAGTGGCGTAGCGTAGTGGGGGCGGCAGGGGTGGCCCGCCCCGGGCGGTACTTTTTAGGGAGCGGCAAAATTTACCAATAAATAATAAAAATATTTTGTTAATTCCTTTTCTTTGAATGATATTTTGTAGCGACTGGCAACAACGTCTATACTGACTTGTGGGAATTCCCCGTTTATAACTAACAATCAGCAAGAATGACTTCTATTACATATATATTAAGTTCAATATAGTTTATTACACGTACAGGGAAGCCCCTTTAAGGTACGGGGAATTACGTGCTTTGACAAAGTTTGATAATTCAAAGATAGTTTTATTGATGGATCGTCAGTTGTCCAATTCACATTGTCTCGTGATTTTTGTGCAAATAAGTACGTGTAGTGGTTGTGAAATTATTGAACAACTTTCAACTGTGTGAGTATTAAATATTATATTTATCTAATTGTATGTTGGACTATCTGATATGTTGTTCAAACTTTAATTTATTAAAATAAAAAAAAACCGCCCAAGTGCATAAAGTGTCACATTTTAAAAGGAACTAGACCAGAAACTCTAATATAAATTCCAATTTAATATGTGTAAGGAAGTACTCGTTCCTATGAAAAAAGGTATTGACAGACAGACAGACGGTCAATGAAATGATTTAATAAAAGTAAAAATAGATAAAGGTTCATTTTTTTCCTTTTGAGGCACAAAACCCTAAAAAGGGAAAATTTCAGTAAAGCAAGGTTTTTTTAAAATGTACTAGGTACTTGTTTTGAAATGTTCGATAGTTTTGTTTACAACTCTAACTTGTACTTTTATCATTTAATATTTTTTGATTTTAGCATTAAAAATGAAAAGAGTAAAAGAAAGTGGGACATCTTACCATAATAAGAGAAGAGCTAAGTTGTAAAATATTAGAGCAAATGAAGAGCTTTACTTAAATATGTGAAAAGTGTTGTTCCTGAGACGTCAGATTCCTCGTTAGGCTTAAATTCATCACAGGCAACTGGGCCTTCAAACCCACAAGCTGAAAAAATACAAGAACTTGACACTGTTCCTAAAGATCAAATTCCAACAACATCTACTGCATTATTGTCTCCATCTGTATGTCCAGATATGGACATGCATACTTCCGAAACAGAGATTGATACAACATCGGCATTGTCTGCTATTCAATACCAAAATTTCGACGAGATTGGAAAATGGCCTGAACACATAGACGACAATATCCAATTGCATCTCATTCAGCAAGGACAGGAAATTATTCAGCATATTGATACTAATTTCGCTGAAATGTCAACAGTAACACGCTCAGATTCGTGCTCTTTAAAATCAAAAGGAGAGACAAGACGGCTTACTAAGGAATGGTTTTACCGTACATTGACTAACGGTGAAAAAGTTTTACGTACTTGGATGGCTTATTCTCCATCTAAAGCATCATTATTTTGCTTTTTTTGTCGTTTATTTGAGAACGTAAATACACCGAATGGATCTAAATTTTGCTCATCTGATGGATTTAATACTTGGTGGAAATTAAATCCTAAGGTTTCAAGTCACGAATCAAGTGCACTACACATCCAAAATTATTGCAAATGGAAGGAGTTGGAGAGTAGACTTCAAAAAGGACAGACTATTGACAAAAAAGAGCAAGACATAGTGGCAAAAGAAATAAAGAAATGGCATTAAATTCTTATCAGAATGTTTGATATTATAATATTCCTTGCCAAACAAAATTTGGCTTTACGTGGACATATAGAAAACGACACCAGTACCAATAGAGGAAACTTTTTAGAATTGGTTAATTTAATTGCAAAATACGATCCTGTACTTCGTGAACATCTTGTAAGGTCTAAAATGTGTGGCAAGATTTCAATCACTTATACGTCACCACAAATACAAAACAAATTTATTGCCATTTTAGGAAATAATGTTCGCCAACATATCATCGGACAAATAAAAAAGGCTAAGTATTATTCAATTATATTCGACCGCACTCCAGATCTTTCTCATAAAGATCAAACAAGTCAGGTATTAAGATACGTAGTAATTGAAAATCAGGAAGTAAAAGTAATGCAATCTTTTATAGATTTCATTGAAACTAAAGACAAAACTGCTGAAGGAATTTCAAAGATGATTTTAGACAAGATTCAAGCTGATGGATGGCCTACATATAAGCAACTGTAGAGGCCAAGCATATGATAATGCTGCTGTTATGGCTGGAAAATACTCAGGAGTTCAGCAAAGAATTCAAGAAATAAACCCTAAAGCTGAATTCGTACCTTGCTCAAATCATTCGTTAAACCTAGTTTGTTTACACGCTGCCTCAGTTGAGGTGGATTCAGTAACTTTTTTCGGCACTTTAGAACGTTACTATTCCTTTTTTTCCTCATCGACACATCGTTTGGAAGTTCTGATAGCAGCTACAGGCAAAAGCTTAAAAAGAGTTCAAGACACGCGGTGGAGTGCAAGAGGCGATGCCGTAAATGTGACATGGCATCATTACAAAGACATTCTCGTCACTTTGGAAAAACTGACAGAGGCAGGTGAAAGCTTTACTAGTTTCGATGGAGTCATTTTCCTTTCTTTGTTTTTTAGGCCTGTGGCAACCGGTGCTACATGAAGTGAATGATGCACAAAAATATTTACAAACAAGGGGACTTGACATAAGATTGTGCGCTCAGAAAGTAAATGCTTTGCAGATGATATTGACAGAGAAAAGAGAGGAATAGGCAAATGACGCTGTAGGTTATGCAAAAAATATGTGTAAAGAACTTGGAATTTCAATAAAACCTCGAAGGCGGCAGGGGCATAACAAGAAAGCATATTTTTGATGACGGAACTAGAGATGATACTTGAATTATTTAAATTTATTGTTAAATCCAAGCTGGAAGATACTCTGCCCAATATTTTAATAATGTTCCGAATATTTTTCACAGTTTCCATAAGCAATGCCAGCTGTGAGAGAAGTTTTTCAAAATTGAAATTGATTAAAAATTATTTAAGACGGACAATGAGTACTCGAAGACTAACTAATTTGGCTATTTTGTCTGTTGAGCAAGAGGTGTGTGATGCGATAGACATTGACGGTGCAATAAAAGATTTTGCTCTTAAAAAAAGTAGACGTATAAATTTTCAATTGAAGACGGAAGTTTTGTTTTTAATTCTAACAAATACTCATATTACTTTTCCATAAAAATAAAAATATAACATTTTAGTATCGTTCTAGTTCTAATTAAAAATTGATTTTATTTAATCTTGTCGATCGTCAAGGTGTAAATAATCTTAAGTGATAGGTACCTAAGTTATATCAATGTATCTAAGTGGTTAAAGTAAAAGAATTTTTGTGTTAATAAACGTGATAGTAAAACTTAGATAAACTTTTTTATTTAAAATCTAACCTGTATAATGCAAAATAATGATGACTGTTCTCGCCGAAAAGTTCTCTATAATTAATGTATGTAATGTATAGTATACATTAAATTAAAATACCTAAATAAGAGGGCGGCAAAATTGTCTTCCGCCCCGGGCAGCCGACACTCACGCTACGCCACTGCTCGCACGGTAGACGCTCACGCTATATCTATCAAGAATCATCAATATAATCAACAGAACCGTAATATATCACTCAAGTGTTCGTCCGTCTGTATGTTATAATCGTTTTCTTCAGTAAACATTACATGTAAAACTTGCATACAATTTCTGGCTACAGGAACGCGATATCCAAATTTTAAAATGCTTCATTTCGCGACCACTTTTTCAGGTTGATAAACTTTCTTCAGTGCCCCTAAATTATGTAATCGGTATTTATTTGACCTATTATTTTCAAGAAAGTCGATTCTAGAAAGTACATTAAAGACTAAAAATGTATTAAGAACCATTAAAAAAATGGAAAATTTACGATGATTTTATTAATACTTTTTCGTATTTTTCGAAATTTTTTATGTGGTCCAAAATGTATAAATAAATTTTTTGTCAAAAATATTTAAATTATAAGACTTGTAGATTTTTTTTTCATTTCAGGCCATTTTTAGAAACTTTCGAAATAACATCAACCTAGTACGATTTCATTGTCTATTCCATTCCATCTACAATGTTCCTATTCGTATGACTACAGAAAGGATTGTATTTCTTTTCTTCAACTTCAATAACAACCTATTAAATCGTATACAAAGTTTGGCCATTCTCTGTTTATTCATTCCTTTTTGAAATATTACGAAACATATAGTCCTTCTTCGTTACACATTTCTTTTGATTTTTTAAATCATATGATAAACATATCTAAACTCATATACTTGAACTTAATTATTCCAATTAACTTAATCTTTAAAAAAAAATATCTTTTTACCACCTCAAAAGACAACAAAATAGTCTGTTAAGCCAATTTGTCGCCCGTAAATTGTCTTTTTCAAATAAATAAGAACCAGATTAAGCCAAATCTTTGTTCAAAATTATTTTTTAACCACTCATCTCACCCCGAACAATTTCAAATGGCTTTCTTTGCAAGAAAAATAACTTGAATACTACTATGAATTTAATGTTTTGAATTCTTTATGATTTCTTTCAGATTGATTTATTTATTCAATGATATCTCAGACGTTAGCGGCCCGATGGAGTTGAAGTTTGGTTCGTGCAGTTATAATGAGTTACTCGGCTAGCAAGTTTTAAACTATCATACCTCCACTCGTATCATTTCCATTCCGTGAGCTATTTGACCTCCCCTATACGTTCATTTATTGGATTGGCTAATAAGCTTATAGCCACAACTTATATATATTTCTAGAAGGTTTCAAATATTTTATTTTAAGATACAAATAGCTCAAGTTAACAGCAATATCAAGTTCACTCGTTTAATGACACTTATCTCAAAACCTGCTGCTTTACGTCTCAGAACGTGAATTAAATTGACTCAAATCTAAAGCAGAAGAATGTTTAACTCTTCTACTTTATGAGTTCCTAAAGCAAGTGTAAAACTCTTGGTAAGTTCAGACATCAATATTATGTTGAAAATATGTTTTAATTTATCGTTATAAAATGTCGACGTTATTAAATGCCGATGTAATTAAAAATTACAAGTTTGATATAGACAAGAAACTCGGTGAAGTTTCAGATTTGAATTATTTTTATTCATAATTAAATTGTCCAATGATAACTTTACATATTTGCCACATAAATGTTTTGTTGGGATTTTTTCAGGATCGTGATCAAATTTTACATTGTGATAAAATGTTTATAATTTGATACATTATAGTGATAAAACATAATATAAATATAATTGAATCATAAAGAGAGAAAAAAATTCAAGTAACCCTTAGGTGCTACTTAAATTTTTGTATAATAGTTCATATAAAACCAACATGACTGTAATTATCCCTATCAACGGATATCATGCGGAATATAAAGAAAAGTAATTTATATTATAATTATTGTATTGATTAATAAGTGTACACAAAAATAAAATATTTTAAAACATAAAGGTCACAATGGCATCAAAAGATATACACACCGTCTTTACGGCTTGCCACCGTATAATAGTCAATTACAAAATATTTCCAACGCAAAAATCTGGTAATTTTGATTACAAAAAATTATCGATTTTCTTATTATGTAAATGAGTTCAGAATTAATAATAACCGAATGGCATAATGTCGAGCAATGAAGGTGAATATACTACAAATTAAATTTTTAACAATTATGTTTTCGGATATGAGATGTAGCGTTATCATAATGAAAATAAGCTTGATCCTGTTGACTTAATTAAGTCAACAAGATGAAATTTATTTTTTAACTACCAAGTTTAACTAGTTGATGGTGTTGCTTATTAGTAAATGTTTATATCCTACGTAAATACCGTGATAAGAACTCCCAATCAATAATTCTCTTGATGTATTTAGTCGATTTACAGGAAACCTAACATAACTTATTCTGATTAAAAAAAATTCTCGTTTTAATATCCATGGTTATATTATCAGGCTGATGGAAATAAAATCATTTTTTTTACCTGAAAACTATTTCAAAGATGTTCACTCACGTGATTTAATTTTCTTGAATTCTTTTTTCACAATATGACAAACTATTCATAACTAATTTTATTTGCTTTAAGTTTACAAACTCGTATTAATTCAGTACAAAAATTGGAAACAAAAAAATTAATTCAACAAGAATAAAATGAATAATCCTAAATGTAGATTACAAATAACTATAAGTTTTTCGTGGATAATGGTTTCCTTTTTAAGAAAATACCTGAGAAAAAAAATAAGCCTTCCCATAGCAAAATTTAAATCGCATATTAAGTATTTGCTTATTTCAAAGACTTATTTTAGTTTGAAAGATTATATTGACGAGTAAAATGTGTATTATGGGCCTAATTAAAAAGGATAAATTGATTTTATTTTATATGTGTTGCCTATAACAATGTTTCATTATAATGATAAAAAGAAGATCATGATTTGAATAAAGAGACTATAATAGTTCTACTTCATGCAATTATAAAAAAAAGAAAGACAAAGTGTTCCAGTTTTTATTCTGCTCCGTTACTTATGAGCCACTACCATAAGTTAACATTGGAGAGTATCTACGATTATTTCAAAAATATCAAAGACACAAAATTGAACACACACAAAATGTGAACAAACACACACAATAAATTATTGTTCAAATTTAATAGGCATTTTGTTCAAAATTATGAAATTATCATCAAAAATATAATAATCAAATGGTTCAAATTTACAATCGATTACTCTTTTAGAGGCAATTAATTTTTCTTAATCGGTGATTTTTTTGCTTTATTTATTTAGAAATATTACAATATAAAGCCTCACACAAACTATGAAATATACTATCACACAAACTATTAAATATATGCTTAGTGAGCACTTTCACGGTGTCAATTATTTGTTGCATCATGCCAACTTCACCTGTATTTATTCGTAATTTCACTTTCATCATTTATAAAGGTTAAGTTTAACTGTAATACTGTAAACTGTAATAACGAATATCTCCGCTCTTATAATGAATTTTAATTAATAAACAAACATTTTTCTAAGTTTCTAAAAGTGTCGGAATCACACATCAAAACACCTATGCCATACTCACTCAAACAGATCAGAGTTGCAAAAAGCATGAATGAAGTGAATGAAGTTTGTGTTTCCATTCCAATTATTTAACTTAGTTAGAACTAGTTTTATTGTGATAATAAACACGCAAGGTATAAAGATAAGATCTCCGAGGTTTACGTATACATCAATTGAGTGGTCTAGTAATTTTATACTATCTATAATTAATTTCATCCTACCGCCGGTACATAGTGTTTGTTAAAAAAACCTGCTAATGCGGAATTTAAAAATGTGAACATTATTAAATCTATTCTGAGAACTATTTACATGCAAAAATTTACTGGGGCAATTGCTCCGTTCAAACTTTGTATAGTACATAGTTTTATTGTGAATGTACACAGTTTCCCCAATCATTCGTTCAAACATTTAGGAAGCATGATTATATAACAACCCTTGCAGTGAATATTGGAAATGTTTCAATAATTTCAGCATTAGCCCATATGACGTTTAATATAACTGCTGCAAAGAATTTGAAGATTTGCATGTTTCTTCAGGTACAGTAGACGTTTTTATTTTTTATTTTAATATTTGTGCAGGCATGGCAAATTATAATAAGATTTTGTTTCAACATCCCGAAACATTTTACTAATTTAAGAAAGGATATTCAAAAACGAGGACATGTATGTCTCCTTTTTCTTGTAGTAATTGAGTATAAAAAATATATATGTAATGTGAATTTACTGGAAGTGATAATTATGTTTACACTAGAAGCCAAAGCTCAAACATTAAAAGGTCGAAATTAAATATGTTTGCTTGGAACGGGACACTGCACCAGTCCTTGTCTCTTCGTAAAGACGATGTCAAAATAGCCCCATATTTAAGTTTGATTAAAGGAAAAGTATACATGAGAATTCTTAATTAAAACTGCCTCTTTATCGAAAATATTAACGGAGAATCAAAAGAAGAAATGACTCTAAATTCCAAGGTCTTATCTAGAAACTTACCAACCTAATATGTAAAAAGGTTTAATATAATTTGTTACAAAAAACGCAATCTGGCTGAATCACTTCATTCCGGTTCAAAATAGTAATTAATTACTTATAAAGGCCATCACCACCGCCACTTATAAAATGTTAAGTGACGATCTTGGCTGGAAAGCATCGTGATTAAGGATTTAATCAGATATGTCAATAACAAGGACATAAGAGGAAAACTGTAAACGGAAGTTTGCTTATTTGTCTTTTACGAAGGGCCATTTATCAAGCCGGTTTTTGCTCTAAACTTGATATGTCTGCTACTCGACGCCAACGTAATAAAACCATGTTGAGTGTAAGCAGTAAAAACGGCTGTTTCGACGGTCGTTACTCTGGTCAACCATACACGACCGAGGACGTGCGGAGACGTTTCGACAAGCATGCCGCCTACCCATGTTTTAATGTTTTTCGCCCATCGCCGCTGCGTGCTTAAACATTTTCAAAGTAATAACTCAGACGCTGCCGATCTTAGATCTGCGTCGATCGCAGGCCACCAGTAAAGAGTGTTCAGAAAAATTAGGGTTTTACCACACTATCAGAACCCTGAAATTGGTATTAGAATATACAGCTACAAAAGAAGTGTGAGTAGACCAAAAATCAAGACAATAGCTTAAAAAAATTAAGGAAATGAGATATCCAAATAGGAGACGTCTGTGTATCTCACTTCCAAGAGCTTTTTAACACATTAGAGTCCACAGACATCACCGAAAACTCTGAATATAATCTGGAAGACATGTTTCAAAAGAACCTTTATCGAATCAAAACACATACTCGTGGAATATAAACATTTAAAAACTCAAATATAATATTCAAATAAAGGAACAAATAGACCCGATGTAACACAACTGAAGAAAGAGGTTAACTATATTTCAACGGAGTTTTATCTGGCTTCATATCTTTGAACTACCAAGAAAAATTAAAATGTTAATTGAAAGAGAGTAGGAATCCCATTATATAAATAAGACGTGGACATTGCTATTGAGACCTTGGAATGCTAAATAAATAGGATATAAATAGAAAACTGTAGTATTTATATTTTCTTTCACCATAAGAAATACAATACAAAACAACATTTTAGCAAATTCAATACAAGCAACGCCATTCCAAACGATGTATTAGTTGATCCTTATGTAAGATTGCGCATAAGCGATAGTCCAATAGGGCAGGGATACCGAGAAAGAGTGGAATTACTAATCTTCACAGCAATTTTGAGCAAACCATAATATCATGTTTTTCGTAAGTCAAATTATTGAGAGATTTTTCTTACTCTGTTGCAACAAGTTCCGCTAGAATTCAGTAAAGAAAATACTCAACTATCTAAAATAAATGAAGGGACTTATTGTCCAAATATCGCTGATCCAATCGGCTCTAGTGGCAACGACTATGTAAATCACTTCCAAACCAGTTGCTCAATAACTAGATACACATGTCTCAAAGTAACTTCGTCCAACCAGTATCAGCAAAGTGTGGCCCCGTTTAAATAAAACCCGTAAATTTCGATGCAAACATATAAACAAAAATTTGTAAAATGGAAATTTTATGAAAATGGTGTTGACTTAAACTATGCCAATCACTTACTTGTACCAATCAGTACGCTGATATCTACCTAAAGTTTTTCGTAAGTCTAAATTTCAATTCAAAAAAGTAGAATTTAAATGTCAACGTCTGATATAACTGCATAGCTTTATGTCTGTAATTCTCTACTTCATTATTTGGAAAAAGTTGTATTCCATTTAAAATTATTTAACTTTGTCTATGTAAGTAAACGTTTAATCTTAAGTTATATTGATCAATATATTGTTAACTGTTAACGTTATTAAATACTCGTCCGTCTATACTATATTTAAAACTATTTAAAATTAAGATAACTTTCTCTACGATATTATTAATCGTGAACTTCATGATTTATCAGTACTGTGTTGATAACGATGTAACTTTAATTTATGCTTTAATTACCAACGGTTCAACTTTTTGTCCGTTCAAGTCTCTTTATTGCTGTCTTTTGTATGTAAAGAACCTATAGCATTCAGGAAGTTCTCTAATTAGTTGAGAGTATTAAAACGTTGAAATTTTATTATAGTGACATAAGTACATCATAATGTCGCCACTCTCTGTGCAACTCTTTCTATTTGTCCGGGACCATAAACCAAAAATATAGCAATAATGGCCCACGGCTCTTCCACAAATTAATTATAATTTAACACGTAACATCAAATACGAAATAATTTTCCTGCTATTAGTTTTGTGACAATTGATGGATCATAATTATTATTTATTGCGATTTGTTTTATAGTTTTTAACAAAAAAAAAGATAGTTTTTAAAAAAAACTAATCTACGTAAAGAAATAAAAAGATGTAAAGAACACATTGCCAGCTGGCGAAATAATAAACCAGACACATCTCACTTTGCTAAACATCTCATTGAAAATAACCATCACTCCCATTCTTAATATCTTCTAGATATAATATAAATATACAACATTGATACTACAGTACCCTGGAAATTGTTTCAGCACTAATACACATATAAATATAAGTATACATAATAAAAACAAAAAATTAAAAGAAATAAATAAATAAATATATGAATACACAAAACCGGCGATATGTAGAATTAGTGTATTACCTTGTTCTTACTTTAGAATATCCTTGCTTTTGTGCAAATATATTACTGATAATAACTTCCATTTAATTTTATTACATACACCGTATTGTGTAACTCTCGGTAATATAATAAAACCTACACTGCGCCCCTGCAATACATTCACTAACATAAGCAATGGAAAAATACCAGAAATACGCACAAACCAGGCTTCAGCTATTGTGTTTGAAACATATAAATGCTGTTGGTTGTTCCTAAGAGTTAATCTTTCCTAATGTACCACTTTAAGATGTTGTAATACAACGAGACCTAGGTCGTGGTAAAGAAATTAAAGAAAGCAGAAATAATACTACATCACGTAGTTTCATTTAATTGTGAATAATGAATTTCTACAAAATTAACGCCAAATATATTCAATATCTGATATATCATGTTTCCTGCCCTTTCCAGATGCTTAGGTAATGATAGTTCCGCCTGACTGTATATTATTTGTCACATATTATTAGATAAAGGAAAGCTTCACTTTCATTTAGATAAAGGAAAGCTTCACATATCCTGGAATCGTGTTTATTAATATCGGTAGCAGGAAAATTATTTCGTATTTGATGTTACGTGTTAAATTATAATTAATTTGTGGAAGAGCCGTGGGCCATTATTGCTATATTTTTGGTTTATGGTCCCGGACAAATAGAAAGAGTTGCACAGAGAGTGGCGACATTATGATGTACTTATGTCACTATAATAAAATTTCAACGTTTTAATACTCTCAACTAATTAGAGAACTTCCTGAATGCTATAGGTTCTTTACATACAAAAGACAGCAATAAAGAGACTTGAACGGACAAAAAGTTGAACCGTTGGTAATTAAAGCATAAATTAAAGTTACATCGTTATCAACACAGTACTGATAAATCATGAAGTTCACGATTAATAATACCGTAGAGAAAGTTATCTTAATTTTAAATAGTTTTAAATATAGTATAGACGGACGAGTATTTAATAACGTTAACAGTTAACAATATATTGATCAATATAACTTAAGATTAAACGTTTACTTACATAGACAAAGTTAAATAATTTTAAATGGAATACAACTTTTTCCAAATAATGAAGTAGAGAATTACAGACATAAAGCTATGCAGTTATATCAGACGTTGACATTTAAATTCTACTTTTTTGAATTGAAATTTAGACTTACGAAAAACTTTAGGTAGATATCAGCGTACTGATTGGTACAAGTAAGTGATTGGCATAGTTTAAGTCAACACCATTTTCATAAAATTTCCATTTTACAAATTTTTGTTTATATGTTTGCATCGAAATTTACGGGTTTTATTTAAACGGGGCCACACTTTGCTGATACTGGTTGGACGAAGTTACTTTGAGACATGTGTATCTAGTTATTGAGCAACTGGTTTGGAAGTGATTTACATAGTCGTTGCCACTAGAGCCGATTGGATCAGCGATATTTGGACAATAAGTCCCTTCATTTATTTTAGATAGTTGAGTATTTTCTTTACTGAATTCTAGCGGAACTTGTTGCAACAGAGTAAGAAAAATCTCTCAATAATTTGACTTACGAAAAACATGATATTATGGTTTGCTCAAAATTGCTGTGAAGATTAGTAATTCCACTCTTTCTCGGTATCCCTGCCCTATTGGACTATCGCTTATGCGCAATCTTACATAAGGATCAACTAATACATCGTTTGGAATGGCGTTGCTTGTATTGAATTTGCTAAAATGTTGTTTTGTATTGTATTTCTTATGGTGAAAGAAAATATAAATACTACAGTTTTCTATTTACATCCTATTTATTTAGCATTCCAAGGTCTCAATAGCAATGTCCACGTCTTATTTATATAATGGGATTCCTACTCTCTTTCAATTAACATTTTAATTTTTCTTGGTAGTTCAAAGATATGAAGCCAGATAAAACTCCGTTGAAATATAGTTAACCTCTTTCTTCAGTTGTGTTACATCGGGTCTATTTGTTCCTTTATTTGAATATTATATTTGAGTTTTTAAATGTTTATATTCCACGAGTATGTGTTTTGATTCGATAAAGGTTCTTTTGAAACATGTCTTCCAAATTATATTCAGAGTTTTCGGTGATGTCTGTGGACTCTAATGTGTTAAAAAGCTCTTGGAAGTGAGATACACAGACGTCTCCTATTTGGATATCTCATTTCCTTAATTTTTTTAAGCTATTGTCTTGATTTTTGGTCTACTCACACTTCTTTTGTAGCTGTATATTCTAATACCAATTTCAGGGTTCTGATAGTGTGGTAAAACCCTAATTTTTCTGAACACTCTTTACTGGTGGCCTGCGATCGACGCAGATCTAAGATCGGCAGCGTCTGAGTTATTACTTTGAAAATGTTTAAGCACGCAGCGGCGATGGGCGAAAAACATTAAAACATGGGTAGGCGGCATGCTTGTCGAAACGTCTCCGCACGTCCTCGGTCGTGTATGGTTGACCAGAGTAACGACCGTCGAAACAGCCGTTTTTACTGCTTACACTCAACATGGTTTTATTACGTTGGCGTCGAGTAGCAGACATATCAAGTTTAGAGCAAAAACCGGCTTGATAAATGGCCCTTCGTAAAAGACAAATAAGCAAACTTCCGTTTACAGTTTTCCTCTTATGTCCTTGTTATTGACATATCTGATTAAATCCTTAATCACGATGCTTTCCAGCCAAGATCGTCACTTAACATTTTATAAGTGGCGGTGGTGATGGCCTTTATAAGTAATTAATTACTATTTTGAACCGGAATGAAGTGATTCAGCCAGATTGCGTTTTTTGTAACAAATTATATTAAACCTTTTTACATATTAGGTTGGTAAGTTTCTAGATAAGACCTTGGAATTTAGAGTCATTTCTTCTTTTGATTCTCCGTTAATATTTTCGATAAAGAGGCAGTTTTAATTAAGAATTCTCATGTATACTTTTCCTTTAATCAAACTTAAATATGGGGCTATTTTGACATCGTCTTTACGAAGAGACAAGGACTGGTGCAGTGTCCCGTTCCAAGCAAACATATTTAATTTCGACCTTTTAATGTTTGAGCTTTGGCTTCTAGTGTAAACATAATTATCACTTCCAGTAAATTCACATTACATATATATTTTTTATACTCAATTACTACAAGAAAAAGGAGACATACATGTCCTCGTTTTTGAATATCCTTTCTTAAATTAGTAAAATGTTTCGGGATGTTGAAACAAAATCTTATTATAATTTGCCATGCCTGCACAAATATTAAAATAAAAAATAAAAACGTCTACTGTACCTGAAGAAACATGCAAATCTTCAAATTCTTTGCAGCAGTTATATTAAACGTCATATGGGCTAATGCTGAAATTATTGAAACATTTCCAATATTCACTGCAAGGGTTGTTATATAATCATGCTTCCTAAATGTTTGAACGAATGATTGGGGAAACTGTGTACATTCACAATAAAACTATGTACTATACAAAGTTTGAACGGAGCAATTGCCCCAGTAAATTTTTGCATGTAAATAGTTCTCAGAATAGATTTAATAATGTTCACATTTTTAAATTCCGCATTAGCAGGTTTTTTTAACAAACACTATGTACCGGCGGTAGGATGAAATTAATTATAGATAGTATAAAATTACTAGACCACTCAATTGATGTATACGTAAACCTCGGAGATCTTATCTTTATACCTTGCGTGTTTATTATCACAATAAAACTAGTTCTAACTAAGTTAAATAATTGGAATGGAAACACAAACTTCATTCACTTCATTCATGCTTTTTGCAACTCTGATCTGTTTGAGTGAGTATGGCATAGGTGTTTTGATGTGTGATTCCGACACTTTTAGAAACTTAGAAAAATGTTTGTTTATTAATTAAAATTCATTATAAGAGCGGAGATATTCGTTATTACAGTTTACAGTATTACAGTTAAACTTAACCTTTATAAATGATGAAAGTGAAATTACGAATAAATACAGGTGAAGTTGGCATGATGCAACAAATAATTGACACCGTGAAAGTGCTCACTAAGCATATATTTAATAGTTTGTGTGATAGTATATTTCATAGTTTGTGTGAGGCTTTATATTGTAATATTTCTAAATAAATAAAGCAAAAAAACCACCGGTTAAGAAAAATTAATTTCCTCTAAAAGAGTAATCGATTGTAAATTTGAACCATTTGACACTATATTTTTGATATTCAAAATTATGAAATTACATAATTTTGAACAAAATGCCTATTAAATTTGAACAATAATTTATTGTGTGTGTTTGTTCACATTTTGTGTGTGTTCAAATTTGTGTCTTTGATATTTTTGAAATAATCGTAGACACTCTCCAACGTTAACTTATGGTAGTGGCTCATAAGTAACGGAGCAGAATAAAAACTGGAACATTTTGTCTTTCTTTTTTTTATAATTACATGAAGTAGAACTATTATAGTTTCTTTATTCAAATCATGACCTTCTTTTTATCATTATAATGAAACATTGTTATAGGCAACACATATAAAATAAAATCAATTTATCCTTCTTAATTCGGGCCAAAATACACATTTTACTCGTCAACATAATCTTTCAAACTAAAATAAGTCTTTGAAATAAGCAAATACTTAATATGCGATTTAAATTTTGCTATGGGAAGGCTTATTTTTTTTCTCAGGTATTTTCTTAAAAAGGAAACCATTATCCACGAAAAACTTATAGTTATTTGTAATCTACATTTAGGATTATTTATTTTATTCTTGTTGAATTAATTTTTTTGTTTCCAATTTTTGTACTGAATTAATACGAGTTTGTAAACTTAAAGCAAATAAAATTAGTTATGAATAGTTTGTCATATTGTGAAAAAAGAATTCAAGAAAATTAAATCACGAGTGTGAACATCCTTGAAATAGTTTTCAGGTAAAAAAATGATTTTATTTCCATCAGCCTGATAATATAACCATGGATATTAAAACGAGAATTTTTTTTAATCAGAATAAGTTATGTTAGGTTTCCTGTAAATCGCCTAAATACATCAAGAGCATTATTGATTGGGAGTTCTTATCACGGTATTTACGTAGGATGTAAACATTTACTGGTAAGCAATACCATCAACTAGTTAAACTTGGTAGTTAAAAAATAAATTTCATCTTGTTGACTTAATTAAGTCAACAGGATCAAGCTTATTTTCATTATGATAACGCTACATCTCATACCCGAAAACATAATTGTTAAAAATTTCATTTGTAGTATATTCACCTTCATTGCTCGACATTACGCCATTCGGTTATTATTAATTCTGAACTCATTTACATAATAAGAAAATCGATAATTTTTTGTAATCAAAATTACCAGATTTTTGCGTTGGAAATATTTTGTAATTGACTATTATACGGTGGCAAGCCATAAAGACGGTGTGTATATCTTTTGATGCCATTGTGACCTTTATGTTTTAAAATATTTTATTTTAGGGACGTACACTTATTAATCAATACAATAATTATAATATAAATTACTTTTCTTTATATTCCGCATGATATCCGTTGATAGGGATAATTACAGTCATGTTGGTTTTATATGAACTATTATACAAAAATTTAAGTAGCACCTAAGGGTTACTTGAATTTTTTTCTCTCTTTATGATTCAATTATATTTATATTATGTTTTATCACTATAATGTATCAAATTATAAACATTTTATCACAATGTAAAATTTGATCACGATCCTGAAAAAATGCCAACAAAACATTTATGTGGCAAATATGTAAAGTTATCATTGGACAATTTAATTATGAATAAAAATAATTCAAATCTGAAACTTTACCGAGTTTATTTTCTATATCAAACTTGTAACTTTTAATTACATCGGCATTTAATAACGTCGGCATTTTATAACTATAAATTAAAACATATTTTCAACATAATATTGATGTCTGAACTTATCAAGATTTTTACACTTGCTTTAGGAACTCATAAAGTAGAAGAGTTAAGCACTCTATTGCTTTAGATTTGAGTCAAATTAATTCACGTTCTGAGACGTAAAGCAGCAGGTTTTGAGATAAGTGTCATTAAACGAATGAACTTGATATTGCTGTTAACTTGAGCTATTTGTATCTTAAAATAAAATATTTGAAACCTTCTAGAAATATATATAAGTTGTGGCTATAAGCTTATTAGCCAATCCAATAAATGAACGTATAGGGGAGGTCAAATAGCTCACGGAATGGAAATGATACGAGTGGAGGTATGATAGTTTAAAACTTGCTAGCCGAGTAGCTCATTATAACTGCACGAATCAAATTGCAACTCCATGGAGCCGCTAACGTCTGAGATATCATTGAATAAATAAATAAATCTGAAAGAAATCATAAAGAATTCAAAACATTAAATTCATAGTAGTGTTCAAGTTATTTTTCTTGCAAATAAAGTCATTTGAAATTGTTCGGGGTGAGATGAGTGGTTAAAAAATAATTTTGAACAAAGATTTGGCTTAATCTGGTTCTTATTTATTTGAAAAAGACAATTTACGGGCGACAAATTGGCTTAACAGACTATTTTGTTGTCTTTTGAGGTGGTAAAAAGATATTTTTTTTTAAAGATTAAGTTAATTGGAATAATTAAGTTCAAGTATAAGAGTTTAGATATGTTTATCATATGACTTAAAAAATCAAAAGACATGTGTAACGAAGAAGGACTACATGTTTCGTAATATTTCAAAAAGGAATGAATAAACAGAGAATGGCGAAACTTTGTATGCGATTTAATAGGTTGTTATTGAAGTTGAAGAACAGAAATACAATCCTTTCTCTAGTCATACGAATAGGAACATTGTAGATAGAATGGAATAGACAATGAAATCGTACTAAGTTGATGTTGTTTCGAAAGTTTCTAAAAACGGCCTGAAATGAAAAAAAAATCTACAAGTCTTATAATTTAAATATTTTTGACAAAACATTATTTACACATTTTGGACCACATAAAAAATTTCGAAAAATACGAAAAAGTATTAATAAAATCATCGTAAATTTTCCATTTTTTTAATGGTTCTTAATACATTTTTAGTCCTTTAATGTACTTTATAGAATCGACTTTCTTGAAAATAATAGTCCAAATAAATACCTATCACATAATTTAGGGGCAGTGAAGAAAGTTTATCAACCTGAAAAAGTGGTCGCGAAATGAAGCATTTTAAAATTTATATATCGCGTTCCTGTAGCCAGAAATTGTATGCAAGTTTTACATGTAATGTTTACTGAAGAAAAAAATTATAACATACAGACGGACGAACACTTGAGTGATATATTACGGTTCTGTTGATTATATTGATGATTCTTGATAGATACAGCGTGAGCGTCTACCGTGCGAGCAGTGGCGTAGCGTGAGTGTCGGCTGCCCGGGGCGGAAGACAATTTTGCCGCCCTCTTATTTAGGTATTTTAATTTAATGTATACTATACATTACATACATTAATTATAGAGAACTTTTCGGCGAGAACAGTCATCATTATTTTGCATTATACAGGTTAGATTTTAAATAAAAAGTTTATCTAAGTTTTATTATCACGTTTATTAACACAAAAATTCTTTCACTTTAACCACTTAGATACATTGATATAACTTAGGTACCTATCACTTAAGATTAGGTACACCTTGACGATCGACAAGATTAAATAAAATCAATTTTTAATTAGTACTAGGACGATACTATAATGTTATATTTTTATTTTTATGGAAAAGTAATATGAGTATTTGTTAGAATTAAAAACAAAACTTCCGTCTTCAATTGAAAATTTATACGTCTACTTTTTTTAAGAGCAAAATCTTTTATTGCACCGTCAATGTCTATCGCATCACACACCTCTTGCTCAACAGACAAAATAGCCAAATTAGTTAGTCTTAGAGTACTCATTGTCCATCTTAAATAATTTTTAATCAATTTCAATTTTGAAAAACTTCTCTCACAGCTGGCATTGCTTATGGAAACTGTGAAAAATATTCGGAACATTATTAAAATATTGGGCAGAGTATCTTCCAGCTTGGATTTAACAATAAATTTAAATAATTCAAGTGAGTCTGCATTAATAAATTTATTTTCGTTGCCTGTAGCAGCAACGAAAGTCCGCAGTCGAAGTCTTTCCAGCTTGAAATCCTGCTCGTCAATTTCGTCACATGCGTAGTCTAGATTACATTCAGTGTTGTCTGGATCTAATAATATAGCCGGCGTTAGATAAGTAAACTTATCCGTTAAATTCTGTAGCTGTTGAAAACGCTCACGAATTTCTACAATAACTCTATCTAACGAAGAAAACAGCTTTCGTCTCAACTCATTTTCACAAGACAAGTTAGCATCTCTAGTTCCGTCATCAAAAATATGCTTTCTTGTTATGCCCCTGCCGCCTCCGAGGTTTTATGGAAATTCCAAGTTCTTCACACATATTTTTTGCATAACCTACAGCGCCATTTGCCTATTCCTCTCTTTTCTCTGTCAATATCATCTGCAAAGCATTTACTTTCTGAGCGCACAATCTTATGTCAAGTCCCCTTGTTTGTAAATATTTTTGTGCATCATTCACTTCATGTAGCATCGGTTGCCACAGGCCTAAAAAACAAAGAAAGGAAAATGACTCCATCGAAACTAGTAAGCTTTCACCTGCCTCTGTCAGTTTTTCCAAAGTGACGAGAATGTCTTTGCAATGATGCCATGTCACATTTACGGCATCGCCTCTTGCACTCCACCGCGTGTCTTGAACACTTTTTAAGCTTTTGCCTGTAGCTGCTATCAGAACTTCCAAACGATGTGTCGATGAGGAAAAAAAGGAATAGTAACGTTCTAAAGTGCCGAAAAAAGTTACCGAATCCACCTCAACTGAGGCAGCGTGTAAACAAACTAGGTTCAACGAATGATTTGAGCAAGGTACGAATTCAGCTTTAGGGTTTATTTCTTGAATTCTTTGCTGAACTCCTGAATATTTTCCAGCCATAACAGCAGCATTATCATATGCTTGGCCTCTACAGTTGCTTATATATAGGCCATCAGCTTAAATCTTGTCCAAAATCATCTTTGAAATTCCTTCAGCAGTTTTGTCTTTAATTTCAATGAAATCTATAAAAGATTGCATTACTTTTACTTCCTGATTTTCAATTACTACGTATCTTAATACCTAACTTGTTTGATCTTTATGAGAAAGATCTGGAGTGCGGTCGAATATAATTGAATAATACTTAGCCTTTTTTATTTGTCCGATGATATGTTGGCGAACATTATTTCCTAAAATGGCAATAAATTTGTTTTGTATTTGTGGTGACGTATAAGTGATTGAAATTTTGCCACACATTTTAGACCTTACAAGATGTTCACGAAGTACAGGATCGTATTTTGCAATTAAATTAACCAATTCTAAAAAGTTTCCTCTGTTGGTACTGGTGTCGTTTTCTATATGTCCACGTAAAGCCAAATTTTGTTTGGCAAGGAATCTTATAATATCAAACATTCTGGTAAGAATTTAATGCCATTTCTTTATTTCTTGTGCCACTAAGTCTTGCTCTTTTTTGTCAATAGTCTGTCCTTTTTGAAGTCTGCTCTCCAACTCCTTCCATTTGCAATAATTTTGGATGTGTATTGCACTTGATTCGTGACTTGAAATCATAGGTTTTAATTTCCACCAAGTATTAAATCCATCAGATGAGCAAAATTTAGATCCATTCGGTGTATTTACGTTCTCAAATAAACGACAAAAAAAGCAAAATAATGATGCTTTAGATGGAGAATAAGCCATCCAAGTACGTAAAACTTTTTCCGTTCCGACCGTTAGTCAATGTACGGTAAAACCATTCCTTAGTAAGCCGTCTTGTCTCTCCTTTTGATTTTAAAGAGCACGAATCTGAGCGTGTTACTGTCGACATTTCAGCAAAATTAGTATCAATATGCTGAATAATTTCCTGTCCTTGCTGAATGAGATGCAATTGGATATTGTTGTCTATGTGTTCAGGCCATTTTCCAATCTCGTCGAAATTTTGGTATTGAATAGCATACAATGCTGATGTTGTATCATTCTCTGTTTCAGAACTATGCATGGCCATGTCTGGACATACAGATGGAGACACTAATACAGTAGATGTTGTTGGAATTTGATCTTTAGGAACAGTGTCAAGTTCTTGTATTTTTTCAGCTTGCTCTGGGTTTGAAGGCCCAGTTGTCTGTGATGAATTTAAGCCCTCTTCTAACGAGGAATCTGACGTCTCAGGAACAACACTTTTCACATATTTAAGTAAAGCTCCTTCATTTGCTCTAATATTTTCCAACTTAGCTCTTCTTTTATTACGGTAAGATGCCCCACTTTCTTTTACTCTTTTCATTTTTGATGCTGAAATCAAAAAATATTAAATGATAAAAGTACAAGTTAGAGTTGTAAACGAAACTATCGAACATTTCAAAACAAGTACCTAGTAGATTTAAAAAAACCTTGCTTTACTGAAATTTTCCGTTTTTAGGGTTTTGTACCTCAAAAGAGATTTTGTATATATATATATATATATATATATATATATATATATATATATATATATATATACATATATATATATATATATATATATATGTATATATATATATATACAAATATATATATATATATATATATTTGATATTGTGAGACGGTTTTTTTTAAGTATTGGCTTCCCTTGCTTTTTTTAATCTTTTATGACGCGTATAGAATATTTTAAAAGAAAGTTTCCTGTTTTTCAGCTGAAAACGAAGAATAGTATTACTATTTTTTACCATTTTGATATAATTATATTGACGACAAATTAAGGCTGTAAAAGTCCATGGAGGTGTCGAAAAGAGCTTGCGGAAAGAAAGCGTCATCATCGTATCGGTATAGTAGTCACAAAACAGTGAACCATAAAACCTCCCCTCAAGAGTAGCAGGTATTTCCTTCATTTTTGGTAAACGAGGGTCTGATGTTTTCTTCCTTTAATTCACTTTGAACCTGTAGATTAACTTCGTGGCTTCCTTTTAGGTCGTTGAATAGCAAATAGCATATATTTAGGATCGCTTGATTCCTGTAATATTAGGGGTTGCTCCCGCTCAATCAACTATTCTAAATGATGTACCTGCTTAAAAGTTACGTTTCCAATTGTAATATTTGACAATTCGAAGCAGAGTAATTTTACGGGATATTTATTCAATTTATTATATATATATATATATATATATATATATATATATATATATATATATATATATATATATATATATATATATATATATATATATATATATATATATATATATATATATATATGAATTAAAAAGATATTTGTATGTAAAATATTTACGAGAAACACATTAGGAGGGTTTACGAGAAAAAAAGTTGTTGGTATATTATTTGAGAGTATCAGCGATAATGCGCTAATAAAAACGTGTACAAAAAGAAAGGTAACAAAAGGTAATTTTGATTATGGTGTATTTATCAGTTTTCTGTTAAACTTTAATAAGATTGCCACAGCTATAGTTACAAAGACTCGCAATCATTATAACTGCTGAAAGAGGTGTACATTTCGTGGCTCAGATTTAATATTCAGCTCAAGATATAATGAAAGTTGAGTGACTTCTACACTCACAGACATCTTTATTCATTGTCTCTACGACTTGGTTGAGAGATTTTTGTCACAAATTTACACGGTGCAGTCAGATACGAAGAAGTAATATAATTTAGCAAACAAGGCACGTTCTTGGTTACAAAATGAAGTCTAAATGACTTCGTGTGCAAAAGTATTCGAATCCGTCGGGAAAAAGCGAAGTCAAGGAAAATACCTACGAACGTGTTTTCTTCGATATTATAGCGCAGAGATTTTATGGAACTTTGTGAATCTGATTTAAAATTTAATAAGACTTCTCGAATTTAAACAAATGTCGGTTGTATGCATGTTTCTGGTAAATTAATCTTGTGGTTTATTTATAGGATCGGTATCACATGTATATTAGGGTTCAGGATGGACTTCGAATAATACACAGAATTTTTCAAATATGCTATTTTTTTGTTTTCTTCGCACTTACAAATAAATAAACCTCATCATATGATATCTATAATTGAATTTATACATATTATGTAAATTATTCAGAAAATATTGTAAAAGTTTTTTTTTGGCTTGTGTATTGCAAACAATGTCCTCTATTCACATATTAGGGGTTACATCCTAAGAATATTATTATTTCCGTATCTTTATATCTGAAGCATAATATTATTATCATAAATATCCGAAATAGTGGGTTTGGATATTCGTTGATAATTTGTGTGTTGACTCACATCTTCAGTGAAACTGTTTGATTTTCGTTAATTTGGTCGAAAATCAGTATGTAATTAAATACAATCAAGTGGTAACCTGTTTTTAAACAACATTTTTTAAACTTTTGTCGTCCGATTATTAAAAAGAATTTATTGTGCCGTCGCTTTAATCGAATGTCACTCTAATGAAATTATATTTTTTTCTAAATTCATGATCTTACATTACAATGTAATTATGGGTGGTAACCAATTTAATTTCGAGCATCGTTGGGAGTTGTTAACATAAAAAGCCAGTACAGTTTATGAACATTTAAAGTTTGATGTAAAAATAGTAAGTAAAGTAATTAAACATACGGTTACTTTGCCTTATATCCCACGACTGTGATCGCTCTCATTATTTTTATCAAGTTATTTTGTTAACTTGTGAATTTGATAAGGTAATTTGGTAAAATAAGAAAGTCAGAAGTATCATATAGATAGGAAAAGGTAATTTTACGGGAAGTTTATTCAATTTATTATTATATATGTATATATATATATATATATATATATATATATATATATATATATATATATATATATATATAAGAATTAAAAAGGGTTAAAAGCACTCACTTCTTTTTTATTTTATATATTGTGGAATATCATATAAATAATATAAAAATATTTACTTTCACAACTTTAAATAAACATGTTCAAAATATAATTTGAATATGCGAAAGTAGAGCACTCTCTCCCCTTATTTCGAAAAGTAATAACCAAAAATAGTGGTTGGTAAAATCTGACTGAAAGATAATAGGAAAACTGGAGTGATTATACTAGAATTTAAATTTTTTTTAAATATATGTTGCATATTTTAACATGTTTTGACGCCTGTGACAAATGTGGTGGGCATTGTATTTTTTACGTCAAAAATTAATGTATAAAAAGTTTAATACAAATATTAGGTACGGTTTAATGTTTACTAGTACCTAAATATATACGGAACCCTCATACTGTGGGTTCAGCTCGCACTTGACATGTTTTTGATTTACAAGGTGAATATGAAAAAAACATATGTTTACTAATTTTGTCTAAATTGAAATTGTGTGAGTTTAATTGTGCGTCTTCCACATCTATCGTCACTATTGCCTTCATTTATCTCAATCCAGAAGGTATGTCTGCCTTTCAGTTATTTTGACCTTTTTTTGTAGAATATTTTGTAACGAATTGTTCGAACTTTAATCCCCATCTAACAAGACGTAAATAAGTATCTTTTAGTGACACCTAACATTAAAGTGGTTTATGGTATTTTATGATGTCGAATTTTCTGCCAAATAGATGTGGGCGAAAATACGCGGCGGTGGTCCCTAATTATTTCTCTTTGGATGGCAATAATTATTTCTCTTTTGTACTTTATATGCTTCGCTGTCATTCAGTGAACGTGAAGCCTAAGAAATTGAATTGTCTGATCCAATCGGGCCATGAAACAAGATAGCGCCTGCAACGAAATTCGAAGCATAAATTATGATGGCGAAATCTTTTTCAAGATCTGGATTATGTTCGTTCAATAGAATCGATTTATTGAGTCTGAAACAATTTTTATACTCGGGTGCCAATTTAATTTTTTTCGCCTTTTAGGTATGAAGTTAAAGGTTTGATTATCTGTTCGAAATCGGAAGTGAATTTTCAATAACAACCCAGTAAACCTGTTATTACTTTGCTAGTCTTTAGTAGGGTTAGTTAGTCCAAAACATAGAGTTCCTCATTACATTAACTGCTTTATCAAGGTTAATTTTGAAATTCGATCCTATTTATAGTTGTAATGCTTTGATTAACTTAATTATATGTTCTTGATGAAACGTGTATAAAACTTGGATTAAATGAAAGTGAAGATATGTATTAAATTGACCATGTTTCCTTGAAGAAACTTGGAAAAATAAGGTCACCTAAATGCTAAACATATATTACTTTGCAAACCTCTGAGTATATTATCCATAACTCTTTGAAATTTAGATGGTACGTTATTTAAATCATATGATGAACTTAAAAATTCATCATTTCTACGTCATCATCCCATTTTCTACGTCAAAGGTAATTTTGATTATATTATCAAGGTGAATTCATATCGGCATCTACCTAATTTTTTCAGTAGGTCATTGATATTCAGGAAAGCTAATTTATCCATCCATTGTTTTATCATTTGCTTTTCTATAACAGAAAATACGGCCCCATTTTAACAATCCAAATTAAGGATGACAGTGATACGTCTAAAGGTTTTGTAATTTGTTGTATCGATTTGTTTTTTGGCTCAATATTTCTTAAATTAATATTATATCCATATCCTGTGTAAATGGGAAGTTCGTCAATTGTGTTTATAATGCATTTTACTTAATAAATAAAGTTTAGTATTGTATCTTTACGGTAGAATATGTCGATATTGATGGCATAGTCTACATAGTCTTGTTTGTCCATGACTTCTTTCAGAATTTCAATGTGTAATAGTTACTAACTTTTCGGAATCAATATTTATGTTGATTTTACAGACCTCAAAATTCATGAATATAAAATTGTATAACATGTTCCGAAGTTTTAATTATCTTATTGTTTTAAATAACTAGATATTGGAACAAAAGACTTTCGTCCATTTTATCGTCAAAATTTTAAATAAAGACTATACCTTCCCATGTAGAAAGACTATACCCTCCCTAAAATGATTGCATTAAGTATAATATCTATAATAGGGTACAATAGATGTACCCATATTAAATTGAATTTAGTATATCTTTATATCATGATAACCACTTGTAAAAAAGGATAAGACTTTGTTAATAAAGCAACAACGTCAACGAGACTTAGAAAGCTAACTGTAAATTCCCTTAAGCGATTTTTTAAAATTTTATTATATTTAAAGGCACACATGGAACTATTGGTTTTCTCTAAGATTTTACTATTTTTTAAAAGACAATATGAAACAATATCGCCTGGAAAAAAATACATTAGTTTCTTCTTTTTTTTTAACTTTAAATAAAGAAATACACCTTTTTAACTAAAATGAGTAAGTCATCTAATGAAAATTATTTAAAGTGACATATTAAATACTGTACATTGATATATCAATACATTCGAATGTTATTGTTTTAATAATAAATGAAATACATATTTTACATACATCCAGGAAATACATATTTTTTCGGTTAGAGCAACATTAATGCAGTGAGCATAAATATTCAAAATAGAACTTTATGTAACATTTAGTACGTCTTTGTAGGAATTTCTTTATAAGCTACATTTTTAATTCAATCATTGGAACAAACATATTATAAACAGCGAGAAATTAAATTTAAATTTAAATTTAAATTAAATTTTCAAGCCACGCTATGAGTATAGGAATATTTAAACGTTTTCGTATGTACACAATTAAATGAAACTACGTGATGTAGTATTATTTCTACTTTCTTTAATATCTTTACCACGACCTAGGTTTCATTGTATTACAACATCTTCAGGTGGGATATTAGCAAAGATTTCGTACGTATTTATTTGTTAAACATATATTTCATTGTGCTTTGATTTAGTTTTTTGTTTACTTTAGTCGTAGACAAAGAAGCACAAGCAAGTCGTCCTTTGACACATGTAAATCTGTGGATACATTTAGGTATACACATGTTCATAGTGTAGCTTGGAAATTTAAAATTATTTTCACGTGACATTTACAATAGCGGTAAATACATGTTGTAAATGCATTTATTTATTCTTTTAATAAAAAATCAGTGTGCATTCAGAGTTAATTTTAAACAATTATTTCAAACCAAGAGAAATATTTTGGAATTAAAATAGGATGAGTCAGGAAAATGTCATGTAGATATTAGATATTTTATTATTATTATTTATTATTATTATATATTTAAGATATTTTATTATTATTTAGAGTTAAAGGCCTTAAAGACCTCTGTTAATTTTTATTTAATATTCTATTTTAAGCATTTTTGTTGATAATAATATATACTTGCGATATCCTATTATTTATGTTAACCGATAAATATTTTTTGGACGTTTGCAATTTTAATATAATATAATGTTAAAATTATTACTTTAAATCTATTTAAACTAGACTACAACCCCTATTATCATGCCACTATGGCCGCTCTTACTCGTCATAAAATCTATGTCCTTCAAATTCGCGTATACGATTTTTTCTAGTTAATACATTTTTTTCTAATTAGTAGGATCAGTACCATCGGCCTAACGGCATACATATCAAAATGCAATTATCTACCTGAGGTGGGATGGAAATCAAATATATAAAGCTTTACGCAAATTTCTCAAAGGAAAAAAAAAACAAAACAAGAGGCGGAAAGTCTACGAAATCGTTTATCCTCTCAAATACCTTCATAATTAGAAATTAGTAATTTTATACGAAACATGTTTTAAAAAGCGAGGTTGCCTTCATAACTTGTTAAAAAGGTATTAGGAAGGAGTCCAGTATCTCGGATCTGTTCAAACCTGAGTGACAACAATAATTTTGTTAGGTGCCTTTTTCGTACGTATCGACAATAACTATAAGTTGTACATCGATCGACTAACAATTTTCGACCGAGGAAAAAATTATTATGCCTGCATATCCTCCACATTCACCATAGTAGAATAATTTACTATAGTCTTCTCAATAATAAAAGTCAGCATTCAAAGAAACTCAGTAATGAGTCACATTATATGGATAAGAAAATAGTGACGAAGCTGATTCGACGGTGATCAGGAGATGATCTGTGCCACACGTTTGAGGAGTGAAAAAAAGAATGGCATTATGTGCATGCAGAAATGGAGTACATTGATTGAAAAAATAATTAGTTTAAATGAGGGTAAGCTATTGAATCAGTCCCGTTATTTTAAGACACATCTCGTATATTTAGCGTATCATACCCACGTTTTTCTCAAAAGAATATCATTTTATACTAGAGTTTAAACCATATATTTAAATTATTCATTCCATAAGATTCTAACTACATTTTACGTTTTTATGTAATACAAAAAATGTTACAGAATGCTTAGAGTTTTCAATACCTTAAAAGAAATTACCTGAATATATTGCAAAATCCAGTTACGAAGAAGAGCTATACAAACAGTCCGCAAAAGATAAACATTTTAAAATTGATTTTGGGCATCTTTGTTCTCGACTTTTATATTCAAAAAAATTACAAAAGGAATATTTGAAAAGAAAGTTAAAGTAATGTAAATATAATAATAACTAAATGCATCCTGCTGAAGAAAATATGAAACAAAACCTGGAAATGGACATAAAATACTACTTTATGACAAGACTAACGTAAGAGGATTAACTTCCAGGCATCGGTGTCAAAAGTCTTGAAAATGTTTCTTAGCGAATCATTTCCCTACGAGAGTAAACATTGTTGGACTTTACGAACAACTTTTTAATGACGGCGATTATATTTCGGGCAAATATTTCTCATTAAAAGGATGTCATTCAAACTTTTGTCTTAATAGTAAAATTACAATGACGTACCTTCCTAGCAAGTCTGTCACAGATTGAATTAAGTCATAATCCATAAATAGCGATGGTTCAAAATTTTATTAATATTATTTTGACACGTAGTTTTATTTAATTGTGTCTAATGAATTTCTACAAAACTAACGCCAAATACATTCAACATTAACAATAATATTTCCAAACAGAGTCATTAATTGCATTAATACTCATTCAATGTAAGCACCAATGCTGCAAATATTCTGAAATTTAGTGGTCTGTGCTAAAGTCCAATTATTAAGAAAAATTTCTAAAAATTGTTATGAAGGTATGATAACGCACAACTGAATAAAAGACTGAAGACTATATTTATTGCATAATATAACTTTTAGATTTATAATACTTTTGACAAAAATAATTTTCTAAGCGTATAAAATTATATGGTTTCCTTTAAGAATCCTTTGTTAGTTTAATCATAATTTATGGATTCAAATAGTTTCACAAAGCAAATTTTGGGTAATAACTTTTGCTGGAAATGAAGCAAAGCCTTTCTTTAATTTGTGCGGGTCGTTTAGGTGAAAACGTTGATTTCGGCAAGCACATGGACAAGAGGTCAATTTATTCAAATATTTTCATTATATATAGAACAGTCAATATACTAGCCGAAGTCAAGAAAGTCAATTACAGCACGACTTCTATGTTTTGGTGGTAATATATGTCTAATATAACGGTTAATGAACCTGTGATATAAGTACATAGGATGCAGAACTTTCGGAAACATTCGCCGTTATTCAGAATAAATTCCCCTGTTCCACGCTACGAGCTAACAATAGCAGAACATTGCAAGTAGATTTGTAAGATTTGTAATATAGAATGCGTTTGTGGAAGGCATTCATATTCTAGAAAATGATGTTAATGTATCGCAATTATTTCAATTTAGAAAAAGTTTTAGAAAACTATTGATTTGTTATTTCTTATCAGTTATGCATAAATTGTTAATGTCGCCCTGCACAATTAGCCTAAATAAAGTGTAAAATAAGAAATTATAAAAACCATGGTAGCTGTCAGACTTTATGCTCGCAATAATGTGATCTAATATTTACGAGAAAGTTAGGAACTAACTGGAAACAAAACCGAAATTACAATTCCTCGCTTGATGTAAAAACTTACTTATGTAGGCAAAAAGTGCCTTACAGTCAAGATAAATAATTTTATCCTTCCGGTTCATGTTATAAAGAAACTGAAAGGTACATTTGCCGGTCAGCCAAATATTGCAAATTTTAGTAACGGGTTCCTTTATAGATCACATGGCCTGGGACTTACAACTAATACAAAATTGATTCTTGAATAATGTAACTTTGAAAACAAAAAGTTGTTGCACCCTGGGTCATTTAAATGCTCGGTGTGTGCGGATGGGCCATAATGAGATATAGAGCGATAATAGAGCATGATTTAAAATTACTGGCTAGGAATGAAATGTAGATTTTACGCGGTTTAAACGGGTAGATCATTCCTATGATGGAACTCGCAAGTAATAAAGGCATTGTAATGGATTCACAGCTGAGATCTCATGCACACTTGTTCACGAGAAAAAATATTCCTTTCTGCGCTATGCAGATACTGACATTATCTTTCTGTTCCCGTTAGGAAACAAAATTTAAATGAACACTCAATGCTCCGAATGTACAATCGTCTTAGTTATCACATTCTGTATTTTTTGCGTAGACTCTTCTCAACAAAGGAGCCGAAATATCTTTATGACATGTTAAATTGGAACCCAGTGCTCATCGCAATATAACGCGAGCCAAAAGTAAGGTTTTTCCTAGTTCCGGAATATCACACAACTGATTATCGGGGTAGTTTTAAATTTGCTGCAACAAACAATTTGAACGACCTCCCTCCGCCCCTGAAGACGACTGGATAGATCTATAGAAATCCATAGATTCGAAAGGTCAATTCGTAAGTACCTTTTGACCCAGCAAATGCAAAAATAAAAATATCATCACTCCAAAATTTTTTCATTTCAATTATATTTGTTATTTCATTCACATGTTTTTCGAATTTTAGTTTTTCCCTGTTTTCTTTGTGCTATGTCTGCTCCTTTGGTAATAACATGTATTTAGTTATGTCTGTACGTCATACATGTATTTAATAATTATTATTAATATTATTATCTATTGTGCATGTGAGTATATATATATATATATATATATATATATATATATATTGCAAATTATATAATTGTGCTCTATGTATTGAATGGCTCTGCAAAATAAAACAAAATTTGCGTTATAAAAGTGTAAACGTCAACGTTAATGGAATTTAAAAATGCATTCTTGTATTATCTGACAACAAAAAATATTACAAGCAATACTTACCGAGTTCCAAATTTTAGAAGTTCGAAAAATGTGAGTACTTTTATACTTTCTTGGGTGGAGTAGGGTATAATGCTCGCCAGTTAGTACAACACAATTATATAATACAAAACAAATAAACAAAATACAACTTATTGGTATATAAATTAATATAAAAATACTTATGAAATAGTTATATTTAAAATACAAGTTCTCCAGAGAAACTATACTTGAGGTTAAATACAAGAATTTGCAATGCTTACTTTTTCATGCAAAAAGAAACACCATGTGTAAACACATAGACAGCAAGAGAAAATATGGCGGACTATGGTGTTCACAAAGCCGCCAAGCGCTCGACATTGATTAATGCAACCTTCGGTGACACCTTTGTTAAAATGAATTTAACGTCCTCTGTTGGTTTTTGAGTGTACTTTCTTCATTACATACCTTCCAAGCAGCAGGAAACCCAAATCAACTGATCGTTTCATATTTTTGACCTCCGATTTCTTAGCTATACCTAATTTATAGGTATGAAGATGATCCGGGTACGAGATAATAAAAGAGGTGTGCGAACGCATCGCGAAGATTACTCGCTTCTTTGTCTCCGCCATATTCTTTGACTTTTGTACCGGAGGCACAATTGTTTAGTTACTAATTTTGATTTATCTATGCATTACATATGTATACGTGTTCACATATATGTATATGTGTGTGTGTGTGTATATATATATATATATATATATATATATATATATATATATAATGTGTATATATATATATATATATATACACCCTAGCATTGTTCACAAATCGCTTTTCATGTTTTGTAATTGAAGAAATGCACATGTTTCGGAGTTTATTTTTTATGTTGCCAGTATAACGAATGAATAACATTTCAATTAGAAATACCGTATGTTCTCTTAAAGACCTTGGGAAATAAAAAAGCAAAAAGAGTAATAATACCTAATACAATTTTTTTCTTTCATACCCAGTAACAAAAATTAAAACAAAATTACAAAAATCGCTTCTAATTATAACTTAAAAATTTATTGTTTCGTATGTGTAATAATCCCCTCGATCACCAATATTTCGTTAGTCCACTCCTTACACTTCTTTACTTGTATATGTATATATATATATATATATATATATATATATATATATATATATACTGTGTAAGCTACCCCTGTGCTACCCCAAAACCAGAATTTGTTATCTCAAGGTATTTAACAACATTTTTGGTTACAGGAACTAGTTCATTTCTTGGTGCCACACTTTCTTCGTTCAATGTTGTCCTCAGTCCCGGCTATCACACTCGTAGAGAAAGCAAAGGTATTTTGTGTAGCCGCCTTGTTGACCGAGCAGCATACTTATAAGTTTCTGATCTCTACATATCATCCAATCGTATTGTACGTACTTTATCACAAGTTGTCTTAGCATTATTTTAAATATACAGAATGGGCGACTTACAGTGAATCATTTTTATTGCCAATATGCAAAAAGACTGCTTACAAACTTCGCTTTGATGAGTATACGAACAATCTCCATTCGTTCGCGTCATATTCGATGTTAAATATTTTCACTAAGCCAGGAATGTTTTTGCAATACACTAGATCATGATCTTTAGCAAAGGGTGGTACAATATCTTTTGTCTGTTACGATACCAAGAAAATGAGGTGCATATTCTTTTCCGCCAGTCTTGATCCGAGAAATTAAGCTGCATCTTTTGGCAGGCTTAGATCTCTTGTTAAGTCGTTCAGTACTGACTGTGAAAATAACCGTGTTCCACTTTCACTGG
Source organism: Druceiella hillmani (assembly GCA_039881145.1). Lineage (NCBI taxonomy): Eukaryota > Metazoa > Arthropoda > Insecta > Lepidoptera > Hepialidae > Druceiella > Druceiella hillmani. Next base: position 40,977,542 of record JAYKKI010000015.1, read on the forward strand.
GCTGAAATTAAGCTTCAGGCTAAAATACTTCTTCGTCTTCACTGCTTTTGTCCTCAGCTTGCACTAATTCTAAATATGTAGGTGATGGCGGTGCAACGTTCGGGTCGCGATGCACCACGTGTATTACCGATTGCACGGTTGGATATACCAAGTCCTTTCTTGTTTTAGAATTGTAGCATGTAGTCTTACAACAACAAAAATAGCAGTTTTCGGTGATTCTGAGATTCTCTCCATAATATAGGCGATCGTAAATCAAAGGTATTGTCCTGCCCTTTTAACCACTTTCAAAGTTCACAAACACGTGTCACACAAACTTTATGTGAGACCCACCGTTTGTCTTGGTTAGCAATTGCCAGGTCAAAATACACGCTATAAACGTAACTTATGAATTCGGTAACGTTATGCTGTTGTTTTGTCAACATAAACTGCCCACGAATATAACAAAAATTATCCTGTTAGTGTAAACACTTTCACGATGACATCTTTAAAGTGAGCGTTACTTACATGCAGGGAAGTACTGAGTTTGTAAAAACAATGATGGTACTATTTATCCAAAAATCTATTAATCTACCCTCATTAATCCCTTTCTAACGATGTAAGTTAATTAAGATTAAATGAGATCTTTAGCAAATAACCTAAAAATCCACCTTCTTTCCAATAATAAGAAGATGTCATTTAGTTAATTACGTTATATTTAACTAATTATTTATGAGAACTTATTCATAATGGTCTACTGCAACCACTAAGTGTGTTTTCTGTTCAATAAACATCATTTAAAACTATGCTAAATAAGTTAAAATCCTTACATGATGGAGTTTTTAGCATTTTTCTTGTAATCAACGCCCCAAAATCTATCAAAATCAGTCATGAAATCTGAAAGGGGAAAATCATTGTTGACCTGTGATTAATTTAGTCGACTGAAAAACCCCTTTGTGTTCAGTTGTGTTACGTCGCCGCACTCCGTTGTCAAAGTTCGTGACAGGCTAAATGAAATGTTTGGCATCCTGTGGATAGGTCGACTTAGACCTACAGGTTGGCCTCCACGTTTACCAGATATCACCCCATTGGACTTCTACATGTGGGGATATATTAAAAACTTAGTGTTTGAGAAAGATTGTAACAGTGAAATAGAGATGTGTGAGCATACTTTCGCTGGTTTTGATAAACTTAAAAGTACCGTTAAATAAGACATTTCTTTATTTAATAGAGTCTACGAACAAGCAGAAAAACGTGTGTAAAATGTATCGAAAACGGGGGGCGACATGTTAAAAATGTTTATGTCATTTAATTTACTCTTTAATTTTCATTAACTTGTGATTTTATAACTTAGTTTTACTTTAATCGGATGCAAAACCAGTGCAATCATACATGCACGCCCGTGGCAATCATAGGTGATTGATTTCTGATTTTATTCTTAGGTAACTACAAAATATGTGCATACTTATAAGGCCAATGTATGGAAAGATCAAGTGAAAAAACCTTGAAAGAAAAGCAACTGAAGAAGTTAATATTCTAAAATATCAAGAGACAATAACTTAAATATGTTGTAATGCTAGAAAAAAAGTCACATTTTAATTCTAGCACCTACGAAGAAAAATGTGGAATTCTTAATTGTATTCAACTTACTTTAAAAAATTATCTCTAATCATTTGACGTACCAAATAATACCAATAAAATCGAAGCTATTTTTATAATATTTTATGTTTTAGCGTGTCTCTGGCTCTCTCGTGCTCATGCAAGTTTCCAGGTACACCGGCAATTTTTGATTTTTGATGACCTAGAATTTTCAATACGGAAAGTGTCGCTCGGCAAACCGAAAATAGAGAAAATAAACGCGCATTCTACTATATTGCTATGCAAGATCTTAAATTCAGCTATTCTCTTCAGGAGCTTTATCGTATTTTATTAATTTGCAACATATAGCGCGTTACAATTCAATGTGATGGAAGATACAGAAGAAGAGACATACAAATCAAAATTTATAACAGAGAAAAGTAATTTTTTTACATTACTGGAGAGAAAAATCTTAACTCTTGAAAGAAATAGGTGACAACTTTCCAGTTTTGGACGAAAGTTTATGAATAACTTTTCCTATACCCGTATATTATTTTTTTTTTACACAATAGTAATAAATTGAGTTTAAAATTTAATGTCATCATTATCATCATCTTTATTAACTTCGTTAAATTATAACTTTTTCCATATGTTCTCTACAAAAATATAACCAACGAAAAGTAGCATGGAATTACCTACAACATAAAGTAGTTTGATTTTGTTGATCAACTAATCACACATCTTAAAGACAATTTCTACAACAATAATAGCCACATAAATTATACACAGAATTTCAGTTTTTCGGATATCGAACATATCGTAAAATTCGCATCATCGTAAAATTGAAAATTAAACTGAATTGTTAAAATATTCCACTAGTGAGGTGGACGTAAACTGATTTCAATAATCTTCCAAAGTTACACTTATTATTGTACAATTATTATTTACATATAAAATTTTATATTGTTTCCATATAACGAAACATTATTAATTTATTCATATTTCTTTAAAGGCTCAAATATACCTTGGATTCGTCAAACTGATCAAAACACGACATAAAAAAACATCTCATGTTCCAAATAGATCCAATCACGCACTGTGGTAAAATGCCGTGCGGATAATTTCCACACAATCAGTAGAATATAGAATTATTTTCAGGTAAGCGCAATGCAGAAAAAAGAATGTGGATTTTAATCCTTTAGTATACTATAAATTTTGTTGCGTACGCTGCAACAGCTTTCCGCATAATTTTCACATCTGCGATGCACTGCGCACTGCGATCGTTCTTTGGTCGTAGAACTGTAATGTCGTAAAGGGACGATTCCCTTTAATCTCCCACAACGGAGCAAGTATCAATCGCCGATATAAATTTGGAAAATTTACAAACTCGTATCTTTGTATTAAATTTTAGGTTCAACAATTCTTAACAAATTATCAAAAGTCTTTATGTTTATTCTATAATAACCAAAAAATGTTTATATAAGTATCATTATATTTTAGCACTCTTGTCAAATACTTGTAGAATTCGAACTCTCTTAGTAGTAAGTTGCGTAAAAATTTAGGCACTTAAAAATATTTAAAGGTCTGTAATATTTTTTTTAAATTATTTAAAAATATTAACTTTAGGAATGTATATTTGTTGCCTACTTTATCTTTCACAGACGTAAAACATGATGCATATTTAAAAAATTATAAGATATGAAATATTATTATACTAATTAAAACTGTTAAATTATTATTCCGATTAATTATTATACTAATTTAAACTATTATATTAAGATATAAAATATTATTAAACGCTATTATCTTCTTATAATATTCTAATAAAATTTTAACAATCCTGCTCATGCTTTTCAACTTAGCAATTTCCGAAATAATAATGGTAAGGGGGATTGTCCTATTTTTTACATATTTTTGGAATATATTTATACAATAACTTTTAACATTTTTAAATATGCAGTGTAAAGTTAAGAAGAAATATTTGTGTACGCTTACACAAGCCCTTTTAACTAATGTTCCAAATGACTCATAAAATTTTAAAAAAATTAAAAACTTTATTTACTCTCTCTTTAATTCTTATCCTACTTGGATAAAAAACTTTAAAAAAGTTAGCAATTGTGTAATATGTGAATTAATAAGATGTACTTATAGAGGATATATAAACCTCAACTCCGTCACCGCACTTTCTCTTTCCTCTATTCGGTGACATTAATAGTAGCGATGGCTATTGGGCCAGATTCCTCATTAAGGAGTATCTCATCAATCATGCACGTGGTTCCACCGGCGCAAGAATAATTGAACATTGAATCATTGCTATAGTTTTCCTATACCTTTGTATGGGCTTCTAAAAACCATATTTTTTCATAATTTTAGGTTGAGTACTTTCAAAACTAAGGAAAGGTGACATACCTTATTGCGTATTTTTAAGTATATCTCAGATCTATAAGATGTAATAACTAAAATTACGAAAAAATATTTTTGGAATCCTTACGACACGGTCTCTAAGATAAAATTTCACTGTATAAAAGGAAATAAAATCTCTAAAACGTCAAACAAATATTTTCGAGTTTTAGCTCTTGAGATATATAGATTTATTTTAGTTTGAGAAATATGTTTTATTAATAAGCCATATTTCAAATTTCCACGTGAAGTGATTTGTGAGAAAAACGACTGTTAAAGACGAACAGACGAAAAACCATGTAAGTATACACACTCAAAACAAATATTTTCTTAGGCTTCTTGACTGAAAGTGGGTGTACCTAATATTGTTTAGATTTGTAATCCATTCAAATTCAGTTTTGTAAATTTCAGTTTTGTAATCCATTGCAATGCAACTAGTACTTGCGTCTTCAACTAAAGTAGTGATTAGAATGAATTTTCAATCGAATCGTCCGGAATCTCTACCGCAGTGCATTGACCATATGATTTCGGTTTTATTTCCATTATGAATTTAAAGCTGCACGGATTCTATTCGCACCACAGTGGCCGCTTTCCTTTTGATGTACGGAATTTAAAAAAAAAACCTTCATAGGCCTCAGTGCTGTAAGTGGGTGCACCCAATTTAAGTTTTTTCTATGCGATAATAAACAAACACAGGCTTTGGTTTTGTAATCCGTTACAATGCAACTGGTACGTGCATCTTCAACGAAAGTTGCGACACGAATGGCAAAATAAATGGATATTCTGACACACGAATTATATTGGTCAGACAGCATATTGTTGCAAATTCTCTGATCAAAATGTTTCTTGTCATTTTACATTTTATTTAAAGTTATTCTAATATCTATTTCTTCCTTTTGGCATTCAATTTTCTTCCACTATTCTTAAGGCAGTATCCTTCACAGGTACAAGAAAAAAAAATATATTTAATAATTAGGTAAACTTTTTATTGCGTGCAAATGATGCCTCAATATTACACCAATATTCTAATTTAAAATGCATTAATGCCTTTTAAATTTTTTAAGCTTCTTGACATCATTTTTCCTTACTTGCGAATGTTCAAGTACCGTAAAGGTGGAGATAATTTCGTTATAATTCTGCCTTTCCATATTTTTACGAAAGCATTGAAATATCTCTCAAAAATTAAATGGATGTCCAATGAGACGGTATTGAACATTTTTTAAAATTAATATTAAAAAAAAATATTCTACGATTTTACCACACTTCTGAGGACCTGTTCTGTTATCTTCAATTTTTTATTTTATTGTATATCTAAGGAATTTGTATATCGTCCGCATTTCATCATATTTCTAAGAAATTGGTATAACATTCTTAAGCTTTATATATATTTGTATTAATATTATTATTACATGCATCTAAAAAAATTCCAAGGATAGAAAAAAGTATTGATAAACTACAATCCAGCCACAAAATAAGGTTTTTTGTTGTGTCTGTGTGGAGTAAAAATTTAAAAATATCTGTCCTATAACTTTATCGGCTCGGGTTTTTGATACGCTCTCGCTCCATATTAGCATTTACTTTTATGCCCACATGGAAATTTTGTTTTTTACCTCAATGCTATACTCATATTCTACAGCAATTTTCAATTATGGACGATATAGTTCAATTTGGTATTATTGTCTCCGGACTATGATTTATTTTTTTTATACATTTTTTGAGCACGCATCAAAAAAACCGTCTATAAATATAATCATAATTACAATATATAAATATTGATGTCTAGCTAGTTAATGATACAAAAATTGTTTTGTATATATTTAAATGTATATCTTCTTCTTATAATATAGCTTAATAATTAAAAATTATTTTCTTACGACACTAACAAGAGTAGTAACAGACGTTTTAAATTACTTTCTTATGGCATTTACAATAGCGATAAAAATATATTTTCTTATATAATTGTTCATTCTCTAAATAAACAACAACCAACCATTCAAAGTAAATTTTTAAACTCTAGGACAAAACCGCTTGAAAAATTTTGAAATGGATATCGTATAACTCGGGAAACTACTATTTATATTAGTAGATTTTATAATTTGTACATTCTATTCTTTTTATTTATATTATATTTTAGGTGCTTTGATGTTGCATACCCATATTACGTAATATTTTATATTACATATGATATAGTTATATTGATGTTAATTTATAATTGTACACCTGATTCCCCGATTTGGAAACAACATTTTTGAAACGTCCATTAATTTTTCTACGATTGCCTTTACGTTTTGTCTTACTGCTCGCTGTCTTACTGCTCGAAAATTTCGTTATAATCCATATATTAAGTATTCAATTAGAAAGAAAAAAATAATAAGAAATGTCACAAACAGATGTCGCATATTTTATGAAAATATAAACTATAATTACCCTTCGCAAACTCCCTGAAAATAAAATTCTCAAGCAATCGCTTAAAATTTCAGGGCTGTTTGCATTTAATTTTTCGTTCAATTTATTTATTAATGTTTTTTATTTAGATCGTGGATATTTACGTGGAAACATATGAAATTTAAAGAAATAACGCAGCGCTGAATTTAAAAGGTTTGTAACCTTTCTAAAAAATCAAAGGGGCAAAACGGAAACCTTTTAAAATCCTTAACGTGTACGTCTATTTATCATAGTACGTTTATTTATCATTTTTTCAGAATGTTAGAATCGGTTTGACGTAAATACTCGAAATTTGACATAATGCTTTATGCTTTATTCACATTTACATGTTTTATGTCGGTGCACAAATCATACAGTGCCAGTGGTAATGAGTATGATAAATAGCGCACAGTATTAATTTTTCTTTGTATAATATATATATATATATATATATATATATATATATATATATATATGTTTTCTTTGTATAATACAGAATCATTTTAAGGTAAGCGCAATGCGGAAAAAAAGAACGTGGATTTTAATCCTTTAGTATACAATAAATTTTGTTGCGTACGCTGCAACAGCTTTCCGCATAATTTTCACATCTGCGATGCACTGCGCACTGCGATCGTTCTTTGGTCGTAGAACTGTAATGTCGTTATCGTCCCTTTAATCTCCCACAATGGCGCAAGTATCAATCGCCGATATAAACTTACCTAATATTGTTTAGATTTGTAATCCATTACTCTCTTTATTTTTTATAATATTCGATATTATGTTTTAAATATTTTCTATCCCTATTTTTTCTATACGAATATACTTTAAGGGTGCTATTCTTTTCCGCGTTTATTAAATCTTGTTACATGGCGGATAAAATTGTTATTGGTTATAAACCAAGTAGTTATATTGATGATGAAATGATTTAAACTTGTCTAAGAGGGTGTCAACAGTTCTATCTGGTGTAATGTTATGCTTATAAATTTTATTGCAAAAGAAAATAATCCTGCGGTTATACCATCTAAAAGTTGACCCATGAATGCCTGACCCTATCCTAGTCCTCACCCGCACATTCGATTCACTTGCAATCGGCACCGGCTGCCGCCATCGCTCGTCTTTGGTCACGATTGGGACTGCTAAGAGTGTTAGGGGGACAGCGAGCATATCACATACTCCGCGTATCGCATTCTCTTTTAAGCGGTTGCAGTTCCAGGCGAAGTTATCATTTGTTCTCATATTAAACAAATCCACAGGACAATGTTTTAGAACGTCTGGAATCGATTTGAGGTCAAACTACTTTTCTTACGGGCCGCTATGTGCTAAATAGTAGAACATCAAATAGATCATGGAGAAATTCATAGAAATTTTGTTTTTTCACCTCAGTAGTATATCAAGGTTCAATGATAGTGGCCAACGGTGGACAGCATTGCTCATTTCGATATTATTGTCCACGGGCTGCGATTTATCTTTTTTTCCAACGTTCTTTAAGTATCTAATTTAAATAAATATACTACCCACAAACATAATCATAATTAAAATATTTTTTAGCTGGTTAATTTAGAAAAACGGAACAAAAATATTTATTCCAAATCAAGAAACTCGAAGTTAAAAATGATTTTAATAAACGTTTACTTAAACAAATTACCGAAATCCTTATCATAAATTTATTAAAAGAAGGCAACTATTCAATGAATAACCTAAGGCTTTTCGTTAGGTTTTGATACCGAAGCAATAAGTAGAAATATAAATTTATTTTGCTATATTAAATATTCCTGGCATCTCGAAATGAAATAATTTTGTTATTGCTTGGCAATAATTACAAAATACAATTTCCCTAATTGAACTCACAATTTGGCAATGTTACAATGCTCAACCCAGTCTAGTTTTGTAAACAGTTATTTTACTTTATAAGTCTCCTCGATATGTGTATTCAGATCTTGTTATTAATTTAGTTTGTTTTTGACAAATATCAAATTTGGTAAGTTATTTCTTTGCTACAAGATTCCACAGAGTAAATTTTTGTCAATGTTTTTTGTGCCCATGATTCGGAATTTTAAGAAGTTTATTTATGTATATCAATTAGTTATACGAATTTATTTAACAATAGCCTAACCTACAATGGACACTAGTAACGCAAAGATTTCAAATTGTTTAATATAAAGAAAGAAAAATCGTTGATAATATATGAAGCACTAAGCCTTCTAATATTTTCATATAATTTTTTGTTATTTATTTCTTCATATTTATAAAGCCGTCACCATGGTGTGTTGGACTGACAACAAACCATACGACATTGATGGCGCGGTACACCGGGGGATTTCATTTCGATTCCTGGCTAGTCGTCAAGCTGGACTGCATTGGTATTCTGGTTGGCTGTAAGAGATTGCTCTCGTAGCAATAAAACCATAATGTGTATCGACTATTTACATTAAGGTACATAAATAAATAAATAAGGTTAAATCGTAAAAAAAACTTTGAAAACCGATTCTAAAAAGGTTTAATATTTCAATAACGAAAGTAGTGAAGTGAATTATGACTCTGAATCAGTGCATTTCCTCGAAATTTTAAAATAAAATTCGCCGACTTTATAACTTGCTCAAATGTATATTTGCAATTAATTATTCGAGTTTCTCTTTAAGTGAATTTGCATCAGTATAACAATAATATCGTTATGAAAATGGTAATATGTCAAATTCTAAAACCTAAAGGAAAATGTAATCGATGGTATAAATATAGCTGATTGATGGTGAATATTTTTCATATCAATGGTTTTGAACAAGTTTTTGTCAAAATAATTTTTCGTATGTGATTAATATGATTTTAAAAAGTCTTCGACCTATTGACTGAAAAGTTCAACTGTATACACTAAATGTCTTTATTGTTTTATTTATAATGAATGTAATTTTTTTTTTTTCATGTATTTTTTATAATTGCAGAAAATCAAATTACTTTGATGACCATTGCAATTAATTAAATTTGACAAGTTAATAATTAATATTACTATTTTCCTTCTTTGCATTTTGTCAAAAGGAAATAAAATTTTATTGCTTTCTTTCAGAGAAACTAAATGTACACATAATATATCTACCAGCGAATAATAATATTTCTTTTTACGCCAAGTTACCTGTCTGCACCGGGCGCCATGGCAACTCATAAGAACACTTTTTAAGGACACAATTATTATATTTGGTTAAGATTTTGTGATAATATTTTGTATGAATGTATTGTGGCGCTTTACTTTAATTAATAAGAATATAATATTATACCGTGGCACAATATCCTTGTGCCAGTTTCTTCACTCCACGCACGTATATATCGCACCAAACCGAATCGAATTTTATATTTCAAAAACTCTTTAAATTACTGTGATGTTTATTTTAAGAAGGATTATTAAAGCCATCTAAACATTACCATTTTTCTAAAAAACAATTACCGTGGATTACCTGCAAAAGATAAATAAAGATTGTCGTGGAATTTTCTGTAGACTTTTTTAAGACATAATATTCCCCTTTACATATTATTCACGTATCAGTAATAAGTAGTTTAACCAGCCTTCATGACGAAAACGACCAGACCAATGAGTTTTTCTCCGTCTACATTTATTTTTAGCTACGTCTTAAAAATTATAAAACTATAGCCCATGGTAATCTGGAAATGTCTAGCTCTGATAATTTCGAAACATTGCTAAAGTTAATAAGATTAGTAATTTTTGTGCGAATCTCTAAATGCAAATAAATGAGACTATTCTCTTTATTATGTTAGTAATATTATAATTTACAGAAGTAAACTAATAAAAAGTGAACTAGGAGCGGAAGCTGGTATCATCAATTATAAAATGAATTCTTTATCCGACAAAAGTTTTTTTATCGTAACCTATCTTTTAAATTTCATGATTATTGACAGATTGCGATTATTGTTTTTAAGACAAAAAACATGATATCTACTCTGCCACTTTGATGTTGTTATAATAAAAATAAACATATCTAATAATAAAAAAAATTAAGTATTAAACAAATCCTCGCTTTTCTAACGATTAATTTAATTTACCAGCAAAAATCATGAAAATTGGGAAAGTAGATATTGTATGGGAAAGACAGCATGGACATTGTATGGGAAAATGTTCTCAATTCGTATTTTATATAGCAGAGGAGGCTGCAGTAAAATATGTTATCTGGTGTAGCTATGTTCTTTGGTGCTGTAGTGTAATGTATACGCCGGTATATATTAAATATTGTAAACAGAGAGAAAGTGGATAGTTTTTTATAGCTTTAGTACACATTTTGCTTTCATGTGCTGGAAGGAAAGGTGGATTTCATAAAAATTGTAATTAGAAAATGGCAGAAATAAGTTGTCTTCTTTTGTGACAAAAATACAGTTCACTGTATTTAAATACTCAATAAAACTCGTTTAAATAAGAAGCAAAGCAATATTGTTTGAAATTCAATGATATTTCGTTGCAATTGAAATGGTAAAAAGTTTCACAATCTTACAGTGAAATTCTAATACAATCACTGGTTGATCCAGATATACAGTAGTATTATTTTTGTATACCGTTCATAATTTATAATTATTATATTACTACGAATCAGTGATTATAAACTAAAATATTTTTTGTGCATCAGTGATAATAATTTGTTTCACAAATATCATTTCTCCTGTAACAATTTTAAAACTAAATATGAGGTATTTTTAAGAGTTGATATTTTTTTACATTATTTACAAATTAATACATTTAATAAAAGTTTCTCTTGATAACACAAGATTTGAACATAAATCAAAGTCAATAATTAACCATTTTGATGACTTCTAATTTTCATTAATTTTCCTTTTTTATTAATAATCCGGAACGTATAGGTCTGCACATACTATTTTGGATCCTGGCGATTATAAAGTAAAGAACATAAAACAATACGATAACGAATAAATGATTAAGAAAAGCTTACCTTTTTAATTCACAATTACTTCTACCAAAAAATCAGAAGACTGGATGTCTGCTATTTAAGGCATTTACAGCACAACCTGACTTACTAACAAGCGCTTGTCTTCCACTTGCCCGCCATCTTTTTTCCACGCGTGACCACACCACTTGCGCAAGGTGTTATAATTATGACAAATATAGTGATTTTAAATCTTAAGTATATTTTATTATTCTTTATTTATTACTATTCATGTCTTCAATAATATTTAACCTTTTACAATTTCGTAAAAGTTTTTCCAAGAAATATATATCCGGTTATATATGATTTGATTAATAATATGGTTATAAAACAGTTAAACGTTTTTCTATTGCAATATTTTGCACTTGTAAGATAAAAATGTTGTGATCTGAAAATTTGGCAATATTGGGTTTTAATATTTTATCACGTTATGTATATTAACATCTGTTCCATAATAGGTATCTTTTAATTTCAATTCATTGATTTCCTTCATGGGTATCGTTTCTTTTTCATATACTAATAATTTTATTACGATTTAACTTTATCTAATAATAATACCTATCCTTGACTTAAATTTCGCTTTGAATTTCCCTAAAAAGGTTCAATAATGAACGATTTAACTTTATCTAAATCTGAAATTTTACAATATTTGTATCTCAACACAATTGCGTACAATATTTTTCATTGACAATTACATTATATTAAATGATATTTATATGACAAACCATATTTATATAAAAATCAGTCTCTTTATAAGGCATATAATATTAATTCAAGCAGCTCTGACAAACGATGAGGAATATTCATTTTTAGGTAAATTAATTACTGTTGAACCACATCTTTATAATGCTAACGTCATAAGTTGTAACCTAGCTATGAGGGTGTCGTTTACTGAATAATAAATCAAGTATAATGTAGAAACTTTCTCTCTTATAATATGTATGAACTTTCAATTTGTGACTGTTTACATATTGAGGAAACTTATAACATGCTAACTGAACAACAAATTTTTTTTTTCTGAAATAAACTGATTCAGAAGTGTTTAAATGTGATCCCACTGTCGGTAAAATATACATTTTGTGAAATGAATAATTGATTAATTCCATTACTTTACTCTATATTTAAAGAGAGCATAATAATGACGAATCGATTGACCAGATATGGAACATAAATTGGTTCGTATTTCCGCATTAAACTTTACATATTCAAAACATTTTTCAGTTGTACTCATAACTGGCAATGCTGAACGATCCAGACGTCGCCCGGGTGGAAATTTTTTTTTCGATGGATTCGAAGCGATATAACTTATAGAGTACTGCTCGACTCCCGTAACTAGATTAATCTATAATCAGACATGTCAATAGAGAAACGGGCGCCTTAAAAACTAAACTAAAAATCAGAATACAAGTATACGACGCAACGAACTTATGTTTTTGTAACTCTTTTTGGGTAAAGATATTTATATTTATTTGTATCACCACCAGACGAACTAGTGCTACCCGTCAAATAAATATTGTCCAGTTTGGATATGGGGCCTATTTATTGGGCCTTTCATAAAAATGATTCAGTAAAAAAAAACTAAATGAAAAAGCATATTCTATATCCCTCAGGAGGAAAAATGCCTTCCAATGTAGAAAAATGTTCAAGTCAGTTAAGTTGTTGCTGAGTTTAATTTTAATAATTAATTTCACTCTTGCAAAATTAAAAAAAAACCAAAAGAAAATCATAATATAGTAAGAAAATCATAACATTACCAATTGTCTCTCAGGTGATTCTCAAATGAATTGCACTGAGGTAAATTACGCAATGAAAATAAAAAAATAAAAAGCAAATTACAAAAAATATTTGGTAAACTTTATTTTTCGCAAACAAGTTTTGATGAAATTGTAATGATAAAATGTGAAGAAAATACCCTAACAGTCATTGAACATACTTATATTTTTAACGTCTAACTTTTTTCTACAAAACTTTCTATATATATGATATAAATATACATATATATATATATATATATATATATATATATTATATATGCACATATATGTATGTATTTATATATTTTTTATTTTATTTTCGGAACTCTACCGTAAAATCTTTGACCCATTCAAAATAAATTTAAACAAGAGAGAAAACAAAATCAGAAATCAACAAATCAGGAGCCCTCTATGTAGCGGTATATAGTATACATTTCTCACCAATTTAACGAGAAACAAGTATTAGGACAATGTAAATTGAATTAATTATCTACCCATATTAGTGTAAATTTATTTATCTATGCACATAATTAAAACTGAAGTGTCTGTCTATCTACCTACTTGTCCGAAATATACTCCAAAACGGTTGAACAGATTTTAATAAGGCTTTATAATCGAATAAACTTTTATATTAATTTGACACGATTATAAAGAGTATTCCTGGTTACAAATTTCGCTTTATTTCATCTTGATATCTTAACCAATTCCATAATTATAGACAAAAAGGAGTTAATGAAAGGCTAAGAGAAATGGCTCACGCTAAAAGAGATGGCTGTGGCCGGTACATACGTGGCCTTGGATGGACCTTCTCTTACACGATAGGGATTTTGTCATCAATATATTTTGCATTACTCATAATCATAACATTGAAATTGGTGGTGATTGAATTGATGATCCTATATTTTGTCACGGCACAACGCGAAAACCTATTATAGTTCCAAATGAAGAGAAGTGGCCTCATAGCATGACGATGAGGTGGATCATTCTGCGACGGCGATGACTAACGCAAATCTTTATTAGTACGTTTTTTTAATTCATTTTTTGATCTATCCAGTTGAAATAACTATGGGTAACTTCACGTTGAATTAAGATTTACAACTCTTTTCTTAGCTGAACTTTTTAATTGATTTTTGGAAGTAATTTTGGTTGTCAATATATTCAGTAAGAGTAATAATAATATGGTTAATTACATTATTATTATTATTTAGCTAGACAACATTATTTAAATATTTTGAGTTGGGCATTTGATAAATGTAAATAAAATTACTAATTGAATTTTAGTTACCTATTGTGATACCGATTTGAATGATTTGATAAATATGGGTTCCCGTTGGACATTAAAAATTGAATTAAACATAGTAAATAATGTAAAAACATTATTTACTAAGTTTATTTCTTGATTTGGTTCATTATTTTAGACAAAGCTATTAGAGTATTATATTCTTTGCTCAATAATCCATTGAATATTCGTAAAACAGTTAGTGAACAGCTTTAAACAAATGTTCTCTATGTATAAGATAAAAGAAACTATGATTTACTCGAACCCGAATTCATACACTGAAGTGTAATTTATTTCATGAATTTTAATTGTTTATTTAGATAGTAAGTATCTGGTGTTCAATATAAAACTTAATCTTTTCCAATTTCGTAGTTTAATTGTTAATTTGATTTATTTTTAATTAATTGCAAATAATCACATACATGAAATTTTTTCTATTTCTTCGGATAACCACCTACTTAATATTCTGTTATATTATCGTATAATATGGCGTAGTAATGTGAAGTACTTATATTTCTTATGAAATATAGGTAACTCACCTATATTACTTAAATAAGTCAGCGATTTAAAAATCTGAAATAGTTTTTATGAATGGGTAGATTCTGAATTCAATAAGATCTATTTGAATTACTTGCATTTATTTAGATACATACAGGTGTGAATTATTTCGGAAATTTTGATCCATGTTGAACAATATGGTTACAAAGCGGTATCTTCGATGAGAGTCCAGATTACGCACTACCGTATTCGCTGTCTCATCTGGCAGTTGTCAGAATTGGAAGTACAGCTTTTTGCTTTATTTAATAACGCTAGACATTTGGATTAGAGACATATTTTGTATGTCTGAATCTGGGTGTCCATGTCCGTATCGTTTCCCCCTACGTGTCTGTATCCGTGAACAGAAGATCCAGATTACGCACTACCGTATTGGATGTCTAATCTGGCAGTTGTCAGAATTATAAATACAGCCTTTTGCTTTATTTTAATAACGCGAGATTTTTGGATTGGAAACATATTTTGTATGTTTGAATCTGGGTGTCCACATCCGAATCCGTTTCCCTCTACGTGTCTGTATCACAAACGGAAATAAGCTACACAACAAAATGTAAGTTAATAAAAGAAAAATTAGAAACTGGTTAAGATTATGGACACAATATAACCTTAGACTGATGATCCTATTAAACTAGGTACGTACGAGGTAACCATTACCATTTATCCTATTGTGGTATAATATTCGTCCATCAAATGTATATATTAGGACGAAATTTTATATAGGTTCTTCTATTGGCAATTTGTAATACTAATACTAAGTTAATTTAATAATACTACTATATTGACATCAGTGTTATCGATATTTAATAGCTGTCACTCGATAATTAAAAAGGACTTGAAATGTTTATTTGTAAACTAATAGGATAATGAAACAAAAAAGAAGAACAATGAGCACATGAAGAATTTCATTTAATGTTTCAAAAATCAGTTCAGAAATGTGTCAGTACACAAATCACACTTCTTTGAAGCATTTTAATAAAGATACCGAGTACCTCAGATAATTTCGAACAGGCGTGTTTAATATTCTGTACACATACATATATACCTATCAATTAGAAGCGAAAGTTCATCATGAAAACAGGAAAGTGACAAGTTCTATAATCTTTTGCAGAGGAATCTGATCCGAATCGGGAATAACCTTAATTTTTAGAAGTATATAGATAACTTTGCAACAAAACTTTGAAATGTTATTTAAGACAATCTATTATTATAATATATATGTTGGAATGTATGACTTAAAGAGTAATTTATTTAAAAATGTTTATACTTATTGTATTATTTTTAAAATAATTGTTTTTATTTTGTGTAACTGGTTAAAATGTCAGATGAAATGAAATTGGTGCCCAATATCAGTTTAATCACCAAATTCATATTCTCAAAAAGAGACACTACGCAGTGCTGAATTAATTTCATGAAAAATTATAAAATATATTCATCAGGAAGTTTAGACCAGCGGAGCAGATAACATCGTACAAACCAATATGGCTGTTACCCTCAATATCCAAATTGTTTGAGAAGCTATTACTGAAACAACTTAAACCACTCGTGAATATCCCGGAATTCCAGTTTGGATTTAGAAATAAGCATTCAACCATCGACCAAGTCCACAGAGTAATAAGCATAGTTGAAAAAGCATTCGACGAACGAAAGTATTACCTTGCAGTGTTCCTGGATATATCACGGGCTTTTCACAGAGCGTGGCATGAAGGTCTCGTTCATAAAATAAGCGAATTGCTACCTTAATTGCTACCTAATAAGCGAATTGCAAATTGCTTCAGAGTGTTGCTTGAGGAAACGTATTCGAATTTCTATCCGGCTCGGGCAGATGTACCGCAATAAAGTATCTTAAGACCTCTTCTCCGCCTATTGATATAATACCGCTAATATTCTCACTATAGAAAAAAACCTTCATAGCCACCTTTGTTGGTGATACGGTAGTAATGGCAACGGGAAACACGTAAAGTCAAGCCACCAAAAACTTATAAGAAGTACTTGACAAAATAAACAGATGGACCGTTGATTGGACAATCAAACTCAACGAGTCTAATCCATCCATATCGCATTTTCATTGCGACGAATAAACAGCAATCTACACATTTATCGTTACGGAATTCAAATCCCATAAGCAAATATGGCAAAATATCTTGGACTCCATCTGGATAACAGGTTTGAAATAGGAAACAGCAAGTTAAAGTAAAAGGTTGCACCAAAGACAAATGTTGTGGTTGATTGAACATCATACCAAGCTTAACCTCTGCTATTAGCGACCAATTTACCGTTCTATCGACAAACCAATTTGGACGTAGTGCATCCAGTTTTGGGAATGTACCAAACAGTTAAATCATAATGTAATCTAACGAAGTCAAAATAAGTTCTTGCAAATGATTAACAAAGCATATCATTATGTAACCAATCAGGAAATTCACAACGACTTCGGGCTGCCATAGTTCAATTCTTCTTTTTATAGACTCGTTTTAAGAGTTCAAGAAATAAACTTATAAATTTGTTTTAAAAAAATATACTTTCAAGTCTTTCATAAAAATAAAATGCTATTGGGCATCCAACGTTATACTTTAATTGTCATACGCAATTATATAACCAATATATATATATATATATATATATATATATATATATATATATATTTCTTTTTTTCTTTGTCATAAGATTTTTCCCATATTTTTTCTACCATCAGGACTTATAAATAATAAAATAAAATATTAAAAAATATTTCCAAATGCATTCATATTTATCGGGCTTTTTCAAGGGTTTCTAATACGTGGTCCACCACTTGCTGCGTTCATACGAGCAAGGGACAGATTATTAATACATCTCGTAATTAATAAATCGATATACTTGGAATAGTGATAATAAATATCTTTATAAATAAATGAAACGAATGTTATGAAATAAAAATAACCCATTTAACCCGTGTCCAAATATATGTGTGTACAAATAACTGTCTACATAATACTAAAGTTTCCTTTACTATATATGAGTATCAGCCAGATGACCAAATTCTAAGAAGATTATGTAGGAATATACCAATGGTTATTATCTAGAAAATTAAATTATTGCGAACCATTACAGAGAAACATCAAAATAAATTAAAGTCATCGAAACTATAATAACCAGAAGCCTCACGCATGGAAATTTTATTACTACGATTATCGTTAGTGATTGAAAATTTTCGTTCTAGTTGGAATATTTCCATTTTGCACTTGATATAGCATGCCTACGTATCACGGATCTATATTAGGTGAAGATATAATTTGTTTTTCGATCGTTAAATTTTTTTTTAAGTTCTAAATTCAAGTCTATTTGTTTTGTACGTAGATTCATGACTGCATATAAAACTGTATCATAGAATTTACCTCACATGTATAATATAGTAATGAAATATTAAATAATAAAAAAACGGCAGTGTACAGAGGATTCGTGCGTCGAACATAAATTATTATAAACTTAATTTTGCTACTCAGCAATAATAATTAAATCTAATTTATAATTGTTTAGGGTAATTAAAAAATTTCAAAATTGTTCTACAGTTTATTTTTTGGAAACTATTAATTATAGGAGCATAGTAATATTTTTTTTAATATATAAATAATTTTCTATTTATATAAAAAATTTGAAATTATTTGACCTCCAAAGTTCGAAGATAAGAAAGGAAGGAGAACAAGTGTATAAAAAAGTATACAAATTAATAGCTTTTCACAATACAAGCAATTTTACTATATACTAAGTATGACCTTTAGCCTGACACTCCGTTCCACCTAGGCGTTCTACTAAAGAAAATTAAATTTTACAAACCTCAAATTTACGGCGACCCGGGAAAAAAATATACCAAAATATATTAAAATTATTTTGACACTCGAGCTAGGCGTTTTGACAACAAATTTGTATAACTTCGATAATTTTCGAACCGTTAGTGCGTATGGTTTCTGAGAAAAACAGGTCTGATACACAGAGAGACAATCAAACTAATATTGAAAATTCGCCATTGAGATTAATTTTTACCTTTTGGTACGTAAACGTAATAAAAAAAATTTAGAAAAAAAATTAACTGATTTCAAATAACCACCAAAAAAAACGCGCTAAAATGTATAAAATATTGAAAATACAAGTACTCAATTAGAATTTCTAAGATACAATATCGTTTCCGAACATGAATATATTTACAAAATACCGCTACTGCTAGATATTTTTAGAGTCGGTGTGAAGTCGGTTTCTCTCCTCTCTGACATTCACATGTACAAATAATTTTTAATCGTAAAAATTTTCCCATCACTCGCACACAGATGAGTGTTGATATGGATATTGTACTGCAATAATTCGAAATAACTATCTGCATTTTCTTATATTGAATATATTTGATGTTAATTTTGTAGAAATTCTAATTGTTTCAAATTCTAATCGTTTTTTTTGTAAATACCTGTAAATACTTACCTGCCTATTTACTGTATTACTTTTTTTCTTGCGTTGAGTCAAGCAGTCAAGCAAACGAGTCCAAGCTCAAAGAGTATATAAAATAATATTCTCTACTTTTTTCTGAAATTATTATTTGAGAAATGATTGCGTGTTACAAGTAATAGTTCAGTTATGATTTTACTCCAACCGCCTGTAAAGGAACAGTTAATACTTCACGATCTGACTTTAAATTTCTTATTCGAACAGGATAACAAGTTTGAATGTAATAGATAATCAGGTAATGGGCGCTTCTAAAACCAAGTTAAGCAAATTAAGCAAGACAGCGAAGGATTGCAAATTAGTTTGTGCGTTTAAAATATGAAATAGTGAACATTTTCACATTTGAGCATAGCAGTTCGGCACAAAAGGCGGCCCTAATTTCAGCACAGATGCATTTGGAATGAAACCATTTAATATTCTGAATAAAAACAGAGCCATGTAAAATCCCTTGTTTTTCGTTTTCCAGAAAATGAAAAACAAGGGATACTTGTTAGCATAATAGATATCTGTTGGCACATAGGATTAACTGTTCTAAATCAGGACGCGACTGCCTGATAATTAGGATTAAAATTATGTACACATGCATATAGAAAAATGAGGAATTACAATAAAAGTCGAATATACTATAACCCAGAGACCTATTTCGGTAGTATCGGCATACTGACTGTACTTTACATCTTTAGTACTTGACATTGGTGACAAATTAACCTCGCCCTTTAGGCTTGCATTCTAGGGAATCGCTTTCTTCCTTGAAAATTCTGAGTACGTGAAAAACTAAAGTACCAAAGCATTCAATGTTATTCCAAAAAAATAATTAACTTATTATTTACATAAAATTTGGATTATATTATAATTAGACGGAAAAACAATGCTAAATGTAAACGTATTAAGACAGGAACAACTATACTCTATAAGAGTTTTGAATACTGAACCCACCAAAACATACATGTGAGAAAATGTGCCAAGTCCTCGTTGGAATATTCAATCAACGATAAAAGGATTTGAAATCTAAAACTGTATCTAATAGATTTTCTTTATCAAACTTATGATTAAAAATATCATAGAGATAAAGTAAAATAGGTTTTAAATTTTTTTTGATTAAACATCTATTAAGCATAAAAAAAATTGCCAGGTTACAACCTAATTATTAAATTGATTTAATTTGTCCTAACGGTCGATATGAACTTGACAAAATTTTAAATTTCAAATCTAAAAAGAAAAAACTAAATTTATATTCAATTTTGATAGAATCTTTATTGTTTTTTATCCATGCGGATCCATGTTACTTTTTCTCTAATATCTAGTCAGTGGCAATATGTGAACCTTGAACCCACTCTCTGTCTAGCTTGTTTTTTTTTAATGACACATGGTGCAAACCAAGTCAATAAATAAGTGTGTTTCTACTGTATTCCACTATACCATAGCATTTTCTTGAATCATCATCATCATCATATATATTAATACGCTAAGGTTAAGATGTTACACTCCCTTTTTAGAAAAAACCTCACAACTAATCCACATAAATTATATATCATTTTATAGATAATTGCTTGCTCTACCGGAATCCACAACTAAAAAATTTATTATTGCTATTGTTATTTCAAATTAATTAATTATTAAAATTATATACACAAAACAGCAATGCTGCCATCTAATGACTCAACGTCAATATGAAGACGGTCGGTAACATTTTTGTTTAATTTCAAATCCACTCACGTATAAATAAAGTGGCGCTTTAGCTCAATGCTTTTGATACTTGCGCCTCTATATGTCAATTTTAGTAAAATATTTGTTTGATCTGTCATCTGAGCTTCATAATGGAATAAATAATGCGAAGACTTCGCACGGGTCACGCTAGTTTTAATTAATAGTTAGTCATTCCTATTTCCACAAAGTAAGTTTAGAACTAATTAGAACTATATTATCAATGCCGTAGACTTCCACACACACTTTTCACAAATTATCAAGCCAGCGCTAATAATTTTTTCTGTTTTGTATACACTACGTTTCAAATTTCAAAAATATTAGCTGTATTTTAACAGTTGCTCGTGCTTGTATGGGCCAAAAATACCTCGTAATACTTTAAATAAATAGGCACGGTATTCGTGCGGCATATTTTGCGAGAACTTAACCTGCGTACAGGTGTATGCTTAGGTTGATGCATTTCAATTGATTCTAGATTGATTATTAATTTTATATTTATTGGCACTGGTAAGTAACAGTTCAAAGCATCGAAATGATTTAATAGTGACTAAATGTAGAATTAAAATTTTATTTTCTAAAGCGTAAATCAATTGTTAACGCAACGAAACTGTTTGGTATCAAACGTAAGTAAACATAATTAGGCTGTTTATTTTATAAGGGCTAAAAACTTGGAAGAGACGTCAGTGAAATTAAGTAACATCTAAGTGGTCATTATTTGGATGTGTTAAACGTCACATCCGTGTAAAAATAAACGTGTGCAATTGACTTTCTTAACGTACCATGTGTATGCAATTTTTTTTTTATTTCTTTCCATTACAGAGAAAAACACATTGACACTTTCATCGTGAAAGGAACGCCCTACATCCCTCCTTTCGTAACGTCTATCTGACAACTGTCTACAACAGCTTAATACAACTAGCACGTATAAAACAAAAAAATCAATTTAGTTTTACTACATAAATGCAAGGGTAGCCTTGAGATCTAGCAGAAGCTAAAAAATTGTATTGTTACAATTTTTGTCCGTTTAACTATCAAGGTTTATTTGTTTAGTAGAATAACACAGAACATACTGTACAGACTTGGATGGAACTTTCGCTGAGGTGAGGGGTTTAGATAAAACTGAGGTTAATATTGTCTCAGTAGAACATTTCATAAAATATTTGGTTTTCAATTATTTAACTTTTCACGCAGGAAGAACCGGTTACGCGAGCTGATGAACCAACGAAAGAAATTGTTGAGATTATTACAGTGGCTTAATTAAAAGTTGAAGCTTAGATATAACCTTAATTTTACCCGGGTCTATTTCTCTGCGCGACGCAGAAACCCAAAATTTAGCATATTAATACAATATGTATTTACCCACATATTTTACACTATATTAAACAGAAAACACATTTTGTTGTGTGTCACCGTTTCTTATATTTATATTTTTTTATTTAAAGAGCGTATCAAGGCAACCAAAAGGGGTAGTTTCTTCATCAAATACTTTTCATGCGGAGGTGTTTTATTATTTCATTTAGTTTACATCAACTAATTGAACAGCAATATTAATATCAGGAAACCTCGGAAGTTGTCCTCAGCCAAGAGAACTTAGTTCGCTGAGAATAACATCGAATTTACATAAAATTTTAATTGTTGGATTTAATTAACTTAGGCGACTGGTGTAAAAAAATAAATGTATAAGTAGCGGGGAATAATTTTCATCTATGTCGCTTAATAGAACAGCACCATCCAGACTTGTACAATCTTAAAATATCCTTGTATTCTGTATCCCTTGAAATTATCGATGCAAGCTAAACAAAAAAACTTTAATCAAAATTTATAATCAAATACTAGAACCTAAAAACCGACTAAATATGGGTCAGAAACCGCTTAAAATTATATTGCGCAGTAAGCTGTATCTCTTAAAATTTATGATACAAGTTAACTTAAATAATTTTAATTAAAAATTGAATGAATTTCAAGCACATATAAAGCGATGAAACGCACGTCACTACATGTTTTAAATAAATTTGCGTATTAGTCTTTATCTCCTGAAGAAAGTTAACCGAATTGGAAGTTACCCAAAACTCTACGCATAGTAGTTAAATTAAAATAGAAATCTATTATTTTTATTAAGTATGTTGCTGAATTGCATAAGGTTGTTTAAATACATGGTTTCTAAAAAGAGATCAGATTTACGATCATGGGCTGGATTACAAAATGTTCAAATTAAGACACTTGGTGTAATAAATTCACCGATAAAATTAAATCGTAACTGCTTTTTGCAATTGAAATTCTTTTTTGATGGAATAAAAATATTTTAGCATACCTAATTCTAAGTCTGGTTGTAGATAACGTAAACAAATAATAAAAGGTCTATCATCGAAAAAATTACACTGACAAACATCCTCAACGTCACTCTGCCAAGAAGTCAAACGATTTACGGAAATTTGGTTTCACATAGGCAAATTATATAACGATGGCTGTAGAAGGCATTTAGGTATAGATTCATATTTTGATCACCATCATTATATAATCATTAATATAGATGCAAATATGATTTTGAAATAAAACTAACCAACGTTAAGACTAAATAGTACGTAGTGAAATCGACCTGATTCATTAAGTAGACCTTTTCTCTCATTTTTAAGTCGTTTTGAAAGAAATAACCTATTAAATAGGAATAAAATTCGCAGTTCAAGGGTTCCGATCATATTAAGTTACATATAACCACGTAAAGATATATAGTATTTTTATAAAAATTACTCATAAATATTTATATTACTTCCCACCAAATAAATATATTACCTAATACAACTTCTACAGGCGTGAAACGTCGAATATTTTTCAAAAATGTTAAAGTTTTCATTCATTACAGTAATCTACTAATAAACTAAGAAAAACTATGTCAATCTCTAATAACGTTGCATTTTTTCATAACTTCGATTTTAGCATTTTTGGAGACAGGGTGTATGTGTTTTATGGTTATTTTCAGCAATACCTCTGAAACTATCTTGCATAAAATTTTGAAAAAAAAATTTGGAATCGTTGTAACACGTCATTTCAATTGAAGGTTTATCTATTAAGATAGCGAGTTATAAGGCTTCGTATATCGATGAAACAGTGAGTAATAATACGATGCGTGAAGTTTGGAAAAAAATAAGATTCTATTTGATATCAATAATATTTCTATATAAATACATGTTTGTGTATAAACTGAGATATATGAGGTTCAATATATTTAATTACTGAGCCAAGTTTCAATATTGAACGGTTTCTGAGAAAAAAAAGACTGTGACAAATAGATGGAAGGACACCTACTGAATGTTAAATGGTTTCGCTTTTTTCTTTTTTTTTCCTTTTTAGGTTTCTAGGTTTCCGTACGGAAACGTGGAAAGCAAAAAGTTAACGTTTATACTTAAATTATTTTATATGTAAATACACATTTAAAAGTGTAAATAAATTTTAAATAATAACCACTAGTGTCATACTGATTCAGATTTATCAGACTAAACTAAATATTTTGCTATAACTTGTGTATATGGGCATTTATAAAGACTGGAAATAGAATGAACCATGCTTAATAAATATAACTAAAAATAACAGTATTTGTGAAAATTAATATAACTAATAAGTTTAATATCACACAATTACTGTATTTTGTATATGCTTCCAAATTATAAGCTCTTAAAAGGTATTAAAAGGTATTTAAACATTAGATACTTGTATCTTAATTTTAATATCAGAAGTATTGACGATTGTTACACTCTTAGAATAATAGTTTTCAAAACTCAAATATGAGTTTAAAATACTTCACAGTGGTGACGTTGATTACGATAATTAAAACTCATTTAATATTTATAAAATTGTCATTTTAAATTTTTAAAAAAATGAGTGGCTTAGTCATAGTGATATTATAGAACGCTTTGTGAATTTCACAAAGAACAATATAATACTTGACTGCTTCTTGAATATTATATTTTGAATTGTATTTTTAAACAATGTACTTGAACGATTATCACATTTTTATAATTTTGATTTTAGCATTTTAACATTTTAGTATACTTCTAATCAAACAGCATATAGAAAGTCAACAATGAGCTCAAACAATAAATGAAAGTGTTTCGTATAAATATGCCTAAATATTGTCGTTATAAATATGTCTAAATTTGTCATTTGAATATTGTATATTATTTTTAATATTGTATCTAAAGGATTATTACTTCTCAACACTTTTAATAGTAATCTAACTCAGTGTACAAAAATTCAACAGTGAGTTTTAATAACAAATAGGCGTGTTTTCTGTATCCATAACTAAACTTCCAAAAGTGTTTGTTCCAAATACAGTCGTCGTCAAAAATATATTTATATCTAATAGTTATATCTGTATCGTAGTGATAAAGTGTGAGCTATTATCTGTGTGCGCTGTTTCACCCGCAAACTTATTTTATTTATGCTGCGTCACTAAGCACCTCCGCTACGTTCACCAAACAACATTCCTCGTAGAGGTGAAGAGTACGTCGGATACTCGCTACGATCGGTCAATAAATAAATCGGTACGTGTCTACTTTGTGTCGTTTAGGCCGACTTCTGAGATATTTTTTTTATTATTGTTTGTTCCCATGATAATATATATATATATATATATATATATATATATATATGTATGTATATATATATATATATATATATATATATATATATATATATACTATACTATAAGCTCGCTCAAGATTTTTTTTAATTTGACATGTCGTTATAAATATTAGCCTAAACAAATAAGTAAACAAATATTTATGTTTTGTATATTAATACAAAAATTAATTCAATTCAAATTTGTATTAAAGTCGAATTTTGATTTCAATTCAATTCAAATTCAGAATATAATAATAAATAACTTCCACAGTGCATGACCTCACGTCCACCCTAACCGAATTAGGTCTCATATAAAATTCGCGCTAATCTATATCCCCGTTTATTCCTTTCGGGCGACACTGAAAAGGAAAACTGGAAAAGCTTATCGATCCATTAATAAAATTTCGTGGCGGATACTTCGTCTATGTTAACTTAGCACTCTTACAATCTAACGATACTCTTATATATATAAAATATTGTGATTGACCCGCCGAATATTAAGTTAAATTATATTTGGATGAGGGAACGAAATATATTATCTTGATATAGGATTGGAGGTAAGGCGAAACATGATATACACAGAAATATTTTTTGTGTTCATCTTTCATAAATTTGAAATAAACGAAATTTGCGTTTAAAATATAATTTTAATTTAGATATTTCTTGATCGCAATTGTTTAAATCATTTTAATAAAAAAAAACTATAAAAGATTTCACGTTTCAAGCCTTAAAGGCAGTATGAATTTTTCATAGTGATTTTCTTAAGGATGTTCCTAAACTCGGAACGAAAATCTTCATTGAGAACATTTTAAGTGATAATCATCATAATTTATTTTCCAGTCGAGAATGTATCTTGACTTATGCTACCATATCACACCATTTCGTACATTGCCTCTTAGTTCCCCACCATAGCCGCACGACTATCGTCTTGAAGCCATCGAAAATGTCGTCCAGCCATCATGCCCTTGATGCAATGTTCTAATTTGCGTTTAAATTATTCTCCACAGATTATCTTTTTGTGACAACGCATTATTGAGTACACTTTCATTCTTCATATCTGATGATTTCCTGCGCTTAGGCAATTATAACCTGTTTGCTATACCACACTATTAATCCCAATTATATCGGAACTCTCAAGTTTTCTGCGGTATTCAACTGCTCAACCACCTGATCGCGATCGTGCTAGAGTGTCAAAATGTGTCGTCGTTATCTTTTATAGTTCCTATATATTTTGTATTCATATTTAGTATATATCTTCTTTTATTTTATCATGTTAAACCATTAATTGCTTAGCATTACGAATAGGTTACCTGTGATTTATTAATAAATGTATATAAATAAATAAACATGTATGTATACATTGGTACACCATACGGGAAATTGGATACGTATATGAGGTCGTATATCAAAATCAAACCCCTATCAAGTTTTCTTCTTCAACTATTGCTCAGAAATTTCTTTGTATACTTTATTCCATGTGAATAGTAAATGTCTTTTTCTCATATTCTTTCTCCCATCTTAATCACTTTATGTATAGCTACTGGCATTTATTTTATACCTTTTGCGCAGTTTTTTATCTTCTATAAAGTTCATTTGCCTGTATTGGGTCAATTAACGTTTCATTTTCTACATTACCACTGAAATATTTGTTGTTAGCAAGTGGGATATGAAAAGCTATTATTAAGCGTCTCGTTTCTATTGTCGATTTGACACATATTTTTTGATGTATACTTATCGTAAAACACATGTTTATTTGTCTTTTTTCCATTACTCATTTATTTATTGAACCATTGAATACACAGTTGTTTAAATAAAACCCACCGCGTGCGGGGTGGACGTGCGAGCAGAATTCACACGTCGATTATACTCTGTATAAATAACAATTATATATATATATATATATATATATATATATATATATATGTATATGTATATATACATATATATATATATATATATATATATATATATATATATATATATGTATATGTATATATATATGTGTATATATATATATATATATATATATCTACATATTTATTTATATATTTTGTTTAAATGCTTAAAAACACTTAACCTTCTTATCCTAAAAATCTAGTAGCCATTCATTATGGTTAACATGAAATAAAATGCGATTCATTTTAACAATCGACCCAAAAAATTATATGATTATTTATTTGAAAATGCAATACGTAAAAAGTAGGCTTTTTATTAAATATATTTATAATATAACATAGATATGCTGGCCATCCATTAACAATCACTTGCTAATGCTATACCTCGTAAGATAAAGAGGTTGTATCAACATATATTTGTAAGTTACACGCTCTATGCATACGTAGGACATAGAAATGATATCTGTAAATTCAGATTTTCTATCCATATGTTTACTTTCCTATTTGTTCCATTCTTGGGTTATATATATATATATATATATATATATATATATATATATATATATATATATATATATGTATATATGTATATTGTTTTTCTATACTGATTGGTTAACCTACAGATTGAACTTTTTTATTTATTAATTTACGTATCAGAATATACATCAACGAAATGGGCATGGCGATATGAAGTGTGGAGTGATGCAGGAGGGTAGACGCTTAATTAAGCAATCGAGCAAAATAAAATATAATAAACTATATGCAAGCAAACGCATAAGGACAGATGCCTTTATTGGTCGTGTTCACAGTTAAAGGGATTTCGATGCTGTTTTTACTTGTGGATTCTATTTTATCTGAAGTAACGTGTAGAATGTTTCGTCTTAATCGACAAACTAAAAAAAGATGTGGAAATTTGGTATTTTTATGCAAAGCGCATTTACTTAAAAGAAAGTTTACTGTCATAATTATTTGAGAACATCTTATTACATGTAGTAGTCTCGCAATTAATTAATAATATTTACTAAACTTTAGCTGGTTTATTTATATGTCTTTGCTATGACGTTTATAAATAATTATTGATAAAAATTTAAATCATATCGATATGTAAATCATCTATTTTAGGATATATGCCGTCTAGTCAATAACTTTTGAGAGTAACCTTTATTGAGTAAGTGGACTGAAAATGAAATACAATTCTTATCGCATTTCACTTACACAATTTAATAAGTGTATTAATTAAACAGTTTTTAATATTTGTTGCATTTTCTTAAATTAAATTGAGGAATACATACCTGTGTAATGTACAATTAATATGATATAGGTGTTGCTTGGTCAATTTTACTATACACTACACTATTAACCCTCTCCTAATATTCTCAACATATACATGATGAGAACCTTTTTTTCAAATAACATTTTCAGGATGATAAAAAGTCAGCCGACTTGTATATTCTATGGAGTCTTCGTGATTGATTCCCGGCCTTCGCCCGACCCGAATCGATCACGGGGACCCGCGGTACGACAGATGTCACAGATCGTATTTCTATAATCAACCCAACTCACCACGATGGCGGCTTCTTCTTACCTTATTTAAGATACGATGAAAAGAATTATATATGTTAGAAGCAAGAAGTAATTGTAATAGATAATATTATGGTTCCATATCAAAAAAGTGTATTTTTTTTAATTATCGGGGAATTTTTGACATCTGATTGTAATTCGTTACTGTGTGTTTATCGCTGAAGAACTAAATATGCATTGAGACTGCAACGAGCAAGCATTAATATAACGCACCTGTCTAATGATAGTAACAGGCGCGGATTATATATTTTCATTTCCATTTTGGTATAGCAGTCAAGAAAATCAACATTATTCTTTTCGTATGGCTGTCCCTTTTAGGAAATCATATGAAAATGTATGTTCACGTAAATTATCCTTTTTAACATTTATCTTTTCAAAAAATTCTGAAAACGGTGTGAAATATTCCATGGAATATTCTCACAGCGAAAACGTTTAGTTCACGTCTCCAGCTTACATAGTTAATAAGAAAAATGGCTTTATATAATTTATATATTATTAAATATACCTAAATAATCGTCCCTTTTTAATAATCTGGAGGACATTTCATGGTCAAGTCCCATAAACTGTATATATTGTAGTCTCCCAATAGGCCACTCTAACTACAAATACGGTTTTTAAGTGTTTTTTGAGAGCCATTTCACTATGTTTTTAATATAAAGGGGAATTTCTTTGGAACAATTGCAGAATTTATTTATTTCATCTATATCAACGGAATGTTTTTCGGAAATATTTTTTCTTTATTCAAAATACAGAAGCAATACATTCAAATGAGATATTGTAAGAAAGTTCTTAATTTACATATTTTGAAAAATATTTTTCTCTCACTAAATTCCAAACACTCATAATTTCTTAAAAAAAATTAAAATGTTAATTCCGTTCTAGTTCTCCCTTCTGGCTTCTTAATAACTATCATTACAATAATGATTTTGAGTCATCGCGCGATTATCACGCTGGCGCCGTGCAAGTTGTTTACGTCCATCAGTGTCTGTGACTTGTGGCTGTGGTGTGAGAGAGGTGGTGATACGTTGATTACGTGTGAGCGGGAAACTGAGTAATATCATATGCGACCCAAATACGAGCGGGTGCATGAGGACAGACGTCGTTAGTGAATTTTCCCAATCTGTTGGATGTGTGATTTTTTGACTTTTGTTGTATTCTAACAAGTTACATATAAAATTTCTTGTAATCGGCTTTTCCCTTTATGACCTGGAGATTTTTTTCCCTTTAAGGACTAACAGAAATCTCCCAAAGTTTTTACATTCCATCTACATTAGTATGATTATTTTTTAGTTGTTTGTGAAAAGTTCACTTTGTTCGTCACTCACAGGTCCAATATTCGGGAAACGAAATCTACATAGAAACAACTTTGTATTTTTAACGAGTTTTTCGCTGTTAAACTGTTCTATTTCGTTGTTTGTATATTCATTATAAATATAACAATAAAATAATAAGTTACAAATAGGAACTTCCAAAAATTTTTGCAATTTGATTTACTTTTCTCACCTTTACTGCATGTTCCATAATGACGTTTTCTGTACATTTATTATTTTTCTTAGTTTTTTTTTCATTCATTCATATTACAGATGGAACTTTGTTTTGATTTAGTTATCATATTTCATCTTAACAAGAATTTCTGACTAAATAGAAATGATATACATAATTTAAGATTATTTTAAACTTATTTTAAATAACTTTTCACTTTTCAACTAAGTTTCTTTAAATATATTCTGGATATTTTTATGATATTATCTTCGTACAAGATATTTACAATAAATCAGATAATAATTGCAGCTTTACTTCAAATGTTTCAAGTAGCTTTGTAAATTGTTTACTTACGTTTTTATCTGTTTACGATTTCGTTATTGATGTATGTACTACTATATTTCAAAATATTGGTCAAAGAAAATAGAATTTGTTTTCAGATTGATGTCAACAGACTTTTAGAATATCAGTAACGAACAATAAGCAATATATTTTATGATATAATTTTAAATAAAGCTCGTATTTAGAAAATATTATATTAAATACCTCTTATCTTTCGGAAAATATTAATACGGAAATACTACAAAGAGTATTAACAATAGCAATTTACTATAGATATGAAATGGGAAAATTTCGAAAGTTAGAATTACAGTATTTATACCAATTACCTGAATCCGCATTTTGATTAATTGTGCGAAAACTATTTTTTTTCTAAACAGTTATACTTATATATAAATAAAAAATTAGGATTATTGCATTTAGTTGTAAACTCTTATAAAAATAAATTTTACGTGTGCAGCCAAACTTGATATGAAGTAACAATATATGAAAAGAAAGAGTGCGTTTTCTGACACAAACAAAGCAATAAGTCAAGTTCTTCCTGATTTTCTTTATTTATTTCAATACGTAAGTTTTCCAATTCATGTGTAAATAATATATATATATATATATATATATATATATATATATATATATATATAAAACCATAACATCCATTGAAACACAAGCACAAATATTCCATGATTGTTTCATAAACCCACAACATAGTCAACAATCAAATCAATTTCCGCTTACAGGAAATAAACCTTTCCTGCAATTGATTCGGACAGGATATTGGTAAAGATCCCACATCAATATCCGATGGCGGAAGGATGAGAGGATTCGGAAAGCTTTTTATCTATTAAAAATATATTTTACCTCAATTTACTATAGATATTATTAACTGTAATAGGTTCTAGAATTTTCGTTTCCATCAAGATATGTCATGTTATTTATGGTAAACAAAAGTAGAAGAAATTTGCCTATAATGATGAATATAGCTCTTTTTAGTATAAGCCGGTTAAGTATGAAATATCGAAATAGTAACAAAGTAGGTCTAAAAATTATAATTTTTACAGTCCGCCAAATCGTCATTTTTCAGTAAAAAAGTGAAGAAAACAGTTTTGTTCTCTACTTAAGGAGATATTTTCAACGATACCCCACAAGCCTGTTCATTTTTATAGCTCTCCTACGTACATCTTGTAGCACTCTCGTGTAAAACTTTTAGCTATATTGAATTCTATTTTTAGTTTTAGGCCAAGAAACAATATGTGACATGCTACTTGGGAAACCTACAAACAATATATGACTCTGACAGAAAGAAAAATGGACGAATATACGGACGATTTTGTCACGATAGGGTGGTACCCTATTGCGATATCGTCTACGGTCCATAAATATTTCTAAATTCTGTACAAGCCTAGATCTGACTATTAGGTATTTTGATCACTATTTTTATGAAATTTGTGGTTTCCACTGCTACTCTGAAAATTTGTATGAATCATTTTGAAATGTTATGTAAAAATCTGGTGGGATATACAAAGAGCGAAATTCTTTTAACAACTGAATTTTGGCGAGTAAAGAATAAGCGAAGTATGGAAATTTCACAAAGCATTATTTACGAAACAGTCCATATACAAGTTATGGCTAAACAGTACAATAGCCGCTTCTGACAAGGAATCTTAAATCTTCGAACTATTTCCACGATTGAGGAAGTATGTAATGTTTTATTTACTAGTATTATGTGATGTAAATATTGCAGCAGCTAGTTTGCTCTAAAATTATAATCGTTTCAAATATACAAATGTAAGGCTAGATACTAAAGCTTACCAAAATAAAAATAAGAAAACAAATTATTGAATAACAAAAGCGAATGTTCCAAATAAATCACAAAACTGCGAAGTGAAAATTGAACCTTGTAAGTTGAGATATCATTAAGCTTTCGGAAGTAAAAAAAAAACATTTATTCGACGCTGTATAAATAAAAAGACTTCAACGCCAGCTTCACGTATTGAAGTGCCACTCATACAATAAATTATTCTTCGCAAAGCGGAAGCCTACTTCTCGTGTATGAGCAACATTATTCATGGTTATTTCCGTTAACATTTACAACGTCACTAGATGTCATCAGTAGTGTTTATACTATACAAACCTGCTATATATATACATATATATATATATATATATATATATAGCAGGTTTGTACACTACTTTGCAAAAAAAACGAGCGTTTATGATTTTTTTCGATTGGTTAAAGTAAAAGGGTATGTACATTAGATTTTATGCAATAAAATGAAATAAATATTTTTTATAAATTTATTTATTATTCCTATCAATGTAACAAACGGAAGTCTTTCAAAAGACAATATCCTTTATTTAACAAAAGTTACAAAAAAGAAACGAAGAAAATTAGTATCAAGTGTAAAATATAGTAGGCACTATTGCCATATTGCCAAAAATGTTATATGACTAAAATTCTTCATGACAAACCACTCACCCCGGATGAGATTTTAAATAATTTTTTGGAAAATATATTCCCATTCAGATGTAATAAATGTTTTTGGCTTTCGTATGTTCCGCGAGACTGGATGTACAGCTCTAACACGCAGCATCTCACAGATAGGACTTTCACAACTCAGTCAAGTAAGCGTATACTATGCCAGCCCGACGTGCGAGAGCGTTATCGTCCATGAAGACTCCTGTAACGTCTAGTAAAAACTAACTCCGTACGATCTTCAGAAGTTATGCCTGCCCAAAACATAACAGAACTGTCGGCGTAAGTTATAATCTCTTCGAAATATACTTTTGCTTAACGCTTTCCAAGTCTTCTGAGCACTTGACTCCGTTCCTCACCAAATACTAGCATCATTAGAAAATATAACCATACTCCTCTCCACATCGATCCAATTCGCACAATTTTATGCAAACCTCGACTTTGTAATACGGTACCTATAGAGTAATTTAGGACCCTAGCCGGTCTTCGGTCTGGATAATAACTTCTACAAGTCTTCTCCTGATACTCCATAGGTTAATACGTCTGTCACTTCGATTTTCATTTTAATGTTTGTATAAGTAGACTTCCGATTTCGTAAAATCTAGCTCACAATATATCGGTCATTTCTGGCCTCAGTACCTTATTTTGAATGAATCTCCAGGTCCTCTGAATAATATAATGACTTACAATTAAATTTGGGGCGTTTTATCTGTCAGTACTCTTCAATAGCCGACCAATATTTCCGATTACTCATATACATGTAAAACAAAGATTTAGAAATAAGTTTTGAGTGCTCGTTTTTTTGTTTAGAAAGATATGTGTGTGTATATATATATATATATATATATATATATATATATATATATATAACGTCTATTTTATATACATACGATACAGATATTCTGTGGTTATTTGATAAACCTACAACATAGTCAACAATCAGTTTAACTTCCGCGAAATGAACTTTGCTGCAATTGATTCGGATATGATATTGATACAGATCACATCGATATCCAAAGGCGGCAAGATAGGAGAATTTAAAAAATCAATTTATTAGGTAAAAATATGTTTTAACTCAAATAATGTTCTGTATATTATAGATATTAATAAATACAGTCTATTGTAAAATTTTTGTTTCTCGAAAAATGTCATATTGTTTACGGTAAACAAAAGTAGAAGAATGTTTACCCATAACGATAAATAAACTTAAGCAAATAAGAATATTTTCCAAAAAGTGACAAAAAATATATTTTACACTTACGTTATATTTATTTCTCTTTAGTATTTGCTGGTTAAATATAGAGTATGCGAAATAGTAACAAAGTGGGTCTAAAATGATAATTTTCTTAGTCAATTAAGAAGTCCATAAATATATAAAGTTCTTAGTTAATTATGACGTCCGTAAATAAATTAAGAAAATCAGAACGAGCATGTCTTGTTGTTTTCTTTGTGCCAGATAGCGCACTCATAACTTTTTGTTAGTACATATTGTCATTTTATTGCTTCATATCTGGCTGCAAACCTAAACTATATTTTTATAAGAGATTACAACTAAATGCAATAGTTATATTTCTTTATTTATATATAAGCACAACCCTTTCGAAAAACATCGTTTTGTATAATTTTTTATAAAGCGGATTCACGTAATTTGTAAAATTACCATATTTCTAGCTTTCAATATTTTCCACACATCATATCTATAGTAAACTGTAATTGTTATTACTGTTTATGGTGTTCTCATAATAACATATTCAATATTAAAAAAAAATTGGTCGAAATGTAAAAATAAAATTGAAAAGAAGTTACAAAACAGATAAATATCAAATTATGGATAGTATTTTTATTCAGACAGAAACTCTTGTGAAGATGAAATGTGATGACTAAATCAAATGAAATTCCTTTTGTATTTGAATGAATAAAAAAAATTAAGAAAAATAATAAATGTGCGGAAAACGTCAATATAGAACTTACTATAAAGGTGAGGAGAGACTAATAACATTGAGTACCCGGCAAAAACTTGTTAAAAATGCAAAGTAAAAATATACTGCTATACGTCAAAAGATATACATTTTTTTAAGTCCATGTCCATTTTGTTCTCCGAATCTTTACAACAGAGAGCTGCTTCTAATCTTAGGATATTTTAACGCTAAAATTGGTGCTAACTCTCATCAGATAAGCAACTGCACAGAAAGGAAACTTGATGTGCGAAATGAAAGAGGTGAACGCTTTTCACAATTCACACTTTACAGCGGCTGACAGTCACTTTCAAAACCATCAGGGAAGACTTTACACCTGGATATCTCTAGATGACAACTACCGCTACATACATCCTTACTGCATAGCACTGGAGAACGTCCATCCAAGATGCCCACACGCTACCCAGTGGGATTGTGGCTCTGATCGCCAACTAGGTATTTCAAAATTTAAACTGAGACTGAGTTATTCGTTCGGAACTCAGTCCACGGTACCCCAAGCACTTTTCTCCAGCACCTTTTCCAGAGGATCTATTTTATTCTTTTCAAGTATTCGTAGTATCCACGTCTCTGCGGCGCAGAGAAATATGGGGAAAAACAAAGTTCGAACTAACCGAGCCTTAGTGGCCTTACTACTGTTTCGGTCCTTCCATTTTTTTTTCTGTTTGTCTATAATCTTCTCATTACCATACATCTCCTCACCGCATCTACCTTTGTTAGAAATCAACGCTCTAAAGTATAAATATAACAGAACTACTTAGTAGTTCGCTATTTGAGTGGCTTCGGACAAGTTGTTGCTGGCACGGTCAACAATCATCATTATTGTTTTGCTGTTACTGATCTTTATTCCGAACTCGAAACGTACCCGCTCCATCTTAAAAAGTATTTCCGACATATGGCGTACATCAAAAGCAAACAAGGTAGTGTCATCTGTGTAGCGCAAGTTCGATATGTTGGAACCAATGCCAACGCCGTCCGTCCAGTTCTCGAGAGTTATTCTCATTATGAGCTCGGTGTAAACGTTGAAAAGTAGTGGATATATGTAGATGTTGAACAATAGTCGCCACAACTCGATATCAAGCAATGTTTATCAGCACTTGTTCAGACTCGGATTCTAAAATTGTTTACCACGTCACGCGTGAAGATAGTAGCTTTATAAAGCTCATTGTTGTGCAGAGAAAAGTAGAAGGCACTAGACCATTTGGGAAGTCGTCGATGCGATTAATAGACCAGGTCAAGTCTACTATAGGCGGTCTCGTGTATAAGTGCAAAAGGCTGACGAGAAATAGGAAGAGATAGAGAAGCATTATGAAGCGAGTAACAACGGCTACCCATAACAATAGTACATACTATTGTCAATTATATTGTCAAGAGCGAAATGACGGGGAAAAGGAATGTTCGTGTTCTACTCCTTCTGTTTTATGTTTCCAAATAATTTTTCTTTTCACAAATATCTTCAATTTATCTATACATTGAAGATATTCTAAGATAATTCTATAATTTGATTTACATATGTATTGATTATAAACGCACTGCAATGCCTATTGTTTTCGGTACATAACACACGGCACGCGAATTTTATTCCCGCTTAATGGTTTGTTTATACAAATCATAGGAAAAATGAAATATGGACGTTCAAAGTAGTCGTTCACAGTTTGAAAGTTTAGTAAATTAAACTTTATGGAATTAAAATACGTAATGCCAGTTCGTTTTATATTTTGTGAAAAAAAAACAATATTCACACCATAAATTTAGAAGTATACTTCTAGAGATATTAAAATATTATTGAAAAAGTGTGTAAAAAATTATGTCGCAGGTGAGATTTCGATAT
This sequence comes from Druceiella hillmani, assembly GCA_039881145.1. Classification (NCBI taxonomy): domain Eukaryota; kingdom Metazoa; phylum Arthropoda; class Insecta; order Lepidoptera; family Hepialidae; genus Druceiella; species Druceiella hillmani. The sequence continues at coordinate 41,014,807 of JAYKKI010000015.1, forward strand.
TTGATGCGAAGGATAACATGTATTTCGGGGGATTTCTGTATTTAAAAAGAATTTAATTTAATTTAAATACAATAAAATTACTTGTTAACCCTACTAATGCCAGAACAGTAATAAATTTATTATTATATGAATACATACAAGTAAAGTAATACAGAGTTTCATATTCCTTCGTGTTTGCGTAGTTATTGCTGAGGTGTCCCTGGTTCCCAGGCGTTATGTGGTTTGGTGCTGTTTCATTGTTTCCGTTTGTGTGTCGTCTAGCTGCGGGGGTATATTGTTACGATATCCAGTGAATGCTGATATGATAGATGGAAAATATCGGTCTTCCAGGAATTTCCTGGACCTGTAATGGGATATTCATTTTTGTTTTCATTAGTAGTTTTATTACTTGTGAAGTTAATACAGATGTAGCTTCTAATAATAATCGGTGTAAGTATATACAATATTAAGCTCCAAATGCTTTGGGTCAATTTGAGGGTTTCATTATCATTTTATATCATTTGGTTCATTAGTGCGTCGAATTGTGTCTTTGTAGAATTCATAGCGTCTTAATTAACATTTTTAAGATTAATGTGTGAACTCTTAATTATTTTAATACTCTTGATGTCAGGTAAACTAACACTAGATAACGATGTATGTCTGCTATCTGTAATTAATATTTGGTTATGTGGTTTCAGGATGAGATCTTTCATTTGCATTTTGCAATTTTCAGATATAGTAAATAGGTTTATTCTCTTAATAGTATTTCAATCAATTGTGCTGCACCATTATTGATATCTTTAATTTGTTTTGATTCTCCATAGGCATAGGTAATTTCTCTCGGTAACTCCAAGCATTCTCCTTTCTTGAATAATGTAACTTAAACTGGTTAACGGGGATATATTTAGATTCAGGTACAGTTGTATGGAAAAAATTGTTTAATAAAGATATGGGTAAGGAGTATAAATGGTAATATTCGTAATATTCTAGTTCTCCTAATGGTACATCTAGGATAAAAATAATGCAATCTTGCTTACTATAACCCTTAATGATAATAGCTTCTAATAAGTTTACTATATTTCCTACGCTTTATTCGTATGGGAATTTTAAATATTTGGGTAGACTATCTCCTGCAACGCGTTGGAAAATTCTATTAAATTAACAATAGAGGGGTACATCCGTATATATGCCGATGGTACATCTGTAGATATTATAGAACGACCTTTTTTTAGACTATTTGTTAATGGTTTTGTGAATTTCGCGAAATCCTTTATAAACCGTCTATATAACCTACAAGTCCAAGGAAACCTTTAATCTCTTTAGCAGTTTTAGGCATTAGGTAATTGAGTATCCTTTAATTTGATTTTGATTAGGTCTCAATCCCTTATTTAAGATTCTGTGCTCTAAATACGTTGCTTCTTTCCTTGGGAACTCACACAATACAGCTGAATAACAGCTGTATTTTAAAATTTGTTTGTCTTTTAATTTACTCATGTGTTCTTGTAATGAGATGAATTATATGATAATTTCATCAAGGTAAACTAATCATTTTTCTATCTGTAGACCATGTAAAATATTATCCATAAGCCTTTGAAACGCGGCCTGCGCATTCAAAATCTATCCCAATGAGGCCGTCATATTTTTCATTAAAATCAAACACATAAAATTTATCTCTGATGGGGGTTTTAAATGTCGGAGGTAGTAGTATTTCAATAACATGGGTATGGTTCGTTAATTGGTGGACCAACTGTATCTGAAAGGATTGAAATTTCCGAAATTCATTCACTCTCTTGGGGCTTATAAAAGATTTGGTAGATCCCGTGTAGGTTATAAATTTGACTTTTATTTCACGTAAAATTATATATGGTAATTTGAAACAACCTTCGTTATTAAACTGATTTTTTTTCATTTGGTCCGTTACTTTCGTGAACATTCTTATGGTATTGGCTCTCGTCATTGCAATGTAAAATATTATAATTAACGTTATCGTGATAAATGCAGCTAGGGTTTTTATCCTGATAAAATAAGTGCTCTTCTGTAATAAAATTTGGTCTATTTTTGTGACTGTGCGCATCGTTTGGTTCGATTTTGATGTGTTCACGAAGGGCGAGGACCCATGCGAAGGGCCAGACCTAGGTTGCTAATTATTGTTATTTTGTGGTGTTTTAAAACAACCTGAATTATCATTACTAAAAGGCCTAATATTTATTATAGTATTTAATCGGAATGAATTATTTAAATTAAGACTTCTTATGTTAGAGTTATCATTAAAATTTGGTCTATTAAATGGCTGGCCAAACGATTGATGATAGAGATAAGGAAATCTGGTAAAAGTATTATTATAATTATTAAAGTGTGTTAGATCAAAATTATTTCTAGGCTTATTAAGAGAATGGAAGTTTGGTTGTGAGTTCTTGATTATTAGAATGAAATTTTCCTCAATTACCATTGTGAGTGCTTTGTTCGAGTGTTTCAGGTTTTCATGACTTCATTGCTAATCCTGTAACCTCTTCTAGACAATTTATAAAGATTTTTAATGCTAACACGTCCTAAATACTTATCTTAATAATTTCTATTGCTCATATAGGTTTATCTAGAGTTTAAGCTAATTGTTCAAATTACTAAACGTCTAATGTCTTTGCCTCTTTCTGCAAATTGTATTAACGTCTCGAATTTGCGTAATTTTAAAAACATTAATTATTGTACTAGACAATCTTCATTGCGGTTGTCACCAAAATTATTAATTAACTTTTGTTTTACTTCCAACCATATGGGGTTACTATTACGAGTACTGATAAATGCCAAAATTCTGCCCTCAAATTTATTAATTATAAGCCTAATTAGTAATGCATTAATCGGATTCCAAGGCTTCACTTAATCGGTATGTAATTGAATCACGTATTCACAGGCGTCTATAAATACGGATAGCTTATCGGATTCACCGTTAAAACTCTGGATGATATTTATATGGGATATCCTTAATCTCCATTTTGCTACAATTTATTCTCACAAAAGTATTGTTTCACTATATAAATACAATTCAACTAAAGCCTAACTATTGTTATTCACTTAATTTAATTATCATGTAAGAACAAGAATATCGAGAATATAAAAGCGTGTGAGACTCTATGGAATAGCACATGCAATAAAGGAACACCGGATAAAAGATGTACATGAGACAAGGAACGATATTAATTCAAGCACTTGCAGTACAGCCATAAGTGTTGTCTTCTGCGGCACACCACTGATCACTGCTTTGCACACGTATTTGTATTACCGGAAATACCTGATTTATTTAATTGATCCCAATTTGTGTTTAAAGAATTAAAATTTACGGCGTTCAAAAACTTTGGGAATATTTATGAAGGCATAACACAAAACTCAACGCAGTGGGTACGGCGTCAGATTTGTTTCGGGAGATTTCGGTAATTAAAAAGAATTTACAATAAAAATATTTATTAACTCTACTAATACCAGAACAGTAATGAATTTATTATTATATGAATACATAAAAGTAAAGTAATACAGAGTTTCATATTCCTTCTTGTTCGCGTAGTTATTGCTGAGGTGTCCCTGGTTCTCAGGCGTCATGTGGTTTGGTACTGGTTCATCGTATCCGTTTGGGTGTCGTCTAGCTGCGGCGGTATATTATTACGATATCCAGTAATTGCTGATATCCTAACTCTCGGGATATATCGATATCGTTTATATTTACCTGATATAAATTACACCGTTAATGGCAGTGAATAGAAATATATTAGCATTATGTTGAATTTTAAAATTCAGATTGCGCATAAGAGATTAAGTTACAGTTTCCCTAAAGACGCAATAACGACGATTTGATATAGACAATAACATAACATAGACCTCATTTTTGGAACCTCTTTCCCTTTAATATTTTCTTTTCATATTTTAATCTGGGTTCCAAATTCTGAACTCCATATGTAAATATATATAATACATATATAGTGAATAACAAAAATGTATATTTCCCGATCTTGTGATAACATATTTACTAGTGAAAGATAGTAATACGTTGAATTATTTGGCCTCTTCATTCTTCACGTTAACGAAAGTATGGAAAAACGACACATATACTTTAGGAACATAGGCTATGAAATTATTATTAAAATTACATTTTGTACAAGAATAAAACAAACCGGAAAGTAAAGATATGGGTAAAAAATCAGAATTTATAGATACCATTCCTATGTGTGCATAGAGTATGATGTTACAAATACGCGTTGATAAAACGTCTTTATTTTACGAGGTATAGTGTTATTAAGTGGTTGTCAATGTGTGGCCAGCATTTCTATCTTATATTATGGAAATATCTAATAAAAATCCCAATTTTTACGTAATGCATTTCTAAATAATTAATCACAAAATTTCTTTGCGTCGATTGTTAAAATGAATCGCACTTTATTTCATGTTAATTATAATGACTACTTGTTATATAAGAAAACAAGGCTAAATTTTTTTAAGCATTGAAATATGTTAACGCTAATAAATATCATAAAACTATATGAAAAGTAACTTTACTAAATTGCAAATGTTTTTGATCTCGAGGAAACCTTTCTTTTTCTCTTTCATCTCTTCTCTATTCATCGACAATTATATATTATTGAATAGTTTCGTATGCGCTTTAAATTTGTTTTTTTATTCCAAGGTCATAATTGTCTATGTCCAATGGGCCATATATCATCCAGAGTAATAAAAAACTTATTAAGTACGAGTCGAATTCGCGGTACTAAAGCTTCATTCACATTTAGGCGAATATCAAATTTTGTTATTTGCCTAAATGAGAACGAAACATTCAAATAAAATTGTATTCATAAATGATTTCGAAATAGGAGTTTAAATTTTAAAAAGGAAGCTGCAAAATTAAGAGGAAATCATATGAAACGGTTCACTTATATGTTCCAAGACTCGTTTTATTTCAATTTTAAGCCAAATGGTTTTTGACATGTAAAGAAAAATATACAATAATATATATATTATATATATATATATATATATATATATATATGTATATATATATATGTATATAGATATATATATATATATATATATATATAAAGTGTGTACTTTAGTCATTGTAATTTATACTGAGTACGAAACAGCGGTGTGTGAATTCCGCTCGCACTTGGCGTATTTTATTTTTATCATTGTGTATTAAATGACTTAACAAAAAAAAAGTTAAAGAAGGTTAATAAATACATATTTTACAAAAAATATATGTGAAAAGTTGTCAATTTGACAATAATAACGAAACGCATTAGTGTGGCTTTTCACAGCCTAATATTTCAGTTATAATATGGAAAAATGAAACGTTAATTGACCAACTAAAGGCAAATGAGTATAAAAGAATTACTAGTAGCTACATAAAGTCAAGAACATGGTTTAAAGTATACAAAGGAGTTTCTGAGCAGTATTTGAAAAGAAATTTCTTCGTAACAAAGCGTACATCTAGAACACGTCATATGCAAAGTTTGAAAATTGTATCCTACTGGTTTCCAATGTCTTGTATTATCATAATTTGAGTAAGTCGAATGTGAGCAAATATTACGTTTGGTTGGAAAAATTAAACAAACAGACGAAAAATTATTTTGTTAGAAGTTATTTACGTTTCAGGGAAAGCTTAATGTAGCCTAAATTTACGAATAATTTATTATGATAATTCAAAGGAGATTCTAATTTTATAGTTCCTTATAAGATGTCTCCTTACAACAATTTTTATGTATTTTTTCACGTGGCAGACTTTCTTTCCTGTTACTGAACATTTCAAAAAAGCATTTTAGCTGCCTTACTTTGTAGTAAAAGTTGTGTTTTAACAGTGATGAATAGTAAGAAAGAGAGGGAGAGGGAGTTTGGCGCTATTAATAGAATAATAGTCATCCTACTCATTAGATGTGAACTGTAAAACCTAAGGCTGATTTAGTAAAACGGATGACAAGGGCCGTCGGAAAGCTGAATTGCATAGTGTGATTGATTACCGTTTATATTATTAAAGAAAAAATTATAATTGGAAATGGTGTATAAGAAACAAATGTCTTGTATTTAGTAATAAATTACATTAAAATCATCTTTTAAATGGTCATTTTTAATTACAAAAAAATCTTAAAAAATAAGTAAAATTGTATCTAATTTACTTCTAGTAGAAATGTAATTACTTTTTTAAAAAAATTAATTTTTAAAAAAAATAAAACACATCGCTTCTAGTAAAAACTTATTAGTGCTTAATTAAGACCTCATCTACCTATTCAATTTCCCGTATGGTGTATCCATATGAGGAAACAATAATTATAATAGTCAGTTAGGGAGATTTTGACTTATAGATGCACTAAAATGTATAAACAAATTTACAACTTCTTAAATAAATATTTGTTAAAATTAAATGATGTTGATTGGAAACGCCTATAGGCCCATAAGTTATATTACACTTTAGGGGGTTTTTCTTTTTCCAGTTAGTCATGGACAAACATTTTTTAGACAAAAATTGCAATACTTAAAATATTTTTTTAACAATGTGTCATTCATATTGCTATGTGACTTGATTTGGTGTTCGTGGACTGTGATCGAGGAGGGTTGTTGAAGATTGAATTTTCTTCAATATGTATTTTTCTGCGAAATTCACCTAATAACGGTCCAGTCAAAACTGAGAAGCAGTAAGACAACAAATAAGATAATGGATTTAACCTTTAAATTCGAATATCTTGACTGTTTGGTACAGACAAAAGTGTTTCAGTAGAATTAACAAAAAGACAAAAGTGTATCAGTATATTTCACCTAAGCAGAAAGGTGTGTGCGGTCTAATAATTGTGAACTTACTCGCATCCGATATGTTATTAATATTAGTATCGACACTCGATCTTTTAACAGGAAAAGTTAATTTTAAGAGGTTATTTAAAATTCATTAAACACTGCATATTAAATTATTCAAACGCTGTCGGGTTACGTTAAAATGTTTGGAGGATATTAGATGGTAAATAAATTCGCTCGATTTCTTTACCATCTAATATACTCCAAACATTTTTTTGTTTAAGATATTTAAAATATCGATACACAAAGTAGCTTAACGGGTCCAGCAGGATCGGATTGGAGGCAAGAAGTAATTAGTATGACGAAGAGCACGATGGCTGGACCATATTGTCGACGACTTCAAGAGGTTATGTGTGCAGGAATGATGAAGGGTAATTTTTGAACCCTCGTAAATTCGTTTTCCGATACCCATGCCTAGACACGACACTAAATTTTAAAAAAAATCAATTACTTCATTTGCTCACTTTAAATTTTCTACCCAAATATGATTGAGTGCTAACTATTGAAATACATGCAAATTAACGCCTTTTCATAATAACCTGCACGTATTTATCAAATTTCAAATTTCTGCGTCAAACGGTTTTTGAGAGAAACAGAAGAGATGGTAAATGATCCTAGAATAGTTCGTTTTTTTTCCTTTTACGCCACGATTAAAATAATAATGAAAGTAATATTACTACCATAATATTACTTTCAACTTTAAAACCGTAATATTAAATTCTCATTGTACGCACCTATTTAAGTTCCCGACTGTACTCATTTTCAAATAGGGAAGTTTGAAAAATTAATATTTAGTCAATGGGTGACGGGCTTTTTTGAGTCGTATTTCAAATTTACACCTATCTACATATTATTTGCAATATGATTAAATACGATGCACGTTAACGTCCCACATTATTGGAATAAAAACAATGTGAATTCCTCTTAATAGTACATACCAGTTGGTATAGTATTTGCTGTAATAAATTACTGTTATAACAATAAACAAAGACACATTCAGAGTAAATTTATAAAAATAAATGATATTACATCTGTGGTCTATAACCTTTTCACCAACTTGTAACATTATTCCTAACAAAATATACATAAAAATTATTAGAATTGACCAATTAGAATTTTTAATTTTTTTTCGATGACTTAAGAGAAATTGCTTTATTTAAAATTGACTTCAATATAATACGTGTATTCAGTTTTAGCTTAGAAGAACATAATGCAAAATTAGACAAGCAAAATGTTATTGTGAACAAGGGACTTTAATAAACCGAAGGATTTTAAAGTCACTACAAATTTGAGCTCCAAAGTAATCGCTCGGGATTACAGCACGGATTATATTAAAATGTTGACCTGTTTTATTTAGGTCGCGTCAGGCGTGAGCATAAGATTAAACAATGTTACGTAAAAATGCCAGAAATGTTTTTATTTTAAATGACTTCTGTTTTCTGCCCCACCTATACTACCTCTCTATTGTCTCTTGAATATATAATCCATACCTAGAATTAGATAATTTAAGCAACATAAATTTAAATACGTTAGTGTCGATTTCAAATGATACATAAATATATAAAAAATATAGTAAAACCAAAACAAGCAATTCGAATAAATACTTTTGTTTCTATAATAGTAATGAATAAGCATTAAAGTTTTTTTTGTTAAATTATATCATTGTTTCTTTAAATCATAACGTTACTTTCACGATTCAAGAATTATATATTTTGTTAATAGACCTCAGGTTCTAGGTTCAAAACCTAACGAAATATTGCAACTTAAAAATGCAATTAGATTGAACACCTACTGCTAAATGGTAAAGTTGGAATTATAATGAAATTGTCTTTTGATCTTATTATTCTCCATTGCGATTATCTGTCCAATTAGGGTGAAGCAACGAGAAGGGTAACAAATTTTATATCTGTGTATTTATGTATACATTTACTAATTTTATTTATTTGATATCAAATGAATGTATATTTTGAGAAAATAAGCAACCAAAATTCTTAAATAAATTAAACAGTTAAACAACTAAAATCCGACCGTAGCTAAAACTCTGCAAGCAAGCATCTGTTTACATCCCACGTCCCAAGCAAGCATCTATTTACGTCCCTGCTGGTGAGGCCGCAGGCGTCACAGTTTTGTCCGCACTTAATTACTCATATTTGTAATGTGACGCGTTGCTCATCAATAGTAATCCCAGCTTTATCAGATTTTTCCGAGTCTTTAAAATCGCTATGGGATAGTACTTCCTTTCAAACTTTATGAATTTCGTGCGAGAAAAATTCAATATAAAAACAAATTATTTATTTGTGAACGAGCAATTTGGGAACTTTTCACTTGACATTCTATATACCTCCAAAAACATTCTTTTCTGATCTTAAATATATCCTGTAAAATGGAAATGTAACCTTTTTTATATTTGATTAAATATACTAGATGAGATATGTTTGGACTTACCTGATTTACTATTACGAACAGTCTTCGAAAAAAATACCTGCAACAAACAGATGCTAATGTACTTTAATCAAAGATCATAGAATTAAGGAGCTATATTCTGAAACGTGCTTAATGCGGGTTCAATGTCGCCTAAATTGTTTACTACCACTACTCATGTAAATAAATGTGACCCCCACGCCCGCCATATTCCACACACACACACAAACATACGTCAAACGTAATAAAATCATTGGCGCTTTATACACAAGAAATTGTTCGTACGTATAACACTTTCGCTTACTACTACATCAACACATCTACACAGATGCAATGACAGAATCTGAGAAAATATTACCGATGCGTTATTATCGACAATTCGTGATATATTTATTCATAAATTTACGAATGTTTAATTATTGCAATGCAAGAATATGATATTTTTAATTAAAAAAGCAATTAATCATTAATCATTAAAAAAAATATTTATAACTTTAATTAATTACCAACAATTAATTAATGATTTTAACTATGGTTCGTAAGATGATTAATATAGTAGTACTTTACACATATATTTTTGGCAAATAATCTTTAATTTTTAGTTAGAAAAATGTGATTCAATAGTTTGAACTCTAAAAAAATGTCTAAATAACATTAAATTGTAGATATATTTCAAAAGATGATATCAATATTAACCCATGGACCACGCCGCCTTGCAATGCACTAGAATTGCCATGTTGTAAAAAAGACGAGATCGATTTATATTAAATTTGAAATTTAAAAAAAAATTGATGTTTCCATCAAATCGTGTACTTATCGCTGATATGTGATGTCATTTCCTTTTTAAATGTTTGTTTGTGCTATTATTTCTATATCCAAATATTGAATATTTCGACATTTTATCAAAGTTTCGGAACGATATCGAGGCCCCGCCACCAAAGCAATACTGATTTAGTCATACAGCCATACACTTGCGCCATGTTCGCTTATCTCTCTTGATCTGTTATTTCCGTAAATAGCACGAATCAAAATTTTTGTATGAAATGTTAAAAATTAAAAACAATTTTTAAATGTTAAATATAATTTAGTACAGAAATCGTTGTAAAAATTGTAAAGGAAAACTTTCAAAATAAATAGTTTTAAATAGAGTAACAATTCCTTTAAAATAAGGAAGTATCTTAAAACAAACGCAGTTACTCCAAAATGGGGAAAAAACAAAAAGCCTATTTTTTATTTCGTAACAGTTCTCATTTTTGAGAAAGCTATTAATTTTTTGTTGAAAGTTTTTAGTTAGAATATTTTTAGATCATTCTTTTTAAAAAATTTTGTTTTTGGTTAATTATATCATTTTAGTTAACTTAAATAATTTCAAGACATAATCCATAGAAAGTTTTCTCTTAACGTTGAGAAGATTTGTGTGCTTTTTTTCTGTATAAAAATGAGGTAATCTTATGTTTCACACTAATCTCAAATACCCGTAGTGGCCATAATATGATATACGCTACATCAATTTTAATATTTTACCCTAGAAATATATATTAAATTTAAATTTTTAAATAAAATATTGAAACTTAATGTTATAACTGTAAAACATTCATTTCGACAAATAAAACTATTTTTTTTAAAAAAAGGTGTATATAACAATAGGATAAAAGTATACAAGACAGTAAAGTTAATATTTTTTTAATAAAATAAATTTAACTCCACAGCACTACCCTCAATTTCATAATACTAATACTACCGTAAGTTCTCGGAGTACCATCAAGTAGTTTATGAACAAAAATTTAAAAAAAACAGTGTGATAATCAAAATGTTTATTATAATCAACCTTTAAAACGAAATGATGTCATTTATTTAACTTTTCACTGTAGATTTGACATATTTTTATTTGATGCTCCGCACAAATATGATGCTGACAAAAGGAGCACGCGGTTTTGGATTTTCGGTCTTTCTTGCGGGGACACAAGCAAGGGCGACCAAGTCTGACATCTTGACGAACCGGTGACGAACCGGAGCATTGTCAAGCTCAAGTTTTAGAATATCATTTATGAATTCTCGGATATCTAGGGGTAATCCCGATCATTTTAATCTCTCTTGCACATGCGGTGTTATAAGGGACATTGCCAATTCTTTAGAAATTGGCTTCTCTTTTGAATTGATTTCTTATCTGGTGCCATAGATACAGTGTAAAGGATCCATGAATTGACACTCACCGTATTTAGAAGTGTACAGAATACACACAGAGGCCACCTTCTTGATTTTCTCGATATAGAATACTTTTTGCTCAGTTGGACGAAAACATCAACACCACATTTTGATTTATAATGAAACCCCATTATTTTGGGCAGTTCATTATCATTATCAGGACTATAATGCATTGTATAAGGTAGTTCATTATCATTATCAGGACTATTATCACAAGCATTCGCGATAGCATTTTCTTGTTTGCCTATTATTGAGGATAATATCATAATAAAGTCAGCGGTCCGTCGAAAGTAAACATACACGTGTTTCATCGCGATCTTTAGTTTCCATCATCCCACGCTTATTTTTTTGAAGTTTCTATTATATTAATTTCCTTTTCCCGTAATGTTTTGGCAGTTGGTATGGCCATAAACCAATTGCCACATGTTAAATTTCGGTTCATACCGTGTATAGACTTTATCAATTCCATGACATAATAATCGGCTACTGGTATTCCCTGCGGTGTACTGTCCTTTCCTATATATATGGTACTATTTATTATATATCCTGTCTTGGCGTCATAGAGTAAAATGTTTTTCTACCCAAATTTATCAGGTTTTGACGAGATAAACATCTTAAACAGACATCCATCATAAAAACCAATTAGTTGCTCATAAATTGTCACGCAATCTAATAGCCTTACTGACTGTTACGATGTGGTCAAACAAGTTTCTGATTGAACCGAAACGGTCAGTTTCACGACGAAGCGCCCTCGTTTCTTTGTCATCGAATCTCAAGCAGTTAGTCAAATACTCGAATCTTGCACTAGGCCTAGTGACTCTGAACAATGTAACTCCGTTGTAGGGCCCGCTGCCGTTGTAAGGCCCGCGAATGAAAGTCGAACGGTTTCAGGCGATCCATCATCACCTTCCACCTCCTTACGTTCAGGCTGTGTATATTTGGCCCGTGGTGTATGTATTTCAGAATTAGTATATATTATTATTTTGTTTATGATTTCTTCAGTAAAGAAGAGTACAAAAAGCTCTATAGTACTTGCCACATTTCCATCTAGACCTTTACTTTCAGGTTAGTGAAATAATATGTTACGACGAAGAATTCTCGATCGTGAAGGTAGTATTCCTGACCAATCGTGTCCATTGTTCTTGCCTTTACCATACATAACCAAAGGAGTATATATTACCTAATAATTGATTCTGAACTCGTACTCGATGTCATCTTCGTCGACAGCAAGACCATTGTCATGGACGACAAGAGTGTAATCGTGCTTTCGAGAACTAGAATTAGGCTCTTATAAAAGTCGAAAATCTTGAATGATATCGTCTTCATCGGAAGCATCTCCAGTATGCAGTCCCTCGTCGCCTGAATCTCATTCCAGAATAGCGGCTATATCATCATCTTCCTCTAATTGGTCAATTTGAATTCTGACTGACAAGAAGTCTTAAAAAAATAAATTTGAAGAGATTTTTAACAGGAACTATATTAAAAATACATTTAATTACTTATAATTAGTACATACAAGTTCATGAGTTAAATTAAGTGGTATTTATACCTACTATTTACTATTTACTACCACTTGCACAAACGACTGCACTTGCGTGACGTCAACGCACGACTAACAGAATTACGCGGGAACTATTCATTAAGGATTAGCATGAGCGGCATCGTTGTGGGTACAATCGTTTTTGAAATATTTGAATTTAAAAATGGTGTGGTGTGCTCCAGTGCACATGGTAGTTTTTAAGAGTTAATGTGATGAGATATTGAAGAGATAGCCATAGTTTTTGAAATTTATATTTGTCTTTTTGGCTATTTAACAGGTATATAACTTCTAAACTCTTTTTTGTGACTGCCTTTAGGTGCTAGAAGTATATATATATATATATATATATATATATATATATATATACATATATATATATATATATATATATATATATATATATATATATATAGTATTTGTTAATGAGAATATACAATTTGTATATTACACAATATAATAAAGAGCGGAGAATTACTGCAGTTAAAATTTTTAGGTTTTTTTTGTTAATTTGAAATATATATTGTTTTCCAAGTTCCAAGTTTAGATGCATTAAGTTTCCAAGTTAATCTCATATTCGTTCAATTGAACACAAAACATTATGTTTAAACCTTTAACTCATATTTTATTCGAAAATTGTTTTCAATTCATTATAAAAAAATTACAAATCAAATATTATTTTAAAAATATCTTTACATAGTATGTTTCACTGTTTTCTATGGAAAGTAATAAACGACATCGTGTTCAGGACGACTCTAGCTTTCCTTCGATTGACTTGTGGTTTTTTCTTATCTCAAAATAATTAATTAGACACTAATTAACTTCATCTGTTTTCAACTCCTAATCTTCACCAGTTTGATGGAAAATTATAATTTTTTCAAAGTGTGCGTGAAATTGAATAAGGTGTAATATTTTCTAACCTAAATAGTTCAGGTGTGAGAAATAAAGATATCATAATATTTTATTTCCGTCAAATTACTAAAGTTATACTAATTTACTGTTATTTTTTTTTAATTAGATTGTTAACTTATTGCTTTTGTGACTTAACGTTGTTAAAATGAATTCGTTTTTATTCTTTAAAATTTACAAGTTTTGATTAATTTTGTATTGCTGATTGTTCACAGACGCGATATCAGTACTCTATTTGCGATCACGTCATTAAACCAACAGCGCATGCAAGTTTATCAACTGGATATAATCATTTTATAATGTATTTTAAATGATAAAGTATATGAATAAAAATCCTTCACTTCACACAACTAAATTTCGGGAATGGGCTAAGCCCTCGCTGAGTAAAACCAAAATCGTATATGTCACATTGTTACGATTGATTTTAAGCTCAATAATTTTATTTCTTCTCAAAACTTTGTAGTAATATTAAATAACAATACAAAAGACGACATTTTATATACGATATTTTCATTTTCTTTAAAATTTATTAACTGGGAGTTATTTAAATTTTTTTGGAACGTAAAGGCGCCTTAATCACAATCGATAAACCATTGCATAGCTATGAAAATCTTCATGAAAATAATTAAATAAACACAAAAATGACGAACTGAAATACGTTCTTATACACAATATTAGCTTTATTATTTCAAACACGGTACAATAAATTTAATGTTTATCTAGGAGAGAAAAGTTAAATACAATATCTGCAAGTCAATTTTTTTCTGAACATTTAAATATTTCTCATAGAGTAGTCACATAATAGTTACTTTATGTCGCTTGTGAGTATGTCATTCTAAATTTAAATAATGTAAATTTAAACGCCCACATTTTAGATTGCTATGTGGGATATGTATTTCCCCAGTAAGCACTACTATGTATTAATTTAATATCACAGCAAACTCTCTTATAGTATTAAACTATGTTGAAATAAGTATCCGCGCTTCATGCTTGTTTTCGTTCTAAGACAAACTGTTTAAATATATTAACACAACTCCATATCCTGAAACTCTTAATTAGTTTTCTGTACACAAAACCTTCCGAACGAAATAAAAGATTGACGAACAGAAATGCCGTTTCAGGCAGACACCATAAAACTACCGGTATATACAATATACATGATAGTAAAAACTATGCTAAAATCTGCCAAGCAAAACTGAAATTATTTGAAAAGAATGGGAATGAAAGACAGAGAGACTTTGCTTTTTCCATTCATACATAAAATATTGTCTATTTGTAATATGAAAGTATGACCAAGCAGTGAAAGAAATTTCAGTAACGGTCAGACAGTTTCTGAGATCAGCTTCTTTAAATATACAGTTTCAGAAAAGTTCTTTTTTTATAAACTATTTTGATATTGTCACAAAAAAAAAAAAAAAAAAATTTAAAAACCTTTCGATATACATTTAGGCTCTAATAAGCCTTTAGTATTTCGATTAAATGATTTCCATATGTTAATTACCTGACTGCAGCGCAGCAAAAAAGAGTAATCTGTTTAATATTCTGTACATGTATATATCTATATATAGATGTTCGATCGTTGCCCAAAAAATGCTGAACCGATTTCAGCAAATGAGATATCAAACGGTTTGTATTTAATTTAAGAGTATCATAAGCTAGATTTCAGAGATAAAAAACATTTTGGCGGACTTGCAATAAAAAAACAGAACTGAAAAAAACATTTCACGTATCTTATTAAAAAGGTTGTTATTCGACAGGTCTTAAAAATAATTTTAAGGCTTCTTCAAACATTTTTACATACACCTAAAAAAAAGCAAAGTTTGGCATAAATAATAAAAATACAAAGTTCTACGTGTACCTGGTTTCGAACTATGTGTATGAAAATAAGCTACCAAAAAAGGTACAATAAAAACAAAACTATATAAAACTAAAACTCGACGACGCAGAAAAAAACGGAAACGTAGAAAAACAAGTTAAAATGTGATTATTTTTATAGGTGTCAAAACTAAACGCCACCTACGGCTTTACAATTCAGTGATTATCTTTAAAAAAATTACGATTGCCTAAATTGTTTTTTTACTTTCCAGTTTTTTCGACGTAGTCGAGTCTTAGTTTTTCATTGCTTCGTTTTTATTTTTTATAATATAAATATATTGCCCACTATATTTTTCACAGACTTAAAATGGTGCGTATATCACGGAACATATCTCAAAAAAACTTATATAGCTTTATAAGTTCACTTAAACTTAATTTTCACCATTTCCCTTTAACCTTTTTGACAATTTGTAAAAATCCTATTTTTCCAAAGTTTTAATTTGAGTAGTCTCATAAATAGGGGAGGGAGGACATATCTTTTACATATTTTTTAATATATAGTAAACTATTTTTGTAAAGATACCCCGCCATTTCTCTTTCAAAGATACCCCGCACTACACATAGAATTAAAAAAAAAGGAATGAATAATTTGACCCTCAAATAAGTTCTAAAATTCCCGTATTAATATTTTGAAGTGTTGGCTATGTGCGATTGAGATATGTGTGGATTAATATATTTTATAGCTGTGCCAAATTTCAAGTTTCTACGTCAAGCGATTTCTGAGGAAAAACAGCATAACTGAACTTATAAAGCTTCTGTTTTTCCTTTTATGATATTGAACTCTGAGAAGGAAACAAATACTAATTTCTACTTAATATTTATTTAGTGGGGAGAAGTCTTTTCTTTATTGAAAAATAAATTTGCATATACGAGTGTATCTGAATTCACAGTACAGCTAAATGTATACATCTGAAAATATAACAATTATTGCCCGAGTATTAATGAGTCAGGATGAAAATCAGTTACTTTATATGATTGACAAAATTGTGTAAAGCAAATACGTTTATAATTTTTTAAATTCATTGTCAAAATATGTCATTCACTTTATTCTCGTTTTTATTCACCACTCACGTGTTTATGCAATTCCAATTCTCGTAAAAAGGTGAGAAATGAAATGACTGGATGTATACATATATGTGCAATAAATTTACATTTGGGGTGCTCACTGTAAAGATAATTTCTGAGTCATCTTGATTTTACTGCCATTCGATTAATTGAAAGTAACTCACTCGACATTTCATTCAAAAAATTCACTGATTTCAAATGGCTATGAAAATTTATAGAAGTGAGACAAAGAACTTGCCTTTTCGTCGATATTAGCGACGTATTTGATCGATATAAAGTAGGGTTAAGTGGTAAAGTGGTCTAATAATTTTGTTAAATAAGATTTGCATATTCACAACTTAAAAATAATATAATTATAGGATTTCGTCAGAAAAGTATCAATTTTGTCTTGACTTCTCATCATATAAGCTTCGGTCTGGAACTCTAAAAATGTTAATAATTTAGGAGCAATTTTAGTGAAGTGAAACGTTATATTTAAAGATCTTAAAATTAACGTGCTACGTATACATACTTACGATTACGTAACGTAAATACATATTGACGTAGATACACATTGACGTAGAAGCAGCTACCCTAACTATACCTTCGAAATCTGGTTTATAGAAAGATAGTTGACTAACGAAGAGTCACTGCGGAGATTTTCAATAAACTTAGAATTAACCCCAAATTAAAAATCCAAAAAACGCAGTAGTCCATGTGGTTAACCCAAAATTAAAAATCCAAAAAACGTGTAGTACGAGGGGAGAGGTGTAGTATCTATCATTGCAAGTCTTTTTTCTCGGAAAACAGCAGTAAAACGCGATATAGGAAGAAACCGCATGTCATGGCTCCGAAATTAAAAAAAAAAGACTCAACGGCTATTCAAGTATTCTTTTCAAAACGTATATCCACAAATAATAATTAATTGTGACGATTGCCAAGCTTCGCTAGGATATGGAAGCTTAAAAATAAAATACGCTCTAATATTACCTAAATAATTCAGTTTTCATTAAATTTGAAACAATGTATCCTTTGATTTCATAGAAGTTTTTATATATTATTTACAGGATCGAAAGTAAAAAATTACCGAACTATTCCAAAACTATGCATCCAAAATATTTAAAAAAAAATTAAATATTAATAAGATAGTGAGAGCTGGAATGAAACTATCAAATTAATCTTAGTCAAAAATATCTAATACCACCTTTAATTTAACTTTATGCTCTAACATTAAAGGAATTGTGTTGACTCATTGTAATCAGTAGTACTGCTTCACTATTTATCTATTAGAGCTAACTATGGTTAAGCGTAAGAGTCACTTATGAGAAGTTATTTTGGATAATCACGTTTCCCATTAGTTATCAAAGTGTTTTAGCATCATATCGTTGTGGATTTTTATAGCAAATATTAAATTCTACATTCCTTTTAGATTCACTAGAGATAGTATAAGGAGTAAGGCATGAACCTAATAACCACAAGGCATATTATTACATTATTATTATACAAATTATACACACCAACTTGAACAATTTTATGTGTTATTTAAACTTGTTCTCTTTAGGGTTCGGGACTTAAAAAAAAGAAAGAAATGAAACGAAAATGAATAATAATAATTAGTAATTTACAGATAAATGTGAAATTTAAAAACTACGTTCAGTTATTTAAAAATGTCTCCGATAAGACATTGATCTTTTGGAAAAATTTAAATTTAGGTTTCTTGGTACTGAAAAATTGGTAATTTATGATAACACAAATGAAGGTATTCATTCAAATTTTGCTTAAAATATCTGCGATTTAACATTTTACAAAACAATACTTCTCAAAAACATATTGCCATTAAGTACACAAACATTGAAGCCCAAATTATCCACTTGAAGTCGGTGACTATTATTATTGTGAATAATTACTTTCAATATGCAGAAGCAAGCTAAAATATAGAAGACAACGACCTCGCACGTAAACAATAATACATGCCTGAAGGAAATTCGCGGATTTATTTCTCACGGTAAATTCGCTTTGTCGGGATTCTTGAAAATAGAACATGCTTATTTGTTTTGCCAGTAATCGTTACGTTTGAAATTTATGGGCAATTTTCCTTATCCACACAGACAAATACATAAGGTATAATGACATAGTCGGAAACTTGCCAGTTTTCATTGTCGTTACGCAACACAAATCGAGGGTCAATATTTGATAAGCGCTAAAGCCTGAAGGCTGATTTGGGATAGATATGGCTTTTAGTCAATAAATGTGAGTGTTCCTGTCAGCCTTCACGTATACGTCTATATGGACGTGGAGACGTTGGATATTTATTTATGCGCTTATTAACGATGGTAAACGTAGACTGATAATTATATCACACTCTTGCAACTATTTGCACCTATATTTTCTTTTCCTAAAGTTTTCTTTTTTCTGAAATTTTGAATATCATTCTAAAGAATTTTTCTGGTATTAGAAATACGAAATAACATAAATCAACATTATAGACGTAAAAGATAACATTATACATTTTACGAAGTAATAGCGTATTAGAAAATATATTCGCACACCGTGCTTGAAATTCCCATCGTGAACAATTGAATTATTTTATTACACTTTAGCATTTTACATATCCTTTATTATACTGACACCCCACCTACTTTCCCACGCCACCCCATGCTCCTTCGGGCCTGCGTCAAGATGCTCTCTTGTCTCCGTGACAACTACTGTGTTCAACGTTTCTCATTTATAATATTTTCCATAAATAATATTTTCTCAGTTCAAATATGTACATTTACCAAACATAGTAATAACTATATATTGATAACACCGTAGTAATTTACTTGGTTTTTATTTCATTATCGTGTTGTTAAAAACTTATAATTATAACTTATTAAAAGTTATCTGTCATTGCTAAGAATAAGAAATTTTTTTTAAATACTTTTACATTTATTTTATTGTTTACAGATCCCTACTTCGGAATCAAAAAACGGAACCCTCATAAAATTAATTACGTGTCTGTTTGTCGGTCCATCTGCCAAAATTATTTGAAGTGAGAAGAAAGGTTTGGCCTTGAATTTTGACAGTCATGAAGCATAACAACTTGATATGGTAAAAATAATACGTATTTTCGTAAATTGTAAAAATGAAAATATACAAACTCTCAAATATTTATATATACCAGAGTATGAATTCAACACTCTAAGTTTTCGTACAAACTTTTGAAACTTTTGTATCTATTGATCTTTCCATTAATGTTATACGTAAATTTTTGTTAAGATTAAGATATTGAGATTGTTATCTATTGAGAAGTATGCGAGCTTTATCACAGTACTAAATTTCAAATTTCTACGTTAAACATTGTCTGGGAAAAACGGTTGTGACAGACGAAGAGACGGACAGTCACATGAGTGATTTTATTAGAGTTTGGTTTTCTCCTTTGAATATGCGGATCTCTGATATACTGCTAAGGTCAAAGAATGATGAATTCATAATCCTCCTTTTTTCATCGTATTGAGTAAAATAAATCAGGTTTATTGTGAAATTTAAATGCCAACCTGTATGTCTCTTCTGAAAAAATATTTTACCACCAAGTCTGCTAATATATTTTCCTCTAATAAAAGTAAAAGTATTCTATTATAAAGTAAATAATTAAATAAATAGGGTATAATAAATACCTGTAATTATTCGAATTATTATAGGATTTGTGTTTAATATTTTCTAAACATTAGTGTCAGACAAATAGTAATGGAGTATTTTCATTAATGAAAAATATTTTAATATTAATTAAATATTATTCAACGCGTTTTCCAAATAAAAGAATCAAATGAAACCAATCACAAGCTTAATTTGTAAGTTGGTGTTATTTAAATATCTTAGCTACCTTTATTTTTTTAGTTTTATAGCTTTGTAGGCTATATTTTGTGGTTCGAGTATCTCTTTTACCTTCGGGGATTTCCTATTTAGTTAATTCTTCTCCGGTGATATATTGTACTTTTCTTAACTAAAAAAGTAATAGCTTTGGTTAACTGGCAGCGCCAGCAGATTTCATACTATTGAATCTAACCAAATTTCAGATTATGAAAAAGGAGTAATGAAGCATCGAAAAGAATAGTCATATTTTGATAACAACAATTAAATTATAAATTTTGATTTACCCAAGGAATGACAAACACGTTACAGAAAGTCCACACAAACTTATAGAGATTATGTGCCCAAAGATAGGTAACATAATATGATAGAACTTGTATCGATAATCTTTCTTTGTACGCTACCTTCTGAGCGGATGAATTATTGATTTAAAAAATTTACAAAATTTTAATAAAATAATTTTACTAACATTTTGTAAAAATCGAGTATTTTGTTAATTTTCTGTATGCAATTGGACAATTTACACCTCACAACTGTTCGTACGTACTTAGCGGGAGAACTTGTAGTGAAATTCACCATTGCGTGACACAGTCGAATGCAAAAGCAAGGCATCTTTTACAGTTGAATTAGATGTCTACCTTCAAAATGTTATATATAAGGTTTAGCTCCGTTTTAACACTAATTAATTTGAATTCTATTCCTTACAAATAAATTTATTTAGACATGAAAAATAATTTAAAATAAAAAAAAAATCAAGATATTTGTCTTATATTTAAATTATTAAGTTTAAAATGTAAATAAAAACTGATTCCTCAACCATCTCAGCAAGTAGTTGTAAAACAATCTAGCTTAAAAAAATACCCGCCAATGAGAGGTTCCTAGGAAGTAATAAGTAACGATCACAGAAAGTATTTGATATGTTAAATTTCGTCACAGCTTTCATATTAATGAATTATTCTTATATTAACAAATTCATGGAATAAATTTTCTTCTATTAATGAATTAATCCTTGAACATTTTGAGATATAAACTGAAGTTAATTCATATTTTGAGCGGCAGCTATTGTAAATAGCTCATATTTAAAACAAAAAAAAAACTACATACAAAGAGAATAATTTTTCATATAATACCAATTCTTCATAGTTATTTATGACAGAATTAAGAAACAGACGAGGATCTTTAATCTGGTTATCAACAACAATTTTATTGGAACGGAGTTCCTTATCGCTCTCATTCGCCATAAGAGCTAGCCCGAAAAAAGTATAAGATTTCCAATAAAAGAGGTGTAATATTTCCCTTTGCTACAGTATAAGCGTTTGCGGGTTTACAAGAGCATATCAATATATAGGTATATTAATACAGTATAAACCCGCGCATGCTCATCAGCTGCATAATATTCATAACTTTTCTTCACTATTTTCAAAGTCGTGTTATTTTTATCAATAAAGAATAAATTGTTAAAGTGATTCAGTAGAATTTGAGGATAGCGATGATGAAGACCAGAATTATTTTTATTCCAGTAGATAAGATATACATACATATGTGTATATATATATATATATATATATATATATATATATATATATATATAAATTTACAAAATTTTAATAAAAGATATGTATATTTTATTTCAACGGCTAATTAACGGCTAAGGTATTGGCGATTGAGGCACAGTTTATAAGATCAAAAAAGAAAACCAATGCTCAAAGTAATTTCTCTTAAACGTTACTTACTTATTTCACTGTGCCTGTTATTTAATACATAATATATAGCGAAAGAAACTTCATTCCAACCGAGTATGCCACAATATCTCTCTTTTTTTTAGTTCAAGAAATACATGCATTTTGCATCAGGCACACCTGATGCAATTAAAAAATTATTTACAGTTATGTCATATTTTACTTAAATTAACATACTTATAACAGTAACCAAAGTCGGATAATATATACGAAAACTAAACAGGTTAGCAAATAGACGACGATTACATTTTGCTCTGTGGCGTATGCGATATAATAATTCTTTCAATAATACCAGATTGCAGCATTGTTTTACGATATAAAAATATGTAACTGTACGATAACTAAGTGAGTTTGAATTTGGTACGAAAACGAGCATTCCCAAAATCTTAATTATGTAGAACTGTATCAATGAACCACTAAGTACACACTGCAAGTATTCAAATCAAATCGCCAACTTCTCAAAATCATCACGCAGATAATTTTGAAATTTTATAATTTTATCTACACTGCATAAAAATTGAGTAGAGTATAAGTTACAGAGTTTCGCGGTATTTTACCTCATGTCTATATGACGTTCCATTTTCAATATCTATTTTTAAAGATTTATACATTTCTTACAACGTCTTTCTCGCAACTAGAGAAATAGTATATCTCTTTTCTCTCAACTAGTATTATACAGAAAATAATATTTTATTGAAGATGATTGAGCTGGTTTAAAATTAATGTAAATTATTTAAAAATACAATTATTAATGCATCTGGAACTTCTGAAGTGACCGAGAGTTCTGTAAATTTAGAATGGATTGGACAGACCGATTTTATTACTAACTTCTGTCTTTACTTGGCCAAAAAAGGTACCATGGTTACATTTTATTTTAAACTTTTTATTTATGTATGTTAATATTATTTACGATAATTTACTAATGATAATCTGCATGATTTATTCATTTATTCTTTGCTTACTCTTATGCAGAAATATTATGGTTCAATTTTGTAAAATAAGGACACTTATAGAAAACAATAAATAGACTTAAAACATGTAAGTACAGTTAAATTGAAAATATTTAATTTCGGATTTTTTTTCCTAAAATATTGGTTTTTAAATATTTTCGTTTATTATTTGTCTCTATAGCGGTTCAAAATTTTATTCAAATATTTATCCAGCACTCATCGATCCCATTAATTTAAATTATCCTTGCTCATTATCCACATACTCCAAAAATGTGTATTATATACAGTATGATCATCTGAATATTACAAAATAAAAATTTTATATCAAATTAAAGTATTTTTGTGCCTAACCCGAAAATACGACAAAAAACAACTTTTCGCTTTTTGAAATATTTGACAACAATTAAAATTTATTTAGGAATATTTTTTTATTCGTTTAAAAACTAATGGTTATATGCTGAAAACTACTATAACAGATAAATAACCTACATAGGACACTGTAGTTTGCGTCCATTCTAAGATGTGACAAAAATAAAAATAGACGTTTTTGGATGGCTTTGACGTCCGAGCAGCTGACTCACGAGTATTTAGGTATATTATTCCTCCTACCTCGGGATAAATAAATAATACAATTGAAATGATTTTCTAACATGCATTATGCCGATACAGTTATGGTTCTAAAAGAAAATGAAAAAGGGAAATATAAAAAACCTTGTATTGACGACACGGTACACTGCGGGGTTTCGGTTTCGATAATAATATTATCAACATTATGAACGTGTTCTTATTACGTATCACTCAAAATAATTACAAATTTGGAAATGTAGAAAAATTTTCAAATGAATTCATTGAATTGCACCGTCTAAATGGAATTGGACGTTAATTAAAATGAAAATCTTGATATACTTAGGCCAGCACTTGTCAAATTTTAGTTGTACAAGTATATATTTTATTATTTTTTTAGTAATACACGTACTTTGAACTTAAATCTCTAATACGAAAACATTAATACAAACAAATATATTCCGAAAATCGCTACCAAAAAAAAGGATGTTCATTTGTAAATCGCCGCTGAGAATATATTCCCGTGCAGATATTTTTATTTTTCGATGATAAAACACGAATTTCAAACGAATGCAATTAAGAAATTGCTAGGTTAGGACGTAGTTAATGTACAATAAATAACAAATTCAAAAACAAGTAAGATCTATTTTTGTCATAGAACGCATCGTTGAATTTTCTATAAACATCAACACAACCCTTTTTAAGATGTGCTGTATATACAAACGATCACATATTTGTACATATGTAAATAAAAAACGATATTAAATTACTATAGCTGTTTTTATTATATCAAAGAATCATTAAATTTTAATATGCCATGAAATAAATTACGTCCAGTATTCCCTGAATTTTGCCAGTCAGTAATGAATAATGAAACGAAAATGATTTCATATATGCTTCACACCAACATGCACTGTCAAACAGAACTTCACCCTCTATATTAGTTTATACTATATTTTTAGGTGTGTTATATACTGTAAGGAAGACTGTTCAGTAAGTCATCATTTTAAATAATCGTTTGCAGAAATATGAACTTCCTCTTTTAAAAAAGAATAACAATTTTTCAGGAAAAATAATGATCTTGTAATAGAAGATGTGAACAAATTTATTTATCAAAAAGAACACATGAAACTATCCACTTTTATGGTTAAAATGATTACCATTAAACCGAATATCGAGCGTGCTATGATTGTTTCACTTATAGAACTAAATATTATTTCAATAAACCAAACCAGCAATCTATTTCCTAAACTTTCGCAATGAGAAGTTAATTTGTATAACTATATAATCGATTCCACAAACTGAATTAAAGTTGTAGGCTGATGTAATGAAAGTAACTTTCGATTTGTGTCAATATTTTAACGGTCTTTATTTTTTTACACGTCTTCATTATTTGTCCTATTTTTCTTGAAAATTAAGTAAATCAACACTAGTACGTCGGTCAAGTGTAAAAGAAGGCAGAGTAACATAGAGCACTCTATTTTATTAGCTAAATTATGTACAAATTTCATAATAGAGCAAAGTTGAATAACGGAAATATATGAAAAGAGAATACAATTTTTAAAAAGCTGATATTTTGTAAAATTTTAAATATTCTATTTATGACTAAAATATAAAACAAAAAAAATATCTTCATAAATGCATCGCGTATTATATATAATAAATAATTATTAAAAGAAATAAAAATAACAATAAAAGTCTAAAGAAGTGCAAAATAATTTGTTAGAAACAACCACAAAAAATAATCAATACCGCTATTTTAGTTTTTAATTTGTAATCTTTGTCTAAATTAATGAAGAATAAACTGTTACTGACTTCGTACTCTGGTTGTAAAATTGAATATCTTTTTTGCTCTTTTCGAGTTTTATGTAGCTTTTCCTAAGACCCAATCGGATCTACGAGTTTCATGGATTAATACATCAATGTATAGAGGATAAACAAAACATAATCCGCATATAGTTTCATCCTGCTGGTTGAAAGAGTTCTGTAGAAATAGCATTTACAATAACAAGCTATTATGAAAAACAACTTGACTTTTTATAAAAATTACAAGATTTCTCATTTAACTCATTGACGATGTAAGTGAAATTTTTAAAGAGCTTTTTTTTTTATTTTCTCTCAGTGTTATTTATATTTTTCTAACACCTTGACCAAACACTATATGAACTTTTTTGGTCTCTTTTTCCCGATATATTTATGTATATGGATAAATGTGAATGTGAAAATATTAAAAATTTGCAATATCTCATATTAGTTTCATTTCTTCTAACACACCTAATCATAAAGATATTAAAGAGATATACAATATTCATTGTTATACTAAGTATTTTAACTCGGTAGATGATTTTTCGGTTAATAATTTAAACATTTTTTGTACGCACCATTGCAAATTTTACGTTTTTATATATGTAAAAATAGTTCTCGCTGTAAGTATGAAAATAAAACTAAGAAATGAAAAAATAACAGTAAAAATTAAAATCTAACGACATAACTTAAAAATGTTTTAATTACGATCCTTAATTTAGATACCTATCTTTGATATACAATTATATTACTTAGATGTCATATATCAACATGAGAATCGAAAGGAACGCAAATAAATCAATATTTCTATTCATCTTACGATACTTTTATACTTTTAGCAAATGTAACCAAAATGAAATAAACACATTTTTCTGTTATTGATTTTACTACATGGTAAATAATTTTTCATTCATATTTTCTGCCACGTGGACAAATAAAAACCAATATTAAATAAAAACATATATCCCTACTTATACCCTCTAGCGCCCTTTGATTGTAATTTAATGCAAGAGTTTGTGTGTCTTGAGAGAGTGATATTTATCTTTAAAAATTACTGAAACGTTTATGAAAGAATGGGGTGCATAAGTCTCGATTTAGGTTAAAATGTGAAATTATTATAAAAAATTAGGTTACCCTTGTCATAAAAAATTCGGAATATGAAATATTTTGAATCATAATACGTTATGTATTAAAATTAATTGGATGAAACTTACAGTGATACAGTAAATTTAGTAAATTCTTAGAAACTATTATGCCTTATTCTTCGTAATATCAAATGAACATTTTTGAAACAATGATGAATGTACCAAATCAAAAGTTGCCATAGCAATAAGTAATTTTTATTTACCGAATATACATTTAACAACTTAAACAATCTTTTTATAAAAAGAAATACACAATACAGGAGATCGGTGTTATCTTTCCAAGTATAAAACTTGTGTAATTTGTAAGTAAAATTTTTGAAACAATAAACAGAATGAGAAAAATGTACCCTACTTAACCAAGGTTTATATAAACGTCGATTTTAATTGAAACATAATATCGAAAACTATATTTGATAAAAAAATCTTATTTGGGCTTACCATTATTTGAATGTTTTTGCACAAAAATTTATGGTATCCAATAATAAATTGTATACTTACTTTCCTTGAAACGCAGATCCTCTTCTACCTCTTCCAACGTGTAAATTTTTCTCCTGCATGTCATAATTAAAAAATGAGTTAAGTAAATAAGAAACAATTAAATTATAATGTTTATTTAACTTATATTAAGACCACATATTTTTTTGATAAATTCGTCGGGTATTCGTACGATTACAAATTTATTTAATTAAAGAATAAGATTACCAAAAGGAAAGAATACTTTCTCATTAAAGAAAAAATAGTTTTTTATATAATTTAATAGAATGTTTAATAATTATCTTATTCAGAGAGAAAAAATCTTCTTTGCAATCTTCTTCCATTGTCTTTTTCTTCCCATCTGATTTGTGACAGTACACACAAATTTTGCAGTAAGCTACTATAAATATTATATTGTGTTTATTTCATATCAGTATTTTAGTTTGAAAGTTTTCACAATTATTTACACTTTATGTGCCGTACCATAATCTAGACCTTCTAAAAATATTATTAGCACATACATTTATATGTAACAAAAACTTTGATGGATGAGCAGTAAACACAGCAATTAAAGTTTTCACGTGATCAAAAACTGTAAACAAAATTAAAAACTTGTTTATCAATTTCAATAACTTACATTATTCTTTAACAATAATATATTTTATGTAGATTACTCGCTAATTTTACAATACAATTTAAAAGAAAAAGCACTCAAGTGCGTGTTGGAACAAACATATAGTAAGGTTTTAAGCCGTTTATGTCTCTTAATTAACTTATTGTTGATACTAACTAATGGAAAAAAATCATATATATATATATATATATATATATATATATATGTATATATATATATATACATACATATATATATATATATATATATATATATATATATATACATATATAAATATATATATATATATATATATATATATATATATATATATAAACTCTTTTGCAAAAAAAGAACCTTATAAGAATAAACCATATAAGAGTTATTTTATTATTATTTGATGCATTTTATATGGCGATATGATGAGAATATTGTTATTTGTTATTGAAATATTGTTTTTACCTACCTCAGCCATTAAAAATACGAATAAATAAAAAAGAACGATGCAACGTCCACAGACGAGCATTTTCATAAAATTAAATTTATATAAAATATACAAAAATAAACTTTATTCATTTTTAATGTACCAGACATTAAAAATGAATAAAGTTTATTTTTGTATATTTTATATAAATTTAAAATAAAATTTGAAAATTTAATAACGAGTATGGCCTTCTCTAGCTAAAATTAATGCGCTTAATCTGCTAGGCATGCTTTCGGCGACGTTTTTTTATCATTTCCTGAGGAATACGTTCCCATTCAGCGACGATCACATTTTTAAGGGCCTGAATGTTTTCTGGAGCTTGTTTTACGGCTCTAGCGCATCGTTTGAGATTATCCAATATGTGTTCTATCGGATAGAGGTCGGGACTTCTAGTTGGCCAGTCTAACCGACGAATTCCGGCCTCCTGCATATACGCATCAACGTCTCTAGAGCGGTTGGCGCGAGCGTTGTCGTCCATAAAAATGGACTCGCCTCCAACTGCTGTTAATGCGGGTTGGGTCTGAGGAATAAGAACCTCTGTTATGTACCTTTGCGCATTAAGTGTGCCATTTTTGATAAGAACTAACTCGGTACGGTCATCTGAGTTAATACCAACCCAAAACATTATGGAGCCTCCATCGTAGGGGGTTATTTCCTCAAAGCACACTTCTGCGAAGCGTTCTCAAGGTCTTCGTGAGACTCGTGGACGTCGATCCACACGACTAATCGATATACAAGCTTAATCGAAGAATAAAACACTATTCTAGTCTTGTTGAGTCCATTACAAAAAATTTCGAGCGAATCTCAATCTGGCAACTCGATGCTCACAGAGCAATGTAGGGTCCCAAGCTGGATGATAGCTACGTATATTGACGGCCTGGAGTCTCCTTCTGACTGTCCATAGGCTTACTCGTGTACCTCTGACATCCTCGAGCTTCTGTTTGAGATCCACGTACGTACCTGTTGACGATTTCTTAGCGCTTGACTGCCTATGAAACGGTCGTCCCGTGGCTCAATGCACTGTTATCTTCCAGAATCAGGCCTTCTACTGATGGAGCCCGTTTCTTGGTATCGTTGCCAGGTCCTTTGGACGGTGGAACGGCTCACATTATACTATTGAGACACATAAAATTGGTTATAGCCTTCTTCAAATAGCGCAATAATTTTACTAGCTCTTACCGTTTTTCAACCATACTGAGAACAGCAAACAGAAGTGAACTAATACAGCAAACAGCAGAAATTTAATTAAAATTTATTCGTTAAAATAAAAATCGTAACAAATTAGAAAGAACTTAATAAGAGTTGGATTTAATTTAATGCCAAACAATGCATTTTTGTCAGTAAAAGATAATTTTCATTCAAAAAGAATTAATTTCAAATTTAAAACGTTCATTTTTCTGTGCCAGTATACACTATACCTGCCAGTAAAAATTAGAATTAATACAACCTCTTAATAAATAATATTTTGTTAATAATATGACAAAATCAAAACCGCCCGTTTTTTATGCAAAAGAGTATATAAATATATATATATATATATATATATGTATATATATATATATATATATATATATATCCTCTTGTGGAGTCCAGGTGGTTTGAACTAAACCTTTACGCCATTAAAATCAATAAGCCACTTAAATAAAGAATGACAAGAAAAATGTTACATGCCCTTTCATAATTATTTATAATTCAGTCTTGCCACAAGTAAATTATTCACGAACAATATTATTTAAAAAAACCAAACTAAAAACAAAAGAAAACCGTTTCCAAAAATCTTTCAAATTTATTGTTAAAAATAAATACGTATATTACGACTGCAGCATTATTTTCTCAGTAAGAGATAGAGATGTAAAACAATTACCCCTATTCATTTAATGTTAACTAACAAAATTGTAATTTAAAGACTTAAATACCACTGTTTAACTCGTCCCTAAATTAAATAGACACTAAATTCATTTCCATTGCGTTAAAACCTACATAGATATCTACATCAACAAAGCATAAAATAATATATAGTTAATAATCGATTTCAAAAGCCAATTTCCAGCGACATAGGAGCAAAAATTACGCTAAAATTTAAAAAAATAGAATTTATAATCACGCAAGGACGATACAAATATGATTTTCGCCTTAATTCTCGCCATAGACAGCATTCCCAAAAATTTCAAGACAAATATTAGAAAATGTACTCAGAAAATATCATCCGTGACGATAATAAACAGAGTTTCCGTAAAAGTATGTAGATTATTTTAAACGGTCCAGGGACAGTCTGCACGAGGTTAAGTTCAACAAGCGCTCTCTGAATGTATTAAATTAATTCTAAGAAGCGTAAATACAATAAATTATAACTTCACATTTATAATTTTTTTACGCGTCTCGGAAATGTTTTTAATATTTTTAATCGACTTCAAAAAAGGTGGAGATTCTTAATTCCATTTCTTTAATGTGTATTAACACCATCCCTCCACATGTCTAAGTCAATTTCAATGTTTCTATTTTTATTCCGAAGGAAAGATTATGCATTACGGAAAAGGATAATGAAACTCTTCAACATGGCAGTATATCGTACGAGATTCAAATGGTTTTTTTTTTTATTTTCTCACGTTTTTGTTGATAAACATTCATAGCATCAGATAGATCAGGTCCTGATATCGGTGTATGGACCGATGTCAACAGAAATCCTTAACGGATAATAGCACATTGTTAACGACTAATGTATTTTTCCAATGTTTAGACAAACGTGGATCAGCCGAGGAAGTGTTCACCATCTTTACAGTTAAATTATTTAGGATTCCTTTCAGTCTTCTCTAAATTTGTTTTCTTATTTTTTCTCAAACGATCTTGTTTTTCCTCTTTCGCGCAGTTTAAAGATCGTTTTCTCATAAGAACAGCATTTAATAGACGTACCCATATATAAATAAGTGGTAAACCTTTACGTAGGTAAAATAAATTAAACTTAAAAAAAGGAAAACCCATTTTAAATGTGAATATTTTAATAAAGATTGAACAGTTCAAAATACATTTTATTTACATTGACTAAGTATTGTAATAATAATGACGTGGATTGTAGTGAATTTCTCTTTCTATCCGTTCACCAACTTCTGCCCCGCGGTTAGCTCAAACTTCTCTTCGTGTCCGATTTGACTAATTTTGTCACTCCAAGTTACTCATTTTGTGACCTGATCCTAAAATAAAATACAAAGCTATTAATATTGGTCCCTATTTCAAAGAGAATAACTGTTAATTATAAAAACAAATCGATATTATTCAATATATAGTCATTAATGACAGCATTTATGACAGTGTGTGACCGATTATAATTTACAATAATGGTTGGAAAACATATATTAAAATACTTCAACCTCTATTTGCTATTTATTAGTAACTAAATTTACATTACTTTAGCCTCCTCCATTCTATGAAGTATTAAATTATAGTATCCAGTGGTTCGAAATCGTGACTAATTCTATATGGTGGTAGTAACAGCAATAAAAGGAGATGGTGTATCAATGTGTCTAAAAAATTAATAAATGCCGAAGGAAGATTTAATGAAGAAAATATACACATTCTTTTAACTACAAAAAATACCATCTACAATATTTTGAGACGGTGTACACTGATTTTAAACAACGGTATGTAATAATTCAATTGTAAAAAAGACATCGTCAAGGTCGTCATTTTTAGGATGCCATACTTTGAACGGGAAAAGTGGAGTCCTTATAAGATTAGTGGAAAGTGGAGCTCTTATAAGCAATTTACACATATTATTTTTAACATTCCTATAGAAATTTCAGAAGTGGTAAATTATGTACTCGGTTTTTTTAAATTTTATTGGAAGAGTTTCCAAATTATTTTTTTTTAATTTTACAGAATTTTGAAATACTTCGAGAGACTTTATTAAAAATGTGCGCAAAAATATTCTCTTCTATTTCCAAAACTGCTAAAGTTAAAATTATGAAAAAAAAACAGCATCGCTAAAAGTTCAACTACCCACGTAGTGCGAGTTTCATACCGGAGTTCTCATACGCTAAAAAACTCTACTAATACGTTTACATCATTTTCTATTAGTTTATCCTGCTTTAAACTTATCCCTTTCATAACCCCTCCCCATAGGTATTAAAAAAATATTTGAAAGTTCTATGCAGATAACTTAATTTATCTTTCTTTCTGGATTTTTGAGGATTTAGCAATTATGTTTTATGATTAATTAATAGTTCAAGATGACCAGAAGAGCTTCAAGGCTGGACTGCCAGATTAGGCTGCCTAATTGGGCTGCCAAGCTGAGCTGTCATGTTGGGCTACCAGATTAGGCTGCCAGACTGGACTGCCTGGCTGGACTACCGTGCCAAGCAGTAAAACTGGACTACTGAGCAGGGCTGTTGGGCTGGGCTTTCAGGCTGGGTTTACTGTCTGGGCTTCTAGGCTTATCTGATCAGCTGAGCTGTAGGTTGGTTTCTTAGACTGGGTTCCTAAGCTGAGTTACCAGGTTGGGTTGCTAAGTTGCTGCCAGGCAGAACTGCTGGGCGGGTTGATATGCTAGACTGCTAGGCGAACTTATAGGCTGGGCTTCTAGACGGGGTGATAGGTCGGCTGCGAAGAGGAATGCTAGGCTAGGTCGCTTAGTTGGTCTGTAAGACAGTATCAACGAGCTGGGCTGCCAGGCTAAGTTACTGGGCTCAGCTGCCATACCGAGCTGCCAGGTTGGGCTCTCAGGCTTTGCTTCCAAGCTGGACTGCTTTGCAGGCGTTTAGTCTAAACTGCTAGACGTGCTGCTAGGTTGAGCTGGGCTGATAAACTAGGCTGCTAGGTATACCTGCCAGTTTGTACTGCCAAGCTGGGCTGCCAGGCTAAACTGCCAAGTGGATGCTGGACTGGGTTCCCGGACGGGCTAGACTGCCATCGGGCCTTTGTATTGGGCTATTAGGCTGAGCTACTAGGTTGAGCTGCTAGGCTGGGCTCTTAGATATAGCTAATAAGCGCCTAGCCTGGCTTAATAACCCACATAACAACCCAGCCTAGCCATTGACCTAGCAGCCTAGCCTCTTAACCCAACCCGGCAACACAGCCTAGCAGCCTAGCCTAGCAACCCGCCTTGCCGTCTAACCTGACAACCCAACCTTGCACCCCAACTTAAAAGCCCAGCTCGGCAGCTTAGATTAGCAGCCCAACTTGACAGCCCATCGTACTTGTATTACCTTACAAACCAGCCAAAAAGCGAAAACTAGCTCCTTAACCTAGCGCCCTAGCCTAGTAGTTCGTCCTAGCAGTCCATCATAGTATACCGCCTAAAAGCCCAGCTTACCAGTACACCTGACATCTTAGCCTGGCAGTCCAGCTCCACAACTCCTCTGGAAAATATTATTAGCAGCCAGCTTGACAACCTACCTGGCAGACCAGCCTAGCAACCCGCTTGGCTGTCCAGCCTGACAGCTCAGCCTGGCAGCCAAACCTGGTATCCCACCTAGTAGCGCAACCTGGCTGCGTTATCTTGTTTAGCAACTCAGCCAAGCAGCCTACCTAGCAGTCCTGTCTGGCACCTAGCAGCCCAGCCTAGCAACTCGTCCTGCATTCTGTATTGTTGTAGCCCAGCCTCGCAGCTCAACCTAACAGCCCAGCTTGGGCGCTCAATCTGACTGCTCAACTTGGCAACCCAGCTTGTTAGCTCTGATTAGAAGCCCAGCCTAAAAGTCTAGGTTGACAGCTCAGACTGCCAGTTTAGTCTGGTAACCCAAACAAAAAACCCAGCTTAAGAACCCAGCCCAAAAGTTAACCCTAACAGTCCAGCCTAGGAGCCCAGCATAGCAACCCAGCCAAATAGTCCAGCCAAGCAACGCGCCAAACAACCCAGAATATGGAAATTGGATTTTTCACCTAACGTGTACGTTGCTACAAACTCCTCTCTCAATAGTAATTTGTCTTGTCCTCTATGTAAAAAGAAACAAATTATACTGGAGACCAGATTTAATTTACAAAATAAAATTAAACCTGCTGCCGAAAATACGCTAGCCAGAATAAAGAAATAACGAATAAACGCTACCCAGTATTAATATATGTCATTATGTACTGCTTCCAGTACCTAAATTTGACCACGGTCTTAATATTACAAGAAATTATGTATAAAAACGTATATCACTGATGGAAGCTGAAAAATGTTTAATGTGGTGGCCAAGGCAAACCTCTTCATACAAAAATATACACAAACTCATCATTAACGTATGTACATTCATTTCTTTTATGAAGTGTTTAAATATTCTGGGCCAATGATCTAATTATTCGTTGTAAATACATAAACCTAACGGTATGTTGAAGGGTAACTTACCGCTGGGTTGAATGAAAAATTATGAAAAAATTAAAATTATAGACGATTGCAGTACAAACTCGTCGAGAGTTGGTCTTAGTATCAGTGGGATACTAAAGTGGTTTCATGTAAATATGCCCCGATTGATAAATATTTTTATGATTGAACCGCAATTATATATATATATATATATATATATATATATATATATATATATATATATATATATACATAAACTAATTTGAATTTTAGCTGAAATCTATATACGAATAAAACTACTAACAAATGAGCATTCAATCTAAGACATCCGTACGTATTAACTCGGAGATCTATAAATGTCGGAGGCTGAACTCTTTACCAATGACATCTAATATCACTGA
Organism: Druceiella hillmani; assembly: GCA_039881145.1. Lineage (NCBI taxonomy): Eukaryota > Metazoa > Arthropoda > Insecta > Lepidoptera > Hepialidae > Druceiella > Druceiella hillmani. Next base: position 41,049,901 of record JAYKKI010000015.1, read on the forward strand.
ATGGGTTATTTAAAAAGTATTCAGGGCCTTTTGCCTGCTTATTCGAAGAAATCCTTTAAATATATTCGAAGAACCAGTGCACCACCATTAACTTTTTGTCAGATTTTTTTACGAATGTTTGAAATTCCGAAAGATTTTTTTAAGGAAACATCTTTTTTAAAATCCTTAAAAAGGTCGGTAAACAAACTAATTTGCCGCACTAAGTTTTGCTCTCCTCACAGGAAATCATTTTCTTTTTCTTTTGACCTTTTACTCCATGTTATTTTCAAATATCAAAATAACCATAACGTCAATTAAATATTTCCTTTTTCTTCCCATCTTATTCATTATCATTAAATTTTTCCAACTAGTTCAGATTTTCTCATTTTATATTTTATGGTATTTTAATGTCTTCGGAAGACTTCGTATGATAGACGTAAAGTCTATAAGTTAAAGGCAAAACATTAAAAAATCAAAATGTAATTTTCAAAACGCATCGCTTTAAAAGTACGTAATTTTATTCATTTGATAAAATTTGGTATTTTGTACGAATTTAACTTATAAGTAAAAGAAGATATGCATCAAATAGTAAAATTAAAGGTATACGAATTTCTAATTTTCTCAATGATGTACTTTATTTTTACATACGTTCGTTTTATCGTAATACCTAATTGGAGGAGGAAAACATTTAACATAGAAATATCAGATTACGCGTTACAGAAAATATATTCAGAATACATTTCACAACCAGTTGTCGTGCCATGCTATGAAAGCTGAACTGACATTAATACCCGTCAACCCATGTTACACCTGCCGGAGATAACACTGGACAATTTATGACAACCGATCAATGTGTCGCGGAACCCAACTCGTTACCTGGATACTCACTTGTAAGACTCGCTCATTAGTTATTTTCAGGATATTGAGGGAAATTAGCTTGAAATACCTTAACTAATAGATACTTCTAGCTGATTAAGTATCTTAATTTTTTGAAGTAAATTAAACTCGCATATTTCGTAATCTGTAATTTTTATCTCTGTTACTCTTTATTTAAATAAAGATGAAAAAGTAAAGTCAAAAGTTTATCTGCTTTTATTAATTTTGATTTAACGACTTCTTTCTTCTGGAAGAGAAAAGCCTGTGACAAAAATCGTGTAATGAGTAATCTGACGTGTTCTAATTGTGAACAGATAGTTTCCCCTGAGTTAGCACAAGCGTCAAGTATCATAAAATAATATATTACTATTCCCCACGTATCACTTTTTCACGAAACATTTTCATCCTAGAAGCAGCCGGAGAGATTTCTAAGGTCTTATTAGTGTTGACGTCCATTTCTCAGTCTATTAGAGTACTGTAAATCTGAATAGAGTAGTTTTACTCATATATCAATATCAGCCAAAATTCAAGTTGAATGATAAAAATATTCATCAATCTAGGCATGTGGGTTCTTATCCTTCAAATGAACCAACTTTATGTAGTTTATCGAAAAAAACTGCTAATATAAATTCTTTTATTTAATTCAATCCCGCCACGAAAAATACTTTCAAATCCGCTCAATACTCAGTGAGAAGCAAATGTGTGAAGCATTTACTATTTAATAATTTATATATATATATATATATATATATATATATATATATATATATGTATATATATATATATATATATAAAACTGTAACATGCACATGTTACAGTTTTTTTTCTTCCAATCTAGCCGACATTCATTGAAATGTTTTTCGCATCTATAATGTCCGATGTAAAGCTAGTGTAAAATTTGTTATTTAAATGCTGCTGCAATCAGAAAGCCTTATATTAATTGCAGCGCCATTTTTGTTTACTAAACATAATCTAAGTAAAGCCTCTTACCTTGATTATGAAATGGAAAAAGTTTGCACTTGGATCTCTTAATTTGTTTTCTTCGTTTGATGTTAATTCAAATATTTTAACTATGAATCGCTCTATTCTGATTCTGACTATTTAGATATGTCAACACGAAATGTGTATAAAAAATTTAAAAAACCCGGTTGTGTAAAAAATAAAAAAGTAAAAAACAAGCTATTTAATTCATATAAAGTAGTTTGAGCCACGTTGAATGCACTGAGCAATGTTTTTTTTTCGATGCTTTCATAATAAAAAAATAAAATATAATATAAGCATAACTTCAATGTTATAAATTATTGCAGGTAGAAACAAATAAAAATGAATGAATAAAACCTTATTGTTGTAAACATGTAAATAGACCACCACAAACTTTTTTTTATTTGTCTCCTGCGATAATTTATAAAATTAAAGTTATATTTATTTGTTTTATTTTGTTTCTTTTTGCTTTTGTTAGTATCAAACAAAAAAAAACATTGCTTGATGCATTCTACATTGCCATTTTACATTGTTTTCTGTTTTTACATATTGATGGCAACTTGAAAATTGTGTGTATTACGTAAAGATAAATTAACATGAGAAAACTTTCATTAAATTATTTTTATGACTTTTTGTTGTAGTCTAAATCAACGACAATATTACGTTCGACTTTGATTGGTATTTTATGAGGAAGTCCCATTCAAATCCACACTACTTTTTACAACTAATTTAACATATTTAAGCGTGATTATATTAATCTCAGCGATGATATGCATGGGTGATTTTCATCAAAGGTAACAACTGAACATAAAACCAAAACTGAGCGATTCATGATTGATTGAGAAAAAAGAGTTTCCTATAAACAAATTTGGGCAAGTTCAGGCAATATTACAAGTTGAATACAGAAAATCCTACATGAACAGATTCAAATTCAACGGAGGTCAGTCGAATGCTGTGTTCAAAATCATTATGGGTGACGAAAGCTGGATGTATAATGGGAAACTAAGAAGTATTCTGCGCAATGGGTATTTCCTTGTGAATAGTTGCCTACAAAGCTTAAGAAAAGATGAACAGATGAAAAAAGATCTCTCCTCATTCCTCGGGCAGATGTAGCGCAGATTGTGTACCAGCAATTCTTCGCCTGTTTTGGAAAACGTCCGAGGTTAGGGCACTCGCAGTGAATCCTTCTTCGTCACGACGACTTCGGCCAAATAAACAAAACGAAAAAGATGGAAACACTCGCATACTTTTCTCTTACTCTATAATAGCATCTTTTTCTTATAGAGAATTATTTGTAATTGTAATCTGCCATGATACGTAGTCGTATAAATTAAACTACCTTATCATACAATATGAATGACAAATTAATTAAAATACAAGGATTACAAAATTTTATAAATTTATATTTTTAACAAAAAAAACGATTTAAAGAAACAAAAATATATTAGCACAAAGCGGAATGTTATTAATAAAAATAAATTTTAAACCGACTGTTTGAGGGAAACTTTATAATAATGATATCATTTGCAAAATAAACATATTTTAACCTCATTAATAAAGGAATTCATAATCATAATTTCAGGAATTTTTATTTCACGTAAGAGTTCGAGACATAAACTGTAAACTCACCAACTAATTTTTAAATGCGGCATGATAAGGAATTCTTTAATAATTGAAACTAATCGCCACTTTTACGCAAAATAATTTCATTTTTAATTTATCCACCCATTATATAAAGTTTTCCGCCATGTCAATCCTTAGAACTACTAAACGAATTGCAAAACTGATCGTCAATGACGTAAAAATCAACCGTCTATGCTGTTTTAAGCGTGTGCTGCGTAAACTGTCAAGAGATGCGCGATAACAATATATGGCAAAATTGTCCTCAACATAATTCTACAAAAGTCTGCAAAAGTACATGTTAGGGTGGTTCACGCTTCAATAAAAATAGGACTCCGTTTTTTTGTACACATCGCGTATTTCAGAATATTTTTTCTCCTTTTGAAATTCAATACATTTAGATGAAAATTCTTATTTTTATGGAACCATTTGGATGAATGGTGTAGATTTTACAAGAACATCAATAAGCGTAACAAACTACACACTTTATTCTACGTTTTGTGACGTGCTGTATTTTTTATCGTTAATCTAACAGAACAAAATATATTTTTTCGCCTAGTTTTAGTTCAAATTACAAAAAATTCAACTAAAAAAAGAGCCGAAATGTTAAAATGTATATTGCACCTACCGCTAGTTTCATTAATTGCTCTCGTAAGTATTATTTTTGTCGAAAGTGAAAAAAAGGAAGAGCTTATTACCACAGCTACTACTTAAAATATGCAGAGCAGAGTGCGAGTGAGGAGGAAGACCAATAAATATTTATTTAATTGTAAGAAGGTTTTCGTTCAGGTTATTCCTTTGTAGTCATTAAAATTCTTATACAAATTAAAATATTAATTTATTGTATAAAATTTATATTTTAATATAATTAAAGTTTTGTATATTTTAATATAATCAGAAAGATTCGCAAATTGCCCACCTGAAGATATTGTCATACAACGAAACCCCGACTGGGTTGGATAAGAATTTAAATAAAGTAGAAATAATACTGCATCACATAGTTTTATTTAGTTGTGAATAAAAATTAAACGAAACACTTATAAGATTGCTCACGTGTTTGTTTGTCTGTCCGTCTGTCACAATAAATTTCATCAGAAATTATGCGACGTAAAAACTTGAAATTTGGCATAGTAATTCAACTTATTAACATGCACATTATGCATTAAAAACTTTTTTTAAATAATTATATAAGAATAAAAGAGTCGCCGTCTCTGCCTTATGGCACGATTGAGGCAACGTCTGCAGTATCACCGAGGGACGACGACTCGAACCTTGTGGGTCTTGGCAAGTTGATGCGAGTGAAAACCACGGCGATACGCAACAGTCAGCAATGAGCGCGATCCCCACAATCACAACATGCGTTCTCAATAACCACATCTCGGTTTCAGAAATATGTACAGCCTCTGCCGCAATCACCGACGGAACGCTTTCTCGGTCTCAAAAATTCGAATAAATGAAGCGGTTTGAGTCTTCAATCCTTTGGAATTTGAATGCTTACTGCACAGTTCACCGAGGAAGTTAAGAGCTTTACGGCAGAGCATTCAACCGGGTGTTGCACTATAAACCAAAATAAGACAAACAAAACAAGACTAAGATGGTCAGAATGACAGGCTACCAAGCATTATCGAACGCGCCTGTAATGTATCAAAAAACACCGAGTACATACTTATCAAGGGGCGAGTCTACCGAAAATTAAGCAGTGGAGTTTGTATACTCCGGATCGAAACCCGTACAGGTTAGAAGATTCTGGCGAGTGGGACAAATTTAACAATAACGGCGCCGCTATTAAAAGTATCACGTCAAAAAGAAATTTCATTCTATTAAATATGTGTATAGGTTTTTTGTAAAATGTATATAAATATATTACGAAATTTCACTTTATTAAATAAATGTATACCAGTAGCTATATTCGATATAGTCTACTATTACAACAATGTTACAATTTACGTAAAAACAGTCAGTCACTTCAGCAACAAGAGGCCGAATTGAACAATAAATTCATACCTGCGTGGATGCGCCGTAATGAAGTATTTATAAAAACTGGCAATAGATTGTTACTCCAAAAATATTAAGCTTGTTTTAACATGACTTAAATCTTATAAATTTTAGGTATATTACATATAATATGTAAAAATAATTTGTTCGTTCGGGTACTTAGGGGATAAATAATTAATGTACAAAACATAACAAAAAATATTTCAATCACTAGCCATATCAACACTAAGATATACCAATGTGAAATCGGGTATTTACTCAAATTCCAAAAAACCTACAATAACGTATCACTCCCGAGCCAACTAATCCAACTGTCGATAATTAGTTATTTTTATTTTACAAGAAAAATCCAAGTATTGTTATTATATTAGCAAGTGAATTTAATTAACGTGTACTTATCCTCAATGTTACAAATTACTAAACATTTTGTCTGACTAATTTGCTGAAAACTATTCCAACAATTAATAAAATATTTTATACCATATGTTGGGGAACATAGTCAGGAAAAATACTAACAATTAAGAGTTAGGATGAACAAATTTTAATTTAATTATTTTAATAAAAATTTAATATTTTCGTATCAAAACGAATTTTAAGACACCCATTTCAACTGCATGTCGTGTATCTTTCGTATATATAATACAAAACATGTATTGTAGTTTTGTTGGTGTATTATTCTTTCAGATTAAATTTTTTGTATTTAACAAAAAGTTATTTAACGAAATGAAAATAAATATAAAATATATATATTTTCGTTTCGTTTCGGAAATGTAAAGGGAAACCAAAACATTTGGGTTTTCCCCTTTATATTTCATATTGCCTCATATCTTTATGTATAAAAAATTGGAAAAGATACACAATGTTAAAGCCACAAATTAAGTGAACTGTGTTAATGTGTGCCAAATGCAAATAATAGAATCAATACCTGGACGAAATCAACATAGTCAAGAGACAGAGTTCAGTCCGATATAAATTTTACGATCAAACTTTGATCAAATTGAAAACAAGTTTTATAACAGAAACCTGATCGAAGATTGTCGTTTAATATTTAATGTTTGTCCAGTATAAAAGTGCACTGCATCGTACATTATAATAACAGAATTATGTAAATGTCTTTTTTTTCAGGAAGTGCATTAATATAAATACTAAGTTTACGGACGTGGTACTTACCATTTTCAGTGTATTACTACATTTCGTAAGGTTAAGCAGATTTATTGATCTCAAAGTTTCATGCATATCTTAATAAGTTTCTAACTTTATTCCGAGTCCCTTAAGAGCAAACCGACCGATGATATTTGTGAACCTTGTCGAAAGGTTCAAAAACCTTACCTGTAGGTGCATATTCGTGTTGAATTACTATAAGTTTGGATAACTTGGTGCAAATAAATATACAAGTAAAATATGGCCATGCCATGGAGAAAAGAAATAAAATAATAGAACATAAAATATTTATAATGGTTCCAAAAATAAAACAATTTGTCACTTTTAATATAAACATTATGTTGAATGTTTGTTTTGAATGTTTTTTAATAAAAATAAATGACACCCACCACCTTCTCACAAACCATCTAAAATAGAATGCATACGTACAAATGAACATTGCACATTTTCTATATAATTTTTTTAAATTTATTATTGTTTAAAAATAAAATTTTTGTCAAAAATTTTGGGTGAAGATTTTAAAGTAATGGTTATCTAATAAAAATCCTATAACTTTGGGATGCTGTGGAATATACCATTGTATGGTTAAAATGGTATATTAATATTATATTTTCTGAATATTTCGAAAACGGAATGTATCGTGTTTCGAAATATTAAGTAATAATTACAGAAATTAACATGGATTTTCATGGAAATTTTGAGAATAACTAGTATTGAAATTCATAATTATTTCAGTACCAGATGGCACTTTTACGTTTAGTCATTCTATTTAATATCTGTTGAAAACGGCACAGTCTAGTTAATACGTGGTATCCGAGATAAAGAAGGCTCACCTAATATTAAAGTAATTTTTTTCGGTTAATTATCACTTTCTATTTAAAAAAAAACTGTATTAAACATAAGCTTCATCATGCTTCTTAAGAGACGAATAAATGTGAAAATCTCGATTGTTGTCTATAACTCCAAAATATAGATGTGTTTTAAAAGAAAAATTGCAAGCCTTATAAAACAATAGTATTCTAATAAGTCCAATCAACTAAGTTAAATATCAGTAACAAAATACTTATCTTTTACCTCGAAAATAAATTGACATTTAACTGAAAATTTGCTTAGACTCTCCCACTTGGAAACGAAATAAAATCATTTTCTTTCTCTTGATGACCTAAATAAGATCGTTATATTGTAAATGGGCATATTTTTATGGTTTGGCATATTTTTATAGTTTGGTGATTTACGAAATGGGAATTAATAAAATTAATATCTTAAAAATTTCAAGAGTCAGTAATTCAGTGAACCAGTTGCGACCAACGAGATAAAGGTTTTCTGAAGATAGAATGAAAAGTGTAACAAATAAATTTCCATTTTCACGGAAAGTTTCGTTACGGTTCTTTTTTATTCCGATTTGTTAAAAAAATATATTTTTTATTTTGATCAAATTTGTAACCAGATGGGGAAATGTTTCATGTACCCGTACTTATGTGGATCAATATGCATGTGGAGCATAAATTTTTAGAGATTAAATACATCAAAATAAAACTAATGAGATATACCTTTGAAGTATCTCAGGATGTGCGACAAGACCAAATTAATCGTAGTACCGCTAATTCACCTATTTCGGCGAATAGGCGGTGCTGTCAGAGATATTCACGACGAGTTGCTGGAACTCCGTGGACGATCGCAAATCAAATGTTGAAACGGCAAGGTTAATTTACTTTTTTTTCTATAAGAAGAGGCTACTTTTTTCTACTACGTAGAACATATTATGTTATCTAATAATTGTTACTTAATATCTCCAATAGATATAAGTCATATAAGTATCAATGCCAACAATCGTAATTTTCAATACATTTTCTGAAGGAATTGAAAATTCTCATCCAAAAATTGTCTCATTTTCTTTTCTCTCTTAATCTTGTTTACCTAAATATATAGTAGAGAGTCAATTATAGTAACGCATGATATCTAAGCATATTAGTTACTCCTTCACAATTGGTTATTAAATTGCTCCTCTAATTTTTATTTTTTCCTAAAAAATAATTAATTGAACAAACCCTTGATATTGAATAAAAAAATAACCTTAATTCGATTGAACAGTTTATGAGTATTGTGTTAATATAAACGCAATTGAAAAGTTTTTCAAATCACAATGATAGTATTAATCACAAAACACTGTTGTGTCTGTAAATAATTTTGTATATGTAAACAATTTTTGAGAATTAGAAAGGAATAAATAGATAAAATCACTTAATGATTATCAGTGTAAGTTATAAATATAGGTAAAATAAGAATGGCTAAAAATTTCTTGCCATCAAAACATAAAATACTAATACCATACCATACCACTAATAAGAAGAAACACCGAATGTATAAATTAAAGAAAAATTAACACGGTCCGTGGAGGAGTGAACGTCTTCTAGACGCACTGAATTTCCATATTTTTATACATTTTTTGACTTTATCAACTATTATAAATATAACGACTAGTTGTCTTATAGGGAAGTAATTTAAAATAAAAATATCATTTTGACAAAAAAACACCATAACTTGAGTTGCAATGTTCATACCTTGCGCATGTCAGAAAAAAAAATTACGTCTCTGCAAATCGATGTCCATTAATTGATATGTTATTTTACAGCTGTATCATTAGTTTATCCCAAACTCTGAACAAGCCTTGTAATATTACGAATGTAGGGAATTTCCTAACTCAAAGGCAAATCGATGTCCATTGATTGATTTTTTATTTTGCAGCTGTATCATTAGTTTATCCCAAACTCTGAACAAGCGTTGTAATATTACGAATTTAGGGAATTTCCCAATTCAAAGGCATTATAATTAGTCTTAGTCTCCGAAAACCTTTAATTAAAGGAGACTTTTTGAAGAAAAATAACTACAAATTTATTTTAATTTATTTAAATTAAAATAAATTTGTAGTTATTTTTCTATTAATATTAATTTTTAATAATAATTATATTATATTTCATATCTTTAGACAAAGAAAAGAAAAACTTAATCTACCATAATAAGAACTACTACCAACAAAATAATTCCTTCAAACCAATTATGACGCAATAATTTTAAATTATTTTTATAATTTTAACTTATGAGCAGCTATTACAGATGAGTTATTAAAAAGAAAATATGATTTATCTGCTAAAACAAATCTAAAACCGGCAAAACTCATATTGCATTGCATTAACTTCATTCATATTTGTGCTTCCTGGGGGCAAAGCAAGCAAAAATCGCTTAAATTGATCGACTTCATTTTGACAAAGTTATTTTTGTATTCGTCTATTAAATATTTAATTTGAGTCTACGTGCACTAACTAGGTTGCCCATATCTGTTCATAATCTGTTCAATCTGTAAAATCAAGTTGATCGAAATAATTTTGCATTGAAGAATTAATTTAATTAAAATATCGTTATCCTAATCGTTTCAGCTTTTCAACATATACGAGTATGACAATAAGTTACGTCTATACACCATTTTGCAGTTTCATGTCTCATACGCTATCTATCAGAGAATATTAATAGATATCTTTGATTGCATTTTAAAAAACCTCTTATATGATATCCCATTTAATATTTAGCCTGAAACATTTTTTGTATCCAAATTTCATATAGCGAAAGGTACTTCAAAAATATATGTTTCTAGATATTCTCAAAATTCAACTATGTCTTTCTGTAAAACTTCATCATAATCAGTCTTAAACTGAAAGAATTACGATGTTGTGCTATACGGATGGACAAACGGAGATGATGAAATTATAAGGACGAGTGGTCGCCCAGTGATAGAAATTCGACAGCAATTCATTAAATGTTTAAGTTTAAACGTTATTGAGGTTCTTTTGTCAAAGAGTATACCTCTAAAATAATTGCATTTTATTAACCTGTTCTATTACGTCAGCTGAAAGTGTGTACAATACGTCATTTGCCTTAATTCCCTGCAAGACCCATGAAATTTAAAATTTAAAGTTAGTAACAGTTGAAAAAACCATATAAACTTTAACTATGCCAAATTTCACAATCCTTCATACGATGGACTTAAGAAGGGGTACAAAGTTTTCTCTTCGTTCATTAATATATATATGTATATATATATATATATATATATATATATATATATATATATATATATATATATATATATATATAAATATATACATGTTATATATAAATTTTAGCTTTCTACACTACTTCTCCATATAAACTTAAACTGTGACAAATCTGCCACTCCTTTTTGCGCGGAATGTACTCAAAAAGGTATACAAAGTTTTCTTTTCACATATTAATAAATAGATGCCATTCGGCTACGGAACCCTAAAAAGTCTATACTAAATATTTTTACTTACACACGCCAAGTAGCATATAAAATCCAACTTGAAAATATTTGACAACAAAACGCATTCATTTTCGTTAAGCAAGTCGATAACAATCCTATTATATAATTTTATTCCGTAACTATTAGAAACTGGAGTTTGTATGAAATCGAATTCATTCAGAATATCAAACTTAAAGTGAAACCAGCGTACGGGAATCGGTTTTGTACACTCAAATGTCCGTATTGTTTAAGTGCGTTTGTTTTGTCTTACTTTAATATTAACGGGCCTCTTAGCAACTACAAGTTAGTGAATGACCTCCAGCCGCTAATTACTCCAAAATATTAAGCAAAACAAACAGATTCTAATCGAGTTGCTGATTTCAAAAAACAGTTTAGAGTTATTTTTCGGAGACACAAAAAACTATAGTTTTTGTCTTGATTGTGATATAAAACCCTGTTTTTATTTTAAAAAATATTCTACATAATTTTCGTAAATTTCCAAAAATCGCGGTTTACGTTCAAAATCAATTAAATAGCTTTTAAATTACAAGTATTCGAATTTTACGCTAACTTGGGTTTTGGAAAGAAACAATTTTTTTTCTTTAATGCTGTTTTCTTTTTATTTTGAAAAGTTTTTCTTAATTTTTTAACGTTATTAAAATGTCTATTCTAAAAAAATGGTATTATAAAATAGAGTACTTTAGTATGCATTTTTTAGAAAAAAACAAAAATAAAATGCAAAAAAATTTAGTTTACTATAAACTTTACTATAAAGGCTTTTAAACTACTTAGAGTTTAAAAATCTTTATAGTTTTTGATGTAAAAAATGTGGATAGGCAGGTAATAATTATCAAGGTGTCTTTTTTAAAACTAGATATATAATTTTTATAGATACACAATAAAATAAAAAATAAAATTACCTTCATTGAGGAGACAAATGTTATTACCAGTCTTACAGTCATAATTATTATTATTCTCTAGTGGTTTTAGTAACAAAAAGGATAACCAAATACCTACTTTTATCAATATATGTTTTTTTAAATATATGCAAATTATTGAGACTATTAATGTTACCGCATTTACCTATAGCTATTGTAAGCAGCCAAAAATGGAACAAAGAAAATTGCAAAAAAGTTGCTTAAAGTAAAATACTATGTTCAAAAGTCTTCAAGTTTTCAATTTAAAAAGCGCAAGTTAGTACATTATTAGCTTTGCTTTTTTAAACATAAGAGTTTTAACATAACCTACTTACCTACCTAAAACTGATACAAATAGCCAAACGTTTAATTCTTAAAACTAGGTTTACATTTTTTTAATGAAATGAATCTATCGAAAGAAAGAAGAAGAAACTTTCCTTATACAGCCATTAAAAGTTATATAAAATAATTACTTCTGCCCTTATAATATCCGCTCCACATTATAATTTAGGGAAAACAAAATTTTATTTTGTTCAGCTGTCGAAATCATAAGCCGCTGCCAAGGTACCGCACCTATGTTCTCTTCAAACCGGTGTACTCTTCAATATTTGTCAATAATTCATCTTCCCCTTCCGGTCTTACTACCTCATCTTCTACGTCATCGTCAATTACTTTTTGAGCATTTGTGTTACTACTTAATTAGATCAAATTGCTTTGAAAGCTAAAAAGATTGACGTAAAATTGCAAAGCAGAGTCGGTTCTCCATGATTCAGTCGGTTCTCCATGTGTTTTACTCCTAAAATCATAAACGATAAACTCGCTTCTAAACAGTCTCACTGTCGAGTGTTGTTTAATGACTTCAATATACTTGTCAGAGGTCAAGATGGTAGTCATTTTTCTGATATTTCTCTCGATAATCCCAAAAAATCTTTCAGGAGGCATGAACGAATGGCCAACAACAGGGAAAACTACTTCAATCTCTGGAGGATCAGTTTGAACTGAAAGCCAATAAAGAAGAATTGTCATTAATATAGTATTCTAATTTTGCCTCCCCCAACGATAGATATAAAGTCAAACACTTTTTGCCCTGCAAATCTATTTTGCTTAGCATATTATAGAGAACTCATGCAATTCCATTAACAGCTTTTGAGAATTCATAGAAATAGGAGAATAAATTTCCAGTCAAATTTGGTCCGTTTGGAATTTGCATTCATTCGCTTATCATCAGATTATACAAATATATTTGCCTAGCATAATATTCTGACTGATCCAGGACTTCAGACAAAGCCAATTTTTTTTGACAATCAAAAGATTAAATGAGTATTTCGTCGTTTTCAGCCTTTAACGATCTATGAAGAGTAGCTGCTTTGGCTTTTGTACTCCCAATTTGATTTTTAAGGACCATTGTTTTTCCATTTCTTTAGCTCTTTTCAATCAGACTCAAATAAATTGCTATTAAATATGTTTAAATACATTTTATGCAATTTTGAAATCATCAGGTCACATTATAGATAACAACACATAACAGTTTTATCACTCACATAGTGCCTTCAACCAAATAAAACTTTTCACAGGCAGACGTTTTTGTTCGTGTTCGCTCTACTATCTCTTGCGCGAGTTTCTTTAGGGAAATTCCCGGTTACATAAAATTGTATGCATAGCTTATGATTCTTTGTCTTTTTTATCCGTAAAGTTTCTGGAAATAATTTCCTACATACCAGTTCTATACGTACGTTTTTCTTTCTTGACTAGTATGAAATATTATTGTAAGGTGTTGTTTACCTTAATTTTTTTCTGTGCTACGTCCGATCTATTTGAATATGAGTTTATTTCGATAATTTATATCCGGTTCCAGTCCCGATTATCAATTTGATACCAATGTGATGAAGTCTCTAAGACGGATATCTGAAAATGGAACCTGCAGAAGGCCATGTTCAGATGTCCGTTGTAGATATTTCATCACATTGGTATCGACCATTCATGGTGTGTGGGCATTCTATTAATTTTGGAACAGTCTTTGACTTTTATCTAAAATTGCAATATAAAGTAGGTACCATTAGAATGCTTTGTAATAAAATTAAACACACTATCTGATTTTCAAAATGAAGTATTTTTTAAATAGTTTTACTGAAACTGGAATAAAACAAATCTAGTACCAAAACAGAGATAGTTGCTCACCTTTCACGTTTTTCTAATCTTATTTTTTCCATTTTCTGTCCTTTCCCAAAAGAAGCCTCAAATAGATTTCTTTTTCCTAAGTCTTCTTTTTCATTCGTAACTAATGATCTCAAAAAATTGTTAATATCCACGTCAAAATATCACAAAACTTACAACAGAAGACTCAATATTGAAGAACAACGATAACAAATTATTAGGTGATGCAATACTTTACTAAAAGTAAATCAGCTGTCGCAATCAGTGATACCAACTTTGAAGTATTTTTCATCTGTCATAAAATAACTGTGAGATTTAATACAAGAATAATAAAAACTATTGTTATTTTAAGAAAAAAATTATGAGTGCGACTAAACTTTACGTGCGGTTGAAGTAAATCTTTTTTGATGGCAGGTGTTGCTAAAGAGATTAAACTTAAAATAAATATGTTATATTAAAACTTTGTGGTATTTGTTGATAACATCATTTATAGTCAGTAAAGAAAGCATATTCACATCGAGCATCACAAAGTGGTTAATTAAATAATTATAATAATTTAAATATTAAACTAGAAGTTTATCATAATTTAAATGAGAAACATAAACTCTACTCCGCAATTTCGCTTAATTTTTTTAAATAATTACCAGTAGCAAATATCTTGAATCACGGCTGATTTACTATTATCCGTTTAAGAGTTCCTTTGTTCATCCCTGATCTGAATCGATCAGACCCTGATCTGGTCGATGATGTAGTCATCTTGCAAAGTAATAACTGTCTGCAGCAAACGTCTCAAAAACAGTTTATTTACAACAGTCGTTAAGGAATTGCATTTTTCATTTGCAGAACTCATGTCATTCGACTCTGTCCTAGTCAGTGGTGAAGTTATTTTGAAAAATAACAATTATTATCAGTAACAAATATTTTGAACCACAGGTGATTTACTATCTTCCGTTATGGAGTTCCGTGGTTAATCTCTAAAACTCATCATCGGACTAACACCTAGACAACTAGCCTGGTATCAGCAATATGGTGTAGTTATTTTGTAAAGTAATAACTACCCCTAACAAATATTTTGAATCACGGTTGATTTACTACATCCATTGAGGAGTTACATTTTTCACCTCCAGAACTCATCATCACACCCTAACCTGGTCGATGGTGAAGTTATTTTGCAAAGTATTGTAAATTTCTAGATCTCATTATCAGATCGTCGTCATATTTATATGGGAACTCCACGCTGATAGCATACTCTTTCAAACAAAATAATTATTTGTATCTAAGTTACCTCAAGTCGCTCTTAAAGAAGTTTTACTTCAAAAATATTAAACCAGAAGGAAGTGTAGGAACCAGAAGGAAGGTTAGAACGGTAGGTCGGTTTCAGGAAAATAACAATAATCTTTTCCATATTTTGGAATGGTGAGTTTTGGAATGAAACCATCCTTAAAGCAAGGGCAGCTTTTGGAACGAAACGTATTGTGTTCAAAGCGGCGTTTTGTAAAGGAGGTCATTTCTAAAACCACTCTTTTAAGCATTCATATTCATGTTAGAAGAAGAATGTGTGCACTATTGGATTCAAAAGACAATTTTCATTAGGAAGTAGTATTTAACTGAATTCGCAATAAATCGGTCTTGTGGGCTTTTCAAAATCAGTAACTCATTTATCAAGACATATTTCATGACGAATGAGTAACCATTTTTACTTATAATTTGAGCTCATAATCTAGAGTGCAATAACATTATCTAATTTGTTATGTTTAAGCGTTTTCAAGACCATTTCTATTAAAATATTTTCTTAAATTAATTGAACATTGGAATATTTTTTGCGTTTTGCGATTAGAATAAACCTTGTATTATTTACATTATAAATTACAGAAAAGAAATATATTAATTGTTTGGCTAATTGCCTATACGACTATTGCGAAAATAATAATGAAAAGAAGTGGACGTATAATAAAATTCGGAAAAATATTTTGTAACTTTTATTAATTTCTCAATAATATTACTCATATCTCCAAAGTAAAGCAAATAACATAGTTCTCTTTAATATCCTCTTTAATATATTAATGCCAGTTGACCAAAATTATATTTTGCATCAAAGTACCTATTCGATCAATGCCGTTAGCCCAATTTTTTTCAAAATTTTCTTATACGTAATCAAAAAATAAGGACGAGAGACATACTGCAGAACTCTTAGGGGACCAATATTTCACTATGGTAACGTCCTTTAAAATATCTTAGTTAACATTTCCAAATGCATTTTAAAAGACCTCTTCTATGACAATGCTCGTAAATATTTTGCATTCTAAAAATTGGGGATCAAAATAATTTTTGTAACCAAGTTAGCAGCCGGCTTGGTGGATGTGTTTCGGTGTTTTTTCATTTTTATTTCCATGTTTATTTTTGTTTTCTGAGAGAGGTACTGATATGATATTGCTATTTTTATCGTTATTTTCTTCCTCTTCGCTTACTTCATTTTTGTTCACTAGGAAATTAAGTATACCCGGTTTAAACACCCCTTCTGAGAAGCTGGAAGATCTTTACGATGTGGTTCGCATTAGAACGGATTTATTTTTCTTAACAACTTCGATACTGCGAGGGGTATTGTCCTCAGTGATTGCATTGTGCTATGGTGAGATAAAGAGATTTCTTTTCCTGCTGTCTATTGACACGGTTTCCGTATTATTTTTTAACATTATCAATTTGTCTTATTTAATAATTACTTTGTTTGCTTTCTCTTTCTCTATTTCAATTTGTTCCTAAAGCATTTTTCTTTTTTCTAATACGTGATGAGGGTAATCTTCTTTTCTATATAAAGGTAGTGCCATTTAGAGCCCCTTTTTGTTTCATAATGTTGATTTTATTACCCAGAGTTGTGAATGTTACTGTGATCTGCCTGGGTTTATTGAATTTTTGCCTATTCTTCTGGCTTTTGTAAGTCGCCCCAATTTGTTAATAAAAGTGCCGCAAATTTTTAATGAAAAATATGTGTTAATAAAAGCTATTAGTTTATTATCCAGGTAATAGTAAGGACTATCACCACCTTCAATACCAAAAAATACGATTTTTTTTCAAGATCATTAAACTTTGTTTCTGATTTTAATTTCTTTCTTTGAGCTTTTCCTGCTTTTCTTCCTTAGTTATAAATTTTGTATCCAATATTTTATATTTATATTATCTATTACTTTCTCAGATACTTTTTTGGCACTCTTGGCTATAGCGGTTTTTTGTTTATCCTTTTGAATATTAATGATTTTTTGCCACTTGACAAATTTCACAAATAGAAATTTTAACAAAACACAGCTTTAATTCGTCTGCATTAAATTAACTTATAAACAGAGAAAAGTATGTGAAATCGGTCAGGCAGTTTTTAAAATAACAACTGACTTATAAATCAAAAACACACTCACATACCCTCTTTACATTATTGTTACGTACATGCCACTTGAAATATTTCTATTTAACCTAAAAATTAAGCTTATACTAAGTCCGATACTCCGATTAATAATTGTATAATTAGCAGATGGTTACGTCACATTTAATGTGTATTTGAAAATCTTTATTTTACCTTTATTTATTTTTAAAAAAATGTACATATACACTTTTAGGTTAATAATATACATGCTTACTTGAATAAACTATTTTTTATAAAGTAAATACAATGTTCAAAGTTTAATCACAAAAGTATACGAAGCGTTAACCGTCACGAAGCCATGCAACATTGACTCGAACTTGAAGCAGTCTGCATACTCACGGCTGCTTTGAAGGTAACGAAACGTCAGTCTAGTATTGAAAATTAACTATGAAGGTTATTTATTTTACCTATGAATATTACCTACGTTAAATCAATTCACATGTAAATTTTATACAAATGTTCTTTTTACTTGACAATTGTTTTATTGAAATTATCATATTTTTGTAGCAAAGTGAATAAGTGGGCAGTGAACTTTTATAGTAAAGTAAAAATAGAACTAACAGAAATATATTTTTAAGTTTAATTAAAACATAAGCATTTATAATTTCTTTGTGTTCACCTGCCCGTCTATACGTGATAATATCATAGCTTTTCTCATATTAAGACGGAATATGATACAATTTGACAGAAATATGTAGTTGAATTATGTGAATAATTTTTATTGCACCCCTCCATACATCGAAACCGAAAATGATAACTTGTTTTCTCGCACACTCTATCGAGGAATTATGTCTTTTATAGGATCATTTGCAAGGCACGAGTCTCCAAAACGCTTTGTATTTGTATTTCTTCCACAGTAACTTATCAACCACATAGGTCAACAATTTAAAAAACTTGTTAAACAGGAGTGGAACTCGCACTACGAAGGGTCAGTATACATTTAGGTATATATAAACATTTAATTTTACATGATATTCCAATTAAGCTATTTACAAAATTTTGTTTTCTTAGAACGAAAATATATTGCTACAATATCTTTCACAGGCGCATATTTAAAAAAATATTTTTATGTGATATAATTACAAATTAATGATTTCCAGATTTTGTTTCCTTTACTTGTACTATGAGACCTTGCTCCTTATCAAATTTTACGATACTAGGTCAACGGGAAATTCCCTATAGCTTTTCATTTATTTGCAAGTATCAAAATATGCGACATAAATGGATATATTTTGCTTTCATTTAGAAGCTTGTTTTTACAGCTCCAAGGAACAGTAAACATAATAATTTGATGTCAATTTCAACTTGGGGTATCAAATTGAAATGCATTACTGAGAAAAAAGCTTTACAGATCGACAGACGGACAACGAAGTGATCCTATAAGGGATTCTTTTTTCTTTTTGAGGTACGGAATCCTAAATATAATACATGAACATAACACCGGCTAATGCTTAATCGAAATTAGTAACTGGGTGAAGCGCCGGTTTTGTTTTCAACAAATAATATTCTTGGAGCTTTTCATAAAATCATAAAAGACAGCAACACCTTTCGAGAAAGATTACAACTTTCTCTCGATTCCCAATTCTATCAATGTAATGGCAAATAAATGGTATATGGCAAAATTATATTCCAAAACCTGCCATGAAAAACTTAACATAGTGAACAAGTCTATTCAACTATTCAAGTACCAAGTGCAAAATGCAAAGTTTTTGAAAACCAGTCCAAAAACCTTCGTGAGTTAAATTGACAGTTGTTTAGTAAATACGAGATTACACTGCCAATAACTAAAGAGTTATTTACTCGAGTAAATCCTTAACGTTCTTCAAAATGTTCAAAATCTATATGTACAAACATATCATTTTGTAACAATTATGTATAAACAGTTCTTCAAAATATATATGTATAAACATATCATTGGACTGTCCCTTTGGCCGAAAAAGAAAGAGAATACATGTTAAGACAAAACCAGCACTTATTAGTTTTAAATGATCAATTTGAAATAAAACATATTATTTATATAGAACATGTTTTTTCTTTTTTCTCTCTAGTCTTCATACAATTGTGAGAGCGGTCGTGGTCTCGGCGTTGATGTACATGGTTGGTCTTCTCTCTCGTTCCTGTCGACTCAGATGGCTGCTTTAACAATGCGTTTCCACGTCAGCCGATCGGTAGCGTGTCTAGAACACTCCGTAACACTGCTCTCTGTCGCCATCTCTATCAGATCCGTCCATCGGATTGGAAATCGCCCTCGTGATCTTTTGCCTTCAACCTGTCCCTGTACCACTTGACGCTCTATCGAAAGTAGTTTTCTGGAGATATGTTCGAAGAATTTAATCATTCGTAATTGTACAGTCGACGGAAGTATTTTTTGATTTCCAAACCCTTTATCATGGACATATTGGTGCGAAAATTCATCGAAGGTATTTTTAACATGCGCATTTTAAGTGCATCAATTTTGTGATTTTAATTAGGAAAATATATTACATACTACTAGATAAAGTTGTTAAAAACAAGATATGGAAATAATCTTAAGAACAATTTTCTCAAATCAGCTTAAATTTACATTTATATTAGTATTTCATTATTTTCTTAATATCGATCTATTTTTAGTTTTCGTTTCACTGTTTATCTTATAATTATATGTCATATAACAGGCGAGTGCGACTTCGAATCGTTCCATTCCAAGATTGGTAAGGGAATGTTTCTGATTTGATAATACACACACTACTGCCCATTTATTCATTTATTAATTTTAACAAAACACAGCTAATGAGGTTTAGTGCATTCAATTATTTATTGAACTTGTGTTAAGTTTTCGTTCCTAATTTTAACTGCTTATATTTTACCATCTAATCTTTCACTTGATTTACACTTTGTATTTTCATAGCGAGGATAAACTTAATATTTATCAACAATTTTAAACCAGAGCTCTTTTTTAAAAATGATATGAAATTAATTGCATCACTATCATGTGTTATAAAACAATTACTTCACGAAATGAAGATAGTGATAATTTAATTTTTAACCATGTTTCTTTTAGTTTTTACTAAATGCTCGTATCGTGATTTTTTGGATATTTTTCACATGCATAGTTAAAAAGTTTGCACATTATTTGACGTTTCAGGTACTTATATTTCTGGAAAGACACCGTATAAAAACACTGTATAAAAATGTATGTGATATTTTTAATTTTATTTTAAAAGGCCTTTTCTGTTATTACTCAATGAGGCCGATGAGAAAATATTTTTCATTTAATGTAAGGGCGGGCACATCGGAAGAAATATGTAATTTATTTTGATACATTGACGTAATTAATCTAGGTAATTTTTAAGTTAGGATGCTGCAATATACGGATGGATAAAAAGACATGATGAAATTGTAAGTGCTTCATTTTTCGGAATTTGACTACAAAATCTTTAAAAAAAACAGAATACCATAGTTTTTTTAGTAATATAATATGTGTATGAATAAATGACAACAATACAAATATTTTGAGTAAAACTTTTAGTTCCAGAAGTCCAACGTTAAAATACCAAATTTATTTTGATTTCAGCTCCTGTTAAACAGGAAAATTAAAATTATTACTTTGCGACTGAACAATTAAAAAGTGTTTCAGAAGTAAACTATTTTCGGATTTCAGAGAACCCTTTTGTTTTCTTTTGTTGTTCATTTATTGGTCTTTCACAATCTAGCATTTGGTAAATTATACAAGTAATCAGTTTAAATATTTATATGAATGTGACGCCATTATATTATTTATTGTTTCATTTAAAATTAGATCATCAGGGTGCAAGGAACTGTGAGTTCTTTGTCTCTTTTCTCCTCTATTTTAGTTTTGAAAGTAGTGGGTTAAAAAAGCATTTAAAAAAATATTGTGAGCTTTTGAGGGTTCTTTATAGAACACAAATTTTATGATCTTGTCAATGATTATTATGTCATCTTCAGAAGAATTAAGAAAGAATTATTCTGAAATAAAATAGGAATGAGCAATTTAGACGCAAGGTTTTAAAATTATTTAACCAAAAAATTATTATTAAACAAATATCAAAATATAACTATTTAAGTTGGAATAATAATTTAATGTTATGTTTTCTGGGTTAGCGTAAATATATATACGCTGTCGTAAAGTGCAATAAAGATACAATTGATATTTTGCACTGGGCTTGTCAATTTTGTTTTTTTTTTCATTTCAACCATTTCAATTTTGCTAGGATGTTAGTTATAATTAAATTATCTTGATTTCGTGAAGTAATTATTCTATAACACATGATAGTGATGCATTTAATTTTAAATCATTTTTAAAAAAAGAGCCTGATTTAACATTGTAGAGAGATATTATGATTGCGCTCGGTATGAAAATACAAAGTTTAAATCGAGTAACAGATTGAATGGTAAAATATAAGCAATTAAAATTAGGAACGAGGACTTAACATAAGTTCAATAAATATTTGAATGCACTAAACCCAATTTCGGAATGAAATATTGTGGGTTAGATCGAATGAGAAAAATATGTGTAACTGGAAACTGTTTTAATGTTTTTTTTTTAAACGTTACTATAATGTGCTTATTAGAGTACAAAAACTAATAAACTGACATTAAAACGCTTACGTTGTAACAATAAATCAGGATTAATGCTACCGGAATTGATTTTAAATATTGATTTTGTTTAGAATTATTTCATACATTCCTTGCATATACATATATATATATATATATATATATATATATATATATATATATATATATATATATATGTAAAAGGTATGTTATAAGGGCTCCACAATCTGTTTGTGGAAGAACATTTTTTTTTCATAATAGATAAGCTTTTATAATTCATTATTAAATTTGAATCATTTTTTTGTAGATTTTTGTCACCTACAATTTCTCTATACATAATTTCAATTTAAGTTTAATGTTTCAGTCACGCAACAATCATTCAAAAATGTACCCAGCAGTTAACAAATCGTCTCCATTTATTTTTAATCCATATTTCCCATGTTATTTTTCTCCACACAAACTCAACAAAGAGAAAAATTTGAACAATATTGGATCACTCTGCTTACATCCCTTTCAATCGAAACGTTGATCTAGTGATTCATTTTTATAGCTATTTTCATATATTGCTTTTATTACGAGTATATTACTTTTATCAGCTCAACGGGAATAATGTGTTCCTTTTTGCTTTCCATGAATTATAATGCTCTGTAAAGTTGAATACTTTACAGAAAGTAATAAAAGAGACGTTGGGTGGTTAATGAAATAAATTTATCCTTTCAAATAATTAGGTTCCATTAACCTTGTATTAATTATATAACCTTGTATTAATTCTCTTTTCTTTACGTTTCTTTTACGTTTCTTAACCATAACTGTATTCTGTATATAGTAAAATATTGTAATAATATATACATACCTGTTATGGTCTGTTCAAATTTCGAATGAAATAGGTTTTCCTTTTTGACAGGCAACTTCAGCAACACCTTTTTTACTAACATAGCTTGCTGTAAAAATATTATCTCGGAAGTAGTATAAGTATTTGCGATTTCATTTAGATTTATTTCCTTTTTATGCTATGCACGTTCTGCCTAAGTTTTCCATATAAAATAATATTTATAATTTCCAATTTTCCAGCAAGTAAATTAAAGAAGATGTTTAAAAAGAGAGAGAGGGCTAGGAAACTTCTTTGAAACTTAAACAAATAATTCAAACACAAGACGCAATAATATGGGATAAAATTGATATAGTTTTATTGTCAAAACCTACCTCAGGTTATTAAATTTTAATTTATTTTTTTAACGAAATATGTGCTTATGTGTGTCTATACAAAACAAAATAATTTGAAAATAATCAACTACAACGGACGCTATTACGAAATAACAAATTAAAAAATAACCCCATTATAATATTTTATGTCCTACAAATGTTTCTCTCGTTGACAGAATAAAAAAAATATTTGTATGAAAGTCTCAATGCGAATTTTAAAAGAATGAGATATAAATTGGTATTACGAATTGTTTTATACCATTTTTATCAAGAGTTACAATCTACAATACAGATAAACGTAAAACCCAGGGTATGATCGCTGTATCTTGTGAAAGCCATTTTGTTTTCCCGCTCCCTTCCCTCATTAAACCATTTTAGCCGACAACCCATGAGCTGTAAAAAATGGTAATAAGTTCCAATTACCGCAAAGGCTTTTTACATAAAAGTTGAAAGCCACAAAGAGCGTTATCTCTTAATATATGGGATGTAGTGCTGCGTCTCATAGTTAAGAGCGTTCCACGAGTTATACGTGCAGGACGGGGAAATTAGAACAGTCGAACTCAAGACGTAAGTGAAGTTATACTCTGCGATGACTGAAGCAAAGTTCACTCATCAAAACTTCACACGAGACTTAAGGGACATAAACTAATTGTGGTCTCCTCCTGTTTTACTATTAAAGAAATTAGATCTTTTGATCGCAAGAATTACATTATCTACTGATTCCTGATATCGGTTAAAGTCATACGACATTATTCAAAGATGAGCCGTGCAATTAGAAAATGACCTATAGGCTTCACACACATTCAATACCTTGCCCATTTAGATGCAACAATTAATTTCTTTTTTAATTTATTTTAATCGTCTCCCAACTAGTACGAAAAACAATAACTAATTTATTATGTTCGCTAATGACATATCAAATGTATTTTAAAAATAATCTGTACTATATATATTTACGAACCATGACCTTTCTGAGGTGGCAGTAAAATTACATCGTTTTATTTTCTTTGTAATAATCATAATCTTTGGCAGTAAATTTTATTTTTAGGCTTATAAATTGCATTCGTGAGCCGAGAATCATTGTATTGATGAGCCTTCTATCTTCCCCGCCCCTAAAATGCAGGGTACTATTTTCTTGCCCACACTTTTTGCATTTACTTTAGTTTTATAGAGGTATAATAATCAGATTTCTTGATAGGAAAATAAAGACCAATATATATGACCAATGAGGTGTTATTTGCATAAAGCCACCATATGGGCTCGATCCGTGAGCAACCTAATTGCGGTCTAGTGGCCGCAGTTGCGTTAGTCATTCACGAGAATTCAATGCGTCTACAAATTTTAGCGAATTGCGTAGATATTCAAAAATGCCAGCGTATAAGCGCGATAAGATGATGTACAAATTACACTATAAATATGTCAAAAAGCGATGGAGGAAAATAAATCATGTCAATGTAAATTTTTGGGACTAAATTCCTTATAGATTTGACAATACTATTGAAATAAAATTTATCTCATTTACTTATTGGTTGGCTTTTTTCCATACTCATGCAATTTTACTATCTCTTGCTTATCCATACGAGTGAACAAGAAATAAAAAACCTTACCGGAAATAATAAAAAAATACGATATTTACCGAACTATTATTTGTAACACAATTGTAATTCCATATCGTTTGAAATGTCCTCTCTAAGCAAATGATCATGACCTTTTTGAAATTATTTTTTTTTGCCATGGTACATTAATTTAGAAAATTACGATTGAAACGAAAAGTGATACAATGAGTAGTAAGTTGAAGAGTATGGAGAGAGTTTCTACCTGTGCTACCATTCACTGAGCGCATCAGTAAATAATAAAATAATAGTAAAAATAGCTCGTCCAATTCACGAAATTGCAAAAAAATATATTTTATTAAAAATGTAATTATTAAAAAAAAGTTTCTGTTTTTTTTTCTTCCTTTTATGTTGCTTCTGGATACATACTGTTACCACACTAAATTTCATCAAAATGCGTCCAGTAGATTTTGCGTTACCCCCTCAAATCCACATACAGACAGAGAGACAAAAATTCTAAAAAAATATTTTTCTGGCTTCTATTGTCACTCTATATCCTAAATAAATAAACTTTTTTTAAATATGTTCAATGTACATAATTCACTCTGTTACAATTTTTAGACGTACATATTTACTTTAGTATGTTGACTTTAGTATATATATTTAACAAGATTAACAAAATATTCGTTTCAACCAATATCCGTGACCGAACTCCAAATGGTGAAACTATAACTAAAACTGTACAATAATATTCTTAATATTATAAATCTCTGACAATGCCAACAGATTTAAAATATTAAAAGCAGATAACATATAAATACATTAAAACCGTAACTAAAAGGCGGAATCTACCAAGACACGCCCTTAAATATACGGCATTTAGGGCACCTATCTTAATGCAGTGGTGACACTATGTCAGTATAAATATTTTTATATTGACCTCAACCTCAATTTCATTTATACGTAGTTCAAAGTTTTTGTGACATTTGATTATTAAAACAAAGTCGGCAACCAGTTCCATAGATTCCTTACTACGATACTTTAAATTATTTTTATTTATTAGTACCACAGAATTTATTTTTATTTATTAGTAATGACGTGTCGTAAATCCCAGTACGACCTGACATTATTCTATGTTGCTAATAAATATGAATAATTTAAAGTTTAGTATTAAGGAATCTGTGGAAATTCTTGCCGACAACGAGGGGAGGGAAAATGGAATTTATTTTGACAATGTTTATTGAGTCATTAGAAATTGTAGGATGTGAACTAAAGAATACACAATGTGGAATCAATGAAAGTTTCAGAACACGATTTTAAAACGTATAACCGTTAATGTGTTCCATTCAGTATTTCCGATTGTGTAATTGTCAATAGAATTGAATTTTAAATAATATAGTTTGTATTACTGCCGTCATCAGCTTTGCTTCTTTAAAAATTTTCCAAATAGACTATGTTATTTTGGTTCTCAATTTTTTGGCGCATCTCTTTTAACTAATTTTGTTTTTTGTAAATCTAGAAATAAAAAATACCTAGTCAATTTATTCAGAAAATAAGTGTTTTACAAAAAAATGCTTCGATATGGTCTTTCATTTGGTATGGATACCCTCAAAAAAAACTTTAAATCATATAACATAAAAGGAAACTTGAAAGCGGTCTAATAATAGATATGATTGTCTGATAAACAACGATTATTTATCTGTAAGGATGAGAAACTTAAAAAGTGATAATCGGAACAAATTTGAACTATCTTAAAATCCTAATCAAACTTAAGTTTTTCTGTTAAACAAACATGAAATTAAAATAATTCGTCATTGTGCTCTTAAAATGAGATATGAAATTTTCAAATTATTTCGCAACCTGTAGTTAATAGATACTTGTTTATTCTTAAAAATCTTTTCTTTATTTATACAAACTTCGTTTCAACAAAACTAAAGGCCTAGTTTCTTACATAATGTCAAATGGCAAGCAAAAGTATGAAATTAATAACTATTTTTACGGTAAAAATTTACCCCACGCCCCTGTGTGTCTACAAAGAAGTTAACGACTTACAAAGATTTATCACTTTATTATGATAAAAAAAGTAAATCTAACATGTGTATGCGACTGATGTGTATATTAAAAATTTGATAATGTTTCAGACCAGAAATGCTAACAAAATTTGAACCTATGTTTTATAATAAATAACAAGAAAATTCCAAATTAAAGCAATCATTGTTATAGGTTACGTACCCGTGAAATGCAATATCTGACAAATTTCTGTATGAAATGTTATCACGCATATAGTCGCGACATTTATCCATTTTTGGGAATACTTTTTAAGTAAATAATTTACGTAAATTTAGAAATTATTTTGTCGAAATGGTGTCTTGGTTACATAATAAATTAGGGCGTGGTAACAGTATAGAATTAATAAAACATATGAAACGAATGCTGTCTCCTTCGAACTATTACCAGTAATGAAAAAAAGAAGAAAATGATAATATGTCAGTCTTTGTGATTTTCGCTAGATATTTTTCGATTATTTATTTGTCATCTGCTTCTTAATATTATAAATCTGTGACAATAACCAGTTATTAAAAATTCAAACATCTGTTCGCCTCACCTTTTGTTTCTTTTCAATTTTTTTCAAAACATTGTACATTATAATTTACTTCTTATCAAGCAAAAGGCGGTTCACCAGAAAATAAATTAACCCTGAATATGATATAAATTGATAAATTATAAAAATAAACAAGAAACATTAATTATTTATATATTGACTTCACAACTAGATTACAAGGAAAGGCTACGAGACAAATTAGACGATGATTAACTCATCTATTACACCAATAACTGTTAGCTGAAATAAAGAATATTTTTAAAACAGAAGATAAAAATAAAAGTAAAATATGTATTTAATGATTGGCCTCCACCATTCCCATAGACTAATAAAACTATTTCCAAAAAAAATATTCATAAATTAACACAGTTAAGTAAAGTTTAGTCAGTATGCTATACTAAATGAGCTAACTTTTTCTTGCATAATTAAACTCTTTGGTATTAATTATAATTTGAAGGGTTTTAGGAATATCATAGTATCAAAAAAATATATGCAATCATGTCTGTAAATAAACTTTTCAGCCACTGTACATATAAAACATTTTCCATATATCCAAGGAAAGTAAAATATTACATAAAAACGCGTAAAGCGTAAAAGAGAACTTTTCACTCTCCAAAGTCCTCGGTGATTATAATACATTATCATCATTGGGCAAAAATGATAACGAGTTATACTATCAATTTCACGTGAGGAAAAATTTGTAAAAAAAGTTTATTATCGTATTCAAAATTATAAGATTACACGATTGATGTTCAATTTAAACTCTTATATAACGCAGAGTGTACAGTTAAATGTAAAAAAAATTAAAGTAACCCGAAGAGAGTTGGTGACTTTTATGTAAAAAAATTAAAGTAACCCGAAGAGAGTTGCTGACTGTAAACTCAGCAATTTTTCCTTTTTAAAATTATGATACCTATTCAGAAAATTATGAAATTTGAAATTGTTACGCTTAAAGTGTCATATAGTTTTTAATTCCCGAGGACGATCGACAAATGGAGCGAGCAAATAGGCCATAAAACCGTTAGTATCTGTTAAACAAACAAACCCTCGTAATTATTTTAACTATCCTTGAAAATAATTAAGTTCCCGTTTTATTGCCCCTTTCGCAAAATTAAACAACGTACACACTAAAAGGTATTTTGAAAAGGTATTTTACTAATTACCGAGATAAAATATTACTCATAATTAACACTGATTAATTTTCTTAACTAAAATTTTGCACATCGTCATATTCAAAATATAAGGTTGGACATAAATTAATAATATGACTTACTTATAATATTCAACAGTGTTACAAAATAATTTAGGACACGTGTTACAAAAGAATTTATAGTAATTAACGATCGCAGAATTCCACAAATTTCCGGACACGATCAACTGTAGATCGATATATGGATGGCAACCAAAACGGTTCGACGTGAATTTAGTTTAAAGACTAAAAGGTAACAAATAAATGGTTTAAATAAAGTACTTAAAAGAAAATTCAGGTAAATATAAAAAATAATTATTTATATTACCGCAGTATTTGTGAAAGAAATTATCTAAACATTTTTTTAACGTTTAAAAATCGACGCACGTGCGGTGCACTCGGATATATGCTTTATTAAAAATGATAATATGTTTAACACTAAGATTGAGAACATATTTTAAAAATATTTACTACTCACCATTTTTGATAACACTAACTTTTACGGACCGCACTTAAAAATGCTGACAATCTTCCTCAATTTTCCTCCAGCTAATAAATATACACTTAAAACTAAATAAGCTCGGAATATCTGAAGTTATATACAGACTTATTAGTCGAGAGAATAATAAAGAAGTATGAAATATCCCTTTTTTTTGTAAAAAATAAAATATTATCGAAAAATAATGCTGCTGGAGATAAGTTACCTTGATTTAGGGCCCAGTAGCGTCATCCGGGACAACAACAGCATACAGTTCTATCTCCTACTAAACGACTACAATAATATTATAAAATAGGGTCCAAGAGGCAAAATTTGATGGGTTTTTGTCAATTAAAATATATGCATAATAAATTGTCTGATATAAGTCTAGACTTTATGGGCCCTCTTAGTAAATAGGAATTTTCACTTCCTACCCGTAAGGCTATTTCTTGTGAATGTTCCAGTTTTGGTAAACATCATTTTTCCTTATATGTTCTCCGTAATATTATCACGCATGTCTTACTCCATGTGGCCCTAAAGCAAACAAAATTAACTCAATATAAGAGAAATTGGGGAAATTATAGATCCTAATAAATATTGCAGTTCTATTAATAATGTAATAATTTACAAATTGCCCAAGATGATAAAGCTCACCCGTGAAACGCAATGCTATTTGAATTATTTTCTCGGAATTTAAGTTGTCTTCTAAAACTGGATGGAATTTATTTTAAACAGTTGCGGTAATTATAAAATCTGTCACTATATGTGTAGACGCTTTGTCGATATATCTTTACCTGAATATTTTAAAGTTCCTCTTAAATCTACCATTAACTACTTCTACTACCCATCTGCACAATGTAACACATCTGCTTTTATTAGCTTGTAAAAAACTTAACTTATTTGCTTCTTCATCTAATGACTCATGTTTAAAAACTCTATACATTTGTTAAAAATTACTTAATTTTACGTCAGTGGTTATGTTTTTTAAATGCATGCATATCTAGATATAGTTTAATGAAAAAAAAATAATCGTCGGTGGTCGTTGTTAGAATCCCACCACTCTAGATTCTTCTTTTATTTTTTTTTTTTATAAAAATATTATTTATTCGAAGAGTCGTAATAAAACTCCCTCTCTTCCGCACTTGGGGTATACTCAGATATAAAGTCCATGTTTATATCATTCCTCTATTTTTTTGGACCAATCTATTTATTGTGTAGTCGGTTTTATTTGTAATTGCATAACTATTATAAATGAATTGAATATATCTGTATAAATTAATAAATCATATTTATTGTATCGTTACTCTAATTAATTTTACTTATATTGGTTGTAAAGTTTTCATCTCTAACGTATAGTCTTAAGCACAACCCCATTTCAACATATTTTTTTTACATATATCTCACTTATTGGTTTGGTTAAAAGTAACTTACGGAGTTTTAGATATTTGACCAAAACACATTTTTATTAAGACTCGACCAACGTCTCTATTTGAGTATTGGCCTGCGCTTTAACAACGGGAATATAATGTTGGGCGTTATCTGAATATGTACAACTACCTTCCAAACGGCTAAATTAATGTTAAAATACTACCAAAATAGATAATGCTCCATAACAGTGTTTCCCAAACATTGTTCTGCCATGGCCCGGTAATTTTCACACCGCCCCTTCGTGACTCACTAAATACTTTTAAACCCAAGCTGGTTCCATTATGTAAAATAATACACATTTATTAATAGTAAAAAGGTTTTATTAATACTACATACTTTGGTATCGCCTATTTAGTCACTAAATTTTAGTGGGAACTATGGAGCTGCTGCTTATTTTTTACTAAAGAATCCAAGTTGGCTGAAAATTACGAAAGTTTTATCCTAAGATCTGACTCCACTTCACGTCGGTTTCTATATTTATATTAAAGGTAAACTAGCGTTGAAAACCCAACTTCTCATTTACAAGTTGTGACAAAAGGTATTAAAAAAGTTATTGCTTGATGAGCTAATTTTGTGTAATCTTGACGACAAGATAACCACAAATATATCCATGGTCTTGTGTTAAATATATCCTTGAGT
Source organism: Druceiella hillmani (assembly GCA_039881145.1). Lineage (NCBI taxonomy): Eukaryota > Metazoa > Arthropoda > Insecta > Lepidoptera > Hepialidae > Druceiella > Druceiella hillmani. The sequence continues at coordinate 41,080,960 of JAYKKI010000015.1, forward strand.
GCTGTGTCAGTTGACAGTTCAATTAACGAGTCTACATCTGAATCTGGCAAATTAGTTTCGGAATCTAACTTGAATGTAAATTGGTCCCTTATCCAAGTTTTATTGCTGTCGATTGGAGGAAAATATTCTTGAAGATTCCTCTCCAGTCCTAATAAATGTTCTCTTATTTGAGTTAAGATGTCTTATGGCAATACAACCATGTTGTACTCTTTTTGTATTTCACTTAAATTACTAAATGCTTTGAAATTCTCTGTATTCGGGCGTTGTGCCCACACATTAAGCTTTTTTTTGCAGCTTCCACCTTGTCTTCCACTTTAAATATTATTACATTGTTACCTTGCAGTGCCATGTTTAAATTATTTAAAAATCCAAAAATATCAGGTGTGAAAGTCACTTTTTCCAACCAGTAAACATCATGAAATCTGTCCTTGAATTCAAATATTATATCTCAGGCTGTTGGGGGATGTTGTTTTAAAAAAACTGTTACTTCTTCTTTTAATTCAACAAGCTTTTTTAAAACATTGCCTCTTGAGAGCCTCTTGTGAGGTGCGATACCTCACAGTGTAAAAGAAGATGTTCGTGATCACTTCCCATTTCTTGGCACAAAACAGAGAATAATCTTGAGTTCAGTGGACGAGATTTTATAAAGTTTATGAACTTGACAGACTCTTGCATCGTTGCTGTCAAGGGTAAAAACATTTTCTTGACAGCTAATGCCTCTCTATGGATGCTACAGTGCGTCCATACACATTCCGGCGCTATAACTTTTACCCTTGGATAAAGCCCAGTACGAATGCCCGACATTGCTCGTGCGCTATCACTACTCAATCCCAAGCACTTCTTCCATTCAATGTCATTTTTGTTGATATAATAATTAATAAAGTTAAATATTTCTTCGGCTGTCGTTCGTGTTAGCAAAGATTTACAAAACAAAAACTCTTCATAAATAGTATTCTCAAAATCACATCGTACTAAACATATCAGATTGGCATTATCGAATATGTCTGTACTTTCATCGATTTGCAAGGAAAAATAATGACATGACATGAAGGTTTCATTGCTTCGTTGGATAATTCTATATTGCAAATTACACATAATGGTTTATTATCTGTGCCCTCCAATAAAGCCAAATTTAATGTAATCTTCAAGATATTGTCGGATCCATGGCCCCTTTTTCTTTTTTGAAGATTAATTTTCCTGTTCAACGTGCGCCCGTTTGTTGGAATCATTATTAGAACTTGTACTGACTCACGATCACTTAACTGTTTACTTATGCTGCTCCCGGAACTGGTTTTATTATCCATTTATCCATTGTTATTGTTGTTAATAATCGTTTCAATAAGAATTCAAATCACACTGCAAAAAACTGGGAAATATGTTCAATCAATTTACAAAGTATCTAGTGACATGATTGAACAGACATAAATAATACAAAATGTACTTGTTGTACTGTTGTTGCCATGAAACCCATAAAAACAAGTCAAGATGCCTCTAAATCTAATATTCCGCGAAAATCGGGACAACTGACAATTTTTATGATATGTGGATTGATAATTAACATCTCTTACCTGCAATTTATTGACCATATTGTAATACACTCTTATATAATTCTGTTTGGCTAAACATCTTAATAACATTAGCTATCACATGCTTATGTGTATCCGTTCAGCAGTCTCGTGCCTAAACAATATGGATCCAAATTAATGTTTACATATGGTACTTTCTTAAAAACATCTTATTTACGTTTTACGATAAATACAGTGAATTTATGTTAACATTTGTCGTATGCGATTATTTTTTCCTTGTGTTTTTTTTTATATTTCACCAAATTAAAAAGTAACATCATTCACAATTAATGTATTTTGTTTTTACGCCAATTGAAAGATTTCGCATTTTGCGTAATTAACCAACTATTTTCATAATATTTATGTGCAATATTTTCCTTGTTCATCGATAATTTAATTTCATGAAGAAAACAACTTTATGAAATGTTGACTTGAGTAACTGTAAATGTTACATCAATCAATTAGTATTTGTGTGTCGATATCATATTCTCCCATTTTAAGACGATAATTCTTTCTTGGGACACAACATGCAGAATGCCAATCTTTCTCCTATGATCGCCTAGTATGATTCAAATCTAAATGGAATGTTAAATATTAACTCGTAAGTTCTGTATATTAATGTTAAATTTTCAATTTTAAAGATGGTAGGTAGCGCCGAGAATGTTTTCCACCTAAACGAAAATCATACTTGCTCTCACAACATAATAGTACTGGCATTCATAGAAGATTATTTGTTACTTTAGTCTGCACTTTTTTAGTTTTCTTCTTCCAGATTTGATCAACCGTTGACATAGTAAAACTTGCAGAGTTGAAAAATAATTTTATCACAATTAGATTATAATCTAACACCCTAAGTTTCACACAAGCAAAGCTTCCAGAAAGATCTAATAATATATACGGCTTTTGATCTATGAAAACTAATAACATACACATGAACGTAACGATTATTTTAATCGTGACTAGAATGAGGAAAATATTTTCTTCGTTATAGATCTAGTTTGGCAGATTATAAATGAAATTATTATTCTTTAAACACACATAATTATTTATTCCTTAAACACGAATTGTAACAATATCTTTCGCTATCGGTTTCTCTACGCAAATGTTCAGAATGACTACGGAATAAAATAAATCACCCAACAATAAGGTACATGGACATTGAAATGTGCGAGGCAGTGAGAACCCTTCGCCCCAGCGAAATCGGTTTAAAGAAAAATATAATGGAAATATCGAAATTCACCGAGTAACTCTTTTCCAATACACATATTTAATTGCATTACTTTTATCGTTATTCTACGTTAGGTATGAAACCTAGGTTAGATATATTAGATATGAAAAAGATTAGGCAGGATTTGCTTTTTACCATTAATTTACGTTAGGTATGAAACCATTATTACAATGGATTAACTACCTCCAGACTTCAAAGGATGGAGTACCTAAATGTTGGTGTACTCAAAATAAAGACAAACTGTTGAGTTTTTATTATTAAAATTTTATTCTAAAACACCTTAATAATTTTGTGTAACCTGTTACAACGTATGGCAATATAGTATACAATAAAGCAAAGAAAATTCGTTTGTAATTAAACATTTCACGGAATATATTTTAAATGTTAGAACGCATAGATGTTAGATCATAGCATAGCATTTAGATGTTAGAACGCATCTTACCAACTATTGACGTAAATAAAAAAGTTATTTTGGAACATCTGCATAATTTATTAAGATCTACCTTACGATACCCCATGCGCCTATGTGTACTGGATTGTTTTTTATCCCTCAATTACATGTATGAAGTGCCACCCGTCATGTTATTTTTTTCATAATTTGACTATTTCAGTGTCAATTTGTATTTATGTTGTGCCAATAGTTTCCCGGTAAAATGGCTGTGATATACTGACAAAGAGATGAACAGACGAACAATTGTGAACCAACGCACAAACTATTGATAATCGCGGTCTGATGTTGGTATCTGCATCTAATATAGTAAAGAACATGTATGTTCTCGCACACGCATAACTGTTTGAAATAAAAAAATACAACAGTCTTAATTGTAAATATATTTAAATGTACGTGGCAGTGTGAATAAATTTATTGTCGAGAAATAGAAAATTTTAAGTATTATCATGAAAAACGTAAAAAAATATATTACTTAAATATAGTACTTTTTCGTGTATATAAAAAATATGTTATACGGAAAATATTTTTGCCTTTGTCATCCATAAGCTTTCATTAATTAGTTTAAAATTAACTTATGGTGTCGATTATAATTTTCAATTATTAGTTTGACATATTTTTATCAACATTTACAGCACTATTTTTAAAACTATCATACATAATATCGTAAAAGTTCGCCAATATATTTGGAATCCTTACAACTAGATCTTCTAGTATCCCCGACCAGACATGACAAAAAATTTAAAAAAATAATTGCTTCATTTTCCCGCTTTAAAATTTCTGTACAAATATGTTTGAATGCTAACTATTGAAATACGTGCAGGCTACTATGTTTTATCAATATATTAAATTTAAAGTTTCCACGTTGTACGATTTTTGATAACAAAAACAGACAGACGGACGGAGTTGTGGGTGATTTTACGAGGGTTCCGTTTCTTTCCTTTTGAGACAGGGAATCCTAAAATAAAAGAATGCTTACGTTAGAACTTTACTACTGTAATGTTAAAATATTCATTTAAATTTTCTTTAAGCTAATTGTAAAGTTTTAGAGAGTAAGGAAGATTAAGTAAAATATTGTTTTTATTAGTCGAATTTTATTATTCATCTCACTATTCATATGATTTAAAACCTTTTCTACTATAGGAATTAAAATTAGTCAAGTTAGTCAAATGTACTATAGGAATTACTAAAATTAGTCACTATAGTTACTATAGGAATTAAAATTAGTCAAGTTAGTCAAATTGAGAAACTCCAGTGTTCAGTCACAGAAGTGTCTCCCTCGTTGGCCACCTTCAAATCGTTCAGGGTTCCTTCTAGGTTTAGCCAGATGAGGCAGTCTAAGAGGTGCTCGGCATTCCGGATCAGATCACACGCACTTTCAACTGCACCTAACTAGGTTGGCCTTATACGTGGATCCCCGTCTTAACTGGTTCATCATCTTCCAATTATGTAGATCGAGTCACTGCCAGAACTCTTCTTCAGACAGCTTCACCAGAAGTGCCACATTACTCATTGTTGTCATATTTAGAGTCGCAGCGTCTCAAGAGAGACGAATGGATTTTAGACACTAAATTCAGTATGAACACGTGATTAATTATCTCTCTATCCATCATTCCGTTTTCAAGGAGAATGTTCGTGAAAAAACCAATTTGGCAGTAAAAATATGGTAAGGAATCTTCGGCACTTCAACCTGTGATAGTACTACATGGGTAGATTACAATACACCTACTTTTTTTTAATTATACCACTTCTGTCATATTTAAAAATTGTCATAAGTCATTAACATGAAAATGCATCAACCTGTATCTTATATTTCGATAAACGTAAGAAATGTGACAATATTGCATGATTATTCTTCTCAGCGATCGATAATGAATTTGACTTGTCTAACTATCCCTTTCATTTGCATAGTTTTACCATAAAAAGAAAAGGATATCAAAATTAACGTCTTTATAGCGAGTAAAAGAATCTATGACAATTTATTTTTTGCTTCTAGAACCTTTATTCAACACACATTCATCATACACAGACCAACAAGCCGGTTTTCTGTCGATGTTGCCATAACTAAATTTTAGCCCTACACAAAGTGCATGTTGTGCCGGACTGTGCAAGCAATATTTGTAGCGCCTCTTTAATGGCTGGGAAAAACAATAGCGTTTTTTTTACAAGAGTAGCTAGTTTTATTACTTTCTGTTCAGCTTTTGACACATTCTTTCGCTTCCATTCATTATGACAAAGTTCAGCTTCACTGAGGAAATAACTAACGTTATAGTACCTACAAAAACATTCCGTTTTTGTAGGTACTATAACTAATAAACGTAAAATCGTTGTGATTGAAACTCGTTGAAACGAAAATACGTAACGACAAAGACACAAGACACTGTCTAATACTTGCTCTGGTTCGAGCGTTCTACGTTTGTATGTCGGTATGTGTGTTAATACGTGTGTCGCGTAGCGTCGTGCCCTTAGACAGGCATAATTTGGTTAATTATTTTTTTTCACAATTTCCTATGGATTTGTTGGGCATATGTTAAGTGGATGCACGATATAAATGTAAATTTCTCATCTTTCGTTTGTGAGTTTTAATGCAAATTTTGATGTTTATAGAATATATATAACTTTAAAATACTTGAAAAAGAATTAAACCGAAACGATATTTTAAATGAATGATTAAATTTAAAAAGGTATTAAAAAAATTTGTATTTCTGTTCTAATAATTGGCGAATATTTAATATATACTACAAATACTAGTAAAAATACATGATAAAAAATGTTTCGTTCCAGCTTTTAATTCTGGTGTCTAAAAAATAAAATGTGGGCTATGAAGCGTAAGACTTGATAACTAACATACATATATTAAAACGATTATTGTTTTTAATCTGCTAAACGAAAACTCTGTTGAACGTAAAATAAAAGTTGTTAAGCAAACATAGTAATGAGAACAAAAAGAGCTTTATGTTTTAAAACGGTCTGTGTACGAACATTTCCTATTAAAATATGTAACAGTTATTTAACTTTGGCGGAAAAAAACTACGACGATACGCCTACGATTACAAAGCCTTATTACTCATTTTTGTTGTTATTATTGTTTTTTTTAATTTTTTGGCTATTTTAATAGTATAATTTTAACTTATTTATATTGTCTTGATATTTACAACAGGGAAAATGCCCAATAAAAATCATCTTGCAATGAGATTTGTCTCTCATATAAAACACAGATCATCTTTATATTTATCTTTGATTATATAGTGTTCGTTCTCTCCAGAGGGAACCTTTGCCCATGTCAAGTGTGGAAAAAATGCTATGCAACACTGATTAAATCATATTTCGGATATTTTTCATTATTGCTTGTTAACAAACAAATAAACTATACAATAAAACAAAAACTAATAAAGACTCTGTATATTATAATGACATTATAATATACAGAGAGTACAAAATAAGTATATACAAATATACAAACAAACATAAAAACAAAAATAAACATGAAAATAAATATGAAAAATTTTATATTTTGATGTCGTTCTTTCTTATGAACTGAATGATTAATCCTAAAATGGGTTTGTTGGCAATAAATAAAAGTGATCTTATGTTGAAAGAAAATTTAATTTTATATTATAATAATTTGTAAATAAACCATATAGGAGATCATATAGAGTGAATCATATAGGAGTAAATATTGAACAGTAATGAACTTAAAACAGAACCTTGGAGAAGACACCTCCATATAGTTCTTGTTAAGGGTGGGGGAATCCAGGGGATCTAAGAATTATAGATCTTTCTAAAAGAAAATTGAGGAGAAAATTTATAATCTTAATCGGAATCCCAAGATTATGAAGATTTTTTTGGAGGACTGGAAGGTTTACGTTATCGTAAGTTGAATAAAGATCTAAAAAAGCAGCAACGGGGAACTCTTGTTGAGAGAAAGCAAGTCTGATGTCAGTAGTTAGGACGCTGAGATTGTCCATCGTACTTTTAGCTCTTCTGAAGCCAAATTGGTTACTTGGAAAAATAGAATGGTATTCAGTAAACCATTCCAAACGATCCTTAATTAGATGTTCCGTACTCTTCGCTAAATAAGAGAAAGTGCTATGGGTCTGTAGTATAAACCTATATTGGGATCTTTATGAGGTTTAAGAATGGGAATTATTATATGAGTTTTCCAAGACTTTGGAATAGAACCTGATTTGAACATAAAGTTAATGAGGAATAGAAGATACCAACGGGTAGATGGTAAAGTAGTTTTCACCATTGAATATGACATTCTGTCAATACCAGGGGAAGAATCCTTAAGATGATGTAAGGTAAAATCCAATTCATTAATGGAGAAATCTTCTTCTAAAGAATAATTGGCGCTAGTAAAGTTATACCTGAAAGGTAATTCATCTAAATTTGGGACGGATGGGGGAACAACTTTATTTAAAAATTGATCAACCCAATTCCCGTGTACAGATTTTGGAAGATCAGGCTGAAAAATAGACCGAAAGCGTTTTATATTAGACCAGACGACAGTAGAGGGAGCAAAAAGAGGGAGGGAGATTTCTTCCAGCCTTCCCTCTTTTTTTAAGGAGAGTTCGTTTAGTCTGAGCTTGGGTCTTTCGAAACAAGAGGAAGTTTGCTTCCGATATATTAGATTTGTATATCGCTTCAGCCTCTTTGCGGGTTTTAACCGCTGCCGAACAGTCTCCATCCCACCAGGGAGGAGAGGATCTGAAGTGGTGGTTAAATTTTTTAAGTGGGATAAAATTCCGAGCGGATAGGTCTATAGCCCTTACAAATTGGTCATAGCAAGATTCAATGCTATCCAAGTCTACTGGAGGGAGGGAATCCACTTCGACACTGAGGAAGGTACGGAATCCCACCCAATCTGCCCTATGTAAGTTGTATTTTTGAAGAGGGGTAATTTTTTCAATATGTAAATTTAAATGAGGGAAAGAAATCAAATGGTCGCTAACAAAAGACTCAGAATATTCCAGGAAACTAAGGATGCCAAGGATGAGAAGCAAAGAGAGATATCTACTGAGCTCGGGTTCTGAAATGGGACAGGAACTCGTGTTGGAGAACAATCATTTACTAAACACAGGCCAAAATCGTCCTGGAGTTCCACCAAGGAGACCCCAAAAGGATTGCTTCGGGTGGAACCCCAAGACGGGTGATGAGCATTAAAATCTCTCAGAATAATATATGGGCCAGGAATTGAATATAAAATATCCCGTAGTTCTAATGCTACGGAACATTTTGGAAAGGGGACATATATAGAGAGGATAGTGATATCTTTTACTCTCGCAGCAACAATATTGAATTGACAACTGCGGGAGCTAAGAGAAATCTCGGAGAAGGGAAGGGATTTGTCAAGTAATAGGGCGGATCCGCCCACAGATCATCTTGACGTCAAATGTCAATGTATTTTTTTTCTACTTGCTTTCTATTGTAAGCCAATTATCTAATCATCTGCCAGATGGTTTCCGATTCGGTATGTATTTATTTGCAATATAAATTATAAATTATTACTTTGTCCATTATTTAATATTTAAATATGATAAAAATAACTAACCATAACTAAGTAAATAAAAAAGTAAATTTTGGATCAATAAAACTATCTTTAAATCATAAAACTGTGCTTTTATTTGTATGAAAAAGTACTTGAATAGTGAAATATCACTACTACCGTGTGTGAATTGTACAAACACACAATTTTTTTATTAATTTCTTCATTAAGTAAACATAAATGGATATACAAAATACTTGTTGCTAATAGAGCAATCTCTTCCAGCCAACCACAACTAAAGAATATGAGCAAGGTGGTCTACAAAATATGGTACACCTCTAATACAAAGTAGGTTTATTTTTATTTTATAACAACAAATGCGGATTTAATTTTTTAAAAACCACGTTTTCCATATGACGGCACACACTCTTCGAGTCTAGCACGCATGTTTTCAAAAACGCGTTTGCAGAGCGACTGGGGTATTCTACTGACTTCGGCTCGAATATTTTCTTTAAGTTGTGTCACAGTGCTCGGATTTGTTTTGTAAACAACGAATTTTAAGTATCCCCATAAGAAAAAGTCACATGGGCTTAAATCGGGTGACCTAGGTGGCCACGGTACGGTACCGTTTCGGGATATGTTTTTTTTTCTGGAAATAACTGCCGCACTGCATTCATGGACACATTAGCTGTGTGAGCTGTGGCTCCGTCCTGTTGGAACCATGTGTTTTGGTTGAAGGATGGACTATTCTGTAGTTCTACTCTGAAAAAGTCATTTAACATCTGGGCATATCTCTCCGAATTCACAGTTACAGTTTGGCCAGGTTGATTTTCAAAGCACTATGATTGCAGATGCAGACATGGCATACCAGACTGTTATTTTAGGCTTATGTAAAGGCTCTTGATGCATTTGTCTTGGGTTGTGGACATCCCAGTAACATATCCTCCAATGTGAAAGTGAACTTTGTCACTAAAGAATCTGTTGCCCATCCGGGTAGCAGTACGAAATCTCAACAACATCACATCCGCGTAAGTTTTTCTTAATTCAAAGTTAGAATCGTGTAAATCTCGAACAATTTGAATTTTATATGGATGGAACTTGAGCTTTTTTTGCATTATTACCTGTAAAGTTGATTTTGGAATTCCCAATATCGATGAACGTGTACGCAGTGATAAATGGGGATTTTCAACGACAGAAACCATAACACGCTCGACATTTTCATCCGTGGCTACCAATGGTATAGGTCCTGGCCTGGGTCTATTTAATCTTGATCCTGTAGCTCTGAACCTTGCTACCCATGACTGAATGAGGTTGATCGATGGTCCATCACGTAATCGACTAATACTGTAACGAATATTAAATCGACGGCGTGCTACCGACAGCGAAAATCCACTCGAAATGTACGCCTCGACGGCAAAAGTGCGGTGCTCTCCACTCCACTGTTCCATGGCTACTAAAACATCCGCACCGCTTGCGCTTCTAACGACGCCCCCCCGCGCCCCTCTAACGTGTTGTGTTCAGAAACTACGTTTGTTCAAACTTTGAAATCTGCCACTGGACAGCCTGTATAAATAAATATATATATATATATATATATATATATATATATATATATACACACACACACATGTATGTAATGAAACTATATTTCTTTAATTGTACAGCGTTCTCTTGTCGGTAAACCGTGACCATGTATTTATGTACTTCTTAGATAGCGCTGTGAGTTATGTCGGCCAACACTGTCAACAAAGCAGATTATTTTTAGTTGACAGAACTCACGATGGTTATTTAGATTGTTTGGTTATATTAAAAGAATTGTATAAGTAAAGTAGTCTAGACAAGGATGGAATAATGTGTACTACCATTTCAAGTTTATTATTATTATATATAGCTTCGGCTTGCGGTTCCTATAGCGTTTATTTTTATTGCATGCGACGTAATTTTTCTTCAGCGATAGACCAGATAGACAAAAGTACTTTAAACTATATAACTATAATAAATGCGAAACTTTTCATTCATTATACTTATTAAACTTACTTTCGGTAGTTATATGTGAACATTAATAAATTATATTTAAATAAAATTGAGTTTAAATTTTAATCTAAAACTTAATCAGATATTTCACGGAAAGTTTCATTTAAATCAGTTTGGTAATTTTTCCTAAAGCTCCAACAAAGAGAAATATATAACGTTTATAAGATATATTGAATATATAAAAAATTTCGTAGATAATATCGAAACTAAAGGTAACCCTTACATGTATTCTTTTATATTATATTGTATGCTCCCCATATTTAAAGCATTTCAGTCCTTAATATATTTCGACCTTATAGCTTATATATTTATACCTCCTAATTATGGAATTTATTGAATCTCAGAAATTCAACGTCCATGTAAGCTTTAAAACGTCATCCAAAAAGATTATATCTCTTTCGATTTTGCTTGATCTATTTTCCTTTCATTCTCGTCCTGCTTTCCTTCCTGTTTCCTCCTTTTTATTTTCGTTTTAATCTGTCAAATTTGGGTAATTTTTTGGAAATAATCTTTAGTTAGCCGAAGTGGTGATCGCAGTAATAAGTTGTTAGCGCATAGAAAGACACTGCTATGCATATATACATACACACACACACACACACACACACATATATATATATATATATATATATATATATATATATATATGTATATATATATATATATATATATATATATATATATATATATATATATATATATATATATATATATATATATATTTATATATATATATATATATATATATATATATATATATATATATTTATGGATTTATTATAGTAATATAGTTTAAAGTACTTTTGTCTATCTAGTCTATCGCTGAAGAAAAATTACGTCGCATGCAATAAAAATAAACGCTATAGGAACCGCAAGCCGAAGCTATATATAATAATAATAAACTTGAAATGGTAGTACACATTATTCCATCCTTGTCTAGACTACTTTACGTATACAATTCTTTTAATATAACCAAACAATCTAAATAACCATCGTGAGTTCTGTCAACTAAAAATAATCTGCTTTGTTGACCGTGTTGGCCGACATAACTCACAGCGCTATCTAAGAAGTACATAAGTACATGGTCACTGTTTACCGACAAGAGAACGCTCTACAATTAAAGAAATATAGTTTCATTACATACATGTATATATATATATATATATATATATATATATATATATATATATATATATTTGTACAGGGTGTCCAGTGGCAGATTTCAAAGTTTGAACAAACATAGTTCTGAACAGAACACATGAGAGGGGCGCGGGGGGGCGTCGTTAGAAGCGCAAGCGGTGCGGATGTTTTAGTAGCCATGGAACAGTAGAGTGGAGAGCACCGCGCTTTTGCTGTCGAGGCGTACATTTCGAGTGGATTTTCGCTGTCGGTAGCACGCCGTCGATTTAATAATCGTTACAGTATTAGTCGATTACGTGATGGACCATCGATCAACCTCATTCAGTCATGGGTAGCAAGGTTCAGAGCTACAGGATCAAGATTAAATAGACCCAGGCCAGGACCTATACCATTGGTAGCCACGGATGAAAATGTCGAGCGTGTTATGGTTTCTGTCGTTGAAAATCCCCATTTATCACTGCGTACACGTTCATCGATATTGGGAATTCCAAAATCAACTTTACAGGTAATAATGCAAAAAAAGCTCAAGTTCCATCCATATAAAATTCAAATTGTTCGAGATTTACACGATTCTGACTTTGAATTAAGAAAAACTTACGCGGATGTGATGTTGTTGAGATTTCGTACTGCTACCCGGATGGGCAACAGATTCTTTAGTGACGAAGCTCACTTTCACATTGGAGGATATGTTACTGGGATATCCACAACCCAAGACAAATGCATCAAAAGCCTTTACATAAGCCTAAAGTAACAGTCTGGTATGCCATGTCTGCATCTGCAATCATAGGGCTTTATTTCTTTGAAAATCAACCTGGCCAAACTGTAACTGTAAATTCGGAGAGATATGCCCAGATGTTAAATGACTTTTTCAGAGTAGAACTAGAGAATAGTCCATCCTTCAACCAAAACACATGGTTCCAGCAGGATGAAGCCACAGCTTACACAGCTAATGTGTCCATGAATGCAGTGTGGCAGTTATTTCCAGAAAAAAACATATCCCGAAACGGTACCGTACCGTGGCCACCTAGGTCACCCGATTTAAGCCCATGTGACTTTTTCTTATGGGGATACTTAAAATTCGTTGTTTACAAAACAAATCCGAGCACTGTGACACAACTTAAAGAAAATATTCGAGCCGAAGTCAGTAGAATACCCCAGTCGCTCTGCAAACGCGTTTTTGAAAACATGCGTGCTAGACTCGAAGAGTATGTGCCGCCATTTGGAAAACGTGGTGTTTAAAAAATGAAATCCGCATTTGTTGTTATAAAATAAAAAAAACCTACTTTGTATTAGAGGTGTAGTTTTTTTTACAATTTTTAAAACGTTGAAATCTGTCACTGGACACCCTGCATATATATATATATATATATATATATATATATATATATATATATATATATATACACATACAATATAGTAAGATAAAATCTGCCTCTTGTGTGTTACCTTAATCACCTCATTAAATCTTATCGGTATTTCACGTAACAGCTGTGTACATCATCCGCTGATTATGATAATGAATATTTATTGTATTTATTTTTCGCTTTTTTAAACTTATTTAACAAAATTATTGTCAGTGTTATAATAATTACCATATTTTGTAGACCACCTTCGAACTTGTCGCTCATATTCTTTAGTTGTGGTTGGCTGGAAGACATTGCTCTATTAGCAAAAAGTATTTTGTATATCCATTTATGTTCACTTAATGAAGAAATTATTAAAAAAAATTGTGTGCGTGTATAATTCACACACGGTAGTAGTGATATTTCACTATTCAAGTACTTATTCACACAAATAAAAGCACAGTTTTAAGATTTAAAGATAGTTTTATTGATCCAAAATTTACTTTTTCATATACATGTCTAGTTATGGTTAGTTATTTTTATCATATTTAAGTATTAGATAATAGGCAAAGTAATAATTTATAATTTATATTGCAAATAAATACATACCGAATCGGAAACCATCTGGCAGATGATTAGATAATTGGCTTACAATAGAAAGCAAGTAGAAAAAAAATACATTGACATTTGACGTCAAGATGATCTGTGGGCGGATCCGCCCTATTACTTGACAAATCCCTTCCCTTCTCCCAGATTTCTCTTAGCTCCCGCAGTTGTCAATTCAATATTGTTGCTGCGAGAGTTAAAGATATCACTATCCTCTCTATATATGTCCCCCTTCCAAAATGTTCCGTAGCATTAGAACTACGGGATATTTTATATTCAATTCCTGGCCTATATATTATTCTGAGAGATTTTAATGCTCATCACCCGTCTTGGGGTTCCACCCGAAGCAATCCTCTTGGGGTCTACTTGGTGGAACTCCAGGACGATTTTGGCCTGTGTTTACTAAATGATGGTTCTCCAACACGAGTTCCTGTCCCATTTCAGAACCCGAGCTCAGTAGATATCTCTCTTTGCTTCTCATCCTTGGCATCCTTAGTTTCCTGGAATATTCTGAGTCTTTTGTTAGCGACCATTTGATTTCTTTCCCTCATTTAAATTTACATATTGAAAAAATTCCCCCTCTTCAAAAATACAACTTACATAGGGCAGATTGGGTGGGATTCCTTACCTTCCTCAGTGTCGAAGTGGATTCCCTCCCTTCAGTGGACTTGGATAGCACTGAATCTTGCTATGACCAATTTGTAAGGGCTATAGACCTATCCGCTCGGAATTTTATCACACTTCAAAAATTTAATCACCACTTCAGATCCTCTCCTCCCTGGTGGGATAGAGACTGTTCCGCAGCGGTTAAAACCCGCAAAGAGGCTGAAGCGATATAAAAATCTAATATATCGGAAACAAACTTCTTCTTGTTTTGAAAGACCCAAGCTCAGACTAAACGAACTCTCCTTAAAAAAAGAGGGAAGGCTGGAAGAAATTCTGTCACTCCCTCCCTCTTTTTACTCCCTCTCGTGTCGTCTGGTCTAATATAAAACGCTTTCGGTCTATTTTTCAGCCTGATCTTCCGAAATCTGTACACGGGAATTGGGTTGATCAATTTTTAAATAAACTTGCTCCCCCATCCGTCCTAAATTTAGATGAATTACCTTTCAGGTATAACTTTACTAGCGCCAATTATTCTTTGGAAGAAGATTTCTCCATTAATGAATTGGATTTTACCTTACATCATCTTAAGGATTCTTCCCCTGGTATTGACGGAATGTCATATTCAATGGTGAAAACTACTTTACCATCTACCCGTTAGTATCTTCTATTCCTCATTAACTATATGTTCAAATCAGGTTCTATTCCAAAGTCTTGGAAAACTCATATAATAATTCCCATTCTTAAACCTCATAAAGATCCCAATGTAGGTTCATCCTACAGACCCATAGCTCTTTCTCTTATTTAGCGAAGAGTACGAAACATTTAATTAAGGATCGTTTGGAATGGTTTACTGAATACCATTCTATTTTTCCAAGTAACCAATTTGGCTTCAGAAGAGCTAAAAGTACGATGGACAATCTCAGCGTCCTAACTACTGACATCAGACTTGCTTCCTCTCAACAAGAGTTCCTCCTTGCTGCTTTTTTAGATCTTTATTCAACTTACGATAACGTAAACCTTCCAGTCCTCCAAAAAAATCTTCATTCATCTTGGGATTCCGATTAAAATTATAAATTTTCTCAATTTTCTTTTAGAAAGATCTATTATTCTTAGATCCCCTGGATTCCCCCACCCTTAACAAGAACTATATGGAGGTGTATTCTCCAAGGCTCTGTTTTAAGTCCATTACTGTTCAATATTTACTCCTATATGATTCACTCAACATAAATGACCCTGCATATATATATATATATATATATAAATGCAGGGTGATTACTGTTGAGTGAATCATATATATATATATATATATATATATATATATATATATATATATATATATATATGTAATAGTGCATCATGGGTAGATTGCAATATACGTATTTGTTTCAAAAATCATAATACTCTTTTTTCATAAATCATTAACGTGGAAATGCATCAACTTTACCTTTAATTTCAATAAACATAAGAAAGGTGGCAATATTGTGTAAATACACTTCTTAGAGATCGATGATGAATTCGACTTTTCTAACTATCCCTTCCATTTGAATAGTGTCGCTAAAGAAAGTTAAAAAAAGGATAAAGATCATATCATAATTAAATTTCAAGTTAAATTTCATTCCAAGGTCAAGGTTGTATACAATTTGTA
Organism: Druceiella hillmani; assembly: GCA_039881145.1. Taxonomy (NCBI): domain Eukaryota; kingdom Metazoa; phylum Arthropoda; class Insecta; order Lepidoptera; family Hepialidae; genus Druceiella; species Druceiella hillmani. The sequence continues at coordinate 41,097,063 of JAYKKI010000015.1, forward strand.
AATACAAATTATTGCCATTGTAATATCTTTAATATCAGTAATTCGCCCAAATATTTAAAATAATAAAAAACATATCATAATTTATCAAAATAAACTTATCGGAAATTCGATTCGTGTACCGCATAGCGTATGTACGCTGAAGTGATTTTTCAAAGAAAAATGGGTGAAACCATTACAGTGGCGAACGAGCGGTATATAAGATGTGTTTAAGAAATTGTTTGCACCGCAGCTTTGAGAGGAGGATATTGACTGAGTTAGATGTGTGGTTTCAGCAAGATAGGGCCACTGCCCATACAGCTAGGATTTCCATGGGCACAATTAGAGCGCTGTTTGCAGGAAGTCATAAGCCGATTTGGAGATATAACTTAGCCACCCAGATCGCTGAATTTAACCCCAGCTGGCTTTTTCATGGATTCATTTCAAAGCAAGAGTTTTTGACACTCCCTATTATGAATTTCCAGCAACTGAAGGCTAAAATAACAGAATAGGTGAGATCCATCTCAGTTGATTTTCTGCGGCACGTTATTGCAAATAACACGACGCAATAATCGCGCTTACGCTTTGAGAAAAGCGTTCGCCGTAATGGCAGGCATTTTTATGGCGTAATATTCCGTACATAAAATCGGCACAAATGTACTTTAGTTTATTTTATTTAAAAAATAAAAATACAATAATAAATTTTATTTATTATTATTTAAACTTTTAATTCTGCACTAAGATACATTTTATAACACGCATCAGTGGTTTTTGTTAAATATTTGTATTAGGTTCTCGAATGGGTAGAATTAGTGAATATATCGCTTTTTAGTGTGAGCGAATATTTTTGGTGTATGCCCAATGCAATTATAATACTGGCGATGCACTTGGTATGTACGCTATGCGGTACCTGAATCGAATTGAAAATGTAGGTAAGTAAAATATATTCTGAAATAAAATAATTTTCAAATATATTTGTAACGAAACATTATACGACGACGTACTTAGTAAATGAATAAATTATAAAAGGAAGCTAATGTATCGAGTTATACGCATATCTTTCCAACGATATATCGTTTATTTACTAGTTATTACCATTGTAATATTAAAGTGAAATATTCTGAGTCAATTGATAATGAAACCTACGCTTTGTTTTCTCGTTCTTTTCTTTAACAGATAAATAACAAATCATCAACATCAAATATCAACACATTTGACAATTTAAAATAGCTACACATTACCAAATTTAAAATTGACACTATTTACATAGGTTCTAATTTACATATAATTATGATTTCTTACAAAATTTAAACTTTAATTATTTTATAAATTAGGCGAGGGATTTAAAAAAGTACCATTTTGCTGGGTTACACATTATTAATTGCACAAGTAGTTTTTATTTTATTTTAACGTTGATCAAATTTAATAGTTTAATGACTTTGATTGTTTACTTGTTTAAAAGTTTAATAAAAATTACGTATTTCCCCATATATTACACTTTAGCATATCTGTTTTGTATCATGGATATGTTTAACATACAACAAACTTCATTTTATTGAATATATTATTAATATTACGTGTTTCATATCAATTGTCAGTGTAATGTTAATTATAAAAATAAATAAATTATTGTTGAAAGAATTTCTGTTCATGGAAAATATTTTAAGGAGTTATAGATTTAGCTTAAAGAATAATAATAGAAGCCAGAAAACCTGTTTTTAGAATTTTGTCTGTCTGCATGTTAATTTGTTCGTTAATCATGTGAATTATGCTGGACGAATTGAGATAAAATTTGCTAACTTTTTTAAACATTCTAATAACTTTTCTTATTCCACATTTCAAGTGAACGAAATCGTAAGCAGCTAATATTTAGTATATTACAAGATCTTAGATAGTATCAGAACAAAGAGTAACACATATATCCCAAAATATTATACAGGTTTATAAATCATTTTGATATTTTATACATATCTAGTTGTTTTACAAATTAGGTTCAATATAGATACTGTTATATACTAATACTGCACATAAAATTTAAAATAAAGTAATTTAAATAAACCACTTCTCTCTTGTTCATTTGTTCCTAGTAAGCAAAATGTACTTTTAGCATCTTTGCGTCCCGGAAAATCCACTAGGTAACTAATTTCCATCTAATTTTGTCCATTTTCTCGTTATTGGCAGGTACGTCATTTGACAGATGTTTAGACCCCAACACTTGTGTCATTCGTATATTTCTAAAATTGTTTCTTATTTATTTAGAAATATTCCTTATTTATTTAGAAAGAGATATTTAAATCTAGTCTTTTTTTAGGATTCCCTGCATCAAATGGACAATGAAGTGATCCTATAAGAAACACTTATAGGATAACTTCATTGTCAACCTGTCGGTCTGTTAAGACAGTTTCTCTTAGGAACGCGTGGAAGTATCAAGTTGATATATTTAATTCTGCGGTTCCTTAAATCTGTAAAAAAATCAAACTTGACTTATTAACGCAATCAAGAAAAACCCTAAAAATACAGCCATTTATGCTGCATATTTTGACATTCACAAATAAATCAAAACCTGTACGGTACTTTCCGTTGACCCAGAATCGAGAAATTTGGTAAGGAGCAAGGTCTTACAGCACAAGTGGAGGAAGAATCTGAAAATCGGTTATTTGTAATTATATCACTTAAAAAATATTGTTAAATATGCGTCTGTGAAAGATGTAGTAGGCAATATATTTTCTTCCTAAATATTTAAAATTTTGTAAATAGTTTGGCTAGAATATTATGCCATTAAATGTTTATAAATACTTAAATATGTGAGGAACCCTCATGGTGCGAGTTCTGCTTGTACTTAACAGGTTTTATTATTACTTCGTATACATAGTTATCAGTTTTTAATATAAATTATTAATTTATAAAAGCATTTTCAATATTTTTGTAATAATTAAAACCGAAAAATTTTATAAAATTTGTAAATAAACAATTGCCATACGTTGTGAGTTGCTGGTGGCAACTATATCTTAATGTAGTTAAATATACGATAATACCCAATTTATAACTATGGTACCTGTGGTAATCAAAATCCGCGGTTAGAAATATTTCTCTGAATTTCCATTTCATTGTATTGAAATGAATCTAAGTATTATAAAAATATGTAAATATAAAATGTGACGTTGTATTAATATTTATTTACGTGACATGATATATTGAATTGCTGAGAGCAGTATTCAATATATCATGTTACGTGATATAGATATATTGCTGTAAAGGTTGACACCATTCCGTACTGATCTGAGAATTAGTTAAGATTCGTGTCAACCGAAATTGCATTTTTATATTAGTAATATGAGAATATATTTCTCTAGTTTTTGCCCCCAATTTCGTAAGCGTAGATTTTTCTCCAATATAAGTAAAGTGAGTATAAGTAACTTAAGTCAACTTGGGGAAAATCTGACTGTGACATTTATTAGTTCGTCAGACCGCATACTCTTGACTATATGAGCACTGATAAATGATTTTATATCTGATAGAAATGAAGGCCTGGAATTTTATCCCAACTCCAAGTATCGATTCAATGAATGGATTATTCTAATCGGTCTATTAGTTATTCACCTGATGCATTGATAAAAAATTTAAAAAGTGTATTGCAAAACATTCAATTAATATAAAAATGAACTTAGATTTTAAACTAAAGTTTACGTATGACGCCAGTAAATGTCATATTAGATTCGGTGAAACAAAGTTTTGTGAAAAAATTTAAAAAATAAACAAATTAAATAGAATTTTCTTTGAGTTTGAAATCAGCTTTGCGCAACCTAAAATCCAATATTTCTAGTTAGTATTTAAACAAAATTTACCATCTATAATTTCAAAATGTTCATGGCAATATCGACCAAAGGATTTTTGTAGAAAAGAGTCTAAAGACACGTAAATAAAAAAAATTTAAATATTTCACATAAATTTGTAACTTGCAAATTATTACCAATCCTTGCAACAATTAATCTTATTCTTATATTTTATTGTAATTATTACATGGCACAAGATATAAATACAATTATATTCCATGTTTCTATATTCATTTGTTAGAATAAACATTACATCAATAAACTCGATTCGTCTTTATAAGACATAAAGATAGTTTCGTAATTTCACTGATTACGTTGAATTCTCATTTCTGAGATTTGTTATGTATCCACTGTCCTTTCATAATTCCAATCATTCCATAAATATTCGACAAGTGAATCACAAAACCAAAAGCGCATTTTACTCAGTGGTTGTAAACATTCTACTGAATTTATATCCGCCACTAACTTTATTACTCACTTATACTGCGGGCAAAATTGTATTTATTCAAGTATTCGTTCCGGAAATATACACTGTTTTATATGAAGCTGAACTTAATCGAAATATTTTTTATTTTGCTCTATCTCTTATCTTGGTTTTCGCTGAATCATTATTACCTTAATTAGTCACAAACTTAAATTTTTAAAAATTTCATTTCTTTGCAATGGCTGCTGGCTTCCTCTGTATTAAATTAATAAAAGGACTTGTCTATTTGAGCAGATTAGGTTTTATATTCATCATGTCACTACTAGAATAAACGAATTTAGTCCAGTCGAATGTACGCACAGTCAGACGGTTCTTCTAGTCCAGTCGTAGACACTTCATCTCAAGTTTTTTCCAGTCAAATGCATGCACGGCCAGATTATTCTCCTCGATTTCTCCCAGCATATCTACGAGTGGAATTTTAAATTATTTATTTAAATACTTCCCGTATTCAGATACATAAGGCTCTTTAACACAATTTGTTTTATAATATATATATATATATATATATATATATATATATATATATATATATATAAGAATAACTAATAAGAAAACTATAGGTTTTCGTTTCACAAAAAAAACAAAGGAAGCTTTCGTTTTTTATTGTTATATTTTACTGGAGGTGAATTAAAGTATCTACTTTAATTTTGTTTTCTATAAAGCGATGATTTTTATTTATCACCGTAAGTTGATATATAGAAATACATTGACACAGTACAAAAAGACAATATCATTGAAAATTATGTAATGAAATTTCTACTAATTACCAATTTAGTAATTAATAATTTCCTAAAAATATAAAGTTTGAAATCTATATGAAAAACATCTTGATATTTTGAGAACTTGAATTTTTTAGTTAGATTTAATTTAAAAAATTCAAATTATTTAATTTTAAAAAACTTAAATTATTGTGCATGTGTCGTCATATACATATATATATATATATATATATATATATATATATATATATATATATACATACATACATACATTCATACATATATATACATATATATATATATATAAATATATATATATATACATTTAAAACGAAAGTTAATTCTAAAAGTTAATAAAAATTTTCAATCAGTTCGAGATTTCTTTGTGGTCAACAATATTGATATGAAATAATAATTATTTCATTTATGACAAAAAGTACGCAAAATATGTATATTACTTAAATAAACTTGTTAAACGCGAATATTTCCGTATACGTCCGAGTAATACGTTCGGTAAATTATAATTACCGACGATGCCTCCAGAAAGACTGTCGCACGCTCGCCCTCGCCGAGACGGTCATATCTCAAAATTCTTGATTTATAGTTAAAAAGTGATGCAAAATTTTCATAATATAATAATAATATAGATTCTGTAAATTTTATGTGCGAACTGTCCTACACAGGCGTGGCATTATGGGGATTTGCGGAATTGGCTATATGGTGTCACCATAAAACGAGGGGCAACCTCATCTGTGTTAATATTTATGGTAACGTATTTCATACTAACATAATTTTTCTTACAAGCTATTGTCCAAAATGTTTGATTGTATTACGTTATTAATTACAATTCACTCACGTATTTATTTTACATGTTTACAAAAGGTGTTGACGAAGGGAATAGATAAAATAGCACGTCAAAAATTATGTAAGTTATTTTATTTAATGCAACCTAAAAATAAGCGTAAACGTTGTTTGAGATAACAGAATGATAATTGAATATTTCTATACAAACCGTATATATTTCAATACGTATAGCTGTATTTTAATCATCACAACAATACCAGCTGTGAAAGGAGTTATAAGTTTTCTAACGTTAATGACTATCCGGTGTAGGAAATGCAGTTTATAGATGGAAAAGTAATTGTGTTAAGATCAAATTTGCAAGTTTATAAATAATACATAAGCCGACAATAATTCTAAAGAATAAAGTCTGCTCCAAAAAACTATTTTAGTACCTCAAAAATTATAACGACATGTTAAGAAAAAGTACTTCCATTAAAGCATGTAAATTTTTGTAATAAATTAGGCTTAATTACTTTTAGATATACTTCAAAAATTCAACCTATTAGCTTTATACCATCCAGCATTTCAATTAAAGTACTTAAAAAATGTATTATTTTAGGAAAGGTTATATATTAACATACATGTAATATAATATAAAATGGTTAATTTACGTAAAATTATACATTCGCTTTTCAGCCGTTTCGTCCTTCATCATCTCGCAATCTCTAAACTGAATATTATTCAAAGCAGATTGGTATCAATCCATCTTGGGTCTTTATCCAAACAACAATAAAATTAATTTACAAAGTTTCTAATACTTAAATTTGATTTATAATTTCATCAAAATCATAAAAGTATCAACAAGGGGTCAATATTAATAAGGGAAGAAGGAAATATATGTCTGTATGTACAGATGTACAAACGTTCGCTTTCCAAGGATTATAAAATTTGAAGGGAGGTTCCGATAGATTAAGGACTTAATATATAGACTTAACAAATTAACATATTATTTTATAGTGTAGAATGAACAAAATAATAACTTTCTCAGATCGGAATTTAATCCACCCATGAAAATGAAAACAACTAATTAGATTAAATTCTGAGTTCGTATTGGTCTAAAGATATATAGATATATCCTATTGTTTTAGTTATAATTGAAATTGCATTTCCGGAGATAAAATAAAAAAATGCTGGGCTACCAGAGCGCGTGCAGTAGAAAAAAGTAAGGGCCACTTTAAAGTCGTTGAAATAGATATGTTTTAACACCTTACATTCTAGAGGTAATTCTTTTCATTTTTAATTCGAATAAGTCTACTTCTCTTGATGCAAAATCGCCAAATCATCTTTGTTACAGGAAACAAGCTTGGTTGATTTTAATAATAATAGCATGGTTGACGGAAACGAATGACCAAATTTTATTTTATTTGACAAGTACACATATTGCGTGGTAGAGGGTATCTTAATCACATATTAATTTTGTTACTGTACTAAAATAACCCCCGCCTTTAACAAAATAAAGAAATAAACGTATAACAAGTTGACAAGTAAAATGCCAAGGTTTTTCATAAAATAATGATGTTTAACATAATCTAAAATTTTGACCCAAATATCTGCTGGCATTTCAGCTATTCCCAAATAAGCTTTTTTTAATAACACAATTCTTTAAAGCTTCTCTAAACAAAACGTATATTACGTCTTTATATTTTGATCTCCTATGTAAAATAGGATTCCAGGTCAATTTTGAGCGCTTTGACAATCATTAAGCAAAACAATAGGATCCAGATTTTTAAGGATTTCAGTGAATTGTTTAAATAAATTACCTCTTTACCTGTTTCAGAAATATACTCAGCTTGTATTGTGGATAAGACTACATTTCTTTGCTTTCTGCCCTCAAAATGAATCACAATTTAGAACAGAAACCCAAATAAGTACCGAAATATTACCCGAATATTTTTGTAAGTATTGTAAATATTCTCTTTGTGTATTTCCAGTGAGTCTCATTGAAAGAGTTGTTAAATTGACTAAGATAATTAAGACTGAATGCAATATCAGATCTGGTTAGAACTGCCAAGTGCATCAACCCCACAATAAGTTGTTAACGAGGATAGTCACTGCGAACATTCTGATTTCTTTCTAATTTTAAATTTGCATCCATATATAATGATTTTAAAATGAAATATAGAATATTACATTTAAAAAACCATTCAGAAAAGCTGTGATAACATCAAAATGACTTAATCTAAGCCCGACTTTGCTGCTAAAGCAAATAATAACCTTAAGGTAGAATATAAAACGTTTCATGATAGTCTACATCAACTTCCTTTCGCCATTAACCTTGCCTGATAACGCACATTGTTACTACTGTCATATTTCTTCTTGAAAACCCACTTACACTTGATTACTGTACTGTCTTGTGGAAGATTCACAAGTTTCCAAGTATAATTTTCGTTAAATGAGTTCAATTCTTCCTTCGTGCCTCCTTCATGCATGCACTGAGCGTGATCTTACTGTCATTTTATTCTCTACATTCTGCAATACATAGGTTACTAAAGCCATAGCGATTACGTGCTCTCCTTGTACGTTTTTGTTGAGTTTCCTGGTTATTCAAATCAGTTAACGAGATTTCCTGATCTGAAGTTTTGTAGAAAAAGCTATTATTTGAAGTACTCATTGAAGAAGCTTCTGAACTAGGAATATAGACCTCATATTTTTCGTTTTGTTCTCCTGAGATTGAACTTTCTTCTTCTGACCTATTTTCCTAAGCCGCAAACATGGATTTTACAGGCTCGTCTGAAGTTTCCATGATCACAATGTCTCTGCTGGTTGTCACAGCATTGGTAGCAGAATCATATTCCATAGCCGACTAAAATCAACTTGTTAACCTTTTTGTCCAATTTCAAATGTTTTTCCTTTGGAAAATATACCATGACCGTACTTTCAAATAATCCTTCTATCCTTTGCAAATGGCTTAAGTTGGGTTTTTGTTCTATCGAGCTTTCGTCTCGGGTCTTGTTTTCGCTCCAATAACAACAGACTTATTTTTCAAATACACCGAAGTATTAATAATACATGCCTGAACCCGTATCGAATATCAAACAGACCTATTCATCTTCTTCATATGTTCAATTATAGACCTATTCATCCTCTTGCATAAGCCGTTCTGTTCAGGCGTATAAGCATCAGTTCACTGGTGAACTATTCTTGCTTCTTCAAGTACTTCTTAAATGCTAACTACAGAATTCGCCATAATTATTTGGTCGTCGAATTTCAAGTTTTTTTGTTTTTCTGTTTCTCAACCAAACACTCAACTTCTCGAAAATACTTAAATAGTTCCCTCTTAGTCTTCATAAAATACACGAATGCCATTTTACTATAGTAATTCACAAAAAAACGGAGTATTTAGTCCTTCGATTGAAAGTTTCTCCATAGGACCTCCCACATCTGCGTGAATCAATTCCGGCAAATCCACTGTCTTGGATGAACTTTGCTGAAACGGCAGCCTGACTTGTTTGCCTTCACAACAAATTATGCACAACGATTTATTTATGTTTTGTGTGTATAAAATTCCTTCTAGAGCCCCATTTTTCATTTTATTCAGACTGCTACTCTTCATGTGTTCCAAGGGTCTGTGCCAAGTCTCACACGATGCCAAATCTCACACGATGGCAGTTGCTGCTAATGACTATTCTATCGGCAATATATTTAACTTATACACACCGTCAACTAATTCTGCCTGACCAACGAGTCCATTCTGTTGATTATAAATAATACTCACAGAAAACACTTTGCGGGTTAAATCCGATATACATAATACATTCGTAATTACGATGTCGTTCACAACCGTAACGATGTTTACGTCGCTAGAACTTGAAACTGAAACTTTTGTCTAATTTGCACTATTCATTTCTCTCATTTCATTTACGAGGTTAATTTAATTTCCCATCATGTGTTTATTTACTCCGCTATCACCATGCCAGCTATCTCTATTGAACTTGCCATTCAGAAAAATAGCGTCGAATTAATTAGTATTTCCTATACACTGATTTTTATAATTCCCGATCTGTTTCCACTTGTAGCCTTTAAAAACCCTAAATAATTTTTTTTATATATATATATATATATATATATATACATGTATAATATTATACATTATCTTACACAAATTAAAAATACCCAAAATGGTCTGCTTTCTAAAATTAATCCATATTAACATTTTAAGCTTTCTGTATTTATATAATTTCCATATTAAAAATAACCCTATCCACTGAGATTCAATAAAAAATGTTTTTGTTTGACTTCCTTGAATGTTAAGAAAATATATTATTACAACTTTATTCCAAAATTCATTAGAATTTTGTATTGTGACATATTGCTGGAAGGAAAAAGACTAATGAAAAAATGTAGATGGTAATAAATATTTTTTCATTTTATTTTTGTTATACCCGCATCTTCATCAAAGTGGATTTTTGATTCATATGTTATTTTTCGAAGTTAACACCATATCTATAAACTAGTACAGAATCATAACAATGGCGATTATCTAGAAAACTTAATTTATCATAACCGACATTGAGAAAAAGTAAAATTAAATTCTCTCAAAGGCGTCGTTAACATAGTTTTATCAAACCTAAAAACGTAACGTAAAACGTTTTATTACTGGGGACTAGTTATAGTGATTGAAGCCTTTTATTCTGATTGGAGTTATCCTATCCCAATCTTTCTTTAGTGATTAAATGAAGTAGTAACAATTTAAGACGTTATTTTACCCAATTGTTCGATTTATTTTTTCTCTTTACGACGGTTGTCTACTTGCATGCAAAATAATACGACTGAATATAAATCTGTATTCGAAGATTTCTCTCATTTTTGGAATTATAGAACGAAATTTTAAAAATTAATATGCGACTTAACTACGGTCATAAAAACGTTCAAAATTTTATAAAACCTCTCTGGTTGAAACAAGGGGGTCAATGATTCTGATTCGATTTCTGCAAATCGACAAAGTTTAGTATATGTATATGTTTATAAGATATTATTTATCATATATATATATATATATATATATATATATATATATATATATAAGTAATGTGTATGTATGTATGTATATTTGAAAAAAAACTATAAATTTGAGACCGATTAAAATGAATTCTCTTTCAAGGTTTGATAGCTTAATGAGAAAAATGGAAACCTTTTAATTGCGCTACATCCGTCAGTTCATTCATATATAACATAATTCTTTTAGTTTCATACGTCTAAAAATTTACGTAAAGACGGATATGAATCAAATGAACACGACAAATAATTTTTTTATTTTTATTTGGAAATACCTGTGTCTCATCGCGAGTAACTTGAAAATTAAATCCTTTTCTCTAATTCGTCATAGGATACGTGGTATCTTTGATTTTTGTGTATAATTATAAATTAATGTACACAAAAATCAAAACGTTAGATATAAATGATAGAAATATTAGATTGCAAAGACGTTTCGCAAAAACTTATCAAAATCGTGGAACTCAAGGTATATGCGAAATGACAGACCTACATACATACATACATACACACACACACATATGTACTTCACAAATTGTGGATTTTTGCCAATATTACTGTAAAACTTTTTTATGTATATATTTGCACATTATTGTAACAATATTATTGTACCTTTGTCGATTTAAACAAATGCGCGGCAGTGCCCGCCAAAAAAACGGACTCCTGTTTTAAATAATTATTTCCGCCGACGACAACTGGGTTTTCCCGAAAATAAAATATTACGTTCCGAACTAGCACTATGCGTATCTCGCTCCAATTGTCCTTAATTTCGCCTTCCAATGTCTTAGACACATTCTTTAAATTCTGTTTAGCCGATAATCTTTCTGAAAGTTTAGCAAAAATTGTAAATGAGAAGTAAAAGTATATTATTACGAAACGAGGAGAAGAGCGAATCGCCCGACAGGTAACTTCCACCGTTACTTAACGTATACCTTATACCCATTGTTTAAATGATTCATACCTTTCTTAATTTAAATTGTAATTTTTGAGATTCAAAATACAGTGTAAAATTAATAATCGAAGATTCAAAACTTATTCCTTTGGATTGATACCTTCAAGCTTTATCTTTACATATGAAAGTGACAGGTGACTGACACAGAGATTATCGCACAGCCGAAACCGCTGAACGTAGAATCCTGAAAATTTGCATATAGGTTCTTTATATAACCTATGCAGCAATAAAGGTATTTCGAAAATGCGCAGTAAGAAAGGAATTTTGGAAATTCTATCCCTAAGAGGGTAAAATAGGTGTTGAAAATTTGTGTGAAATTTCCTCAGTTTGTAAGTTAGACCCGTGAAATTTTAGATTTACGCTCTTGGTTAATAAAAAAAATTAATGCGTTTATCGTAGGTGTGAAAAAAGGGACGAAAATTTGTAAGGAAGTCCGTAAGGTGGAGGGCGTGCCCTAATATAGTTACATTTAATTATTACAAGAATAATTTCAGACATCCAGTAATATATATATATAATTTAGGAATTCATCTAAACCGGTAATAAATAATTGTCTCGTTTCGAGAAAAATAAATTGTATTCAGTATATCATCTATCACAGTGCACGATAAGGTAAGCGAAAGGAGCATGCGGCGCCGGAGTCAGGGAGCGGACGTATAACTAAATTTTTGAAAGTTGTAGATAAGTACGGATGTTAACGATTGAATTTTCACCCCCATTATGCTCTTAAGGAATTTAAAGCCACCAAAATCAGACTTCAAATCAAAGTCTTACAACGGAACGTATTAGAAGCTACTACATTAACTGGGTGCGCTAGGGTGGAGACAGTCTTCATACCCCGAATCCCTATGATGCCCAATGATCTACCGTTCGAATTAAAAATAGTCAATTTTCAGTGAATGTCTGCTTTGCTATTACAATTAATAAATCATAATTAACTTAAATTAAGTGGGGCAGATATAAGGGAGGGCGGTTGTTTTCCCATGGTCGATTTTATGTAGCTCACTCCCATGTCAGTGGTCCAACTAGCCTGGTCTTACTGGCACGAAATTAGTAGAAAATGTGGTTTTAAAAGGAAGTACTTTAGGTTTATTTGTATTTCCGTATTACAAAAAATATACATATAGGGTAAAAATATGTATATACTTTCATAATGAACAATACATACATACATATATGTGTGTGTGGGTGTGTGTATCTGTGTATGCATTTACATATTTATATGATAACAAGTATGTCCCTTCGTTCACTTATAAATTTTTCTAAATGAATTTTGATATGACTTTCACTATCTTGTGGGGCGTTTAATCCGGATGTAAAATCCCGTAAATCCCTCGTAACTATGCAATGAAATTTGTCTGAAAATTACACAAATAACTGTTAGGCACCACTACAATCATTAGTTGTGGTGCAGAAAAAAATGTTATGATACACCAAAATACTTCTTACCTTCACAGATTTTCCTTCCCAGTTCAAGTGACTCCAATTTCTTACTCGACTCTGCTTTGCAAGATAGTAATAGGCAAGGAACAATACCGCATTTTTTGTAGCTGGAGCAACATTGGTACAACTCTTTTTTCTCATAGCCAATTATATGTCGTTTTTAATGGTCAGATCCCCAAGATGAAAAAATTTTGGCTCCTAATAATAAATAAATGTTTTTTTTTAATCAATAAGCCCTGTACATACACACACACATTTATAAGTGAACACACACATTATATTTCAACACACACATTATATATACAACATACTCCATAAACCTTGCTACTTTCATCAGTTTTTGACCAAACAAAATTGAATTGCTACTTTTATTGGGTGACACTGGGACTAAACCCAAAAGCCAGTAAGTGAAATATTTTAATTTTTCATAGTGATTAATGAAGTAAAAATTGAGGAAGAATATAATTAAATTTGAGATGCATTCATCACAAAGAGTAAAAAAATGACTTAATGGTAACTCTTGTGACTTGTGCCGGCCAAACTAGCCAAAATTATTATTCACTTGTCTGACTTTTACGTTTACGATTACGCTACAATTGATTTTTGGTTAACTTTCTGTAAAGTTTTTGTCATTTTTTCCCCAGATTTAAAAGTGTTTAACTATCTGGATTATTATTATTAAGTAAAGTGAACATCTTGATAAGGTCAACGGATCATTGAACTGCTTGACGTTTTGATATTTTTCTTGGAATACAAAATTGTTACGTTTTTCGTGGAATGAGTTTATCGTCATGATTTTTTACCAAGAGATTATGCAGTTACCTTTCCATTATAGTTAAGCAATATCAAACAACTTGAAAGCAGTAAGATGACACATGGCATATGGAGAACCTAGAGGTGGTCCTCAACCCGAGCGTTTCCATGACCACCAAGTCAGAGTTCATAATAAAAGAGTACCTTTAATAAGTGAAAGTTGAACAGTCCCAATATGTGAGATAGATGTCATATACAGAAGTGTTTAATGGGCAGAGACACAGAAGTGTTTATACGCAATGTACGAACTACAGACAAGCCACTGCCCGACTGAAAACCCAAATATCCCCATTGGCCTCCTATAAGAAGCTGGCTACAAAGTATGGAATTGCCCTGGAGGAGCCAGCACCACTTACAAATTACTGCGAGTTTTTCTACAATCTACCGAAGGCTAATTACAGCTTAAAACAACACGAAAAGCTGAAACAGACTGCCCTGCAAACAATCAGCGAAGAATACCCACGACCTGATTGGTTACATGTATACACAGACGGACCATCGATCCCTGAAACAGGGGCAACCGGAGCTGCCTACTACAGTTCTAATTTTGAAGGATTCTTAGCAGTGGTAGCCCCTCAGATCAACTACGATGGAGAAATAGCAGCTGTACAAGCGGCAGCAGCTGAACTAAACAAAATAGCCCCAACACCTAAAGCCGTCTTCTTCGTCGACTCACAAGCGACTATCTAAAACCTGTCCCGCAATACGGAAACAGACTGCAGGAGAACGATGGAGACCAGAAAAGCCCTAGAACTTCTGGCAAATAGGGGATGGCACCTCATATTGTAATGGATCCCTAGCCATGTCGACATCTTTGGAAACGAGAGGGCAGACATCTTGGCCAAAAGGGGCGCGTCCATGGCTCAACCTGCCTGTATGCCCTCGCTACAGAGCATGAGGGCCATCATCATCAACAGGGCCATTGACCGGACAGGCAGGCAACACCTCACACAGCTTTCCGTAGGGAAAAAATGGAAAAGTCTGGTCACCATCGGACCCATTGACCACAAACTACCACGAGCTGTGAGCGTAGCCAGGTTCAGAATGCGGACTGGCCATGACTACCTCGCAGCACACCTACACCGCATAGGTGTTCTCCCAACCTCTGAATGTCCCCTGTGCGGACACGATTTAATGAATGCGGATCACCTGCCGGATTGCAGTGGAAACAACCGCCAGGGGGACGATGATGACCCATTTAAAGATGTTCATCTATACTGGTCGGCCCGCCACCAAATGGCTCAACAGCCAAGGGTGGGCGTTGGCTAGTAGTAGATAGATGTCATACTCCGGCGAAAGAGATCGCACTCACATTACTAAATTTCATTAATAGGAACCTACAAATTATAATAGAACAGTAGAATTTTGTGGAACATGTTGAGAAGTTAAAAGATAAATTTAAAAAAATCAATTTAATATTATGAACTCATTCTATTTTCGGGACCAACGTAGTGTCAATGTTTGGTTAGGCTGCTAAACAAGCAACTAATGGATCTCAGATTGCTTGAAAGGGAGTTTTGCATAAAATTTTTAAGAGACAATTTAACCGAGTTTCTAGATAAGGTTTACTTATAGACATGCAAACACATGATATTACAAAATGATGACACGTATATTGCCACTATATCTGGAATATAAGAAATAATTTAAAGGTAAACGAAAAATTCCTTGGGAAATGGATAGATCTTGGCGGACCCATCGCTGGGCCTTCGTGGTCTCCCGACTTAAATCGAATAGAATTTTCCATGCCTGGAATATACTCGGCTAAAGTCTCATTTTAGAAGAATTATGAAAAAATCTGAAGTTAATCGAAGAAATTATTAAAAATAAACCAACGACATTAAGATAATCATAATTTCAGAATTTCTAAGTGATTTCAAAAACGGAGAAAGTCTCAATTTGACTGTATTTTTTGTACATATAACTTCGTATCTCGGGCAATTATAAATCAGTTGAGATGATTATTTCTTTATTACTTCCAATATTCCATGAAATTGATTATAACATGACCGAGGAAACTGAACATATATTATGGAATTCCTTAGCATTGAACATCGCATCAATTTGGATAATACATGTCTAATCTATTTGGATGTTTCTCCGTTTATATGGAAGGTTTTATGGGTGGCCCTCAGTATGCTTTAATAGAAATTTGGTTACAATCTTACCATGAAAGTTGAAGATTTCTCAAAATTTAATAATACAGATGCATGATCGGGTTTGGATGATATATAGATAATTTAATAAAACACCACTAAGGGTGGCATAAATTTTTCTCTTTAATAAAATCAGGGTTCAATCATGGCACCGGAAGGCGTTGACAGTAACTCTTCACTTTCTAAATAAGTGGGTAAAGGTATACTAGTACATGCAATAATGTTTTCAATCGTTGGTCCGCAATTGCTGATACTGCAGTTACCCCAGAGCCTGCTTTGACCTGACATTTGAGGATCTCTTTAAAAAAGTTTCAGGGACTCTGTCAATGGATTTCGGGTTCCAACTCCTCAGTCCTAATTCTGAATGAATACCAGGCGGTATTCATTCATACATGCAGGCGGACCTGCATGTATGAATAAACTATGCGACTTGAACATTTGCAGTTTTAAAGCAGTATTTTGGGTCTTAAGTAGAGACTTTGTTATTTCAGCTTCCCAGATCTGATGCTGTGACTACAGAATCAGATTTCCCTAGCCAAATGGTAATAATGGAAGCCTTAAAATGTCATCTTATGTAGATTTCAAAATTATGTAGAGTTTCCAAAATAACTTTTTTACTTAAGTCATTAGTTGGAGAGACACATGATCCTAAATCTTAAAAAGTGTGTCCCGCCACTAACTTTTCAAGTAAGGTGTGTAAAATTATGAAAAACATTAAGGTCGAACCTAAAATAAATTTCAACGAAAATTGGTTTGAATAAGATATGTTTTACAATTTTTGGGATATAGGGTATTTTCGATACCGATCGCCGTAATAAATTTGTTTTTCGCATTGTCTTTGAGAAATAAAAACTTATAAGTTTAATATTGTTTAGAATCCGACTCGCCCTTGTCTAGTTTTTTTAACTCAGTATTGTGGGTTTAAGTAGAGACTCTGCTACTATATTTATATATACAAAAATTTTTATAAAAAAATTTGAACGACCCCAAGTAAGTAGTAAATAAGAAGCTCACTGGAAAATATAAAATAATCAATATATGAGCACTCAGTTGTAGCTTTAAGGTACAATATAAAATAATCAAAATGCGAGCACTCAGTTGTAACTTTTGAGGTACAATATCGTTTGCAAACATAAATAAATCAGCAAAAAGCTATTGCTAGAGATTTTCGGAATCGGTACCAAATGAAGTTTAAGTCGAGAGCAGAAAAAAAGGATAAACTTGGTACCGATTCCAAAAATTTGTAGCAGTAGCAGTATTTTGTAAATTTATTCATGTTTGGAAATAATAACGTACCGCAAAATTTACAACTGAATACTCGTATTTTCATTATATAAATAATCTCTTCGGTGCGCTACTTATTCATTAATTATATGAAATCCATTAAATTTTTTTGTAAAAAACTTTTATTTAATATAAATAAATTTCTTCTTTAATTATATTATATCTTTAATTATATTAAATTTTTGTAATATATAATTTTTCACTTACTACATTTTTGTCCAGTTTTAGGGCGAAACCGCAAAGGTAGCAATATCAAATTTCTTAAATAAAACATTAATGAAGTAGGCAGAAAATAAAATTGAAATAGGTTCTGAAAAGAAAGTTATTTTAATCAAGTTTTTTTTACAATGGTGTCAAAAATTAAATTCAATGTCTGATGCTTTCTATATCTCGTTTTTCTGTTAATTTTTAAATGCGATGCTAAGAGGTTGGTAAGTACATGTTTTTATCCCGAGTAGACCAGTTAGTTAAAAAGTTAATAAATAATCAATTTCCGAATACAATTATTCATGCCACAAAGAAACATATTATCTTCAAACTATGAGCTCGAGTAATAAAGTAGAAAAAAATATAACTCAGAAAGTATTAAAATCATGTTTCGATCAGCCGTGAAATTATTTACTTTTGTGCTTTCGCGTGGCGCTAATTGTTGGGATATCCATATATGTATATATATATATAAATATATATATATATATATATATATATATATATATATATATATATATATATGTATATATATATATATACATATATATGTATATATATATATATATATATATACACATATATATATATATATATATATATATATATACATATAAATTTTTTTTTCCAATTTTATTCCAATAATTATGCATTTTTGTAAATCCATAATTATGTCAATAATATATTTTCAAACCATAGGTTTCTAAAGATATTATTGATTTTTTTATCTTAAGTTTTTTTGTAAAACATCGTATTCATATTTCTAATAAAATTGTGCTATAATTATTGCAGAGCTACATGATGATTTATCAAACATTTATCTACCCAAAAAATAATAAAAATACGGAGATAAGCAATAAAAATTGACTTTATTCATTTTGGACATTAGACAAATTACAGATAAAATGTAAAACTTTATAACCAGAAAAATAAAACACGGAAAAATTACAAGCCCAAATGTCAACCAAATTAAAGCATAAGGTGGCAAGAAGACATCAAAATAGAAGAAAAGCAATGAGAAAGTATGAAACCGTTGATGCACAAACGGAAATATATACTCTTTTGTCATCTGCGAAAGGTGATAGGAAAGTATATACAATTAAAAAAAGTATTTCAAATCAATCTCTGCTTACATGAAAATTCACTTAGTATGTAATATGCTCTGATCTGATTTATTACCTTGTCTTATATATAAAAATAAATGTTTCTTTGATTGTCCCTTATGCGTTCTTATACCATTCATTAGATTGCAATGAAACTTTGAGGGTTGTTGTGCGCATGCTCGCGAAGATTTCTGGATTAGTACAACCAATTTACAATAAGTGGTACGCGAGTTCGTAGGTAGTATAGCGTGTGTGCTTGGACAGCGGTATGTGGGCTGCACTTTCAGCGGAAGACCTTATATATGAATATATATATATATATATATATATATATATATATATATATATATATATATATATATATATATATATATGATTACGATCCTCCACAGGGGCATTGCATTGCGATAAACTATTTACATAACAATTTTTTTGTAAAAGTAGTGTAAAAGTTAAGTAGGTAAAAGTTTTTATTTTTTTTAATTAAATTACATTATTAACATAAATTTAATGTTGGTACGAAAATTTTGCCAAAAACTAGTGTCTTTAGCAGTTGGCCGGACGGGTCAAAGGTACTCGTCCGCATTTCGGTGTACTTTTCTTCCTCGGAGCAATAGTATCCATTAAAATGTTCAGTTTCTTTTGAACATCATCATTCTAAAAAAATGTCAAAAACATTATAACGTTTGTGTTTATAATATAACCCCAAAATAAAATTATTCGTTTTCCACCTCTAAAACACACACAAAGGCACTTCGCCTCTGATTTATAATTATAAAACTCCAACCAATGCAATGTTTTGCGATTCTAATGGGCTGCCATAGATGACAAGGAACTTGATGGGTCTTCTTACTTTCCGTCAATATTTTCACATCTGATAATGAATTATTCGAAAGCCAGTACCGTATAATCTCAAAATAAATCACTAAAATACCACGTTTTCAAAAGGAATAATTCGTTCCAGTGAATCACTAGAAAACCGGTGTCTTAATATCCGAAAAGAAATTATTAGAAAATAATCTTTAATTGATATTTCTTTATAGTGAAATCATTCATTATAGAAGAATGTTTTCATAAGTGGCGTTACTTTCTACTGGAATCATTAGTAAGCCTCTGTATTAAAATCTGCAAGTGTATCATTAAAAAGTGTTACTTTAAAAAGTGGTGTTCTTTTCTAGTGGAATTATTAGAGAGCAATTGTCATCAAATTTGAAAATGAATCATTAGACAGTGATGGAATCTAATGAAGATTTCTTTAAAGTGGAATTATTAAATATGCGGTATTTTTAAGTGGGAAAACAATTGATTAGAAATTCGTGTTTTCAAGCGTAATGTTTTGTTCCAGCGATTCCATTAGAAAAGCGGTGTTGTCAAATTTGATAATGAATTATAAGAAAGTACATGTTATGGCCTTTATACTCCTATATAGGGCATAACATGTATAGTTATTCTGTGCAATAATGTCCATGAACCTTTTAAAAAAACAATTATTTTTCATTTTTATCAACGCGATTTTTGGATATAGAATAAAGAAGGCAATCCCATAAGCTGGCAACCATAAGTGATGTTTAGAGTAAACGGTGGTAATGTATAAATATTCCGAATGGCGATTATTATTCCGAGAAAGCTACCAATTTTGAAAACAAATGCCAAGCAGATTGAGTAAATATGTTACCACATTTTGGATTTTGTTTAATAGGAAAACATACGCAGTTAATTTTTGAAAATAACGATTTCTTTTTTAATTGCAAAAAAATATGAGGAGATGCTCAATTGCTTTATCTTATAATGGATAATATATCATGTTTTGAAAATTTAAATATTTTATTCTGAATTATTTTTGGAACGGAAACGGAAATTTTTAGACGGGAAACTGTTCCTATAAAATCATTTTTAGAAAGTTATCGACGTAATCAGTAAACGATCATTTCAAGACTAAAAAAAGCCCACCAAAAAAAAGCATCAAAGAACGACATTTCGACCTTTTGTATCCCTTTAATATTTCTAGAAAAGTAGTATCTTATGAGAAAATAAGCGATAATTTCGCATCTGAAATAAATGAAAAAATGTAATGTTTAGTCGTCTTCAAAAAACGTAAAACTAATTAAATAAATTGAAAGTGTAATAAATCTCTGACTAAAACATTTTGAAATATTATGCTTATCGTTTTGTAAATGTAATTATTACATTGATAAAATAGTTAAGGGGTATTTTTTTAACAACTCTACATCAATAAATAGTTAAAACAATTTTTTTTTACATTTTTACTATTCTGGTAAATATTACTCTTCATAAAATAGAATTGTAAAAACGAATACTCAGTAAGAATCTGCGTCGGAACAAAATGTATACTTTCAGTGTAGGTAAGATTTCAGTAATAGATGAAAGTTGATTTAATTACGTCGGTGGAAGTAAATCACGTATTTCCTCACTACGGACTTTTCCCGCTTCATTTCTGCTTCATTACTTTTTCCCGTAGTACACTCCTTAGATTCTTTTACCGACTCAAGATAACATTCGTATTTTTTCAGTTAAATGAATTTGAAATTCATCACAGGACTGAATGAATATGAACTTTGAACTTTTTTCTAGTTATTGGTCTCACTATTTCTTATTATTAAAATTAGATAGTTTTTTAACGTTGTTTAAATAATACGAAATCTTATAATAATTATGTATTTTTTTATGATATCTTTGTCGTATTCTCACTTTCATCACCTTTTAGTTCCATATGAACCTAAAGTCTATTAAAAACGAGTAGAATTCACGCTACGAGGGTTTCGCATACATTGAAGCACATGAAAATTTTAAAAATATGAGAGTAGATAATACTTTTATTAGACTATTTGAGAATATTATTACTTTTGATTGTTTAAAAATATGGTGCCTAATATTTGTTTGACGTGTAGAGTAAAAATATTATTTTATCAATAGAGTAAATGGTCTTACAAGCATTTATTTTATTAAGGGACTTATGGATGAAAAAAAATTAATGTTCTTTCCGAAAAACTATAAATTTTAAAGATTATTTTTTCTCTAATACCAGATGAAGAATAGTTTTGGCATATATGAAAAGCCCTTTAATATGATTTTGCAACACTGAAATATGAATAAACCTACAGTACTTCCTTATAAACCACATTTTTTACTAATTTCGTGGGCGGCACCAGTAAGACGAGGGTAGTTGGAGCACTGACACGAGAACAAGCCATATAAAATTGACCATGGGAAAACAACCCCCTCCCTTAAATCAACCCCAGCGAATTTTAAAAGTCTGACCCTGTGATTTATTAATTATCGTAGCAAAGCAGATATTCACTGGAAATTGAACTATTTTAAATTCGAACGGTAGATAGTTGGGTATCATAGGTACTTCCTTATAAACCACATTTTTACAGCGTTTCCTTATAAACCACATTTTTTACTAATTTCGTGGTCGGTACCAGTAAGACCAAGGTAGTTGAAGCACTGACACGAGAACAAGCTACATAAAATTGACCATGGGAAAACAACACCCTCCCTTAAATCAACCCCAGCGAATTTTAAGAGTCTGACCCTGTGATTTATTAATTGTAAAACATTGTAAACATAGCAAAGGAGACATTCACTGGAAATTGAACTATTTTAAATTCGAACGATAGATAGTTAGGCATCATAGGGATTCGGGATATGAAGACCGTCTCTCCTCTAGCGCACCCAGTTAATGTAGTAGCTTCCAATACGTTATAACTTTCATTTGAAGTCTGGTTCCATTACAAAGTTTTGTTGGCTTTAAATGTCTTAGCAAAATAACGGGTGTGAACATTTAATCGTTAACATTTGTACTTATTTGCAATTCGGAAAAATTTAGTTATCGCATACGACCGTAATAACGTCTGCCTCAGGCGTCTGCCCGCGTACGGACGGGTCGCCGTCTTATGCAAACTAAGAGCCTAAATCAAAAATATCACGTGTGTACCTTAAAAACAGAGGAAGTCTCATGCAAACTTTCAACCCATATTTTATCCCCTTAGGGGTAGTATTTAAAAAAACCAATATACACTTTAATTTTTTTTATTAACCAAGAACGTAAATATAAAATTTCATGTGTGTAACTTCCAAACCAATGAAATTTCATACAATTTTTCAAACCCTATTTTACCCCCTTAAGTGTAGAATTTCTAAAAAGAAATAAACGCAATTTTTGTTTGTTAAATAAGAACGTAAATCTAAAGTTTTACGTGTCTAACTTACACAACGATCAAATTTCATATAAATTTTCAAGTCCTATTTTACACCCACAAGGGTAGAATTTCCAAAAACCAATAGATACATTAATTTTTTTTATTAACCAAAAGGATAAATCTAAATTTTACGTGTCTAACTTAAAAACCGAAGAAATTTCATATAAAATTTCAATGCCTATATTCCCCCCTTAGGAGTACAATTTCCGAAATTCATTTCTTACTGCTGACTTAAACTATATAAAAGCCTATCTGTAAAATTTCAGGATTCTAGGTACAGCGGTTTCAGCTGTGCGCTGGTCTCTGTGTCAGTCAGCTACCTTCCTTTTATATATATAAAACATTGAAATTAAGAACTAGTGGCGAATGACTTACTTCCTGAATACACGTTTAGTAACGCCGGTTTTTCATGTATTTGCCTCTAGCAGTTTTGTAGATAGAAGTGAGCAATATATTTTTAGATATTTTCTTTTTCTTTTCGAACTATCATCTTATATCATTTTCCAAAAAAAAACAGTTCCGCAATGCTTATAAATTGTTTTTTCATCTGTTGTAAGAAACATCTTAATGATCATAACTTTTTCTATGTATTACAATATTAATAAAAATGAACCGTTCAATAAGAAAAACAAATTTGAACTAATTTTTTTTGCAAAAATTCTGTTGTATATATTTGTACAATAGGGATTAAAATTTTTATAATTTTAAGTCCTTCAAACCTGCAAAATATAAAGAATTCTACATGTCTCTGTATAAGGCGAATAAAGTCCTTTTCTCAAAATTTATAGTATTATTCATGATACTACCTAATATAAAAGTTATTTTCATGCTAATATAATTTTGGCTCAATCAAATATCTGAAAATTTTATTTTAAGTGCATTATTACAATGTGTGTGCGCGCGTGCGTGCGTGCTGCGCGTGCGCGCACGCCTGTGTGTGCGTAGTGTGAATATTTTGGGAGCATTGTGAATTATATCGTTAGAACCTTACGAAAAATATTGAAAAAATGAAAAAAAAACAAATGCTTTATTGGTTACCTGTATAATTAACATACGAATATTTTTGAATTTTATCTATTCGAATCAATTTCAAATAAACTTCAAGGAGGATCATGGTAAGGAAAATTACTAAGAAAAATGGCTGTGACAGACGGACAGGAAGAATTTCAAATGAATAAAGATGTAAAATATGTGAATTCAAATTGAAAAGTTTTCATCCTTAAGAGAAATGAAACAAACGAAATTAAACAAGTTTTGCTATCTGTTCAATTCAACTCCAAATCATATTTTTTTGCACCTATTTTGAGACAACTTTATACAGAAAAACGCCACGTTAATCCCAAGTTTCACCTACTGTTCTTCGTATATTTCGTTTGGCGTACATCAACTGTAGTAACTCCAATAAATCTAGAAGCAATTTTCTTATAAAACAAGACTCGCAACAGAAGCTTTTAAAACTACTCATGGAACAACTTGCCAGTACTGATAACAAATGTGAGTCCAGTGCCTTATTCAATTACGTTAGGTGCCCAATTTATTTTCCTTGAGGAAATTCTTTAACGTGCTGAAAAAATAGAGAAACTGTTTGTACATAAAATTAGGAGCTTGCTTGAGAATTTATTTAATGAAATGTTATTATCAAAGTCATTTCTCGATGTGACTGCGGAATCATCATTTCGAATAGTTGGGTGTGTGCGTACGTAGGTACTTGCGTGCATGCGTCCGTGAGTGCTTGCGCGCGTGTCTGATTGTATGTGTGTATGTATATATAACACATTCTAGCATTCACATATTCTATTATATATATATATATATATATATATATATATATATATATATATATGTATATATATTATGTATTTAGAAAGTAATTTTTCTTTAAACTTCTCCGATTTGATGATGTCGATTACTTGTAAGTACGATTGATGAGGTCAGACAGTATTTTAATCTCTGCATTTCTTGTTTTTTCAAAAAGATAATTCGATCAGATGTTATATTTTTATCATCTTGAGTTTCTATTATTCTTCCAAAATGTATGCTATCCTCTATTGCTCCTACACTACGTTAGATTGACAGGTATATTTGAAATCGATGTTAAGTGTCAAAATTAACCTCAAACGGTTTTGCTGTTAAGCGTAATATATTTATGTGCGTATAAATATATTACGCTATACAGCAAAACGTATATAAATATACATATACTACACACATAGTAAATATTGTGAAGTGTATATATATTTATAATAGTTTTTTTAATATTTTTTATATTTATTATAATTTTTATATTAATTGTGGTTGTGTATAAACTTCTCTCAAATAGATTTCATCTATTACATATTAGTTTGGAAGCAATTCTAAGCGGGGATATAATCAGTAAGCAAATACGTATAAAAATTATATTACTTCGGCGACATAAACGAGCTGTGTATGTCCGGTTCTTATTAAACAATAAATATCCAGATATTATTAAACTTAAAAAGGTTATTGACTATTTATTTGATCATTGGAAATAAAGGATATGAACAAAGAGTACAAAGAGAATATTTGCAAAAAAAAATCAAATCAGACTTCCGTTAACTGATCAGCAGCCGTATATTTTAATTAAATTAAATCTCTAGCTACTCGCAAGTGTAAACTATTTAAGTCCGAGTCCATCTAAACGAAAAATGTTTATAAGTACACAGACAACTTCCAGTGATATTTTGACATTAATATTTATCTCGTACTTATTTTTTAAAATGTTGCCAATTATGATTAAATCTATTAGCCCAGAAAATAAACATTATTCCACAAGATTTGATAATAATATGCAAACGAGACCCAAGTTTGCATATAATTATCAAATCTTGGGTTATTGCCAAGTATATAATAAATTATCTTAATATTCTTAATTGTCATATTAGCATTATACGTGGATAACTCATGGATTATCTGCATAATTTTATTTTTTTTTATTTATTTATATGACGCATTGTATGCTTTTTATGATTTATGTCATATATCAAATTATTTTTTTATAATTTATTGACCTGAATGTACGACTTTATAATAAATTGTAAATTGATAAACGTATAACCTTTCCTTCTTTCATCTGTTGCTAAACATTGCGACTTTATGCTGAATTGAAAGATCTATTGCAAGTACGTAACTCGTTTAGCAGTCATGCAGCACGGCTTCTGCCTGGAACGCAGAAACTGTGCTGCATTTCGTGCTGCATGGTTTTTAGTGAAATACCTAGTACGAAAACTAGATCAGTGTGGTCAGGGAAATATAGCATATTTAAATTTCCAGAAAGCTTTCAATCGTGCGAATAATGTCTTTCTAAACTGACTTGTCGATGCTGGTTTCTCTTCGATGTTATTAGCTATTATTTCGTCGCCGTGGTATGTTGGTTTGATAACAGGATATACGCCCTTCGGTGGTGACCACCGCCGCGAGGACCCGGTTTCGAGTCCCGGCCGCTCTCGAGGGTCTCAATTTTGTTTGTTTTATCCGAGTTTCCTTCATTAATAAATTAAGAGAAGCAAAGAGAAGTATATAGGGAATGTTTATTTGCAACGTAATCTTTATTAAGTTTCCCGCATAAAAGGTTAACAATGACATTGTTTTCTTTTTTAAATATTCATGCGGCGGGCCCCTCAGATTGTCATAATTTAATAAAGCAACTAAAAACGGCTTTTCAAAACTTGTTTCAATGTTAGGAATGTTCACAAAAACTTAATTTTTTTTAATTAAAACAAAATTTGTATTTAAAGTAGGTTTCCTAGTTTCAAAATTTATATTCAACATGAATTTAAAAAATATAAAAAGTAATTAAGTTGAAAAATATTTAAGTTAAAAACTAAATAAATTTTAAGTGCTATAGATACACTTTAATTTTCTTATTTTTCAATATTATTTTATTTACCATTCAACTTGACCTTATAAGACCTACTTATAGCAGAAAATGTTCTGCATATTCTTTTAAAATACATAGAAGAAATTAAATTAACATAACGTTTTCGTACAAGCAGTTTAGAAAAATTAAATGATTCTAATCAACCTATAGTTTTCTTGACCCGTTTCTTTATAAAGAAATTCGTTTGATAAGAATCCAAAATAATGGAAATGAAATTATAATTAAGAAATTTCTGCTTAAAAAAAAATTGAATAAAACCCGGGAATGAACGGAATTGAATTCTTTTTATGAAAAAAGATAACTTACAAATTACTATAAATTATTACAACAAAAATAATCTTATCATATTTTTACTCAAGACACTAAACTTTGTTGAACTTCACGAATGCTCTTTTAATTGAAGAGATTTAGTTTAAGTAAAACCTCGTTAAATGATTATGTTTTGCATTGTTTAGGATATATTGTTAGTATATTTAATACAAGCAAGTTTCCATGAAAGAAAAAAATTATCAAAATTTAATCTTACACTAAATTGTGAGTTGTAATAAAAGTGATATTATTTCAGAATTAGTTAAACATGGAAAAAATTACGTAAAACTTCAACAATAGTAATTTTAAAATTTAATTATTTTATCTATTGTTATTTTTATTTTCGCAAAGATGAAGTAAAAAAGCAAATTTTGTGTGTGCCACCAAATTCTTCACTTTTTAGCACATTTCAGCGATCAGAAGAAAGCACAGAAGACCATAGCAAAACTCTATAATAAAATTTTATGAATTTAGAAATCAATTAATTAAAATCAAATATGAATTTAGAGAATATTTTTTCAATACTTGAATATGTTTTTAATTTAAATGATATTAATAGCAAAGGTAATGTTAAAGACAGGAAAAAATTACGAAACAATTTGTTAATTTTATCAATAAAGTGATGCTAATTGTATATTTATTTTATCGCTGTGGATAATAAAGGTTCTGCGAAATTGACAGAAAAAGAATTTTATAAAGGGTGTTCTGGGATAGATTTAAAATTGGAGACAATAATCTAAAGACCACTGAAAATGTTTAATGTAATATAGAAAATTATATATTATCTAAAAATAATATATATTATCTAAAAGGGATAATATTGACGAAGTTGGAGAAATAAAATTGAATCTAAATGTTAAACAATCAAACAAAATATCAAAGATGTTTCCAAAATTCGTAAACCGATATTAAAATGAAGAAATGCAAGTATTCTTATTTTGTTAGGTGTAATTGAAGAGTAAATTCGAAATCAAAAATTCAAAAAGTACAAACCAATTCTTTCTCTTGGCCTACCTGGGAGATGAAATCTAACTGGATGATTCAATTAAATCAAACATTTCTGGCACGACAACACTGGTAGCGAAATCCGGTAGTCTGCCAATTTACCAGTTGATATAAAAACACTTTCCTTCAACTTTCAACGAGAATGGATGATTATACTTACCGTCGTAACATGCTGCTGTACAAATATAAATTTCAAGTAATTTTTTGTACTGTATATAGCCGTACTGAGGTTGATGTATTACTCAAAGCAAGATAATAAGTAACAATGTGTTTTGGTAAGATATCTAAGTCCGTGTTTGTGCTAAACGGAAATAAAGGCTATTACTAGAATAGAGTTTCAGCCATCTTAGCTACCACTCAGTACTTCAACTACTACCTTACTTAGTGAAATCATTTAGATTGTATATATTGAAGTTTTTATATTGATTCAATGACATTTTTCAACGCAAGCAATAAAAGAAATGTCAAACACCTACATCTTCGATATTTGCGAAATTCCATCTGTATTGATAATGTCTTCTATGATTATTTTCCAATATTGTTTTTTTATTAAAAAAAACGTTGTATCTATTTTGAAGCAGCAGCTCTTGGGGTCCCACCAATACCCAGGACACAACTTATCGATATTCGCATCCTTTTCTATGCAAATACAGATACTTAACTTGATGCAAACTTTTATAATATATTTTTTCTTTCCCACAGTACCATTTTATGCTTCTGTGAACCAAAATTGTATCTTTTAAAAAACCAATTTGTTTTGGCGAAATTGAAAAATAAAGTAATGATAACAGCATTACCATTTAAAAGTTATTTGCACAAAACATTATTATTTAAAAATTATTTGAACATACAACGCAATCTTATAATGTGTTATTTAGTATATACATTAATATATATATGCCTGTTTTATTTCTAGACAGTTATTTTAAAAACCGAATACCGCTGTGTTCGATTGCAAACGGATACGGTTATACAAATTAACAAGCTACTCGCAAGAGTCTCAATTTCTTCTTACATGTTACCATTTCGTCTCGTGATCGTCGTGCTTTATGAAATGAATTCGATATTAAAATATTATTATAATGAAAGAAAAATTCCACGAGACCCTTTTGAAGATGATTTAATTCCTCAGATGGATTTGTACTCATTATCCAACAATTCATTTCATGTCACCTTAAGCTCAAAATCACTTTAATTTATACGTCTAACAGTACATTTATATCATTTCCAAGAAGAGCGTTAATGCATTCATAACATTTATTGCACCCTAACATCTTCATTCCCACAAAGGTGACCGGACCTTTCCACTACCTGAGATACATGTGGATATCATTCAGAAATGTTTAATGTATATATGTTTAGCGTTATGTTAATATGAACTAATCTATATCGCAACCACTGTGTCCTATAGTAGTCACCGTGTGCTCGAATTCGTGCTTGTAATCCCGCAACTTTGTAAATATTAAAGCTTAGAACATATGACCAGTATTTGGAAAATATTTTCCAAATACTGGTCATATCTTCAAAACTTTTGGGATTGTGGATTCGCACATGACTTGGATTCCATATAAAGACCAAGTAATCTTCTATAGACCCTATTGTTTTTATAATTTTAATTTCAATCATTTCACAAATTGAAGGGGAATATATTTCTTTGCAGCGATGTACACCTTAATATAAATGTTTTTCAGGTCCCCATATCCAGTCTAAAAGATAAAAATAAAACATTAGTATCTAATATTACTATGTGTTATCTATAGAAGTACACAGAAATTATGTTGTCTATATTTTGACAGATGAACGTACATGTGAGTGAAATTATAAAATTGTCTTTTATTACAACATAGCAAAAGATTTTTAGTTAAAGTCATAAAGATGCCTAAACTTTACGTGAAAATAATTTAGGTAGTAATATAGGTACGAAAGTAGAATCTTATAGGTAAGAAAAGTGTAAGAAATGAAGAAGGGACTTGTTAAGGCGAATTTTGAAAACGCAAACTAACAATGCATTTCGAATATCAGAGTTTAGTTTTGTTCCAGAGTTAAACCCATATACAGATGGAGCAGTTACTCAGAGAAAGAAGCATTATGTTTAATAATAAAAATCGTTAGGAAGAATTAAAAACTGTATTCAAAGCTATGAACACATGTGACTTTTAATCCATAAATATAACTCGGTTTCTTAAAACCGAGTTAGTACATTAAATATTTTTATCTCAGCAAGAGGTGAACCGATTTGATACGGTTTTCATTGACATTTACATTAGTTTGGCTAACATTTAGGTATTCACTTCTATCGGTGCACAAATAAAAAATATGGTGAAACTTTTTTAATCTTTAGTTTACGTTTGTTGTGAACCAGCGCTACCGATTTGGGTGCCAACGCCATTTATTAACGTTTTAGCAAACTTCGTGCTCATAGTGTTCTGAGAGAAAAAAGAAAGAAAGAAAAGACAAAAAAATTGTAATAACTTTTGTTACTCCTAATTCCATGCGAATGGAGTTAAAGGCACAGCTAGTATTGGATTGTAACATAACGAACCTCGGTGAATTTTCAAAATATTCGAAGGAAAATCACAGGTTAGGAAAGAAAATTATAGTACCCATCTGCGTAATAGGGGTTTATCTAGGTATGAACTTTAATTTGGCTCCAAAATGAAATACAACATTTTTATCTGTCTTAGTTGGAAACGGTAATATTTTCAATGAAGTTTATATTTTCAAAAGTTTAAAGTTTTGAAAAAATAACGTGCAGTGTTTCATTAAACTTAGACAAATAAAGTAAAAATTAAAACTGGTTTAGCAGCAAAAATAATTTCAATTAAAGGTGAAATATTATATTATATCACTACAATCTTGTCTATGTTCCTTTGAAAATGAAATCATATCATAAATGAATACATATCTATTAGAAAATATGAAAATTCTGCAGTTCATTTAAACGGTAAAATTTCTCAGCCACATGGATTATTGAACTGTGAAAGACATTAATACTCTTTTCATAAATGAACTTTGAATAATCGAGTGAAAATGGAACATAGTATACATTTTAACATCTTATAATATGTACATAGTAACATAGCTTTAAACAATGTAGAAATCTTATCCTATTTCATAACATGTCACTAGGTATTTAATTTGGTCTTGTGCAAATTAACTTCATCTTTGTCTTACCTTACTAGGGTTTATCAACTGTAAAGAAACAAGAGGGAAAAAAATAACTAGAAAATTTTTAAAACTGGAATACAGAATGTAAATTTCACATAAATCTAAAATGAATAACGAGCTTTACAAAACTATGTTATATCGTGACTAGATTAGAAGAATAAAATTGCTGACGAAAAAAAGACATTCAAACATGTTATTCTACGTATTCAAAAGAAAATACACACAAGTTTAAATTAAACTATTGTGATAAAAATAAAGTAAAATACAAATCCAAATAATTCTAGCTCCGTGTGAAAATGTACATCCATGTAATTCTTAACTCCATGTTTCATAATTATCTTATTTAAGTACTATATTCATATGATATTAAGAGTGATAATGGAACGCCATCACTCACAATACACCACAGTAATTTTACGTTTAGAATTTCTCGTAATTTTAAAGTCAATAGTTATAATAAACAAAGCATGGTATATAGAGCTACTTAAAAGTTCCAAAGCTTTTTAGAAAATCCTTTTTGACCTGACCTGACCTAACCTGACCTGACCTGACCTGACCTGACCTGACCTGACCTGACCTGACCTGACCTGACCTGACCTGACCTGACCTGACCTGACCTGAGCTGAGCTGAGCTGAGCTGAGCTGAGCTGAGCTGAGCTGAGCTGAGCTGAGCTGAGCTGAGCTGAGCTGAGCTGAGCTGAGCTGAGCTGAGCTGAGCTGAGCTGAGCTGAGCTGAGCTGAGCTGAGCTGAGCTGAGCTGAGCTGAGCTGAGCTGAGCTGAGCTGAGCTGAGCTGAGCTGAGCTGAGCTGAGCTGAGCTGAGCTGAGCTGAGCTGAGCTGAGCTGAGCTGAGCTGAGCTGAGCTGAGCTGAGCTGAGCTGAGCTGAGCTGAGCTGAGCTGAGCTGAGCTGAGCTGAGCTGAGCTGAGCTGAGCTGAGCTGAGCTGAGCTGAGCTGAGCTGAGCTGAGCTGAGCTGAGCTGAGCTGAGCTGAGCTGAGCTGAGCTGAGCTGAGCTGAGCTGAGCTGAGCTGAGCTGAGCTGAGCTGAGCTGAGCTGAGCTGAGCTGAGCTGAGCTGAGCTGAGCTGAGCTGAGCTGAGCTGAGCTGAGCTGAGCTGAGCTGAGCTGAGCTGAGCTGAGCTGAGCTGAGCTGAGCTGAGCTGAGCTGAGCTGAGCTGAGCTGAGCTGAGCTGAGCTGAGCTGAGCTGAGCTGAGCTGAGCTGAGCTGAGCTGAGCTGAGCTGAGCTGAGCTGAGCTGAGCTGAGCTGAGCTGAGCTGAGCTGAGCTGAGCTGAGCTGAGCTGAGCTGAGCTGAGCTGAGCTGAGCTGGGCTGAGCTGAGCTGAGCTGGGCTGAGCTGAGCTGAGCTGAGCTGAGCTGAGCTGAGCTGAGCTGGGCTGGGCTGAGCTGGGCTGGGCTGGGCTGAGCTGGGCTGGGCTGGGCTGAGCTGGGCTGGGCTGGGCTGAGCTGGGCTGGGCTGACCTGAGCTGACCTGGGCTGACCTGACCTGACCTGACCTGAGCTGACCTGACCTGACCTGAGCTGACCTGACCTGACCTGACCTGACCTGACCTGACCTGACCTGACCTGCCCTGACCTGGCCTGGCCTGGCCTGGCCTGGCCTGGCCTGGCCTGTCCTGGCCTGACCTGACCTGACCTGACCTGAACTGACCTGACCTGACCTGACCTGACCTGACCTGACCTGACCTGACCTGACCTGGCCTGGCCTGACATGGCCTGGCCTGGCCTAGCTTGGCCTGGCCTGGCCTAGCCTGGCCTGGCCTGACCTAACCTGACCTGACCTGACCTAAGCTAACCTAAGCTAACCTAAGCTAACCTAAGCTAACCTAAGCGAACTTAAGCTAACCTAAGCTAACCTAACCTAACCTAAGTTAACCTAACCTAACCTAAGCTAACCTAAGCTAACCTAAGCTAACCTAAGCTAACCCAAGCTAACCCAAGCTAACCCAAGCTAACCTAAGCTAACCTAGGCAAACCTAAGCTAACCTAAGCTAACCTAAGCTAAGCTAACCTAACCTAACCTAACCTAACCTAACCTAACCTAACCTAACCTAACCTAACCTAACCTAACCTAACCTAACCTAACCTAACCTAACCTAACCTAACCTAACCTAACCTAACCTAACCTAACCTAACCTAACCTAACCTAACCTAACCTAACATAACCTAACCTAACCTAACCTAAACTAAGCTAACCTAAGCTAACCTAACCTAACCTAAGCTAACCTAAGCTAACCTAACCTAACCTAAGCTAACCTAAGCTAACCTAACCTAACCTAACCTAACCTAACCTAACCTAACCTAAGCTAACCTAAGCTAACCTAAGCTAACCTAAGCTAACCTAAGCTAACCTAACCTAACCTGACCTAACCTAACCTAACCTAACCTAACCTAACCTATCCTAACCTAACCTAACCTAACCTAAGCTAACCTAAGCAACTGAACCTAACCTTACCTAACCTAACCTAACCTAACCTAAGCTAACCTAAGCTAACCTAAGCTAACCTAAGCTAACCTAAGCTAACCTAAGCTAACCTAACCTAACCTAAGCTAACCTAACCTAACCTAACCTAACCTAACCTAACCTAACCTAACCTAACCTAACATAACCTAACCTAACCTAACCTAACCTAACCTAAGCTAACCTAAGCTAACCTAAGCTAACCTAAGCAAACCTAAGCTAACCTAAGCTAACCTAAGCTAACCTAAGCTAACCTAAGCTAACCTAAGCTAACCTAAGCTAACCTAAGCTAACCTAAGCTAACCTGACCTAACCCGACCTGACCCGAGCCGACCCGACCCGACCCGACCCGACCCGACCCGACCCGACCCGACCCGACCCGACCCGACCCGACCCGACCCGACCCGACCCGACCCGACCCGACCCGACCCGACCCGACCCGACCCGACCCGACCCGACCCGACCCGACCCGACCCGACCCGACCCGACCCGACCCGACCCGACCCGACCCGACCCGACCCGACCCGAGCCGACCCGAGCCGACCCGAGCCGACCCGAGCCGACCCGAGCCGACCCGAGCCGACCCGAGCCGACCCGAGCCGACCCGAGCCGACCCGAGCCGACCCGAGCCGACCCGAGCCGACCCGAGCCGACCCGAGCCGACCCGAGCCGACCCGAGCCGACCCGAGCCGACCCGAGCCGACCCGAGCCGACCCGAGCCGACCCGAGCCGACCCGAGCCGACCCGAGCCGACCCGAGCCGACCGAACCCGACCGAATCCGACCCAACCCGACCCAACCCGACCCAAACCGACCCAACCCGACCCAACCCGACCCAACCCGCATCAACCCGACCCAACCCGACCTAACCTAACCTAAGTAAAACACAAAGACCGGAATGTTTACCAAAATTGTGCACAAGTTTAAACTATACCCACGATAAACTACTTTGAGAGCACACTAATAAGTAAGCTGGTAAATACACTCATAGTAACATAAAAATTAACTATAATTCGTAAATAGTAGTAACATGGAGACCGCAATTCTTACCAATTTAGTGCACGTGTTTAAACTATATACATGGGAAATTATTTGGAGAGCGCACTAATAAGTGAGCTTGAGTACTCTATCATTAAAATGAAAATTATAATTTTTAAGTAGTAATAACATAGAACCGATAATTATTACTTACAGGATGCACGTTATTATTTATGCCAGTGAAACAGCCTCAGTGAAAACAGATGATTTGTCAGTTCACGGTTTCAAACGTTTAAAATTTAATATAGGAATTTTTTTTCATATGTTGCTCTAGTTATAAACTATTACCATATATACAGAAAAATTAAAAAAAGAGGTTTTCCGGCTTCTATTGTCTTTTTATACGCTAAGTATTATTACGATAGTTTTTTTTTCACATGAATAAATCATTTATTAAATATTCATTTTCAAATTGTGAAAAAATTTATTATATTCTTCCTTGTAATTAATTTTTCTTTTATTTTATTGCAGCATCGGATTTCCTGATTTGAAAAGCAATTTTAAACAAACTTCCTTTTGTTTAATAAATCAATACACCACACGTGTTCGTCTTTTCGTTTTTAAAATGAAATTTATATTAAAAATATATTCACAATTTTTCAATTAAATTAAAACATGGAATATTTGTAAACAACTCTCTGATAACAAAAGTGCATAAAATAAAGGTTACGCCGATATTCGAGAGTTGGTTAACTATCTCCATTTCATCCTAATTTATAAATTATGCCAGGTATAGCGTAGTTACTATTAACTGAATGATTTCTAATCATCAAATGACAGCTAAAGAAATTTTTGCATCGTTTAATATTTTGCTGTAATTAATATTTGATATTTCTAAGTGTGTAAAAACGAAGCCTTGTGCCGTAGCAATATGAAAATTACATCTATACTAATAGACTCTTGGTTCAATACTCATACCGTCATATATGTTAGCTTATGAGAAGGAATTTTTATTAATTATTTATTTATTTATTCAATTTTATGTTCTAATTAACACATATGGTTGACTTATTATTATAAGAGCAATCTCTTACAGCCAACCAAGACACCAGTCCAGCCCCACTCGACGAGTGGCCGGGAAACCAAGCCGAGTCCCCGCGGTGCGCCCCGCAGTCGAAGGCAAGTTATGCTTTGTGATGTGTATCTAGGCGATGGCACTTTATTGTTGTGTGTGTGGAATCCATGAAGTCTCCTTTGTTTTAAAATAATCCAGATTAGAAAAAAATCACCTCTAATTCTCAATATCTTGCAATGTCATGGAATATGAAATCATGGAGTTTCAAAATAAAACAATGGTGATCAACGATATTATAACGTTATGTTCTTAGTGGTTGAAAATCTTATCACAATAATTATATTTTATACAAAAACGTTGTTTAACTCTCAGACTGTCACGTCACTATCGCTGGTATAACACCAAAATAATAACATGAAATAACACCAAAATATAAAAATAATATTTTATCACACGTTATTGAGCGGAAATTGGTTGAGAAAATAATTTGAAATATATTACATTAAAAAAACCTTTGTTTTAATTTACCATTATATATTTACCTACAAAGTATTTTTATAGGTAAATGTATCATGGCAAATAAAAACAAAGGTTTTTCTACATATTTTTTGTGAATGCTAATGTAAATATCTGAACGTAATGTTTAGCACAGTCTAAACGTCTAAAGAGAAGAAACTGAATAAACACATATTGTGGATAATACCTTTCCAGGAAGTTTTAATTATTGGCGGAGACATTATTAGAAGTGTATGAGAGAGCATCGGAGTACGTACATATTTATTTCATCTGTTTGTTTTATTTTGTCTTACTTTATTTACAATTCTATACATTGTTTGAAGTTCAAAATTCCACGAGCGCTTCCATTTCGTGATACATTGGATATAGATCAGGTTTATAATAAATTTCGCTTAGTTTATTTGGAACGCGTTCTGAATTGTTTGTATAAATTTCTGAAAATTATAAATATCATTGAAAGAATTTCCCATTTTTTAAAGTTATTTATTTAAACCCAGACAGTTTAAGGTTATGGAATAATATACGAAAAATGTTGCGAATATTTATAGTACTCCATATTTAACAAATATGATAAATTTGTTATGTCTATATGTACCATAATTTGTTTGCTCCGATATTGAGAGAATTAATGAATTATGCATTTCTAAGACGTAAATCACGATTACCGCCCAAACAAATAATATTTTTTAATAAGTATAATTATCTATGACAGAATTTTTATAACGTAACCTGCACTTTGTATCAGCAAAATCAGAAAGGTTAAAGTATAAATAAAGCTCTATTTCGAAATTAAAATAATTATATTGCACGCCAATCTCTCTGAACTAGGATCTCTAAGCACCTGGCCTGTAGGCGTCACTTCATATTGCTCACTCGCTTATAAAATGCGTCCGCACTTTCCTCTCATTTCATATACGAGCTATTTATCCAATAATTAACGATATGGCAGTCACAAAGACAGATAAAGCAGAATTGTTATATTCATTTTACATACTGAATTACATTTTCTTTTTTCATCTCAAGTTTGAAATAATTTAACGAAATTATATTATAGTCTCATGTCATAAGAATTTTTGTACCAAGATAATTTTTTTAAATGGTAATTAATGCTACTTTTTATGTTTAGGAAATAATCGGAATAAAACGAAGGAGAAAAAGCTCACCCGTACTGCAAAAAACACGTATACTTTAATTAATAAAACGATATGCAGCAATATTTGCACCAAACCATCTGAGTAGAAAAATTCGTGCTTTATAGCCGCTCTCTGATTTATGCCCTAACATTGAATTCGATTTTAACATACTACGGTAGTGTTGATAAAAAAAAACTAAATGTTTTAATTTTATTTGTCATGATTTATATTATTTTTTTGGCTTTATTTTTAGGATTCCATAAAGAAACAAGCGATTCTTACTATTTTGTCAATAATCTGCCTATCATATATATCACGACAAAAATAATTCCAGAAAATTTAAAACACATAAAGTAGGGTCTATTTTTTTCTCATACCTCATCGAGTGAGGTCATTGAAGGGCCTTTTCATTTGCAAAATGTTAAAATTCGAAGACCAATGTAATCCCTCCCGTTTCTATATTCGGAATCTTAAACTTTAGATCTTTAAAGTATTTTAGGAGATATAAATAAAAACAACACCTTCATATTAACTTCTAATTAAAATTGTATCGGTTAAATTGCATAAACCATTTTAGGAGATATAAATAAAAACGACACCTTCATATTAACTTTTAATTAAAATTATATCGGTTAAATGGCGTAAACCATTGTAAGAGATATAAATAAAAACGACACCTACTTTTATATATATTTGGGCACGCAATTGGCAGGGTTTTTTATTATTTCTTTTACTATTCTTCCTTTTCCTCTATATTTTACATTGTGTTTCACATATTTTATAAAATGAAGGTCACTAACTGTGGTTTAGTTATACAATTTTATAGAAGCTGCTGATTAAAAGACCGCTTGGACTTATTACATACGATAAATTAACAACTACTGAATGACGGCA
Organism: Druceiella hillmani; assembly: GCA_039881145.1. Lineage (NCBI taxonomy): Eukaryota > Metazoa > Arthropoda > Insecta > Lepidoptera > Hepialidae > Druceiella > Druceiella hillmani. The sequence continues at coordinate 41,135,543 of JAYKKI010000015.1, forward strand.
TGAAAAAGAATACATTTCTTTTGTATTGAATATGTATGAAACGAATATTTAATTCTCAACTTACATTAAATTAATTTTTCCACTTTTGCTCAATAGTTCGAATGGAGCTTTTATACCAATACAATAAAACTTTTTCATGAGTTGCAGTGTGTGATTTCACTTTCATTTCACAAATATTTCAAAACAATATGTATCTCTTTTAATTAGTAGTACGAATATATACGAGTACCCAAAAGACAAATATATACTTTGGAGTTGCAATATCAATCAAAAAGCACATAAACTACGAGCTATTTTTAAGAAAGGAAATAGTTCCCACTTTTTAAATATGCACAATTCTTTTGTGATTTCAAATATCAATTTGAGAAAAATCACAAAAAATAATACATATTTTTTCTCAGATGCGAAAATTAGTTATAGAAGAAAATTGAAAATCATTGAATTTTTAAATTATTTTTACGAGTCATATGACATAAGTGCTTCTTATTTAGGGCCAATGTGCACTGTGCCCATCTTTTGTTTTTGTAAAATAGAAACGCTTTTGCTGTATTTCATTAAGTAAAATCTAACACGAAACATAAATTTGTTGTAAATTTACATTTACTTTACTGATTTTACAACATTGCTGTGGACCCAATGAAATAAACGTAAAAGCAAAAGCAGCACCATTTTATTTTCCGTAAATACATTTACGTAATTTCTGATAAAAATAATTAGTTAGATATGACTTAAATATGGCTCGTGTTCGATTTTTTGCGCGCTGGTATTAAATATAGACAATTAAATCCTTGGAAAGTTCATATATTTAAGCATTCTCTTTTTAATAAGATAACATGTCCAATTTCAAGGAAAATAATTAATAAAAAAAAATATAATAAAAAGGAAAATATAAGAATACGTCTACCATTTTATTCACATTACAACAGTAATTTTCTCCATTATAATCTTACCATTGCCATGATATTAACTAGATGCAAATTTAGTTTGTATTGTACAAGAATATCCACTTATTACTGTTTTCTCTATTATGGTGAAACTTTCGCCATAATGAACGAATAAAAGCATATCTTTAAATTTTAACACATAAATTAGCAACAACCCTCTCTTAAATAATGTAAAAACATTAAAAAAGCTGAAAAAGAATTCATACACAAAAACATTGATATTCCAATTAAAAACTAGCGATATGTTTTTTTTTCATATAATTATAACAATTTAAGAAAAAAAATTTGAAGCTAAGAGTACATTCTAAAAAGAATACGATTGTTGTACTATGGAAAACTTAAAGTTGAGAAAAAATATTTTCATAATTTACGAATTGATTTCATAATTTTTAAAAAGTATTTTCTTGCAGGAAAATAAATCAGAAAATATAATATTTACTAAATAAAAGGTTTTCAGTTTTAGTTTTCTAACATCATTTTTTCCGGAATTACAATAGTTTAAAAATATCATCCTATACTTTGTAGTCATATATATACATTTATATATATATATATATATATATATATATATATATATATATATATATATATATATATATTTACACACACTTACACGCACGCGCACTCATGTAATGTGTGTACGTGTAAATATCTTCATTGTCAAGTGAGGAAATACTTTAGATAGCAAAGCTATTTCTTGTTTTCATCAATTTTCCCGTCCGGGTCACATATTATGACGACATTTTTCTTATGAAAAACGTGATGAAAATGTTATTGAGTTTGTGGAAATAAAATCGTTTATTTTTGCCGACTCCGTATTTGTTATTCTACCTCTATTTATTATGTACAAATATTTGTTATTCTATATCGACGCATAATTTCATAAATATATTATGCTGTCTTTTTCAATAAATTCATTCCTAAAACAGACTGTACCATATCAGTCTGTAATAGAAGTGCAACATTTTTATTTTACTTTCTTCACTCGTTTTTTTAATAAAATTCTTTGACCATAATTTCCACTAAAAACACGTCTTCTAATAAATGTTCTAACAATGAAATTCACTCTATAGTCTTGACTCGATTTATGAGTTATATAAAAAATAATATAATTTCAATAAAAACTTACTTGGGAATATATATTTTTCCGTGTTTGTATTGACATCTATTTTTCTAGATGTGAAGTAGAAATTTTTTTCCCAAAAAATTAAAAACGAATGCTGAAATAAAGACAGATGAATGCGATAATTTTGTATGTGGTAAATGTTGATGGCAAAAAGTTCAATATTCTGTTTAAACAAACACAAAATAATGCAAAAATACAGAAAAAAGGTTTTTAAAATACACGGAAAAAAGTTTTAAAAAATATAAAAATTTCAATAAAAAATTTGTTAAACTGCCATTTATGTTAATACTAACTAAGTGTGAACTCCCACTTGCAACATATTTTTGTTTAATTCATGATGTCTACCACGAAATTTGTAAATATGTGAAGAAAACGATGAAATATTGCAAAATCATATCATTTTTCCGTTTGTTAACAGAGGCTATGAGACTTTCTGTCCTTGGTGATAAAAATGGTATGAAGGTGGATTTATAGATAAAGTTTTGCCATATGTTAGAACAAAATCTGAAAAAGGGGTCCAGCAATAACAGGTTAGTGTTAAAAAATGAAATATATAGCAATGAAAAGAAAAAAAATCAAAAATGTGTAATCTACAGTATAACATGGAATAAGTTGCACGGTAAAACTGAGATAACTTATTAGATAAATAATAATGAACCTAATTTCGATGAAATATTTATTAAAAAGGACTTTTAGCACCGTCATCAATCATCAATAGTGATTAAGTTTCAATCCAAAACTCGAAGCTAATGCTTTCCATCCGTTGCAGCAGACTTTCCACGTAACCAATACTAGTTACGAATAAGATGGTAAAATTAGCACATCAAAGTTCCCAAATTTTTAAACCACCAACTATAATTCCATTCTTCCTGTTCCGTAAAATGCTTAAACAGGAGCGTATAGTTTTTAATAGGCGAAATTATCCATTCTTGATGAACTCCTGCACTGGGATGGAAATGAAATGATACTATATCGTCTGTTTTACTGAGGTTGTTCCACTGGTATAAATATGCTGGCGGAAGTGTGATAGGTATTTTGGCGTACCCATCTCCAGTAACGTTTTCCAATTTTTTGGCCATTTTACCAAATTACTTAAAAAGTAAACAAAACAATGTTTACTTGTTGAATTTCTGCGATTCCTCAATCATCTGGCGTACTGTTATAATTCCTATGTGGCTATTTATACCTACAAGAAACTGGTCTGTTCAGGTGTGACCGCTCTACATAAAAAAAAATTGGGAGGCTCGTTTAAGATAGGCGGCAAGATTTTGCTTGCATGTGACATTGAGGCAATAATGTGACAATTGCTGCGTAACTTTGTGGATTCTTTTTTATATGACGGAACGAAAATTGTATTATATTATATCCCTTCGGCCATGTAACCGTCTGCCATATTTCGTTTAAAGATTTTTACATCTTGGTCCCCTGAGGCTTTGATCGTTTTAATAGGGATACTTTCTCTTTTGTTTTCTTTTTAAGTGTTTAATTGCGGCCCTGATTTCGTCTTTTAAAATGTTTGGCACTATTTTATTAACTCGTAGGTCTAGGAAGAAAATATACTCTAACTGCATATCCTGGAATGGCTGTAATCTTTCCATCTTAGAAAAAGGTCACTTATTTTGCTAATTAACTTGACCTAAAAATTGTTCCTGTTAACAATGCTCTATCACAAAAAATATCGTCTCTAAACAATTTGTTATTTATAGACGATATATTTGTGATGGAGCGATTTTTTTGATAACGGTTACTGGGTTTTATTTATTTGAGTATTTTTAAACTCCTGCAAATGTTTAAAAGTTAAATATTATGATCTCGCATACATGTAATTAAATCCTGACGGAAAAGTTTTCTAGGTTTTATCTCTACGTTCTTCGCTTTTCTTTTTTGTCTCTCCTCAATAAGAGTAGATCTGTTTTTGCTTATCCAATTTATATATACGCCCTTTGCGTATTATATTGACGGTTGAGACACTTTTTGCGCTTTTTATATCGATTTAGACCCTTTTGCTGAGCTTTCTATACATGATCTCATGACTCTTCTGGGTTGACACATTCAGATCTGTTTTGTTCGAGAACTGCCAGAAATTTTGAGCTTTCACTTCAACTCGTTTTTGTTTCTTGAGTTTTCTCGTTGCTATTAACTTTAGTTGTACTTTAAAAATCAAGAGTCGATGATCTGACCTACAATTTACTCAAGCAACATATGAGTGTTTCTGATTGAGGCTTTTCACCGCGATCTAATCAGGCTATATAATTATGATAATAGCCAACAGGTAAATTCTAGATATGAAATCTACGTTGGTGGTCTAGGAAAAGTCATTCGATATTACCAGGTTATCATTTTCTACAAATTGCATAAGATGTTCGCTTCTTTCATTACGTTGGACATTTGCAACTACTTTTGAATTGGAGCCACCCGTGATCAAAATCATTTCTCTACTACTACTAAGCATCCTTAAAATAGTATTTTTTAGTTTCCGGAAAAATTGGATTTCATCTTGTGTATGGCTCATTGGCGCGCATGCCTGCATGCTGCATTTAACTTTACTGGCGTTGCTTTCAGTATAAGACTCAGCATTCAATTGCTTAAAATTCGCAACCAGCACACTGTTATAAACATGTTTAGATGAAAAAAGTACACATACATGCCTACATACCCACAGAGTGCATTTTTCTTAAGATATTTCTTTACCAAGCTGATTGATCTCATTTTGAAAGTATCTTGATGAATATAAAAAATAAACGTTTCGAATGTAACAGCTATACCTATTCGAAATTAAACAAATTTTCTTATGTTTTTATTACCGTATGAACTTCATTACATTTTAATATCATATCCTGCCACTGTCAGAAAATGCAATTTTAAAAACTATCAGAAATTTTAATGCAACCTTTACATAATTATTTTTAAGTTACTTATTTTTCTACTATTGTGTAAATAGATATAATGGTTTTCATTAACCTGCAGCGTCCAAGAGTGTAAATATTTAATCAGGTAATAGAAAATGTATAATCTAACTTTGGGAATGATTATACCCATAATATTTCATTGCAAATAGAAACAAAGAATCGAAAATATAAACACGTTAGCAAATGTATTGAGTTAGCAAATAAATATGATATTTCGAACGTTCTTCACATTGCCTAAAATAGGAAAAACGAAAGTAATAAAGACAATAATTACACAATCTAAGGAAACAATGACGTGTATTTGAATTTATTTAGTTATTAATGCACTTCATAAATTTGTTTTACACTAAGTTTATTTTACCACAACTTAATTAGGCTTTAAATTATTTTTGGTAAATACACTCTCTCTCTCTCTCTCTATCTCTCTCTCATACGCATACCTCTGCATGCATGCACATAGGTAAAGCACCACCTACAACATTTTTATATTACATGAAGTAGGAAAAAATTAACTAAAAGTTTTAGTTACGTAACCAAAAAAAACAACGAGGTATATTTAAATACATAAATGGCAGTTTTTAGCAAATAGAACAACAAGTGACTATGATGAAGTACTGTATTTACCAAAAAAATTCTTGTCTATCTACTTGATCAAAACTTTGAACTGTGATCATGGAAAAGAGATTTTCCGTGATGCGTCCGCACTAAATAACACCTAAAAGTAAAAAAAGAAGACGACTTTGCCCAGATGCTAGAAAAATAATTTTATTCTCTTTTTTCTGTCAGTACATCAGTATACGCAATTGATTAAGCTTGCTACGAAATTAAGCCTGAAATGAAATTTGGTAATACCGTTACATAAAAATTAAGTTACGTTTTAAATAAAAGAACAATCTGAACAGTTGCAATAGTTTTAGAGACATTCAAAAGGAAAGTTATTTAATGTTAATGAATCGTTATGGAAGGATGAACACAGTGTTCTACATTGCCGCCAAACCTGTATCCACTCAACCTATAATAATTGATACAAACTAAAATTAAGTGATTATTTGTGTTTTTTTCATTATTAGTGTCGGTCATTCACACTTTTGTAGGTTTTTTTTTATTTTTATAAAATTATTGACTTAAATTTCTTTACGTGTGTGAATCCTCATTGTTCTTTACTCTTAATAGAATGATAAGTTCCTTCATATGTACTGTTTCATTTAAAAAATCAAAAAATCTGTGGTTACATCAAGATGACTTATATCTAAGCTTAACTTTGCCACTAAAGCAAATAATAACCTTAAAGTAGAATATCTAAACACAGAGGAAAAAATATCGTGAATGTCTACAATAGCTTTTTGCGAGAAGCCTTTTTCCATTAATCTTGCCCGATAATGCCCATTGTTATTACTATCATATTTTTTCTTGAAAACCCACACTTATACTTGATCAATGTACTGTCTTGCGGAAGATCCACGAGTTCCAAATACCATTTTTGTTAAATGAGTCCATTCTTCCTTCATGCTTGCTCCCCAAACATACTTTTTGGTTCATTTACAGCTTCATCGAATGTAATCTCACTCTCATTGCATCCTTTACACTCTATGCAATACGTAAGTTACTAAAGCCATACCGATTTTGTGGAGTTTCCCGTTCATTCAAATCAAATAGCGTGATCTCCTGATCTGAAATTGTGTTTAAAAGACTATTCTGAACTCTTGACATAGATTACATCTTTTCCATTTTCTTCTTCTGAGATTGAACTTTCTTCTTATGACCTATTCTTCTCCATTGAAGACATGCATTCTACGGGTACTAGTATCTTGTTCTCGTCTGAAATCTCCATGATCACAATATCTTTGCTGATTGTCGCAGCATTGGTAGTTGAGTCAGATACCCTATATCTTTAACACTCTCTATGTAATCAACTAAAATCAACTTCTTTGCCATTTTATTCAATTTCAAACATTTTTCCTTTAGAACTTGTAGTATAACCGTACTTCCAAATATATGCAAATGGCTTAAGTTGGGTTTTCGTCCTGTTCAGAGTTCTAATAGAGTCTCGCTGTTCACTCCAGTAACGAATAAATTTATTTCTCAGACACACCGAAGTATTGCTAGCCCAGAATTCCATATCTAAACCCGCATCGAAGATCAAACATTTGGCCTTTAAAATTACAGACCTATCGCATAGACTATTCTATTCAGGCTCTCGCATAGACTGTTCTGTTCAGGCGTATAAGCATTAGTTCTTTGGTAAACTATTTCTTGCTCCTTCAAGTACTTCTTTTAATTCTAGACTACAGAATTCGCCACATTTATCTGCCCCTAAAATGTACACTTTCTGGTTTTTCTGTTTTCAATCATTCACTTGAACTCTAGAAAATACTTAAATACGTTATTCCTAGTCTTCATAAAATATACAAATGCTATCTTACTATGATAATCTACAAACAAAGTATAATACTTAGATCCTCCAATCAACAGATTCACCATAGGACCTCTCACATCTACGTCAATCAATTCCAGCAAATCCACTGTCTTGAATGAACTCTGCTAAAAAAACAATCTGGTTTATAACCTTCACAATAAATGCACTTAACTACGGTTGCTACTTCTGTGTATGAAATTCCTTCTACAGCACCATTTTTCATTTTATTTAGTCTGGTACCGTTTACGTGTTCCAAGAGTCTGTATCAAGTCTCACACGATGCTATTGCAGTCGCTGCTAATGTCTGCACGGTCGGCAATGTATTTAACTTATATCTTCTTTGAAGATCACACTGTTGCCATTCCTAATCAACTGACTCACGGAAAGCAATTTGGCGATCAAATCTGGTACACATAATGTACCCATAACTGCCATGTCATATTCCATACTGTCCATAACCGTAACGATGTTTATCTACCGCGGAGGCCGTTGACTCTAGTTGATATTTAATATTAACCGCCATGCCTTTTAACACCAATACTTTCTGGGCCGCAAAACACCAATCTTCATAATTTTCGCGTCCTTTAACTTTGAAACACTGGCTATATAAATTATGTAACCAGTAGTCATTATTATTATACAAAAAACAGTAACTTTTGCTAGGTGCTCAAATAATTTGGGACTGGGCCCTTAACATAATAATAAAAGCACGGTTGACAAAAACGAACGACAAAGTTGTATATTTGATGAGTTGTATAGTTGCATATTACACTGTAGAGGGCATTTCAATAACATATTAATTTGTTACCATATTAAAATAACAGTTTTGACCATGATTATGCTTCATTTTTTGAAACCATTCATAATATTATACGAAATTCTTTGAATGAAAAATAAGATTTCATGATTAATTCAGTAATTCAGTTTCCTTACGCGAATAATTCACAAAGAAATCTCTTCAAACATATTTAATCGTCGTTTTAATTTAATTCTCGTTATTGAGTTTTACATAACTTCTTATCTTCTTTATATATCGTAAACTACCAATCAATTTATTCGATCTCAACTGACTTTAAGCATAATCCTATTCTGACTGACATCGTAATCTGTTAAATATAAAGCAACCAAACAGATTCTTCTATAAAATTTGTTATTTATTTTACTTTATCATCCAGCGATCCATGAAATACTAATTACTATTCAATTTTCCTATACATACTAGAAAACATGATATACGAATGTCTCTCAATTAAATTTCGTTCAATCAATATTAATGAATGGTTATCAAAATTACTACAAGATATACTTGCAATCGATATCTCAAACTGCACCTAAACCGCACATTGATCAGCGCGCTCGGGGAAATAACCCGCGAACAACTGCGAAAATATCACCACTACGGGTAAACACCGCGCTCCATCCAAGTATTGGGTGTGTTAAAAAGAGTTACGTCTAATATATTTGTTTGCACTCGATTACAAAAAGGGCGTGTTTTACATTTTTGTCTCAACGACAATTTGCTCCTTTATAGCCAGACATCTATTCCCGGACACATGTATATATTTACATGTGTGTATGTATGTATATATGCACACTTATACATGTCTTTTTTTTTCTTTAATTACATAACTATAAAAATAGTTAATTATATCTGGAAATAGATACCATATAAAATCATCTTCTAGTCTGGCAACCAGGTAAAAATTTATTTTGCATGAAAAGATTCCACCAAAAAAGCTTTAATAGTGTTCCCGTAAAAATGATGTACGATTAGAATCAAAAGACAGTTGTAAAATACCGTTAATTAATAATTAAACAAATTATTGCTAACAATTCATTCTATTTTTATTTAATAATTTAATTTGAGAAAAAGCAGATTAAATGCACATGGGATCCAGCGTGTTTGCTAACCCTTGTACTTATTATTTGGTACATTTTTAATCAAGGATAAGTAATGTTCCGGGACTAATTGTGATCTCAAAACTTGCTAAATCGGATCCCTAGATACGCGATCAGAAACTTTCTTTAGGTCGATTAATAGAAGATATAGGTATTTCTTTAGCCTTCCATACTTTGCCATCGGAATCGTCACGCTGTGTATTCATTTATTGTTTCCATTCCCCTGGTTAAGCCGAATTGGGTATGGGTAATGGGCTTTAATAATTGTATTTAGTTGGTTCGCAAGGTGATTTCCCTAATTTTAATGTATAGGTTGTTATTTTAATACCGTGACTGTTACCACATTTCGATATTATTATATTGACGTACGAGTAATGTATTATATGTATATATATATATATATATATATATATATATATATATATATATATATATATATATATATATATATATATATATATATATTGAGCGTATAGGGTTTGATACACATGTCTTTAAATATGCGCGTGTATGCAGTCAGCGAGCTAACAACATAGCACCACGACATGACACTCGTAGTGACGAGTGTACTTTTACTGGATGATTTGAAGAAATAGGTTTCCTTGTGCTTTTTTCATCTGTAGGATTTTATATAAATTTAAATCTTTGTGACGAAACATAATATTTTCATTGATTGTTTTAGTATATTTTAATTATAGATCTGAAAAGAAGAAATAAATGAATTTAAGTGAAATTGCAATGGATGATGCTCTTGGTCACGTGCAAGTTAAAAGAGTGGGTGATATGTTTATAGTAAAATACAGAATCACGTTTGCCACCTTCATTTTTTTAAACTGTTCCTTAATCAAATTTATTTAGGGTTATTTTTGCTCTAATATTGTTTTACTCATTAGCAAATGTTATGCTACAAATGGTAAATTTTATATTAAAAGATTTAGCTGTATTTATATAGGTTTCTATAATTTTATTGGGTTATTAATCTTTCTCTTGATTTGAATATGGGGGGGCCATATTTATCAGGTTTTATTTCTTTAAGTGTATTTTTATTTTATAAAAAATATGTAAATAAAGCCATGGAAATTTTTTCAATTCCACCAAACTTAGCTTTGAATGTTGATTCAATAATATTATTCATATTTTCACAAAACTTGAGTCATAAAAAAATTAAGAACACTTCGGCATTAAGTTTTTATTTTCATGTTGATTAATTATTTAGTTAATCGGTCTCGTATGCAACTTTGTAAATTTGTTATTATTTAATTATTTAAAAGTAATTGTAACTTATTGAATATATGTTTAAACTTTAAAAGCTATAAATCAAGCTTTTTGATCTTGGTATTAATTAAATTCGAAAAAATATTCTATGCCCAGGGTGAATTATAAAGAAAAAAATATTTAAAAGAATGGCAGTTTTTTATGTTTCACAAATCACGGTCCTTTAAAAATCACTTAAAATTTTAAAACATTTTCTCGATCCTTAATTTGTTTACAATAGAGTTAAAATATTATCGGTACCTATACTTATCGCTCGATACTAAAACAAGCATCGATAGCGTAATACTTATATGGAAGCTGCTATGCCGACAGTGTAACACACGTATAAAAATATCAAGTATTTACTTCTTTTATATAGAAATATAAAATATTTTCAGAATTGCCAGAAATTTTTAAAGATTTCATTTATACTGACATACTAAAGCGAGAAATAGGTTTTAAAAAAATTACTTATTTGAAAATGCAAAACTAAAATTACTGATTCCGAGGAAAATAAAATTTTATTTCCGATTTAGAAGAATAATTCAAGGAATTTATTTTTGTTTCTATACTTTTAGTTGCAAGTTGTTGATCACTATTTACACTTTAAGCTGAAACACATTTTTCATGTCACCATTTCACAAGTCTGATTGAATTATAAGTATACTATCACCATTTTAATTTGCAAAACTACGAATTCCTAGAAACGTTATTATGCGTGATTACAAGAAACGATCACCAAAAGATTGATCTTTTACTAGTTTATTTTGAGTCTCATGCATTTTATATACATGTTTTAATAAAGTCAACGTAAGTGTGTGTGTGTGTGTGCATGTGTATGTGTGTGCGTGCGTGCGTGCATGCGTGCGGGCGTACTTGCGAGTATGCGTGCACGCGTGCGTGCATCGTTTCGGTACTTTCAATCGATCGCATCATCGCCGTTCATCAATAGCGTTAGAGATGTCTGCGGGTGGCCAATATATAGCAATGTCGGCGCATTAAATGAATAAAATAGGTAAAAAATCACGTAATATTCATTTCATAACTTTATTTTAAAAAAATAACTTTTGTGTAATGTGTGTCAGCAAATTCTCTTATTAACTCTACAAAAGTCATCTGTTCAACTACTTAACGTGCAACTGAAAATGTTACTAAATTTGTTAACCTCGTTTGTTATCTGGGCGATCGCAAATAAGTCGTAACGAATTTATACTTCGAAAAATTCCGTTCTCCGCTAGACATATCACCGGTATCGTTATCTAGACACATATTTGGGTATAGTGATTGATTGCTATTGAATAAAATTAATGAATATTTAAATTTTAAAACGTGGCGTTTTTCGGTTTCGGTAAATATTCCAAAATGATAACGAACAACCAATTTATTTAAATTCGAGCCAAGAGTTAGTTTTAATTAGAGCTTTCGAAAAATTCTTATCTTTTAAATTATTTTGCTATATATTAAAAACCAGTACCCATTCAACATTTTGATTCTTTTTTGCCTAATAAGGTAGTGTATAACAAATGCTTACAAAATAAACTTATATGACTTGTCTTAAATTTTGATTGGCTCGTTGTAGATAACTTCATAAGTCAATTTTCTTGCTATTACAATCGCTTTTTAAAATCTTATTTTCACATTCCTAACCCTGGCTACACTGGTTGCCTTGTATGAAAGTTCAAAGTCCGTTTTATTTTTCAGTTTTACTAACTAACTAAGTAATTAACGCGTCATAAAGATCACTAAGTTGATAAAAGGCTTTTTACACCGCTTGTTCTTACCTCTTATTGTATTTTGCGGTGCTTTTATGGATATAACCCTAAGTATTCCATCAGCATTTGTTACTGGCGAAGAGGAGAGTTAAAGCAATGAGAACAATCTCTGAAGAACCTCATACCTCCACAACGTATTTCTTCATAAAATGTATTTTCTAACCATATGTTGTTTGTGACAATCTATTGTTTAGTTCCCGTTATGCTAAATAATTCGCGCTCGTGAAAAGACATAGAACACTCATCGATGCTTACTGATTAGATTTATTTTACAATATTTTGATACGTGTTAAGTACGCAGGTCGGGTGGCGGAAGCGTGAACCTCCTTGCCAGCAAATTTAAAACGTGTTAGCGAATTTTGAAAGAGAACCGTTGTGTCGTCGTTGCTGATGATGACACAATATTGTTTGAAGACTTTCGTGACGACACCTATGGTCTATTATTAACTAATTTTATCCTCAAAGTCATAATCACATATAATTTAGCCAGTATTTACTAATAGTGTGTCGGAAGTATATTGATTTATTAAAATATTTTGATATATACATAATTTCTTGCACCTATTCATAGATATATGGCTATACACATAGTTTGTCTAAACACGTCTATACACGTAACACTAATAAACCTATAAAAGAAACTCTTTGTTTCCAATGAGTGATTAAACTTTGAAATCCTGTAACTTTCTTAATAAGTTAGTTATTTCTATAGACAAGTAAGAGTAAGCAGCGTTTTCATATTTTTAATATTGTATGAATATGAATACCTAACAATATATTTATACGTTTCCACAATATATTTACATGTCGTTCATTCTACAATATATTTACATGTCGTTCATTCCAATAATTTATATGTCGTTGCAAGGACAATATATTTATAATACACAATATATTTATATGTCGTTGCAAGAAAAAACATGTATTGGAAAAAAGTTAAGCAAAAATGAAAAACATCTTTTAAAAAACCGACTTCAAGAAAGTAGATACTGAAAAGTAAAAAATAACTAACTCAAAATGGGTACCCACATTTATAATTTAATATAGTATACAACGTAAATTTAAAACCTTAACTTCTAATGTACTCACAATACGACACAGATTCATTCATCTATAATGTGAAATTTTACATTTATTTAAGTTGTTCTGCGGTGCTGGCACCGACTTCGAAAATAAGTAACTCAGTTATTTATTGCAAATAAATAACTACCTATTTCGAGTTAATTATTATTTATTTTCTAGTACATGGTTTTGTGAAGTCGTTTGTTACGATATTTTATTTTAGATTTTTAGTGATTAATAGTATTAATAATCACACTATAACTAACATTCACTTAATTTCTTGCTTAGAATATAGTATAACTTTTAAAATTCATGAGAAAAAGCTAGTATATGGGTAATTTTCTCTTTGCCTAAAGTTGCTTATCAACAACATACAGAAACGAAGCGAAAGTAATAGCCGCCAGTGGTTAGCTGTTGAAGAATTGCGTTCTTCATATCCAAATATAATATCAGATTTTGCAAAGTAATAACTAACCAGCAGCAAATACATTGAATCACGACTGATTTACTACCATTAGTTAAGAAGTTGCATTATTCATTTTCAAAACTCATTACCTGGCCCTGACATGATCGATGATGCTGTTATTTTGCCAAGGTAAAATCTACCAGTGGCAAATATCTTGCATTTCATTTAATTTACTACGATCCGTTAAGGAATTCCATCGTTCATATTCAGAACTCATCATCGGATCCTGACCTAGTTAAAGGTGTAGTCATTATACAAAATAACTACTAGTAGCAAATGCCTATAATCACAGTTGATTCACTAACCATTTAACGTTGGAGTTCCATTGTTCATCTCCATAATTGATAATCAGACCCTGATCTGGTAAATTATGTAATTATTTTGCAGAGTAACAACTACCCGTAGCTTGAAAAAGTGTATCTTGAAAATGTTTTGATTTACTACCATTCGTTGAAGAGTTCTGTCATTAATATCCAGATTTCATGACAGATCCTAAGTATTCTTTTTCAAATAAAAAATATAGAAAAGAATCATAAAAATCTGTCCCCTCGGTAAAAATTATCGCTGAATTGAAAACCACCTCCTCTTTTCTGATGTCGGTTAAAAATAGAATAAATTGCACTAAAATAATATGATTTAAGTAATTTATTCTAATCATTATTCTATAAAATATTATGTGTATAGTTACTTTACATAATGAGTTAACATCCCCCCACAAAAATACTGAGTATTGGTGCAAGATGGGGAAACCACACATGATTTTTACTACATGGAGTTTCACTAGCAGTGTTAGGTCAAAGAACGCTTTCCTAATTATAACTATACGTCCATTTTGATATCTTTCTTTTCAATATGAAAATAAACTAATTTTTAAATACTTTGCGTAATTAACAATTTATCCGTTGAGTACATTGGTACTGTTAACTAAACATACGGATATTTACGTTTAATGAGATTTTAATTGTAACTAGTGGTCGCCTAGTAATCGAAATTCGTCCATAATGTACTTAGCTACTCACTTTGTTGAAAACGTCAATAGCTAGACGAGAGTAAGTCAATTCAGATTGCTGCTACAAAAGTTTCATTTTACAATAAGTGTATATTAAGCAAGATGTCTTTCACTAATATATAAAACAGAAATATCTATTTCACAAAATATAAAATAAACTCTTTTTTTCCTTTGACATGGAGTGCATGTCCGACTATTGAAAAGGAACATTTGAAAGCGCACAAGAATGTAAGTAATGAATCTTTTATTTTTGAACGTAAACGATAAAGCTTTTAATGTATTTGTAATACATAATTTATTGTATTTATAAAACATATAATTTATCAATTTTAACTATCCGCATTCCTTCTCCAACTTTAACTATTCCAAAACTCACAATCCACCTTGCGCGCAATATGCTTAAAAACTGTACAAAGTATTCTCTTCACATGTAATAATATAGAGACCTATTATATTCAGATTTTCACTTTCTGCACTCCATCTACATAATTTTTCATTACTTCTCCGTGCCGTCCGTATCCCCAATGTTTTCAGCCATGGTTTTGAAATTATGAAAAATTGAATATGCCAGTATATGATCAGAATGTCTAAATGAATTATTTAGTTGACACGCACCAACTTTCTCAGATCACATAGATATATAATAAATCTCAGCTTGTGCATTTTCTGACACGTCTTTCGCTGGTTTTTTGTACATTTTCCTACATTTTTTATATAGCTACATAAGCCACATTAATATTAGGAATATGAACTTATATAATAAAATACTTCTGCGTTATATAAAAGTAGGTAATAAAAGAAATTTCAGAGTTGATATTAGAGCACAAATTTACTTAATAATCTACATTTTGTTGAAACAAATATACACTTCAACAAGTTACACATTAGGTGTGTCAAGCATTTTCCAATATTGTACTTAATGTATTTAAAAGGGAAAATATTACTCAGTAAATATAATTTAGTGCTACTAGCTGAATTACTTTCACAGAAAATTTCGCAAATTATTTCTAAACAGATTTTAACTTTCAAGTTTATTTTAAGAATTTTTTGTCTTTTGGAAGATTATTTGGAAGATTATTTTTCGAAAGATTATTTGGCTGTCGAAATATTATGAAAATTAAATGTCTTCGAAATGTTTTTCGAAATATTTGGGTTCCGTTCAGATTCAATCTTATATAAACGTTTAGAACCACATTTTATGTTTATTTAAATAAAATATTTATAACAGACAACGTTATTTTTAGGATGTAAATATTCTGCCTAGTGTAACTTTTACAGGTGCAAAAATGGCGTGAAATTCTCAAAAATTTTGCGATTCAAAATCTTCGCCCTAGTTTTGCAATAAACATAATGTAATCTTCTGGTAATGTTGTTTTTATAATTTTAACTATAGCAATTTCCACTATAGAAATAAGAACATATTTTTATGGACTTTTTCAACAATATATCTGGAAATATCTTACATGAAGTTGGGAAAAAAATATTTATTCACACACGCATACGCACATGCAGGAGCGCACGCGCGCACGCGCGCGCCCGCACGCCCACTCGCGCACACGCGCACACACGCGCACACACGCGCACACACGCGCACACACGCACGCGCGCGCGCGCACGCACGCACGTGTACGCACGCACCACGCACGCAAGCACGCACGCATACGCACACGCGCACACGCACACGCGCACACGCGCACGCGCACACGCACACACGCACACACGCACACACGCACACACATATATGTGACATTATAACATACCCAGGGTTTCGGTCTTAGATCAAAAAAACGATAAGATTGTCATTCTTTCGTAATAATTGTTTTTTTTTCAAATTGCACAGCCGTTACGAAAATATCTAACTGTACTTTTTATATATTTTTGTAATCAGGAAATATATAATGTTTCCATATTCATACGGTATCGAAACATTGTATATTTTTTTAAATTATCTTCTTTTTTTGTACCTCCTTTTTCCAGCGTCTCATACCGCAATTCATTGTATATTTAAGGGACTTAATGCAGTTGGACTTTAGATGATCCACATTTGACTGTACAATGGAACGATCGAGTTGGAAAATTCGTTTGATGGCACTGGTTTTAGTACAAGTCGTTCTAATCATTAGGGCTGATTAACTTTTCGTAACTATATGTGTATATGTATTATTAAAAAATTAAATTAAACTTGTTTTAATTCTTGCTTTGTGCAGTGTTTTATTGCTTTCAATAATAATTAATGAAACTTATGTAAAAACCCATTTCGAATATAAGAACGGATTTTCAAGAAAATTCTAATGTTAAATTATTATAAAAAAAATTATAATATGGAAACCATGCACTTTTCACTTTAAGGAGATTAAAAATATGCATGGAAGAGGTAAAAACCCTATTTGCAAATGAAAAACCCTATTTGCATATTTCCGTTGGCCATATAATTAATATGTACTAATGTCTCAATTTACAAATATAATATTGGTCATAAATATTCTTGAAGGCTTTTGTAATCTTAATATTATTCAATCTTTACTATAAGGAGATAAAAAAATATACATGTAGGAGATGATTCTATTGCAAAATATTATGCTATCTTTATATTATATTGCTGTCTTTTTAATGAGGTTTATAAATATACATGGATGATCCTATTACAGTATATTATATGTTTATATGTACACTAGAAATAAAAATTAAAAAAACTTAATTGGTATTTACAGTTCCCAACGTCCATGTAATTAATATTTATTGATATATCAATTTATAAATATAATAATGGCCACAAATGCTCGTAAGGGTTTTTGTGACCTTAATATCATGTAGTCTTCGCTTTAAGCAGATTTAAAAACATACATGGATGATCTTATTGCAGTATATCATATGTAAACTGGAATTGAAAATAAAAAAATTAATTCGTATTTGCATATTCCGGTCGTCCATCTAAATAACGTTTATTAACATCTCAATTTATAAATATAATATTGACGATAAATGTTTTTAAGAATGCCTGTAGTCTCAATATGTCACGGAGTTACTTTTAGAATAAATAAAAACTTATCTATTACGCTGACATATTCTTCCTGCAGTTTCAAGAGAAGAAAAGTGAAATATAAATTAATCTTCAAACAATTTTCTCAGAAAGAGTAGCTACGGTTCGAATTTTATATAATTTTTCCACGTTTTTAAGGATTTTTGGAAATAAGATTCTACTCAAGAAATAAGATTCCACTCAAGATTCAAGCGACACGAACCTGTCGCCGACGGTGTCCGAATGATTAATTCGAAAATGTTCAGGTGCATTTGCTTTACTCCACACGCGGCGGGCAGCGCTAATGACGAAAATGACATGCCGTATATGTTTATATATATATATATATATATATATATATATATATATGTATATATATTATAGATATATTTCAGCGCAATACCGTCTTGTAACAAGCATTAGATTAAAATTAAAAAATATTATTTTAAAGGATAAATTTCATGAGAATATTAGTGAAGCTTAAAAATTCCAGGTAAATAAATGATAAAAATTCCAGATATATTTTATTTTTGTAACTTAAATTAAATTATGTTCTTGAATTTTTATAAAAACTAAGTAATATCTATTAGATCCCAAGAGTCTCGCATTTATAATAAGAATGACAAATGGGGAATTAAAATGTAGTAATCGTAGATTTTCTTCATTCGCCAGAATATGTAAGAAAATAAATTGAGAGTCTGATTAAAATTCATTTCTATCTTTATTCTGTATGAGGTGTAAAAAATGCTGGGTACATTTTAGAGTAAACTACATGAAGAAAAAAACTGCTGACCCAATATTCTACATATAGCTGGACGTCATGAATTTATAGTTAATAAATGACTTTAATTATTACAAATAAATTTAGCTATGATTAAATTCAATTTATATTCTTTCACCTTCTTATACAAACAGTATCAAACCTTATATTTACATAAAAATATTGTTACAGTAATTGCATTATTGTTTTTGTTAACATTAAGATCTCGCATATATTTAAAAAAAAAGAAAAGAAAGTACATATATATATATATATATATGTATATATATATATATATATATATATATATATATATACACACATTATATTAATAATAATTAGACTGACTTCATATTGGATGTATACAAAAATAATCATGATCTGAAGTTAGTCCCGTGCCTACAAAATTTTCAGTTTGCTATGGCTTTTAAAAATACGTTTTAAAAGTTAACATAATAAACTTTCGCAGAATTTATCGTGAAATTGAGCGCAGGATTACGTTCAAGAAAGAAAAAAATCGATCAAATGATTTAATTGTACCCGTACGAAGTCACGATTCGGGTCGAGTCGTTTCGGCACCTAGGAGGAAGTCAAGAAAATTTATATTTACATGTAATTTATTATGACCATCAAATTTTGAAACGGCGAAATTTACGTGGATATTTCCCATTTTGCTTTTAATATCATATTCAAATGTTTCTTTAGAAAGTCGAAAGAATTATACTAACTTCTCGTTGCTGACTCTAAGAATTAAGGTGCTTAAGAATTAAGAATTAAGCTGCGGACTGATCTTAAGAATTAAGCTGCGGACTGATCTTTCTTCCTCTCGATGTTTGAACATTTCATTAGGTTTTTTTTCCCTTGTATAAAGCCACTAATTTATCATTCCTCTTTTCTTTGAAAACTAGCAATTTAGTTATGTTTTTATTCATTTTGTGACGTACAGACTCTACTGAGCAAGGAAAATGTGCGTGGAAAACTCTGTCTTGAATTGAGAGAAATAATTCGCTCACAACCGTTGGCAGGTGACATGCCCTATATTGCGTGTCCGTAGATCGTCGCTTGCGTGTAGTTGGTCAAAGAAACCACATCCTAAAGAGAGATCAGTCCATACTTATTACGTGCGGCGAGCATAATAATAAATTATTTCTTACTCACGTTCAAAAGATGTATAAACTGTTTATTTTTATATTTGTCTGTTATATATATATATATATATATATAGATATATATATATATATATATATATATACATAATGTGAAGATGTTTCGGCTAAACCAATTTAGTAAAATCTGAAACTTAAGTGTTGATACAGTAAAAGAAATACTACTTGCGTTACTTTGATTAATATATAACGTTAAAAGTACGTTTAATACATACTTTTAACGTGTATGAAAAGGTTGTATTAAAACTATGATCAACATAAAAATAGGTACCCGTTGCTTTTTTACCGCTTCATATTCTGTTGCACTTGAAATACAAACCAAAAATCATACCCATGTAAAATTAAATTCAAACACTTGTAACTTGGTACGTGAACATAATATAATACCTAATTTATTGAATTATGACTACGAAGTTTCAAAATGTTTATTATTTTTAATAAAGTGTCGCACCTCTAAAGAAAAATCAATTTTTTGTCATAGTCGTTTTCAAACAATACATTTTCAATATTTTTTGACATGAAATACTTTACTACTGTTGAAATATTAGTATCATTCTAATTGCATATAAATATCGGCTATCGGTATATGATACGAGGTATATAAACCCTCACTCAGTCACTATGCTTCCCCTTCCTACAGTGTTTTTTTCCTCACTCATTCTGTTAATTCAGTACGATATTATGGATATCATTAGGCGTAGAAAGAAATATCGCAGGTTACTATTACCTAATGTTTTTTTAAATGATTCAGTAATTTTTTTGGACTTAAACAAAAATAATTTAGTTTCATTTTTCAGCTTCAGTTTGGTTTTTGAACGAGAGTCTGTCATTATGTGGAAAGTTACACTTTAGTTTTGGGTCAGCAATATATAAAGAACTAATGATCGTATAGAAAAATCAGAGATATGTAAATATGTATATATATATATATATATATATATATATATATATATATATATATATATGTATATATATATATATATATATATATATATATTTATATATACACATGTGAGGTGGGTGAGGCACTTCATCTGAGTGCAGTTTTTCACGCGTTACTTTTGCTTTATGGGGTCGTGCATTGTCATGTAAAAAGTAAACATTGATTTGAAGAAAGTTTAGCGTTGATTTTGGACAATTGTTCACAAGAAATATTAGCTGTAATTGCACTGTTAGCTGGAAGGAGTTTCCAATGAATAACTTCCATTTATACCCAACCATACACTTAAAATGCCTTTCGTCCAATGGCATGTTTTGGTGTAGGTACACCGTGTTCTCAGCTCAGCCCCTAGCCACTGGCATTTGTGAGAAAAAAATAACACAAGCCACCCATTTTCATCCCCTGTAACTAGATACTTTAGCCACTAATCGGTACGATCGGAATTCAATAGTTCTAGCACACATTAGCCCTCCTCTGAAGTTGAAGGGGTGTTAGCTCACGTGGTAGCCTTCTTTCTCAAAGTATGAAGTTGTTTTACCATTGCAGTCTGAGAGCATGACAGCAACTTTGCCCAACAATGGGAACATAATCTGGAATCCGTTTCAATAAACCTTTTTAATTTTTCTACATTAATTGTAGAATGTCCCCCTGGGATAAGGTTTATAGGACAGATCAAAGTTTCCTTCTTTGGATATATGGATGGTACTAGTGCTTGGCTGTATTGTAAGAGAGCCCACCTTCATTCAACTTTGTGTATATATTGTGCATATACGTGTTGTTTCGCTGAGTTTTCACCCTAAACAAAATTTGTGAAGCACAAGCACTCTAAGTTCACTTCGAGATACTTCAATTTTCGCATTTATTCTTTACTCACCGATTACTCAATTGCAAACTAAACAGAAGCTCGACTGCTGCGCTCTTTATTTGCACTACAAGAAACATTCTAGAAACTTCTATAATATTCCAGAAATTGGTGGAAAAAAGGGGCGGGTTTATAAGTTGCTAACCCAATAATTGTAGAACAGACATTAACATCTTAAAAAAAATTATTCGACGAGTTAAAAACATTCAACGATATATACGGCTATTTAGTTACTCTGAAGATAAATTGATGAAACCTTGTAAAGGTTTGAAACTTAAAGATTATAATTTAAGAAATGAAACAGATGCTGATGATATAAATGTGTATAATGAAATTAACTCTCGACAATCGTAGTTTTGAGAAATTCACGATGATTACATGCTCGTCAGTATATTTCCATGATGAAAATTAAAGTTAATAATGGTAAATATTCTATGACCTTGAACGTTTCTAAAAATTTCATAGCGTGAATTCTATTAAAAAAGGAATTGTAACATTTTCATCTTCTGTACCGGCGGTAAGAGTGATGGGACGACATCAATTTTAATAAGATAAATAAAATTAATAAGACAAATTTAAAATAAAACTATTTAATTTATATCTACTAACGGGAACTGTACTGCAGTAAAATTGGATTCTATTAAGATTAAGAAGTAATTATTTATTTATTTACTTTCATATTAATTATAGCAATATTATACTTTATTTCAATTATATATTTACAAAACGTTTTTAGCACAAGTTCTGCTCGTGTTTAGTATATTTCTTTTATTTTTTGTTATGCCTCTCAATACATCTAAATACAATTTGTGGATGCCCTTTTTGTTATAGACATCGTCGTGTGGTTTATATTTAAAAGGTTAATTTTAATTAAAAAAATAATCAAAAATGTGGAATAATTGTCACCAGTCTCCTATCTGTTATACAGTTTTCGCAATAAAATATTCGGTCTTAAATTATATCCGTTACGTAAGTATGAGGAAAGTACGTAAGGATGAAAAACGAAAATCTAGACAGATTTGATTTATATGCACTCAGTGTAATAAGATTATTCTGCAATTACTACGTTAATGGCAAGCGTTGAAAGGGGTTTCAAACATAAGAAATCTATAAATTGTTTTTCGATATTTCTCTCACGTGCCATTTGTTTTCATTTGCCAACCGAGATGATGGTAGCTGTGCGAGACGACGGGCAGTAGTCAAAACCCCGCACTTGGTTGCTGCTATATTCGAGTGTCTTTATGACGTCTTGCGAACTCGAATTATTGCTGATTAAAATACTATTTATAGCTTCTCTCTCAGTCCCCCTGGGCTGCGACCTAGTCTTGCCATGCCATAGCCAGCTTTAAATGATAGCCAATATTAATACGCGTCGTTAAACGTAGGTAGTCCCATGTAACGTGGCGCGTGCGACTGTTGCCCGGTTTTGACGGCAAAGGTTATCGCAGACGCCAATTCGGAGAAGTCGACATGTTATAGACGCGTAGCTTGTTCTTCGCTGTTCGAGCATGGATTAATATTTATTGGCGTTGTATTCGGCGGCGCGTAACCAATCGCATTCTGTTCCGGCGGTTGAGTTTCTGTCTGTAGTTTCCGGGGCGCACCGTTTGCAATTAGGTTGAATATTAGGACCGTTCGCTTTTAGTATGGCCGTGATGGCCTGATGGTACATTTAACTTTGACTTAGACATATATCCTCTGCTATAATTACCAAGTCATCGTCATTTTTATCTGTTTGGCTTCAATTACGATGAAACGAGCGGCGGCGAGTTCGGCTTGTAGGCGTTCGAGCTCTTCCTTTGTCAAAGCAAAACGGAGAGCTTTCTGTGACTTTACAAAATTACTCCTGCCGTGTTTTGATAAAACTTTATCTCGGCCAATCTTTTTTGTTGTAGGTGGAGCAAAAGTGTTCGCAGACGGCACAGTTCCGTCATTAACTTCTGTGTCCGTGCCTGCATCTAACGAGTCTCTATGTGTATTCGATTTGGTAATCGACGTCGAAGATGGCGTCATTCCCTTTGTTAAAACTCTCTTATCAGTAGATTTGGTGACAGTGTGTAGGACGACAGATAGTAATCAAAGTCCCGTTCTTGACTGTTGCTAGATTGGAGAATTCGACGTCCACCAGTTGTTTTGCACTATTGCCTATGAGAAAGCTCCCTGACTTGATCACTATTGAATATTCTCTTTCGGTGTGAGACAATTCCTTTATTAATTAAAATATTGCTTACAAAATTGACTACTGTTTAACGGCCGATTGCTCGAACTTGAACGATAACGAACTATTGAACTGAACTACTAAGTGAATTATAGCTAACTACTACAAGACTGTTGCGAACTGTGAAATGGTTAAACTGAACTGCAAAGCGTACTGTGAAGTGAATTATGAAGTGAACAACGAAGTGTACTGCGAAATGAACAGCGAAGTTCACAACAAAACGTACTGCAAATTGAACCGTAAAATTTACTGACTTTTGCAGTATCGTACCGCCATGTGATTCCTTTGTGCAACCGCCAGTAGTTAAGCCGTTCATTAATAATCCACGGCCTCTTGTTTATAGCATTACAGCTCGTCTGGAATAGTAGTTTTAAACCGTATTCTGCTCGCTGTATTCATTCGAATAATGTAGGTGCCACGAATACCGACATGATCGCTCGAAATCTGACACATTCTTTTTCCTTCTCTTAATTTTTTTTAAATAATACTTGTTTATCAACGAAAAAAGCGAGTGAATAGTATAAATTCAAGATCATTGTGGTGCATCATCATCGCAGCTTTGTTGAATAATATAATATATGTTTAAATCAACAATGATAAAATTTATAATGTTGAAGTCTAGCCGTATATAAAGAATAATTTAAATGTACCTCTCTCTGGTGGCGACTCAGCGTATCCGTTTACATGTGTATAAGAATACTCCAAATATCTTGCATTTTACTACGCGAAAGGCTTCGCTCACATGGAAAATGCAAAAAAATAATGCTGAATTTAAAAAAAATGTTCATATAAAAATATTGGATCTTAGCGTTGAAAATAATATGCTACATAGTAATTTTCAATGCAAAGATTCTATATAATGCCATGAATTACATGCAAAATTATATTCATGCTCTTAACCCAAAAGTGTTATTTTTTTTCTTGTTAAAAAAAACATTTTTCAGAATATGAGGTTACAGGTATGCAAAATTTTACCGAGATAAATTGAGTATCTGAATCGTTAAAACGAAACAAAGAGGAACCTACGGACTTATTACCGCATTTACAATAGTTAATTCTGTAAAATTTAATAAGACTCTTTTTCTTCACATCTAATAACTTTCTGCACTCATTTAACCATATTCTCTTTGCAATTTCAGAACGTAAAATTTACTTGGACCAACGAAGTTCTTTATCTTTTATGGTATTCTTCTATGATATACTGTGTACTTACGAGTATGGTAATCGCACAACAG
Source organism: Druceiella hillmani (assembly GCA_039881145.1). NCBI lineage: Eukaryota > Metazoa > Arthropoda > Insecta > Lepidoptera > Hepialidae > Druceiella > Druceiella hillmani. Next base: position 41,160,600 of record JAYKKI010000015.1, read on the forward strand.
TAGAATTTGTTTATAACGGATAAAAATAATTATTTTTAAATGTGTTGTCGTTATATAGTATAACGGTGTAGTATTTATAAATTAAACATAATAAATAGTTTGTATTATAGAGTTAGTTATCCACGTATACGTTCACAATTACAATATTTCTTTAATTTTATTTATTTAATTAAAATATAAATAAATAAATTTACTTTATACTTCTCCATGTTTCTGATATTCACTTTTGTAAAAATATATTGTATTTCTGCAGTCTTAGGCATAGACAATGATGTACAAGGTAAAAAGACAGGACAGGTGGTATTACGATTGGTGTCTTCGGAATCGCAAACTTCCGCTACGCAGATGATATCAACTTATTTGCGACTAATTCTCATTATATTCGGAAATAACTTGCATGAAGCGCGTGAGCCTTGAGTTCGAATGAAGCAATAATCGCCACGATACAAAAATCATGGTAGTGGACCATGCCAACAACTCGTCAAATAACCCGGATAGCGAAATTTGGAAAAGTTTAATCCTACTTATATCTTGGGGCTTCGATATTAAATAAGAGACTAGAACTGCAAGGAATACGGTAAACGAAATATGGAGAAACAAAAACATAACCAAATTACCAAGACTCCTGTTGTTCGAATTCTTATGTTACCCATATTTCTTATACCCCCATGGTACATGGATACTTCGAGAAATTAAAAATAATAAGACGGACGCTCCGGAGTTATGATACTAGGATACTTGGAATATTCTGAACTGAATTACGATCTTCACTATTCAAAGAGCTCAGCATCAAGCAGAGTACAATCTATCAAACTCAGTACAATCTCAAATTCTCAAATTCTTTCGCATTTTCGCGGAGCGTCTGTTGGTAATGGTGGAATAGTTAAACTGACCAGATCAAATCTACTGTGGTCGAAACCTTGCACGAATGCTACAGATTGACGACAGACAGATCGACGGCGATGCAATCAATGTAAACACTCTGTCAAGAACATCACGACAAGAAGAGAGGAACAAAATAAAATAAATACTCTCGAATTTATCAATCGCCTGTACTCGTTTATCAAGAAAATTGCTTTCAAAATTATTCATAATAAAACGTTAAAAGCAGTTTTTTTATAGTATAACTATTAAAAGTTGTTACTGATAAATAAAAAAAACGACATACACAGTTTTTTTCTTCACTTGACCTCTATGGAAAATTGAAATGAGTTTTTTGAGAACGGTAACGTGACGTTAAAATACATACCGTATAATTTTTCAAAAACAGTAATTAACACAGAACTTTTTATTATTGAATGAAGATACATAAGGAGACCGGACAACTGTGTATATAAATTTCAAGTTTACTTTTAATATGAGCATTATACCGTATCTTTATGCAATCAAGTCTATAAACCCTACATTACTGCATAAAAAAATCTAATACGACTTTTGGGAAATGCGAAACCTAAACTTGTTTGTGCTTTATGTGGTGCGAAATGAAGATTAAATAAATATTGTAACATTAGTATGTTTGGTAGTGTTTCAAAATATTTCGTGGCGAAATTGTCGAAAACGAACATTAAGTCAATTACACTTTGCTGTCCGTCCTCCATACATGATAAGCGATTTTATTGAAAATTATTCGATGAAGTAATTTGAAATTTAAATATTAAGTATAAAAAGTTCAATTTAGATTCTGAGCGTTGGTTTCAGAAAGTAAATTAAGAAATTTAAAAAAAAACTTCAAGGGTATCGTATAGGGTGTCTAATAAAAACTTATTGATGCATGAATTCAACAACATATGTACAACAATTTTTTAATTAATTTGTTTAAACTTTGAATAAGCTTAGATTTTTGCTGTTTTCTACCCTTATCACCAAATAATAGCTTGGAAAAATCTGAAAAAATCATAATCATTGAAAATTAGACACAGATTGAACCAAAATTGTCAGGGTTGAAAAATTGTTAAAGGATGAGTTATTATGTACAATTTAATTGCTAATTCCTTGTCACTACTGAACCACTGTTTTTAGAGGAAAAGTTTTTGGAGAGAAAATATTTCTCAGGATACGAGGAACAACTTTTGTGCTCTCACGTTTTCCAAAATTTTGGCAATGGTGGGATCGGTGGTGGGCGGCGCCTTTTAAACACACAAACGGAGTGCTTTACTATTAATACTTAAGTGGAATAATTGTGCAAGTATTGCTTGCAATTGACCGATTTTTTTAAATTATGTTGTTTACAATAAATCAGGTTCGCACACATGTACGTATGTGTGCTTCCCTGTGTGTGTACTGTTCTATGACTAAGAACTAGTAAAAAAAATTTAAATTTTATTTAAACAATTTATTTGTTTTATAATTATCTAATGTTGGATGCAAGTTAACATTAATTTTACAATTATTTAAAATACCCGGTATCGCTTGGGGTCTAGCACTTTAAATAATTTCACTTCACTTAGAAATAGTAGGACTAATACGGAGACAGAGCACTTGACACTGAATTAATACAGAACTAGAACTAAGCTGTGTTTATGTACCCAAATTAAGTAGACATAGAAATTTTAACTTAGCAGTGGAGCGTTTCTCATGAAGGTGCTGCTTTCGCAATGGAGGATTCTAAGGACTGACTGCGTCCGGGTGGTACCAGTTTAATATTCCAATACCCATGGGGCTTGTTTAATATTCCAATACCCGAATCAACCACTTACGAAAAAAACCATAACTTTTTTCGTAGATGAATGATTCGGTACAATAAAAAAAAATTTCATAAACCCAGTCACCATTTAAAATTATGGTTTCACGTTGCTACGGTACAGTGATTGTAATCTTTTGATTCGCAAGTGGGATTAGCTGAAGTAGTATAAAATGTGTATGTGTATATATATATATATATATATATATATATATATATATATATATATATATATATATATATATGTTCTAATTTTAAGAATATTGATAGATGCTTGTAACTAGGTATAAATCTTAGTCATAATTATTGGCTAGATCTTGGAACTATTAAATAGGAACGATTACCGATGGATATAAAGTATTGCTTTTGCTTACTAAAATAGAGTTGACGATGTCTTCAACCTTAAATGATAAATTAGCAAGCTATTTTCTATTATATTTAATGTTGATGTAAATTTTAATATATCGTGATATTTGTTCTAATCATTTGACAATTTTGTGAGGTTTTTCAAATTTAATATTATTTCGTTCACAGCGCTCTGTTCATATCCTATTTATTACGACACATCTTCTTCACAACGTTCTTAAATTCCCATATAATGGAGGGGGTAATTAAAATGTCTTCTTTTACGATTTTTGCTAATTTTATTTGATCGTCTTCCACAGTTCGAATGGCGTTGTCATACTTATACATATCGTTTTCGTCCACAGTGCCCAACAATGCATTGAAGCCTCAGAGTATGTCAGAATAGTGAATAGACAAAGGTGGGGGGAAATTGTGGCGTTCCCTATCATTGAATATGATACTCTATTTTCACACATTTTAAGATTTCCGAATACGCCGTTTATGTTTTATGAAAGATATATCAAGAAATTATGAAAGATATTTAGGATGTCGGTAATTAATTTTATTGAACCCATGGAGTCGAAATAAATACCAGGGCCTTTGTTTATGGGATGTATAAAGCTCGCATATGCCCATTTGATGGCACTGTACTAGAATATCAGAATTATATTAGTGGTGATAATTTGTAAAGAAATATTTATATTTATTATTTTTTATCGTACTAATAAAATAGGCTAGCCTAAGGTAAAATTAGGGTAAAAGGAATTTGAATATATTAGGTGTTAATTTTATAGAAATTCACTATAATTAAATTTTGCTCAACTACCACCTGAAGATGTTGTCACCTGAAGATATCGTCATACAACGAAACCTAGATCGTGGTAAAGAATTTAACTAAAGTGGAAATAATACTATATTACCTAGTTTCATTTAGTTGAAAGAAACTGAATTTGTAAAAAAATCACTAGGTTTAAATTTACATTTCCGCTTGACGAGCTACTTTGACCTCATCGTAATGATGGATTACCTTCATATCTGCGGTTGATTAAAAGTATAAGTGAATTTCTGCAATTTATTTTAACGATCTTATTTGTAAATCATTTTGAATATTTGGCCTTTCCAAATATTTAAAATCCCTTTCTTTAGCATTAGATGACTTTTTCTAGATACGCGTAGTCACCAACATATATGTGATAAAATGGGTGTGTGAATTATGGAATTATTCGGAGGTTTCTTTGGAATTCTGTATATTTTCTAGAGCTTTTTCATGTTTCATTCGGTGTTGGATCATTTTTACATAATCGGGATATATAGGAGTGAAATCGTATATAGAGTTAGGGATGAAAGTTTTGTGACCAAAAAGGAGTTCATAAGGAGAGTATTTCGTTGTAGAATGAATCGTGGTATCGTATGCTTTCATGGCCATATATACGTAAGTGGGTCAATTACCTTGCTTATCATTAAAGTAGAATTTAAGTAATTTCTTTAGGATCGAATACATATACTCAAAAATGTTCTAGATTTGAGAATGATAAAGAGATGACCATAGTTGCTTAATTTTAAGGAATTGACGAATTTTTTTGAAGAATCTAAATGTCAAATTAGTACCTTTATGTGTATTGTTTTAGTGATGCCAAATAATAATATGAAGTGGATTACTCGCTGCTTCCTCCAACAGTGGTGTTTCAATTAAAGCGGGTGAACCAATTAAAATGTTGTTAAATCGTCTTGAAGGTTAAGGAAGAACCTGAGTTTTTTCCTGCCAAATTTGAGAAGAGGACTGAGTATATCTAGTGAAATACGCTGAAAAGGTAAAGTAGAAGTACTCGTTATTTGCATCGAAGCACGATTAATCTTCCTTGAGTTCCTTAGGTATCTTCTATTAGTTTGACGTGATGAACAGTTTTTTAAATTTTTGAATCTGAGTGCATGTTCTTGAAATATTACTATTCCGTACTCTGCTGAGCATACGAGAGAATACCAGATGTCCGGCTATTGGTATATGGTGTTTTCTTTTAATATTCTTTGAATCTTGCCCGGAGAAGGGTAAATGATATTATTGTGGTAAATGTGTATATTACTATATTGTGTAAATTATATTATTATGGAAAATATGTTTAATAATATTATTGTGAAACAGATATATTATTATATTACACATTTTCATGTAAGAATATTTTTAAAAGGTTTTGAAATCTGGAAAAGCTACATCTTTAATAAAGTATGGGTAACTTGCCGCGAAGAGATTTGAGTGAGTTAAAAATATCGACAGAGGAACTGTAGCCCAAATTATCAACTTTTGTATGGAGGAAGTAGTAGGATTTGTCATTGATTTTTAGGATCTGAAAGGCATCTTTAAATATGTTCAGAATGGGTAAATTGCTTAAGATTTCCTGGACATTATGCGTAAATTCATCTAAACCAGAAGATGTAGGTGCTATTATTATTCTGTGAGAGTTCTTAAGGATGAAGTCGTTATGTTCAATAATAGTAGTATTTTATGAGGAGGTAGGAGGGGAATTTGAGAAATTCGAATATGCGTTGCTGAATATATATTCTGGATTCGCTTGAGGGTTAGGATAGTCTAAGCTAGTAAAGCGTTGTAAGGTCATAAGGTCAGTATTATTCAAGGGAAGAATTGAATAGTTTTTGAAAGGTTCCAGATTCGTATAGTTCTGGGGTTAGATTTATAGGCAAGGATATTAATGGTGGACTATTAATTAGTTCTTCAAAGTCTGGATTGATAGGATTCCCGTGATATCGGGATAATGCATCGAGTGCTCTGTTAAGTTTTCCCTTTCTATAGACTATTTGGTATTCGGACTCTTCCAGCTTTAGACGCCATCGTTGAAGTTTGCTATTTGGATCGAGTCATTAAATAACCATTTTAGGGGTCGGTGATCTGTGACGATGGAGAATTTCTGAAGAAGATTTTTGCTGGAAGCTCTTTTTCAGTAGTACTATAATTACATTCATTTTTATTTTAAATTCCGTTTGCTAAACGTTAGGCTTCAAAATTAAGTGTAGTTGTTTGTTTTCTCATCCCAATTTGTCCTTTGCAACGTATTTAAAATAAGTGACAAAATTATAGGTGTAAGGCTTTAATTATTTTTTTTTTCGATTCACTTACAACTAGGGAATATTAAAACTATGAAACAATTATAAAAACATATTAATAATTATAAAACCCTGGTTTAGGTCTTTTTACGGACACACTTGGTTGACTTTTTTCGTCCAGTGGTAAATTGAATATCCAGTGGTAATCGAACAAAATATTTGTTAAATTTTTGTTATTTCAGCTTTTTCAATATCCATATATGAACGCAGCACACCTTGGGTTGCGTTCATATCTGGATATTTGTACGTTTAATAAAAAAAACTAGTTGAATTTTAGTATTACAGCCATAAATTTTCACTGCTCCCTGGAATTAATAGAAGTCCAACTACAAATTTATTAACTTAATAGGTAAATATAATTAAAAGTTTTGAAGATAAATTATTAAAAATATATATTAAAATTGAAGTGATATCAGTAAAAAGATTTTACAAAATAAAAAGAAATCCGTGAGGTGGTTATAAATGGATTATTGTACATTACATCTTCAAAGCATAGTGACATTACTGTATCAACACATATTTGACACTGAATTAGATATTAAAATGGGGATATAAATTTTAGTAAATAATTAAATCATTTTTCTCCACTAATTTTAAGTCGTATTCCAAAATGATTAATTTTTCTTTTTGGGTTGGGTGTTCATCTTTTTTCCAAAGTATTAAAATATTGATAATATTAAGAACATTTATCTAACTGTGAATTTCGAAAATATCAGTAATATGCCATTCTAAATGGTTTTGTTTATACCCACAGCAGTATGCTGAGCAATTTCCCACAGGCACACGTTATGTGTATATTATACGAAATATTTCAAGCCATATTTTCCTCCTCCATAACTTTTCTCCGTGAATCTACTTACACTAAATTTTTAAATTTTTTTTCAATATTTCAAGTGGACTCATCTTATTTTCACAAGTATTACGAAAATTTGCTAAGTACACTTAAAATCATTACGAAAAATAATATTTTAATGTAGCCACATCTTTCCAATATCCCATGACGTAGACTAATTTTTGAATTTAAGAATTCTCTCATGACTTATAAAGAATAAGAAATATATGAAAAATAATAAAATATAAAGGACAAAGTAATTTAAATAAGCCCCATAAATAGGTCATCACGCTTATCTTATTAGCGAGACTAGGCTCAAACCTTTACTTCCATCGAATTTGTATCCACACCTGGGTTATATTTAAATGCGTAATGATCGTATTCTCAAATCTGGTGATGGTATTGCCATATATCTTCGGGCTGACCTACCTTTTAAATTTATCGCAACACCTTCCTCTGGATGCACATCCGTTATTTATTGAAATGATCTTTTCTTAACCATGTTACTACTTAGTGTCATATATTCTTCCCATGTTGTTTCGTATTTTGATGATTTCAAAAATGTAGTTGACTTATATTTAACTCCATACCCTCATAAAATGAGAGGTAATTTCCATACTTGCTTATACAAGCATAATACTATTAGCGAAAAGCTTTAAAACATCGTCTAAGCTACGAATTTTACCTTTCTCCCATACTTTGAAATTTTAGAAGTGAAAAATTATCATTCCTTTCTTGATCTCATCTTAATAACCTGCCCTAAAATATATTCTTCCAAGGTCAACTTTCCGCATCCAGTCTTTAAAGTCATGACCCTATCCATACTTCCTATAAATAGCCCTAAAACCTCTCTAGAAAGCACCTTTCTCATGACTTGAACTGTATCGACCTCTTATTTTTTCTTGAGGAAGCAAATAAACATCATTAGAAAAATTATGGTCAAACGTAATTGCGCTAAAGCAGGTTATAAGATAGACTCCAGTCCAAAGGGGTGTGAAGATTTTAGAATGTTTAGAAATAAGTGTTCGCGATTGTGTAGAAATGCCAAAAAACCAGAGATAGAGAGATTAGATCTCAATTAATTAAATTCTCATTTACTTAAATCATCGACCCAACTGCTAATTCTGCAACTGCAACAACATCGCGTCTTTATGTCTATCTACTAAACGCTTTACACTATTCGATATCAGAAATTAAAACTAATCTACGATCAAATCCAAATCTATGAGAATTGATGAATTGAGGACGCCGTTAAACCAATTATGGATATTATGTCTCCGGTAATCGCTGACATTGTTAATATCCCTTTAGTAACTTCTACCTTTTCGTTAGCTTGAATAAAGCCTGTATTGTCCCTGTACATAAAAATTATTGCCTACGCAACCTAATTATTACGCAAGCGTTCTCGCCCCATTTCGATCCTACCTCTTCTATCTAAAATGTTTTAACGGCTTGTTCATGATCAACTCGTCACCTTATTCACCGCTCATAAGACTCTAAACCTACTTTAATCTGGCTTAGCACCTGACTGGTCATAGCACCTCAACTGCCCTTGTTAACGTCATTAATGATATACTCTTGCCTATTAATAATAAACAAGTCACCATCCTCGTGCTTCTTGATTTTGGCAATGCGTTCAACTCCCTTATCTTCGATATTTCCCTGTCTCGATTCCCCGCCAAGAGGGGTTCAGCTTATAATCCTACGGGCAAAGACAAACGATTTAGTAGTCAGATACGTATTCTGAGTAAGGATGGCAATCTGAGATCGATTAATCGAAAAATCAATTTTTCGAGCCAAAAAGATCGATTTTTTACATCGATATGTAGTACTGAATTGATTCAGTGAATCGATATATCACCCTTGAAAATCGACATTCGATTTTTTCTGGTTTGGTATAAAACATACAATTATTTACAATTAGTTGAATGTACCCGTATTATAAGAGTGCTGCCGGTTAAACAGTTAATTATTCAAAAACTCGCGAGATGGCTGTGTGTTTAGTTTCCTTCACCTCTCTTTAATAAAAAAATTACGTTTGTAATCTTTGACTTTTTGTATCTGTGATTTATATTGCGTCTTTCATTTGTAGTTCGTTGGTTAAGTATCCCCCTTGATTGTTTGAGTGACTGTCGTAATGTACATACTGTGATTAGCGAAATAAATACTGATTTTTATGTAGTGTTTGTTGCGGAATAATAACTAATTGAGAGTAGGTAAGTAAAGCGCTTCTTATTTTTTATTTGATGCTATTATTTTCAGTTTGTTTTGTTAGTTGTGATTATTAAATCTAACCATGTATGTAAGTCATTTAAATTTACGTTTACATACGAATAATCACTAATGAGCATTGAAATAACTAATAAAGTAATATGTGGAATTCCTAATTGATGGAAGTGTTCATACTTTACTATTATTTTATGTCCATTCATCTATATAACCTCAAATTGTTTATTTCGTGTACATGAAAAATGTAATGCTCCCATTACCCTTTTAAAAATAATCTACCGATTTTACTCCAATTTTATTTTAATCAAGTAAAATCGGTCTATGTATTCGTAATATAGTTTTTGTCGTTTAGTCAGTGTAAAAGTGCCGTAGGTAAGACCGCCGGTCTAGGGATGGCAATTGGCGATTCTTTCCAAAAAAGATCAATTTTTAAATCAATTCAAATCTTAACCTGATGAACCGATTCACGTTTGATACAATTTTTTTTAACCTACGCGCTATAAATGTTAATTTTTTATAAAATGTGTTAAATTATTCTTTTTAACTTTCTATTTAATTGTTTTACTATTCTTTCATATAAACTATTATTTTAAATTGATTAAGAATTAATGCTAATAGGATTTTGAATATAACTTGAAACTAGTAATTAATTACTAAAAAAATCATTGTTTATCAAGTATAATGAGGAACAAACGTATTTTTTCAGCATGTCGGGTAAAAGTGATCTATGGAATCATTTCATAAAAAAAAACTTAGGAGGCACATGCAAATATTGTCACCAGGTAGTAAAAACTAAGGAAAACACAACAAACTTGCGTAATCATTTATTAAGACGTCATCCAACAATTCAGACCGTAAGTCTCAAAAAGAAGAGTGAAAGTGGTGGTGGTAAATGTGATAATGCACGAAATGGTGATGGAAATGAACAAGTTAGTGAAACCTGTATTTCTTATATCACATTCTTTGTTTTCCAATTTACTGAGTTTGAAAAAAATAAGAATCGAAAGAAATAAGAAAGAAATGTTCAATAAATCAAAGTAACTATGTTTCTTATTTTAAGTTGTTGATGACATGACTTTAGACATCGTGCCAGTTCCAGATTTGCAAAATATTGATAATTCGGATACGGAAAGCGTGGCTTCTTCTTCTGCCTCTGTATCAGTCTTAAAATAGCAAACATTCACATCTTGCTTAACAAATATAAAATCATTTGGAGGTAAGACATGAAACTGAAATCTTTTTTTATTAATTTTCATGAAAGTGAGATGCATACAAGATCGAAAATTATTACTTTTTTTATTAATTTTCAGATGATGGTGTTAAGCGTGGTCAAATAACCAATGCAATAGTTTTCATGATAGCAAAGGATGACTTGCCTCTAAATACTGTGGAAAAAACAAGATTTAAATATTTAATGAAAGTAGTGGCACCGCTATATAAAGTTCCAGCCAGAAAAACAATTACCCTTGACTATAAATATGGCATTCTTTCGGTACAACTGACGGTATTTTCTTTCGGTACGATTGACGATAAATATGACATTCTTTCGGTACAACTGAAATTAAAAATACAAGAAGTAGAAGCACTATCTTTAACTGCAGATGTTTGGAACGACTCGCATAATAGTCAAAGCTACTTAGACTTAACTGGTCTAAAACAAGAACTTTAATTGTAGACGGCTTAAAGAAAAGATTTGGAAATGTCGAACAAGTTCATTTGTTAGCTGCTGCGACCATTTTAGATCCTAGATTTTAAAAAAAAAATCATTTTACTGACCATGTCGCCTGTTCTCGACCGATAAATAAAATAAACACTTCAATTTTAGATATTACACGGCAACAACTTCCACAAAATAATAGTGAAGAAATCGACGCAGTAGAAGGGACTGATATTGATATGAAAAATGGAATTTGGGATTTTCATAAGTTGCTCGTGAAAAAGCAACTCTCTGTATATAATACACTTGCACAGGAAAGTCAAGGCTTAAACGAAGAATTTAAACACTATTTATTTATTGCAGGCAGTTGTACACTTGAAGTATGATCCTATACTTTACTGGCAAGAACAAAAAAATCTCTATTTATCATCACGTTCACTCAATAGCCATGATGTATATGAGTATTGTGGGATCATCTGTTCCTTGTGAGCGCCTTTTTTCAATTGCCGGAAACATCGCAAGTGATGAGCGGAACCCCTCGGATCCCAGTGAACTTGATAAGCTAAGCTACATTATCTATTTTCTTAACTTTGTAACCAATACATTTAGAAAATAAATGTCTTGTTTTATACCTGATCTGATACTTTGATACGGTAATGAAAATAATTGTCATTATCGAATTCCCTGATTTTACTGATAAGAAATGGTTAATTATAATATTTATCTTGTTTTTAATACAATTGATTTATACTTGCATTGTAAACGCAAACTTGAAAAAAAGATCGATTTTTTAGAAATCAATCTTTCAGACCTCGATTTTTTTGTGAATCGATTCATCTGGTTACGATTTGAATCGATTTAAAAATCGATCTTTTCAGGAAAGAATCGCCATCCCTAATTCTGGGTGGACCAACCTTAAAGTTGTTGTGCCTCAAGGAAGAGTTCTATCTCCTCTCCTCTTTTCAAAATTTATTGATGATGTTGTTAAAAATATCCGTAAAAGTTATCACCTATATGCTGATGAACTACAAATCTATGTACATTCGAAACTTCATTCCATAGCAAATTGGTCAGTTGCTTCACGAATTGGGTCTTTTAGTTAACCCAAGCAAGTCTCAAGCTATCATTATATGTAGGCAAAAAGTGATTTAACAATAAACCAGACTAGTTTTTCTCAATTATTACAGTAAACCCATATATTTCAACGTTAAGAATCTCGGTCTACTGATCGAATAAAATCTTGACGGTTTTAATTAAATAATTTATTTCTCCTATTTTTAGCACGTTACATTCTCTGAATTGTCTCCAAAATTTTCCTCCGACTAAAGACACACAAATTAATCCTAATCGATTATGGAAATATGTGCTATTCTGACCTTAATTAAGAACATTTATACAGGTTAAAATGTTGTCTTCGACTTTAGAAAATATAATCACATTTATGTACGCAAATAACTTCCCAAATGATTAAAGATCCGCAATCGGTGCCAACTTCACTTCAACTTCACTACTTACACTTCTATTTTAATTTATTAGAAGATCCTCAAAGTCCAAATTATTTTATTAGCTGACTAAATGATTTGTCTACTTACGGCATTGGTTATATTCTGTCAAGGAAAATGAATTGCACAAAATTAAATTAATATCACGAACAACTTTTCGGTTTCTGAAAACAAACCTCATTTTAATAAAGGAACAAGAAATATATTTACCAAATATTCCAAACGAGAAATTTATTTGAATAACTGTATAATCAATTCTAGGAATCCAGTTTAGTAGTCTAAACTACTTGGGAGGTTAACTTCAAATTGAGTGAATATTTTAATAGCCTTTGAATTAATATTTAGCTTGTTTTTCTTTCAAATTGATTTAAATCGTAATTGGTAAGTTAAAAGCCTACCCATGTCGACTGGATGTATGTTAAAATAGAGCATTTTAATTTATTGGCTAATTATAGGCAAGTGATACTACTCCTCATTAATTAGCTTCAGAAAGTGTATTAAAAAGAATATAAGAAATTTGTATAAGATGGTGATTCCTAAATTTTTATATAATATATCAAAATAAAATTTCAGACAGCTCTAATTTCATTTATATTTTAAGTAAAATACTTGTATATTATGACATCACGTTTGAGTAATTCAAACTAAAAAGAAAAATCTGTTTCACGCCTGAAATGAAATTCCGTTATTATTTATATATCTTGAAATTGATGATGCATGTTAATCAAAATAATTCCAGTTGTAGGGTCGAATCAAATGCTAGTTCTTAGAATTTTTTAATTCTTTTCGTAACTAATGTTAACGATTATATTGTACAGGTAGTTTGAAGCTTAATATTTCTTTCACCGATGGGACTTAAAAATAAGAAAGATAAATGTACCATTTACAAAGTTATGCAGAACATTTTAAAGTTCTTATCACTGGATTTAGATTCGGAATGGAAAAGAAATAGTTTCTCTTAAGTAAAACGCAAAGGTATATGAGATTTCCACTAGAGGATACCTTGATCAACGTGACCTTCACGCTTATGATGAAGTAATGTTTCATAAAATATATTTAACAAATTTCTGTTAAGTAAGTGGTGTTTTTAAAAAAGTTAAATAAAGGTTGTTGTGCTTTCCGATCAATACTATGTACCATGGTACTTTTAGAATTTATCTACTAGAAATTTGTTTTCTCTAAAACAAGACAAATGCAGTTTGTGTATTTGTTTTTTAAAACGGCTTAAATAGTTTCTACATTTCAAATAAGAAGGTGCTCAAGAAAACAGGGTTTTTTTGCCACTTTACATGTGCAAGTAGATACGATATTTTTTATTTTGCTAGACAGATATCATTTGAGATCTTCATGTTTCTTTCAAAATTTAATGGACATAAAGTTAAAAATTTGAAAGTAATGAGACGAATTTGACTGGGTAATTTTACTTAAGCGTATCATTAAAAAATATAGCCGTAAAATTAAATAATTTTACAACTGATTTTGAAAATATCTAATCAAGTTAATATTCTCAAACTATTATTCAAATTACAAACGGCTATAAAATTATAACAAATCTATCAACCTGAACTGGAAAATAAATAACCACATTCGAAAAGAAAAACAATCCTTAGTAATTTTTAAAGTAGGCACTTTAATTGGTACAAAATTTGTCAACATGTAATTAGCTTACTTGAACCGAAAATTACTATTTGTTGGCGGTAAAATAACTAGCTTCGAAGTATAAATTTCTTGAAAGCTTGTATTAAGATCATATAGTACACTATATGTAAAGAACGTGAGTAGACTTTTAAATTTATGAAACACTGGTCATATATTATGAGAATTCAATGTCAAAATACATACGAATGAAGAAAGTAAATATTCGATCAGATTGATGAGTTGTAACCCTGATTTGTATTTTCAAAATTCTTAATTTTATAAAAATCTAAAATATTTATGCATCATCTTAATCTGTAACTTGCTACCCTCTGGTAAACACTATACCTTCAATTACAATATAATTTCTGTGTAAAAAGCTGGTGTAAAAGCTGATAATAAAAAATAATTCATGTCTTTTTTAATATTTTCCATGTAGTCAATTTTTCTTTTCCTTAAGGATTGCTTAGATCATGTGATAATAAAATCGTACAAAGGCGTATGAAAAAGCAGCCCAATTTCTGAAATTTTTGACAATTATATTTTGCGATATGTAGTTCAAGGTTAATAGAGAAAATAAACTCGATCCCGTTAACAATTTTTTTTATAATTTATCAATTAGATCTACATTCACCGTAGCTGACAGTAAATCTCCTGATCACTGTGCATTAAGCAATTAACATGTGTGATTAACGTACATAAGCCACTTCTCGTCACAAGTTACTAATTGCCTCAGCCAATCAAAGTCACATTTTAATGTCAAGAATTGTTCATAAATATTAACTCAGAAAATAGAAGAGTCCTTCCTCGTTCTTGGTTAAAATCCATTTTTCACATAATGCTCTCGAAGTCGCTACATGCTAAATTTTGACAACATTTCTAGCCAAGTTCTGATCTCATGGCTAAAACTTACTTAGACAAATCAATATGTATAGAAAGTAAATGAGCAAATGTGGAAGGGCAAAAAATATGTATGTACCACGTTGCGAAAAGTCTAAAAGATGATGATGCGCTGATGGATTATATAAATATAAGAACACCAATATACATGGAAGCACCTACAAAAACGAGTAAAGCTAAAGAGAGTAGATGGATATATTATTATATCATTGTTCCTTAAATAAATTTTAGAAGATGGTTTGAAGTTATCGATAAATAAAAAAAATTCTTATATTCAATACTCATGTAGTCTTTAAACCTTTGGCGTAGATTGCAAATCGACATTATTAACCCACATCCTGACTGTAAATTCTTCATAATGCAAATGTGCAATGTACATACGTAAACTATGAGAAAGTCCATTTCACATCACATAACATCGCTAATATCATAATAATTTGTATATATATTTATATATTAACCCAAGGTGTTAAAAAAAAGAAAACAAAGATAAATATATTATATAAATATAGTATATTTCATTAGTGACCGAAATCAGAAAAAAAATTATTTTAAAATTTTTTCAGTTTTAATTTCAGGTCCGCACATTAAACGGGACGCTAGAAGAATATTCCTACGGATTTTTAAGGAAAAATAAAACACGGTTGTTGTTATAGACGTTTTGTATTACACAATTAGTAATGAAATGACATTTGGAAAATGCCAGTAAATTTGACATAAAATAACAAAAATAAAATCATCATTAAATTGATTATTAAAAAAGCGATTGAATGAATGAAAGTTATTTAGTGGTATGAAAAATTTTAAAATAATCTTGGTATAAACTGACTCCATATATAATGAATTTAAACATTGTGTCTTTCTGACATTGGCGACATTGAATTTAAGTTGCATTTTTTACAATGTCAAGTCCTTTTTCACAGAGTTTTATCAAGTCAGGCAATTTCTTCTTGATTGTCATTGGTGTAATTGCCATTCTTTGAAAGAGAAGAAGATGCTTATCCAACCAGAATATAAGTTTATACTGTGTATTTTATTAAGGATAAAAAGTGATGGGAATCTTTAACTTACCCAGCTGATGAAATTCGGTATAATTGAAATGCATTACTAACACAAATATTGTGCCTGAATAAAATCCACTCGTTTATTATTACACCATCTCTTCACGAGTGGCTCAAGTGGCTGAAACTATAGTCACAATATTGTTATCATTGTAGTGTACTAAGGATATATTTTTGGTGATATCCGTAACTTAATGATAGGATCTGCTTATAGAGAGAGTTGCCTAGGAGAGTTTCAGTAGCATCATAACCCATCTGACTTACTTCATCAAATAAACATAGTAATTTAAAAAAATATCGATATAAAAGCTATAATGCTTTTCATCCGGCAGTTTTAAAATCAAGTTTATCACTACAGAACTATCTACGCCGAGATTTGTGTTTGTATTGCCAAATTTGGCTCCCGGATAAGGTTCACCGTATATAAAATAACCTAATCAAATGCAGATAAAAGAATAGAATATATCCCTATATCCACTTTATTTTATAACTACAATTTTTTCTAGCCATTGCCCAGAAGATATAAATGATTATTCCTCTCGCTCATCTTAATTAAATTTGAGAATTCCGTCTACAGTTTCCAGGTCTGTCGATGGAACCTGGCATCTAACCTCAGCTTCAGCCAATAATTGTCGACGAGCATGGTTACTAATATCTCTGGAATATTTTGTCATTTTCTATTGATGCTATAAATTTGTCTGGAGCAATTATATATTTTTTAACTTCTAGGGCTGATATAATTTCGTAAATATTTAATTTATAACAAATAGTATGGCTAAAAACCAAAAAAAAACATACATTGAAGTAAATGTCGATTGGGTCTTTTGTTCTCAGCCACCTTAAATGTGGCGGTGAAAATAACTTACAAAAACGACATAAACAAAATAAAAACATACTATGAAGTCGAGTTCCTTGATAGCTGCCGGATTTGTGGCTAACTTCA